>OX388168.1:4267319-5635132 GCA_947579745.1 Apocheima hispidaria | reverse complement strand
TATCACGAAGGCAATCAATGCTCACGAAACAGTAGAAAATTAATATTAATAAGGATATATGGCAGGTAATACTTGTACTTGATACTCAAGCTTAGATTCTAGAATAACTTGCTCGAAAACCATTTGATGATCAATTTATGTATTTGTTGTTTTTCTTTGTTTTTGCTTATTCAGAGACAGTAGAGCGGGTTGTCATGCGGATTGATATATACTGGTGGTTGTAGGTATACAATAATTGAACAGGTTTCGATAATCTTAGTCACAGTGTCACAAAGTAAGAAGGCAGAGGGAGAACTTAGGGTGCATCGTTTCACTCATCGCGCGAAATTCAAATTTTCTTGCGTTTTTTGTTAATTACAGATTTATTGAAACCAATTTTGCGCCAATAAATAAGTTGTTTTAAGAAATTACGGGTAAAATTATTACCTAGATAACATTGGTTTAGCTACAAATCTCAATAAGCTGATTTTCATCTTGGTTTTTGGTTTAGTGGGAAATGTACTTATACTAGCTTTCAACTTGAATTTTTGGTTGTTGTAATTTCTTGAAACAATATATTTATTATCGCAAAATTAGTTTTCATGAACCTATGATGAGTAATTTAGCTGTAGGTAATTGACAAAAAACGCAAGAAAATTTGAATTTCGCGCACTGAGCGAAACGTTGCACCTTAGCCCAGAATGAAACAGCTAGAAATGTCTGTCATGTTTGAAGAGTAAGGTTCATACAAACGTATCATTTCAACATCTGCCGCAGTCGACCGTCGCATGTCCGTCTGTCTGAATCCTTAATAGCCTTATAACTTCCAAAGTTTTAATATTCATGCATGAAATTTTCACATCTATAGTCTAATCTTTAAAATGAAGTTACGGTTTCCTACAACATTTTTTTATCAGATGTTACCGAGCTAGGCCGTCCATGGATTGTATAATGTTTTGTCCAAGAGGCCGTCTCACGCTCGTCACGTCACGTCAATCAGTTTTTTTTTAATGTGATCTGTGATAGCGTCTTTCGATACTTGTCAAACGATGACCTTGCTAGTTGCCTCTCTGGTATCTTCTGCGTGTCCTCATTAACTGAACCGGTCTGAACACAATTCTTCATAAAGTAATAAGCACTAAGCTCACCCCAAAGGTAACTTTTCATCAAAGATGTCAAAACTATGCCCATCTGAACATGTCCCTTACGTCTAGTAGGTACTTAACCAAGTTATAACAACATACCCGATTGCAATATGCCTTTGCCACTGAGTGCTTTTCATGAAAGAAGTCCACAGATCACGTGATCTGCGAAGAAGTCGCACGGCAAACAGCGGAACTAAATTTGACAGATCGGCCACATTGTAGTTGTCAGGTGTTTCGACGGTAGTAAGTTTCTTACTTAGATTAGCTATATTGGATTTGTATGATGAGAAACCTAAACTCACAGATGAACCAGATACCTCGTCACTCGGGTTTTGGTCCGATCAAAAGTCGCCACAGTTTGAGGAAAGCAAGGGGTGCGCGGAGCGTGACAAATTATTCCCATTGGCTATCATCAAGGTTACGCCCACCACTGTACCGAGTTAGTACGTTCCGTAGTGATGGGGTAAGTAGTAGGCTGTGGCAGTAGGGCAACATTATTAATCGGTACTAACCTAAGGTGCAACGTTTCACTCATCGCGCGAAATTCAAATTTTGTTGCGTTTTTTGTCAATTACAGCTTAATTACTCATCGTGGATTTATTGAAACCAATTTTGCGCCAATAAATAAGTCATCTTAAGAAATTACGGGTAAAATGATTACCTAGATGACGTTGGTTTAGCTACAAATTTCAATAAGCTGATTTTTATCTTAGTTTTTGGTTTAGTGACAAATGTACTTATTCTAGCTTTCAACTTGAATTTTTGGTTGGTGTAATTTCTTGAAACAATCTATTTATTATCGCAAAATTAGTTTTCATGAATCTACGATGAGTAATTAAGCTGTAATTGACCAAAAACGCAAGAAAATTTGAATTTCGCGCGCTGATCGAAACGTTGCACCCTAAGTTGCGAACACTTGGGTCGACTGCCGATGTCATAGTAATCGCACTCACTCAACTCACTAACATAACATTACTACACAACAGCATTAAAGTACTAATTCTTCCTCAGTGTCGTGCACTCGCGGATTTTTCGAGATCGAGCTGTAAAGTCGAATGTTTTTTTTCGAGGTCCCTGCTTTCTTTGCGCGTTTCAATAGAATGTGTTATTCTAAAATGTGACCTTTTCTCGAGATCACGCGTTTTGTTAGGTCCGAAAAATAATGTTAGTTTACCCAGAATCAACTCAGTTACTTCAATTCATCATCTAAAAATCTATTTAGCCGGGAATCGAAATTAACAACTGAATCATACACCTAATAAAATTGAAATACTTACGACGTATACTATAGTCTACTGACAAAATTATTGCCAACTATTATTAATAAACGCCATTATTGTTTACCAGAAAAACGCGGGCGAAGCCGCGGGCAGAAGCTAGTAACGGATAAAAACTTCAAACATCCTACGCACCTACGGAACCCTACTAAGCATGGCCCAACATGCTCTTAACAAGTTATTTTCTCTAGTCTCATCACAGTCTCACGCACATGCTAGATGCTGCCGGTCGATTCTATCGTGATTTCGTTGCTTGTCGAGTTTAGTCCAAGCAGAAGGTCCCGAGTGCACAGTTTAGTTAGTTAGAATTCATCAGTGTTCGAATCCCTTTACGGTATGGTGAAAATCGAAAATGCAATTCTGCGTTTTGTTTAATGAGTCACAACACTACTTTCACCAGAAAGGGACAACTGCATGGGATATCCGCAATGAGGAAAAGGGATAAGTGACGACGTGTCCATTATACGCTGAGCTCTGCTGTCTTGTAAAACTGAATTATTTTACTTACCGATGAAAAGTTATTCCGTCTTTTTTGTAGTTTGAGTGCGCGGATGACTTTCTACACAATTTCACTGCACAGATAGTCATTTTTGTTTACTGTTGGTTGTCAGGAAAATAAAACAACCGTTTTATTTTGTAAGCCGCACGCACGCACGCACAGCTCTGGCACTTGGTCGGAACTGAGGTTCAATGTTTGGGGCGGCGTCTTATATAAGTCTTATAAAACTTATGTGTTGCGCGCTAGGCTCGTCCTAGACTAGGTATCTAGTTCTATTCATCTGTGCCTAAACTGAAATGGTACAATGATACCAAAGACATCTGTGAATGATACTGAAGGTGAAGAAAGCGTGATGACAGCGCCGAGTCTGGAAATCTGGCCTTCCTTCATGAAAAGCTCTCTAAAGAAGAAAGGGAGGAATCCAAATACACGTCACTCGTCAAAATCGGTCAAACCATAAAGGCGTAGATTCCTTTTCTGCGTATAGGCCATAAAATTTGATTCCACTTTATTCGAACTGCTGAGCAGTGGAATGCGCTACCCGAGTGGGTTTTTCTTGATAATTATAATCTGGGTGTCTTCAAGTCGCGAGTGAATCGGTTTCTTCTAGGCAAGCGTGCTCCATCGTATGCTGCATCCTCGTTTAACATGCATACTTATATAATATATACGTACCCAAAAACCTCATTATTTGTGCGTAGTGCCAAGTTAATCCAAATGCGTTTGTTTACTTGTTCGATTTGTTATGAAATAGGAGCAGCGCCGTCTAGCGTCATCTAGGTGGTACTGCTCTTACTTCATACAAATCGTAGTAACGTAAACGCGGTCGAATAGGTAAACGCAATTACAAAAACCCGCACTCGGCTACGCCATCTGACGTAGGTTTTCGGGCACTGTCGGGGCAAGCACAGGGGCAAGGAACATAGTAACTCTACTATTATCTATTCTGTGACTCTAGTGAGAATGTGAGGGGTGCCTGCCCGGCCCGCCCCACGTTGCCGTTGCTCGACTTGGTAAACGACGCGACGTGGCGGCGCGCGGATTAGGTATTCCTCCCCGAGAAAATATTCCTTGTAGGTAGTCCTCGAAAGGTGGATAAGATAAAAACTAAATAATTTACATACGGTAAGTACACATTTATTATAATCCTAAAAAATTACCTTAAAACAAAATCAGTCTTACAACAAAGGAAAAGTGGAACAACGCTTCCAGAGCCTACAAAAGCAAGTATTAAAATAGGAGGGTAGAATTAAGAAATCACTGCGCATCTCCATTTGACTGGTCCTTGATCTCCTTGCGAACTGGTCCAGTTTGGCTGATAGGAACTGAGCGCTGGCCTTCCACAGCTGGCGGCACCTTCCTCGGCGCGATCACAGTCAAAACACCATCAGAAGACAACCTCGATTCAACCGTCTCTGGCGTGCAACCTTCTGGCAAAGCGTAGCGACGTGTAAACGACCGCGAGATGTACCCGTGCTGGTCTTTCTTCTCTTCATGCTTCCCTTCAACAACGATGTACCCGTCAGCAGTCTTTACACTGATTTCTTCGGGGGCAAAATGCTGCACGTCGAGGTTCACTTGAAATTTGTCGCGGTCAGACTTAATATTGGAGCCGACATCGCGGGCGGCGGCAGCGAGGTGGCGCCACGGACGGTAGTACTCCCTGCTGACTAGAGGTCCAGCGGCGATTGTCAGGAAATCATCAGGAGTCAAACCCAAGCCAAAGTGTTGGTCCATAATCCGACGCGGACGGTCCAAGTGGGAGCGGTCGAAGTCGTAATCCATCAGGAACGGTAGCAGAGACATTTTCGCTTTGAATATTCTTCTCTTCACAAGTAAAAAGGCAGTTTTACATAAAACTCCTAGCAATTTTCGCTTAGAAATCGCAAGCAAGGCGCTCGTTAACGTTGAGTTGCTTGTTTCAAACTGATGTTGAAAGGCGCGCGCAGCGGCTTTTTAAGCAGTAGCGCTATCTACCAGAAAATACTAGAACTTTCGCGATGCAGTGATTCCTAATGGCAGACTTCATACGGGCCGCAATGTAGATTTGTCAAGTTCATAGTTGTTTTTGTAATTTTACGAGCTTGTTACTATACTTACTTGAAAGATTTTCTAACATAATTTAATGTTTGTTATCAGGACTTAACCACGCTAAAACTAGTTTATTTTGATAGTTTTATGTTAGATTTTCTAACATTTGGATTATTACGTTCAAAGAACTAGAAGATTTTCATTAATCATTTCTCTCATCTCTGACAGTTATAATGAAAAAAGTTTTTGCAAAATTTCATCTATTACAATAGTTATAGTATCGACTTGCTCAATAATTATAAAATGTAATTGAGCAAGCGAAGGCCTCATTGTCTACAAGAACAAATCAGCGTTTGTATATACAATTCTGGGTTTGTGTTTAGGTATGTGTATTAAGTTCGAATATAATCGACATCGGTCCAAGGGTGGTCAATTAGTTAGCGTCACACGTAAGGTGAACAACTAGTGTTTAAATTAAATTGATACTGACTTTACTGATTATAAACTAGTAGTTTGCCCCGAACTGAGACCTCGCGACGTTCTGTTTTACAAGATTTTATTTCACTTACCTACTTATTGTACACTGTTCATAATGTATAGATACCTAAATGATAATATGTTGTTCTTCCAAATCAAAACTTGTCATTGATTTTTCGACCACTTTCAAAAGTTTTTAAGTTTTTAACAAAGCATATAACAGATAAGTAATGCATGGTCCTGTGACAGTAAATAATGATGATGATGCTAATTTTTTTGATATCCAATTGGTCGTAATGTTGTGAAATGTAACTCTTCGTGTTGTTTCAAAACTTCATAGAAACCTCTAGTAGTCTCCACCACTTTACTGGGGCATGACTTAGACTTGACCGTGACTAACTTTGCTTGAATTAGACTTATTTTAATTGTGAAATATTTGACTTCACTAGAGATATTACAATACTTGACACTGGCTAAATACACAATGTGTGGCGCCAAAACAGAAATAATAAAATCTCGCGCCCATGTACCACATCTTATGAAGTCAAGCGTAACATCTCAATGTTTGTGTCGTATTATAACGACGCTAAGGTTGAATTTATGTAGTCAATGATTGGATGAGAGGTGCTTTCTGTCTGCGAATCTCTCTTCCGCGTTTTAAATGGCACCACAACGCCATCTAGTTTGTTTTATAAGAAACGAATTTTGTTCTCTGTTCCGTTCTACCCCTATATCTTTGCAACCCCTTGACCGATTATGCTCATACTCGAAGTTGAAAATTGTATTGTCATGAACTACTTGCCTGCAAAATTTAATAAAGATTAGATCAATGGTACGCAAGTTATCGTCGGACAAATATACACGCAAACATACAAACATACATACAAATGCCGATTTGTTCCCGTAGACTCTGAGACCTCACTTCGCTCGGTCAATAACTAAAACGAAACTTTAACTAAATTTAGAAAATCGAAGTGAGGCCCATCCAGAACACATGCATAATCCTATTCTCCTTGAGAGACCCGAAATCATTTTGTTCTAATTTTAAGCTACTATGCATCTATTTGCTTTGTTATTCAGATGCGACCCACATTCTACTAAGGGTTGGTAAACTGTGAAGAAATGGTTTCGCTACTCACCGCTAGATGGCGGCAAACGGAGAAAATTCCAGTTCCTTCTGGAAAATTCAGACATTGAAACTTCCAGATTGAGTAAAATCGAGAAGCGGCCATGAAGCGGCCAGTAGGCTTAAACTTTTGGAAGTGCCTCCGCAGCCGGAGCCGGCAACTGGACGGCTACCCACAATTATAGGAACACAATAGGATTAATTATTTACGGTTACCCTAGGCCGGACGTTCGAAGAGCTAAAAAGTAGTTTTGAGTCGGGTAGCCATTGCCTTATTCTGCCGCTATGTATATTTTAGTCAAGAATTCTCCTTTAGGTTTTAGCTATTATTTTGTTTTATGACAACCAGGACAACGTTCTGGTTCTGCAAAGAGAATATAAATACTACGTGGTTCTGTCTTAACTAACGGTAGCTCAGATCTTGGCTCAGATAATAACGATACTAAGTTTTTTTAAATTGAAACTCAAAAGCCTCAAAAACTCTTTCGATGAGAGAAATCAATAAGGTTGGAACACAGGTGGTTCTATTCATTTGTGGATAAGTAGGAATATGGAATATCATTGAGGTTTGAGGGTAGGAGTTTTGGTGGGAACGTGAAGAAGTCATTATCGCGTTATTGTACTGTACCTATTATTTTCCAAAACTTGTTGTGAACGTGCACGAGTCTTGATGAATAGTTTAATGCCGTGAAACGTGACTTTTCCATTATCGATGGACTTTTCATGTCATTTTCATTTCCAAAACTCCAGTAAATTCACCACCGCTTTACTGGGGCATGACTCTGACTTGACTGTGACTTACTTTGTTTCACTTGAGTCTTGTCTATGACAGAGACTTGTTTCAATTGTGAAATATTTTACTTTAGTTGAAATATTACAAAACGTGGCACTGGCTTGGCGTGGGGATGAAAGGTTCTTGAGTGGCGACCACGAACCGGAAGACGCAGCGAAGGCATGCCTCCCACTGGGTGGACCGACGACATTGTGAAAGTCGCGGCCAACCGATGGATGCAGGTGGAACGTTGTCGGTCAGTGTGGCGCTCACAGTGGTGGCGCTCTAAGGGAGACATCTTCTGGCTGATGATGATGATGACACTGGCTAAATAGGTACATAAAATGTGAAGCCAACATTTAAGAGAAAATAAATAAATAGGGTAAATAATGGCACGGAACATTTTATAACCACAAAAAGCCATCTTCGTAGAACTTCATACCCCGTCTTGTTTTTAAGGTTTCATCAAAGAATACTTTTTTACTCTGGGTTTCCATTGAAACCCAGAGTAAAAACCCCACGGTGGGGGCGCTGTTCGTATTTCAATTTTGTAAACACGGCCGGCCTTGTCGGCCCTCAGTTATTTTGCCACTCCTCACTAGATGGCGTTGCTTGATTAATTTTTCACTGAATTTTTGAATACTTTTTTTTTACATAATGAGGCCCATGCATTGACCCAAGAAGATTTTACCTACAATCTTCTTGCATTGACCTCTCCTCTAATAGTACTCAGTGGGCGATACGGGCGACACGGCGACAATCTCAGCCATGAAGCTGTAGATTTCATCAATTTACCAAAAACTTTTTCTTATTGCAATGAGGCATTTTCCAAAAAAAAAAAAAAAGTAGTTCTAAAATACTTACTAGATGGCGTAACAGACCTATCGTTTTACCTGTCATTGTCATTTCTGTCGAAATATTATATGTTTATTTTTTAAATCGTAAATTTTGGCTCCTGGCCAAAATTTGGTTTTGACTGGCTTCCTGGCTTTGAAGGTCTGAAGCACAGACTGTGGTCTGAAGGAAAACCCATCTGTAATCAAATATCATTGATAATGTTTCAAAATTTCAAGCAATCCTTTCTGCAGGCCTAGCATACTTACGCACCGCCACAAATTATTCTCTTCGTCATGTGAAAATGAGACAAACGTATACAAAATTGTAGCTTTGTCCTGTTTTTGAACGACAAAAAGACTAGTTTTTTTGTCTCGGTGCGATTGCTAGTCGCCACACTGGATCATATTTAATGGTAAATTGTATTTAAGCTCTGGCAACTCACAACTACGAACCAACACCAAAATTACGTTCCGTTTCATATTTCATTCCATGTCCATGATTTCATTCTCCGAGCCGCCGCGCGTGGACGGTTTGAAACGGATTCATTGCCTGTTTGTCGTGTTGTGTTGTGGCCACAAACCTGTTGTTTTTTTTATTGCGTATTTACTGCAATTTATTGTGAATTTGTGTACATACTGTGATTTTTTTACGTCGCATTTATTATATTTTGTGTAAGAGTACAGTGTCGAAGTTTGCATCACAATCATTGTTGTTGATGTGATCATTATTTTTGTGAATTTACCTGTGTGATCATGGCAGACAATAGTAAATTGACGGAGGAAGAAATCGTGGAGATCAGAGAGCAGTTCGCACAGGTATTTACTAGGTTTTGGTATTTTTTAGGCTGCCGGCAGTAAATTTTTTGACCGTATTGCGCCGCCGCGATTCTTTGCGGGGATATCCATGCAAAGCCTCTCAAAATCGTTGGGATTTTGCAGACTTCGGCGTGCTCAGAATGCTAAAGTACTTATTTTGAGTGGCGTAAGTCTGTTTTGGGATGATTTATTGCGAAGTATCTACTTAAAAATCAGCATTTGTACTTGCTGATACTCAGCAAAGCTTAACATAATGAGTACGTCTATTCCAGTAAAAGAGTCGAAAAGTTAGTTATAATTCTGGTCACTTTTCTGAAGAGCAGGAAAAAATATGTGGGCATTAAGGACCATGATTTTTTATTAAAAAGTCATAATATCACCTGATATCATCACCTATCATTTAATGAGCCTACATACCAGCTTCAATTCAAACTGATATCATATCTTGATAGCAAGCATAAGATAACTCAGGCACCTAGTCAGTTGTGAAATATAAATTATACTAAATATTCTTGATGATAATTAAGTGATTACTATAAAAGGTCTTAAATATTTACCTACTCACTACTCGGAATTGTTTTTTTCTTTTACGAAATATCTCTAGCCTGTTTTCAATATGATATTATTTATTTTATTTTATGATTTTTCACCTGGTCATTTTCATTTTATCAATTTCATTTTATCCTTGTCATTTTAGCTTAAGCTTACTTTTCTTATTTGCGCTATCTCATTTGCATTTATTCAACATTTTTTGATATACAAATTATAGAGAAAAAATAAATAAAAAAAGTCGATCTTTAAATATGTTTACAATACCATTGCCATTGTTCTATAGCAATTTTCACAGTTCATATAATTTTTTTATTTGAAGGAGAATGAAAAACAATGTTTTCAAGATTTTAAAAAAATCGCCATTTTATCATAGCAGATAGTTTTTAAGTAGGATTAATACATGTATTTCTTGCTAGTTGAAGACCGCCTGCGGGACTGATATAAAATCATGATTATTTTTCAAAGAACTAAGACCTACAATACAATTTAATATTATCATCAGAACTGGTAGCTCTGGGTCTGCCTCACTGCACTCCTTTTGAGCGCGGTTCGAGCAGTAGGTGTTTATGAACGTTAGTTATGTTTTGCTGTGTGTATGTAATAGAGTATATCACTTTCTTCTCCATATAAAAAGTTGGAGTCTACCCCTAAATGTTATCCAATTTCAATGTTTTCATATTATGTTATCTGTACTGTGAAAAACTATGCTCGTATGTTTTTTTATTTTATTTCGCAAGATCTTCTTTGTTTTGAGCACTCAAAGTGACAATTTTTTGCTTAATTAGTTGTTTTTAGTTTTAGAAAACCATAATAATATATATATTTTTTTTTAAAGAAAACATCAGCGTAGATTATAATAATAATAATAATTCTTTAATTCGGACACATGATCCATATGGAGAAAAAAAAACATTAAGTCATAATAGTCATTATAGTTAGTCTAAGCCATTGACAGCAAAAACAAAAGTTTTAGGGGTTTGTTAAGATTTAGGGGGTGATAACAGACTACACCCGAAACTCAAATATCATCAAAAAGTTACGAAAATTCACTAATACTCTTTATCGGACGCACAAGTAGCTAACGGCTATACAATTTCTAAAAACCGAATGCGCCAAAACCTCGCACCAGGTTGGCCATGGACTACACAGTGCAGAGCACCCGTGAAATACGTGTCGTTGAAGAGTTCCGGTGACCGTCTGTGGTCTTCTTCATCAGATTCACTTCCCCAAATAGTACTTTCTGAATTTCATTTCAAATACAAAAAGATTTTTCCAAATCAGTTTATAAATTATTACGGCGCTCTGAAGCAAAAAAAAAAAAAGTATTGTATTGAGAACCTCTTAGCTACTTGCCGTTAGCTACTTGTGCGTCCGATAAAGAGTATTAGTGAATTTTCGTAACTTTTTGATGATATTTGAGTTTCGGGTGTAGTCTGTTATCACCCCCTAAATCTTAACAAACCCCTAAAACTTTTGTTTTTGCTGTCAATGGCTTAGACTAACTATAATGACTATTATGACTTAATGTTTTTTTTTCTCCATATGGATCATGTGTCCGAATTAAAGAATTATTATTATTATTATAATCTACGCTGATATGTTTTCTTTAAAAAAATATATATATATTATTATGGTTTTCTAAAACTAAAAACAACTAATTAAGCAAAAAATTGTCACTTTGAGTGCTCAAAACAAAGAAGATCTTGCGAAATAAAATAAAAAAACAAAAAACATACGAGCATAGTTTTTCACACTCTTTTTTTTTTGGAAGTCATAATTTTTGGAAGGTTAGTGAGAATGGTTGTTCTCTCATTAAAATATACCAATATCATTTCTCACCATTAATTAACAACCAGTGATAAATCAGACCAACGAGAGTAAATAACAGAAAAATATATTTGTCTCTTTCTCTCGCGTTTGTACGGCGGTTGGCGCCAACCACAGGTAAGCGCCAACCAAGTAGTAACAAATCCATCGTCACATAAATCGGTGAATATATTTTAAATAAAAAATAAAAATATGGCTAAAATTGAGAACCTTTCTTCTTTTTTACCCGACTGGTTCAGTAAAACTCGGCTCAAATAATAAGTTCAGGGTGACAATGTCTGGTGCCCTAGAAACACACGAGTTGGGGATTGCACAAATTGAAAAATCAGATTAATTGTATACTAACTACAAAAACAAGCAACACGCGCGCCGGCGCTCACGCTTTTTTTTTCCTGAAAATGTATAACAAGTGGCCAGTTTCATTTTACGGACTTGGCGATAAAACTTTGTCTTTTCGCATTATTATTATTACTAAATATATTACCCAAAAAAAAAAAACAACCACCACGTTGAATTTTCATGTGTACGATAGTAATGACGTAGATTCTCCCTTGTTTTAAATAAATAAATAAGGTACTTTCCGAAAAAATGCAGTAAGTATAAAACAATGACGAAAGAAAGATAATCGTTGGTATCTATATAGATATACGAACAACTGTCACCAACGTCAAAACAACCATTCCATAGCTGTAGCTTTAATTTCCCAATAGTAAACTTAGTCACGACAGAAAGGCTCGTACCATCGCCATGCGTCATTTTCCAATACCCATGAGACTATTTCGTGGCTAAGTTTACGTATTCAAAACTGGTATGTGTTCTGTCGCCTTGACATGCTTACACCGCAGACGGGCGGTTATTGAATGATCAAACAGATTGCCCGTGTAATCGCGATTTTCTCGGCTTTTGAAAGATTTTAAAGCTAAGTTCAAGGAAATCCCTTCAGCTGATTGATTTGAACCGCCACAGAATATATATAATAGTACTTTTGATTTGATGTTTTCTCTAAGAACCGATGGGGAAGATAGGTTTTTCAGTGGCGACCACGAACCGGAAGACGCAGCGTAGGTAGGCCTTCCACTAATCCAATTCTAATTCTAATTGGGCGTTCAATTGCACGGGCGTCCCGCTCGGGGTGTTTGTGCATTTCCCTCGTTGCCAGCCTACCCAAATCAGCGGTGATCCTTAATATAACGGAGCATATATAGTGATAATACCTATTAATAGACGAAGGTCCGACCTAGTTAACATTAATTATTTAGTAGTTTATTAGTCATTTTCTTATCTATCCATGCGTAGTACTATTTTGTGGCGCTTTGTTCATCTGCAGACGTCTTCAGACTTATGATGATGATGATGATTTGAACCAATGCCACAGAATAAATAATAGTACAGACCGTCTAATGCAACCTACTCAAAATTGTATGATACAGCTTTGGCATTCAATACATACATAGTTGAAGGGATACCGGAACCGGTTATGTCCAAAAACTACGCAGAACCACTGGAGGATGGGCAGCACCGTCATTTTAGTAAACGGTGAGCGTTCTGCGATCCCCAAGCCAACTAACTACCTAGCGTGGGGATTATGGCAACTCCTCACCCATTGAGCTATTTACGTAGTAATAAAAGCTCACCATAATGGGGAGGCCTTTTTTCATCAGTGGATTTCTTCTGGCTGACGATGATGATAGTTAATTATAATAATTAATTAATTAATTATCGGTTTAACTAGTCATGAAAATGATACAAACTGATGGATGACATGGTCACTCTTGGTCACTGAATGAAAAAAATATATCTTACTGTCATGCAGAAAAAATATTATCATTTAAATGCACTGACTATTTTTAACTCTCATCGTTCTTTGCCTTATGGCCTGACAAGGGAATTCATTCGGCTTTATCTAACTTCGTGTTGGTATGGTAGTGCACGTCAGTCGTAGAATTACAAAACTGCAAACTGTGGGTCCCGATTGATTATTCTTGAACAGCAATGGTTAGATCTTGTCCCAGGCCGGTAGGTGACCAAAAAATTGACACTAGACTGTCCACTTCGTCCACATACAGAACGACTTACTAACATTATTACCTATAAAATAATAAACAACATATCCAAGTCCAAAATACTCCTTTGACATTTCGGACTAAGACAAATCTAAAGACATCTCGCACTTCAAAATCAGCCAAACCGCTTAAGCTACAAGGGTCACTAGTGTTTCTGCCTTTTGAGCACGAGGATCCGGGTTCAATTCCCGGCCGGGTAGATGTTTGAATGATGAACTGGGTCTGGGTGTTATTTGTCCATTTCTTAGTGTTCCATGCTTCCATGGTTACCCTGAAACAGGAAATCCTATTGGGGAGCCTATTTATTTTGTACTTCAGCTGCTCGTGCTAAACACTTCGACGTCATCTAAAATTTTACACGTTCCAGTGCAACATACGTGACAATTCAAGTAAATATTAAACAGTTTCCATACTTTTTGCTGATTCCGTTAATAGCATGACCTAGCAATGAACATTTGTTGCAAATTTCAATGAATTGAAACCACACGGTCAAGTCCATATATTTAATGGTCATCATCAACAGCCTGAAGACGTCCACTGCTGAGCTAAAGCCTCCCCCTTAGACCGCCACACTGAACGACAATTAGCAACTTTCATCCAACGGCTACCCGCGATCTTCAAAATGTCGTCTCACACGGGGCCTTATCCCGTAACTCTGGTGGCGATAGTCTTCGTTTGCTATCCTGCTCGCTCGCATGGTGCAAGTAAATTGGCGCGAGTGGGACTGCACGCGATGACCATTGCCACCAGAGTTACGGGATAAGGCCCCTGGTGCGAGTCCTATACCTATGCTGTGTCTTTCAGCGTAGTTATAGGTCACTAGGTGGACTTCCAGTTCGTGGTTGCCACTCAAGAACCTTTATTACCCATCGGTTATCGGTTCTTCGAGCGATGTAGCCCATTGCCACTTCAGCAATCGTTGCATCGTTTGCAGAAATCGTACAGCGCCCTCCGTGTCCAGTTCAATAACGCGTTTAGGATGTTGGTGGGGCTCCCCCGCTATTGTAGTGCATCTACAATGTTTGCCGAAGCGCGCGTTGACTGCTTCTACGCAACAATGCGCAAAAGATGTGCATCGCTAGTGCGCCGAGTGCGGGGGAGTTCTAACAGCATGCTGGCCGCGCTCGCTGCAAGGCTGGACTGTCCCTACGTTTCTCACTGCTGTAAACTGCACATTACACACATGGTATAGGTTACAAGCAGCAACAACATGAATGACAACATATTTTTAATATTGAATTTGTGTTTGTTACTTTTTTTTTTTTTTTTTTTTGTTTGTATTTATGACATTTGCTTTTTTTTATTTTTAATTGAATTTAATTTGTGTAATGTGACTGCTCGGAATCTATAGAGCTATGAGCCCTTGATGCTTGAAATAAATGAATTAATTATTAATTACTTCAACTTGCAAACCCTGAAAGCTACGTCGGTGACTTTGATTCTTCGGCGAATATCCTCGTTCCGGAGTTTATCTGTTGTAATTATATTTTTTGGAATTTAATGGTCAAGTCACCTTCATTCGATAAATGGATTACAATGTAGGACACATAATTTTATTATAGACAAGTGAACGTAAACATTATCCAATTTAAATCGGCTGGCCGCTGTCTGGTCGCGAACTATTTTACTGTTATTGAGTATAGGGAAACCATTTATGAACTGGGTCATCTTGAGCGAAAAGTTCTCTAGATTTTAGATAAAATTTACAATTTAAACTGTTTATTACTTCCGATATGTCCATCTATATAAGTATGTATTTCAAAATATCTATGTACGTATATCAGTCTCTGGCGGCCATATTACAAGCTTTGCTTAGTTTGGGGTCAGATGACCGTGTGTGCAAAAATGTCCCAGATATGTATATTTATTTATATTTTTAATATTACAAAAAATTAACACGCTTGCTTAGACTAATCTTATAATTAAATATTGTGTACTTCACATTAATCACGATGTGATCCACTGTGATCGCATTCACATTGTGATCCATTACCGCAAAGTTATCATTCTCATCATTATATTCATCCAAATTTTAGACTTAGCATGTGCGTCGCAAATTGTTACTATCACCGATAAAACCTCTATTTAGCTGCACCAGATAAGCTAGCAAGCGAGCAACGTGCTAACTTATCTAGTCGTAGGCGTCTCGAACGGTACCCCACTGAGCTCTATCTTCAGCTCACTGCATCAAGGTTCTGGCCCTGCTTTACGTGGCTAATGGTAGTTGGTTTACTGGTCTTAAGATGTCCTGGATTACACTATACTGAGTAGTGTAGAGTTACTAGACTTCTGTACTTAGAAAAAGAATCTGCGTTAGCCGGTACAGAGTTTACTTCTTAATTTCTTCGTTTCTTTGGGCACGGATTAAGTTTGAGACACAAATGCACTCAAATTGTCAAATTTATTGACTGTCCGCACCCGCTACAAGCCCTGTCTGGTAGCACAATAAGCCAGGCTTACAGCTCGAATGTCGAGTGCCTACTTAGAAGTTTACGACATCGTGAGTGTCTACTGAGGTGATTAGATTGTAAGAGTCCTTGTTTGGTTATTCTAAGGTAACAGTAAATAATCCTAATGTATGTCTGGTTCTTGTCGTCATGTAAAGCGGATTAGAGCCATTCAAAATCATTCTTCTAGATAATCTTCTTTTTCGCAAATATTGCTAGAATTCCCTTTTTTTGCTGACGAGGTGGAAATCTTCCCGAGATACAAGGTTAATTTGGTGTGCAGCCGGTTTATGTGGAATCATAGCTACTAAAATCCCCCGGTGGTCTGCTTTGATGCTTGACGGGATATTGGGATCTCTAAAGGAACGCACTGGAGCCCTCAGCACTGCGATACAGCTACATACGATTTGATACGATGCAGCTTCGGATCATCTCATGCTGTCCCGAAACACCACTCTACGTCAGCCACTTAAATTTGTCGTCCTGCCCGGGCACGTTTAGGTGCTCGTCTCCCCAGGGGATACCGATACCGCATCCTACTGCCAGGCATAAAAGCAAATTTGGAAGATCTGTTGAATAACCATGGTGGGCAAAAATATCCTCGCGCGTTGGGTGCTGAAGATGGAATAAAAGTTCAGGAAGGCCCCGAAAGCGTTGGCGGGACGGCTAAAACACGTTTCATCGTGACTGTCCCCAATCCTTTGCCCAGCAGCGGGATCTAATAGGTTAAAAAAACCTGTAGCTTGGCTCAATAGATCGAACATATTTGCCATCGACATTTTCTATATCTTTTCGACGACTTTCGGTGATAGCAGTCGATCGTTTGTAAAGATCCCCGTTTCGAACGGAAGGCACGGATATACAATGATACATAATTTTTAAGCTTTGTGAATTCATACCTGTGACCTTCAGAGGTCGCCGAGTTTCCGCTTGACACCAAGAATGATTAATTGCAGACGAGGTCAGTCAGTTTTGGACCAGTCTCACCGTTACCTTAAACATATTTTAAGATTTATGCACTCGCGGACACCGAAAACTAATTGCACTGTCGGCTTTCCTTATTTGTGTTTAAAGGTTTTTGGCCACGTGGAAGCTTACCAAATACTTTCCTAAATAAATATTTAGGAACCAATATACTTAATTCGCCTAATCTTATTTATTGTGTTAATGTTCCGATAGCTGTCGATGTGTCGTAGAATCCGATTCACGGCAGAAATCCCACAGTACTTATTGTTGTGAATATAAACAAGGTGTCTCGAGGCATTCATCAGTCATTTGCAGCCAAGCAGTCAGTCATGACTGAGAGTGTTGATCGTGAATCGAATCGTTTCCGACTCAGAATGGTACGGAATAAAGGAACTGGAAACTGGAAAGTGAATATCCATCTCAATGACTCGAATACATCTTTTGGAAATGCAGTGATTAGCGATTGTTTATCTTAACTTAATAATGAGACAATGCGCTTGCGAGAGTATTGTAGATGCGACAAAGGGCCTTAGGTAGATTTACAAATATATCGATTCTTAAAGAAATAGGCAGGTATACGATATGAAATATTTTAACGATCTTTCGCAACAGAAACAGACCATTTGTGCAAACAACTGGCAGTGCTACCCGTATTTGTCTAGCCAAAGGTGCCAGCGAGTGGGTGTTAGTTTTGACGTAATCCTTGCTTATGAATAGTTGCCTAGTCTGAACAAAAAGTTGAACAAGTTATCTTCTTTTAACCGAGCGAAGAGAGAAGGAAGAGTATGGGAGAAATACCGCTGTAGTATATCGTGTATATTATTTTGTCCGACAAGTCGCGAACCATTAAATACCGATCTTCATTCCGGCTTAACGGTTAACGGTATCATCACCCCCCATGCGGTAGGTACTTTAGTAAGTAAGTAAGTAAGTAAGCCTTTTATGATTTGAATATGTTTTTGGTCACGGATTAGTTCCATAAGTAAAGTAAAGCCCATAATCCTGTTTTTTAACTAGAAAAAGAACCACCAACAGTCATGCCTGATGGTATGCCACGGTGCAGACGAGGATGCAGGTATCACGTCGATCTAGAAAAAGTTCTATCCAAGCAGTACTCATCAATTCAAGAATGTTGCATACCTACGAATTTTTACGAATGTCCACGGTGTATAAACCGTTATACTGTTTGATTTTTCCAGTCTGATCCTAGTTTCTACACACACTATTTTGATCTTTGTAATAAACTACTCAATGTGTATACCTACATGTATTTGCTACCTTAAACACTGCATTCTGCTGGGCACTGGGCACCGACCTTGGCTTGGAATGCGGTTGGTATTCTCCACGTTTCAGCCTTATGACGCAAGCCGTTAAGTCCATAAAGGCTTGCATTATCTAGGCTATACTTGCCCGGCTAGCGTCGTACAGACCGACTGGACCAACTTATAGGTAGACCTGGCCAAACGATGGAACTAAACTTTTGCTTCGGGTGCCTCTCAGTTACGTTCGAAACGTAAGATTGTGGGTTCCCTAATCGACTGCACTGATAATTTGGTCGTGCTGTAGGCGTCTAGACTCTAGATCTTGCAGGCTTAACTATCACGAAGCTATTGTGAATACAGTATTGTCGTTTTTGCTTTTCTAAGAACCGGTTCTTTACGCTTCAGAATCTTCAAAAACGCTTTGTGAGTACTTCCTCTTACCCTGAACTTAGACTTACTTAGTTAACACCTATAGAAGTTTCGCAGAAATCCGACCCACCAGCTTCCGAAGACCTCACTCGCTCTCAACACCTTTCATCTTTATGTGACAGCCACTTGAGAGAATGACCTCTCGCGGTTCTGGATATAATGGCCGGTACAGATACAAAATGGCAATGACCGAGAACTCGCAGATAAATGGTCAATTCGAGACGCTAAGTAACGTTACCTCACGTTTGTCATTCTGTTTGGTATTTAAAGTGGACGTCTTAAATCTTAGCGTCTACCTTTCTCTTGAATAACAAAAGACCTATCTTTATCAATTGGTTACCGCTAGTACAGTCTTCTCTTATATAGTTTTTATTGCCACGAAGAAGTCGTATCATTGCCCTCAACTAAAGTTTCTTCATCTTTAGGTTGGAGTTCCGAGGAATATATATTTTTTTTCTATATACAAATTGCTATCTGACCAATTTTATACCAGAACCAAGCAATCAAGAGCAGAGCTATCTTTTATGTCGCGCATTTTTGAAGATAAGATACCTCAGAGTGATTTAAAAAAAACAGGTAAGATTTAGATTAAAATTGAGCAATTTACTTATTATATTGATCCTTTTAGATTTATAAATTCACATGCTTTCGAAATAGGTATTTGTAAAACAATTTCCTGGTACTCACGCTGCATTTTTTTAAACAACAAGCACAAAGCTTGTAATTATAATCACATCATGTCATTGGTATAGGTCAATATAACATAGGTCATAGGTTATTGAGTCAGAGCCCCGCCTCTAACCACCCCCGAGCCCAGAGATCCCCTTTTAGTAGGCTCTCACTACAGGCAGGGGATACCGATGCCGTATTCTAGTGCCTTGGCATCATGACAAACTCAATTACTTAGGTACCTAATTACTAAACGGCGGGAAAAGCCAACAAGGACAAAATCATTATCACAGTCAACGCAGTCCGAGCTCCCGTCTCAAATTCCCCGAACGGTTATCAGTCCGTGTTTTATCGACAGTCCTTATCATTGCAGTAACTTCACTGTTCGGTCGCCGTTTTAATTTGTTCGAAAGCAAATTTGCATGTAAGGCGAGAAATTTGCTGCCGATTTATCTTCGGATAAGAGTTGGCGTGGAATCCGCCAACCCGCTCTGTGCCAGCTTGGTGGATATCGCCTACCCACCCTTCGAGGGTAGGCTGATTAAATTGCTGTTGCAGAAGAATTGGCATGTGCAGCAGATTAATATAGAACTGTTACTCCGCTGCCACACAACACACTGCTCTTCGTCTCTATTTGCAGTTCATGCCTTTTGCGTCTTTGGCCTTGTCATCGCTCTATCTTTTGCTATCTTGGCAGTCCTTTGACTCGCTCCTATAAAGCTAAAAGCTGCGGGCAAGCCGAGGAGCATGACGAGCGGCAGGAAGAGTAACGTTGCCACAGTACGTATCTGCTTGCTTGAAGATGAAAAATTGCCATACACTCAAACTTTAACACCCCATTTCACATCTTTAGGGGACGATTTTCGAAAAATGCAGAAACACGTGTTTAATATTTTCTTTTTCTGAATACATTTACAAAGTTTTACAACCGAACCGAGGCATCAAAACAAAAATTTACTCCATACAAAGTCTAATACCCCATTTCACATATTTAGGGGACGATTTTCGAAAAATGCAGAAACACGTGTTTAATATTTTCTTTTGATAAGTACATTTACAAAGTTTTACAACCGAACCGAGGAACCAAAACAAAAAATTCTCCATACAAAGTCTAATACCCCATTTCACATCTATAGGGGACGATTTTCGAAAAATGTAGAAACATGTGTTTAATATTTTCTTCTGATAAAGTACATTAACATAGTTTCAGAGCTATGGCATCAAAAAATTCTTTTCTCCATACAAATTTTAACACTCCTTTCCACCCCTTTATGTCGCAAAATCCTGTCTTAGTAGGTGGTTACATAGTAATAGAAAACTACTGTCTAAATTTCACGTCTCTGGCTTCAGTTGATCTACCTATCACTTTCCCTTACACTTTTATATATACCTATAATAATATAGAAGATTAGAAAAATACTACGACTATGAGTTCGTTAACAGTTTATTCAGCCCATTCACAGAAATCTTCATTTACATATTATATCTGACTCATAGTGTTTGTATAGCATAAAGTTTCCACGATTTGCGTAAATATTACACAGTGCAGGAATGATTCTCGATATGGTCAAATGAATCATTGGTTTTCTGACCGCAATTGCCTAAGCTGTGGTCGGAGAAAGAATGAGAAAAGTTAACATAATTAAGTATTTGGTAAAATTGAAAATCAACGAGAGTTAATTTCCAAAAGGTGAAGAAAACAAAATAAGAAAAATTTGGAAATAAGTACTTACACAAATGTTAATAAGTTCCCAACGAGATAGCGACCAAGATATTGTTACTGCACGCACGATCAAGTCGTTTTATTATCTTTGTGTTTCGTAGTACGTACTACAGTAATAGATCTGATTGATTCCCGCAACGTACATAACATGTTAATATAAGCCTATAAATATATTTCCAGGAAGACATGTCCTCCTGGCATGAGTTAATAGTAACTGCTCTATCCCGATAAACAATTAATAAACGAATTTCTAGGTCATACGAAAGTAGTATTGTCGGACCAACTCGAAGGATAGATATTCAAGATAATAGGTATGGATTGTAGTACAATTAACACAATGAGCTCAGATCAAATATACAATCGCTACATATACATCGCTGACAATGAAAACTTATTTGTTTTTACCCTACTGCCCAAGAAGGAGGGTAATGTTTTTGGGGTGTATGTAAGTATATTTTTGTGTTCCTATAGTACCTCCTGTAGCCAAAACGGCTTGACCGAATTTGACGAGTGAGGTGTCGTCAGATTCCTCTTTACTCTACATTTTGCAGTCGGTATTTTGTTTATCTCTTGAAATAAAATAAATATAGTTCATTGTGGGTGACAAAAACAAAGCTACATTTTGCAGTCGGTATTTTGTTTATCTCTTGAAATAAATATAGTTCATTGTGGGTGACAAAAACAAAGCTACATCTAAAAGTACATTCTTGGAACTCACACGGATCTAGTTCTTGGAACTCACACGGATCTAGTCTGACTCTAACACAAATAGGGATACCATCCGGCTGGATATCTCCGGACTTTGCACAGTTAATAAATTTTAATAATTAGCTTAATTTGTCCAGAAACTAAGAAAGAAAATAATTTAATGAATTAAATATTTTCGCATTAAACTTTAAACTTATTTTTTGTGCAACATTATTTTGCGACAAAATTTGCGGAGCTCCGTCCTTTATTAGTTGTCCACTTTTCTGTTATGACTTTCTAATTTCGAAATGGTACCCAACCACGAACAATATTAGTAAAAGTGGCTATACATGACCTGATCTGACACCGTGTGAAAGAGATGGCTATATATGAGTTTCTGAGGAGCGAAAGCGAGAAGCTATAACCTTAGTAGTTTGTTTCTTTTGCTCCCGTGAAATTCAAGTCTAGCAGTCCCTTTCGCAGGATGTTAGGTCAGGTAATGTAGCGAGGCCTTAAGCAAACTACGAATAGTACGAATTTACATAAACTCGATACCGTTCAATCATTTTAACAAAGTCTATCAAACAGTCAACACTTAGAAGGATCCAATAACATAAAAATTAAAAAAAAAAAAAATGAAATTTGAAATTAATTAATTACTTAAATTAATTAATGTTGAATTTGAAATTATTGGGATTTTTTATAGTATTTAGGTGTTATTACCTAATGTCAAAGAAATACCTTGCTTTTTTACCCGAGTGCCCAGAAGGAAGTACTTATGTTTGTAATATTCCTATTACGTATAATAATAATATATGTATAGCCTAAACAGCTTGACCGAGTATATATAAGCTAGGTAAGGTGTCATTAAATTTGTCTCAATTTCCAGTGTAGCTTCATTAAATGGTATAAATAGTACTTAATAAAGCATCGGTCGCAAAAAAGAACAGTTTTTAATGCTGCCACTTTAACTTGAACCCCGGTAAGTAAGAGCGTCAATGATGAACGAAGATCATTTTAATTGATGCGCTAATTACATTTATTGCAAATAATTATGATATTCACATGCAGATCTTACTTAGTTAGCATATTTTATGCAAATATGATACTTAGTTAGCATATTTTACGAGTATGTAGGTTCCTAATGACCTGATTGGATATAGCAACGCCATATATTTAGGTTATTATTATTATGTTATTTTGTTTTTTTATTGATTATATTTATACGCTTGTACTCAGTGAGGACTCTAGCACACAATAGACTTGTCACCACGCACGATTCTTGCGTCCTATAGGTATTAGTCATAGCAAGGCTGTAAATATTTGCGCAAGAATACTAAATCTCAGGACCAAACAATGACTCATGTTGTCATATACCTATCATAGTTTGTAATAGTTCTACCATGTGCCACGTTACTAACTGGTCATTTGACTCACCGAGGGGCCCAGTTTTAATCCGCAGTTAGGGGTCGTCCAATAATCAAGTGAGCCTCGAGAGAGGGGTAGGGGGTTCGGAAAAAAATTACGAAATAAATATCACCAGAGGGGTGTAGTGACTTATCAAGTGTATTTATTTTTTCGTTGAACGCGCGATTAGTAATGTCTGTCTTAATTTATTACATTAGATTATACCAGTATTTAGAAAATTAAATTTTATGATACTTTACTTATATGCCGCACCTTCTTCTTTTTGGCAATCATTAAGTATGTAGACCCTGCGATACAGGCTTTCGCATAGTGCAGGGTCTATAAGCAAATTATAACCTTTAAAACTTAAATTGAATGTATTAGCAATATGTTAGCGTTAAGGTTATTTTGAAGTTGGGTTTTTGGACATTAAATATATTTGTATATCAAAAAGATTATACGTGATTTTAGGTATGGAGGGAGGGGTTAGTTTAAAACCTCACACGTATCACCAGGGGGAGAAGGGTTAAAACGTTGTTAAAGAACATCATATATGTGTGTTTTCTGGACGACCCCTAGTGGGACGATAGAAAAAGGGGTTGGAAAACCAATACTCTGATTTGGAAAGTGTTCATTAAAGTTCACTGGACGTTTGCAGTTCTGATGAAAGTGTTGATTGTTTTTACCCGACTGCCCAAGAAGGAGGGGTACTGTTTTCTGTTAATGTTTCTGTTTCTGTTTGTTAATATTACTTGTTGAGACTTCGATTAAATGATCTACTTGGCTCACACGCTTGGTTATAAGTTTCTAACTTTGCGGTCATCTCGTAAATTTACATCAAACAAACTGCAAATAACCTAAACATAATACCATCATTATTTTGCTATCCGGAAAAAAAATAAAAGCCGAAAAGTCCTGCAAAAGCCTCGTAAGTATTAAAACGAAAGCTCTTAAAACTTTGAGGTACCAGGGTCGCATGATCGTCCGAGAGGTGCTTCCATTTCTCACATCTCACTCACACAGATACCTCTTACTGTTACCTTCATAAACATATAGATAGTATGTCAGTACGTATGAAAGACTTCGGTGGGTCAACACACTATGACTCACCTAACAGAGGCAACAACGGTGATCCGAACTAAAGAGAAGTTCACGATTTATAGCCCATTGAAAATTGTAACATAAAAGTTTACGCGTGTAGTACGTAGTTTTTTATTTGGTAGTAGGCTATTGTTTATTTTGGAAAAAGTTCACACGAATGTGATCCTTAATAGGAACCTTTAAATAGCAAGAACCCCTTTTTTTTCGCGCTTCGATGAGTCTTATTAGATACATTTAATAATTCTGAGGAATTCTTCAAATTAAAAATCATATACATATCCTGCTGCTTTTCAATAAGTATTTCAAATTAGGTATGTGATTTTTTTCAAGAGAACATCGACTTCAAGGTAAAAGAAAAGAGCTGTGGTTTCTTTCGACCCACTGAATCACTGCAACAGATTCGAGATTTGATAAATTTTCCAAACAAAAAATATGTCTCATATTTGCTTACAGGCTTTACTTACCAGGCTCTACATAATAAGTTTCAACTATGGACAACTGCAACACCAGAAGCAACGCACCGGCAAGCGTTGCTTACTCTTCAGCAAAGAATGTCTGCACGAGAAGAATAACCATCCTATACAAAAAAATTGTACTCAATAAATCTGCTTAAAACTAGATGGCGCTTACGTATTTAGTCATGTAATGTCCAAAACACTAAAAAAGCCGATTAAAATATAGTTAATATATGTAGAAACGTAGAAACATAGTATGAGTATAATTATGTCCGCTATGTAAGCTTTAGTTCAAATTAGAATACGACGTAAAAAATATATTTCCAAAGATAATGTTTTCAACGCCATCTATTGAGAACCTAGCGAGTTCTAATAATTTTACTGATATTATTTTAATCCAAAAATATTTATAACAAGTCGCATTTTTTCTCCGTACCACTATGAATGAGTTAGCTTGGGGTTTCTATTTCAAGCAAGCAGAAATTGTGACGTTAAAGCACTAGCGACATCTGTCGTCACTAGCTCTTAGCACTCAGTATAATTTATCTATGCTTTTCAGGTTTAAGATTCTCTTGACCTGGGGTATTATCCCGTAACTCTGGTGGCAATGGTCATCGCGTGCCGTCCCACTCGCGCCAACTTACTCGCACCATGCGCACCACATTTTAAAAGAAAATCTAAAATTTTCTTAACTGTCACAAAAAAAAAGTTAAGTTATTAAATTACATTTATTTAGTTAGTATAAATGCCTACAAATAATGTATATGCAAAATCTGCATGTTTTGCAGCGTTTGTTTGAATCAATGCTCGACCACAACAGGGACGTCAGCAATAATCAAATTATGTACATTGCTTAGTTACTAAATGCAACCTAAAGAAAAAACTA
Source organism: Apocheima hispidaria (assembly GCA_947579745.1). NCBI lineage: Eukaryota > Metazoa > Arthropoda > Insecta > Lepidoptera > Geometridae > Apocheima > Apocheima hispidaria. The sequence continues at coordinate 5,609,700 of OX388168.1, read as the reverse complement.
CACATATATGCAAGTAAATAGGTATGCCTTAATTGCGTATTTTGCAGAGTTTGCTTGAGTCTGAATCAATGCTCGACCACACAATATGACGTCAGGAGCAAAGACCTAGAAACTTAGTCTACTACAAAATTAGATACTCAATACTCAATTCATTTATTGCAAACATTATGTGGATTACATGCAGATCTTAACTAGCATATTTTAAATAGGTAGATCATAATGACCCTGATTGGGTATGGCAATATCGTGCGGAGCGGGTCAATCTATTCCATAATTGTCTTATCTCTAAAAAATTCGTCTAGGGTATAGTAGGATTTGTGGTTTAAGATATTTATTTTCTCATAAGAAACAATTTCACTTATATGAGAATTTAGCTAAAATAGTAATGAATATTGTTGTCGTCGTACATATTTTGGAGGGTAGTTTTATGTAGGTAACAATAAAAATGCGCATGTTGTTCGCTCAACACGGACGGTTCGAACTCTGTCTCAATCACAATACTCGTAGATCAAGCGTATCTGGAAGTGGCCTACAAAATGTATTATTTTTAATATTTCGCGAGTAATACACTTTTTAGGGCTTTAGCAAATTTGAACTCTTCTTCTATCTCTTTTATCTGTACTGGTAGTTTGTTGTATATTTTAGCAGCCATTGGGTTTGGTCCGGAGCTATGCATTTCTAGTTTAGACGGTGGTACTATTAATTTGTTTTTATAATTAGACCTTATTCGATAATCTCGCTTGTCTGATAATTTTGTAAATAATTGAGTGTGTTTTTTCACAAATTTGCAGTTTTCTAAAATATATATGGATGTAGTCGTTAAGATTTTAAATTTTATGAAATAAGATCTGTGAAAATTTGGTATTTTGATGTCGGGAAGTTTATATCATTATACATACTTTAATCAAGCCATAAAATACATCACAGTTGATAATGTTAGTTTGTATAAAGCATTCGTTATTTTTGAAGAAAATAGACGTAAAATATGAGGAAGGACTTAATTTTATTGGCATATACAGAATTTGCGTAAATAACAATATTAATATCCTTTAAGCCATAAGTAATTAGACATTATTATATCTACTTTAAGCACTAAGCCATAAAATACACCAGTTTGTAATTTAGGTCATGTTTTAATGGCGTTATTTTTGAAGCAAAATAGGCATAAAATATGAGGAAGAATTGTATTTCGTCTGATAATATATAATACTAGCGACCCGCCCCGGCTTCGCACGGGTGTAATTTAGAAAAATTATATACATAAACATTCCGTGAAGAATTATCTAACTGATGGTGCAAACCGCATCAAAGTCCGTTGCGATGTTTAAGAGGAGTTAGCGGATAATATACAGACAGACGCGTAAAGCGACTTTATTCTATAGTATGTAGAGGAAATACAGAATTTACGTAAATAACAGCTGTTGGGTTTTTTCATTAAACTTGTAACGGGTTAATAGGAACAGTGGTAATAAGATAAAACAAAATAATTGCAGTCATCAAGATATAAACAATTTCTTCTTTTGTTCTTCATGATGCTGATTGATGAGACTAGCAAGTCGCCCGTAACAGTTCAGTGTCACCCAGCAGCGGGCCTAGCACGCGCGCCGGGATAAAAATTTGTCCACCATTTTTGTCCCGCGAGAATGAGACGGACGACGTTTCTAGCATTGTCACGTTGACGCCAAGATAAAGCGGGTGGACAAAACTTTATCCCGGCGCGCGTGCTAGGCCTGCAGAAGTTTGAACTTAAGGTGCTTCGTTTGAGTCCGCTAGGTAGGTAGGCGCCAAGAGATGGCGCTGTCGTTGAAAACTCAATTGAGGTAATCTGCCCCAGTTTTAATTCACTTTGCGACCTCTTACTATTGTTATAAACACATCTCAAAAATAATAGAGCCCATTAATAGCTGCACTCGACTGAAAATTCAAATAATGTTCAACGCCTGTATGCACGCATGAACATTACGCACACATGCGAATTCAAAACGGTTACAAGCAAATACGAAATTTCGTTGCTCTGTATATCGTCTCGGTGGCCGAAGTCATCAGTTTGATTAGGTCGCGCTCGTGAGGTTCTGGGTTCGAACCCCTAAAATTAGGTAGTATTATTTTTTATAATTTAATTTCGAGAATACTATTTATTTTAATTTTTGCTGTGGGTTTCTTGACAAACTTATTCAAAATTAGTAACGAAACTTATAAAAGTATATATCTACATAAACCTAATATTGTCACACAAATATTTAAAATGCGAAAGTTCGTGTGTAAGTGTGTAAGCATGTAAGTTTTTTTTTTTGTTATTTGGTGATGAGACGAGCAAGTCACTCAGCTGATGTTAAGCTTCACGCTTGCTCATAACAGTTCAGTGCCACCCAGAATTTTGAACCTCAACAGTTCAAAACCATGCGCGGCAATGCACTGCGCTCATTACTCTGAGATATTAGATGTTAAATCTCTGTGCCCAATAATTACGCTGGAAACATTGCCCTTCAATCCGGAACACAGTGATGTTTTGCACACTACTGCTTGACGATTGAATAACTGGGTCCCTGGAATAACCCCATATCGGGGGTTCTAAAGGCACCGAGTCTGGTACCTTCCGAACAAATTTTCCACTTTTTTTCGGTTTTTTTCAAATTAATTTCGAATTTTACATACCTAATACCTAATGAAATGAACGTAATGAAATATGCAATACCCAAAAATGTTATGTTTTCCGCGTCGATAGACATTATTCTGCGACTAAAAATATGGATTTTAGACCCGGGTTAGATTAATTTAGTCCATAGGTACTGTTGTTTGTTATTTGTTATTTTGTGTGTACACAACACACAAAACTAACTAATAGGTAGGTATGTAGGTAGGTAGGTTGGTTGCTTGGTTGGTGGCTAGGTAGGTATTATTAGTATAATGTGCATATTTTGATCGCGCAGCACGAAATATTCAAGATTTTCATATACCTCTATCTACCACCTTACCACCTACCTATATAGGTACCATACCTAAGTATATAGGCACCTTTTACAAAAAATCTATTATTTCACTAAGAAGGAAGTTTTTCAGAATTTTTTCAATATTTTTCCCGGGATCAGTGAGCGTGCGCGCAACGAGATCATACATAAAAATGCAAAAACCACATTCATCATCATTATTGAGGTGAATTTTTTTCCCGAAATTTTGCATTGTTTTTCCAGGCAGCACTGATGGAGCGCGCACTGAGCCCCATACTCAGAAATGCCGAATTCCAACAAATTTTAGATATGGGGTTATTAGTTAGTCACACCAAAATGCGAAAGTTTGTGTGTATGTAAGTAGGTATGTTAGTATGTAAGTGTGTTTGTTCCCGTTCAAATCTGTAACAGCTGCATGGATTTTAATGTAATTTGGTATGGAGGTAGCCAAATTTAGGTATGGTAGCCTCCATACCAAATTTCATCCAAATCCGTTCAGCCGTTACAGAGTTTATACCGCGGGTGAAACCGCGGGGCGCATCTAGTATCCTATAAATTTTGAAAGTAGCTCTCTTTCTGTTTGTTATCTGTTCACGATAAAACGGCTGGACCGACCTTTACGAATTTTGGTAAAGATAACGAGTATCGTCAAGCGGTAGGTATTCTAGTAAAATAAAATATTTTTTAATTTAATCATTTTACGTATTTTTTAAGAAATCTCGTTACGTTAGGGAGAAGGCTGATGGTGATGATGGAAAATTTTAAATCTATGACCGCAAATGAAAAACGCTGTCGGACGGGTAGAAATCCCCCCATTGCTATGAAAATGGGTAAGAAATCTCGGTACGATAGGGAACAGGCGGATGATAATGATAATGATCCTTAAAATCTATGACCGATAACGAAGGTCACAGTTGGACGGGTACCAATCCTCCCATCGCCATGAAAATGGGTAAGAAATCTCGGTACGATAGGGAACAGGCTAATGATGATGATGATGAATTTTAAATCTATGACCGAAAATTAAAATCGCAGTTGGACGGGTAGGAATCCCCCATCGCCATGAAAATGGGCAAGAAATCTCTGTACGTTATCAACAGCCTGATGATGATGATGATGAATTTTAAATCTATGACCGCAAATGAAAATCGCAGCTGGACGGGTAGAAATCTCCCCATTGCTATGAAAAATGGGTAAGAAATCTCGGTACGATATGGAACAGGCTGATGATGATGATGATGAATTTTAAATCTATGACCGAATCACATGCGAATTCAAAACGGTTACAAGCAAATATGAATTGAGTACCCGATTTTCGGCGTTCCATCTATCAGATCGACTGGCCGAGCGGTCGAGTAGACGGATTTACAATGTGCTTCGTTTTGTGGTGTGTATGTCAATGAGACGAAGGTCCCCGGATCGAATCCTCATTTGAAAATTGTTTTGTGAAGTTTTTGTTCTTTTTGTGCTATTTTTTTACAGAATAAGTTATCAAACAACACAACAAACACCACACACAAAACTAACTAACTAATAGGTAGGTAGGTAGGAAGGTACGTAGGTTGGTTGGTTGGTTGGTAGGTAGGTAGGTATTATTAGTATTATGCACATATTTCAATCGCGCAGCACGAAATATTCAAGATTTTCATATACCTCTATCTACCACCTTACCACCTACCTATATAGGTACCTATACCTATATAGGCACCTTTTACAAAAAAAATCTATTATTTCACTAAGAAGGAAGTTTTTCAGAATTTTTTCAATATTTTTCCCGGGATCAGTGAGCGTGCGCGCAACGAGATCATACATAAAAATGCAAAAACCACATTCATCATCATTATTGAGGTGAATTTTTTTTCCCGTAATTTTGCATTATTTTTCCTGGCACTGATGGAGCGCGCACCGAGCCCCATACTCAGAAATGCCGAATTCCAACAAATTTTAGATATGGGGTTATTAGTTAGTCACACCAAAAATAAATATTATAAAGAGGAAAGATTTGATTGTTTGTTTGTTTGCATTGAATAGGCTCCGAAACTACTGAACCGATTTGAAAAATTCTTTTGCTGTTGGGTAGCTTTTTAGCTTTCTTTATATATATATTTTTTTTGTAACTTGACGCAAATAGAAGGGATTTGTGTGTGTATTATAATTTTTATTTTTTTGTTATATACCCGTGCGAAGCCGGTGCGTGCTGTAAAGGATTCAAACAGACAGACGGACAGACAGACAGACAGACGGACATGACAAACTTATAAGGGTTCCTTGTAGTACTACGGAACCCTAAAAATTTATAAATGGTTACCTATGTCAAAGTCCTCAAAATATAAGAATAGAATAATAATTTTTATACATATAAACTAGTATTTCGCGAGGCTGCGCGGGCCGCGAGCGTCCCGCGGGGCGGTCCTGCAGTTGGGTATGGCTGGATCGTTTAGGTCGACTTGTAAAGTTAAAAAAAAAGGAGGAGCATGATGAAAACGGGTAAGAAGCCTCCATACGGTAGCAATTTGGCTAATGATGATGATGATTATGGTTAAAATCTATGACCGATAATGAACGTCGCAGTTTGACGGGTAGAAATCCCCTATCGCCATGAAAATGGGCAAGAAGTCTCGATACGTTAGGAAACGTGCTGATCATGATGATGATGAATTTTAAATCTATGACCGATAGGGAACAGGATGATGATGATCCTTAAAATCTATGACCGCAAATGAAAATCGCAGTTGGAAGGGTAGAAATCCCCCCATCGCCATGAAAATGGGCAAGAAGTCTCGAATTATATTTTTTATTTATAAATTAGGTAGGTAGGTAGGCACTTACGAAACACCTTCGCCATGATAATATTTCAGCCGAGCACGAACACGTTTCGTGCTCTTTTTTTGGCCAGAATATTGATGGCGTCTATAGCGCAACGATGATGTCTGCTGCATTCTATTATAATTATGTACGTTATTATTAGGTTACTAGCAGCCCGCCCCGGCTTCGCACGGGTATTTAACAAAAAAATAAAAATTATAATACACACACGAAAACCCTTCTATTTGCGTCAAGATACAAAAAAAAAAAAAATATGAAGAAAGCTGAAAAGCTACCCAACAGCGAAATAATTTTTCAAATCCGTTCAGTAGTTTCGGAGCCTATTCAATGCAAATAAACAAACAAACAAAGAATCAAATCTTTCCTCTTTATAATATTGGTATAGATAGATTATTCTATCATCATCAATAGTTGTCGCAACGCACGCGATGTAAAGGATATTTTAGGTATTTTTTTTTACATCTTGGGTTACATTATTCGAGTTTTAGTAAGGATCCCAAATTTTTTAAAAATATAATATAATATAGTATAGGGATAGTGTAGCTTCCCAACAGTGAAAGAATTTTTCAAATCGGTTCAGTAGTTTCGAAGCCTATTCAATGCAAACAAACAAACAATCAAATTTTTCCTCTTTATTATATTGGTATAGACTATTCTTTCATCATCAATAGTTTTCGCAGTGCACGCGAAATACATCATCTTGGGTTACATTATTGGAGTTTTAGTGAGGATCCCTAATTTTTTTGAAAATATAATATAACCTATGTCACCCGGGGATAGTGAAGCTTCCCAACAGCGAAAGAATTTTTCAAATCGGTTCAGTAGTTTCGGAGCCTATTCAATGCAAACAAACAAACAATGAAATAAATAAACAATCAAATCTTTCCTCTTTATAATATTGGTATAGATAGATTAGGTAACCAAATCAAACACTGCACTGCACACCGATACCGAATCTCGCAACGTCGCAATTATCGAAGGCCGCGCGCGGACTAAGCCGCGAGGCAAGGATACCTAGTCTCGCTCACACACCCACCGACAAGCTGGCAACGTCGCGTAAACCGCGTGACGCGCGCGCGGCACAACCAGTGTACACAATTTTTGCAAGACGCACGCACACATCAATATTTCACGCACACCATGATCGCATGATTCGCATGTAAAGAACACACCACTACAATCGTAAAATTTGTCGTAATTATTGGGTTGAAAGATGGTATTTCCTAGCCATGAACATTTTAAATTATCGACTTTGCGATACTTAGAGGTCAAATTAGACCTATGTTAAGTCATGCCCAGTTCAAAATCGTAGTAGGACGCCTAAAAAGGCATCGACAGTTTTGTATGAAAGTCGTTTATCCTTAACAGTTTAAAACCATACTAGCAGTGGCATTTTAAAAGGCTGATGCAGACTTATAACTGCGTCACGGTTAGTCCCATGCCACACTAAGAACCACATCAAATGCCGGTGATAATGATTTCCTAGTTATGTTACTCATAATATGTTACTCATAAAACTGAACGATTCTTTTAGCTAGGTATATTTTTAATTGACTATTATGGCAATTAACGTTGCGGTTCAGTCCATTAAAACGTAGGTTATTTGTTTTTCAAACATACCAGGAACTCCCCTTACTATGATAACAGTGAAGCATATAATTTTACGCGGTATAAGAAACACTAATAAGCAATAAATTAAAATATTTAAAACAAAACGAATGAAAGAGAGGTAATTAAAGTCGCGAACTCACAAAGTATTTTAACGAAATACCTGCTCTAGGATTCCCCATAATTAAATAACTTTTGCGTTGCAAGCTGATTCTATACGTGCGCTATAGACGCATTAAAAAAAAAAGTAAATAACATTTATTAGCAGAAAACAACACAGCATAACTAATTACCTAATTGCGTTTATAATTATCATTTTAGAGATGTGAAAGGTTTATAGGTTCTAAAGTAGGCGAGCCCTTTTTCTTAGGCACCCAAAGGCTGACCAACTGACCAGTGGGCTTATCCCGTAACTCTGAAAGCGATAGCGAGAGTTGCACGAGCGGGACCGCGCATAGTGCGACTAAGTTGGTACGAGCGAGATGACATGCTCTCGCAATCAGAATCACGAACGTTAAGTCCCATAGTCTAAAAAGCGCTCAACTTATACTATTACGGATTTCTTAGAATTTGCTTCTTCGAATTCGGAAGAACGTCTTGTTACGTGATTGATAATTGCCGTTGATCGTCTCGCCTTATTCTTTAAATATTAAACTCAACACCAAGTTATGACAAACGATTCAAAATTCCACAATGGTAACACGCTGACACGTATTGCAAAAAAGTATAACACATGTGTACACTATTTTATAACGCACACAAAAAGAAATTCGCAACAATAGCAGTGAGTTACGTAAATCGAAACACGCAATCCCGCACATGGTCTAAATTAATTCGACACCTGGCAACATTAATCCAAAGCCGTAATCACGGACTGTTGCATTGTCAAAGAAGTGCGATTTGCATTTTTAATGGATTTACCAGAGCCACATCTTTTTGCCTTTTCCCCACTACTTAGGGTGTCTACAAATGGCCCGACCCGACATCGCTTGAAAGAGATGGCTATATATAAGTTTCTGGGGAAGCGAAAGGGAGAAGCTATAACCTTAATAGTTTTGTTTCTTTTGCTCCCGTGAAATTCAAATCTAGCTGTCCCTTTCACACGATGTCAGGTCGGGCCATGTGTAGACACCCTAAGGCAACTCGGAAAGCCAGAAAGCTGTTGAAGCGTTACCAAAACCAAATGTTAAATTGAGTCGGTTATTCCGACTATAGTTTCGATCACATTCGGTGACCTTTTTCGGCTTATCAAGGAATGCTCACAAGAGCATTCCTTGATAAGCAGAATGTGATCGAAACTATAGTCGGAATAACCGACTCAATTTAACGTGAGCATTCCCGTTTTATTAAAACAAAATGTATCAAAACCACGTCAGTTTTCATAGTAAAACCAAATGTGTTACGAAAAAACAATCTGCTTGTGGCATTCGGTTTTCGAACGTCATTTTTTTGTATGTGGGTGGGCGATCTCTGATCTGACAGCTTTGATATCCGATTGCACCTAGGATTCTCTACTATAGCGGACGGGCCACAATGTATTGTCTGCTTAGGTCACTTGGGAGCGCCTACGGCCATGTTTTGTATCCCAGCCAAGCTAGTACGTTAGCTGTCAAAACTGTTTTGAAGTGTTAGGAAATCACTAGTGAAAAGGGGTGGAGTTAATAAATAATAATAATAATAATAAATATCTGGGACATTTTTGCACACACGGTCATCTGACCCCAAACTAAGCAAAGCTTGTAATATGGCTGCCAGAGACTGATATACGTACATAGATATTTTTAAAGACATACTTATATAGATATTAACACCCAGACATAGAACAAACACAAATATTCATCACATGAATGTTTGTCCTAGATGGGAATCGAACCCACGCCCCCAAACACGGAAGGTAGGTTCACTACCAACTGAGCCACCGGGGCAGTCACACCCCGGTGACTGCCCCGGTGATTCGGGGTGTCACCCCGAATATGGGTTGACACCATATTGTGTATTTAAAGTGTCGCAAATGACGTGACTTGTATCAGGCCCTCTTTTTTCTTTCGTCATTGGATTGCACTAACGCTGATAGCGTACTTCCAACAACAAGTTTTATCTCGGGAAGCTTAAAGTGAGCTAGCACCGGAACAACCCGACGGATTTAAACTTGAATAAAAATATTATATGTTATGGAAAGTAGAGCAAGATACATCGAATTCACGAAATAATCAAAACTTAATTGCCCCAGTTTCGACTCGCGTCTAAGCTGCTTTGTACTTAGCGTAAGATAACGTAGACATTGCGTGTAATTTTATTTTTAAACATAATATTAAGCACATACTAATAAATTTTGCTTGGGCTGTCGAAAACGTTGCGAAATACAATTTTAATCTATGTCGTCATTACCTGCTTTGCTCTTTTGAATACTAGCTTTGTTTTCTAATATCCTTTACAGTTTTGCTTCTGACGCCTCTTTAATTATAATGCATAAAAAAATAACCGTGTCTTCTATCGAAAAGGTCTATTATCGAAGCTTAAAATGCTGTCATAATTATTATCACTGACTTCTTTAACAAATGTCTGTGTGTAGGCCTCTTTCTTGCTATCCCAGTTCCTGTACCAATAGGGTCCGTTCTATCCGCGATTTTAACATTTTCGTATTTGCTTATTAAATTTGTGAACTTAGTTACTAGAACAGTTTGTACTAGACAATACTGTTATCTTATAAAAGCAAGTGCAAGCATCATTTTCATTTCTTTCTGATGATTTCCGATACTGTCCTCAAGAGTTTTTGCATCTTAAACTACATTTGTTAACTTAAAGTGCTTACACATTCCCTTGACATGTTGAAAATCATGTTCTGCATGATTTTCACTATCCTAAGTTCTGAATAATTTCACTGCAATGACAGTAAAAGCTTTCAACGTTTCATACGTAGTATCTACTTTCGGTTTATCGTCATCATCACACTAATATTAAAAATACGAAAGTTTGTAAGTAGGTAAGTATGTTTGTTCCTATACAACTCTGTAACGGCTGAACTGATTTGAATGAAATTTGGTATGGAGGTAGCTTATATACTGCATTAACACATAAGCTACTTTTAATAACGAAAAAAAAAACGGGTCCTGTAGGATAGCGGTTAAAACCGCGGGGCGCAGCTACTCAGAGATCCAAACCAGGCGTACCCATGAACCTCACAAGCACTCGTCTCCACCCACCGTTGCCACACCACCTGCTCATGCGAACTTTCCAGACCCTATTCATAGACGGCGACCGCCGACTTCTCATGCTCTGCTTCCCATTGCCTTTGTTCTAATGTCAGCCACCGACCTTTGACGCGTGACAGATCGTGATGGTGGAAAGTCGGGAGCTATCTAGACCTTGATTGATAAATCGTTTTTACTACCACGATCATGGAAGCGTGAAGAAGAGGATCAGGCTGAATGGCACTTTTTTTTTTTATACATTTATTTCTCAGTAATTAAACATACATCTCAGGGTGACGAGCGCAGTGCATTGCCGCGCATAGTTTGGAACTGAACTGTTATGGGCAAGCGTAACGCTTAACATCAGGTGAGCGACTTGCTCGTCTCGCCACCGAGTATCATAAAAAAAAGAGCATTTTTTTCTGATTCTGCCAAACTGCATAGCAGTTTGTAGGCAGAGTGTAAAAAGACTAGGTACAATAATTGATTCCTCTAAGCTGATAATTGTGAAAAACTTCGGAAATATCAGTGTAAGCAACATTTCTCTAGTGCATGGCTTCTTCTTCATGTTATTTTCATCATCGATTTAGGTCTTCCTCACAGAATCCTACTCAAAATTGTAACTGAATTGGTAAACTTAATTATCGCTATCAATATTATTTTCTTTCTACTATTATAAAGTTTTATAAGTAACTAGTTGTTACCCACGAGTTCGTTCGCGTGGACATAAAAAAGTATCCTATTTTTTGTGATATATTGGAACTCCTTATTAAATTTTATCTAGATCCGTTCAGCCGTATAGCCGTGATAACGCGACAAACATCCAGACAGAGAGACAAAGTTGCTTCCTATAGTTCGCTAGATGGCGTTGATCCATTTTTGTGCATTTATTGACGTTTTGTATGGACTGACAGTTGTAATGTAGGGAGTTCTGAATCGCGCAAGCGAAGTTTCTTCTTCGAGACGAACGTATTCATTTTCATACCTCGAAGCTTTATTGTTCCTCATACGACTGCAGCTATATTCCTCTGTATTTTAATATTAGTAAGGATTTGTACGCAGTATAATTACTCTCAAATTTCAATTTCTTTCTCAACGGAACTAATCAATAATTTTTGCCGCAATTATTGAGAAGCCGCTCCAATAAACCAGACTATAGGACATCAGTTGCCTAGGCATCCATTAAAGTGTCGTTATCATGCTGGACTAGTTATACTGCTCTATTATAATAAAGAGGTAATGGACACGCAGCCGGAGGTAGGGTCCTCGTACGGCAGTCCACTTACGAACGTCCGGTGGCCTGCCTATGTGACATACATGGACGAGTAAAATAGGCTGAGAAATTGTTGTCTGGACAAATGCATGAAGAGCCAACATTTCAGCAAGAAACTGATGAAATAGTTTTATTAAGAAATTATTATTTAAAAAAAAAACTACTGCAAAATGTAGCCTATGACACTCCGGACTTAAATAAAGATCCAAAGACATCTCTGTCAAGCCAAATCCGTCAAGCCGTTTTGGCTGCAGTAGGTAATATAGAAACACACAAATATGCATACTTACATTCACCCTAAAAATATTACCATTCATCTTGGGCAGTCGGGTAAAAAAAAAAGCGAGGCCCTTACCAAGACCGGAAATTCGGTCCCATTATCCGAATGTAAAATTCTTACCATTCTTGGCCTAAATCCTTAATTGCTTTGATTTAAAGTATCGATTGCTTTACAACCCAGGATTTGATATATACTTATTATAAAGTCACGATAAGTTCATCTACTCAAGAAAAACTAGAAGCGACCTAGAAAAAATTTGCTATTTTCTTTCTTCGTGACATTCCGGCTTACCGCGAAAATACTTTTTATATGCCTCGCCTGCCTTTAAGCTATAAAGGTGAACAAATATCGTTCCACCCTCCGTAGGGCACATATGTTATGTCAGAGTATAAAACGTGTACTTTATAAGCTTGAACTTCGAACCCTATAGGGTTTCCTAATCAAGCTGTAAAAGGGGAAGGAAGAGCCGGTGTGTCGCGGTGTCGCTGACTCATGACGTATCTGGCTGTGTTATGTCTGGTTCTATGTTTATTAAACTGGTCCCATACCTGTATTGCTTGTTATGATCCACTGATATACTTAAGTTTTAGACATAACAAATACAATGTTTTCTCTAACAGCGTTAACACACTTGAAAACTACGGACAGCGGACCAACGAGAGAAAATATATTTCCCTCTTTCTCTCTCGATTGCTAGACTGCGATTCTTACCACACCAAATATTTACTACATTAAAGATTACCAAGTGATCCCGATTTCTTTGGGGTTATTTCGGCTTGTGTTTTATTAGATTAGATTGAGAAAATAAGATATAAATATATTTCTCTCTTGTTTGATAGACGGCGGTCGGCGCCAACCGCCAACCAAATTGTTACTGTAAACGCTCTACAAAAATAGATGAACGAATATATCATGCAACATGTATATTTATTCATTAGACAAGAAACATGCAGTCTAGAATTACTGATGTGTGTCAACTGCTTATCGTTGTAAAATTTGCCTTGAATGCTAATAATTATCTTCCACAAAGTATGTAATTGCTTAGTCACATTTCATGGCATGACTTTTTATATCTGCATAATACCAGATTAAATTTAAATTTATTGCTTCTCGCGGAGGGACCCATTTTGCTTCTTAGCCGACTGCCCAAGAAGGAAGGTAATGTTTTTGGGGTGTATACATTTTTTGTATGTTTTTGTGTTACTTTGTGACCGACTGTAGCCTAAGTGCTGACGGATTGAGACGAGTTTGGTGTCCTACCTCTTCATGTCCAGTCCAGAGTGTCACAGTCAGTCGTCATAGACTACAATTTGCATCCGGGCTTTTGTTTATGTTTCAATAATAATACATGTGCAAATCGTAAATGAGATCTTTAATATATATATATATTATAGTCATCATATAATATAAAATACTATAACTTCTCACACTTGTTACGTTATGTTTACATTTGCTATTAATCGGCAATGGAGTGACGATATACAGAATGGTTCAAAAGGTGACGTCAATCCGGAAAAATAATAGAATAAAAGAAGAAGAAGATTCGAAGAATTGAAGAAGGTGAATAGCTCTATCTTTTAAGTCTGTGTGCAGGCAACAGGCGAGTTGGTGGTAAAATGCGACTAAACAGCGCAAAAAAAAAAAAAAAAAATTACTCGCTTCTTGCTTCTCAGTCGATATACAACAACAAAGATTCAATGCCTTCGACCTCGTTTATCATCAAAAACATCAGTCCAGCGACGACGCAAGCCCCATCTGCACCTTGGTTTGTAATTAGCTTATAATTACCGACCAGCGCGCTAGCATGCATCCAATGGGAAAAAAATACACGAATTAAATGCAGGAATCTAGCTCTGGCCATAATTCAGACATTGTTGTTAGGGTTTATGGAGAGACTGGTCTATTACCTTAGGAGGCAATGGTCGTCGTGTCCATTCGCTTATTTAGATATTTGGATTTTGGATGATGAAGGTAAACGTTTAGTTATTGAAAAGGAATCGTAAGATTCTAATTTATAAATTTAATGTGTGATCTTTCATCTTTCATCTTCCATTTCGATTTTTGCAATGGGCAGCCCACTTCACCGTGCTCCAGATGCAGAGGCTTTTAATGGCTAATGGACCCCAAGCATCTTCCAGTCTCATAGTAACAACAAATTTTTGTCAATATTAAGAAATTTAAAAAGATTGCCTAGTACACAATCTTTAATTATGAGATTTAACTAAGCAAGATTGTGTTTTTTTTTTGTAATAAACAGATTACATTTTTTTTTTTTAGTTATGATAAGCTAAGATATTACGAAATGAAATGACTAGCCACTTTAAATCGGACTTTGTTTGAAACCTGTTAACTGTGTGTCTTTTACGTTTTGTAAAAAACCTATAAATCTTTAACGTTGACGTCTCAGTTACAAGAAGCCTTCGGCTTATCCCGGCTGACCATCTTAATCCACATATCTTCCTCGTCACCACACAACAATGCATCAAACCGTGCCACCAAAAGTGGTATTCGATCAAATACGACGTTGAGGTCATTGGTCCCCTAATCGCTTCGCCATCGGTGCACAGGTCCTTGAACTTACGTCTTTTACTTTTAGCTTTGCTTTTAGGCTAGAACTCTTATGGACTACTAACGGGTCTAGCTTGGATTAAAAGGATTTACTAATGCAGAAGCGAACTGTTTGGACAGCTTCATCGTGCTTCATTTTATTTGTGAGCTGTATTACACGTAGCGTAGTAACTAAGCTAGGAGCAAGGAAGATCGGCTGGTGAAGAGCTAAGCTGGTCGATCCGACCAATGTCTTTGGCGTTGTTAATATTGTGCACGTGGAGTGTATTCAATAACAGCTTTATTTAATTGGTTTTGCACGTCATTTAAGTCAATTGCACTGCCGACGCAGGTTGCCAACTCCAAGACTTGGACAAATTGATTGATATCTTTATCATGGTATTTTCATAAATGAGCATAGATTATCGTTGGATTACGTTATCATTCAATGTTATGAAATGAATATTAGGTACGTGTTCTTTAATCCTTTTCAAATGATTGTATATTATTTAACTTAGCATTCTTGACTTCAATCAGGATATCACACTGACAGTTGATCGAGCAGTTTACAATGCAGCGCTTTTCCGAACTTTGCGAGATTATGTCTAGAACGTTTCTGGAATATTCTGTTTAAGGTATCGTCATGCTGTTGTAGTGGTAGGACTGTTTTACAGAGTCCGCCTGTTATTTAACCGCCAAGCAGTAGTGTGCAAACATTACTGTGATCGGGTTGAGGGCAATTTTGCCTGCGAAATTACTGGGCCTATAGAGATTTAACATCTAATATCTCAGGGTGACGAGCTCAGTGCATTGCCGCGCAGGGTTTTGAACTCATGAAGTTCAAAATTTTGGGTGGCGCTGAAATGTTATGAGCAGGCGTGACACTCAACATTAGGTGAGCGACTTGCTCGTCTCGTTATTCAGCCCAGTACAATAAAAAAAATGGTCTACGATATTGTCCAAATATCGGGTCGAATCTGGACCATATCAATAAGAACCGTATCTCATGGGATAGTTAGAAAAGTACAGGAATAATGAGTGACGATTCTTTGTCGTTTGATCTTCTTTGTGAATAATACATACACATTATTTTAAATTATATCAATTATAAACTACGCTTCCAATGACAAAATTACCATCCGCGTTGAAAATACGAGGAGTACATAACAAAGGATGTTATATAAACAACTGTTGTCCGCTTATGATTCATCCTGTATATGACTCATTGTAATGTACTATACTTACGCATATACCACGGCGTAGGCATCCACTGAATATGTAGACCTTTAGACAATGAGGAAGACATTTTGAATTGTAAAGTTTCAATACTCAGCTGTACGAAAACTTGTTATAAATCCGGACCGACCGAATAACCGACTTAATTTTACGTGAGTATTCCCGTTTAATTAAAACAACATGTTATAAAGTTGAAAATGAAGACATATAAGAATACTTATAACTTCAAAAAGATAATTGTTTTCATTGGCTTTTATAGGAATAATAAATAAAAAATACACTTCAATAAAATGTATCTCCACACCGCATCAACTACGTCTTCGAGTCTCCATTAAATATATGATACAACTCCCAGGAAGGCAAGCTACTAATTATTTCCTAGATATATTCTACTTGCCCTAAAAACTGTCTGGCTCTGCACTCCCACGTGCCGTCGCTGTCTGGAACCGTCTTCCAATCAATATCTCACTTAACAGAGTTCCGTACCGTCATACAACAAACGACGAATGACTCCAAGCGTTTTGTATTTAGCCAGTGTCAAGTTATGTTATTTTTCAAGTGAAGTGTAATGTTTAACAAGCACATCAAGCCGTAGTCATCACAATTTCAGCCACTGTCCAGTCCGAGACATTCTTCAATAAAGTGGATAATTTACTGGAATTTTATGAATGAGACATGATTTTTTTACGTTGGCGCCTGAACTCCTAAGGAACCTTTTGAGATTATTCTGTCCGGAAGGCTGTGCGTCCTAATTTGTCACAACACTGTTACTTCTATAGTTTTGTTGACTTATACTGAGTCAGCCTTAAAACATCCTGCTGCTGGGATATCGGCCTACCCTCGAAGTGTGATTGGGCCATATCTACCAAGCTGGCCCAGTGCGGGTTGGCGGATTCACATACGCAATAGGGTTTATTTTCTGTCGGATGTTTTCCTTCACCTGAATGCCAGTGATATATCCGTACGTAAGTTCCAAAGAACTCATTGGTACGGGCCCGCACGGGCTGGGCCCCTAAAAGGCTTGACCGAGTTTGACGAGTGAGGCGTCGTTGGATTTCTCTTTATTCCCGGAGTGTCATAGGCTATAATTTTTGCAGTTGGCAGCAAAAAAAAACTACTTATTATGTCCATTATACATTCAATTGCAACAATCTTTATACAATGTGCGTCAGTTATGATACGATAAGATTACAATATTATATGGTCGCCGATCGTACAATCTATAAGTTATTTCCGATTTATAGGCTGTTTTTGGTGACCACGACCTCCAAACTTCAATATGAAGATCCACTCAACGATGAAATGTATGAAGTACCTTATGATTCATCATCAGCCGGAAGACGTCCACTGCTGGATATAGGCCCCCCCTTAGAGCGCCCCACTGGTCGACAAAGTTACACTTGCATCCACCGAAGGCCGCAAATTTCACAATGTCGTTGGTCCACCTAGTTGAAGGTCTGCTTACGCTGTATCTTCCGGTTCGTGGTTGCCACTCGAGAACCTTTCTTTGCCGTCGGTTAACGGTTCTTCGAATGATTTGGCCTGCCCATTGCTTCTTCAGCTTGCAAACTCTAAAAGCTATATCGGTGACTTTGGTTCTTCATTGAATATACTCGTCCGGTACCTTATGATTACCATAAAATTAAACTTGATTAACCGCGATGCACCACAATGTTGTCTTAATATATAGGCCCCACGTACGTGAGACCAGATTGTCGCACGCGACCGATTAACTGTCCTTGGCTACTTTCCCCCTTATTCATCACCGTTGTCTCACCTGACAAAGTGAAAAATACAGCCAACATACAGTCATTCTCTAAAGATGCCTTCCATACCCGTACATGGTCATGTCATACGACCTTGCTCCTACATTTCGCCGTAACCAGACCGTGACATGAATTTTTTTAATGAATTAATCACAATTAGACTAGACAACATGTTATGCAGTTTTATTATAATTATAGAGGTGGACGCTACGAAATAGAACAAGCAAATTTGATGAAAATAATGATCTGAGTAGGTATTCGGTGCATTTCCCTGCAGGGTTTTGAACTGTTCAACAATGTTGGTGGTACTGAACTGTTATGCTGCGGACAATTAGCGAGGGAAGCAGTCAGAGACGTAGTGTCATATTGTTTAATTAACAATATGAAGTTATAGGTAAAATTCCATATTTTTTTATGTCCACGGGAAAGAGGTCCCAGATAACATAACTTAAATTAAAATCTATAATATTAATTTAAAAACTTTCGCATTAGAACAGATATCATTATCACACAAATTAAATCGATAATATGATTAAATCACTGATGAGTAACATGTTACACGGAATGCGAGGTAAACACGGCGACGGAACGATTGTCCCTCGTGGTTTACTATTCAACATTTCGTATCGGCCCAACTATTACGTTATCCTTGGGATCATTTCTCTAGCTGTTTCAAAAACAACTGTAAATTAACACCTTAGGTGATAATGAAGCTAGTAAAGTTCAATTTATTTTTTGCCATAGGAACACAAGGATACACTTAGCCATGTCAAGATTACATAGGTAAATTTATTCCATCATAAATATTAGAATTAAAAATTAAATGCAGCAATAGAGGCCTTGTCATCTTAAAAATAATAACTAATAAATAAAATGTAAAAATTACAATATTAAATGCGGCTGTAAAGTTGCTTGTCAATCTTATTACTATTGTACAGAAATACATCGGCCCATACAATTTTATAATATGCTTTAATGATCAAATTATTAAATTATCAAATTAAAGTCATTAGTTGGGGTAAGACTCTTATGAAGAGTTCGCCTGGGGAAGTACATACAACCAGGCGGGAATCCAGCCCTAAAAAATATGTGGCCCTCAAAAAAAAGTGATCACAGCCCGAACCCGAAAATCGGCCAAGTGCGAGTCGGAGTATGAACTCGCTCATGATCAATGTAGTGCATTTCTACAAAGGAGATGTTTATAAAATATATGACGCTTTGACCAAGATTTTGTACAGTGCACGGGCAAAACCGTGGTGCGAGCACTAGTAAATTAAAAACCCAGCGAAAGATCGCCTACCTTGGACATGTACTGCAGCGTGACCGGTATTTTCTCCTTCTATCATAATGGGCAAAACACCAGGGAAGCGTAGGGTTGGAAAACGTAAGATGTAGGTCCGTAAGTAGCAGGGAGTGGAAGGGGATAAAGACGGTATAACAAACAGCTATACAAGGAAAATTTTAAGAAGCTGACTGCCAACCTTCGTTAATGGAGTGACACTGGGAGAACTAACCCCCGAATACTGAAACGTTTGTTAACTTTGACGACAGATTAAGTCTATTGCTACCTTTGTCATTTGATAAGTGCCACACAAATGCAGTATTAGAATTAATCTCTTGTCAAAGTTAACAAACGTTTTAGTATTCGGGAGTAAGAGATGAAGGTATAACGTGCTCCCCACGATTTCACCGCTACTTATCGTTTTTAGGATCCCGTAGACAAAGGGTGCTAACAAGACCCTACTACCTACTCCATCTGTCTGTCTGTCCGTCTGCCCTACATATTTAGCGTAACTATTATGGAAATCATAATAAAAATTAAACACTAAACATTTGAAGTTTTTAACGGTTTTCAGTTTGCTCTATCGTACTAGTAAAAGGTTTAAAACAGTAAAATACATGGTAGGTAAGTTTAAAAACTCGCGATACAAAAAAGGCACCCCCAAGGTCGACAGTAAATTTTCCCACTCACCTACGCATTTCTGTAGATTTAGGGTTCAGCATATATGGAAATCGATTTCGGTACACAAGGGCCCGCTACCTTGATTCTTGCTATGCCGTTCGCGCTTTTTGATATAAAAATTAATAATTTATTTTTAAAATACCATTGGCAATGTTTCATAGCAATTTTTATGTAAACTTTTTTCGATTTTGACAAAACAATTTTTTCGAGTTCTTTTTAATTATATTTTCCTTCGATTTTTTTAAATTAAAATTTGCGATATACTTAAATTGGCAAAGGTATTCTAAAGATAAATTATATTTTTTTTTTTAATTGCCACGCAGTAACTTTTATATTATAAAATGTTAAAAGTGTGCGAATGAGATATTATCTGAATTAGGAGAGCGAGCTTGGAAAACCTTACTACGCTATTTTATTGAGGACTACGAAACGATATACGATTACCAGGCAATTCTTAATATTAATGAGTCTATGTTTGACCAATGCCGGAAGTAAGTCTTTTTATGGCCGCGGTCAGAGCTATCTCTTTCTCACATATAGTATTTACAACAAAATTTTTGAAGATAAAAAAATCACTGAATGGATAATATAAAAACGTAAACAGTCAGTTATCTTTAAAATACAAAAAAATAATTGCTTTGATACTTTGGCATTATTATTCTAAGTTAAGATAACAGGCGTTTTTTTTTTCAAATTGTGTTTTTTACGCGAACGAAATAACTTATGACGTTCTTAATTATTCCTGATTATATTTATCCAAACTCTACGGAACCCTACCGAAAGCCATATTGCACACTCTTTTATTAACATTGCAATGGTCCGATAGTCGCGGCCATATGAATTAAAATTATGTACATGTTAACGGCCGGCAGTGTAAAGATCAAAAGTTTGGTTCTGGTTTCACTCTCAGCGTAGCTTTATTTATTATGATATTTAATTACTCCGCAGCCAGTTTATTGTACGATACGATTACTGACGGTCGGAACTTAGTTTTTATCCGACTGCCCAAGTGCATAGCTGGTGGCAATAGAGGCCCACAGCCAGAACTGGTATAAGGAAGGCTGTGGATGATGATGAACATTATATAGTTCAGTATATCGGGGAAAGGGGTTTGGACAGCTAAATCCATGGAGATTTGGGTGTTCAAACTACTTACGAATTGTAATTTTTTCCATTAGGTTAGTTTTTCAGGTTCTTCGGCCGTGATGATCCGTTTTTTTTAAATTATTTATTTATTTAATGTCATGATATCTTTGTCAGCACAGCCTTAACATGGGCTCAAAGACTACCATTTCAATCAGACCCATGGCGCAATAAAATCTCCCTAGATACCCATAGGCTTATCAATATTTAAAACTGGTGATCAAATCAAACAGGAATGTGATTGAGGCGAGTACTATGGTATTAATAAATGGTATTTGTTCTAGATCGACACAAGCGGAAACGGCTACATAGACTTGAAGGAATTGAAGGATGCTCTCGACAGTGTTGGCTACAAAATCCCACAATGGAAGGTAAGTGTTAAAATTTCCCGATCACATCATTAGTAGTAAACCTCTGTAACATTTTATAATCTGTGATAACTACCTGGGTATATCTTAAAACCAGAGCCACCGGAGGACGGGCAGCAATCGCTCATAGTAAACAGTGAACATTCTGCGACCTCCAAGCCGTCTGCCAAGCGTGCTGATTATGGCAAAAACCCCACCCTCCTCGATAGAATATGAGGCTTCGTCCAGTAGTGGTCAAGAGCTGATAAAAAAACAGGAAGATAACTAGCTGTCATTCTCTCCTTCATACTGTGGCTCCGACAGGCTGTGAAATTTCTGTATATCAAGTTTATCTAAATATCTAATTGAACAGAGTCCACAATCCAACTCGATGCCCCATATTTTGTTTTAGTAAGATCCTATTCATACCACTTAAAATCCATGCTCGGCATTAAACTCTAACCCCCTTATTAATAAACGCGGATAAACCTCGGAGCAGTTGCTCAGTCTTCTGTCTTTTTCAATCGAGTTCTAATTTGGAAAGAGCAAAAAGGAAGAAAGAAGGAAGGAAGAAAGGTGGTTTTTTAAACCACAATTCAAGGGCACTCCACGTTTGTTAATACGGGTTAGACGGGTTAGATTAAGTTCGTGACACTGAAAACAGGCGAAGAACGTCAGATCTGCAGTAATCAAGTGGAACTGAGCAGGACGCGTAGCTAGGCAAAGTGATCAAAATAGGAGTGATAGGAGTGGCCGAGGCAGGGTCAGCGATGTGTTGGTCTTCCACCAGCGAGATAGGTCGACGAAATCGTCAAAATCGCTGTTTGAACCTGTACCCGATAAAGGGAACCGATCGGATATCGGGTGATCGGGACACATGGCATAGCAAAATAGAGGCTTATACCGACCTGACGCTTGACATGTGATGCGGCCTGCTTTTATCATCAGTGGGATAAGCCCTGGAAAACGATGAAGATAACAATATTTCTACTTAATATTCTATCTACCGATTTAGTAGCTGAAGTTTTAGTCATTTACCACAAAAATCTATGAAAATATAAATCAGTAAGTTTGTGTTTTCATCAAAAAAAAAAAACTAGGCAAAAATAAGTCACATTGAATTTTAGAATCAGAACTTTTGTATGAGTCAGAAAATTATGAAGAGCATGACCTGTCAATCCAGTCATTACTATTTTCTTCAGTAGATTTTCAACAATCAACTCGTGGATCTCCTAATCCATATCAATATTATAGTTCTATCACAGAATTCTCCCTTATTTGAGTTCTATTTATAAATCCGATAAGATTCGTAATAATTATCAAAACATCTCTTTGAAATTCGCGCCGAATTCTCGCTAAATTCGAACGATCCTTATAACTTTCGTTATCACTGACTACAGCCTCAAGGTTATGTTTTATGAGGCGAGTCGTTTTGGGCAATATGTAAATTGAATTTTGTCTCGAGAGTATTGTTTATTGCTCTCAGGCCATTCACATTTCGGCAACTGAACTCATATTACATATTCAACTAACATGTTTTATGAGTATGTAATTTGGTTACCGAAGTCGCTCACCTGCTGTTAAGCATAACATAACGCTTGCTCATAACAGTTCAGTGTCACCCAGAATTTTGAACCTCAACAGTTCAAGACCATGCGCTGCAATACACTGCGCTCGTCACCCTGCGATATTAGATGTTAAATCTCTGTGCCCAGTAATTACGCTGGAAATTGCCCTTCAATCCGGAACACAGTAATGTTTGCACACCACTGCTTGACGGTTGAATAGCTGGCAAAGGTGTGGTACTTCCCCAGGCGGACTCTGCAGAAGTGCCCTACCACTACTAAAACTACTTGAATGGAGTTATTAGTGTTTTTTAGGACGCCCAAGGCCGATAACAAAAAAAACGGGAAGTACTCACAGTTTCCCCTCTGCCAAGGTACATGCTGTGGTGTAAAATTTGGAACCTTGCAACTAATTCAACTGTGTAGTTCTTTTGATAATGTGCAGCGATTTATCTTTGGCTCCATCCAAGATCAGTGATCATCAAAGCGTTATAGATGGCGCCACCAACGCTTAGTTGTTTGATATAGACAGTTCAAAAACTTTGATGTGACTTATTGGCTTAGTAACGGAGAACTACCGAAGGCCCGTCCTTCGGTAGTTCTCCGTTACTGCAGCAGCGTCCTTTTAGTAAATGGTGATCTTTCTGCGATCCCCAAGCTGCCTGCCAAGCTTGGGGATTTGGCAACCCCTACCAGGTGGTGGCCTTTGTTCAGTAGTGGATGTCTTGGCTTATGATGATGATTGGGTTTCCTGATGATTGGGATTGGGCAAAGCAGCTGCACATCTGGAACGGCTATCTAGATAATCGCTCGTATGCAAGTTTTCGTTATATATTTTTTAATTTCTCGCAGAAAATTTCTCAAAAAGAAAGCACCAACATAACTCGTTGCCTGTTCCAGGTTCGATGCATGATCGAAGAGTACCACGACAATGGAAACAAGCACGCGCGCGGCGTCAACGGCAGCATGAACGGAGACGCGCGCAAGAACGGCATCAGCCTCAACGAGTTTGAGGAGCTGTGCGCTAACTTGAAGGCGCAACAGGTAGGACATACTAATTAATCTCATTTAAGGGACGCCTGTCAGCCCAGGTCATAGCTCAAAGACCCTTCTTGCGCTGCCCTCGCAAAGTCCGCTGCCTTGGCCAGGAACTAGGGGCTGTGTATTGTGTCTCGTCCTGCAGGCCAAGCACGCGCGCCGGGATGGGATGTCTACCATTTTTATCCTGCGAGAACGAGACGGATTTAATTTATTTTGGATACGTATCCAAATTATAGCTTTGTCACGATGACGCGAAGACAAAACGGTGGACAAAACTTTATTCCGGCGCGCGTGCTATTTCATCCAGGATGTTATAGGCGATTTGACATTGCGGGACTAGATATTTTGAAGCGCTAGAATGTTGGTAAGAGAACCTTTTGATACTGGACGTTTTAGTACACTACACATTGTGGGACTGGACATAATAGACCACTGGAGACTTTCTAGGAGACTAGACATTGTCAGCCTCGGGAAGCTAAAATCAATGATCAACAATTTCAATTTACAATCATGTATACCTAGTCAGAAACAGGTACCTTTTAATACAGTTAGAGACCGTAAGCCTGCGGCCACACACTGCTCTACTCGCGCGTCGTCGCGCTATTCATCCCTTTTACGTGTTTGGCCTTGCCATTGCTTTATCTCTATCTTTCTCCTTGGACCTCTAGTCACAAAAGCTGAGAAATACTAGCGTGCGAAATACATCGTGTGGTCGCAGGCAATCGAGACGAGAGACAGTCGAGATTGGAATCTCGAAATCGACATCAATTTGTCATATCTCCGAATAAAGCGTTCAAAACGCGTTCAATTAACATACAAAATCTGAAGCGATGGGCATGGCGAAGAGCACGAGCAGCAGGATGAGTACCGTGGCCACACAGTACATCTCTGTCTACTTCCCTCGCCGCTCGTCGAGTATGTGGCCGCAGCATAATAAATAGTCCCTTAATAAGCTCAAGTGTCTCCTATTGAACCCAATACAGAATCTGCTCCGTGAGCCCATTATGTTTGTTTATGTGAATAGATTAGTCTTGTCGCAGTCAATAAAGCAATAAATTACGTTCGTAGAGGTCAATAGATTACGCCTCAATAGTTATATGACTCATAACGTTTTGTAATAATAGTTTATTTTAACAGTTATAGGTTTTTATACGTATCAAACTGATAGCTTTTAAGTTAATAGACCAATAAGAGTAAACAGTGAGTTCAATGGGCCACACACTAAGCCTACTTTTTGTGGCCGGTACATGGCGATGGCGCCACTGATTTTTAATACCTACGAAAGGGTTTGCCGGACTTTTGGGGTTAATCTTTCAATAAATTTTGTACGGAGCTAAAAATGTGGCTAGGGAGCGAAAGTTTTACAGTTAAAGAGTTTTTGGAGAGGACATCATGTCACTTGTAGATTTATCACGAAAAACATTAATTATATTTAGTACTTAATTTCTTTCAAGTTAATATGCATTTGCACGACTAATCTGAGGTTGTTATTGGCTGTTCAAACTTAATTAATAACATATGATACGACAAGCAAATAGAGAATTGAATAGAATTGTATACAGTACAATAATTTATCTTCAATATCACCAATGCAGTAATTCTCAAAGTGGCTGATAACGACCCAAGTGTTTGCTAGAAGACCTGGGGCGGCTAAAACGCATTTTTAAGTCGATGGTCGAACGCTAAAAAAAACTCATTACTGGCAGTGCCCGGCACGAGTTTGAGAACCTGTGATCCGTTGCCTTTGTTTGTATAAACTTTTAAGAAAGATGTCTATGCATATTTTCAGGTATCCAGCACGTTCAAACAGGCCGTCAGTAAGAAAGAAAATCTCGAACACTTGGGCGGCATGAGTGAAGCATCCAGTGATGGTAAGTACAACAAGTAGTGATGAGGAGCAAAAGCTTTTTGAACTTGAGGAAGATAGTAAGTCTGATAGTAGTGAGTCTGTCCATGAGAAAGATGAGGGTAGGAACAGGAAACGGGGCCTGATCTTTTCTAGTCTTCATTTTTGATGGCCCTCAAACTTTCCGTCATCTTGATCATGGGGCTGACTACACCTTTACAGATGATTCAAGCAGCGTCAGGAGTTTTTGGGCACTTGCTGACTTATTAGACCAATAAGAGATCTGCAGTTGCGAACGCACCGCTGGCACATAGGACTTTGGTGAAGGTTCGTGGGAGGCGCTGAGATGTTAGGTCTGCTATGCGTATGTGTGCGTTTTTTGGCCAGCACCTCCATCCAAGCTTTGTTGTTGATCCCGATCTTCTTCGCGACCCAAGGTCTTCACAGTTGCTCCCATATAAAGACCCCGATATTACTGTATTAGCAGACGCGAGGACATTGACCATAGTCTACAACTAGACAAAAGAGATATAAATGTATTTGCCTCTTAATTTGGTCTTGGTCTGCGAAGGACAGGATACAGTAATCCGGCGCCATCTATTGATAATTCCCTAATAACTTTCAGGCACAACCCACTCGGTCCGTCTTGAGGAACAGATGGCGTTCTCTGGTTGGATCAATAGCAATCTCGAGCACGACCCTGATCTGAATCATCTGCTGCCAATCGATCACGAGGGCAAACAGCTGTACGAGAAACTCAAAGACGGACTTATTTTATGGTAAGGAACTGCTGCAAACCAAACGCGAAGCGGAGCAGAAGAGCTTTAAGCAAGGAACTGTATGGTGCTCATCAAATATAAGAAAAGCCGTTTGACAGCTTGTGCGAGGACTAGTGCTCATATTTGATTTTAATCGTGATGTGTTCATACTGTTCCTTGTGTTTCGTGAGAGCGGGCTAACGCTCACGCCCTGCTCAGGTTTCCTGGTACGAGTTCTTCCGATTGCGTTGACCTATTCGATCGCGTTAACGTTAAGAGGTAATTACGCGACCGTCTTTGCCATACAATCGTATTCTCGGCATTCCTCCCTGAATAATAACGATACTGAAAAAAGAATTGCCATAAAATTTATAAATTCAACACTGGCATGCTCCTATGTTTTGTTTTTATATACAGAGTTATAAGGAAAGGGTACAAGTTAGTTCGCTAGATGGCGTTGATCTATTTTTGTGCATGTTTTGACGTTTTGTATGGACTAACAGTTGTAATGTATCATTCCCGACATTTACTGTATTCCTTGAATCGCGCAAGCGAAGTTTTCCTCGAGGCGAACGTATTCATTTTGATACCTCGAAGCTTTATTGGTCCTGATACGACTGCGGCTATATTCCTCTGAATTATAATATTAGTTACGTATATATTAGTCAAATTTAAATACATGATGTGAAACCGTACAATTTTCTTCCACAGCAAAGTGATAAATCACTCATGTCCAGACACGATAGACGAGCGAGCGATCAACAAAAAGAACCTGACTCTCTACACCAAACACGAGAACCTTACCCTAGCCCTGGTGTCGTCCCAAGCCATTGGATGCAACATTGTGAATATAGACGCACATGACTTGGCAAAGGGCAAGCCACATTTGGTGCTCGGTCTTCTGTGGCAGATCATCAGGATCGGTCTCTTTAACCAGATCACTTTGGAACACTGTCCGGGGCTCACTGAGCTGCTGAATGACCAGGTATTTATAAGCTTCTCAATGTATTTTTTTTTTTATTTTTATTTTTTTATATTACTCGGTGACGAGACGAGCAAGTCGCTCACCTGATGTTAAGCGTCACGCTTGCCCATAACAGTTCAGTGCCACCCAGAATTTTGAACTTCAACAGTTCAAAACTATGCGCGGCAATGCACTGCGCTCGTCACCGTGAGATGTTAGATGTTAAATCTCTGTATGCCCAGTAATTACGCTGGAAACATTGCCCTTCAATCCGGAACACAGTAATGCTTGCACACTACTGCTTGGCGGTTGAATTACTGGCAAAGGTGTGGTACTTCCCCAGGCGGACTCTGCAAGAGAGCCCTACCACTACAAAAACTTACTTTGTTTTGGTTAATATAAACATTCAAAACTAGACTTGTCCTATCCTCAATGGATTTGCTGTGATCTAAAAATGGTAGTAGTAATGGTGGTGGTAAAATGATAGGTAGTGACTGTGCCATTTGTAGCATAGAAAAATTATACGAGAAGAATGACAATCCCATTCAAAAAAGTGTAGCCCCGAAAAATACAGCATAAAAATAGATGGACCTTACGTATTTAGTAAGCTAATGTTCAAACCCCAATAAAAGCCGATTAAAATTTATAGAAACATAAATAATAGAATATGGAAAAAATGAATGATGATGGGGATGTAAGAATATGGTTGTTAGTATGGTTTTGTTCAAATTAGATTTCATTATACGATCTAAAAAATATGTTTCCAAACATGATCGTTTCAACGCCATCTCTTTTGCAAACACTATATAAAATTCATAATTTTACTGATATTACTAATGCAAAAATATTAACAAGTAGTGTTTTTTCTCCGTACCATTCAACGGAGAAGAATGATTCAAAATAATGACGATCGCATCGCAGTTTAAAGCACTAGCGACATTTTACATTCTTATGAGTTTCTTTTTTTTTATTCTTTC
This sequence comes from Apocheima hispidaria, assembly GCA_947579745.1. Lineage (NCBI taxonomy): Eukaryota > Metazoa > Arthropoda > Insecta > Lepidoptera > Geometridae > Apocheima > Apocheima hispidaria. Next base: position 5,581,421 of record OX388168.1, on the reverse strand, counting down.
TTTATTGCATATATGTACATATTCTTCTTCTAAAACTACGTTTTAGCTTACATAATGACATATACCTTGTAAATAAGGTCGGAGCAATACTATGTGGCTGGTCACAGACCATGTCACAGGTATAGATACAGGATACTACTATGTAGGTAATGTGTAGAACTACTAAACTACATAATACGAATAAATGTTAAACAGCAAGGGCTATTAATACAGAATCGACTTCAAAAATTAAATTTTAATAATAGTATGCATAAAAGTATTAAATTAAGTAACTAATTTGATAAATTAAATAAATTTTTAATATCAAAAAATTCGTCTATCTCGTAGTAGCAAATTCGTCTACAATTACGCATCTTTCTATGGCCATTGGCACCCTTCTTTATATAATTTCCATATAATTGTAGCATCTTTTTAAGAATTTAGAGTATAATAGGGCTCATAACTAGAATGGTCACAGAATATAATTCAGCAACGTTCGTCTTCGACGGATTTCAAGCAAAACAATGTATTTCGGTATATCTAATGAATATTTTACGAATTCGCAGGAACGCATCGAAGATTTACTGGCCCTGTCTCCAGAGGCTATCCTCCTTCGCTGGGTGAACCACCAGCTGCAGTCAGCCGGCGTGACGCGGCGCTGCACCAACTTCCAGCAAGACGTGTCCGACTCGGAGATATATTCGTATCTTCTGAAACAGATCGCGCCCGACGATGCTGGAGTCACTCTGGATGCTCTTAGGGTGAGTTGAGTCTCTTGTTAAGTTCCAGGTGTTAGTCAACCGACAGCTGGATTTCCAGCTGTTGAAGAAATCCTGTCTAATGCCTCTGGAGTGACTATAGAAGCTATCAGAGAGTTTTTTCCATTTGGACTGGTTCCTGGTGTTGGCAAATATCCAGCAGGATGCGTGAAAACCTGTAGGAAAGTGTTTGGATAAAGTCTCACCTCATAAATTATCATGGGGGACCGTAACGTCGCACCCCATCAGAACAGCGTGGGCTTCCTTAAATATCTGGCCACCTGGGACAGTTTCGTTTTAAGATGTCGCTTGAGAGTTCACGAGGCTGATGACGTAGGTCTGATCCGGCCTCCGGTGATACTTTCACCAGGAATCTTCGGTTTCAAACACAGATCACACTAGATACCGTATTACGAGATTCGTTGTTCCTACAAAAAGTCACCAAAGTTTGAGGCGCGGCGCGGGTCGCTTGGGAGTGCGACCCGCGTTTTCATTGGTTATCTCAAGGTTACGCCTACTCGCGCCTAACAATCAACCAATCAGAGTCATTTTTTAAGTGTATTTAGAATGATGCGCGGTGCGCTTTGAGCGTCCTGAAAGCAGAATCTAGGGTGTGATCTATGTGTAGGAACAACGAATCTCGTAATGCGGTATCTAGTGTGATCTTTGGCTGTTGCGTATACTGCCTCTACTACCGAAAAGCAATGATTCACGCATTGAATAAGTGCATGAATTTTTCGTGAAAAATCGTCTGTCGTGACCCAGGTCCACAGGCAGTTCTCGAAGTATGGGTAAGTATGGTAAGTAAGAATCTAGGGTGTGATCTGTGGTTTTAAATTAGTTTTCGTTGCGAGTCGTTTGGCTCTCGCGCGCTCACAGTGCCAGATGGCGATTGACCCCTTTTCTGTGACAGCTACTTTCTGATTAGCCAGAAAAGTTGACCGAGTCGTTGATCGTTCAGGAATCGGACCTGGTCCGTCGCGCGGAGGTGATGCTGCAGCAGGCGGCCAAGCTCCGCTGCCGCGCGTTCGTGTCGCCCGCCGACGTCGTGGGCGGCGTCTACAAACTCAACCTGGCGTTCGTCGCCAACCTGTTCAACCAGCACCCGGCGCTGCAGCGGACCAACGACGCCGAGGAGTACCACCAGCTGGACGAGACCAGGGAGGAGAAAAGTGAGCACATCACTAGTTAGGCTTGTGCAACAAATATTTCACAGAAACTGAATATTTTTCCCGTATAAAAAGTGTTAATCCAGGTTGTAAGCTACCTCCATACCAAATTTCATTCAAAACCTGTTGAGCCGTTACAGAGTTGAACGGGAACAAACACACATACACACAAACATTTGCATTCTTTCCTCCTAAGAGGATTTTGGCGTCGCACGTCTTATGCATTTGCCAGTGTCAAGTATACTTATATATTTTCAAGTTTTGTTAAATATTATCAAACAAGTCATAGACACAGTCAAGCAAAGCAAGTCACGGTAAAGTCCAAGTCATGCCCCAGTAAAGTGGTGAAAACTTTACCAAAGCCTTCTATGGAGTTTTGGAAACAACGTGCATATTCATGGACACTTAAGGTGCAACGTTTCGCTCAGCGCGCGACATTCAAATTTTCTTGCGTTTTTTGTCAATTACAGCTTAATTACTCATCGTGGATTTATTGAAACCAATTTTGCGCCCATAAATAGGTTGTTTTAGGAAATTACGGGTAAAATGATCACCTAGATAACATTGGTTTAGCTAAAAATTTCAATAAGCTGATTTTCATCTTGGTTTTTGTTTTAGTGAGAAATATACTTATACTAGCTTTCAACTTAAAATTTTGGTTGGTGTAATTTATTGATACGACTTATTTATTTTCGCAAAAATAGTTTTCATGAACCTACAATGAGTAATTACGCTGTAATAGACAAAAAACGCAAGAAAATTTGAATTTCGCGCGCTGTGCGAAACGTTGCACCTTAACGGGTAAAAATTCACCGTTTTTACACATTAAGACAAATTTTGGAAAATAATAAAATGACGCGACATGATTTCTTCACTTTACCGCCAAAACTACCATTCGCATTTATAATATTAGTGTGATATTGAATGTACTTTTTGCCAGCTTACCGCAACTGGATGAACTCGATGGGCGTGGCCCCGCACGTGAACTGGCTGTACTCCGACCTGACGGACGGGCTCGTCATCTTCCAGCTGTACGACATCATCAGGCCAGGAATCGTCAACTGGAAGAAGGTAACTTACTATTTGGAAAAGGGAGTTCAAAAACATTTTTTTTTTACATTTACCCACTAGGGCAACTGCCACTTAGTCACGAGCGACTTCCACTTAGTCTCAACCGGTTGTACTCAGACACGATTGACCGCCACTTAGTCTTGAGCGACTGCCACTTAGTCACGAGCGGCTGCCACTTACGATTGACCGCCACTTAGTCTTGAGCGACTGCCACTTAGTCTCGAGTGATTGCCACTTAGTGTCGAGTGTGTGCCACATAGTGTCGAGCGACTCACAGTTAGTCACGAGGAGCGATTGTTACTTAGTCTTGAGCGACGCCATTTAATCTCGAGCGACTGTCACTTAGACTCGAGCAACTGCCACGATATGGATCATTATTCATCCTAATTATTTAAACGAAATGTATTTGTGAAGTAGCTCAGCACGCTCGCCTCACATTCGTGGGGTAGCGGGTTCGAACCCGGGCGGGCCACCAATGAGTTCTTCGAAACTTACGTACGGATATACTAATTTCGATGAAGGAAAACATCGTGAGGAAACTACATATTTCCGGAGAGGAAACTCGATGGCGTATGTGGATCCGCCAACCCGCACTGGGCCAGCGTGGTGGGTATGGCCTAATCACCCTGCGAGGGTAGGCCGATAGTTATCTCAGCAGTGGGATGTTTGGATGTTTAAAGACCGATGCCACAGATCACATCCTAGATTCTGCATTCAGAACGCTCGAAGCGCACCACGCATCAATCTAAATACACTTATAAGAGAAATTACTCTGATTGGTTGATTGTTAGGCGCGAGTAGGCGTAACCTTGAGGTAGCCAATGAGAACGCTCGGTCGCACTCCCCGCGCCCCGCGCCGCGCCTCATACTTTGGTGACTTTTTGTATCACACTAGATACCGCATTACGAGATTTGTGTACCTACAAAAGGCACCAAATTTTGAGCAAGGCGCGGGTCTCGGGGAATGCGACCGAGCGTTATCATTGGCTATCTCAACGTTACGCCTACTCGCGCCTAACAATCAACCAATCAGAGTAATTTCTTATAAGTATATTTAGACTGATGCGTGGTGCGCTTCGAGCGTTCTGAATGCAGAATCTAAGATGTGATCTGTGTGTAGGAACAACGAATCTCGTAATGCGGTATCTAGTGTGATCTTTGGCTGTTGCGTATACTGCCTCTACTACGGAAAAGCAATGATTGTTCAAGAATTGAATAAGTGCATGACTTTTTCGTGATATTTTCTTGGTCCTGTTAGCTTTAAGGTCATTATTAGATGTCGTCTGTCGTGACCCAGGTCCACAGGCAGTTCTCGAAGCTGCGCAAGTTCATGGAGCGGCTGGAGAACTGCAACTACGCGGTGGAGCTCGGCCGGCAGCTCGGCTTCTCGCTCGTCGGCATTGCCGGCGCGGACATCAACGAGGGCAATGCCACCCTCACACTGGGTACGTACCTACGTACCTTTGGTACCGAGCCGTTGGGTATTTTTTATTTATTTATTTATTTATGTACTAATCGTACATGTTGCTGTTTTTCTAACTTGACCATGTTATTATTGCATTGATTATTGTATTTATGTATCATGTATTATTATTGAGTTTAATTTGTATACGTCTGATACAATTTTTATGTATGTTTCATGTGACTTGTAATTAATTTGACTGAACAATTGAATGCTATTTTTTTTTTTACTGTTTACTTTTTGACATGTAACTAATTGTTATGAATAAATACTATGATTTATGAACTATGAGCTGTAGAATTAATAGAACCCCAATTAGAGGTAACTATGCGACCGTATCACAATAATGCTAGTAGTTTGCGCCGAACTGAGACCTCGCGACCCCTATATTTTCACAACCCCTGGACCGATTCAGCTCATATTAGAAATTGTATTGAAATGAGCTACTTGCCTACGAAATTTCAAGAAGATCGGATCAACGGTTCGCAAGCTATCATCGGACAAATATACACACAAACATACATACAAATGCCGATTTGTCCCAGTAAACTCTGAGACCTTCGCTCGGTCAATTATAAATGCGAAAGTTTGTGTGTAAGTACGTGAGTATGTAAGTGTGTTTGTTCCCGTTCAATTCTGTAACGACTGAATGGATTTGGGTGAAATTTGGTATTTATAGGCTATTCCCTGGATTAACGCATTGGCTACTTTTTAACCCGAAAAATTAACCGTTCCTGTAAAACAGCGGGTGAAACCGCGGGGCGCAGCTACTATTCCATAAAAACTTTTTCTCCTGTTTCCTCCCTGAATAGTAACACTATAGAAAAAATTAAATTGCCGAAAAAAAATAAGTAAAAAAAAAAAAAAAATTTTTCCTTCTTCGTCAATATTAAATATAATAATTGTTCAATAAATATAATATAATGGGGCTAAAAACTAAAAGCTAACTGTAGGTGGCGCCACTGTTGACTGATCCTAATCGCCGCCATATTGAGTTTTTGTTTACTTTTGCTTACGAGCGAATTTGCATAGAATTCTACGAAAATGTATTCGAAATGGAGTGTTATGCAGTTAAAAGAAATGATCCGCAAATAACCTCGAATATTTTGTCGGTTCTCAATTTTTTCATCGTAAAACTTTTATCCATTGTTTTCTTCTTTTGGAATCTTTAGGAAATACATGGATTCCCGTATTTTCGCAATCCAAACCTGAACACAACGTCATATTAATGAAATAAATCAGTTCTTTTTATTTGTTTACAAAATTACTGTGGAGAATGACATATCTGTTAGATTTATGGAACACCCAACAGTGCTGCCATCTGTAGTGAGCAAAAGTCAGTTTTTTACTCTATTGATTTGAAATTTTGTATGCCTGCCAAGTTCCGATGACAATACATATTATGACCCCGAGCTGATCTGATTATGGATACGGAAAACGGAATTTAACAGTAGATTGATGGCATTCATTTTGATCAGCTTAAATCCAATAACGGATTTTATGAAAGCTTGTCGGGAAAAATATATTTTTCCACGAAAACTTATCAGTGAGTGTTTCCGCCAGCGCTGATCTGGCAGCTGATGCGCGCGTACACGCTGTCGGTGCTGACGCGGCTCGCCAACACCGGCAACCCCATCATAGAGAAGGAGATCGTGCAGTGGGTCAACAACAAGCTGCAGGCCGCCGGCAAGACCTCCGCCATCAGGAGCTTCCAGGTATTATTAATTTTCTTCTTCTTCTTTCCTTATTAGCAAGCAGGTTTGACCGTTGCTGTATGGTTCATGTACTGACTAACGAACAAATGGTTAAATGTGGGATTCTACGGGAAAGTAAACCTTGAAATATTTTTCTTAAGTTTTTTTTTAGCTATCAATTTATTATATGTATTGATACAAAATATTTCGAATTTCACGATGCTATAAAAATTATCTCTCTGTTTCTGATTATGAAACTTAAGCATCCATATCAAGAAAATAAAACTTATGAGCGGCTCATTTTGCCTAGTAAATCGTACGTGTCCCACCCGTGACACACTTTATTGAATTTTTATAAAAAAAAAACTAAATAATAGGACATTATTTTCTATTTAAATGTTACATTTAGTTTATTGTCTCAAAGAAATTATAGTAATTTGTATTAAAAAGTTTAATCATCTAGCAGAGTTTTATTAAAAATGATTCATATGTAATAAGAAAGTCAAATTTTTGTCGCATCCGTGGCAAAGATTTACTGTCTTCTTTATTTAATTTTACATGGTGTTATCCCGTCTTTACTATAACTATAAAAGTACATCGATAATTTTTTTATTTTCTATATGAACCAATTTGATATTGAAAAAAAAAAAAAAAAAAAAAAACATTTGTCACACATACTGAAAATTAAGTTACAAGTGTCCCACCCGTGACGGTAGAATCACCATGTGTTAATTTAATTTAATTTATAGAATTTTGTATCTTTTTCGTGTCCTTCTTCGTTCTTTCTATGACCAATGGTTGAAATAAATGATATTTGATTTCATTTTTGATAACTCAAGAAAAAAAAAATGTTTTGAGCTCTGTTACAAAGGAGTAGAGTTCATTTAATATGTTGTAAAGAGCACGTGTTGATAGAACAGTGTGTGAAACAAATAAATAATTTTTCGTCAAATCGATGACTTGTGACAAATATAAATTAACAGAAATGAGCGTTCAAGATTCAGAAAATGTTTTTTATAATGGCATTTATCACACTAATATTATAAATGCGAAAGTTTGTGTGTAAGTATGAAAGTTTGTTTGTTTGTTCCCGTTCAATTCTGTAACGACTGAACGGATTTGAATAAAATTTGGTATGGTGGTAGCTTATTCCCTGGATTAACACATACGCTACTGTATTTTTGTATTTTATTTGTAAAATACGCTATGTTCTCAATAGATGGCGTTGAAAACATTATTTTTGGAAACAATTTTTTTTACGTCGTGTATTATGGTCTAATTTGAATTTAACTATACATTGCGGACTTGTACCAATACTATGTTTCTATATAAACCATATATTGAACGACTTTTATAGTGATATGAAAATTAGCTGACTAAATACATAAGCGCCATCTAGTATTACGTTGTTATTTTGGGGGTACAATTTTTTGTATGATATTGTCATTCTTCTCTTATAATTTTTCTGTGGCTGAAACTAAATCTCTGTTCCAGGACGAAGTGCTGGCGGACGGTAAGGTGGTGATCGACCTGATCGACGCCATCAAGCCCGGCTCCATCAACTACGATCTTGTGCTCAACGGAGGCACGCAAGAGGTCACTATTATTATTATTTTAAATTTATTTTCAGTTGAAAATTTATTTTATTTTTTCATTTAAAAAAAATACATTGATGCTTATAATTATTTGTCAGAAGATAATTTGAGAATCTTTGACCTACATGAATTTTTTTTGAAAAGTTATTCATCAATCAAAAAAGAGCCTCCAGAATTGTTCATCGATCATTGATCATCATCATCGTTGATTTTCAGCTTAGCATACCCGTTCCTTAGTGTATATTACCCTGCGTATTAGTGTATAGTATAACGATTTTGGTCATTGTCATCGTATGTAAATTTGTAAATATCTGGGACATTTTTTTGCACACACGGTCATCTGACCCCAAACTAAGCAAAGCTTGTAATATGGCTGCCAGAGACTGATATACGTACATATATATTTTTTAAATACATACTTATATAGATGGACATATTGGAAGTAATAAACAGTTTAAATTGTAAATTAATACCCAGACATAGAACAAACACAAATATTCATCACGTGAATGTTTGTCCTAGATGGGGATCGAACCCACGCTCCCAAACACAGAAGGTAGGTTCACTACCAATTGAGCCACCGGGGCAGTCAAATATAAATATGGTAGTCATTTTTCATTAGGATTCCGATATGGCCATACCATATAGCGGGTGAAACCGCAACGTATAACAGTGGTATATAACAGTGGTTATTTCCCCGATCCCCAGGAGAACCTAGCGAACGCGAAGTACGCGATCTCGATGGCGCGTCGCTACGGCGCGCGCGTGTACGCCCTGCCCGAGGACATCACGGAGCGCAAGCCCAAGATGATCATGACCGTGTTCGCGTGCCTCATGGCGCTCGACTACATTCCCGCCATGGACGCTCCGGTCAAGCCGTAAGTCGACCACGTCCGATTACCTTGCTGGGGTGTCTTGTCTTGTCATGATTAACAGATAAGGGACGTTCGACTTATATATATTTTTTTTATTGATTTTCATACAACGGTTTGTGAAAAAAAAAGCGTAAAGTTGAGAAAAATAAACGGAAGTTTTTAAAGTTAGGAAAAATAACGTCTTGTCTTGTCATGATTAACAGATTTCCCTGTCTATTCTCTATTTATGGTGAATGTTGCATATGCCTATAAAGGGTGATAATATCAGTTCCATGTACTCACGTAGAAATATATTATAGGAATGTAAAATATGTTCACTGTTGGCGTATCTCAATAAATAAACAGATAAGGGACGTTCGTGGACAGGCTTATATTTTTTTTTTTTTATGGATTTCCCTACGACGGCTTGTGAAAAAAAAAGCGTAAAGTTGAGAAAAATAAACGGACTTTTTTAAAGTTAGGAAAAACAACGGACGTTTTTAAAATTGAGAAAAAAATACGTACGTTTTTTAATACAATTATACTGACTATATTTAAAAAAAATGGGCTCTTTTTAAATATTTCTTCGATATGATTATAATTTGTGAAAAACGACGGTCTATTTTTTTTTTTTTTTTTTTGAATTCCTTATGCATGTAAGCTGAGGAAAACAATATATTCCCCCCTCATCCATATAAGGACCGTAGGACGTAGCGGGACGATCATGATCAGGGATGTATTCTCTTATTTTTCGTAGTCGGATAAAAAATGAGCCTTTTTTGTTTCGTCGATTCTGTTGTACCATTTTCTAAACTAAAATAAATTTGACAGTTCTAAAATTGTTACCATCTTTTTCTTACATATTGAAAAGGAAAGAGACTCAGGTAATTTTAGTTCTGTCTGATTTAGTTAAATGATTCGATAGAATCGAGGCCATTGCCATATTTTATGAAGTTATAAATGGTACTATTAAATCGGCTAGGGAGCGGTTGTGAAGATGTTACATACAAGATAACAAACAACATTTACTTTAAAAAAACAAAGTGTCTTGTGATTTTTTGACTTTAAAACATTCACGTAAAAAAACAGCTGTTCCGTAGATTTTATTGCGAGATCCAAGAAAATTTTGTATAGAACAGCATTTTTTTTGTCCCGTGAATTTTCAAAAGTCGTAGGACAAAAATTGTTCCTTATCGTATGCAACATCCTCGCAACGTAGACGAATAAAAAGCACCATGTATAAAAATAATATTATGTAATCATGACAGAACAGCACGGCTTAGGTTTTGGGTAAAGGAGCCACGAGCATATATGTTTTAATGTAATCTAATAATTTACTCATAGGGTATCATAATAAAACATTTTTGTACTTTGTCGTAACAATTTACTGGTGATTTTCTAACAATTATTTATTTTTAAAAAACAGTCGACTTCTCTCGTCTTTCCTTTTGGAAGTCGGTTAACAAAAAACATGTCGCACGATTTAAAAGTTTCTTATTTGATACCAATGATATTTTATTCGAGATACGACTTTAGTGCCTTTAAAATGGCCTCGCAAAATCTGTCTTTTATGACAGATTTCGCTATAGCTATCTCTTTTACTCTCCTACTTTCCGCATCTTCTTTCGCACTCTGGCGGAACTTGGTTGCTAGGTTAAACTGAGCTGTATATAGACTGCAGCGGAACCGAATTCAAAGCCATTTTAAAGGTAAAGACTTATCTTAAGGCCCGGCTCCCCTGACTCTCGCTATCTCGTTCGCACTTTAAAAAAGAGAGTGAAGAATACATATTATTTGAGTATTTTTTCTTAATTGCTAAAATAAAAAAGAATAACATGAAAATTGCTTTAAAACATTGGCGATGGTATTCTAAAGCTATTAAATTAACAAGTTTTTTTTAAAATTAACTGTAATTTGATGTTTAAAAAAAATTTTGAAAAGCAGATTCAGAGGAGCTTGTTCTTAATTAAAATATCATTGTTTGAGACACAAATAACAGAATGTAATTGACAGAAAATGACCGTGAGTTGGTTGTATCGGACCACAGATCACACCTAGATTCCGCACTCGGGACGATCGAAGCGCACCACGCATCGGTGTAAATACACCTACAAAAATTTACTCTCATTCGCTAGGTGCGAGTAGGCGTAATCTTGAGATAGCCAATGAAAACGCTTGGTCGCAGTCCCCGCGACCCGCGCTTTCCTCCAACTTTTGGGACTTTTTGTCGGAACAACGATGTCGTATAGTTTTACACGACTAATAATTCCAATCGGCAGTTTCCGTTTGCGCAGACCGGTTGCCGACAATAGCCGTTAATCTATAATGAATTTTATTCGCAAGCGCAAATGGCAGATTATCGCTTGCTTAGAAAAAGTATAGGTATAGAACGTCGGTTAGCGTAGCCTCACATGAGACAAAACATCATACATATTGATTACCACGCTACCGGAGTGCAGTGAATCTGTCAATAACGCAAATAAATCCGTAGTCCCTTGAATTGTTTTTTTTTTTTTTTTTTTATTTATAGCGGAAGCATAGCAAAAATCACTACGACTGAGGAGAAAAAGGGCGAAAGCGAACATATCAACCTGAAAGTTTTAGGCCACGATAATGCTGTCGTTCAATTCAGAATAAAAAAACACACACCACTCGGGAAGCTAACGAATGCATACTGCGATAGAGCTGGATTGTCAATGCAAGTAGTGCGATTTCGATTCGAGGGGCAGCCGATAAACGAAAGTGACACCCCCACGTCACTGGAAATGGAGGAAAGGGACACAATAGAGGTTTACCAGCAACAGACGGGCGGTGCTCTCCTACTGTTATCCTAAGAACTGTCCAATTCCATCGCGATACCTATGGCGAGCCCATCTCAACTCTGATATTAAGTTAATTTAAAACATTTGTAACTTTTTTGTGCTGATAGGTGAAATTCTTGAGATGCACAATCGCCGCCGAGCTACTTGGCTAACACATTGGATATCTCAGAACTTTCGATAATTTTAATGTAAATTGAGGGAAACCAAATGTTTTAGGTAACTTCAACAACGTATTCCAATGTTAGGTTGACATCGGAGACGAAAGTATTTTGTAACATTATAATAATAATTTGTTGGACTTCCGATTATCCAGTAACTGATGATTATCTATCCAAAAAAAAAAAGAAAAAAAAAATATGTATCAACCAATCACGAATACCATTAGCAATTTTCAACCAATCAGGATGCAGGCGATTAGGCGACGGGCGAAATATGTAACTTTGTCCTTTTTCTTCATGAGTAATACTCAATTTTCCATCCACTTTTTCTGTGGTAAACAGACATGTATTCAACCGTCAATTGCTTTTTGCTATGCTTTATGCTTGCTATGCATTCTTAGGTCTGTCCCGCTTACACGATTCGTACACTGACGGACGGGCGCCGGCCGCGATATCGATCGACCAATAACAGCGCAAGATTTTAATGCGCGTTGTTCTCTACCTTGCCATTGGCGGATCGAAGTTTCCCGCGCTACTTAATTTCTTCTACTGCGCGGGTACATCTAGAGGAATCATTTATTGTGTAAAACTGTAACGCGTTATCTGGTGTGTTCTGTGTATCGGGCTTATAATTAATATAAATGTTTGTGATGTGTTTGGGATGAATACTATAATAATAATTAGGTAATATGTATCGTAATGTCCCGATTCCACAACGAAAACCCACCTACCGATAAAAAAAGACATTGAAACAAATATTGAATGTTTTGGCCTCCGCTTGCAAGCAGAACCTGCCTCGTTATGGATGTTCTTGATAGTGATCGTGCGCGAGCGGGAGCGTGTATGGTGCGAGTTAGTTGGTACGAGCGGGATAGCATGTGTTCATGAACGTCCATAATAACGGCTTTGGCTAAATATAGCACGCGAAAATTTCGACATCTGTTTTTTAGTGAATGTCGCTATGCACATATATTTCTCAGACTGAATGATAACATTCCACATTTACAATAATTCTATTGGTTATTGTGCTATTATGTACTAAAGGAGACGCCGCAATACATAGTGTAATTGGTTTAGTACCGCACGAATGAAATAAATACATTACATTATATGCATACATTAAAAAGGTTGCGATAGGTTGCATTAGGTTATTGTCGTTGTCGGATCCGGCAGCGGAGGCACAGGCTTTAATTAAAATATTACATTTTGGCTCCACGCGTTGTTATTTAGCCAGTGTCAAGTTTTGTAATATTTCAAGTGGACCACAATATTTCACAGTAAACAGAAATCTTAGTCATAGATCGAGTCCAAGTCGTGGTCCAGTAAAGTGGTAGACTTTACTAAAGGTTTTATGGAATTATGGAAACAAAAAAGTCACGTTTATCGACATTTCACTGTTCACCAACACTCGTGCACGAACACTTAATGGATAAAAATCCGCATTTTTACACATTAACCCCCGAATACTGAAAAGTTTGTTAACTTTGACGACAGATTAAGTCTATTGCTGTATTTGTCATTTACTTAGTGTCAGACAAAGGCAGTATTAGAATATATCTGTTGTCAAAGTTAACAAACGTTTCAGTATTCGGGGCTAACAATCGAAATGACACGAAAATAATACAATGACCCGACATGACTTCTTCACGTCCTCGACAAAACACTATGGAACATCTTGGTGTGATGCGGAGTACATATGTGGTGTATAATAGTTCAATAGGCGTGGTGAATAGAATATGTTTGTAGTGAAGTGAAGTGAAAATTTAGGTGGGGATAAGCGGTCAGAAAGTGTAAAATACCTGTCTCAAATTTTAAAATTCTCTTGCGCGGAATTTTTTTCAGGAGAGCTTTGGCACATTAAATTTTTAAAGCATAGAACAAATTATATACAGTCCTCGTTTACTTCGAGAAGAAAAAGTAGAAAAAACTTAAGTATTTTTTTTTTTACATGTAATCGTTATGAATAAGCGATTTTGTTTAATTAAGAAATAAATTATTTAGTATAGTGAAGATTATACCCATAAAAAATAAGACGTGAGAAACTCCTTTTTTTTTAAATTAGGTAAAAAAAATACAGTTGTTTGCATCGTCGATACAATGCACTAATTGGGTAATAAATAGTTTTAAAAATAATCGAAAAAAGACAAATCATAGTCCGACTAGTACTTATGAAAGTTAGTATTACTAAAGTCTGTCCACTAGTTTATTCGTTTTTTGACAGCTCGACGACTTAACTTTGTACTAGCGTCTAGCAATTATATCACATAAAATAAATGCGATCTATTTACTATTATCTTATTACAAAAAATACGTCTGTTCACTGTTTTTTTAAAATTATATTTTGGCTGCGCATAGTGTATTTAGCCAGTGTCAAGTTTAGTCATATTTCAAGTGAAGTAAAATATTTCATAGTCATAGTCTCAGTCGTGGTCGAAGTCAATCATCAATCAAAGTTAGTCACGGCCGAGTCGCAGTCATGGTCCAGTGTAGTGGTGGAGACTGCTAGATATTTCTATGGAGTTTTAGAAACAACACGAAAAGTCAAATTTCACGACATTATACTATTCACTATAACTCGTGCACGTTCAAGAACATTTATTGGGTAGTGGATAGTGTGTTCAGTGCGATAGTGTTTAATGGATGTAGTGTGTGGATAGAACACATTAACACTAAATAATACAAATTTTGGAAAGTAATACAATGACGCGACACAAAAAAATAAGAAATAGTTCTTCACTTTTCCGCCAAAACTCGGCGTAACCTTATAATGAGCAATACTAAATAGAACTTTGTATTTGATATAATTTGTTGGACGTTAGTACAAAGTTATCTCGTTAACTTTTTATGAGCTAAAATACGAATAACCTCGTGGACAGACTGTAAACTGTCAATGTTTTTTTACATTTATATAACGATAAACGTATCGTTACGTGATTTAGCAATTCGCGTGCGTATTTAGTTGCAAATATTTTCATTCCATGTAATGCTAATATTAGCATGCTATTTAGAATGTTTGCTAAGAAAATTGCGATTTTAAGTAACTAGAGTATAAATCAAGTACCAATTAAGCTTCTAGGCTACACTTTTTATGTCCATTTTAACATTTGGGGTACTTAATACGGTCAATTCGTAAACTATTGTAAATCAATATAGGAATTTAGTATTATTTTTTTCTTATGAAAGTCTTTTTTTTTTTATAATTGGAATAATCAACGAAATTTGGCTTCCAATTTTTTTAAGCGCTTTATTGTCCCTTATGTATATTAAGTGTTTGTTTGCTTGTCTGGGAGTCAGCAATATTACGTGGAATTGTCTATGTGATAATCATTTTATATTGCTATTATTATAAATATATAATCCCGTATACTTTTTCTGTAATATACAATAGGTTTACATAGTATGTTATGTGTACGCCTTGGTATATTCATTCCTAGTTTGTGTAATCCGCATTCCCTATCGGCATTTATTATGATGATATATGACAAATAAATCCCTTTTCATATTACTTTAGTGTTAAAAATGTATATTTCTTTTATTATTTTAAGTGCGAACTTGTGAATTAAGTATGTTTATTAAAATATATTTTTTTTAAATAGTATACTACATTCCTAAGGGATACAACGAATATTTACACCTTATAAATGTAAATTTTAATTTTGTTAGACGTTTTAAGCTTTTATAAATTTTTTATTTTGAGTATAATCTACAAATGAATGATGAAAAATGCTAATCATATTAATTACGTAAATAATGGAAAACTAAGATAATATTAATACATAGCGTTAGCTTTAAATGTGAAGACAAAAATGTGTAAACGTATAAATAAACGGAATTGGTAAAATATGTATTTATTTATTTCGTCCTTTTTTAATATATTTGTATTTAATTATATTGAACCTACGAATAAGGTATATAAGGAAAAATAACTCTTATTTAATGCCCGTTAGGAAATGACCCAACGTGGTCTATATCTACAGCAACCATTCTCTCTCTCTCTCTCTCTCTCTCTCTCTCTCTCTCTCTCTCTCTCTCTCTCTCTCTCTCGCGCTGTAAAGGCGCGTCGATCTTTCTTGTTCTCTTGTTGACTTGTGCTCTGCATACAGAGCGACCATGTTGACTTAGTTAGTCTAAGTAGCCCGTTTTCACCCCGAACCCTAACTTTAAGGGATCACCTAAGAAACTTTAAGGGTTAGTTTCGTTCTAACCATCACCTAAGGTCCAAAGGGATCCCTTAAAAATAGGGCAAATTAACCCATAAACCCAATTAAAAAATAACCTTACATTAACCCTTAAAATCCTTACATACTTTTTGTTGTTTCTAAGAATCTTAGGAACCTGACGTACTTTCTGAACAAAACTGACAGCCAACTTTTCTCTTATATTTTGGCTCCACACATTGTGCATTTAGCTAGTTTATGTTTCACCTTTTGTCTATCTCTACAGTTGGTCGTTCTGACAGGCTGTAAGTGTATTCTGCTAGCTAACTCACCGCGCAAGTCAGCCGCGCGTTGACTTGGCTACCTCCGTCATCGGTGTTTACTTGCGTTTGGGCAGTTTTTTCAATTAGTTATACTTCTATAATATACCTTATTCCTAGTATTGAAGGTTTTGTTTTGTGACTATCATTTTTTTGTGTGGAAATATATGTTGGGTGAAATTAAATAATTCTAGATGGGCACAATTTACACACCATTGGCTCCGCTTGGAAATTGGAAAATGCTTTGTGAATAATATTGGCATATTGGTGAATGGGTAAGATAATCTCTTATGTACCTAATTCTCTATAGTCTTTTTTAAATATTTTAACCCTTGAAGATTTATAAATTCATTATTAGGGTACCTTCAGACTCCTGTTGGATAAACAGGATAGTCCAAACTGTGACGTTAATCCCATAAATATAGGTTCTTCATACCAAATGCTTAACGAAAATACGTTCTACGATTTTTCGTAGGTTATGCTATATTTTTATTTTATTATAATAATTTCCCTTATGAGCGGTTTAAAAAAACAAACTTTTTTTTTGGGTGGATTTTTCGTTGGTGTTTTTTTGTGTTCTCCTTTGTTTCTCATCAAAAAATCCACACATAAAAAAATAGATTTTTTCAAATCGCTCACATGAAAAAAAACATAACTCTTTAAACTCCGAAAAATCATTTTCCATTTTCGTGAAGCCTTTGATATGAGGAAATTTTTCGGATTGACTTCACCGTTCGGACCATTCTGTATAATATTCAATATTATATAATATTTAATTAAATCTTCGGAGCCTTATCAGGTATAATTTTGGTCTAACATAAAATCTACAGCTTATCTACAGCTTAGTCCTACTTCATTTTAGGCCACAAAGCATTCGAGCAGAAGTCAACGTAGAAGTGGTGGACCAGCCCGAAGATCAAGAAGTCCCGGTACAATTGGTAGAAGACAACCTGGTAGATATCGATGATGGTTTCGGACAGAATGAGAAGCCAGCATTACCGCCAAAGCCCGACTTGACGGCCATGGGCAGAAGTGTGTCTGTAGGGTCAAACAATGATGGATAACTTTACATAGGTGTTACTTCTGCCTATATCTACATACTAGCACGGATTCGCTCGCCTACGCTACAGTAAATAAAACATTCCATTTCACCTATTTAGGAGTTGATATTCAGGCCTTTTTTAGTTTTAAGTATATTTTACAAACCGAGTTTCATTGGCTTAGCATGAATATTTATTTTTTCCATAAAAACTTTGGGGGTCCGTTATCCCTTTAGATGTAGAATTTCGCAAAATCCTGTCTATTGGGTTCAAATTTCACGTCTCTCTATCCTATGGTTGCCTGGAAGAGATCGCTTTCAGCGATAAGGCCGCCAGTTGTTACACTACTTTTTAAAGTCTGTTTATAAATTATGTAAAAATTTGTGTAAACAATAAAGAGTTAATCTATCTATCTAATCGGTTTGGTCTGTGCGTTGATTCCTATAAAATGGCTTGTTCTTATATATATATATATTATACAAGTAATATTATTTAAATAATTAAAAAAAAAAACAACAAAATACGCGGCTGCAAAATGTAGGTCATGCCGGGCGTAAAGAGGAATCCAGCGATAGCTCGCATGTCAAAATCGGTCAAGCCGTTTTGTCTACTGGAGTTTAATATATTAACACACATCCATACTTATGATACACCCCAAAAAAACATTATCCTCCTTTTTGGGCAGTCTAGTAGACAAGGATAAAAAAATATTTTTTTCGGTAAAAATTAGGATTTGTGAAATGTCGTAATTAACAAAAGTTGTTAGGCATGATGTACGGAAGCTGCAGAGAGGTTTCCAGTTACCTATAACCCTGTATACTTACATACACCCTTTATATAAAGCTCCTTCTTGGGTCGGGGTTGTCGGGTAAAAATATATCTAGAGAGTTGTGCAGATGAAAAGCTTCAGTACACCAAAACATTGGGATCTAAAGTCAGATTTTGCAGTCTTCTGTAATGCACTATTATTTATTCTGTGGCAGAGGTAAGGTTTTCATAGGTTCATAGATTGGTTTTACCCTCAAAATGGCGCTCGGAATTGCCTCCGCTGTTTCCTGTTTACAGCCGCTAAAGATTGCGAAAGAAGATGCAAAAAGTTAGAGAGTAATAAAGATAGCTATAATGAATCTGTCCGAAACGAGATTCTCGGGGTCATTGTGCGCTAAAATCGTATCTATAGTAAAATATCATTGAGTAACGCATTATAAATCATAATAAACGCACTAATGTATTGTATACTAGCTGCGTCCCGCGGTTTCCCCCACTATTCTACAGAAACCGAATATTTTTTTACTGGATAAAAGTAGCCTATGTGTGTATCCAATGAGTCAAATTGAGAATCTACCATACCAAATTTCATTCTAATCCGTTCAGCCGTTACTGAGTTGAACGGAATTAAAAACACTTACATACTTACACACTTACACACAAACTTTCGCATTTATAATATTAGTGTAATACGAATGCTTGTTAGTGTGTCTGTACGTATGGTATGTTACCTTCAATCTATCCTCGTAAAACAGAGATAATGTTGATAAAGATTATATTCAAAGACCACTTACAATAGGACAAGACAACATTTTATATGCCATTTGTACCTTGTTTTAATCTTATTATTGACAGAATAACATTCTAGTTTTCTAGTTACAGATACAATGTTATAAAATTGTTATACTTACACTAATATTATAAATGCGAATGTTTGTGTGTAAGTATGTAAGTGTGTTTGTTCCCGTTCAATTATGTAACGACTTAACAAATGTGAATGAAATTTGGTATGGAGGTAGCTTGTACCCTGGATTAACACATATGCTTGTATCTCGGAAAAGTATTCGGTTTCTGTAGAATAGCGGGTAAAACCGCGGGGCGCTGCTAGTTATGTATATAAGTAATATTAAACTGTATACTTTAGAGAATAAGATAAGTGCTGTGTTTGAGTTCTTGTTTTTTTTTAGTTGTATAAAATCAGTTTTTTTTACATATTTTGTACTGCGATTTTAATAATTCACTTTAGTACCTATTTATTTTTTAAACATATAATCACGTAAAATGTGGTGAATTTATTATACTTAATGTTAAAATTATAATCATTTGCGCGTTAGAAATCATTTTTGGTTTTGTGACGTCTTTTTTACCTGAATACGACTAAAAAGGTTATTTAACATTTTGACAATCTATTTTGTTCTGTTATTTATGATGCAGAATTAACTACATTCTTTTATTTTTTTATTAAATTAAATCATGTTTTAACATAAATAGGATTGAGTGTTAATATATCATACCCTTCACCAAAGACGTCACTAGTCAGAAGCAAACATCTCGAGCGTGCCGCACGTAAGTATAATGACAGCAATCATTTCGAAAAAGCGGCGTAGTCTTGGGATAGAAACCAGCCAAGCAGTCTTGCCACCAAGCCGCGTGAGATATTCAGGGTTCCCCTGACCCGGCTCACCGGTCGTTGCACTCACGATTCTCCGAGAGAATCCGTATTGGGGGTTTTCCCCCTGACAGGCCTCCAAACCACCCCATACAACCTGCCCTCTCCTCTACGGGGCCGCGTTCCAATGGCGAGATGACCTATAGGTACTCTATAGACTTAATCTTCTCCCGACTTGATCGACACGATCCATGTGATGCTATTACCACCAACAGAGCATTTCAGCCCAGGACGGGTCCTGCATTGGCTAACTCTTTGAACGCGCACCCCGGTTGACCTTCAACATGCTACGTTTAACTTGCCATCTCATGGGCCCACTTGATTATCGCATACGGTCACGACATCACTCTCTCAGATCACACGTGATCATGTTGGTAGCGAGAATTATGTTCTAATCACCGATTACAGTTACAACCATACCTTAAGGTCCTCACCCGGTGGTCGGCCTCCCAGAGCCCCGCGTTTGCCTTTACCATAGGTCTCCGAGAGACCCCACACTATTTTCGCCTCTTCTTCCCAACCTGAGACGTCCGAGTACCGGCCGGCTGCTCGCGTACCACCGCGCTTGCCACGTTCGCCTCGTATCGCCAGCCGGGCGTCGGCCACTCCCGGGCGCCCGCGATCCAACCACATACTCATCGAAGCAATTTTTATCTACCCTCTATTGGTCGCTTTCTGTTCGTGCTAAAACTATATTGCCAGTCTCAAGTATTATATTTGGTCACCGCTAGATGGCGCTCGCGACACCTTGCGCGGGTAACAGCTAGTACATACTTAAGTTCTTGTAGACCATATTCTTGTCATGTATTGGCGTCTTTGGCGTACGCTATCGGTTATCAAGTGCAGCCGACTGGCGGTCATTGATATAGGTCCTAGCTGAGACCAGAAAACAAGAGACATCGATTCGACCAAACGAATAAAACACAGGTTTGAATAAAATTGTGATGATTTATTACAGTCCACAGCCGGCAACAAAACGTACTTTCTTGTAGACAAGCAACAACACCATGAACAATGAGATAGCCCTGACATTTATTTTGAAATAATAATGTAGTGTGAATTTAATCTGTGGTTTGAATTTAAAAAATGAGTCGTACAAATGGTTACGTGTAGCTAAGAAAAAGCCCGCGTTCGATAAGTTTTCCTTTTGGTCTAGTCTGTCCGTTGACTTTTTTTTCAACATTCTACATTCGGTACATCAGGTCTATTTACCGTTTAGTCTAGTCTAGTCTATAAGATAAAAGTATACAAAATAATTGAGCTTAAGAGGAAATAGACACGGCGAGGTAAAGTTAGACTAACAGGTAAGTAGACGTTATCGATAAGCGGACGTAACAGACATACTAGACCCAGTCAAGCAGACCTAATGGGAAAGCCCATGTCCGATATTAGCTTAGGTTCACTGAAACTTAAAGAGTCGATTAAAAGTATAATCATCAAGTTAAATTTCGGTAAACGACGCCTTCAGTTACATTATTCTTCAACGTGATACAATCTTATTGAAATGCCAAAATAAATGTCACAGAACTACAACGTAACTGCTAACGGGTCCATTATACCCAAAAAAACTTTAAAACTTAGTTCCCTGCGTAGAAAAAAATATTTACACAATATACAAATTGAAACCAAATTATATACGATTTTGTACAACTGAATTTGAAAATGTTTTTCATCAAACGCAAGACAAGAAAATTATTCATTAACACTTTGACACTCCCCATACAAAGGCAAAAATTGTTCCGTGGAGTCCCAATGTTTTCGTTCGGGTCCCACATATAAATATAGTCGGTACAAAACTGTTACATTATTAAAAATACAGAAATGCGTCCGGTGTAATACATTATTTTTTCCAACAAAGTGACTGAGATGTGGGGCCCGTATGTGTTACCGGACTAGTGCGGCTTGTCTATCGAGACCCACATGTGGGACCCGGGACTGTCGGAGTGTTAAAAAAATGTCCTATTATCTCGTCTCGCATTCGTCGACAGACATACCTTGTTTTTTTTTTTTTTACAATATAAAAGTAAAAATTAATTAGAAAGCTTTACGTCTATTCAAGGGTGTAAGGTCTAAACGGTGAAACAGGCCACAAGTAACTACTCTCAGTAATTTGGAATGTATCTTATGATATATCAGTTATGAAATATTATCGAGGTTGGTTTTTAGTTAGAAATAGAACGCTAGCATCTATGATTCCTATGAAGTAGACAAAACTATTTTTCGCATATGGCGACATCTATTTTATGTATAAAATTTTAGGAGAAATATTTAGAATATACTTTGAGTATTAAATAGTAAGAGTTAAAACCACAAGTTTCAGTACAGAAACAAAATAATAATACAAAAAAGTAAAATATGTACACATTGATATCGACATAATTTATACAAATCGACTAAAATATAACAATAAATAAGATAATGGCGTCGATTCGACGTAAACTCGATAAACGAAGTGCTATTGTTATCTCTTACTAATAGAAACAGAACTAAAATGCATGCTATCTATTTCTTGTTTCTATTAGTAAAAGACAGCAATAGCACTAAGTTTTGTTTAAGTGGAATCGACGCCATTATCAAGGTAATTATCACGATATAAAATGTTCATCTTAAATAAGCTGTATCTGAAAAGTATGTTTATACAAACGATGAGTTTATGAGTTGTTAAGGGCTCGCTTCCCTAATTCAGGGATCTCGTTCACACTCTAAAAAAAAAACTTAGGAAATTAAAAAAATAAACGTTAATGTTCCTTATCTTTAGATCATTGTCAATGTTTTATTGCATTTTTTTATGTAAGCATTTCATATTTTTTTTTACGTATTTCCGAGTTTTTTTTCCCTTCTTTTTCGCCAAAATAAAAAATAAAAATACGAAAATTGCTATAATATATTGGCAATGGTATTCTAAAGATAACTCAAGGTATTTTTTTTTTATTTTTTTCTCCCGAAAGATATAACTAGAACCGGGGGAGCGGGCCTTTAATGTTTATTTCCATCCGATTGGCGTCGGTGATCCAAGCGCGCTAACCATTGCTATCAATATCAGCGCAATTTTGGTACTATCGCTACACAAAATCGGGAACACGTAACTTATGAAATTGTGCTAAATACCTCGTGAACGCTAATTCGAATGTAGCAATTTAAGCTCCCGCAAAAGTCTAAAACAATGCCAGCATGCTATGATCAAACTATATAATTAATTGTGACAGAATTCAAGAACAAAGTATACATTTAAAGAAAGTATATATAAAACCAAAAACACTAACCGGCACCATAATCAACTCTAAAAACTTCCATCACCAAAACATCTAATTCGAGAATGATTCAACAAATATTTTGTTTGTTATTTTTAGTACTTTGACCGAGCGAAGCAAAGGTCTCGTACAATTAAAATCAGCGTTTGAATGTTTGTACGTATATTTGTCCGACAATAACTTGAGTACCGTTGATCTGATCTTTGTGAAATCTTGTAGGTAATTTGATCATGCAAATACAACTTTTATAGAGCTAACAGATCAGCGTAAATGGTTCGAGCGATCTAACGAACGAGAGAAAAATATATTTTCGTCAAAAAATTTATCGGGTAGTTTTCAGGTGTGTTAACACACCTGAAAACATATTCAGACTTAATTATGTTAACATAATTAAGTCTGAATATGAGCCAAAGCGGTCCAGCGGTTTGTGAAATCTCATTGGTTCAAAACTAGGCGCGAATAGGCGTCACCTTGAGAAAGCCAATGGGAACGCTTAGTCTCAGCGTTTTTCGTCGGAACAATCTCGTAATGCGTTATCCCTGCATCGATTCTAAACTTCCATATTCATAGACAATCGATTTGAATCGTTATGTTACTAAAAGGCTGAAAATATGTTACGGTTATCACAATTCACATAAAAATTATATAAAAATAACACTATTTCTCACAATGTATTTAATTCAATGAGGCATTTTCCAAAAAAAAAAATACCTGGTAATAAAAGTACCCAATAGATGGCGTTAGATGTACCTTGAGGTTTTTCTGTCACTGTCAAGACATGAAAGACAAAAAAATGTACGTGCCTTTTTTTTCTCGTGTTTTTGACTTCATTTGAAATATTACAATAGTACTAAACACACAACGTGCCAAAATTTACGAATTAAAAAATAAACATAAAATATTTCGACAGAAATGACAATGACAGGTAAAACGATAGGTCTATTACGCCATCTAGTAAGTATTTTAGAACATTTTTTTTTTTTTTTTGGAAAACGCCTCATTATTCCATAAAACAATCAGTTTCATAACGTACTTCAAATTTCACTATTTTTAATGACAAATATCACATTGACAAATAAATAGATTGGCCTTAAGAGCCCACTTACCTTAAAAGTTATCTCGTCAGAGAATTAAAAAAAATATTGAAGATAAAAAACACAATAGGAATCTTTTTCTTTTCAATTCTTTAAAACAAGATTGCTAAAGTTTTAAAGGAATTTTCATGTTCGCATTTTCTATTTCAATTGAGGAAAATACTTTTCCTAACCTCACACGGTAACTGACTGTTTATTTTTTTGTAAATTCCCCTGTGCTTTTTTTTCTACAAAATTGTGAATAATGAGTGAAAGAGATAGCGCTAGCCGGGAGCGCACCGTTAAACAATCGAATGCACTTTAATTTCTTAAAAAATAAGCGTTTGTATAATTTCTTAGGATACCTACGTTACAATTATAGCTTTACGACACTCGGGACTATAGTCAATTTGAATCTTTTGAACCAGGTTTGCGTTTGACATCCTGCGTAGTTGGTAATCAACGGAGTGGTCTAGGATGGAGCACGATTACTTACAAGGTACATGCTACCGGGTATCTTATGTCAATACTAGGTTACGAAAGATTCAATGTTTTTAACTTTCATAGGGTAAGTTTGAAGCATAATGGTTTGATTTTGAGGGCTGATTTTCACGTAATCAAAGAAAGTTCCAAAAAAAAAACCTCACCCTCAATTTAAAAAACATACATACTGGATATTAGTGCATACATATTAAATATATAATTAATTTCCCGCATATTAAAATCACCAAAACTGTCACCGCATTCATAATCTACTCTTAGGTATTTTTTTATGGTACAGAGTGACCAGATGATCATGTCGCTCACCTGATGTTAAGCGCCACGCTTGCACATAACAGTTCTTTGTCACCCAATTTTTTTTACTTTAACAATTCAAAACCACGCGCGACAATACAGTGCGCTGTCACCCTAAGACATTAGATTTAAAATCACTTTGTGCCCAGTTATTTCGCTGGAAACATTGCCAGAAAACAGTTATATAAATTATTCAAGGAAAAACAAAACCATATGATAGCATAGCATATGGATACTCTGGAATTAAAGAGGGATTCAAACATATCTCATCTGTTAAAATCGGTCAATCGGTTTAGGCTACAGGAGGTAATGGACACACAAATATACATACACCCCAAAAAAATTACCCTCCCGGTAAAAAAGCATCCAAATTGACTAAGTTTCCCAGGTCCGACACTTTTCTGTAGTTTTTACGAAGGCGAAATAAATGGTCACCTATTCATTATTCCACTAGACTGCCAGTTAACGATTTCACCCACACAACGACTTGCATTCATACCTGGAGCGAAAACAAATAAAAAAAATTAAAACATGCAAAATAAACAACCAGGGGACCGTCGGTTCCATACAAACGTATTCCTCTGTTTCCTCCATGAATAATGACACTAAAAAAATAAAAAATAAAATTGTTTAAAAATATATTTGTTTTTGCCATTATCATTATTATTTTTGAGAAATATAATAATCGCTAAAACATATTCTTCTTTTTTTTTTCTAGTTATTTATATGCTTGAGTTTGACTGCCATCACACCTGATGGTAAACGAGGATGCAGCCTACGATGGAGAACGCTTGCCTAGGAGAAACCGATTCACTCGCGAAACAGCGATTATTCAGGGAGGTAACAGGGGAATACGTTTGTATGGATACGGCGGTCGCATCGGTCGCGCAGGCGGTCGCTGGTTGCACCTCATAAGAATAGACACCGCCGTATGGTCCATACAAAAACCGTAGTCTGATACCCACCCCTAAATGTTATCCGATTTCGATGTTTTTTATATGTTATCTACACAGTGGAAAACTATGCTTGTATATATGTTTTTTTTTTATTTCGCAATATCTTCGTTATTATAGGCACTTAAAAAGACAATTTTTTTTTGCGTCGATAATACGACCAAGAAAAGTAGTTTATACCATAAACATTTTCTGAAAAAATCAAAACATAGCGTCATAGATTATAGTTTATCCGAGCCATTGACACCAAAAACAAAAGATTTTGTTAAGATATAGGGGGTGATAACAGACTACCCCCGAAACGCTAATTTCATGAAACATGAAAATTCACTAACTCTCTCTATCGCACGCACGAGAAACAGAGCGACAACTATACAATTTCAAATATCGAATGCGCCAAAACCTCGCGGAAGGACTACCCCCATGGTGCAATGTTACACTCAGCGCGCCAAATTCAAATTTTCTTACATATTGGTCAGTTACAGCTCAATTACTCATCGTGGTTTCATAAAAACAAGTTTTGCGCTAATAAATAGATTATATCAAGAAATTATACGAACCAATAATTCAAGGTGAAAGCTAGTATAAGTACATTTGTACGACAAAAAGATTGTAAGATGAAAATCGGCTCATTCATTTGTTAGCCAATCCAATGTTATCTGGGTGATCATTTAAGACTGTAATTTCCAACCCAATTATTAGCGGCAAATTGGTTTCAATAAATCCACGATGTGTAATAAAACGGTAGTCGACAAAGAAAAAAAAAACGTGTCGTCAACTTTATGTAAGCTTTCAAATAGCGAATAATATCGTAGAAAGAATTTTGTATGAAGTATTGAAAACACAACTAAGCATAAATAATTAATCATCATAGACAAAAAAAAGCAAATTTTATATATTTAAAAAAAAATAGTTATCTTCCGCACACCGTTCCTTTTATACAACTTATGCCCATATACATACATGTCTACATGCAAAAATACAATACATTGATATGATTCAACGCTATAATACATATAAATATATGCTATATATACAACAAAGCGTAAACTTAACCCTATTTTCTCACTTTACAAAATAATGGAGACAAAGGGTTAAAATTTTTAGTAACGCAAAAACTCTCATGTAGCTTCCGTACAACAAAATATTGTTCCATGACTTTCACAAAATATAATTCATTCAAAAATTACCAATTTTTTTAAATTACGTTTTTTTTTATGTTGTAGGGCCCTATGTTCAGCAGTGGACGTCTTCTGGCTGATCATGATGATGATTTTTTTAGATACAAGATTGGTCTCCTCGGCTTCTCTCAGGTCCCTCCGCGTCCTTCTATTTGATACTGCGTAAAGATTAGCTATTTAGAGCCCAAAATGTTTGTTAGTTGTTTTAAAAATGATGTTTTTTTAAAAGTTATGGAACAAGTTGTTATGTACTGTTATGGGTCTGCGAGAGGTTTGACGTTAATTAAAATTTACCCTGCAATAATAAGTTTTCTGTACATTTTAATTCTGTAACACCGTTGGTGCTTGAAGGCAACAAGATAGCGAATATTTCTAAAAAAAAAGTACTGCGAAAGTTTTTTCTAACTACATAGTGTGTAAGTCTTCAAACAACAACTCTATTTTAACTTGCAAAGAATCGAAATTTGCTGAGCATTCGTTTATTTGTTATTCGTGTGCGGAGACAGGAGATTAATTAAACAAAAATATTGCAAAATAGTCCTTATTTACAAACATTCCACAATATATTCTATGTCATAGTACTCCGTCAACTTTACGCAGACGGGATGTGTCATGGGCGAAAAGGAGACAGACAGCACATTATTATATAAAACAGGTCAATCGATCGCTTAGTGTATTGCCAGGGTTTTGATTTTTACTAAAACGCGTGTCAGTGTGTGTTCAACAACGCTCAAATATTCACCTACTAAAAATAACGTTTCTTTTAGTAAAATATACAGAGGAGAGCATGACAAGATAAAACAATCAGCTCATACGTAATCAGCCCGTATACGAAAATCCGCCTTATTTTTAGATAGATAAATGTTGGGTTGTTCCTCATTAATCCAACGCGATTAAACTTTGACAGCTTTGACAATAAACACGCTGCAAACGATGGACATAGAATCTGACTTTCCCAACTAGTGTGCATTGAAAAATAATTAATTTTAGTTACGGCCTACTTTGATAAATGTGATTTTTCTTTATTTTTCCCCCTCATTAGTTACGTAAATTAAAAATCTTATTTTGAGATATATGTTTATTTTGGTTCTCTCATCTAGTATTGAATGGCGGGAAAACATAATTACGTGACAATATCTGTTTTTTTTATTTTTTATTGAAAAGACATTTACACACATTTTTCGCTGGCGCTCGGAACCCCTCGTGTATAGTCAAGTGATTATTACACTAATAGTGAGGTAATAATAATATCTAGGTTGGCATTGAACGGAATTTCGATTGATTTCCTGGTTTAGATGTAATTAGCAATTATCTGGTTTTTTGGCTGTATCAGCCTTTAAACATCCCACTGTTGGGATATCGGCCTAAATTCGAGTGGTGATTAGGCCAAATCCACCACGCTGGCCCAGTGCGGGTTGGTTTTTTGGCTAGCGCGCGCTAAATGGCTTTATTTCAGAATTATGTATATCCTTCATTTAAGAGGGTATTTCGAGAGAAAGAACGCGCAGATGAAAAGAGATGGTTAAGAGGGTATTTCGAGAGAATGAATATTTCGTTCTTTTTCTCGAAATACCCTCTTAAATGAAGGATATACATAATGCTGAAATCGGTCAAGCAGTACAGTTTAGGCAACTTATCTGTGAACTGACTGAGAAATTGGAATAATTTACCTGTGAATTGAGCGAGGGAGCCACGATCGTGTTTTTTGTACAAGCTCTTGTGGCCCATGGTAATTTTTTAGTTCTACTTTTTGTCCAATTCGCAGATAAGTTAGTGGCGCTGTAAGACAATATGTAGAACAGTTTAAAATGGCTGGACGGAATGTAACTACAATGGTTATTATCAGTGATTAAGTGATATCCTAATGGGTACTTAATTATGTGTAGATTGTATTCAAAGATCTTTAAAACTATAGAATACGTTATCGACAAAGACTCGCCAAAAACGATATAATGCAGTGTTCGAAGAGTTTAATCGACGGTTTTTAAATATATTCTTTTCTCTTTCCTAAGAGGATTTTGGCGTCGCACGTCTTATGCATTTGCCAGTGTCAAGTATACTTATATATTTCAAGTTTTGTTAGATATTATAAAACAAGTCATAGTCACGGTCAAAGTCAAGATCAAGTCCAAGTCATGCCCCAGTGAAGTGGTGAAAACTTTACTAGAGCCTTCTATGGAGTTTTGGAAACAACACGAAAATTCACGTTTCACGACATTATACCATTCACCAACACTCGTGCATGTTCACGAACACTTAACGAGTAAATATTCACCGTTTTTACACATTAACACTCGAAATAACACAAATTTTGGAAAATAATAAAATGACGCGACATGATTTCTTCACGTTCCCGCCAAAACTCCACAGATACTGTTCAACGATTGCCACGACTTCTATTTTGGATGACAGAAACTGAATGAAATGTCAAAAAGAAAAACGGCTTATTTAGTATAAGTTAGTTTGTTGTTCAGAATATTCGTTTGTTTAAAAATGGTTGCCGCAGTTTAAGTAGTTTTATTCGTAATGTTGTATCTATAGTTTTAAATAACTTCGCTTTTATTCTAATATGTTAGTAAAGTTTTATTGATTTTCTTATTAAAAATGACATTTTACAAAGCAATATTAATTTATGCGAATACATAAATTTGGCCAGCTTTCTTGAAACGTTCATCTTTTGTGGATTTATAAAATTAAATTGATTTAATAATTATACTGAAGACTACCGACATCTCAGTCTGTAGACATGACTTATTAATTTACAATCACAGACCATTTAGCCGGTAGACATCTGGTACTTATTCCCCTCACACAAAAATATTATGCTAAGAATAGCAAAAACAAAAAAATTATGATAATAAGGAATAGGCAGATTGCACGAATCAATTTTGAGCCGACCAATCGCCATCGCAATTAATTACTTTGGCCGCGTGTGAGATGCATTTTAAAAAGGTATTTTTTATACGGCTATATTAACTAGTGTTATTATCTTTGTTTGCAATGCAAACAATCCAGATAAAATGGCTCAACGCAAGAACACTGATCGGCTCGCTTTAATTAAGATTTCAATCAATGGCCGGGTATTTATTTAAGCTCTATAAATCACATGTGATGTCTGAAATTGTATGTCATACATCATATGTATGTCTACAGGGTAGGATGTCGTTGTCTGAATTGAAGATGGCCAACAAATTACATCTTTATTTTGTAAGATATAAATAATGTATCGATTAGTTTTATACATGTATAATATAAAGTGAGCAGTTAGTGTCAAGCTAAATAAATAAGTTACGAAGAAAATTAACACAGACTTAAGAGTTAGTAAAAAATATATATTCTTATTACATTTTGCCTCTCCGCGTTTATTCTATCGGTTACAGAATGATAGACATGCATTATTGCTTTTTCTTTCACAAAATAATTAACAATCAATATTATAAACCCTTATCATAGCTTCATAGCATATTTTTGGACGTGGTTTGGTTTGTTTTCAATATAAATTTGGAAACTTAAGAAGCTATTTCCATACTCATCGATGTGGATTTGAAAAGTTTAAACTTAACTAAATAAACTATTGCCCTCTCTCTTTCATTGTCATGTATTAAACATCGATAGCGACACTTTTGAATTGTTTCGATTTTAGTTCTGTCAACCTTTGAACTTTAGTTACTTTCGTTCCGTCAACTTAAGACCTTACAACATTTCTAGCTAGTTTAGTTCTGTTATCTAAAACCTTTAAACACTTTATTTTAGTTCTGTCAACTAAAACCTTTCAACAACTTAATTTAATTTATTTATGTCAACTAAAACCTTTCAAATCGATATCATCGGTATGTAACATTATTGTTTACAATGTATGCGTCAAACTGACAATAATCAAACCACATCCAATTCACACCATTACCGAAAACCCAGAACATAAATATATGAAAAGCGCCCGTACATCCCCCCGCCCTCTCGGAATACCACCCGGGGTACACCAGATATCCGAGCTACCCCAGTTGCCCGAGCTACCCCATTCGCCCCCGTACTACCCCATTACCTGTCGTGATGTTTGTCGAGCAGGTACTCTTTCAGTCGCCGTACGAGATGCTCCGACAGCTGCGTCACTTCAGGCCACTGTTTTAACACCATCACGCCGAGCATTAGCGCGAGGCTTGTTGTTAGGACTCTTACTCTGGAAAATTAAGGCAAAACGTTTTAAAAACGTTTTAGGAAGACGGGCACGAAGTGCGACAGACGCCGAGTTTGTTTTCAATTGGTTTAATTATTCTCTGCTATATTGACCGATGGCATTTACTGAGTTTTGAAGGACTTCAATCAGAAGCGAATGAGAGGGTTTTGATTGGATATCCGTTTCTATAAATGCGAAAGTTTGTGTGTAAGTATGTAAGTGTGTTTGTTCCCGTTTAACTCTGTAATAGCTGAACGGATTTGGATGAAATTTGGTATGGAGGTAGGTTATTCCCTGGATTAACATATATGCTTTTATTATCCTGTAGCGGGCGAAACCGCGGGGCGCAGCTAGTTATATATACATAATTAAAATGGTCCAACGTTGTAAAATTTAAATTTGAAAAATTTAAATAAACTTTTCTTCTCAAAATAATAAATAATTATACCCAAAAATGCATTTAAAAAGCTCATTAAATTAAGTGTAAATTCCACTGCCTCATATAATTATTTGTTACTTTTTAGAACTGTGTAATGGCATTCTAAGTAGCGCATATCTGCCGGTTAGTTAAAACTTCAACGTCCTTTAACTAGTAAACAAGAATTTATTTCGTAAAAATATATATGTACTAAAAAAAAAAAAAAAATATATATAAAAATGTATCTGGGTCGGGGATATATAGATATAACATAATCATATATTATTACTATGTAATTTTAAGTCCAATTTAACTGTTTTTTTCAGCTTATCTTAAAATAAATTAGTATCATAACAAAAAAAAAAAACATAATCAAATACATATTACTAAAATCGGAAACATTTTTTCCGCTTCACGTGTAATGCCCCATTATTGAATTACCGAAATTACTTGGAATACATTTTTGGACTGACGACATTGTGAAAGTCGTGAGTCGGTGGATGCAAATTGCAGTGTCATTCAGTGTGGCGCTCTAAAGGGGAGGCCTATGTTCAGCAGTGGACGTTCTCCGGCTGATGATGATAATTGATACTTTTTTTTTCTTATGTTTTGGCTCCACACGTTGTGTTTTTAGCCAGTGTCAAGTATTGTAATATTTCAAGTAATGTCAAATATTTCACAATAATAAATAAAATAAGTCTCAGTCATAGTCTAAGTCAAGCAAAGTAAGTCACGTCCACGTCATGCCCCAGTAAAGTGGTGGAGACTTTAATAGAGGTTTCTATGGATTTTTGGATACAACACGAACAGTCACGTTTCACAACATTATACTATTCACCAACACTCGTGCACGTTCACGAACACTTAATGGATAAAAAAACCACAATTTTTACACACTAACACTCGAAATAACACATGTTTTGGAAAATAATACAATGGCGTGACATGACTTCTTCCCGTTCCCGCCAAAAAACTACTTACCTAGTTCTAAGGAACGGCATTGCGATGCCCGCTATGGTGGCGACCAATAGCAAGGCGAGCTGCAGTAGCGTTATGGCGACGTTGAGCAGTTTGACCAATAGCAGCCGGGGAGGCAGAGTCCCCGCCCCGCCCGCCTCCCCCGCCCCGCCGATACCCCCGCCCGCCCCGCCGCCGCCCGCCATCCATTGTTCTAATTTACTGATCTGGAAATACATCATCCTTTATGTCTTTGTAACGCCTTTATACTGTTAGGACCCTATTGCTGTCCGCGTGGGGAAGTACACCTTTTCTAGTATTTTAACCGCCGAACAGTAATATCATAGATAAATTAAATAAACTAGTAGTTCGCGACGAACTGAGACCTCGCGACCCCTATATTTTCACAACCCTGGACCGATTCAGCTCATATTTGAACTTAAAAATTGTATCGAAATGAACTACTTGCCTACAAAATTTCATGAAAATCGGATCAACGGTTCGCATGTTATCATCGGACAAATATACAAACAAATGCCGATTTGTCCCAGTAAACTCAGAGACCTTCGCTTCGCTAAGTCAATAATTAAAAAATTGGTACGACCCCGGGACTCCAAGAATATTATGAGGCGAGCGTGTTCCCACTGAGCTACGATGACATGGTGTTATTATAACCTTACCAAATATGAACGATTTCAACGCGAATTCGAGCCCTTCATAAGGATGGGGCTAACTTCTTGAATCGGCAGCGTAGGCCGCAATATGGAACAGTTTTTCCTCTTTTGGCTCGACACGTTGCGTATTCAGCCAATGCCAAGTATTCAAGTACTAAACGCAATTAAGCTATCGCTGTCTTTTACTAAATAGAAACACAAGATAGAGATAGCAAGAATTATAGTGCTGTCAAATTAGTCAGATCTTAGTTGTCCATACAAACTTAGACAAGACCGTAGCGGGTGCCACTTTAAAACAAGTTTTAAGTGTCGCTAGTGTCGCGTTTCTCTTAGCGGCTTATATCGATTAACTCGTTTGAGAGCACTAAAATGCATGCTATCTATTTCTTGTTTCTATTAGTAAAAGACAGCAATAGCCCTAAATTTGGTTTAGCGGGAATCGACGCCATTGTAATATTAAAAGTGAAGTCAAATATTTCACAATTATAAAAATAAAAATAGTCTAAGATGTCAAAGTAAGACACGATCAAGTCCACGTCATGCCCCATTAAAGTGGTAGAGACTTATTAGAGTTTTGGAAACAAAACGAAGAGTAACGATTCACTACATTTATACTATTCACCAACAATCGTGGAAATTCACGAGAATTATAAAAATCTAACTTTTTTACACATTAATACTCGAAATAACACAAGTTTAGGGAAATAATAAAATGACGCGACATGACTTCTTCACGTCCCCGCAAAAACTCCAAGAACAGCTTAAAAACTGGATGAAACATGCATTACTAACCCCCGAATACTGAAACGTTTGTTAACTTTGATAACAGATTAATTCTAATACTGCCTTTGTCTGGCACTAAGCAAATGACAAAGACAGCAATAGACTGAAACATGCATTACTAACCCCCGAATACTGAAACGTTTGTTAACTTTGACAACAGATTAATTCTAATACTGCCTTTGTCTGGCACTAAGCAAATGACAAAGACAGCAATAGACTGAAACATGCATTACTAACCCCCGAATACTGAAACGTTTGTTAAGTTTGACAACAGATTAATTCTAATACTGCCTTTGTCTGGCACTAAGCAAATGACAAAGACAGCAATAGACCGAAACATGCATTACTAACCCCCGAATACTGAAACGTTTGTTAACTTTGACAACAGATTAATTCTAATACTGCCTTTGTCTGGCACTAAGCAAATGACAAAGACAGCAATAGACCGAAACATGCATTACTAACCCCCGAATACTGAAACGTTTGTTAACTTTGACAACAGATTAATTCTAATACTGCCTTTGTCTGGCACTAAGAAAATGACAAAGACAGCAATAGACTGAAACATGCATTACTAACCCCCGAATACTGAAACGTTTGTTAAGTTTGACAACAGATTAATTCTAATACTGCCTTTGTCTGGCACTAAGCAAATGACAAAGACAGCAATAGACTGAAACATGCATTACTAATCCCCGAATACTGAAACGTTTGTTAACTTTGACAACAGATTAATTCTAATACTGCCTTTTTCTGGCACTAAGCAAATAACAAAGACAGCAATAGACTGAAACATGTATTACTAACCCCCGAATACTGAAACGCTCGTTAACTTTGACAACAGATTAATTCTAATACTGCCTTTGTCTGGCACTAAGCAAATGACAAAGACAGCAATAGACTTAATCTGTCGTCAAAGTTAACAAACGTTTCAGTATTCGGGGGTAAAATACATCGAACAAAACCTCGTGCGGTATAAATCTACGTACAAAGCGATACTCACTTTAGTCTGACAGAGGTCCAAAGCTTCGTGAATATCACGTATCCGCTCCTCACTCTGGTATTGTACTTTTTCTTCGACATCTGTTAGAGCCTGTTTTAAATTTTCTACCTGAAAATAGGGAAAAAAAAAGGTTATGGCACTCCTGATATAAATACGTAATCTATATCGGAATACGTTAATTAAACGATGGTGTCCCGTCCTCTAATCGTAACTAATAATAAAAATGCCTATCTGTCTAAGTGTTTGTCGCGATAGTTGTTTTTTTCTTTCTCCTTCGCCAAAGTAAGAAATTATTGACCGAGCGAAGCGAAGGTCTCAGAGTTTACTAGGACAAATCGGCATTTGTACGTATGTATGTTCGTATGTTTGTCCGACGATAACTTGCGAACCGTTGATCCGATCTTCATGAAATTTTGTAGGCAAGTAGTTCGTTTCAATACAATTTTTAAGTTCGAATAGGGACTGAATCGGTCCAGGGGTTGTGAAAATATAGGGGTCGCGAGGTCTCAGTTCGGCGAGAACTACTAGTAACATAAAAATTGCTTTAAAATATTGGCATTACACTACATATTAAAATAAAAATAAATAAATATTGGTGGAAGATTTACCATGAATTTACCATTTGCCTCCTCCGTATTACCATAATCCCAACGTATGTGTGTATTTACAAAAAAAAAAGTATCAGTTATCCGCTGCTTTTATCTATATTCATAGAACAAGGTTGCTTAGTTTGGGACTAGATGGCGCTGTGTGTGAAAAACGTCCACCAATATAAGTGAACGTCTAAGAGCTGGTAAGGAGATCTGTGATGGAGGACAGTTCCCGGTCTATAGTGAGTATCGTAACACGAATACGCGACTGTACTATAACATACACAATGTTTTTTTTTTTTAATGCCATAGGTGGCAAACAAGCAGACAGGCCGCCTGATGGTAAGCGATCACCGTCGCCTATACCTGTACCTGTAACACCAGCGGCATCACAGATATGTTGCCGACCTTTAAAGACTCTATTAACAGCCCTTTTGAAGAACCCCATGTTGTAGTTACTCGGAAAAACCGCTGGTGGAAGCTCATTCCACAATTTGCAGGTGTGAGGCAAAAAGGAACAAACGTAAGGTTACCTCGTTTTGGTGCAGTTCAGTGAGATCATTGATTTGCTCCTCCAGTCGTTCAGTCTTAAACCGTTCCTCTTGTAGCGCCGCAGACAAGAACGTCACTTCTTGCGATAGATTCTGAAATGATATAAATACTAAATTATCAAAAATCAAATCAAAATGTATTTATTTTCGGACAACAAATTCCATAGCAGATTAAGAATTTGACATGTTTAAAGTTTACTTTACAATATGTACTTGTATACTAAGTCAAAACTTTTTATTCTGTTTCAGGCGTCTTGTGAAGACGATTTAAAACTCCTTAGTAGGCTGTTTCCAGACTATCGTCTGCACAAAATGTCGAAACAGGGACGAGAAGGGGTTTTTTTCTTTTTTCTTTTTCCTCCTAAGAGGATTTTGGCGTCGCACGTCTTATGCATTTGCCAGTGTCAAGTATACATATATATTCTCAAGTTTTGTTAGATATTATCAAATAAGTCATAGTCACGGTCAAAGTCAAACAAAGCAAGTCACGGTCAAGTCCAAGTCATGCCCCAGTAAAGTGGTGAAAACTTTACTAGAGCCTTCTATGGAGTTTTGGAAACAACACGAAAATTCACGTTTTACGACATTATACCATTCACCAACACTCGTGCATGTACACGAACACTTAACGGGTAGAAATTCACCGTTTTTACACATTAACACTCGAAATAACACAAGTTTTGGAAAATAATAAAATGACGCGACATGAGTTCTTCACCAAAAAAAAAACCAAACGAGAAGGGGTTCTCTGCTACGGTTTTATGATGATGTTGCCACTACCACGCATTCTACTATCTAATGACGCCATGAAAACCGTCATTCGGATGAAAATCAAAATTATGACATAAAGCAGAAATCTACGAAACGGACAAGGCTGGAAATAGTTTTAAGACGACGTCGATCTTACGACCGACCACAGCGCGTACGCACATCCACGTCGCTGACAAACAGCAAGTTATGCGTGCTTGACTGAAGTCAGTGTAACACTGTTCCCAGCTAGAGAATTTGGGACAGATCCTCAAGAGTCGACCATTTTCATCCTACTATGCCGATTCAAGAAGGTCGCCCTATTTCTTAATATAATATATGACGGCGCGCGGGCGCTTCGATTATTTTAGAGTGGCAAGAAACATAACTGACAAATGAGGTTTCTCTACTCTGACGCAACTCCGGGCGCTAGTGTGCTGAGGCGACAAATGTACGGCGGGCGCCATTACGTTGGTGGCATTCAACCCATTTGCATCGCATATGTGCATTACGTGTTCGGCGGAGTGTCTTCCCGTGATTGCTAATTGAACTATCCCCACGCGTATTAATATTAAGTATTTCACGCGTATTTCGTAATTTGATGGATTAAAGTAGAATTGATGATTATAGTGTCTGAACATTGAAAGTGCTGTTTTTATTCTTCTCGCCCGATAATCCACGCCTACCCAAAGAATATTAGTATGGAACTTCCCGATAAAGAACCTGATATTGGCCGTGTGCCTTTATATATATATGTATTTATATATTTAGTAATATAATACTAGTTATTACCCGTGGAAAACTATGCTTGTATGTTTAATATATTTTTTTATAATTTCGCAATATCTTCGTTTTTATAGGCACTTACCCCCGAATACTGAAACGTTTGTTAACTTTGACAACAGATTAATTCTAATACTGCCTCTGTCTGGCACTAAGCAAATGACAAAGGCAGCAATAGACTTAATCTGTCGTCAAAGTTAACAAACGTTTCAGTATTCGGGGGTAAGAGTGACAATATTTTTGCGTCGAAAATACGAAGAAGAATACCATAAACATTTTTTGAAAAAAACGAAACATGGCGGCATAGATTATAGTTTATCCAAGCCATCGGACACCAAAAACAAAAGATTTTGTTAAGATTTAGGGGGCAGATGAAAAGAGATGGCTTAAGCGCGCGCTAGTAAACAGACTAACCCCCGAAACGGTAATTTCATCAAAAAGATAAGAAATTTCACTAACTCTCTCTATCGCACGCACGAGAAACAGAGCGACAGCTATAAAATTTCAAATATCGAATACGCCAAAACATCGCAGAAGGATCATCATAAGTATCTGGCTGGTGACAAAAACCCGTATAACATAAACAAAATGTATGTAGATATACATATTTTGTACGTACAAAATTGTCTCGCTTTAGCGCTTGATGACATTAGCAAAGATTAACGGACTTTTGTAAATGTGAAATGTAATTTACACTTTTTTGGTAAAGTCATAAACGATAAGAGTGAAGATTTAAGGCAGTTAGAGCACAATATATGCCTTCTATATTTTTTTTAACAGGTCAGTATTAAGGATTTATTAAATCCAGTGTGGGTGTAAGTACCTTAAATGCCTTCTTCAGTACCTGTGGAAGGCAAGCTGTTCTGAATTGGTCTTAGTAAAATATATATCGATTTACATAATTAAGCCCAGGTTTTGTCTAAAAAATGCACGTTGTTGCCATACTAATTTAAGTGCTTAAACTAAGACGATAAGGTTACCTTTAGCGCGTCAATCTTTTCCGACAGCCTTTCGTAGTCCTCTCTCCTTTCCCTCAGTTCGTTGAGAATGGGCTTGATAGTGAACGCCGTCTCTGATATATTATTTGACCCGGCTTGTGTCGGATATCTATGGAACAAGTATTAAATATAAAGAGACTGTTTCAAGAAAAAGATAGCGCTATACACTTTCGCGTGCAAATGATAAGAGATAGCTTTAGTCAAAAAAGTCATATAAATGCTAGTTACAACTAAACCAGGAAATCAATGATGATGATGGTGGTGTGTTGTGTACTCACACGGCGCCTTCGCTGGTGACGGATGAGCTCGGTGACGCGTCCGGCGAGTACTTGGGCGCGGGGCTGGTGGCGGCGCGGGGTAACGTCGACCCTCGCTGCGTGCCTTCACCCGCCTCTGACGCTCGCGACCCTTCGGACGACGCGTTCGCTGCCACGTTGTAGCAAAACTCAATACACATTTATGATAACAGGATTAACGCATAAAATGTAATCAAATCATGTTAATATCAAAAAAGTATTATGTCGTGTCTGTTTATGATAGGATTAAAAATGCTTCAAAGAAACTTCAATTTTAATTACTAAATGTTGCACGATACGGTGTCAGATACGACATACTGCTTGGACGAAGAACATTTTTCAAACTCCTAGTAAATGGTATTAATTTTTTTATAATTATAAATTAATTAAAGCCAAAAATACCAAATCTATTGAACTATTTGTAGGTAGGGATTTATTATTCCGTAAGTGCACATTTTTTATTTGATATTTCCAAGACTGCACATAACACAATGCAATCGTTAGTTACATTAAAAACCAATCACCAGTCGTTAAATAACCCACTCCCAATCGTAAAACCAACTAAAAGGACAATGAGCTGATGATACCTGGCATGAGGCTATGGGACAAAAGCGAAGCCAATTAAATTTCTACAATCAATCAGTTATTAAGGCCCTTAGTCGCGTCCACAGTTATCTCGCTTGCGCATTTTAACTTTATTGAAGATATAAAATCACTCATAACTTACAGTTTTTGGAATATCACAGTATCTAACGTCTGTCCACCAGTTTATTTGCTTTTTGACAGCGCGATTACATAAATGATGACATAACTTTGTACTAGCGTCTAGCAAATTATCGTATACAAAAAATTCGTTCTATTTAGTATTACAAGGATACATCAAGAATTGACGTACCCAGTGAAATAACTGCAATTCTTAGTTTAATGGATGGATTTTCTAAAAAACTCTACTTTACATTCCTTTTACTAAGAAAAATATAACTGTACATATTTGTACACATCTAAAATATTTACCTCTCAGTTCCGCGTGTGGTGGGGCTAGCGTGCAAGAAGGAGAGAGCATGATAAGCAACACAATTTAACACGATTGCAGTTCAACACAATGTGGGCACAGGCAGTAAGCAATATTCCTTACACAGGCTGTTCTGGAATTTTTGTCCGACCCGTAAGGGTGATACTATGTTCATTCTGAAAAACTTTTACTATAGGACCAAACCTGAAATCGTGAAAATAAAACATAGAAAAATATATTTTTCACAACGAAATGGATAGAACAGCTGTTTTATTTCGCGATTTCAGATTAGGCCCATAGTAAAGGGATGCGGGTCCGACACGAGTTTCAGAGCAACCTGTATAAATGGCAGAAATGGAAAACTTTCGTATCGTACATTAATAGTCGATACTGTTGGAGAGAATGAAAATGAATAGAGCAATACTTTCACGAGCAATGAAAGCTTTAATCTTAAGGCTGCCTTTTTTCCGCTATTTCAGTGTTGGTTCCATTGTAAAAGTTGTTCCCATCTAGGACAAACATTTATGTGATGAATATTTGTGTTTGTTCTATGTCTGGGAGTTAATATCTATATAGTTATGTATTTAAAAAAATATCTATGCACGTATATCAGTCTCTGGCAGCCATATTACAAGCTTTACTTAGTTTGGGGTCAGATGACCGTGTGTGCAAAAATGTCCGAGATGATGTGTTGTTGTGTGTAATTCATTGCTGTCGTGCTATTTTCACGCGGGCATAATTATTTTTATACAAAAAAAAACCTACTTTAATCGCCTTGGTTTGATTGTAATCGCCTTAATTTTTGAGGTTTTCTCTCAATTTCTTCAACATCCCATCATCAGATCCTGACCTAGGGCCTTATCCCGTAACTCTGGTGGCGTTGGTCTTCGTTTGCTATCCTGCTCGCTCGCATGCTGAGAGTAACTTGGCGCGAGTGGGACGGCACGCGATGACCACTGCCAGCAGTTACGGGATAAGGCCCCTGATCACTATGGGTGATACTAATGCGCGATTCAAACTCTACATAATAATGCCACAGGACCTTCTTAAATCCTCAATGTAGACCGCAAAATGCAGCCTTATTAAATGTTTGAAGAACATTTTATAAATCGAAATATTTCTGTAGAAATGTCACGTTTGAAATAATTCAAAAGACCCACCGCGCATTAAAATTCCTAACATTCGATTAGCCACTGGCGGGTTTAACAGCAGGCTTTAGTTGGCTTGATACAAGGGCGGCAGATAGAAAGAGCGGCAAGATTATGGACCGACATTTTAAAATTAAGTTAAAAAAAATATGTTCGTGTAAAAAAAGTGCAAAACAGTACTTGCGCTTGGGACGGCAGATTTTTGGGGCGACAAATTTAATGACCGATTTTTTAAAACTAAATTACTGAATTATTATAATAAACTAGGCGCTGACAATATTATTATGTAAAGTTAAGGACGGCAAAAATCTAACAGTCTATATAGCATAGCCTCGATAATCCGAACCCCTCTATGGTCAGCAGAAGTAATCGTTACTGAATTTTTGCATAGATCGGAGTCGCACGTTTAGTCACTAAGGACGGGTTGCACCACCTAGGTTAACTTTACACTACAGTCATAACTGCAGTTAAAACACTCGTTTAGCAGAAAAATGTGTTGGACCATTTTAGGTATGGTCAAAATGACGGACAACACATGCTGGCTTCATGGCGAAGATTATAGTTATAGTTAATTTAATTTACTATAACAGTAATTTTAACTGGGATTATGGTGCGACCCAGCCTAAGTATCACAAAGAAACTGTATATACATGCAAATTTTATGTAATGCTGTCTGTTACAGAGTTGGCGGAACAATGTCATCGCTTATACAACATACACGTAGAAGGTCACCGCGAAATAGCATAACATGATCTCATACTGTTTACAATTTACATTACCGCTCGCGAATTACAGGAAAAAGCTTATTAAAATAGTAGTAAAAAAAAAATACGCGTTTTGTACTGTAAACCAATAATTATACACAGCCCTCTCTATCCCACAGCTGGGTATATGCCTTATGCCTCTCTCTTGATGTGCCTCGGTCCTGTGCCAATCTGGTCCAGGCCACTATTCGGAGATATGACAAATTGATGTCGATCGAGATTCCAATCGCGATCGTCTCTCGTCTCGATTGCCTCCGACCACTCGATGTATCTCGAACGCTAGCTTTCTAGAATATCTCGGAAGATAGCGTTGTGAAAAAGAAATCTCGAAGTTCGACATTTCTTTCGAGATGAGATTGAATCTCACGTTTTGAGAATAGGGTGGACCCCTAGTGGGTGGGTCGATTTGCGATTTTGACAATATCGTCGACCCAGGTCACTTTTTTTTTTGGATCGCTCCGCTAGCCTGACCTCGACCACAACTCTGTCACTACCTTACTCCAACTGTCATCATTTCGACTAGCTACGTGTCCTGTCAGGCTAGCAAAACTCACCTACGTAGCAATCACTGTTTAACGATAAGTCCGCCTGTCGTACGAAAACCAGTACGATTTTAAAAGTAATAACAAAAACGCGAATATGGCCTACTTTCTTCTGTCCGTGGGTTTACGCGCTATGAACAAAACTCAGGGATAGTGAACCTTTCGACCAGTGAAGTATTATCGAGTCAATTCAATCATTTTATTTCTAGGGATTATTTTATTTTTTCTTTAAATGTTATATAGCAGAGAAAATATTTTCAACGCCATCTCTCGGGAAACTAGCGAGTTTTGCAAATCTATATACTAGTAGTTCGCGCCGAACTGAGACCTCGCGATTCCTATATCTTCATAACCCCCGGGCCGATTCAGGTCATATTCGAACTTAAAAATTGTATTAAAATGAACTACTTGCCTACAAAATTTCATGAAGATCGGATCAACGTTTCGCAAGTTATCATCGGACAAATATACACGCAAACATACAAACATACATACAAATGCCCAGTAAACGCTGAGACCTTCGCTTCGCTCGGTCAATTAAAAAAAATTAATCGCCGTTTGTTAGTCTCGCTAAAACTCAAAAACGGCTGAACTGATTTTGATGATTTATTTTTTGCTGTGTTCGTAATTGTCAGGACAAGGTTTATATGAAGAGTTTAGCGATGCCGAAGGCCGAGCTTCAACGCGTACGAAGTCGCGAGCATCAGCTAGTGAAATAAATAAAACTAATAATTTTACTGACATTATTTATGCGAAAATATTCTTAACAAGTCGCGTTT
The DNA here is from genome assembly GCA_947579745.1 of Apocheima hispidaria. NCBI lineage: Eukaryota > Metazoa > Arthropoda > Insecta > Lepidoptera > Geometridae > Apocheima > Apocheima hispidaria. The sequence continues at coordinate 5,538,433 of OX388168.1, read as the reverse complement.
TTTCTCCGCACCATTACGAATGATTTGGCTCGAGTTCTATTTCAAGTCAAGCCGAAATTGTGACGATCATATCGCAGATTAAAGCACTAGCGACATCTTATGTCCTTATCAGTACTACAATCAAGTTACTCTTATGTCTAGGGACATTAACTCTTATTATAATTTATCTATTACTAATTAGTAAAGTAAAGATGACTCCCTGGTCATTGAGAAAAATTTAACGATAGATAATAACATTTCAATTTAAATCGGTCAAGCCGTTTGAGCGATATAATAAGGCATAGAAACCCACAAACCCATTCCCCCCAACGTACACCGAAAAACACTATCTCCTTTTTAGGACGTTAAATAAAATTAAGCTTAAATATAGAAATATTTACAATGTTTCCGACATTTCTTGCACTTCTTGAACAACATTATCCTTGCACTTGAACAACAAAAAAAAATAACGAATCGTCTCAAGAAAGAAATAGGAAATTAACACTTTATATGTTTCGAAAATACTTTAGTCTTCGGTGTAAATACAGCGCTTTTCAAGTAAAATAATTCACATATACATGAAAAATTGGCATTCAATAGCAAAGAAATTTACAAGATTATTTGTCGCGCATCCAAGTTTTACGAAAACCAAACACGATTAGTCACTTATTAATCTTACTGTCGATTTTAAAGATAGAAGGTGACACAAAATTCTAATACACAAATCTATAATTAAATAACACTACGATAACAGACTGAGTTTCGTTTTGCAGTAACAGCGATGTTCTAGCAGAACGAATGTCAAAATGAAATACTATAGAAATAGCTTACATAACTTCTATGAAAACAGTTGTAGTAGTGCGCATACGATTATAGATAAACATTGACCGTTGTATGCGAGTGTTGCCAGTTAATAATTGTTTAATATCTAAACGGTATTTACATTTTTTAGAGTGGCATATTTTTTTTAAGTTTATCGTTGTGCTGTCAGATATGATACTAAAACACAGGGTTACAAGGAAAGGGTATAGTAAGCTGAAAAGGGCTCATAGTAGTCGTCATTATGAACAACTTTTACTATGGGACCAACGCTGCAATCGAGAAAAAATAACTATCATTCCATAGAAAAATTTCAATGACATTCGACAAAATGTATGGATATCTACAATCATATATATAAAAATGAGCCCCTATTTCTCCTGGTCACGATATAACTTGAAAAAGGCTGGACCAAATTTTTTTTTTGTTGTGTTCGTAATTGTGAAGACGAGGATTTTATAAATAGTTTAGCGAGGCCGAAGGACGAGTTTCGCGGACATCAGCTACTACATAATAATAATAATAACACCACAATACAATAATATTGTGGTAATGTGCTCCTAATAATGAGGAGATTAAATGCGATCGTCGGTTATTATAGTCTGTGTGTTCACTAAAGCATGTACATGTATAAGCAAACATGTACGTAGGCAGAATGTTGCAAGATCTACGTAATCGCTCATGTCCATGACTTTGGAATTATCTCTGAGCTAAGGGCTTGCGCAGGTTGAGCTAGCGGTCGCGGGCGCGGACGCGATTTCGTGATCACATTTACCGCCAGATTTGTGCGCGGATGTGACGTGTGTACCTGAAACCGCGAGCGAAACGCGTGCTCCGTCGCTAATTCGACGTGAACACACGTTACGTGCAACTGCATGTTACGTGTTTGATATTGCCGCGAGCGACAGTCGCTAACTTGCTCGCTACTTCCGCCGCACCTCCGTTTTGTACGTGAACACTTGCATAGTCACACTAATATTATAAATGCGAAAGTTTGTGTGTAAGTGTGTTTGTTCCAGCTCAGCTCCGTAACGGCTGAACGGATTTGAATGAAATTTGGTATGGAGGTAGCTTACACCCTGGACCGTTTTTTATAATATTTTGTTTCTGTAGAATAGCGGGTGAAACCGAGGGGCACAGCTAGTATACTATAATTATGGTTGTAATTGCGCGCCTGCGCCCGCCACCGCGCCCTCTAGTTATCGTGGGTAAGCCCTCAGTTGTTATCTCGAGTGTTGTGACCATGGAACGAAAAATCTTGGGAAATGAACAATGACTCAAGTTTATGTGAAGAAATCATAGAGCAATCTTTTTAATAGCCGTGTGTGTGTTTAATAAATGTGACTTTGAAGAATAAATTTTATCGCGCAAAGAAACTCTGAGCATAGCTCTCTCCATTGCCCGCTGTGTGACTCTTGAGTTTCTCCCAAAGGCCAGCAATTAAGAAAGGTTAATCTTATCGCAAAAATATTATAGTGCGATGTCACTTCTAGTAAAAATATGAAGAAATTTCTTATTTAAAAAAAAATGTTTTTTTTTTTTTTATGGAACTTTGTGACAAGACGAGCGTGTCGCTCACCTGTTGTTAAGCTTGACGCATGCTCATAACAGTTCAGTGTTTGGCGGTTGAATAACTGGCAAAGGTGTGGTACTGCCCCAGGCGGACTCTGCAGAAGAGTTCTATCACTACATGTTTTTCAAATGACAAAGACTGAAGCGATCAAAGGGAGACCTATGCCTAGCAATGGGTAATTAATGGCCGACGATGTGGATTTGGTGGACCGACGACATTGTGAAAGTCGCGGGCAACCGGTGGATGCAAGTGGCCCGTTGTCGGTCGGTGTGGCGCTCTAAGTGGGAGGCCTATGTTCAGCAGTTGACGTCTTATGGCTGATGATGATGATGTTGATTTATAAAATATCTTATAAGTCCAGTTTTTTACACGCCTACGGAAATGAAAAGTGCTTATAGTTATTCAGAATCATATAACTTTTCTAGTAGATATTTAATAAGTATGGTCAGTCTGCAAAAAAAGAAAAAATACGCTACTTGTTTTAGACTTTCGTGGTGGTTTACTACATTACTATTAGCACTCACGGGATATTTACCACGATTTTAATTTTTGTTGTGTTCCTGACATTTCGGCACAGTTGCATGCGCCAGGTTCACTGGTAGACTGAAGATGGATGATAAAAACACAACAAAAAACAACTAAAATAACGGAAACTCAACAAGAATAAAAATCGCGGTAAATATCCCGTGACTACTAATAGTAATACGCAAGTTATTTGCACGAAGATGAATCGATGAATGAAACAAACCAAACCAAGACAGAACTGTCTAAAAGTCTTAGGAATGCAAGTCAAGGGTCTAATGTCGCCGTGCGTAGTCTAGCAATTATCAACCGACATTTGGCCTGATATAAATTGACCCCAGTCTAGTTTACGCGCTAGTCTAGAAAGCATTCAACTTACATTGGACGATAGGGTAAGATGACTGGTGTTGGATTTATCAAAAACTATACGCAGTGAAGAATATCACACTAATATTATAAACGCTAGAGTTAGTGTAAATTGAATGTATTAACAATATGTTAGCGTTAAGGGTATTTGAAATTGGGGTTTTGGACAGTAAAAAATATTTGTATTTGTTCTCGTTCAACTCTTTAATGATTTGGATGAAATTTGGTTAGGAGGTAGCTTATTCCCTGGATTAACACATAGGCTTTTTATCCCGAGAAATTTAACGGTTCCTGTACAATAACAGCTGAAACTGCGGGGCGCAGCTAGTAATTAAATATAATATCCCAACTTGAAAAACTATTTGAAATAAAGATGATGGAATTGATATGCTTATAGTAATATCCCGTTTTCGAATAAATTATATATATAAATATATATATATAAATTTTCGTTGATCTGCTCAAAAAGTGCTAAAGCATTTTTTACGGGGCGATAACTAATAATCGGTCATCTTGCCTATTATATCGGATGACTGCATTTTAGCTTACGCACGGCGAAATGACGTATGGGGATTAGTCACAGGGTATCTAAGTACTGAATACTCACAAGGACCCGTGTTCTCTGTGAGACAAAATACATACATGTTATATAATAATAATAATACATGTATTTATGTACAAAGCTTATACAATAAAAGCCCAATATTTTATAAAAGAGATCAAAATCTAGAAGGAAATTGTAACGCACCTACACCGCAAATAAGATAATGTTGTCGATCAACGACAATTTTTTTTAAATTAATAAATTGTCTTTTTTTATTTTATTCTTGAAGTTGACGTCGATAACGGCCGGTTTTACCGGTTTTATGTTTCACATTTGTCGGTTCAATCGACATAAATTGATTTCTAAATGTCATATTAGTCGAACGATACAGCATCGTATTTGCAGTGCTAAATAGATAAATCCCAATATTAAAAACAGGCTCTCGATTTCCATTCTTTCTCGCTCGCACATTGAATATTCCTAATGATATACATTTATGAGAGTGATATAAAAAAATGTTATTGCAACTTTTTCCTGTCCGGGCGCAAGCGAGTGAGAGAGAAAGAAAATCGGTACCCTGCTCTTAATTACCAGACAATCAAATATTGTAAGTCAGTAGTGTATGACACTCTCTAAGCAAAAAGTAAGCAAAACTTTTCACTACATCAATAAAAAAAAATAGCGCTTTTATAACATTAAAAAAAAAAAAAAAATTAGGCTATTTCATAACCAAACCCCGTAGATGGTCAGCACCGATGAAAACTATAATATGGACATTCCCTCATCGAGCGAAAGCGAGAGAAGATTCTCCCTCACATAAGATACACTCCGACAACGATCAGAAAGTTAGTATTGTGTAACTAGAGTTGATGTAAAATACCATACTTGCATCGAATAAGTGCAAGTAATGTGTTTTATCCATAGACATTTTGTTATCGACAAAATCAGCTGTATCAATTATTATCGTCATACTTGACGATTTTCATCTTCAGAAAAGCATTTACCGATTCTTAACGTTCTTCTTGTTTTGTCGATAGATAAAACATATTATATATATTATATTATATATATATTATATTATATTATAGTATATATAATATAATATATCATATATCAGCCATATTTGCACTGTCGTTTTTTTTGTAGTGTTATAAATCGACAAAACTAATAAGCCGTGTAAAAGTGAAGGAACATTCTAGTCTTTAGCATAGATAAAGAAAGAGATCGCAAGAGACACAGACCGGCCAGCTGCGCGATGTTGTCCGCAGATCCAAACCGGTTGGAGCGAGAGAAGAGATGCGCGAACTCTCTCGGTGCCGCCATTACACTCCCGCCCAGGCCTGTGATGCCGTCCCGTATATTGCCGCCTACGTTTCTAAGGACAAAGTGATAGTAAGATCGGGTGCAAATTTCAAAGGAAAATTACCCTAATCACGCTAATAATAGAAATGCGAAAGTTTGTGTGTGTGTTTTTTCCCAGTCGGCTCCGTAGCGGCTGAACGGATTTGCATGAAATTTGGTATACCTGGGTTTACATATAGGCTTTTTATCACGGAAAAATATTGTCTCTGTAGAATAGCGGGTGAAACCGTGGGGCGCCGCAAGTATTAATACATATGTAATCGTCTCTTTCATTGTAGTCGGATGTTGACGAGGACAGAAATACCAATAATTGAGATATATTTTTATGTGACTTAATGATGATACGAACAGTCTGTCGCCTGATGGTAAGCTCGACGCTTGCCCATAACGGTTTAGTGCCACTCAGAATATTGAACAAACAATTTTTCTGACATAATAAATTTAGAATTGGAATTTATTGTATCACAATAATATTATAAATGAGAAAGTTTGTGTGTAATTAACTTACTCAGTAATGGCTGAACAGATTTTAATTTAATTTAGATTAACACATAGGTTACTTTTTATCCCGGAAAAATATTCGCTTTCTGTAGAATAGCGGGTGAAACCGCGGGGAGCAGCTAGTTTTTAATAAGAATTAATTAGTCGCCCCACACGGTTTCATGTATCCTATCTGGGCTCATCTATTTCCTTGACAAATCACATCAAGATCAGAGACCAACCGTCAATTCGGGACAGAAGACAAAACGCATGAAAAGAGACGCATATATTTTTAGTCGAATTTGTTAAGTTTAGTGACAGAAAGAGGAGAACAAGACAACATAAGCATCGACGCCACTAACTAATATTATAAAGCCCAAAGCTACATGGATATAGAAATATATACGTCTCTTTTCATTTCAATAATTGAGAAAAGCATGCAACATTTTTAAAGCTGAAATAGTCGAAATAACCGACTCAATTTAACGCGAGTATTTCCGTTTTATTAAAATAAAATCTGAATATGTTTGTTTAGGAAAAATAGTACAATTGAATCGACGTCAATGACTTACTTTAGCCCTTGTCCCATGTCTCGTAACACCTCCCTCGGTTGTCTGTGGGCTTGTCCGCTTGTGCCATACTGCTGTAACGAACATTTAGCGGTGTTCACAAACAGCTACATCAAATTACACAAGACAATCAATCAATCAATCAATCAATCAATCAAGTATTTTTATTTGACACATAAGAGCGGTACATAAAAAGTTACGAAGCCTCTGGTTCCCGAACTAGCATAACACTGTATTTCAGAAACCAGCGTCTTCCCCCATGAGTGCATATGGCAATACAAATTACTCTTAAATTATAAGATTATCTGTTCCTATTTTCTAAGTTATACAGTTCAATAGACTTAAATAAGTAACAGAAGATAATTGCTATATAAAATATGATAACTAACGTTGCAAGTTAAAATTATAGATGTTTTTAGTTCAGGTTTCAATATATATTTTTTTCTTTTGATACGACACTAATGCTTGTGCAGCTACAAAATCTTCTCTACATTTATTGTCGTGCAAAAACAGGACACGGCTACGGTTACGTTTATGTTTGTCTCATTTTCGCACGACATAAAGAGTAGAGAAAATTTTGTCGCGACGCGCATGCTCGTCTACAGGAGGCTATCTTTCCTACAATAGCTTTACTTCAAATGGAAAGTAGTACTTCGCGACTTCTATAACTACGCAATTCATTAACCGATTTTGATCATAATTAAATATATTTTTTGAAATGAACTACTTGCCTACTAAATTTCATGAAGATCGGATGAACGGAACAAGTTATCATCGGACAAATGTCCCACAAACATACAACTGCCGATTTGTTCTCGTAGACTACTTTGGTCAGTCAATAATTTGACCAACCCGACGCTTGCTAAATACATCATGCATAAAGCCAAAACAGAGAAGAACAAACAGGATTGTTTTTTTTTATAGAGCGAATTGCAATGTTAATAAATTCGCATATTCAAAAGCACTAAGATACATCAGAATACTGTTACTAGCTTATACACCACAAGTTTTCAATCATCAGAAGAAAAAAAAAATGGGCGATGCAGAAGAGGTAACAAGGAGGTCGTAAATGTGCAGTCAAAACTTTTGTTTAAGACGTCCTGTCGCGAGGTACTGGCGCAGTAGGTGTTTGAAAACATTATTGCTGTCGCTCTGGTCGCCGTGCCTGCGATAGAGAGGTGCAGGTTGTGAGTGGATTTACCGACATTTGTTTGTTGAAATTTGCGTTTCGGTGGAAAACTGTTTTCATCTCCAAAACTAAACAAACATTTTTTTTTTGTGTTTTGATACATTAGAAGAAACGTTGATAGGTTTCGTATTTAAAAAAATATTTTTTGTATTCTAATTAAACTACTTTTACAACGAAGATATTGCGATAAATTTGAAAATAAATTAGTATATAACCATAGTAGTATTATCAAAGCGGTTTGTTTTTCAAAAAAATAAATAAACACTGCACACCACATCCTCAGCAACAGAGTTGTTCACAACTGGAACAGTTTGCCTCAAGAGGTGGTCTCAGCAAAATCTATAAATACTTTTAAAGACAGGCTAGACACTTGGATAATTAAGGAGAAGACAAACTTGACTGCCAGTTAATATGTTTCAACACTGTGATACAGGCACATCAGTTTAAGCTGCTCGCCTATAAATAAATAGTTTGTTACCGAAATCGCAAGAGATTTAGGGGTGGGAAACAGTTGGTGCTTTTTGTATGGACAAGTAGGCGATATACGTACTCTATTATTTTGTCATTATGCCAAATTTATTGCAAGTTTAAATTTACAGAGATTTTTCCTGCAGAGATTGGCTCACACCCAAGCAGAGTACGACCGAGGCGGTCGAGCGGCGGACGAGCGGTCTAGCGTTTTTTTAAATTATTGAAGCGAGATTATTGAATAAAATTACAGCTGGCTGAGCAACAACGCATACCTCGGGATTCTGAAACGCTTGTTAACTTTGACAACAGATTAAGTATATTGCTGCCTTTGTCATTTGCTTAGTGCCAGACAAAGGCAGGAGTTAACAAGCGTTTCAGAATCCCGAGGTGAGTCGCACAGCGGGCAATGGAGAGAGCTATTTTCGGAGTTTCTTTGCGCGACAAAACCCGGAACGAGGATATTCGCCGAAGAACCAAAGTCACCGAAACGTAGCTTTCAGGGTTTGCAAGCTGAAGGTTCAGGAAGCTCGAAGAACCGATGGGGAAGAAAGGTTCTTGAGACCACGAACTAAAAGAGCGTACGTAAGCCCACCAGGTGGACCGATTGTGAAAGCCCCAGGAAACCTGTGGATACAGTTTGCTATTGTCGTCCTGCGTGGCGCTCTAAGAGACCTCCCCCTCTGCTCGGCAGTGGAGTCTTCAGGCCGTTGATGATGATGATGACGATAAACAAACATTGGGTAAAATGAATACGAGTGGAATGTTATACAATAATTATTTTGAGGATAATTTTTCGACTTCGTTTTTTTTTCAATTGTGCATTAGTCTTTATATAACGCATTTGTTTTTCTTACTTCGTCCTGCGTGGCGCTCTCAGGGGCCTCTCCCTTTGTTCGACAGTGGACGTCTTCATGATGTTGTTGTTGATGATGATGATGATGATGATGATAAACAAACATTGGGTTAAATGAGTACGAGTGGAATGTTATACAATAATTACTTTTTTGAGGATAACTTTTCGACATCGACATTTTTTTTTGTATAGTCATTATGTAACGCATTATTTTTTCTTACTTTATAAAAAGTGGTGGTGATTTTAACTAAAATATACCCAAATACTAATGATTAATTCTAATACTGCTTTTTTCTGGCACTAAGCAAATGACAAAGGCAGCAATAGACTTAACCTGACATCAAAGTTAACAAACGTTTCAGTATTCGGGGGTAAATCGGCTAGAGAGTAGTTGTGAGAATGTTGAAGAAGAAGAAGAAAGTATAAAACAACTTTTGTTCTACGATGAGTGAAAATTCACGGAAATAAAAAACATCTGTCCCATACAAAATGTTCATGGATCTAACAATAAAATGTATGGAACAGCCGTCTTAAAAAGCACTATGAGTAAATGCCTAACTCCATGCATCGTTCAAGTACATAGTAAAGATTTCGGGACTAACAGACACTACCTCCCAGTTCTTTATGCGTTTGTTGTATCCCTCTAGTTTCTTCTGTAACTGCGCGATGCAGAGGGCGCTCTTCTGGTTCTTCTTCTCGAAGACCGCTTTAATGCGCTGAAGTTGCTGCTTGTCCGCGTTCGCAGCTAATTTCAGGTACTCGTTTACGTTATCTGAAAAAAAAAAAAAGATTAGTCACTAGCTGATGCCCGTGACTTCGTACGCGAAGCAGCTCTGCTTCCGGTCTCGCAGGTTTAGGGCTCGGGCTTCGGTCTCACTAACTTTTTTAAACTTTTCTTTCCATAAAAACCTAAATCTGACTATTACAACAATTCTAAAACAAAAAAATAGCCAAATCGGTCCAGCCGTTCTCAAGTGGTGCGTTTTTACTAACGAACAGCATTTAATTTTTACTTATACATATATTACTAGCAGCGTCCTGCGGTTTCACCCTCTATACTATAGGAATAGTATATTTTTCCGAGATAAATAGAAAGTAGCTAATCAAGGGAATAAGCTACCTCCATACAATATTTCATTCAAATCCGTTCAGCCGTTACAGAGTTGAACGGGAACAAACACACTTACATACTTACCTACTAACACACTTAACACAAACTGTCGCATTTGTAACTCAAAACTGAAATAACTAAAAAAAAAAACCCCCACAGCAAAATGACCGGAGTGACATAGGCTACATTTTGAATTAAGGTATTTTACTTGTTTTTTTTTTAAAATGATTTATTAACTGTGTAGAAATTCCGACTCACCATCTCTAATAGTCTGTTCCAGTCGTATCAGGTCTTTAGTGCGTTCAATCTTGCTGTTGAGATGCGATATGGCGCTCTGCGCTTTCGAAGATACGTTACCGCCACCGTCGCTTTCATCTGTAACAAATTGCATAATTTTATGGGTAGTTCCCACTAGTCACAGGTCACACCCTAGATTCTGCACTCAGGACGCTCGAAGCGCACCAGAGATCAGTCTAAATAGACTTATAAGAAATTACGCTGATTGATTGATTGTTAGGCGCGTGTAGGCGTAACCTTGAGATGGCCAATGAGAACGCTTGGTCGCACTTCCCACGACCCCGCACCTTCCTCAAACTTTGGTGACTTTTGTAGGAACAACGAATCTCGTAATGCGGTATCTAGTGTGATCTGTGCCACTAGTACACCTAATTTGATCAACCGTTGAACTAGTGGGAGTTCTTCGTCCCAGAAGTTCAACGTATAATTTTTTTAAGAGTTGTACTACTATGGCTAACAAGCTAGGTTTTCGACCGCAGATCATCTGTCAATGCTGGCTCTAGAGTAAGGCTGCCGGAAAGCGGCGTGGGGACTTGAAGGTGGTAACTTTCCAGCCGAGTACTAGAGAGTACCCTAACTATATAGATGAAGCTCGTTGTCGGGATTTGAACTCGCGCCCTGGTTGAGGTGCGAACGCGTCAATCTCCAATAAGCTATCATCGCTACATCCTAAGTAATATTATAATTGCGAATGTAACTCTGTCTCTCTGTCTATCCGTCTCTCTGTTTGGGTGTTTGTCGCGATATCACGGCTAAACGGCTGAACGGATCGAACTGATTTTTTGCATAGATATTGCTTAAGGGTAGACGGACATAGGGTACTTTTTTTTGTTGTAGCTCCATGCGAACGAAAACGCGGGTAACAACTAGTATGTTATAAAACTATCTACTTAAGGTGTTACTGAAAGGTATACAGGGTTATAAGGAAAGGGTATGCTAAGCCGAAAGGGGCTGATAGTACTCATGGTTGTGAACAACTTTTACTATGGGACCAACCCTAAAATCAAGAAAAAAAAATCAGCTGTTCCATACATTTTGTCGAGTGTCATTGACATTTTTCCATGGAACAGCTGATATTTTTTTCTCGATTTCAGGGTTGATCCCATAATAAAAGTTGTTCATAATGATGAGTACTATGAGCCCTTTTCGGCTTAGCATACCCTTTCCATATAACCATGTATACGTATATATGTATGTATGTAATATACACATCATTATAAACACGGGACCATGAAATCGCGAAAAAAAACAGCTGAAAGAAATTCAGAAATAAAAGTGTGACACTAATATTTTACAATAGCCAAATAAAAAAAGTAACTAATTTCAATAAAATTAATATTAATAAGTTTGAATATGGGTAAAACCGATCCAGAGTTTATGAAGTGTTAGGGGTCGCGAGGTCTCAGTTCAGCCGCGAACTAATAGTGGATCAAATATGTAATCTACTATAACTACTACTATAACAGCCTTTAAACATCCCACTGCTGGGATATCAGCCTACCCTCGAAGGGTGATTAGGACATATCCACCACGCTGGCCCAGAGCGGGTTGGCGGATTCACATACGCCATCGAATTTCTTCTCCGGAAATATGCAGGTTTCCTCACGACGTTTTCCTTCCCCGAAAAGCCAGTGGTATATCCGTACGTAAGTTACAAAGAACTCATTGGTACGGGCCCGCCCGGGTTCGAACCCGCTACCTCACGAATGTGAGGCAAGCGTTCTCCCACTGAGCTACCACGACTTTTTTTTAATGTAATCATTTGTGAAATAAAGATATTTCAAAAATTAATAGAAAAAATAAACGCAAATGGGAAGAATGAAATGCCACTTACATATCGTATACAACATATTCACTCTTATATTAATATTATTTAGTACATAATTTACAAAACATCATCGTAGTAGTTTACGTTCGAAACTAAACAATAAATCAGGGAAAATATAACAGGAAAATTATATAAATCGATAATATCAAACTTATTGGAACACTCCATAAATTTAATTTGTTGTATCATAGAGAAACTATACAAGAGTACTAATGTCCTTAGAAAGACGCGTAACTCGATTGTAGTACGGATAAGGACGTAAGATGTCGCTAGTACTTTAATCTGCGACATGATCGTCACAATTTCCGCGTTACTTAAAATAGAAACCGAAGCAACGGAGAAAAAGGCGACTTGTTATGAATATTTTTGCATGAATAATATCGGTAGTATTATTATTTTTATATTTTATTAGCCGCGCCTCGCGGTTTCACCCGCTATTCTACAGAAACCGAATATTGTTTCGGGATAAAAAGTAGCCTATGTGTTAATCCAGGGTATAAGCTACCACCATACCACAGTTCATTCAAATCCGTTTAGCCGTTACAGCGTTGAACGGCAACAAACGGCCTTACATACTTACACGGAAACTTTCGCATTTTTATATTTTTAATAATGTGATTTGATTTGCAAAACTCGCTAGCTTATTAAAAGATGGCGTTGAAAGCATTATTTTTGGAAACATATATTTTACGTCTTATATTGCAATCTAATTTGAACTAAACCTTAAATAGCGGACACATACTAGTACTATGTTTCTATATTAACCATATTTTTATCGGCTTTGGATATTAGCTGACGAAATACGTAAGTGCCATTTAGTTTTAAGCAATTTTGAGGAGTACACTTTTTTGTATGAGATGGTTATTCTTCTAGTGTAGATTTTCTTTGGTTGTACTTTTGTCATTGGCTAAAAATATTCAATGTGTTAATTAGGATAATTATATACAATGATTGTGTTCGTACGCTGAGCACAGATTATGCATAGATACCGCATTACGAGATAGTTGTTCGAACAAAATATCACCAGTCGGAGGAAACCGCGGGATGCGCGGACTGCGACCAAGCGTTCCCAAAAGCTATCTCAAGGTTACCTACTCGCGGCTGGCATTGTACCAATGAGTATCAAACTAATATTATAAATGCGAAAGTTTGTTTGTAAGTGTGTATGGAAGTGTGTTTGTTCCCGTTCAACTCTGTAACAGCTGAACGGATTTGAACGAAATTTGGTAAAGAGGTAGCTTATACACTGGATTAACACTTAGGCTTTTTTTTTATCGCGAAAAAATTAATGTTTCCTGTAGGATAGCGGGTGAAACCGCGGGGCGCACATAGTACTTTTATAAGTGTCTATTGACCGAAGGGTGGTGCGCTTCGGTAGTCTTGTTTGCGGTATCTAGGGGTAATCTGTGAGGCCGAGGCAGCACTAATGTCAGAGGTAAAACGATATTTAAAGTCGTGTAAAGTCGGCCTCACACTAGGCTCAACTAACACAAACCAACCTCAAAAAAAAACAACCTTTTTTCTGGGTTTGCTTATAAATTTTAACCGCTGTTACAAAACGTTACATCGGATATGGGATAAATACAAACCTTGCAATGAGTAATCACCATCTTGACCTGAAAAAAAAAAAACAATTAAATCATAAAACACTTGTTGCGGAGTTTTGGCGGGAACGTGAAGAACATGTCGCGTCATTATATTATTTTCCGAAACTTTATTTCGAGTGTTAATATGTAAAAACGGTGAATTTTTACCCGTTAAGTGTTTGTGAACATGCACGAGTGTTGGTGAATGGTATGATGTCGTGAAACGTGAATTTTCGTGTTGTTTCCAAAACTCCATATAAGGCTCTAGTAAAAATTTCACCACTTTACTGGGGCATGACTTGGACTTGACCGTGACTTGCTTTGCTCGCCTTTGACTGTGACTATGACTTGTTTGATAATATTTAACAAAACTTGAAAATATATAAGTATACTTGACACTGGCAAATGCATAAGACGTGCGACGCCAAAATCCTCTTAGGAGGAAAGAGAAAAAAAAACACTTGTTGCTGTGCATTAACTAAACACAAGATATATAAAACTAATACCCACCAACTAAAACACTGCGCATTCTTACTTGCAAAATCATTCTTTTTTTAACAATGTGTTTGTTAAAACAACAGCTAAAAATATATATAACCGGCTGAACGGATCTTGATGACATTTGACAAGGGGTTACTGTATATCACAAAGACGGACATATGATACATTTTTTTTGTCCACGCGAACGAAGTCGCGGGTAACAACTAGTATCAAATAAAATAACAAAAAATTGTATTCTTTAACAAAAAAAATAAAATAAAAAAACAAAGTTAATGATGGCTTGCTTATACAGAAAAAAAAGTTTGGCTTTTTATAGTAATTATTAAACAAAACTTACTTAATATTGACGATTCTCTAATCGACCAATCGACTTAAAAATATATGACATTTTGGGAAACGTTCTTTATGAATCCAAAACGACTAAAATTAACTGATAAATAATTTAATGCCTTAACCAGGCTAAAACTAGTTTATTTATATGCCTCGACGTTTCGGCCAAGTTTCAATGGCCGTGGTCACGAGCTGTCTCAAAAAAAAACATACTTTGTAAAGCATACACTAAGTGCGGGTGTACGCTTAGATTATAAGCAGGACAGTTTGTTCATTTTTATTCGTTCGATCCAGTAGCAGCAGCAACCAATAATAATTAAGAAGAAAATTGTAAAATCAGCAAAATACAGTCCACTTACAACTCAAGAAGTGTTTTACTCAGAAAACAACCCGTAGGACCTTATCAGATGGATAGTGTCTATTGTATTTTGTTGTTTTTACCTCTATACGCCGGCGATCCATATTCGTCCGACGACAGTCCGTAGGAAACGTTAGGACTGTACACCGCCCCGGTGTAGTCTCCCGGTGCTATTAGTCCTGATAAGATTTTCTTCTGCGGGGAGTCTTCTAAGCTGGAGACGGATAAAAATTCAAGTTATAGACATTGACCCGGGAACGCCCTAAAACTTCGACCAGATCCAACTGTGGTCGGGCAGCAGTTTCTTCTTAGTAAACAGTGAGCGTTCTGCCAAGCCTGCCAAGCCTGGGGATTATGGCCAAACCAATCCCCAAAGAAAGGGATAGACGCATAAAAGCGCAGACCGGTTTCCAACAGATGCCAAACATGTAAATTATTATTTATTATATGCAAGCGTAAATGACGGAGTATTGCTTGTTATGCATTCTTAGCTCTGTCCCGCTTACACGATTTGAATACTGTCGGACCAAGATGGCGGCCGCCTGGCCGCGATTTTGCCGCGAAATCGATCGACCAATAACAGCTCAAGATTTTAGCGCGCGTAATACACTACTTTGCCATTGATATCGAAGTTTCCCGTACTACTAAAATTGGTGTAGTGCGCAGGTAGATCGGGAGGAATTATTTAATGTGTAAAACTGTAAATAATTAACTTAAATGTGTACTTATTCATAATAATAACAACGCTTCACTCTAATACCTCCCCACTAAGTTTCCCTGTGTCGTGGGTGCCATGGTACACACATAAGCACATGGGCAACACCCAGACCCAGAGGGAATATTTAAATTCATCACTGAAACATCTGCCCGGCCGGGAGTGTAACCCAAAACCTCCTGCTTATAAGACAGACGCGCTACCAACTAAGCCAAGAGGCTCGTCATAATAATAGCTCAATGGCTATAACGATAGTCTTATCTAGAACCTACAACTAGGTTCGAATGTACAGTTCAGATTGTCTAGAATCAACTTACTCTCTAGAGCTATTCCCCGTGGTGTTAGCGGAGAGGGGACTGTTGCCCAGGTCCCTGGAATGCGACTTCACGTGATGCGGTCTCTCGCCGTGTCTTGACGACGCGCTCGAGGACGGCTCCTGGAAAATAATATAATAAATCCGACTAAAATTCCTATTAATGTCGATTTGGTTCTAGTTTTCTGGACCCTTATTCTCGAAAGCTAAGATTCAATATCGTCTCGAAAAAAACGTCGAACTTCGACATTTCTTATTCTCAGCGCTATATTTCGCTGATACGATAGCAATCGAGACGAGAGACGGTCGAGATTGGAATCTCGAAATCAACATCAATTTCTCATATCTCCGAATAGGGTTAGTTAAATTATAGTCTTGCCACAGCTCCCACTCGCGCATTTTCAAGTTTTTGTAGTTACAGAGTGAATTTCGTAATACTGCAAATCAAAAATATTCTAAAGAAATTTTAGTCTCTGGAAAGTCTTTTAATTTGACGGAAGAGATTAATAAAAATAGGTTTTTTGATATCCGCCGAATGATATAAAAACGAAAGTTTGTTTAAAAAATGTAATCTTATCATACAACAGCCACAAATAATTAAACTTCTTCGAAATTCACAGTCACGAATTTTATATCTGCAATAGTATAAAAATGGGCGAGCGACTAATTAATTCTAATACTGTCTTTGTCTGACACTAAGTAAATGACAAAGGCAGCAATAGACTCAATCTGTCGGCAAAGTTAACAATTGTTAGTTTTATTAATATTACTTTTATTTTATTAATTTAGTTATAATTTGTAAATGTTAATATATAAATGTTTCATTGTGTAATTGTTTGTGTAACCAATGAATGGTGTAAATTGACGTAATCTGAAATAAATGATACATATACATTAATAGTGTCATGTAATTTACTAGAAATAAGTATTCTTGTACTTTCCCATAGGCTACTCATAATTTTTATTTTTTTATCTCTTGTCCACAATCTGTAATTTTAATGCACAACATTCCTCACTCTTTAATCGCGGATAAACGGCAGAAAAAGCTTTAGGATAAGTCCATCTGTATTTTTGTATGCATAATTATGTATAGTAAAATGTGTGTGTGTGTGTGTGTGTGTGTGCAAAATAGAATTAAATAAATAAATTTAATGCAATTTAGCTGAGTATTGGTCAAATATTGTAAGATCCAGAATAGGAATAATAAGGGGACGAATACCACCAAGTTGTCTCTTGCCCCTATATATACGTTCTTTACTTCAACCTAGGTATAAAGGTAGGCTAGAATCTTAACAATGAAATATATCCTTTCACATGAAATACTTATCATTAGAATTTACCTTTCGAAATCCTTGCGTCGCGATTACTACCACACTCATTGTCTCACAAGATAAACAAAAAATCTATGAGTAACAACACAAAAACATGGTCATAGGTACCGTAGCGAACTACTAACCATAGAACGAGCTGTGTGAGTAAGCGAAAGTCGCGGTAAATGCGCCCGCGCAGCCGTTCCGCCGATTCGTGTGCCGACCCCGAAAACTATGGCGAAGTGAAATTTTTTAATATGTAAGAGTAGTTGCGATGCGCGATTTTGCTCGCGAGTTACTTATTTCCCCACATTTTCGAAAGTTAAAAGGATGTCTTACTCAGAATGTACGTTATTTTCTTGTCAGATTTTATCAAGATCGGTTCAAGCCATGGTGAAGTACTCGGCTTATGACGTCGTTAGCTCTGCTTGCTTTTAAAACAAAAAGTAGACTCAAACTCCGGACATAAAGAGGAAACCAACGACACCTAAGTCACCAAAATCGGTCAAGCCGTTTAGGCTACAGGAGTTATTATAGGAACACACAAACTCAGACTTACATACAAACTTATACCCAAAAAACATTACATTCATCAAAATCACATCAACAACACACACGTTCAACATTACATTTCCTGGGTAGTCGGGTAAAAAGTGCGTATTCGTTACGTATACTATTTTCTTGCTAAACATCAAGATCAGTTTAGCTGTTTAGTGAAATGTTACAAACAAACAGACAGATACAGTTACTTTCGCATTCATTTTTATTGTGATTGTTACTGCTATTGTTGCTGGTAGAGGTCTTTGCACAGATCACACTAGATACCGCATTACGAGATTCGTTGTTCCTACAAAAAGTCACCAAAGTTTGAGGAAGGCGCGGGTCGCGGGGACTGCTACCGAGCGTTCTCATTGGCTATCTCAAGGTTACGCCTACTCTCGCCTAACAATCAACCAATGTACCATCAACCAGAGTGATTTCTCATAAGTATATTTAGACTGATGTGTGGCGCTCTTCGAGCGTCCTGAATGCGGAATCTAGGGTGTGATCTGTGGGTCTTTGTTAGATGTTTTTATGTCGAATAAGATACATTGTACAGTGAGTCATCGTATCCCGAAGCTTTTGGATTTCTGTTTTTGGAAAAGGTCAAAGTGGAGAGCGAAGCATGCGTAACGGATGATTTTTGCGTCCTACAGTCATGGCAGATTCAAGAAGATCGCGCCATTCTATTGCGTAGCTAGAAGCGCGCGTTGTTCGAATTTGGTAAGGTAATACAAGTTGACTTTTTAATTTTATGTACTGAAAGATTATTAAAAAAACAAAGGATAAGTATTTTTTGGTTTTACCCACCATGGTACAAAATTATCGTAATAACGTCAAATGGATGTAGCAAGTACAGCAAGAGCTGTAGTTATGGTCGTTCTATTCGTTATTGTACTACGAACAACTACGATAAGTGTTACTTCTTCAAGGAAGTGTCACTTCTATCATTTCTTCTTCTCGCTACAGCGAGAAGTAGATAGGTAATTATTGTAATATAGGTATTCCGAAATTTCGTGATCAATAAAAATAAATTAATAAATGCAAAAATAATAATGCGCACTACTTACAATTTTAACCTGTATAGTCCGACTGAATTAGAACAACGGGCTCTCGCACTTTGCATATAAGAATGGCGCGATCTTTTTAAAACATCTAAAAACCAAGAACAGCCAACAACAGCAAAAGAAGGGCAAAATATATTTCTCCCTCCAAGCACTCCTGCCAATCGTGGGGATTATGACAACCCCTCATTAAGGGGTCATTGTCGGGCAGCGGACGTCTTCTGGATGACAAAACTTATACCTTTGGAAGGGGCGGCCCCACTGCGACCTGTCTAGAGTTCTGAGTTCAGAGTTCTCGCGAATCTCTTCATAGACCGTAACGGTCTGACCGCTATCCTGTGTGCATTCATCCAAGTGATCACATATTCCGCAGCGAACGCGAACGCAAAATTCGGAATACCGAACTTTCGACCGCTCGAAATGATATTTGAATTGTTCAAATTGTATTTCGCACGAAAATATCATGCGAAATAACTGACTTTCGAATGAAATCCCAAGAAAAAGTCTGCATTTTTGAAATAATCATATCAACTAACTGAACAAGTTGAACCATTCGAATTTGATTCTATCGATAGAAAATCTTTGATTTCGCATGATATATTTCGTATGAAATCATACGAGCGATTCAATAATAGAGCCCTAGGTCCGAAATATAGCTATAACATATACTTAATAATCACCTAGTTCTACGAAGGACATGGATTCCGTGCTTATCATTTAGCGTACCATCGATTTTCCCCGATAGTCGGTCGGTCTGTCGGCTATGGGTAATCTAGGTTAGGCATTAATGCGTCATTAGTGATGTAGCTAGTTCGATAATGTTGAATGTATTCTATATGTAGATTTATGGGCTAAATCGACAAAACAAACAAAAAAAAAATAACTGTGTTGGGCCAACATTTTACTCATTATATCAAAATGTAGAATTCTATGACATACTCGGATGGACGGACGGACTACGTTTACTCTCAAGGCATGAAACCGTAAAAAAGAAATGTTGCATTCTTTTTCGCAAAACAAAAAAAAAAAAACAACATGCAAATTGCTATAAAGTACTTATTGGCAATGACATTCTAATAACTGACACTTAACTTTTTTTAATTCCCTAGCCAGTGATTTTTGTATGATGTTGTTATGACAATGATGATGATGACAACGCATCGATAAAGCGAATCTTAATAAAAATAAAATACGAATGACAATTCTGTTGGCGACAGTACTCTACAGCTTTACTGGACTTGTAGCGAACGCAGATGGCGATGGGCCCTATCTATAGACCCTTTACAATAAAACAGTTCAAAGACTCTAAATATATGCCAAAAAACTACTCTCTAATAGTTTTTAACGTTCCCTAATGATTGTACGTCTGTTTATTTACTCAGTTGCTAACCGAACCACACATTAGCATCGAAATAATGAGTTTTACTACTTTTACAACGGCGTGAGTCAACCGATTCTAACATAGCATTCGCCGAGGATTCGTAAATTGGCATCAAAGCAAACAAACCGCTCAGTATGATAACAGTATGGGAGAGTTGAGATGCATGGTCTGCAGAGAGAATAAGATAAGAAATTTAGTTCGATGACTAACCATCTATAGCTACGGTATTGTCAGGACACCTAGATTTTTCATACTTCTTCATTAAACACGTTAGTTTTTTTTTTTTTGGTTAGATGATCTCGTCTCAATAATGACAATGACAAAACATTTTATTTGTGTTAAAACAACACATATGAAAATGTTCACAATGAGAGTTACACTCTGCCTACAAACTGCTACGCAGTTTGGCAGAATTAGAAAACAACCAAGACCAGGGCCCCTAGTCAGAGATATAACAAATTGATGTTGATTTCGAGATTCCAATCTCGATAGGCTCTCGTCTAGATTGCTTGAATATCTCGAAAGATAATAACGTTGAGAATAAGAAATCTCGAAGTTCAAATTTTTGTTTTCGATGTGAGATTGACGTTTTTGGACAATCGCAATTCTACAATTTCGTAGATTTTTTAGTCGTCGACGATTTTTGATTGATGGGTTTGTGGGATATTTTCCTCCAAAATATAGGAAGTTTGCTGCGGCACCATTTACCGGCTTATTTTGATAATATTTGGCATAAGTTTCTGTACTCGATTCTAAACAATTATTTTGAATATGAGCAAAATCAACATCATCATCAGCCATAATACGTCCACTGCTAAACATAGGCCTCCCCTTAAAGCGCCACATCGATCGACCCACCCACTTGCATCCACCGGTTGCCCGCGACTTTCACAATGTCGTCGGCAAACTAGTGGGAGGCTTGCCTGCGTCTACGAATAAAAATTTCTAAAAAAAAATGTAGAGGCGTATACCAAGTTGCGTCAAGTTTGGTTGAAAAAATACGACCTGTACGCGAGTACTAACATACGGACAGATAAAAGCAATTTTGCCAGTTAAAACTGAGACCTTTCGTTCGCTTCGCTCACTCGGTCAATAATCATATCATTCGCTAATGCAACGAGTGTTTTGAACCATACGAATCTGCTTCTATCAATAGGAAACCTTTTATTTCGCTTGATATTTTCGTACGAAATATCACACGAGCGATTCGAAAATGGAGCCCCAGATATTCTTCAAAACACATCACTAGTATGGCTAAGGACCTTGAGAGCTTGTATCCTTACTGCATTCATAATCAATCAATCAAAATTAAACACACAAAAAGTTTAAACAAACAAATATAGCGTTCGATAGCAATGAGTTTCACGCGTACACTGCGATCTACTTTTCTGTACACTTTAGGGTCGGAGCCACCATCGTATTTTTCAAACAAACCTGTCAGGAAGCCAGTTGAATATTTTTTATTCTCTCATTCGGCCAATTTTGTAAATAACTTGGGAAGAATATTGCTATTTAGCGTTTCAGAAGCACAGACTAGTTGCAAAACTCCGATAACTATGACTTTGAGGTTTATAAACACAAGGTGGAAAATAGAAATTCTTTGCTGATGAATGTCTAGGTTTGAATGGCCGTTGCGAATTTGCTATTGTTAATAAAACTCCAGATATCGATCACGTAAACTACACTGACATACATCAAAGCGAAAAGCTAAAGGAGAAATCGTATCTTGGTAGGTATCTGAAATCCACCAAATAACAATTATATCGCCTGCATAATAATTATGAGACTATAACCTGTACACAGGTAAAATAATGAGAAATAACAGGTGTCAAATTGCGGAGAAAAAATTATGGAAATTGCACAGTTGTTTCGCTCGCGCAATTTCAAATTCTTGAAGATATAAATTCATTTCATTTCAATCAGTTTTTATATTGAGTTTCATTTGATTTTTTTCATTAATTTAATTGTAAAATTTGATAAAAGGCACGGACCCCGGAGTCCGTGGAGCAATATCGTATTAAATAAAATAAAAAAAGATATAAAATCAAGTGTGAAATTGCAAAAAGTATAATATAATTATTAATATTAACATTTTAGAAACTTTCGTAAAAATTTTAGTAGATTTAAAAAAAACTAAATAAAAGTTTTTCTGACAAATTAAACGATATCAAAATGAAAATTTCTTTTTAAATATTTCTTAGTGTTATGACAGACATATACTTCTTTTACACGATACCGTTTTTTAAAACGAACACTATCTATAATAATTTGAGAATGTACTAAAGAGATCTGTGCCCCATATCCCTGTAGAACTTAAGGCCAAAACTTCGACACATAAAAATAGGTAATCAATCAATCATCAAGGTTTAATATTAAATCAGAAAATATGGAGCTGAAGCTAAAACTAATCATGTAAGCTAACTTACACTGACGACATGGTGTACCGTCGACGGAGACTGCACGCGAGATCTGATGACGGCGTCGTCGGTCACCACCGCCGGGTCCCGTGCCAGATCCGCTGTGGACGGCGACTGGCTCCTGCTGGAGCCCTTGCTGTGCCCGGTCACGTGGAGTGTGTCCATACTAGCAAGAGACTTAGGAGTTCATTGTAGCGTAGAGGATACGACTGGCTGTCCCCATTGCTATTCTCTGAAAAGACAGAGAAAATTATATAATCGGAACATGTTTTTTTAAAGGACGAACAGGACCTTGTTGAAAAAAAATTCACAGAAACTAAGTTACGAGAACAACAGACATGGTCACGATAATCCGTGCGTAAATATAGAGAATGCTACTTAAAGGTGTGGCAATATTTAAAGGTATGTATCTACTGAACATTATGAACAACTTTTACTATGGGACCATACCTGAAATCACGAAAAAAATACATTAACTTTTCCGTACATTTTGTCGAGTGTCACTGACATTTTTCTATGGAACATATAAACATATTTCTTTAAAAGTATTTCACCGCATCACGTGCTAAATACACGATTAACCAGAAATGCATTCTGTGTCGGCAGATTACAGGACTTCAAGCCCCGTACCAAGGCTGTTATAAATAGTTAACGGAATCCTTGAATCACAAACAATCGATACGTTGGTAATTTAAATTAATGCATTGAGGTATGTACGATTTTTTTTTAAATATATGAGTTGTCTACATTACTATTAGCACTCACGGGATATTTAACACGATTTTTATTTTTGCTGAGTTATTTTATTTTAGTAATGTAGCAAACCACCACGAATGTCTAAAATAGTATTTATGAGTTGTCTAGTTTCAAAACCGACAAACTGTGCTTAGTCAGATTGTTGGTTTTGAAACTACTCGACATAATATAAGTTATTGGTCTAGTGGCACCCAGTTATTAACCTCCGTCTACGCGTCTGTGGCGTCGTAGCTCCCAAACGGATGAACCGATTTCATTTTTTTTTTGTTTGAACTGTGACTTGATCAAGTGTTTTCTTTGCTATGGTTCAAGAAAATCTATTCAGCCGTTCACCATCTATTTTTTAGCGGCGGGCGCCATAATCCCTACACTTGACAGGCGGCTTGGGAATCGCAGAACGCCCAACGCTTACCAAAACTGAAGTCCTCAGGAGGTTCTGGTTGCAGTTTAAGTTATATCCAGGTACCCAGGTTTAGTCGAATAGTAAAAATGTATTAAAAATAAGTGCAATTACATCCTAATCCAATTCATCTAACCGAACATCCGTAAGCCTTCGACCAAAGTATAACGAGTGGACTGGCCCAAGTAAGATAATTTTGAAGAATTTAAAGTGAACGCCTTACTTCAGTCGCTCTCATTCTCTGAAAGGTGGGAGATGTACGTTCGAATGTCAAACGGTTAGAGAGCAACCGATAACCCTTTTTCTCTCGTATACTTATACTTCTCTATTATATTTGCTATCTCTTTTTTGTGACAAATGTACTATAAATATTTTTAATTACGTATTGATACCTAAGTTCGATTGTTTTGACTTGTTATTTTTAAGGAAGTTGTGTGGTTAGGGTCTGTCCATTCATTTTACTTTGGTCGCAGCCGTAAACTCCGTGTCAAAGAAATGCATAATCAAACATACACGGCTAGAACTGTGTCCTAATTGAATGCTCAAACTTTCGTACTCGTGATAGATATGCATCATTCGAGCGTCACAGCCAAGTAAATATTGAATCGTAAAAGCCAACATCGTGAACTCTTGAATAAATCACAATAAATAGTGGACCGAAGTGGTCACAGGGTTCCGATTTCCTGGCGACGAGCCCGCCTTGAAGAACTAGGCAACAATAACTACCTAGATATTAAAACTTATTAAACAGAGTCCCTTCCTGAACGGTCCTATCATTATAAAGTGAGTTCATGTTACTTAGAGCAGAAACTCGAATATAAACTACGTGCAATAGAAACCTACGTAAAGATTTAATTACCTGTTAACTGTGTCGTTATCGTCTTCTAAGTTAATTTAAAGGTCACTGTTTTTTTTTCATGCTGTTTGTACCAGGAAAAGATAGCTAGGCAGCCAATTGAGGTCTGGTCCATAGTACTACTTACTATGCTTTGTGAGGTTTAATTTTTTTTTAGGAGCCATTCATTTCTTGGGTTAGAATGTGGAAGCTCTCCAATTCCACATTTTTATGATGATGTTGAATTCCAGTCCGTTTTGGCCAGCCTCGAGGTTTTGATGCGTCCTCGTATATATAGCAGATATAATAAATTTAGCAGTAGAGGTTCATAAATAGTTATGAGGACGCTATTAAAATATTTGTCTTTTGTTAGAAGGAGGTTTGTTTTTGAGCTGTTCTCTTCTTGCATCTAGGTAGTGCCTTCGATTTTTTTACGCACGGCAAGGGCGAGGAACTCTCTATACTGACTTCTGACACAACTTTCTTCAGGTAGTATGTGATTTATGGGTATATGGGTGTAAACGTTTTCACGTTAAAAAAACTACCTACAGCATTTCAAAAAAGAAACCAACCTACAACAGCGCAGTGGATAAAGATGTAGGTTCTAACATAGAAGCCGCAGTACACCAAACAACCATAAGTTTTCCATAGATTAAACCCATTAATAAATACGGCCTGGACACGGATATTTGCTTGTAAATTGCAACGCAAATTCTAATAAAACAGCCACGACCTACATTAGTTACATTTTGTGTAGTGGACGTTTTGAGAAGTGGACTTTATTAGACGTGGACGTTTCGACAACTGGACATTATAGAGGTTTTGAGAAGTTGAATTTTGACATGAGGACGTTTTGAGAAGTGGACGTTAGAGAAGAGGGCGTTTTGAGAAGTGGACATTATTAGATGTGGACGTTTCGAGAATAGAAATTATAGAGAAGAGGTTTTGAATAGACCTTTTTTGAAATGAAGACATTTTAAGAACCCAGCGACACTAAAATTTGTGAGTCGCCAATAGTAAAGTTCTTATACTTATAATATTATTCACATCAGTGAAAATAAAACCAGGACAAGCCAAAACACTTTAATCGTTAAACGAGTATCTACAGGTTGATTGGTTTGTAGACCAATTTCTAAGGTGATTCTCATACTGCTCCGCGCCACGCGACGGTGCGCTTAAAACGTTGTACCGAAGTATCTCAGTTTGTATAGAAAACACGTGAGAGACAACATACTGAAAATTACGAGGACCACCAGGTCGGGTGATTAAACTATATCCGATCGCACGTTTTCAACATTTTTTTAATATGAAAAAAATGATCATTTAAAATAGCAGTTCCAACGTTTAAAATAATTTTCATGTTATTATTTTTTATTTGGCGAAGGAGAAGAAAAAGACTCAAAAAAAACTGTTACTTTTTCCTTCTCCTTCGCCAAATTAAAAACAAGAAAACTGGTAAAAAAAAAGCATTTACAATGTTATTCTAGATATTAAATGATTAAAAACAATCAAATTTCCTCTCTGTAATTGTTATATTCAAAAATGTTGAAAATGTGGGAACGAGATGGCGAGAATCAGGGGAGCCGGGCCGTAAAGGAATTGGTCTACAAACCGATCATGCTGTAGATACTCGTATAACAAAGTGTTTTGGCTTCATTTTCGCTGATGTTAATAATATAGTATAAGATCTGTACTAAAGCCGAGTGTCTCACAAATTGTATTGACCCCATAATCAGCATGAGGTCGTTAGGGCGCGATAGATACCCTCTACTCATTACGTCTAATATTTTGTCACATCCGTAGTGCCCTACATTCGGTACGGTTCACGAACTAAACGAAATAACTACCTAACAGATAAAATCAAATTAAATTACTACACTAATCACACTAATATTAAAAATGCGAATGTTTGTGTGTAAGTATGTAAGTGTGTTTGTTCCCGTTCAACTCTGTAACGGCTGAAAGGATTTGAATGAAATTTGATATGGAGGTAGCTTACACTTTTGATTAACACATAGGCGAGACAGAGACTCGATTTCGGATTTGTTTCTGT
Organism: Apocheima hispidaria; assembly: GCA_947579745.1. Classification (NCBI taxonomy): domain Eukaryota; kingdom Metazoa; phylum Arthropoda; class Insecta; order Lepidoptera; family Geometridae; genus Apocheima; species Apocheima hispidaria. Next base: position 5,511,911 of record OX388168.1, on the reverse strand, counting down.
TAATCGAAGATTTTTCAATTATTATTTTTACCAGACTGCCCAATAGGTTTGATAGGTAGGCGTTTTTTTATTTTCATCCTCATTTTCCCCCTTTTAATAAAAAAAAATCACATTTTTATTCTTTCAAAATTTTAAACTTGAAAACCTCACATGTTTCATACCCTCCTTACCTATAGATAAAACCATAAAGCTACCCTTATTATACGAAAAATATATAATTTTTATTTTTTGAGACTTGAGATCTATACTTAGAGTATCGTTGTGCAAAATTTCACGCATGTAGGTTTACAACTTTGGAAGTGATAAGGCTGTAAAGGATTTAGACAGACAGACAGACATGACGAACTTATAAGGGTTCCTTGTATTACGAAACCCTAACAAACAACTCGACTGCAAAAGGTACCCTAAAACACTCCGTTCGTAAAAAGGGATCCAGCGAAACTTCACTCTTTAAAATCGGTCAAGCAATATTAGACTCAAGAGGTAATACACTAAACAGTAACATACACCCTAAAAACATTATCCTCCTTCTAGCGCAGTCGGGTCAAAAAAGTAGAGCTCTCAGATATGGAGAGATCTCTTCTAACCTTACAATAAGAGCTAATTAACAACGATCATACTTTTAATAACAAGTCCATGTGCATCCGAGTCAGTCAGATAACGGATGAGTCAACGGTACCAGGCTCGGATCCTAATTTCCTGTGCAGATAGCCAATTATGAATTATAACTGTGCATCTGCTCGGTAATTATTTAATGGATTATCTTATGAGACTGTACACTTTTATGGATGCGGTTAATGGATGCTGTGTAATAATCTATCTGGATATACATGGTGCTGTGCAATCGGCTGGGGAGCGATTGTGAGTACGTTGTATACAAGCATCATCAGCTTTTATGCACTACTAGTTGTTACTCGCAACTACGTTCGCGTAGAGATAAAAAAAAAGGATCCTATGTGCGCCTTTGTGATATTGCCTTCGTATAAAATTTATATCAAAATCCGTCAATGTCAATAATGTCAATAATACAATACATTTTTTTTTAAAGTAATCAATATATTACAATCTAAAAACTTAGTTGTAAAGTTGAAAACGACAACCATTATTATTAAGTGATCTCAATTATCTTGTCTTCGTCGAAGAGATTTATACTGACCATGTAGTTTGTGCGAGTAGGATTACGCGTAGCAGGGCTAACTACATGTGGTCAGTATAAACCTCGGGGAACAATCAATTCAATTCAATTTCGATCAACTTAGATAACTCAAACAAACGGTGACCATATAAAATTCCATAGCAACCGGAAACGCAAAACATACCTACTGAAACATTCACGGGTTGTTACCTTCTATAATCTACCTCCATGTGGTAGGAAATTTCACGATGATCATTTCAAGAGACACGCCAAAACCTACCTTATGTCGAAACAGTGAAAGTGGAAATTCGCGAGACCTTTCTCCTTCAATTCGATTCAAAAATAATGCTAAAATCCACTCTATTGAAAAAGCCCGAAGGTAGAAAGAACGGTTTTTCTGTAGGACTCGCAATAATCCGCTTTTCGAAGGATGACCGTCAATATGACAGACCATTCGAGAGCGCGCAAATTGCAGAACAAGTATAAAGGATGGCCAATCGGCAAACCGCACTGCTGTTCCATACATTTTGTTGAGTCTCATTGAAGTTTTTCTATGGAACATCAGATTTTTTTTCTCGATTTCAGGGTTGGTCCCATAGTAAAAGTTGTTCATAATGATGAGTACTATATGCCCTTTTCGGGCGGTCACTTCCTGATGGGCGACATTGTATCGTGTTCTTCTAAAATTGTAAGATAATATAAACCTATCCAACTTCGAACAACGCGCTTCGAGATCTGCATAAGAATGATGCGACCTTATTGAATCGGCAATTTAATTATTTATATGTATATTATAGGTACAATACGCCAATTACATTGCAGTGTAGGCCGCCAAATAATCTGCCGTTAATAGAGGCCTCTATCAAGCAATGGACTAAGGTTGGCTGATGATGATAAGATATAAGTTACACCCCGGAATACTGAAACGCTTGTTAACTTTGACAACAGATTAATTTTAATGCTGCCTTTGTCTGGCACTAAGCAAATGACAAACGCAGCAACAGATTTACTCTGTCGTCAAAGTTAACAAACGTTTCAGTATTCGGGAGATAGACACGCAGAAAAACACTAAAAACAAAATCTAGATTAGTTTAATCTATAAATATAACTAGTTCCATAACCAATAATATAAACCCTATATATAAGCTAACAAATAAAAATAAAGTCCAGTCCAAAGTTACTGTACCATCCTCCCAAGAGATCCTGTAGTTTCTGCAAGAAACTTTAGATAGAAAAGTTTGAAATAACCTTTACATAACCTAGGCTCTAAGTTATTTACTATTTTACTACCAGTTCATCCCCACGGGAAAAAGTTTGTCGTTTTTTATTTTAAATGAATTTGTTAAGGTAACCAGAAACACGTATAGAAAGCAAAACTTGACTGCCCCGGTGGCTCAGTTGGTAGTGAACCTACCTTCTGTGTTTGGGGGCGTGGGTTCGATTCCCACCTAGGACAAACATTCATGTGATGAACATTTGTGTTTGTTCTATGTCTGGGTGTTAATATCTATATTAGTATGTATTTAAAAAACAATATGTACGTATATCAGTCTCTGGCAGCCATATTACAAGCTTTGCTCAGTTTGGGGTCAGATGACCGTGTGTGCAAAAATGTCCCAGATGTCCCAGATATAAAACAGGGCCATATTCATTCTGATATTCAATATACTTTAGTCCGTGGCTTTTGAACCTTACGAACGATTCGTGGAAGGTCGGCCGATACTTAATAAATGATTCACAGGGCGATTCACCTAAGCTATCGTTGAATTTATAAAAATAAGTCGTGTCTTGGTAGATAAAGATAATTATATATTGTTATGATGCAATATGTCTTGACATTTGCTTTCCCAGCAGTGGTTTAGTTACTTGGGCGGTAAAATACCGCCAAAGTAACCGCCAAGTACCGCCAAGCAGTAGTGTGCAAGCATTACTGTGTTCCGGATTGAAGGGCAATGTTTCCAGCGTAATTACTGGGCATACAGAGATTTAACATCTAACATCTCAGGGTGACGACCGCAGTGCATTGCCGCGCATAGTTTTGAACTGCTGAAGTTCAAAATTCTGGGTGGCACTGAACTATTATGGGCAAGCGTGACGCATCAGGTGAGCGACTTGCTCGTCTCGTCATAGTGAACATAAAAAAAAAAAAACATTTATATCGTTTCAATACGAGTATCTTAGTAATTGGGTATTATTTCAGGAGGACCAATATTCGGTTTTCTGTTCTTGGATATTATCCGCGATATTAAGGTGCGACGTTTCGCTCAGCGCGGCAAATTCAGATTTTCTTGCGTTTTTTGTCAATTCCAACTTAATTAAGTACTCATCGTGGGCTCATGAAAACGAATTTTGCGCTAATAAATAGGTTGTATCAATAAATTACACCAAACAAAAAATCAAGGTGAAAGCTAGTATAAATACAATTCTCACTAAACCAAAAACCAAGATAAAAATCAGCTTATTGAGATTCGCAGCTAAACCAATATTATCTATGTGATAATTTTAGCCGTAATTTCTTGATACGACCTATTTATTGTCGCAAAATTGGTTATCATGAACCTACGATGAGTAATTAAGCTGTAAATGCCAAAAAAACGCAAGAAAATTTGAATTTGCCGCGCTGAGCGAAACGTTGCACCTTAAATCCAGTTTTTTTTTTAACAACATTTTAACTTTACTTTTACATAAAAATATTCTTTTCTTATCATCAAAGTGCATTGACCCTATATATACTCCATTTCATATAGGCTCTATCGAAGAAAAGTGAGTAGTTACTCATCTATCAGGGCCCGTACCGTGAGGTGTTTATTACGAATATTATTAGGTTCTGCCGACAACGCTGCGCGTAAATATACCTCATCGCGCGGGGATACGGTTCGTGGTCGCGCAGCATCATCGGCTGAACCTAACAATCATCGCAATAAGCACCTCACGGTACGGGCCCTGGACGTCCTATCAGTCTGCTGTATAAGCCATCGGCAACATTTTCTGCTTCATTAACATTGATCTAAAGTTCAGTGCAAGATTATTCATCTTATAAATGGATTCTTTAATCTGCTTCGCTATAAACAATTTTAGAGCTATCGAATTGAGTTTAGTCTAGAAAATGGCACACCAGAATCGACACCATTTTCTGAAATCCGTATGTCCATTGGCAAATCGATTCGCTACAATTCCCATAACACAATTAAAGCTACTGCTTCGCTTAAGCAGTGTATTAACGCGCTAAGGTCACTTGTGCACTAGGTTGCACTGTGCAACGCGACGCTATAACAACAATTCGACGATTCGGCGATTCGTCGCGACGCATCGTATTGCAAACACTATTGGTTGAGATTCGACGACGGAATCGATGCGCGCCGTGGCGCGTTGTTTCCGCCGATTTTAAGAACAAGAGTATCATTTTTTTCTTAATTCAGTCACAGTGCTCACTTGTCTGCAATACAAGACGGGTACAGTTGAAGCGCATCACACTAAAGCGAGATTTTGTTCAACAATATCAGCCGGCCTCAGGTCACGCGCCACGAGATTTTTTGGCGAGATTTATAGCCTTGTCGTGATTTTCGAGTTTGTCGTAGCGCACATTTTTATGGCTAGCTGGTCGCTCACGGTGTGCGAAGCTGCGCTTTGCAATCCAGTGCAGCTTTACCCTTTACCGTATGACGGCTTGGATTGTCCAAGCATACCACCTGAGGGTTGCGCTGCACTAAGCCGAGGCTGTTATAATTATCTGTCTAGTTAAATGATCTATAAACATTAAGGTTTCAATGATAGATACTCATCATTTATGGGCAGGTATTATTATAGGAGATAATTCGAGATTTCAGTGTTAGTCAATAGTGAAAGCGATGAGGACTAGAGTACTATGAACCAATTTCGGCTTAGCACAAAACTTGTAAGCCGATAGATTTGTCGTATCAATTAGGCAACGCTTAACATGACTTGCCTGAGTTGGAGATGTCTCTCCGCTGCAATTCATACTAACCCAAAATCTTGGTTGCCATTTCGCCCAAAGTCTAAATGGCCTATGGACGGCCACCCAGATTTTACGAACTAAACCGACCCATGCAACTTGGCTCGATCCTCGGTTCTTAATCTCAGGATTATGTTTGATTAGCGAAGCCCGATTATTTGATTCATGATCTCAGGATGACCTTTAATCTGTTTTTTTTTTTATTTTGTTTCTTGCTCAGGATAATCTTTGATTATTCTGGGCTTTTTTAAATGCCAGATGCAGAAGATATCGCTTAATTATCTCAGGATGATCTTTGATTATCCTGTTTTTTTAATGCCAGATTCAAAACATACCGGGACATCATCTCAGGATGTTCATTGATTATCCTGTTTTTTTGATACCAGATGTAAAAGATATCAGCTAATCATTTCCTAATGATCTTAGATTATCCTGTTTTTTTTAAATGCCAGATGCAAAATATACCGGGGTCATCATCTGATAATGATCTTTGATTCTCCTGGTTTTTTCATGCTAGATGCATAACATATCGCTTCATTATCTCATGATGATCTTTGATTATCCTGATTATTTGAAATCAGATCAGAGATGCAAAGATAGTGGTAAAAAAAATTAAATGGTTGACAGCAGACCACTGGGAAAACCTATTTAATTTTAAATGCGCCAACACAGTCATTTCTAATTATCCTTTCCTGGCAGTTTCAGAGTTTATTATGGTCGGGCCGTTGCGAATTTCTAATTCAGTTTTATCTACGCTGGGTGTGAATGCATAGTTTTAGGTTTGACATGAAAGTTACAGGTCCAAGTTACAATACGCTTGTTTCAGTAACGAATCGAATTATTGGATGCTTAAGAGGATAGTCCTCCGCGAGGTTTTGGCGCATTCGACGTCTGAAGTTGTTTAGCTGTCGCACTGTTTCTCGTGCGTGCAATAGAGAGAGCTAGTGAATTTTCTTAACTTTGTGATAAAATTAGCGTTTCCGGGGTAGTCTGTTATCACCCCCTAAATGTTAACAAAATCTTTTGTTTTTGGTGTCAATGGCTTGGATAAACTATAATCTATGCCGCTATGTTTTGGTTGTTCAAAAAATGTTTATGGTATTCTAGCACTCTAACAACTACTTCGTCGTATTTTCGACCCAAAAAATTGTCACTTTAAGTGTCTATAACAACGAAGATATTGCGAAATTAAAAAAAAAATACAAACATAAAAGCATAGTTTATCACGGTGTAGATAACATACAAAAAAATCATCGAAATCGGATAACATATAGGAGTGGGTACTACTACGCTTTTTGTATGGACAAGTCGGCTGTATACGCGACCCTTAACTGTATTGCAAATTTGTGTCTTGTGCATTTGGGAATTTGTCTGGCAGAGAGTAAAGTTTTTCGATGTGTTCATAACAATAGCTCTGCAAACTGTGATTGAAAATGATTGTGATTGAAATCTTCGTTCTGAACTGTTTTTTTTAGGTAACGTTTCTTATAGTTTCTACGTTCGTTTTTGTAGCGCGTTCCCACGCTGTACCCGCCCGCATTGTGAGTTAATTAGGAGGTTATTCGTGTGAGGGCGAGCAGATAGTCGTAGGTGGGACCCGGTTCGACTGACAGGATATCGGTACGTCACCTCAAAGCAGTGTTGCCAATGCTATGACAATTCCTGTGCTCGAAGCAATTGAACCCGAATATGATGTGTCAACTGGTGTCAGTGCCGCGCGCGCGGACAAATCTCCTGCACCTTTTACACGGGCACTTCGCACTCTCAACGTCATTGCGGTTGAAATTGACCTATTTGATTGTGCTCTGAGTGAATTTACGAAGATAGCGTTAAGGGTGTTGTGTTATTCTTAACTATGTATACTTAGCTTTGCTATCGCATTAGGTAGTGACATGTAATGATAGCTGTAAGTTGGAAAATAAATAAATAAATGTTCTGAAACTACGACCAGAAGGGCCAGAGGACGGGCAGCAGCGTCCTATGAGTAAGCAGTGAGCGTTCTGCGATCCCCAAGCCGCTTGCTAAGCGGGGAGATTATGGCAACCTATCTCTTTTGTAAGGGGGAGACTACTGTGCTATTCCTGTCTTGTCTTTTCTCAATATTGTAGTGGAATTAAATAATTATTTTATAAATAATTACTTAATGCTTTGGACTTTTGGTCCATAAAAACATGGAAATTTCTCTCACCGAGCCCTGATTTTTAAGATAAGATTTAAGATTTAGTTGTAAGCCCAATGATCTAGTAACGCGTCTATAGCTCTTGAATCGAAAGACAAACATGTTTGAACGACCCTATTTGGCACCACAAAATCAAGCAAACGAACTGGACACTGCACAGCAACCCAACCAGAAGGGCTCCCCTCGTACAATGAGCCCATTTTGGTAAATTGATCTTAATCGCCACAGCCCTAGGGACATCGCCGCAGTTTCGGCCAAGCAACTGACGAAACTCATGTTTTACTAGAAAAAGAATCGTACCTTTTTACTGACCCACTATTACTTATTTATTTATTTCTTTAGTATTAATTAATACATTTTTGAGCGCGCAATTTTAGTTCATTTAAGACGATGACGTTCATATTTTTGTATTTTTTTTTAAATTGTTGTCTTCCTTTTTTCACATATTGAAATGAAAATATATGACTATCATATTGGTTTGTTTTAGTTTGGTTCTGTTCAACTCGTTACACAAATACACTCATACAACTAAATCTATCTGTCAGGACTAAAATTGTCTGCTTTTCGTTTCATCATCATCATCATCATCCATAAGACGTCCACTGCTGAACATAGGCCTCCCGGACCTGGCTTTTCTTTTCATTTCGATGTAAATGAAAAAAGATTGCAGAAGGTTTTAGAACTGTCAAATTCAGGTTAGAAAAAGGTCTTACAGAATCAACAGCAATCTATCATTTCTAAAATACGAAATCTCTCACTTCGTTTTGTCGTGAAATACGATCAAACATTACTAAGGCACGAAACATACAGATAAGATGCGATTCAGACGCGATGTGGGCGGTGATCTGACGAGCGACATTGAAGAGACGATACTACTTCTATCGCACTGTTAGTATCTCTCCTATCCGTATGTGGAACGGATAGGAGAGATCGTCGCCACATCACACCACATCGCTTCCCCGCCCCATCTCTTCTGTATACTTCAGAACGCGTCGCTTTCATACATTTTGTATGAACAAGTTTTGAAGCGACATTCGCCCGCGCCGTATCCGCGCCTTACGTCCGATCTGTATAATTCGCGCCTAACTGTATAAAATTGGTATGATAACTAGATACTTCATACATATTGACGTCAATTCAGTTTTACCACTTTCAATATTTTTTAAATTGTTGATATCTCTTTCTTACATACAAATATCAACAGAGATGTAGATAATTTTAGTGCAAACAAATGAGTTTAGAAGAGAATTGTACAACAGAATCGACGCCATTATATTTGTATACACACCTCACAGACGGTTGTAGGTTCGATAAGGATAAATACCAAAGAAAACTACTCCGATACGGAAATCGATGATAACGTTATTCGTGTTATCTCTTATCGCTATTCAAAATACAACAATCGTTTCAGCCCGCGTTCTAATTGATCACTGATCGCACGAACAAATTTAATAGTGATAGCATAGTTCGCACGAACTCGCAAAATTATTAATTCAGCCTGTTCCGTGTTCCTGTATTGCCTGCTGAGTAAAGGCTTCACATCCTCCGTCCGCTCGTCACGGTGCAACAAGTTTTTATTCAAAATATCAAATCACAAACTGCATCTTCAACAAAAATACATATAATACACCTGTAGATAGATTTGAAATTATAACTTTTTTCTTCCGAATTTTAAAGCCATATGAATAAAAAAAAAAAAATATCACTTGACCCCGCGGGTCCACTTGACGTAAGAGCCTAAATTTCGTCGTTTGTTCGTGCGACAATGGTAAATTAGGACATCGCCTCGTCGCGAAAACTTTCTTCCGCGTTGTCTGAACGCGCACTTACAATGAAATTACATGTATCTATCTATATTATACATACATAACATTATATGGCTAAATTTGTTTTAATTCCTAGAAGGTCCTTGATAGCAACTGAGTCATGGCCTGAACAGATAAGAGAAGTGTTTTTGTACGCTATAAAAAGTTTAACAGTCAGGTATTAAAGTCTAAATGTAGCGTGAGAATGGCAAATGAACTTCGCTTTTTGTAGTACCTAATTATCCATAGGCGGTGCGCGGTGGTGAAAAATTATTCTTGAAGATATCTGTCTGAGAAAAATGTGAAAGTCGTGTAAGAATAACAATTATTTTTTGGAAAAAAAAACAAAAACCGACTTCAAGACTACATATCCATGTAAAAACCTAAACTTTAGTCAAAAATTATCAAACGGCCAAAACTTAGCAAACAGCCAAAACGTCTTTTGTTTGTTTTTGTTGATTTTTTCAAAATCCGTACAATCAATTTCGATTAAAATTTATATGGAACCACCTCTGAAGTATGTATAAAAAAAAAAAAAAAACCGGATGATCCGTCACAAGCATACAAAAAAAAAACATACAGCCGAATTGATAACCTCCTTTGAAGTCGGTTAAAAAATGCTTAACTTTTGGACTGACTTGAATGAGTGGCAAAAAAGGGTAGAACATGCTGCCTTATTCTCAGTTCAAGCAAAGGGTTTTGAATCGAGAATTTCGAGATCTTCTCCGTCTGCGTCATCTACAGTCAGGATGATAGAGAGAGAGAGGGTGTAGATTTCAATCCTTTCTGAATTACCTCAGAATTCGAGCCCTGGGTCCGAATGTATCGCTAATTGTATCGCCGCGCGATCAGGTTCAAAATCGCGCAGCGCCGACGGCTGAACCTAACAATCATCAATCATCCCAATACGGACTTCACAGTACGGGCCCAGAAGAAATTGGCACATTTCAAATCATGAAAGCCGACTAATTAACAGTAGAAAACAGTTAATAATAAGAGAGATTGGTTTATTATGGCCGAGTGCCAGATATAAATTCCTGGCAGTAAAAATGAACCATGTGGGCGCTAACTTAAATTTAAAATTTGTAAGTGCCAGGGTTGCCTTTGCTATAGAATGAGGCATCTTATCATTTTGTAATATTTGTAGAATTTGGGGAAAATGACAATACATTCTTAAACTCAGCATGCCAGCAAAGCTTCATTGATTAGATGTTTATAATAAAACCCACTCCGACTTTTGATTTTTAACCGACTTACAAAAAAGGAGGAGGTTCTCAATTCGTTTTCTTTTTTTGTTTATTCATTCATAACTCCGCAATTTATAAACCGACTTGGAAAGTTTTTTTTTTTTTATCAAAGTCCAGTTCTAATAATTGGGTCCATGAGGAATTGAGAGAAGCCTTCAAATATTATATGCATACATTAGCGATTTTGGTATTGTCATCAACAAGTGAAGCAATTGCATTCAGAAATTATCTATGATGAATTGGAACCGATGAAGAAGACCGCAGATGGCCACCGGAACTTCTCAATGATAAGCATTTCAAGCCCTCTTGAAAGTGCATTTTTTTCAGATTATTTTGTTGAATGCGGTGTATTGTTTTATTTTTAATTTTTGATTATGTTGGCCGTAATTAAATATTATGCATTGAATTTTAAATTATCTACGTAAATGTGTTTTACCCAAGATTTTGCACTGTGCCGATTTGGGTAGATAAATAGGGTTGATCATGCCAGAATGTAAAATCAGCTTTAGCTTTTAACAAGATTTCAGGTACTTCACCATCAGTTTCTGGCATTAATCAACCAAATTTTTACCTAAAAGATATTTTCCCAGAAACTCGCCTAATGTTACGTGACTTTATAGTCGAGGATGATAAACTCACCTAGCCTGGATGGGAACTGGCTCACAAAAAAAATATTTACCAGCTCAAGCTCTTTGTTAAATTAATTCTTTAAATATATTGTAGGTGCCAACCCTAATATACATATAGAGACAGAAAATACTTGAACGTCACAGTCTACGATGTCAAAAATAACTAGTGTCTATACGGCAATTGACAAACGTCTCATCTAGAATGTTATGGAATCCATGGCTCGTACAAGCTGTTCCCTGAGTGTCATCTACATTTTTGTACCATTCCAAAATTAAATTTGTTAGCATAAAAGTATCTAACGTCAGTCAGGTTTTTGTTGTCGAGTATCTTTGACATTTTTCTATGGAGCATCTCTTTTTTTTTGGTGATGTCAGTGTTGGTCCTATAGTATAAATTGTTCATAATGATGAGTACATACAGACCTTTATTATTTATCTTTCAGGAAAACCTTATATAGATACAATATTTTTTTTGCGGTAAGATTCTGTTAGATCTGGAAATAAAATAACTTCACAAGAACAATAGGTTAACTAGATATGATAATTTATTAATGTTTTTTTATAGCTTAGTGTCTTAAGCAATGTTTTGAAAAATATACCTTCACATCTATATCTATAATTTTATACAAAGTATGAGGTACTTTGTCATGGTAGCTCAGTGGGAGAACGCTCGCCTCAAATAGGTGAGATAGCAGCCCGTACCAATGAGTACTTTATAACTTACGTACGGATATATACTTACTACTGGTTTTACGGTAAAAGAAAATATCGTGAGGAAACCTGCATATTTCCGGAGAAGAAATTCGATGGAGTATGTGAATCCACCAAACCATACTGGGCCAGGGTGGTGGATATGGCCTAATCACCCTTCGAGGGTAGGCTGATATACCAACAGTGGGATGTTTAAAGGCTGATACAGATGAGGTACTTATTAATTTTGTTTGAGGATATATCAAGAACTACAAGATGGATTCTGGAAAAAGTGGGTTATTCAGACTATAATTTTTAACACATCCTGTAATCTTTTTCAAAGATTGTTAAGGAGAGTGACAGGCCTGCGACCTTTTCTTGCCTTGCACACCTATGTCAATAACACGTAAGTTTTCATAATAAAGTCACATACAAAAATTAAGAGAATGTTTTGGTCTTTGAAGTTTGAGAAACAATTTTTTTAATTCCTGGATTCTTAAGAGATAAAATATTGGTTATTCATTCACAACTGTCTACTAGGTAGATAGTTGACCAAAGCACTTCACTTCTAACTTCTAGGTTCATTACCTATCAAATAACTAAATATAAGTAGTAGTAACACGGTGTAAGTAACACGAGCCTATATTCAGAATCACTGCAAAATTAATTGTTTATGCCTAGGTAGATAAAATAATAACCTTTGTAATAAAATAAACACAAAATGATAAGTAGTATTAGGATTTTTAAAATGAGAATACTTATTATATATTTCATGCTGGTCATTCATAGATTGATTATATATTATTTGGAATGATGTTAGCGGTAAGTATTTATTATTTAATTCACGAATAAATGATAGGTTACTTCAGTTAAATTATGTCTCTATGACTCAGATCTGCATGAGATATAGTAGGTATCTTGCTAAGTGAAATGAGTCATTCACAGTAAAAAAATAAACAAAGGTTTGGAGTCATTTATCGCATTTTGTTGTGATAAAGTGCAAGTACTTTGATGATGTTTGATGCACTGGCAGGCGTCCAAGCATCGCGAAACACGTACGTAGGCCTTGGCCAAGCGTGTTTCAGGAAGTGGGCTTACAATACTTACCACATCCAAACTGGGTGCTCTAGCATTGCCTTGAAAGGTTCATGTATAGCACGTAATGACGTATCTTTACGGTAATGTTAGTAGGTATAATGCGTGTTATCACGTTCGGCTGGCAATTTGTGATTATAAACAATATTATCGACAAGACTTTTTTATTTCAAATAATACCTAATTGGAGATACAAAACTCGGTACAAAATAACTAGCAACCAGAATAGCAACCAGCGACTATTTCGCTGCTAGCAGCGTAGTTCTTATTTGAAGTTCATAATAGCTTCGCAGTCGCACCATCGATGAACAAAAAAAGAACGATTTGCCATTCAGAGCTAAACCACTTGCAAAAAATTAAAATCAAATCGCAGCAAAAGATTGTTCACAAAAAGACAATATGTACTTACTGACTGCCAGAGCACTAACGTGTTTTACAAGATTTCACTATGAAATACTATTACACAATCGTTTTTCCGACAATGTTTAGTAAGAAAAAAACACCACAGAAATGAATTATTTTAGATTACGATTTTAGAAGATTACAGAAAACAAGGGAAGAGAAAGACGTGCGGTGTGGTAGGAGATGACGGAACTATTCTACAATGATTGTTCGATAGATGGCGCTACAGCAACAACCATCCAGCCATAGACAAAAACAAACATAAAGTATTATGAAAGACCCAAAGCAGCGCACGAGCTTGGTCCACGAAAGAAGAGTTCTCTCAGGGTGTCTACACATGGCGTGATCTGACATTACGTGAAAGGGACAGCTAGATTTGAATTTCACGAGAGCAAAAGAAACAAACTATTAAGGTTATAGCTTCTCCCTTTCGCTCCCCCAGAAACTTATATATAGACTCTTTCAAACGATGTCAGGTCAGGCCATGTAGCGAGGCCTTCAACGTTTTCACCAAAGATAATATCATTACTACGTATAAGAGACGAGATTTCCAGAGAAAAATTAAAAAAGGTTATTGTATGAAACGTGCACTAGAACTGAATACCGGTAGAGATAGAGCGATAGCCTCAAGAGATCGATAGAGTAAGACAGCGGATAGGTGCTTTTATTTCTAGTACACGTTTCATACATAGTCTCATTATTTTACTACGCACATGCGCCAGACTGGGTTTCACGAAGAAATACGGTAGCACAGCAATACAACTTACTCCGCCTTGTTTTTGTAGTTTTCTGGAACGTTTTGTTACGACTCGTAGGCATAAGCCTGTTAGGATATTTCTCGTCGAAGTATTATACTGTTGTATTTCTATCCAGTGGGAATCATTGTGCAGACCTCCAGCTCGCTGGTCGAACGACATCGCAATAACAAGCAGGGACCCTATTCGGAGATATGTCATTTTATCTCGGTCACTCTCACTCCCATTAAATTCTAAATTAGAGAGACAGTGACCGAGATAAAATGACATATCTCCGAATAGGGTCCCTGAGCAGCGAAGCCTGTCTCTAAATTTTGGGTAGTTCACTAGCATTAGGTATCCGTTGTTAGATTGATCTGAACCACGAAAGTTTTTACCGTGTCTCTGCCAGTATCAACATCTCAAAGCCTCACTACATGGCCTGACCTGACATCGTGTGAAAGAGATGGCTATATATAAGTATATAGGGGAGCGAAAGGGAGAAGCTATAACATTAATAGTTTGTTTCTTTTGCTCCCGTGAAATTCATGTCTAGCTGTCCCTTTCACATGGTGTCAGGTCAGGCCATGTAGTGAGGCCTTTACGTGACCTGACATCGTGTGAAAGAGATGGTTATATATGAGTTTCTGGGCAGCGAAAGGCAGAAGCTATAACATTAGTAGTTTTTTGTTTCTTTTGCTCCCGTGAAATTCAAGTCTAGCTGTCCCTTTCGCATGATGTCGGGTCAGGTAATGTAGTGAGGCCTTTAAGTATGTGCTTGAAAACTTGAAAACATGAACTTACAAATTTGATACTGGCTAAATACACTATGTGTGGAGCCATATTTTAAGAGAAAAATGTGTAGCTCTGGGCTCGACTTTCAAGGCAAATAGGTCCTTAATAATACTCTACAAATTGCCATAGGACTAGTAACGCCATCTAGCGAACACTGTCTAAACAAACGCAAGCAGCACTCTCTCACTCGCACTCGTGCAGTCCGCGCGGTCGAACGGTTCAATGACTTTGGCGACCGTTTCTATTTTCTCTCTGGTTCTGTCGTCGGGTCGGCCTGCAAGGAAGGGGTCTTTGTTTGCGTTTCACGTTCGCGACGCACGGTATCACGCGCTGCCACGGCTCCATCGTATCCTCGCCGAGACGGAATGTGCCCTCATAAGTGGAAGCGTGGGTCTCGCTCCTTTCGGTCGTTGTGAAATGTGGTGCAGTGTGACAGGGTGGCGCCGTCAACAAGTGCAAGTGCAGTGAGGTGCAGTGGTGTGTTCGAACGCGATCGCGCGTGGGTCGGCAGCACGGCCACGGCGAGCGAGGTGCGCGTCGGTGCTGGCGGCGGGTGCACGGCCATGACCGGCGACATGCCTCTGGGGAGCGCGCACGCTTTCGGGCGCGCGCTGCTGCGGGACGGCGCGCTGCCGCCGTTGGAGCCCGGTCCGCCCGCGCCTCCGCCCAACAACGCGCAGCCGCCCGACAAGCGTCCGCCGGCTGCTGCCGCTAGCCCCGAGCAAGTCATGAAGCTCTACATGAACAAATTAACCCCTTACGAGCACCGCGAGATATTCGACTATCCCCAGGTGTATTTTATAGGCGCGAACGCAAAGAAGCGGCCCGGTCTGGTCGGCTTCCCGAACAACTGCGAGTACGACAACGAACAGGGCTCCTATATCCACATCCCTCACGATCACATCGCGTATAGATATGAGGTCTTGAAAGTGATAGGGAAGGGTAGCTTCGGTCAGGTCGTGAAAGCGTACGATCACAAGAAGCGCGAGAACGTCGCTTTGAAGATGGTGCGAAATGAGAAGCGCTTCCACCGTCAAGCACAAGAGGAGATCCGTATACTGGAGCATTTACGTGAACAGGATAAGGATAACACAATGAATGTGATTCACATGTTTGACTCATTCACATTCAGGAATCACACTTGTATAACTTTTGAATTGTTGTCGATCAACTTGTACGAGTTGATAAAGAAGAACAAGTTTCAAGGGTTTTCACTTCAGCTGGTGCGCAAGTTTTCTCACAGTCTCCTGCAATGTTTGCACGCGCTGAACAAGAGCCGGATAATTCATTGTGATATGAAGCCTGAAAACGTGCTGCTCAAGCAGCAGGGACGCTCCGGAATTAAGGTGAGTCCGCCTATATTGTTATCTTTTTGTAATAATCTATACACATAAAAGAACGAGCCCTTTTCTAGGAATCAACGGACAGAGCAAACCTATTATAGAGGTGAAATTTGAACTTGAATACTCCTCAAATGGTCTAGCTGGACAATAGGAATGAATTTTGCGAAAATTTAATCCTCAGAGTTTGTATGGAAATAAAATATTTTTACAAGCTTTTATTTAACTTGCAATGTTTGTATGAAAGTATGTATGGGTCAAATCTTGCAAGTGAAATTTATTTTTTTCCCTTGTTCAATTGAGTTGACATTTTGCATGCCTGTCAAATTCTGGTGACAATACAATATTATGAGAGCGAGCTGATCTGATGATGGTGACAGAAGTTGGAAGATTGAGCTCAGGAGCATTAGGTTTGATGGAGTTTGGACTCATTTTGATCAGTGTACACCAATAACGGATTTTATAAAAGCTAAAAAATATATTTTCTGCAGAAACTTATTCCATGCTAAGCCAATGAAATACGGTTTGTGTACTAAGTATAAAACAAAGACATTCTCAGTATTTTTCGAAAATCAACCCCTAAAGAGGTGAAATGGGGTATTTAATTTACCGTAGCCTAGGTGAAGCCGTACGTGCAAGCTAGTGGGGTATAAATCTAAAGAGAAAACTGACCTAGAAAACCAGAACTAGGCCAGTCTTAGGCTTTAGGTTATTGTGTCAACCCAGCAGCTTAGTCCGGGCATCTTGTGATCTCCAGAAAAGCCACCGGCTTGCTGATGCCAGCACAAGCATGCTGCAAAATGGTATACCATGTTGCTGCATTCTATCAGAATATGTGAGACTATTATTTCTTCCAGCCTTTGCATAGAGGACTGCTTACTATATGGTGGCAAGTGTACAGTGGCCAGTGCCTACTCCCACCCAGGCTGCCTCGACTGATTTTTAAAAGAAATACTTTTTAAACAAAAGTGTATGCCACCTTTTTCTTTAAAAAATATTTCAACTCCCGCTTTGTTGGTTTGGCATCCTTGCTCATATACAAGATCTACAATCTACTGATGACTTCCTTAGTTTGTATTCTGCACTTCATCTGGCAGGATATAATATATGAGCCAACTCGGCTCCTTTATAAACCACAGTGAGGTACGGGGCCGCTGTCACAGTTGATCCAGCAGCATCCATTGCACACATTAAAGGACAAACATACATTAAAAAAACACATTAAATCACTAACATTAAGAAATACTGACATTTGGAAGAACTATTAATGAAATTAAGCCAGTTTAAATACAAAATCCACTGTAAAGATAATCTGCCAATTGCAGACGGAGTAACAAATGATAAACGAAAAAAAGGTAATACAAATATAACACGAAACCTCGTAATCATTTTGATAGGTTTGTAATGACTACCCTAATATCAGTTTTACCTACAAACCTATCAGCTGTTTCTCATGTTGATAACAATTTAATTTTGAAACAGGAAGATTACTGTAACTAATAATCTCTTCTAATAATGAAATATTGTATCTTAAAAGGCATGTTGTATCTTGGGATACATTTTTCTGACATTGAATCAAAGAATCTTCTTATTAAATCATAGACGCCCACTACCCACTACTGGAAAAAGCCTTCCCCCTATTCGGGGGGTGTTTGGCATAATCTCCACGTGTGGCAGGCAGCTTGGAGATTGCAGAATCATTCCAAGATAATGTTCAGCGTTTACTAGCTAGGGTGCCAAGCTTGGTGGAGCCGAGTGGGGTACATTAGAAAAGTCCTGTTACCCAATTGGAAGTCTTGGAAGTCAATTTAGCGTTTGACCCGGAAATAACTAATAACAGGGTTTTTTTTCTATACATAATTGTAGTACCAAACTCTCATACTGATATACAATAATTAAACAAAATATGTATCTGGAACAAACTCAAATTATACCTTTTGCAATATTATCTCTATTTGCGCTATGTTACAGTCTATTTCAGATGACGATTGTAAGCACGGCAGTAATACATTCGTCGGCGACGATAATGTATTATGGCTCAGCCATAAATGCTTTTTCTATGTCTCCGATGATGTATCTCTCTGAAGTGTTTAATTTAATTTAATATTTATTGATTCTACGTCAGCAAATTATACCAAACACAATTTTACATAATTTATGTTATGAATTATGTCCGGGTCTTCAATATTCAATACTAAGTCCCGTAAGACTGGGCTATGTGTAGATAGATACAGGGTGATTTTGATGTTTTTTTTTAGCCTATTTAATTTAAGCTATATTTTATCACGGATAGTAACATCGGTATGATTTTGAACTGTGTTGTAGTTTTATCTGACCTAAAAGCGCTATCTCTGTCTGATATTGGTTCTGCTTACTTTCTATCTGTCGATAGTCTTGAAGTGCCTATAACTGTAACTTGGTATTCACAACTATAACATGATTGGTATTTGATAAATAGCTTGTATTTTTTTTAATTTGTTGCCTCATTTACAGGAAAGTTCTTAATTGTTTATATGTTGTATTGTTTATTGTCTGTTGCATATTTATTTTTGTTTGTAGGCTATATTTTGTGATCTAATTGGACCATAATTCATTAGAAATCATCATTATCATCATCATCAGCCATAAGGCGTCCACGTGAGGCCTCCCCCTTAGAGCGCCACACCGACCGACAACGGGCCACTTGCATCCACCGGTTACCCGCGACTTTCACAATGTCGTCGGTCCACCTGGTGGGAGGCCTATCTACGCTGCGTCTTCCGGTTCGTGGTCGCCACTCAAGAACCTTTCTTTCCCACCGGCTATCGGTTCCTCGAGTGATGTGGCCTGCCCATTGCCACTTCAGCTTGCAAACTCTGAAAGCTATGTCGTCGACTTTGGTTCTTCGACGAATTCCCTCGTTCCGGATTTTATCGTGCAAAGAAACTCCGAGCATAGCTCTCTCCATTGCCCGCTGTGCGACTCTGAGTTTTTCCAAAAGGCCAGTGGTCAAGGACCACGTTTCGTTAGAAATGAATGACACAAAATGTAATGTCCAGAAGCACGGAATATATGACACAGGAGTTCCATTAATCCTTAAACACAAAAGATATAAGCACGCTTTAGACATCTGTTGAACAGACGTTTCACAAATTACGTACCATTAATCCGCGTTTAGCACTCGTCTAAGATTAAACATGTTTAAATTTTGACAGCTCCAAACCCTTGATTGAAAAAAGAAATAAAACAAAACGTTAATGTTAAAACGATGTTTAACTTTTAGCTTTACTGTCTAGCTAAACAGTAAAATGGTTTTTGTGGTAAGAGACGCTAAGAAATTATTTATGAAAATTCAAAGGGCTAGCGCACACGGGTAACTGTTTGGTCACTACTTTTCAGGCGAATGGAGATTTCAAGATGTAGTGGTCTTTAATGCCACATGCGTTAGCCATATGTCTTTTGTTTATATGTTGCGAGTAGGTACCTAATTTACACATTTCGGAAATGACCTTGATTACAAAGAAAATTACACATTCAACTCCAATTCTAAGAACTTTGACCTTACACTGCCAGCTGTGCTGTGTATTAAAACAAGTTACACTTGCGTTGTAAACTCGTAAACAATCTCGGTGTACACCTGTACACACTCAATGATAAAATCAATAATAGGTGCTATGGTCACAATGGGTGTGTGCGTGAGTCCCGATCAGCTGAGCCACACCCTATGTGGTTACCTTTCTGGACGTTACATGAAGGGTGATCACATAGGGCGGTCACTATCGCCCGTGGCAGAGAATAAGTAACAGTTACAATAACTTTACTGCCCCTCGGGTATTCCGAAAAAAATCTGCTAATATTGGGAGAGAAAGGCGTGATTTTGGTTGTTACTCCATCGATCGCTACCTTATAATAAGGTCTGAATTATGATTTCGCGGACTTATTAGGATGGTTTATATTTTGCCAAACAAGGTCGTATTCAAGCCAGGAATGTGAACAATTGTTGTCTCTTTCAAAATTGAGGATACTTTTAAAGTACCATTCAACCAACAAATCTCATATTTCAGAAAGGTTCTTGAGTGGCGAGTACGACCCGGAAGACGCAGCTTAGGTAGCTCAGGCTTAGGTACTATCTCTGTCTGGCTCACTAGGAGGACAGACGACATTGTGAATGTTTCGGGCAACAGATGGATGCAAATCGCAGATTGTCGTTCAGTGTGGAGCTTTAAGGGGGAGGCTTTTGTGCAGCGGTGGACGTATTCTAGCTGATGATGATGGAGTCTCAGATATTGTGAATAACAAAATACAAACGTCTTCTAGTCTACCGTGTAGAGATCAGTATAGGCAAGATGTTGTTGTTTTAATGTTGTTGACTTACACTATTGAATTAGGAATTTCCTGTAATGATAGTTGTAATTTGCATGAATAAATAAATAAATAAAATGTTTGGCCACTTTGTGCGATGTGGAAAGATAGAAGGAAAAGGAGGACCAGAGCCCGTATTGCGATGGTTAGGTTCAGACGACGACGCCCCGCGATAAGGGACGCCCCGCGATAAGGTGTATGGTCGCGCAGCATCGTCGGCTGAACCTAACAATCGTCGCAATGAGCATCTCATGGCACGGACCCAGAAAGATCAAGAAAAGCATTCTAAGACCAGATAAAAGTGAAGACGGGTGACCAACACGGATCTCGAGGTTCCATTATCTGAATATTCTGCGTTACCCAAATATTTGTATTACACATTTCAACAGAATGCATGTCGCGTTGCGGAAATAATAATACGTCATAATACGGATAAATGATCGAATTTTATCAAAGTAGGTATTACGCGGCGGTATACGTTATCTTCACTATCCAAGTCCGCGCGAACGTTCGTCGGCTATTTTAGAATACATCCCGGTGCTAGTAAAACAGTAGGGATCCGCGATAAAATTAACTCGGTCCTAACACACTAACCAGTTCCGCATCTGTGTGAGCGAGTACGAGTTACTCGATAACAAGCCGTCGCGTGTTGCGCTACTGTTTTGTTTCTGTCGATATGATCAGCTCTGTCTCGGGCCATGCGATGCCTGTGGTTATTTACGTCAGAATACGCGCGATATAGCTTCAAAACATCGAAAATATTCGGTGGATCATTTCAGACTGCCAAAGGTTAGCTTAAGATTCGTTGTAAGACTGTGCAGAGTCCGCCTGATACGCACTTTTTTAATGGTTAACATGCTAGGCCTTTTTACCACAAATCACCTCGCCCCCCACAACAAATAAAAAAAAAAAAAAAAAATACTTATGGCTTCCTACACCATCTTTTTATCAGATGTACCGCTTGTGAAATATGGGCCGACAAAGTTGCTTACAACTGCCTTTTCTAAACTATGTGTCTCCCCTGCCTTTTCTAAACTATGCATCTCAGAAACTTGTAATCTTCCATGTTGATAATCTTAGTAAAAACTTTCTTTTAAAATTATTTCGAGCAACATGTGATAATTACTTTTTGAGATATGCGGTAAAAACCGATAAATACTTCAAACGTCCTACGCACCTACGGAACCCTACTAAGCATGGCCCGACATGCTCTTAACAAGTTATTTTTTATAGGCCCACGCGAATGAAGTCGCTGGTAACAGCTTGTTCAGTATAAACCTATGTGTCTCCAGCACCGTTTTATGCAGAATGAATGTAGTAGCAGCCACGCACCAGACCAGTGGCCTTATGTAACCACCGCGATGGTCTTCGTTTGCTATCCCGCTCGCTCGCACGGTGCTAGTAAGTTGGCGCGAACGGCACGCGATGACCATCGCAACTAGAGTTACATGATAAGGCCCCTGTTCTACCATCATGGTTCCTGGAGATTGGAGAACGAGGTCTTCTTCACCTTAAATAATTCATTATTGAAACTTATCTCCGCATGGAGACGCCCTTGGCCGTTAGAATATATCGCCATATCTAACGTCGACGTCATGCGCGTATCTACACAAACATAACTGCGGTTATACGCGTGAAACTGCATTACCAAGCTTGCGGACGTGACGCAATAATCCGCAACATCAGCCATTTCAAATTCTAGCTTTAAGGCCGCGACTGCCTGTGCTATCTCTGTCATACATTTGCTACATTTTAATTAAAAATAAAATTCACAAACGGGAATTTAAAAAAAGTTACATTCATCTTTAAGGTAAAAAAGATCGTATTTCTTTGTTTAAAAAAAAAAAAAAAAAAAACACTAGCTGCGCCCCGCGGGTTTCACTCGTTTTCTGGGATAAAAAGTAGCCTATGTGTTAATCCGGGGTGTAAGCTTCCTCCATACTAACTTTAATTCAAATCCGTTCAGCCGTTACAGAGTTGAACGGGAACAAATACACTTACATACTTACCTACTTACACATTTACATACAAACTTTCTCATTTATAATATTAGTGTGATCGGTATGGTTATTTTAAAGACTGTTTTTTTTTATTACCGCTCAGTGATTTTTTTATCTTCATAAATGTCAGTGTTTGAACGAGACAGCCTATGAGGGAAGCGGGCTCTTATAAAGTTACTTCATTAAGCCACGAGCCAAGCCAATGCCGTTGCATCAGTAAAAAACGTTTTACCACAAAAAGGTAAACCTTCAACCGTTCACTCGCGCAAAAAGCTTGACCTAGAACGATGATGATTTAGCTAAAGCTTACCAATCATAATTTTCAATTATGCGCGTCTTTTCCGGGTATCTCTTTGGCGTAAATGTTATTCATTCTCTTCATGATCCGAGTAGCGGTGCACTGCGGTTTTACTTGCGATATTGCTGTTTGAAACCGATAACCGGTAAGAAAGGTTCTTGAGTGGCAACCACGAAATGGAAGACGCACCGTAGGTAGGCATCCCATTATGTGGATGACTGACGATATTTTAAAGGTCGCGGGTAACCGGTGCATGCAAGTTGCAAATTGTCGTTCGGCGTGGCGGTCTAAGGAGGCCTTTGTTAGCAATGGACGTCTTCAGGCCGTTGATGATTATGATGATTATTTACCCGGCCAGTTTTACCTCATTTGTGCCCGACTGCCAAAGAAGGATGGTAATGTTTTTGGGGTGTATGTAAGTATGTTACCTCCTGTAGCAACGGCTTGACCGATTTTGCTGAGTAAGGTATCGTTGAATTCATTATTACGTCCTAGAAGTGACATCTATAGCTACATTTTGGAGTCGGGTATTTTATTTTTTTATTTTAATACTAAGTACTTGTTGTTGAGGGTAGCCCCCGAATACTGAAACGTTTGTTAACTTTGACAACAGATTAATTCTAATACTGCCTTTGTCTGGCACTAAGCAAATGACAAAGGCAGCAATAGACTTAATCTGTCGTTAAAGTTAACAAACGTTTCAGTATTCGGGGGTAAATGTTTTATCCGCCATAACTCTACTAACAGAAAGATGAGTAAATTCACATTTGCAATGTTATTGCGGTGCACCGTTTGTTACGTACCAGTAAGTGTTTCACGGAGGCAGCTACTCGCTTAGACACATTCACAGCGTATTTTTGTAACGGTATTTATTCGTACAAAATCTAAGTGCAAAATTAGTGAAACATTTAAAGAAACGGAGTTCCAATAAATGGAAAAAAGTTAAGGCGAAAATGTTTGTCAATAGGTACGAGGCAAGAGCGATCTTGATCTTTGACCGTTGTCGAAAATCTCAATTCGAAGGCGACAGACAAAGGCAAACTATCGAGAAAAGTTTCGCGAGCTGGCTGTCAGATTAAAATCTAGTTTTCTAGGTTACTTTTATCACCTAGCCAAATGATATGACGCCATTCTATACACATTTTTTTTCTATGTATATAAATGAAACCCTATATTTCCATTTTTTTTTTTTTGATGACGATGCTGTTCGGTTGGTCTCTAACGGCCTCTACAGCTATAACCGGACTTTAGCCTATTTTTCCTGGTCACGCTATAACTTGAGAAAGGCTGGACCGATCTTTGTTGTTGTGTTCGTAATTGTGAGGACAAGGTTTGTATGAAGAGCTTAGCGAGGCCGAAGGCCGAGGCTTCGCGGGCATCAGCTAGTAACTCCAGGGCGAAAAATTATACTACATTATTTAACAAAAAATAGGTAAATGATTAATATGCAAGTCTACACTGAGCATGGTTTACTTTCACTTTACAAATATGTATTGTAGAAACACAAAAAAATATTTATTTTTCAAGAGTTATCGGCCTTCATTATAGACTCGCAAAGCCTACTTTTCAATGCTTACTTTTAAGCTTTTATTAGCTTCTAAATACACCGCAAACGAATCGGGAATATGCAGAGAAGACTTGCAAATTAGTTTTATTGGGATGTATTTTTAAAAAAAAGGGGTTCTAACCCCTCTTTGACAGCCTTTAAACCACAGCTCTCGGTTCATTTCGGTGCACACAAACACAACATAACGTGTCGCATTCTCATTTGCGTACTTACCTTCCGCACTAATAATATTGCCCTTTGTTGATCCTTTGTTTTGTTAAGTGTAGTCTGACGATTTGTACTTTTTTCTAGCGTAACTGGTCACCACGATACAGGGAATCCTAGTGTGGAGACCAGGGTTTAACTAGCTAAATTAAATTTTTAATTGTGGAAAATAAATTATTATTATTATCTCGAAACTTAAGAACGCTATACCCTAAACTGGTATGCGGCAGTCGCTTCAAAAACTATCGAAAAAGGCCACATGCGATACGTGATATCTTTTGTTTGTTCAAGTGAGTCCTACATTTTGGGACAAATAAAATATAGAGCATCACGATTCGGTGGACATTTATCGATTTTGATTATTTTTTCATATCATTTCAACAACCGCTACGCCACTCGACGACCTATTTGGCTCAATGAACGAACGTCTGTCTTATTAGTAGGTCCCGGGTTCGATCCCGGCCTGGCAGATGTTTGAATGATGAATTTTGATATCTGCTCGATTGAGTCTGCATGTTATTGTCATTAATCTTTATTGTGTTACATGGCATCCCCGACAGAAATAATATTAGTGGAAAAATATGAGTGTAAAAAAACGTATTCCATATAACCTTTTTTTTTTATCAAAGAATCTTTTATAGGGGACTTTTATCTTTTTTTTTATCTTTTCTTTCTGCATAGGAGTATATTTCTGACAATAAGTTTTCGCACAACAGAATATCTGCTATTAAATTATTCAGCCGACCCAAATAGTCGATGTTTACATCGACGTAAACATCGATGTCGATAATGTTTATAATCTTAGTATCGATAACTCCCTTACCTATCAAGTGAGATAAACGCTTCATCGGTAATGCATTGTTGCCTGTTACCGCGAGTGCCCACGTTTTCTGTTCACCGCGCTTCCTTCCTTAGCACACTTTCTGACATTGTTGTCGTGTTAAAAAATTCATATGCTCGTTAAAACAAGTTGATTTAATCTAACAAAAGGCTCGTTGTTGCTAGTTATGAAATTTAACGGGTCGAGAGGACTAACTTTTTTAAATTAATATTTTGTTTTTAATTTTTTTTTTAAACTTAATATTAGGTACGTCCATGGTTCAGACTGAGATATGTTCATGGTTCAGTTAAGACTTGTAGAGACGTTTTCGTAGATCGACAAGAACTAAAATCTATGAAAAAAAAAAATGACGTGGATTTGATACTTACCTTTTTTTTAAAAATAAAACGGGAATACTCACGCTAAATGCAGAATGTGATCCAAACTATAGTCGGAATAACCGACTCAATGTAACGTGAATATTCCCGTTTTATTAAAACAAAACTAATATCTAGCAATCAGTTTTGTAAAGAACTACTAATTCCTTGAATAGCAAACTTATTAAGAGTAATTTAAATTTAGGGAATTACGGGAACATAATATGGCAACGCCAACCATTTTACTCTCCGGCCCGACATTATAGCGGTTTTTTTGTCCAAAACCGGTTTGTTTTCTGCTTATTTGGTAGACGTAAAAGTAATAATTAAATATCCTCCTAAACACATCTGTGCTGTTGATGGTTTCGGCACAGAATAATGTATGCTTTGTTAACGGTTTTGTTTTTTGGTCAAAAATACATTTATGTTTCATGAGCCGTAGCTCACATCTCATTTTTTATTTATGGGTTCGTCCAGCTAGAATGCGCACTTTGACTAGAGTAAAGTAAAGTCTTTAAAGTATCCATTGTCATATTGTCATTCCTTCGATCCAGTACAATGCTGGACAAACGTATTCCCCTTCTCCATCCATTTACCTATCGAGCTGAACCTGAACCCAATCTTTGCAGAATGGATTCAGATCCTCTAGCCACCGTTTATCGTTTGCGGGGCTTACTGGTTTGTCTGGGATTTGCATAAATCGATGTCATTGATAAAACAGATATTTAAATTTGTCCCAGTTTTCACCTAGCCATGGACAAGAAGGGACTAAAAACCGGCCGACCGACAATCCACTTCCGGCTTTGATTTCGTAAAAATAGAACGTATGTTTCATGCCGCACGATTATTTTTAAACTCCCTGCACCGAAACGAATGATTGAGTTGACATGGCTTGACGAGTTCATTGACAGCTTGATGATACACGAAGCCTTCAAATCGGAGAATTACAAAAAACAAAATCTCTCATATTTATTTATTTAATCCTTCTTTCTCATTTAAAAGTTAGCTAAAACTTTAATTTATCACTATTTTTACTGCAATTGCAAATAGGTAACTAGTAGTTCGCGGCGAACTGAGACCTCGCAATCCCTATATCTTCACAACCCCTGGACCGATTAAACTCATATTCGAACTTAAAAATTGTATTGAAATGAACTACTTGTCTACAAAAATTCATGAAGATCGGATCAAGGGTTCGCAAGTTATCATCGGACAAAAATACACACAAACATGCATACAAATGCCGATTTGTCCCAGTAAACTCTGTGACCTTCGCTTCGCTCGGTCAAATGGGTAACATAATTATTGTGCTTACGATAATTATCGTTTTATGCATACATCACTTAAACTATGAAATTCTTGTGCCGTAGCTCGATAAGTGCTAGATGATGCGCAAAGCCTTAAAATCGGAGAACTGGCTTAATTGGCAGGAAGGCGGCGAGCGCCACATTGCTGGACTTAATTTTTCTAGCAAAGTCTAACGAGACGGCGCGCTAATCACTTAGGTGTCTCTTCCTCCTTTTTTTGCGAGGCTTCGATTTTGCTGGGCTGTTTAGAAGATAGGCTTATCTTGGGTTCTTAATGTATATACTTAAATATAAACAAATTTTGTGAATTTATTTTCTTCAACAAATCTCTAATTGAATCCAGAAATCCAGCTTCTCATATAATAGTGTCTGGAGTTTGTTTCTTGCTTATCTCGATTTGTCTTGGGATGCTGAACGGTTAAGTTGCGAGGTTAGATAAAAAAAAAACGTATATAATCAACATTATAGTACAAAATATCTTAGTAAATGTAAACTTACTTGTTCGAGTAGAGCAAGAGTTTAGATAATATCATAACCCTTTTTCGTCGTCTGGTTAAAGAGGTCGATACCATACAGTTGTAATTCAAATATTACAATCCATAATTTTCTAAACAGTTTGGTACGTTCAAAAGATGCCAATTATTATATCCGAACCATAATATCATAACCCTTTTCCTTCGTCTGGTTAAAGAGGTCGATACCATACAGTTGTAATTCAAATATTACAATCCATAATTTTCTAAACAGTTTGGTACGTTAAATGCCAATTATTATATCCGAACCATAAAATGTCAAATATAGTTCTGCACTGTATGCTTTATCTCTAAAAGCGCATTCATCCATACTGCATCCATTCTTCAAGAGGGGATAAATACCCCGACTCTGGGACAAACGCGATCCAGTTATACGGGTTTTATTTTTAAATCTACCTGACGCACAGGTGTTCCCGAGGTCACTGGTAAAGTGAACATGTGTTTTTTGTTTGACAGGTTCGGTTTGGCTGCCTCTTTGTTGGTCTTGCTTTTAATTTGTAGGATTGACAATGTTGAAGTTTATTTAGGATAATAAAGTTTGAAGATCCATTGTTTATTGTGTGCTGGCCAATGCACTTTTGTTTCTCTCTCAAATGGGGGCAAACTGAGATCTATCATGGGTCCGATGACACGTTAAATTGTAGTTTTCTGTCGTTTGTTTTATAACGAAAACCGCGAAGCCAAGTCAAAGACCTTCAGGCGGCCTGTACTGTCTGACACCAGGGCAAGCCATTCTACACGAACTTACTTTTAGGAAAACGCTAGAAATATCTGACATTGAACACAGTCGGTCAAAATCAGCATGATCACTCGGGACTCGGGACTCGGGAGTCTGGAGCGATATTCAGAGAACTGCGTCGCTGCGATCGGGGAAAACACCAGTTTTATTTGTTTTCATTTGTGTTGTAAAACTGAAAAGTTGCTAGGTATTTTCAGTTTAAAGATTTTTAAATATTCAGTTGTACGTTAGGTCAGGTTAGGCGTTGTTTTGATAGTATACGCCACGCTTAACCAAAATGTCTTATTATCTTTAAAATCTATTTAATGAAGGCGTATCTTAATGATTTGAAACTATTAACAAAATGTGTACATTTCTTGATCAAATCAAAATGGCTGTTAATTTTTTTCTTGATTTCGCCCACGAGTATACTTTGTACTTCCCATAAACGTTTTGAAATGATCTCCGTAGTCTGTTCTGAGAATTTAGTTTCTTATGGCTCTCAAATTTTTATTCGACGAGGAAAAATACATTTTCGGTGTATACTAGGGTTTAGTTTCATAGGAACAATTTTACTATGGCTTTAGAGTTCCTACACTTAAATCAACTCAAGTAGTAATTGCATTGTAGTTCCTAGTATTATAAATAACAAGTACTTATCACCTTAAATTGTTGTACATCAATTTGTTATTGAGATGAATTTGCAAGTTATTGTTTCAACGAAAGTTAGCGATTATTATATTTAAATTAATTATTTCTCAATCCGGTAGCAATGTGAACGTGGCGAATAATAATCTAATTCACGGTCCACCGAGCTAATCAGCTACCAGTAAATTTATTCTACCGTTTTAGAACAATGCCGTGAATAGTTTTTTATAAAGACATTCTAAAGGAGTTCTATGTTAAGGATATACCACCAATCTATGCTGTAAAAAACTTGCCTAAAGTGTTGCGAGAAGACACGCATGATAGGGTTCAAAAAACGTTTGTTTTTAAGTTTGAAAAATATCTGCAGTTAGTCAAAAACGTGTCGACACTCGTGATAGGATTTCGCAGATATGCTTGATTTCAAGTTTGCAAATTGTTCCTGAGCTAGATGTTGTTGTTGCTGTTTATTTTAATCACAGCGTGCAAGTCATGAGAATCTCAGTTATTGTTTGCATTTCACGAACCAAACTATAAATATAACAGTGGTCGATCCAATCTATAAAACTATGCATTACAAATTAATACTAGATTAAAAGGTTAAATGTCAACAAAGAGAGTCAAGTATGACTGGTTTTTTGTGTAAAAAAAGACTACGCAAACATTACTGCGTTCCGGATTGATGAGCAAATGTTTCCAGCGACATACTGGGTGCAATAGTTATTTTATTTAATCTATTAATAAATCTAATATCTTAGGGTGACGAGCGCAGTGCAATGCCATTGCTACGCATGGTTTTAAAGTCTCGAAGCTTAAAACTTCTGGGTAGCGCTGAACGCTTAACAACAGTCGAGCGACTTGCACATCTCGACACTCACCTCGGGTTTCTGAAACGCTTGTTAACTTTGACAACATATTTAGTCTATTGCTGTCTTTGTCATTTGCTTAGCGCCAGACAAAGTCAAAGTTAACAAACGTTTCAGAAACCCGAGGTAAGTACCTACTACTTACTACTAATGTTTGAAAAAAAATGTAATTGCTAAAGTTTTTAATTAATTAATTTCGTACTTACCTTACTACTTCCTGTTTAAATTAGCGCCATCGCTAGATACGCAACTAATGAATATTCAAGTGGCTCTCTCCGAAACTGCGAAGTCGAAACTTTTGTAATATCGCGTGTCCTTCCACGAGACCCTCTTTTATTTTATTAATTCTCAACAAATTGTGTAGAACAAAACACTTTGGGTTGCCAGGTTGTTGGACTCCTTTGACAAAGTTTGCGTGCGGTACCCAAGCACGCGAAGTACATTTATTTCGCCTCTAACATTCAGAATTATATAATTTGTCTATGCCATTTTCACAAAATTCTTTCTTAAGTTAAATAAGGTTACAGCAAGCTTTCTTAAATAAGCTGACACTGATCACACCATCAAATATCTCAACATTATGTTTGCCATTTAGAATGAGACCAATTGACATAGATAGTTCAGAAAGTCTCAGATACCGTCACGACTCACAACGCTCAGCAATGAGCGAGCGATCAAACGGTTTTTTTTTATTGTACTGATTGTCGAGACGAGCAAGTCGCTCACCTGATGTTAAGCGTCACGCTTGCCCATAACAGTAGAATGCCCCCAAACATTTTGAACTTCGACAGTTCCAAACTCTGCGCGGTACCGCACTACGCTCGTCGCCCTGAGATATTAGATGTTAAATCTCTGTATGCCAAGTAATTTCGCTGGAAACATTGCCCTTCAATCCGGAACACAGTAATGCTTGCTTGCTTCGCGGTTGAATACTTCCCCAAGCGGACTAGCAAAAGAGTCCACACAACAACAAGGCGATCACGGTGTGTTCTTTATTATTAGCAGTTTCTATTGTAGTGTCTCTTTTTCTAATAATCACTATTCCATATGCCGATAAACCGCAGCATAGAAAAGAAAATCAGAAAAAAAAAACAAATAATATCAGATATCTGCCAACCACTCCCATGATTCCCTGCGACAAAAGATAGATTGGCATCAATTTTACCTGCTTAATCTTGAGGACAGGTGTTTCAGAATAAAGCTTCCGGTGCAAGGTATGTTTGCATTGTTGCTTGTGCTTGTGCGTCTCGTATTGTGCGTCCTTGCAATAAAATAGAAACATAAACATACAAAAAGTCTTGTGTTCGTCTTGATAACCACCGTCTTGTTTTTCCAATCGTCTTTTCACTGTTTTTTTTTTGCATCTGTTTGATTTAAACTGGTCACCGCGGTTCATGTTCTGTACTTAAATTGCATGTCTTTTTGAAGAAAGCTTGGTTATCGATAGCCACCAAAATACAGGTGTTGTCATGTCACACCTAGTTTGGTGGCTATGGCTGTAATTTTAATGTTAGTACCGTTACGCAAAAAAAAAAAAACTTGAGTATGATAAGGACATATAAGAAGCTTGATGTCATTCTAAGTATTGCTAATTTTAAACTAACAAAAGATATCTGGGTATTGTTGATAGACCAGATCTTGAAGGACAAATTAACTATTCAAGTTTACTAAACTGCCACCGTAGCACGCCAAACTCTACAAACAATTAGCGACCTGATTATGCTGGGAACTTGAGAGCAACGCCTCAGGGCGTCTTTTACTAGACTGTCACGCCATTGTAGCCCTTAGAACCATTTATTAATAGCCGGTTTCAGCTTAATAATCAACGCGCATAACAATTAAACCACTAAGTAGAAGCAGTTAACTAATGACTTAACATCTGATTGTCATTCCAAGGGCTGGTACATCACGTGTCCGCATAAACAAACCTGTCTCTTCAATTTAAATCAGCAAACACGCAAATGAGTGGTGCTTGTTTACAGAACCTTTATCAAGATTTATGTGGCTATGTATGTATGTATGGTATTCGTTTACATTTGCATCTAGGGTCTGGAAGAGAGATAAAGTATAACCAGTATGGTATGCTCCTTGAAGATTAAAGAAATTCGTGCGTGCTCAATTGCTTGGTAGTCACATAGAGACTACACATGGCCCGACCCGACATCGCTTGAAAGAGATGGCTATATATAAGTTTCTGGGGAAGCGAAAGGGAGAAGCTATAACCGTAATAGTTTGTTTCTTTTGCTCCCGTGAAATTCAAATCTAGCTATCCCTTTCACACGATGTCAGGTCGGGCCATGTGTAGACACCCTCAGTCCAAAACAGACCAAAAGTACCAAAACCTAACTCTTGAACTTATTTCCTCAGCATCCTTTTACTTACTGATCTGTTTCTACATCTTCCATTAGCAAACCAGTAACTTTTTCAAATACCCCTACTGCTTCTTTCGGGTCTGAAGGGCCTATTTCAGAGGAGACATCCTATTTAGGCTTATTGGTCCCTTTTGGACGAAGGGAAACGCACAGATAAGATTATCTTCTTTACTGGGACAACCTCAGGAAATTGGCTGTATTCTGTAACTCAGAACAATAGCGAAAATAACATTGTAAAGACCACACAAAAAAAAGGCTTTTTTGCCCTAAACTATTTTGCCTTCATCTGATCTATTGCTTCTCTTAGTTCCCTCAGAAATCTAGAGAGTTTTTGTTTTGTTTTTACCCGAGCGTCCAAGAAGGAGGGTTTGTGAAACAGAGAGTTTGTGTCTTCCTAATTATTAGTGGCACATTGTCGGTCGGTGTGGCGGTCTAAGGGGGAGGCCTATGTTCAGCAGTGGACGTCTTCTGGCTGATAATGTAATGTAATGTAATTATCTTCTGTACCTCAAACGGCTTGACCGATTTTGAGTGAGGTGTCATTGGATTTATCTTTATGCCTGGTGTGACATACGTTATATTTTGCAGTCGGGTTTTTTATTTCATTTAATAATTATTATTGTTTCATAGTTAAACCTATATCTTAAAAAAAAACACGCCAGCGGCAGCAAGGCCAACGAGAATCAAGGTTTTTTGTCCGAATCAGAATGCCCCCAGGAAACGGATGTATATACGGCAAATGATCGAGGAGAGTGGCAGAGTCAAAAACAATTGCTGTTTGAACTATAGGAAGACCGGTGACTCTCTCTCAGAGCTGGTGAGGCAAAACGGAGTCTTAACGACACAATAGCATTATGTGGCAATGTATACTTAAATAAATAAATAGCTTTGCTCGGAACATCGCTCTCGATCCGACAGCTCCGATCAATAGGAAGTTTTTAGTATTTGGTTCATGCGCCGGTTACCAAAGGCACATACATCGATCTCGCCGGCGTGGTTTAGCAGTCCCTGGATCTGTCAGAAGATCTATTAGATTCTTTCCAAATAATTAAACAAATAATAACCAAAACGCTAGGGCCCCAGGGCACACCCCTTCGGGGTGCCAGGGCAAGTCTGATTTCCACCTCCCAGGTGATGGCCCAAGCCGAGGTTCGTACCGCAGCGGTACGGTGCGCTAGTCACCGTCGCGTCTAAATAATAGTTTTAGGGCTCAACGCCATATGCGTTCGCCAAACGTCCGTTAAAGTTGCAGTGGCCAGTCATGTAAAAAAAAAACATCGCTCACTCAAACATATCACTCTATCGTTGTCATGCGTCGTGCACCGGAGCCAGCCGGAGACAAAGAGGGCTCAAATATTATAACATCTTTATTCAATTTGTAATTGTTATTTGTAATTTGTAATTGTTTATTCTTTTAATGTAATAGGGCCAATGACCATCAATGGACAACACAAGGTTGACAACAAAGTATAAACAGTTCAGTAGTTCCTCAATCATAAGGAAACTAATACAAACAACCAAGTGAATAATGAAATGACCACCTTTTATAGAAGTCATTGCTGCGAAAGATGAACTTTATGCAAATCGCCAAGTTATGTTAATGATATGACAATAGAGCCAAGAATACACATTTTCCTTTACTTCATGGTCCTTCGAGCCTGTAACAATTCTGCTTAGTGTGTTTACGGAAGTTCTTAAGGTGTACAAGTATGTTAGGAAATTAGGAGGTCGCTTCCGTCAGAATGGGGGAGGTTTTTGTGCATTTTTTGATTTTGTTTATGGACTGACAGTTCTAATGTATGGAGTTCTGAATCGAGCAAACGAATTTTTTTGCTCGAGACGAACATTTATTCATTTTTATACCTCGAAGCTTTGATAGTAGTCTATGTTACGACTGCGGCTATATTCATCTGAATTTATAATATTAGTATATGGATTTGTTCGTCATAGTGGCTTAATTATCATAATCGAGATTATCTTGGCGCCACCATCGAGGCTATCATCGAGGAGTTGCGGTGGCCGTCTGTGGTCTCCTTCACCAAGTGATACTTTCTGAATGCAAATAATCGACTTTTTGATTAATGTACCAAAATACATCTATATAACTATTGAGTTGAAATGATTAGTTTTTTTTTTTCACCTTGGTTTCATAAACATTTTATATTCGGCAACATATTTTATTACGCTAGATAAGGTCCTACAAGATTTATCTGATAATAAAGTTTCATTGATTGATTTAGCTCGATAGCTACCGTTATGCGCTTCTTAATTAACTCTTTCAAAGTAATTAAATATTTAATTGAAACTATTCAACTAGTCTCAAAGGAGGTGGTTATTGGAGGACATCCGCTTGAGAAATGTATTGGCAGGAGTGCACTTTCTTTTCTCACGGTATATATTTTAATCAGATACAGATATACTTAAATGCTGTTCACAGTCGTAAAATTAGTTTTATGTTTGTCGGTAGAGTTTATATTGGAGGAAACTAACCTTAGGAGGATGCACTTACCCATGCTCATATAAAAAGCGGAAACGTTCTACCACCCTTAAAATTATATCCGAAGGTTTTTTTTATCTTAATCATCATCAAATTAATGAAAGGTATGTTTTTTTTTTTTTTTTAATTATATTTCTCGGTGACTAGACGAGCAAGTCGCTCACCTGATGTTTAACGTCACGCTTGCCCATAACAGTTCAGTGCCACCCAGAATGTTGAACTTCAACAGTTCAAACTATGCGCGGCAATGCGCTGCGCTCGTCACCCTGAGATCTTAGATGTTAAATCTCTGTATGCCCAGTAATTACGCTGGAAACATTGCCCTTCAATCCGGAACACAGTAATACTTGCACACTACTGCTTGGCGGTTGAATAACTGGCAAAGGTGACTTATATGTATGAGCTTATTTAGTATGCTCTATTCATGCTAATGCACCAAAATCCAAAGGTGCCACGTCCCAGCGCACGACGCGGTAAGAAGAATGTTTCTTTATGCGCAATCTACTTGTTATATTGTCCTTGGTCTGCTCACACTCAAAATTATTTGATTCGGGCTTATCTTGTTGCTAGATTAATTTTTCTTCTGCTGCCAGATTAACGACATCATTTTGCCAACTCCTTACAACTTGCCCAACCTGTTTGAACGAAACGGGTTGTCTACAAAGTTGTCAGTTGTAGCATTTCAGTGGTAACAGACCTGCGAACGGCGGACCAATTAGATAAAAAGGAGGAAAATATATATTTCTCTCTCCTTTATTCCCGTTTGTCAGACGGCGGTCCGGCCGTTCCATTTCCGCAGGTCTGTACTGGTATTCGAAGCCCTACCTGTTTATTGTTTTTTTTTTGGGTGGGTGGTCTAGTGCCAGTTTATAGGGCCACCTACAGGCCTCTCAAATTACATTTATTGTTCTAGAACAAACAGCTGCAACCTACAATTTAACGTGTCACCGAACAGAGCAACGACAACTCTGTCACCAACCATGGTAGGACTTGAAGAGTCCGCCTGGGAAAGTACCACATCTTTGCCATTTATTCAACCACCAAGCAGTAGTGTGCCGACTGCTGCTTGGTGGTTGAAGTTCAACATTATTGGGTAGTCCCATAATGCTACCACCAAACTAAACTTAAGGGAAAGCGTGATGCGTACCATCAGGCTAACGACTAGCTCGTCTCGTCACTCAGTAAATCAACACAAACAATCTTCGGTATCCCATTGGATAAGGAAGGTATACCCCTCCCTATTGAATCTGCTACCTTCGTTCAGTTCTTGTGTGCTTTCTGGGCCTAACTTCTACCCGAGTTAGTAGTTGGGTAAAAGAGGATCTGTCTAAATCGAACTTAATCAAAGGTTGGTTATCTCTGATTTGTTAAGAGAGCAGGTTGAGTGCGACGGTTGCTCCATAAAATATTCGATATCAATACGCATCGAATCACATCCGCGCATAACCACAGATTGCTTATCTTGTACGCAGTTTCCATAGCCCCATAACAATCGAGTAACGCGATCCGGCCCCCGGTCTGAGTCAGAGATAAAATTGGGTCATACGGTCGAGACGAGCCGTATCGATTTTGCCATCTTACGCAAACCATTGATGTGCAGCCATCATGGAGCCCATACATGAAGAAGATGGCATTATAATAAATAAATGCCTTCTTACGGGGTAAGGGAGGCATTACAACTTACAACACGCCTTCTTTTACTCCACGAATCCACGATAGATGGCGGGTGTTTTTTACCACGGCTTAAACTCGCAAATCACACTCTAGATTCTGCATTCAGGACGCTCGAAGCGCACCACACATCAGTCTAAATACACTTAATACTCTGATTGGTTGATTGTTAGGCGCGAGTAGGCGTAACCTTAAGATAGCCAATGAGAACGCTTGGTCGCACTCCCCGCGACCCGCGCTTTCCTCAAACTTTGCTGACTTTTTGTAGGAACAACGAATCTCGTAATGCGGTATCTAATGTGATATGTATACTTTAACGCATGCAATGTAGCGCTATCTATTTTAAATTACAGAAATATAGAAATTTTATTCATGAAAAATATAAATGGATAAAAAAAAGGAATTAGCAAAATTCACAAAATCAATACTCCTAAGTAATATTGTTGGGCACGAAACAAGGACCCTATTCCTGTGCGCTCGAGATTATCTCGATTACTGTCTCTCTAATTTAGAATTTAATGGGAGTGAGAGTGACCGAAATAATCTCGAGCGCACAGGAATAGGGTCCCTGATCCCAACTCGGCGTAATGCTGGTTTTAGACAACCAGCGCTGGTTTTCTGTTGGGACCGGCAGGTGACGTCACGATTAGTTATTATTTATGACAAAAAGAGATAGATAAAATAAAAGCAATAACAAAATGTAAGAATGTCAAAGTAACGTGTCAACTAAAGGGGAGGTGGACAGGACTCATGTTAGAAGCAAAAAAGAGAAATGGACGAAACTTCTAACAGATACCCTAGAGATAGCAAAAGTCGAAGTTGAAGCAGACAGAACGAAGATGGGACGATGATATTAAAAAAATGGCTGGCCAAACTGGACCCAAACAGCGAAAGACAGAGAAAGGTGGAGGTCTTTAGATGAGGCCTTTGTCGATGGACAAGCTGTATCGGATAAACCGGTTGCCTAATGCCTAATTAATATTATAAATTTTAATAAAGTAACTCTGTCTCTCTGTCTGGGTGTTTGTCGCGTTATGACGGCTGAACGTCTGAACGGATCGAGCTGAATTTTTGCATAGATACAACTTTAGGGTCGGAGACGGACGTAGACTTTTTTTTTCGAAGTCGCGGGTAACATCCTGATAAAATTTAATTTGGGTTTAATAAAATGAGAATACTCACGTAAATGTGTCAATACCACGTCAGTTTTCATAGTAAAATACATATGTATTCATTATTAAGTATTAACTTTGTACGTACAGCATTAAGGCTTATTTTATTTTAATTTATTTATGGCATAGGCCTCATCTTTTGTTGAAAAGTACTATGACGTCAATCGTAAATAACGTTGCACATTCGAATTCCCCCTCGTTCCTATATTTTCTGCTTGGCAGTTACAGAACCAATGATAGTTTCTATTTGTTACTCTTGAGTTACGCTTTATTATCTTTGGTTATGCCTTATTAAGTTCTAGGATGAACCAGCAATGATCTTTTAGCGTTAATTTAATTTTACTGCCCTTCTGAGAACATAGCCGTAACAGAGCATCCATTATGGGATATGCTTATGTTATGGTCTTGTGAAACCGCTTGGTACCATTCTCTGTAAAAGGACGTTTGGATGATCAAGTTTCATGGCCTGTTTACCCGACTGCACGGGGTATACTTATGTGTTCTTATATTCCACTTGTCCTAAACGGCTTGACAGATTTCGATGAGGTGTCGTTGGATTCCTCATTATGTCCGAAGTGTCATAGGCTACATTTTGCAGTCGGTATATTTATTTTATAAATATACTAGTTGCTACGCGCGACTTAGCTCGTGTGGACCTGCAAAAAAAAGTAACCTATTGTCAGTCTCCGACCCGCTATATAGCAAAAAAAATTGAAAATGAAATGATGATGATTGAAATTTTCAGGTCGATTCGTTCTACCGTTAAGACTAATTGCGCCACAAACACCCAGACAGACAGTAACAGAGTTACATTGGCATTTATAATATTAGTTGTTTTTTTTTTTCTTTATTTAGTAATAATACTTGTTAATACAATTTTTATTTTTTATTGATATTGGTTCGGTAACAGACAATAGGTTATTAACATACAATATATCTAGATAGTAGACACAACACTTTAAACCTAAAGTCCAATTATAACAATACACAATATATACGTAGAAACATTGACACTAAAAGTGAGTAATTATTGACGTAATTACTATTTACATGTGTAAAAATAAAACAAACAATGGTTTCATTTAATCAAATTATTAACAGCAAATTTAAAAGATGAAAAAGAATACGAGAACATCTTGGTTCTAAATTTTGCGTAACATCAAAATGAAAACAGCAAATATAGTAGAGAAATAATCGCAGTAGCAGGAAGTCATCATCATCAAAAGCCAGCCAACGTGCACTGCTGAACAAAGGACAGTTATATTTTGCAAGATTATAATTCGAGAATTTGCATTCGAGGAGGCAATAAGTAGGTAAATGCTGCATTTAATGACGATGAAGCTGATGTAACCTGATATTTTCGACTTTAGAGAGTGTAGTAACCTTGTCGAAGATTTTATCATTATTGTTTGAGGCAAATTACTGAATGCACTGGGTGTCTAGTCATATGTTGTTGAACAATAGATTCTATTATATACCGTTTTGCAGTCACTGTGATTAAATCCTAACTAATATTATAATTCAGAGGAATATAGCCGCAGTCTAATCAGGACCAATAAAGCTTCGAGGTATGAAAATTAATACGTTCATCTCGAGGGAAAAGCTTCGCTTGCGCGATTCAGAGCTCCCTGTAACACCTGTCAGTCCGTACAAAACGTCAATGCACAAAAATGGATCAACGCCATCTAGCGAACTGGAAGTAACTTTGAAAGTTTAAACTAAGGGTACCCTTGTGTTCCTACGGCAAAAAAAAAATTGAAATTGAAAATTGAAAAGTCACTGTCTCAATGCTTGTCGCACTATCACGGCTAAACGGCTGAACGGATCTTGATAAAATTTGATAAGGAGTTACCGTACATCACAAAGACGGACATGGGATACCATTTTTATGTCCACGCGAACGAAGTCGCGGGTAACAACTAGTAATAAATAATAATACTTTTATTTATCTGTTAAAATGGGTTAGCCCCGCTATGCCACAGTCGTGCTGTGCCACGGGCAATAAAATTTGCTGATTGAGCAGCATTATGTGCCACGAATCCTATGATAATTATTTTCAATTAACATTTTTGCCATTACAAGTATAATGCACATCTTTCTCAAGCGATTATCACAGCAATTTCATGGTCTTGAGATCTAGCGATAGGAAAAATGGAAACAAACGAATGCTTTGCGTTCTGAATTTCGAGTCCGTCGAATTTCAAGGTCGATATGACGCAAAACGCGATGCGAAACTATTCCCCTGGAGTAGTAGGTACGTAATTGTAGTTAGCGTAGGATTGGTGTATTTTTAACGATAATTTGATAGACGTAGGGTTCGGGGATATTTGGCAGCAGTGATCGTGGCGCCTAGATTGAGGAAATGAGAGAGGAACCGGTCGCGGTTATACCAAATCAATGTGGTGTGGTTTTCTTGCATGCTATATGAATGAAGCGTAAACGAATACGAAGAAAGAGAGCATAAGACAAAGTACCCGACTGCAAAATGTAGTCTATGTCACCCGTGGCATAAAGAGGAATCCAAGAACAATACACTAGTAAAAATCGATCAAGCCGTTTAGGCTGCATCAGGTAACACACAAACATACCTACATAACATACATAAATATTTACATACAAATATACACCCAAAAAACATTACCCTCCATGTTGGGCAGGCGGGTAAAATCGTACCGCAACAAAAAAGTCAAGATTGACGCATTTATAATATTAGTGTGATACGTATAGTAGTTTGTGTGTAAGTAGGTAAATATGTAAGTATGTAAGCGTGTTTGTTCCCTTTCAACTCTGTAACGGCTGAACGGATTTGAATGAAATTTGGTATGGAGGTAGCTTACACCCTGGATTAACACATCTTCTTTTTATTTCTGATGCCAAAACCCCCACAGTTTGTATGGATATAAAATCTTTCATGTAACGCCTATGAAACTTAGTTTGTGTAATAAACATAAAGACGGTTAAGGCATGTCTCAGGTTTTTTTGAAAATATACCCCTAAACGGGTATTTCACGGGTAACAGTGTAGCCTAGCCAAGTCGTGCGGGCAAGCTAGTCAATTTATAAAATCAAATCGCGATAAAGTTGTTTTATTTTCATAGCTAAGTACCTTACACGTAGAGTTACATGTAGAAGCATTCGTCACGCGCGGTATACCGCTCTCCTAGCAATTGGGTCAGTAGACCGATAGCTATTAATAGCCCTCACTGCTAAGAGGTTATTATGCCTGATGGGACACTTTTCATTATGAAACTGCTGACGAAATTGTTAACTGTGTGGCATTTTGTTTTTGAAATGAAGATAGATGACGCTGACGCCAATTCTGCTTACCATTAAATTTGACTGCTCTAAAAATTATTGCTCTCCTAATTGAAATTAAAAGTGTCGCAGAAAGTTTGAGGCTTGTCAAATTCGATCGGATTGGTTTAGGTCGTCCAATAAGATCGATGCCATTCAAGAGTAAGTTTGAATATTTTTCTAAGAAGATCGAACTATGACCTCGCGACCTCTTTTCACAACCCCTGGATCGATTTTTCTCATATTCGATGTTAATAATTGTAGCGAAACGAAGTATTTACTTGCCAACAAAATTTCATAAAGACCGAATCAACGGTTCGCAAGGTATCTTGGGACAAATACACACAAACATATATACAAATGCCGATTTACTTGTAGACTCGTATACCTTTGCTTCCCTCGGACTCGGACAACTTTGTTGGTACAGTGATTCAAAATATAACAAAAGCTTGCGTCGATACCAAAACAATAGTAACAGGCTGGTGTCATTCTCAGCCGTGCGCTCGGAGAGCCAACACGTCCTGATGATCCCTCGCGTAGAGGTGAAACACGTGTCGACACAGTACTTATGGGACACAACTTAATTCCTATTACCATACGCGATATTGCCGAAAACAGAGGTTTGTTTAAAATATATATTATAATATATTTCACACACAGCGCCATCGAACCCCAGACTAAGCAAGCTTGTACTGGGAACTGTACTATGGGAACCAGATGACTGATAAAATACATAAATACTTTTTTTTTGTAAATATATACATAGAATACATAGAAACACCCAGACAAAAACCAAACATCCATTTTCATCACACAAATGTTTATCCTGGGTGAGAATCGAACCCACAAGATGGAAATCATCCCACTGAACCACAAGGCTAGTATAGTAGTAGCTTTGTAGTATAGTTAGTTTGTAGTTGTAGGGTAGTAGTGGTGTAGTTTTGAGTTTGCTTCCTGTTTAATAGCAATTGAAGAGTTTCGGTGAACTACAAAGTTCAGTAAACTAAGTACATAGAAAGAATTATCGCTTGTAAGGTCAACCAAACTCACGCACGTCATGGGTCCGACAGTGTATAGTAGGTTACCGGATTTCGTGACTGCAGCTCCTAGTCTGAACAGTTTTAAATCCCGCCTTCAGCGCTGGCTTATTGGGCACTCTTTTTATGACATGAACGAATTTTTGCGGATAAATCCGTAATTGTAATTTTCTGTTAATTTATTGTTAAATTTAAATTTATTTTAATTTAATACTAAGAATAATAAAATTATTTATTTTTTGACTTGTAAATCGGCTTTATCAAATAAATAAATATGAATATGAAAGAAACCTTTTTGATAAAGCACCAGCAAGATCGAAAACAATCCAAAATGTTCTTCCTTTCCTTTCATTCCTAAAATCGTATCGTTTCGTTGACTTTGGTTCCCAAGACACTATAAAAGAAGTTACTAATAAACTTCTGCGGGGAACATCAAAGCTGTTCGCAAAAGTACTGAAAGCTCGAGAGCCAGCTCTGTTTAACCGGGAGCTTGGCGCAACTAGCTACCTCGAAGTTTCAAAGGCTCTGAAGATTTCTAGTGTCTGGCACTTTGCCCTCTGGCGACTTGAAGCTGTCTAAGAAATAACAGGATAAAAATTGGTCACTGTAATCTAAGCTTTGATTCCGTAACATCCTACTTAAGTAATATTACTTTTTATTATTTAAAAAAAAATATACAAATAATTGTTAAATTTTATAAAAGGCACGGGCCGGAGTCCATGAAGCAATATTGTAATAAAAATATATACTAATATCTCTATAATAATATCTAATATCTTTCTGTCTGTTTGTCTGTCTCTCTGTCGGTCTCTGGGTGTTTGTCGCGTTATCGTGGCTGAACGGATCGGGCTGAATTTTTGCATAGATTTTTTTTAATATGTCAACTAGTTACAATATAAGGTATATCTAAGATGAGTAATTACGCTGTAACTGACAAAAAACGCAAGAAAATTTGAATTTCGCGCGCTGAGTGAAACGTTGCACCTTAACAGATTGAGTCTATTGCTATCTTTGTCATTTGGTACACGCCAGATTAAGCTCAAGCCAGATAATCGTAGAAGCTACAACCTAGCCATTTTTACCTTTCTGTATTTCTTTCGCAAAAATCTAAAAGATTGTACCTTCTCTAAATACGTGTTTCCCCTCATAATTATTATGATGAATTTCAATTAAACGTTATTTCGTGTTGTGGCAACAATTCTCCACGACTTCCTTTGTCCCCGCCTTAATTAAGCCGGGAAGTGGTCTGTGCTTAATTATTTTAGACTGCTGTATCACCTTTAACTACATAATTGTTCCTCAGTGACGTATTTCGAACCTTTCATTAAAAAACGCACGCGATGTTAAGATTTATTGCGAAAAGTGCACGATCATTTTTCGACTTAATTTTTGGTAGCGATATATTGTCATGGAAAGAGCAAGAATATGTGCATTTTTCATTATTTGAAGGTGGCAGGGAAGAGAGGTCTAAACAGATTTACACGCGCGCTGGACAGCCCTGATTAGGGCAGCATATAATACATTTTTTTTTAAAATATATTTAAGCGGCTTTTAGTGAATTTGACTAATTCTAGGGGTAAACATTTTTAGGACATGGCAGCACTGCCGCAAGTTTTTTAAGCACGACCGCTCAGCAAATGTCCAATTCATAAAAAGTAATATTTTTCTCATTTCATAAATTAATCTGATGATGATGGATCAATGAAGTGTGAAACATATTTGTCCAGCAGCAGCCAGAAGGCGGCCA
Organism: Apocheima hispidaria; assembly: GCA_947579745.1. NCBI lineage: Eukaryota > Metazoa > Arthropoda > Insecta > Lepidoptera > Geometridae > Apocheima > Apocheima hispidaria. The sequence goes on along the minus strand of OX388168.1, from coordinate 5,468,422 downwards.
CTGCTGAACAAAGGCAGATCGCTAGACGTTTATTAAGAGGACGCTACTGCAGTCTTCTAGTGGTTCTAGTCGCACTTCAAAGATTACTCCGTGACAATAAGTAACAGAAACAGGCAATTAGGGTTGTCGTTCCTGCGTGCCTAAGCGTGGGATATAGACTAACGATTACATCTCATAGCTTCGTATTTCACCAACAGTTATGGTACACGAATAAGATTGTAATAATGACATCACGTCCTCTAATGTACCTAGTATCTACCTAGTGGCGGATTAACTAGCAGCTAAGTAGGCTTAGGCCCTAGGGTAAACTTAGGGGTTATTGTTTTTTAGTTATGATTTTACTCATAGCTACTTAGACCGCACGAATGGACGGTGTCGTCGGTGAATTTGCTAACACAAAATCGCGTTTTTACGCTATTGCAAGTAACATGGAATTTAGTAACGTTCATTAAATTTATTATAATTTAAAATGTTTGTGATAGCAATAAAGTTTATTTATGTTTATCGAATTAATATTATTGCGTGAGTAGCATACGTTATCATGTGTTATAAAACTCGGAAATATACTCAATTTTTTTGTACAACTTCAGCTAAATTGATGAAAGGCAGTGACAATTGTTACGGTAAGGGTGGCAAAAATAGGGCGATTACCATCTTTTCTACTGTTTGTCAATACTTAAAAGCTGTGTTAAATCGCCGTTGATCTAAAAATAAATTTATTACTATGAAAACTGACGTGGTTTTGATACTTTTTTTTTTTTTTTTTTTTTACATTATTGCACACACGGTCATCTGACCCCAAACTAAGCAAAGCTTGTAATATGGCTGTCAGAGAATGATATACGTACATAGATATTTTTTAAATACATACTTATATAGATAATAACACCCAGACATAGCACAAACACAAATATTCATCACATAAATGTTTGTCCTAGATGGGAATCGAACCCACACCCCCAAGCACAGAACGTAGGTTCATTACCAACTGAGCCACCGGGGCAGTCATTTTGTTTTAATAAAACGGGAATACTCACGTTAAATTGAGCCGGTTATTTCGACTATAGTTTCCTTGATAAAGGTCACCTAATGTGATCGAAACTATAGTAGTAACCGGCTCAATTTAACGTGAGTATTCCCGTTTTATTAAAACAAAATTTATTACTGTTTTTTTTTGTCATGTCATGCACACAAAAGGTATAGCAAAATGCAAAACCAGTAAAATTATCTCGTTGCGTGGCGATCGATCGCTCCCCTGCTCCCGTGTCTCTCTGACCCAGTTCCTCTACTCGTGTCGGGGACTCGGGGTAATGCTAACGCACTTTGACAAGAGGTTTAAACCCGCATCACAGGCTACGTTATAGTTTCTACTTTACTCGCAGTCTTAATTTACAAGCAGCGACGCGTGCGGTGACTATAAATGGATTTGGCTCATTGTTGTTTTTTTTAATGCAACTGATAAGAAGTGACGATCATGCGGCTCGACTGATGGTATAGCTTTACGCTTGTCCATAGCACGTCAGTGCTATTCGGAAATATTGAATTTTTGACACTTCAAAGCCAAGCGCAGCAATGCCCTGTTCAGTTGTAATGTAGGGAGTTCTGAATCGCGCACGCGAAGTTTTTACCTCGAAACGAACGTATTCAATTTTATACCTAGAAGCTTCATTGGTCCTGATACGACTGCGGCTATATTCCTCTGAATTATAATATTAGTTAACGATCTTACTTAGTGAAGAATATGATTTAAAAATGTTTTTAATCGGTATTGGAGGAAATGCTCTGTCCCTTTTTCACAAAGCGAGTGTCGATATAGAATTTATACGCTTGGGGCTTGAGGTGATATCTCACTGCACGATCTATGTTTAGCTTCATGCTTATAGCTTCCATATTTTGATCAGATATCGATTTTGTTGTCGTTAAATAAAGCCGTAAATTGTAATAATGTCGTAATTTTTTTGTTTCTTTTCTTTTAATTTTGTTTCCTGACATGCTTCTTCGGCTTATCGAACATATTAGTTATTTAGTCAGCCCTCTCTATCGTCTCGCCGGTCTTTGCTCTACACCGATACTGATAATTCCTTTTCGCCAGTCGGGCGCCTGTCGTGATCTCTTTTCGTGTCTCTTGTCATCGCTGTCGCCGATTGTGAATCAGACTGTCGAATCGAGTCGTTTGCGTGTCTCGAACGACTCGAATTAAGATCGATTAGTAACTCAACTCTCGCTAAACTCGCTCAGTTCAGTGATCCGAATTTGACAGGGTAGGTAAATGACCCCGAGTGACAAATTGCCTTCCTTAATTTCGTCCTGGCTTATTAGTTAATAGGCTCCTTTCCTGGTTCTTTGAGTTGCCGTGTTTTAAACCAGCTCAAATTAGTGTTGTGTCTCATTACTCACTAACCACTGACACTACTTTTCAGATATCATCATCCTTACAGACCGTAGTCGCGTCAAAGTTATCTTGCTCGATAATTTTCACATTATTTACTGAAGATATAAAATTCACTGAATTTCCGAAAAGTAAATGCAGTAATCAGAAGAAGATCGAATAAGACGAAATATTCGGTCTTCGTCTATTAAAAGAAATCAAAACAAATTTCTTTGAAGTATTTCCGATATTATGATAGATATATCATCATCATCATCAGCCATAAGACGTCCACTGATGAATATAGGCCTCCCCCTTAGAGCGCCACACCGACCGACAACGGGCCACTTGCATCCACCGGTTGCCCGCGACTTTCACAATATTGTCGGTCCACCTAGTGGGAGGCCTACCTACGCTGCGTCTTCCGGTTCGTGGTCAACTCACAGATAGATATATACAACTTACAGATCTTAGAAACTTTTATTTAATTTGCAATCTTTGTATGTATGTTCGGATCAAATCTTGCAAATGAATTTTAGACCATTAAACCCTTATTCAATTGAGTTGAAATTTTGCATGCCAGTTCCGATGACAATACAATGTTATGAGAGAGAGCTGATCTGATGATGGAGACGGTATGGGCAAACCGGAACTCCTCAGTAACTAACAGTAGATTTTGGAGTTTGGACTCATTTTGATCAGCTTACAGTACTAATAACGGATTTTATAAAAGCTGGAAAAATATAAAATTTCCACAAAACCTTATTGGAAAGTAGCACTCTATCCCCCGAATACTGAAACGATTGTTAACTTTGACAACAGATTAATTCTAATACTGCCTTTGTCTGGCGCTAAGCAAATGACAAAGGCAGCAATAGACTATGCTATTTTGGGCATAGTATTTTCGTGAGAGCGGAATAGGTACGAACTGTCAAGTATTATTTGTCGTGTTAAGCGAGGACTATTTTTGTAAATAACTTTTTTTTTTTGATGCTTTGAACCCTTGGTGCGCGAGGTCGACTCGCAGTTGGCCGGTTTTTTCCAATTCGTGCTATACTTTACCCAAGCAAACAGTAACATTATCTCCAAGTACCCGGTACAAATTGATAACCCACTTTGCGAACCCGAATATCAAGATTGTCTTCAAATATTTGGGCAGCGGCGACCCAATCGTGGTAAGTGGTCGGGTTACAACCCGTATGTGATAACGCATACGGTAAGGCTCCTATAACGGTGAGTACTTATTACCAAGAGAATTTAGGTGCTATTGCACTCAGTGGCGAGTGCGTTCGGGTTGCGCCCCGCATATTGTGTGTTCAAATCCCAACAATCTGCCTGAGCTACTCGTACCATTATCAGGAAACCATAACATGGTAGTATACTTTCTAGTTCTCGGCTCGGTGCCCAAACATGTTGACAAACGCTTAACTGTTCCGGCAGCATCACTTGAGAGACAATTCCCATTCCATCTGTTATATTTACCATCCTCGACCACAACGTCACTTAACATCAAATAAGTTTGCAGTCAAAAGTAAAAAAAAGAAAACTATTCCAATTCCTTTTTTCTGAATTAATAATTTTATGCATTCAATGCATTTCTCATCTACTAAATCGTAACCGTGAACTCGAAAGTTATACCTTGGTTTTAAAATTTTCCTGCATTATTCTGGGATAGTAACATTATATTACTGCTCAATGACCGGGCGAATAAACATTGCAAATGGGACCGACTCCATGGCTACGCACCATTGTGAGCTCACTCAAAGTCGAACCGCGCTAGCGAGCGAGCGAGCGCATCGCGCCGCTCCCATGACCTCTCCGTCGTATAGAACTGCGACGCAGTTAGTAGAGATTTCTATAGTCCGTACTCATAATGTACATTACACTGCTTTATCGCCATCAAGATCGGTTCAGTCGTAGGAACGAACCAATCTTGATCCGATCTTTTCGTAATAACTAACAGAAATACAGAGTATTCCTTAATAGTTTCTCATTCGTGTAAGTTATAAACTCTCAAATCTGCCAAACTAAAGATGTGAACTCTCTTCAACTTGGAGTCCTTTGTAGAACTGCTGCGCTAGCTCAACATCTCAAACTAGTTACCGAGTCTAATTTAACGCCATCCCTTATTCTTTTTAATTTTGTCAGCGGAGTTCGGTACTGGAAGCGTTGGCACAATATTGTCATGCAATTGTATTGCAGGACGACGCTTGGAGATCCGCCAAGCCCCCTCCATTCCACAAGCATGCCCGAGACTCGACAGAATCTTTATTAAAAATTTGCTTTCGCCCCACTGCTCAGAAAAGAGCTGCTTCTATATTGTGGCTTATTGTTGAGTTCTGAAGACATCAGGAAGCGTTAAAAAAATTGAGGTCTCTATTATAAGCCAAGACCTCCAAAACTATCATTATTTCCCTGATAGAATAAAGAAGGACGTGGGTGATCGTAATTATTAAATTACAGACCTCTGTTAGCAATATGTTATTTTTGTGCTTCTAGAAAGTAAAGGTTAGCCAATAATTCAATCTTACTTTATTAACGGGGTCAGATTCATTTAACCAAGTAAAAACTTTTGTTTTATTGATAAAAAATGACCCACTTCGTGAGGATTTTTATTGGAATGGTAAAACCCATTAAGCGCCACCCACGTGAGAATTCCGGTCAAAACATGCCAGGTCGTCAAGTAATTCAGGTTGTCACATCGCTACTTTCTTTTTTAATGTTATTGTAGTTAAACACAGCTTTCGATTTCGTTTAAGAAACCTCGCAGTAAAAATTACGTAACCTTAGAATGAACTGGATATCTTCTTGTAGAAATGTTTATTTGCAACAGCTTAGTCTACATCTGAAATAGAGAAATCATCCGCTGTTAACTTTATTACTACGAATATCACTTATCAATATAATCTTAACCGTTATCTTACACCAATCCCAATCAGATATTCAATTACATCTTGAAATATAGCTACCGACAGTCCAACAAACATGGTTCAATGCCACGCGCGCGGCTTATTCTTGAACTATTGCAGTAACATTGGTGGCGTATAAAAAACAAAACGCGTTCGCGCTTTTTTTTCTCATTTTAATTTTAGCTCGGCCTCCCACGGGCGGAAAGTGGGTTAATGCCAAGCCCACACGACCTGTGCCCCGCAGTTGACTGACACCCAACTTCTTCACAGCGTAGCCCTATTGTTGCCTTTTTGCTCTCAAAACATTTTGCAAAGTGAGAGAGGGACGCGGTGTTGTAACTGAGCTGCGATTGGGGCCAATGACGAGATATCAGCGGGTCTAGGCTTTCGATCTGCTTTGTCAGACACCTTAACATGTGTCAGAGTGGAAAGTTTAATTTCAACAAATGTTGTTACGACAGCGCCCAGAATGAATAAATGTTCTTGTAGTTAATTACAAAGCCAAGTGGCGGGTTTGATAGGATCTTGACAGCTACCTAAAAGCTAATTTTGTCTTACCTTGCTTATCTTATAGTTAGGTCTCTTATTTTCCACGTGAAGGCTGTTTATTGGACTCCGTAGATTTTTTAAGAATGTTTGCTTAAAATATTTCTAAAACACAAATTCTTTGAGTTGCCTGTGTAAACTCTGCCCGGTAGGAAATATTGAAGAATAAGCATAGAAAATAATTACAGACTAAGAATCACGACTACAGACGTGTCTTGTTATCATACTTACATATGACTTATATGAACAGACAAGTTGTAAAAGCTTTAAAAACCACGCTTTAATTGTCTTTTAGAACTATTGTCTGAAGATGTACTAAAACCACCTGCTTGCATGAGTTATGCTTCCATGTAGCTCTATAAATTTAGATCTATACAGGCTGCTCCAAACGGTGACGTCAATCCGAAAAATGTAGGCTCCTTAAATGTAACGAGAGAAGAAAGTAGAATCCGAAAATTACTATCGAAAAATCCACTCAAAACAGCCGCTTATATTAAGCCGCTCATATGGGAAATCTTTAAGAAAATAAAATACAAATCATAACTCCTAAACTAAACTACGAAAAGTCGTATATATGTGGTATTTTCGTGAATCCCTTGGCATGAGGAACCATAAATTACTAATTGACGTCAATGTTTCAATCATTGAATTCATATTGTTTTTTGTTTTAATATTATCGAGAACTAATTGTCTAGATAAACCTAATATAGGTTTTAAGGAGATAGTGAACAACTTATTGTAATTTTCTGTATTAATAAATAATTTAAAAAAAAAACTATATAATCACCACTGAGATCTTTCTTAAACCGGTTAAAATGGAAGGCTGATGCCATGTCGTACAAAGAGGTTAAAACGCTAGCAGAATAACACCAAGTCTTGAAGTTCACCACCGACAAGAGCTACGGTCTAAAACGTTGAATTAATCATATGGTTCTGCCTCTGTTTCGTAAGATCCTACTTTCTAGATATGTAGATAATAAAAGAGCAAAGCACAAAAAAATGGCTTTACTGTACCGGTATTCTTTATACATAACATACCTTTGTCTTCGTTTTAGTCGCAAGGACTTTGTTGTACCTTAGTAAGTACCTTCCTATAACGCATTACTGACATAGGAAATATTGAACCTCCTAAATGTCTAAGCTGCTACGCACGCACATAACCAAAACCGTCTGCCGGTCTATATTCGGGTCCCAAAATGGACGAAGCTTCAATAATCGAACACCATTTCAATACCGACCATGCTTATTTATTAATACCTATCCGTTCAGTCACGATCGGTTCAACCACAGATGAATAGAACTAGATACCTAGTCTAGGACGAGCCTAGCGCGCAACACATAAGTTTTATAAGACTTATATAAGACGCCGCCCCAAACATTGAACCTCAGTTCCGACCAAGTGCCAGAGCTGTGCGTGCGTGCGTGCGGCTTACAAAATAAAACGGTTGTTTTATTTTCCTGACAACCAAAGTAAACAAAAATGACTATCTGTGCAGTGAAATTGTGTGGAAAGTCATCCGCGCACCCAAACTACAAAAAAGACGGAATAACTTTTCATCGGTAAGTAAAATAATTCAGTTTTACAAGACATAGCTGAGCTCAGTGTATAATGGACACGTCGTCACTTATCCCTTTTCCTCATTGCGGATATCCCATGCAGTTGTCCCTTTCTGGTGAAAGTAGTGTTGTGACTCATTAAACAAAACGCAGAATTGCATTTTCGATTTTCACCATACCGTAAAGGGATTCGAACACTGATGAATTCTAACTAACTAAACTGTGCACTCGGGACCTTCTGCTTGGACTAAACTCGACAAGCAACGAAATCACGATAGAATCGACCGGCAGCATCTAGCATGTGCGTGAGACTGTGGTGAGACTAGAGAAATTAACTTGTTAAGAGCATGTCGGGCCATGCTTAGTAGGGTTCCGTAGGTGCGTAGGATGTTTGAAGTTTTTATCCGTTACTAGCTTCTGCCCGCGGCTTCGCCCGCGTTTTTCTGGTAAACAATAATGGCGTTTATTAATAATAGTTGGCAATAATTTTGTCAGTATACGATAGTAAGTAAGTAAGTAAGTAAGACTATAGTATACGTCGTAAGTATTTCAATTTTATTAGGTGTATGATTCAGTTGTTAATTTCGATTCCCGGCTAAATAGATTTTTAGATGATGAATTGAAGTAACTGAGTTGATTCTGGGTAAACTAACGTTATTTTTCGGACCTAACAAAACGCGTGATCTCGAGAAAAGGTCACATTTTAGAATAACACATTCTATTGAAACGCGCAAAGAAAGCAGGGACCTCGAAAAAAAACATTCGACTTTACAGCTCGATCTCGAAAAATCCGCGAGTGCATGACACTGAGGAAGAATTAGTACTTTAATGCTGTTGTGTAGTAATGTTATGTTAGTGAGTTGAGTGAGTGCGATTACTATGACATCGGCAGTCGACCCAAGTGTTCGCAACTTAGGTAAGTACCGATTAATAATGTTGCCCTACTGCCACAGCCTACTGCTTACCCCATCACTACGGAACGTACTAACTCGGTACAGTGGTGGGCGTAACCTTGATGATAGCCAATGGGAATAATTTGTCACGCTCCGCGCACCCCTTGCTTTCCTCAAACTGTGGCGACTTTTGATCGGACCAAAACCCGAGTGACGAGGTATCTGGTTCATCTGTGGGTTCAACCAACTCAAGGTCCAAGCTAAATAGGCAACCAGAAACGTAATTATACTCTGGTACAGTCCAGAACGAAAATGTGAAGACAAATAAGTTACTTTGCCAAGCATAATCAAAGTACTTTTGCACCTCATTATTCCACCAAGAAATCTATTTGGATTAAGTGTCGATATTTCTAATGAATGAAAGATTCAAATTAAATTGTCCTGCGTGATTTTTCTTGTTGAAATAAATAAATCAAATGAAAAATAAAGCTTACACTCAAGCCGCGCCAGGAAAGGTTGTGACAGCTGCAATAACATTGTAAAAAGCTAAATAAAACCTTAATTCTGATCACTTTTTCTAGTTTTTAGACGAAAGAGTTACCCGAAATACTACGTAGAAATATTGAAGAACTTCACCTATGAAGTTTGGTAACGAAGCGCGCGGGCGGGATGCTAGTTAAAAATAAAAGAGCTACCTGGTTTTTAACTTCATTGTCCCCCCCCTGCAAAAACCGGTATGAGTGGCTGATTATGGATATCTTGCATTGTGGATCCTAGTTTTATCTTAAGGAAATCTGAAGATTACATCTCAGTTAATGGACTGAGCATGATTTCAAGGACCATGACACGACATCTCAATCCTTGCAAAGTCTATTTTCAGACTGAGATATCACAATTAAAAACGAATAAATTCGATATAAAGTAAGGAAATTTATCAACGTTTCTAGTAGCTACAACTGTGTTAAATTGTGTTTGAAAAATCCATATGAAACTGATTTAGAAAGCAATAAAAACATTGAGCTCAAAGGACCATAACATCAGACAAAACACTGAAGTTGCCGACTGCAGACTCGTGAATGAAAAAGCTTTCAATCCGAATAATATGCATCTTTCAATTGAACCAACCATTCAATCTGGCGAGTCCAACGACCAAACTATCAGGAGCAATAATTCAGTGCTCTCCAAACGATACTTTATGTAGTTTATGTTCTACAATAGTTTCATTCACTTCTCAATTGGCCTCACTCGTTTTCTGTCAGCTCGAATTAGAGAGCATTCACATATGGTGATGTAAGGGTCAAGGGTAAGGGTGTTGCTAAATTGAACTTTTAATTGAAATAAAAATGTTAGTTGGTCATCTTAACCTTTTCGGTGCATACTAGATCGTCAAAATTATAAAAACTAAAGACACTTTTAGAGCTGCCGAGATTTCGCGCCAGCATCACTTGAAGTTTAATTATTTATTCAACTTTCAACTTTACGCTCTTAAAAGCATCAGTACATTTGTTTTAAAACGAGTACGCGTAGAGTTCCACCGCAATTATGGTTGCTCGGAACCGTCTATGGTTAAAAGAGTCGTTCTAATTCAATCACGTCGAATCGATTACGAAAAGTGCTACATAGATGCTGTCATGTCTGCTGTCTGTCAGTGTATTGATAACAATGAAAATGATTTTTGGATTGCTAAAGAAAATAATAATAGCATAAATGCTGGGTTAATATTGACCTATCTACTTTTGCTGATCATGGTCTTGAGATAACAAAAGAGATAACTACAGAGTGTGTTTTAAAATTGACATTAGTCGAGTGGCTTTCTGTGTTATTTCTTTAGCCTGTGCTTAAGGCTAAAAACCGCTTCATCGTGTCCGATTTTAAATATTTAACTCTAGGAATCTCTTCGTGTGACCATTTCTGATAAAATGCAAGTGTTTTCTACATTTTTATATCCTCGCAAGTTAGGCAGATGTCGTTTGATTGAAGCGTTCTTCCGGTAATTGTCCCGATTCGCTTCCCGACACTAACAATGACCGGAGCCGTATCACTTAATTGTTTACTATTGTTCTGATATCCTGCTTTTAATTCGTCTTCAGCTTTATAGATTGAAAATACTGTTTTGTCAAAGTTGTGTACGTGACTATGCTCCTCGTGCGGCTTATCTTGTCTCTATGCATTTGAAAATCAAAGAAGTCGCATTCTCGACTCATTAGAAGAGAAGACCTAAAACAAGTAATACAAGTAACATTATTAAAATAAAAACAAAAACACAATTGCAAAATTTAGTCTATGTCACTCCGGAAGTAAAGAGTAATCCAACGGTACCTGACTCGTCAAAATTAGTCAAGCCGTTTAGACTACAGGAGCTAATTGTCGACCCGGGTCGCGGGAAATGATCGATCGACACTGGACTATTTTGTACATCCGATCAGCCATTTGTGAGGGAGCATCAATAACCATCAACGGTATATGGGTCTCATCAATCGAAGAACCAGAAGACGAAGGCACAGTAGGCAGGCCTCGCACTAGGAGTACCGACGACATTGTGAAAGCCGCGGGCAAACGGTGGATGCAAGTGGCACGTTGTCGGTCGGTGTGGCAGTGGGGAGGCCTATGTTCAGCAGTGGACGTCTTCCGGCTGATTATGATGATGATGGTAAATGGGTCTCCAGAGCCGGAATGGGTATGAGTCCATTATCATCTCGTCTCTCAACTTACTCAGATACTATTCATCTATAACATCTGTGAAGTCATTGGAACTTTGTTTTTTTCTTAAAGTTTATAATGGTTTCGAAATTGGCATTTTATTCTTCTGGATTCATTGGCATTGTCTTCTTCTTAACCTTTTGTCAATATCGTTGATTGATTGCATGGTTATAATAAGATATCCGATTGGCGAAACGAGTATGTCGCTCGTCACAGGTAGGCGTCACGTTTGCCCAAAACAGTTCAATCCCATCCAAAATTTTGAACTACAGCAGTTTAAAACACTGCGTGGCATTGTCCTGCTCTTGTCTCTCTTAGATGTTAATTCTCTTTATGCTCAGTAATTTCGCTGGAAACATTGCCCTTCAATCCGCAATACAGTAATATTTGCAACTGCTGCTTGGCGGTTGAATAACTGGCACAGGTGTGGTACTTACCAGGCGGACTCTGCTAAAGAGTCCTACCACTAAAGACTACAATTGTAATAGTTTCGACGTTGGCATTTAAATCTTCACGGATTTCATTGGCATTATTATCTTCTTAACTTTCTGTCATGTCAATAAGGTATCTGATTGTAGGTCATTGTGATGTTTCATTTGCGCTTGCGTCAACACAACATTCTGCGAAAGGAAACGGATATGGTGCTTTTCCTGACGTTGGGACGTCGATCGGTGGACATTAAACTTTGCAAGTTTAACTGACCTTCATTTAGCTTGACATAAGCCGCTATTATTTTGACCCTAATTACCCTTGTTCAGGTCAACAATTTTACTTTGTTTCTTGTTCGAAAAAACAGCAGTTGTAGGCGGGTCCAGGGATCTATTCAAATAATTATAAGATTCCCCATCGTTCAGTAGCAAACCTTTTTTTTTTTTAATAACTTGGCTACTGTAAATTGTAATAGCTTATTTTAATCAATTCAAGCAATCTATTATATTTTTCTCTTTCTCCATACTACAGTAAAGAGAGCTAGAGAGTGTTCTATCTAGTTCTAGCTAGAGATTGTAAATTTCTCAAGAGGTTGTGTGTGTGACACAACGCTTTATCTTATCCGAATTAACCGTACATTATGACTTACTCATACTAAAATAAATAAATAAATAATATTAAATATCTGGGACATTTTTGCACACACGGTCATCTGACCCCAAACTAAGAAAAGCTTGTAATATGGCTGCCAGAGACTGATATACGTACATAGATATTTTTAAATACATACTTATATAAATATTAACACCCAGACATAGAACAAACACAAATATTCATCACATGAATGTTTGTCCTAGATTGGAATCGAACCCACGCCCCCAAACACAGAAGGTAGGTTCACTACCAAATGAGCCACCGGGGCAGTTTAATACTGCTGTATTTCTGTAAGGCAGGCATCACAGAGCCATGAATTCCTCTGAATTCATAAATTGAATTCAGGTAGCTTCCCTCGCACAGACGGAAAGTCTCTCCAAATTAGCAATTCACGCTCATCAGTATCATTCACATTGATATGAAAAAGAAATATTCTGTAAAAATAAGAATGTCTAATACAGTATTGTATTAGACATTCGATATGCGATTCCTTTCGAATCTTATAAATGTAATAAAACCTAACTAATATTTTAAATAAAAATGTGTTATATTTAAAAACTTATACTAACGAAACTTAAACATATATTATAATCTAAACAATGTAGCATCTTACAAAATTACTAAATATCTATACAAAGTATTTCAAATGTAAAATTAAAATAGGTATTTTGTATTTGCATGTCAAATACTATGTATTTCAATTAGTTCACATATCTAGCTAACAACGCGTATTTTAAAGGAAGTAAACATTGAGTACGCTATCGTACTATTAATACCTACGATTGGATGTTCTAGGTCATGTTAACTAGCTTAACAAGTGTACTGATTACTTCGAGTAGTACAATCAAACATTCTGCTATTTGTGTTCTTAATTGATGTCTTCAATTTGTGAATTAAAACCACTAAGTTTTATCCTTCCTAACTAATATTATAAATGTCTCTCTGTCAGGGTGTTGGTCCGCGTTATCACGGCTAAAGGACTGAACGGATCGACCAGATTTTTTGTATAGATATAACTTAAATTCCCGAATACTGAAACGTTTGTTAACTTTGACAACAGATTAATTCTAATACTGCCTTTGTCTGGCACTAAAGCAAATGACAAAAACAGCAATAGACTTAGTCTTTCACAATATTATGTAGTTTGGGTACGCTAAAATCGGCTTCGCCTATATTACTAACATAGATATTCGATTTAACACTAAACATACAATCAATCACACTAATACTATAAATGCGAAAGTTGTAAGTTGTGTAAGTATGTACCCGTTCAACTCGGTAACGGCTGAACGGATTTGGATGAAATGTGGCGTGGAGGTAGCTTATTCCCTGGATTAACACATAGGCTACTTTTTATCCCGGTAAATATTCAGTATCGGTAGAATTGCGGGTGGAATCGCGGGGCGCAGCTAGTATTAGAATAAAAATAGAATAAACTACTCCATACCGCCGCTAATTAAATATTAGAAGTCAATGCCTCTGTACGTTGACCGAATATAAAACCATGAAATGAAACGAGTTCATTGACTTTCGTATTTAGGTTAAATTCACTGAAATTAAATTTTATTGGGCGACAACTTGCGTCACGAAGGCTTTCCACTGGAAGATTGACGATCCAGCGGGCATGTTCTCTAACTTTGAAACGTTCGTGATTCTGATTGTGAGAGCATGCCATCTCGCTCGTACCAACTTAGTCAGACTATGCGTGGTCCCGCTCGCGCAACTCTCGCTATCGCTTTCAGAGTTACGGGATAAGCCCACTGCTCTGATCTGTCACGGAAGGGAGAATCTTGAGATGTGAAACGATTAAAAAAACCATTTAAAGCGACACACACTGCTCCGGGCCCCGCGACTGTGCGCGGAAGCGCGTTTTTAACGTTGTATTGCAATGTCTGTTTGTATAGAAAACGCGCGGTACAACACATCGAAAACGCCTACCCGCGCGGCGTGGCGCGGCGCATTTGAATGAGCATCCCGCGAAGCAAAATATAAACGGCAACGAAAATATAATATTATTAGCTTATGTCTGAAGCTCGGCCTCCGTCCTCGCTAAACTCTTCATACAAACCTTGTTTCTGAAGTTTTTGACCGAGCAAAGCGAAGAAAAAACTAGGGAGCAAATCGTCAGTTGTGTGTATGTTTGTATGTACATCTGTCCGACGATAACTTGAGAAACATTAATCCGATCTTCATGAAATTTTGTAGACAAGTAGTAACAATACATTGAATACAATTTTTAGGTTCGAATATGAGCTGAATCGGTCTAGGGGTTAAAAAGTTGTAGGGGTCGCGAGGTCTCAGTTCGGCGCAAACTACTAGTTAGTCGGGGCGTAGAAAAAAACCTACAAATTAAACATCATAATTTATTGCTCAGTAATTTTGCTTAATAAACATCGCCCTTGCACACTACTGCTTGACAGGTTAATATCTAGCAAAGGTGTGGTACTTCCCCAGGCGGACTAAGCAAAAAGTTCTACCACTACAAAAACACTGCATATTTAGTTCAAATGTCAGATGAACTTTAGTTTAAGTACGTCTTTTAGCTATGGTATTTTTCGTAAAGGAACGTCGCTTAAAATAGCGATTACGTATCCCAAGCCCTGTTAGCATTCAGAGCGTAACTATTTCGCTGCATCACGCACTTCGCAACCGACGGCCGTGCCGACTGTCCTGTAAAAAGACAAACCTCGTACGAACGATAATAAACCTTAAGCCACAAACTTGAGAATGTAAGCAGATAAAAGAGTTCTTCAGAAGGACAGAAGGGCTCTTCTGCAGTATTCGCCTAGGGAAGTACCGCAACTTTTCCAGTACTCAACCACCAAGCAGTAGTGCGCAAACATTACTTTGTTCCGGATTGAACGGTTATGTTATCAGGGAAATTACTGAGCGTAAAGAGATTTGATGTCTAGTATCACAGGGGACATGACGAGCGCAGTGCATTGCCGCGCGTGCTGTTAAAATTAAGGATTCTGGGTTCGCGTGGCGCTTACCATTAGACGAGCGAAGTGCTCGTCTAGTCACTCGGAAGCATAATAAAAAACAATGAAGGCAGCTAAGCGTTTGATCGTAACTCACCTGTTGCTAAGTCATAGTGTTCGAAGATGGTAACACGCTTAATCCGGATTTGGAAGGAATTACTACCAGAACACATAGGTCTTTGTGAGCTTTGGACATTTTGCGCCTTGGACTTAACACTCTTTGAACATTTTGTTCTTTTTTGACAATGTGAGACCGTTTGACATTATGCGCTTTGGTCATTTTGCCACTAAACCAAAAACCAAAAATTCACCAATAACATACCTAGTCTTTGCACAGCTATGAGGTTAGAGAATGATGAGTCGAAGGCGGACAAGCATCGTCGTGGATCAACCTACTGCCACAATTTTTTTGTTCATGACATCATGAGTAATTATTCGAAAGTTCGCATCGGAGACCAGTAAATCGTGATTTTAGATTTATGGACCGTTCACAAAGTGACTGTGCGATTTTATAAGTATGTGAAATTTTAAAATCTAGTCCGGAGCGCGAATCTAGCTTTCACACGGTAAGGGAAAGTGCCATCTGAAGTGTGAGAAAACAGTTATATGTTCAATATGCTACCAAATGGTATTTATTATTTATATTTGATACTACGAGTGATACGATTTCAGCCACTTAAAATGACCCCGCAAATGTTTCCTTTCGGACACATTTCTATATAGCTATATTTTTTAATTTAATCTCTATTTAGCTCAATATAGCTAACTTTCGCATCTTCTTTCGCACTCTTTGGCGGCTGTTAACAGACTTAACGGAGCCGAATTCAGAGCACTAATCTGAAGGTAAAAAACTATCTTTGGTAAAATATCATTGATGCTACCGCTTCAACTGTTTCAATAAATTATATACTATTATGATTAACTCTTTATTATTCACACTATAGACTTCTCACTATTATCCTAACTAATATTATAAATTCGAATGTAATTTCGACTCTCTTCGACTTTTCCGATCACTCTCACTCGAGAGTGATCGTGACGAGAGATAATGATAGGGATAATCTCGAGCGCACAGGAATATGGTTTCTGGGCGATATTGGCACAACACAGGGTAGATTAGCGAAAGCTTATGCTCTGCAGTGGGTTGAAGAAGCTGCCGGTGATGATGATGAGATTTTTTAATGACAGTAGCTATCCAGCTATACTCACGGCAAAATGTCGACAATTTAACCCAATAACCATTAAAAGATTCTCCACGCCAACGTCTCCACCGTAATTAAGATCCTCTAGATAGAAGTAATGCGCCTAAACATAGTTATTTATTGGCAAACTCGTTTTATTATCTCTCTAGGTTAATAACTCTGCTCGGGTTTTCTTTAACTTGACACAAGTACTTTTTGTCAGCTTTATTGTATGCAGGGTTATTGGTAATTACCAGGCTGCCAAGAAGGAGGGTAATGTTTTTGGGTTTTTTGGGTATACTTATGTATGTTTGTGTGTTCCTATATTACGTCTTGATCGGTTTTTTCGAGTGAAGTGTCGTTGGATTCCTCTTACGTCCGTAGTGACATGGGCTACATTTTGCAGTCGGGTATTTTGTTTTTCTTTTAATAATATAGCTTGTCAGCTAGCAACCACTCTCAGACAGCTCTCTTACATCGTACCTGACAAATTTTGTTGCATGTGTTGCAAACACCAAGAAAGTCTGCAGTCTAAGCAGTACAATACAATACAATACAGTATAACTTTATTAAACACCGAAAATACAATTAAAATTAAACAATAATTGATATCCAGCAGAATAATGGGCGGCCTTATCGGCCGGCCGGCTCAGTACTGGTCGGTTGACGGAAAACTGTTTTGAAAAACGAAGCTCTTGTGTGATTGGAATCGCATGGCACGAATGTGCCGCATGGCTTTTGACTTTTGGCTGGAGATATGGAAAATGGAAGTTGGTTTTGCCGCCGTCTTATTTCCGTAGACTGAGACCTTCGCTCGATTAATAATCCTTATTTAGACGTTTTTGTACTGTTCAGTGTAAATCTGAAAAGTATTTCATGACATGCTACTATGGCGCGTAGGTTGGACGTTGGTAGATATAATATGAGGCAATTTCCCCCACTGCATTTGTAACCCGATTTCAGTGATTATGTCGAACATTTATTTTGCATTGGCATTGAACGTATGACACATTTAAATATACCTGCAAGTATGTTTGTAAATGTTGTGTACTTGTACTTGGCGTAACCGAAATATTTTTGAAGAGCATTAATTTATTGAACATATTTACTCGAGCGTGTGCCAATATTAACAGAAGTGTACGAAATATCCGTACGTACTCTACAGTAAATACAGCTTAATAATGACGCACTTTCACTTCATTTTTATTAATTAGTGTATAATATAAACTTTACCGCATAATTAGCGTGTGTGGTTTGATATTGGGCACAGTGGTTGGAGAAATGTTTCACGGAATTTTATTTAGTGTTCATCTTTCTTTTTATCAGTATTATCTTAACTTCATCATACATCAGTACAAATCAAACATATGGGAGTGTCCATGTAGAACCGTATTGATGCGCATTTTTTTTGACTATTGACCGCAGCTACCGCTGTTGCGTCTTTCATGTCCTTCCTTCCTTCCGCGGCAGATTCGTCATTCAGGTACTGCGGCAGCTCACACCACATGTAGCTCGGAACACGATGCGAATCACCAAGTGCTCTAAATTACTTGGCTATTTCGCACCGCGGTATGAATCGCCTACGGTTTTTCTAATACGGTCCGTTCGACCCGCGGTGTGAATAGCGCGCGTATTTATTTGCCATTGGGTAATTCGGACCATCGCAAAAAATAAAATAAAAAGGTATGGTGGGCTCTGAAAATTTGTACTGACGCATTCAGCACGCGCCGCACGTCGTTCCGCTCTACGCCCCGCGGCTTCAAAAATGAGAGTACATACTTTGAGCGTGCGACGCCGGGAACAACGACGCGGACCCCGACTGTCGCTTCACGACACGCCGCACGACGCGCCGTGCAACGCCCCGCGTATCCCTGAAGTCCTCAAACATAAACATCAAAAGACAAACAGTTTTATTATAAAAAATAGAAGTAATAGTAGGACTTAACCATTTGGTGGCAAATGGCCGATACACTACAGAAGTACAGATACATTTCTAAAGAAATAAAGTAACTATTCTAATCCTAACTAATATTATAAATGAGGGGTGGTTGTCGCTTTATCACGGCTAAACAGCTGAACGAATCGAGCCGAATTTTTGGATAGATATAGCTCTGGGGCGGAGACGGACATAGGCTACTTTTTTTTTATAGTTCCAAGTCCCGTGTAACATCTATTTGTTAATATTTTTACATTTTTAACAAATTTATTTTTCTTTTCAGGTAAATACCCTACACCAATCAGCAGTGACTTGGAGACGTAAGACGTAACGTATGTATAAGATTAGAATATAAACTGGCCGATTACCATTTCGCCTAGCAACTGGCGCATGGCGTGCTGGTTTTATTTCGTAACTCAGGCGCCAGTAGGCCAAAGATGGTAGAACTTAGTCTGTCTAGACTAAGTCTAAGTCTTGATTGTTGTTGCCACCGTCGCAAACATGGTTTTCTCATTCAATCGGGTGGAATAATTATTTGTTGAACAAGAGAGTTAAGTTACTTATCACCTCAATAGCGAAAAAATACTACTTGTTTTGCTAGGTTTTGCTCTGTAAAGGAGTTTTTTTTTCATACACAAATACAAATAAACAAAAACGCTAACACAGTAATAAGACATTTTTATCTAACACAGGTTTTCATTTGCTTGTAGACCCTGCATTAGGCGAAAGCCTGTATCGCAGGGACTCACAGATAAACAGGGACTACATACTTATGGATTGCTAAAATGAAAGAGATGGTGCGGCGCGGTATAAGATTGCTATAAAGTTTGATTGATGAGTTCACGATTTTTGACTTCCTTGTTTCTTTTTCCCCGATTGTCCAAGAGGAAAGGTATGTATGTATGTTTGTGTGTTCCTGTATTACTTGCTGTAAAACAACTTGGCCTATTTTAAACAGCGCGGTATCTCTGGATTCCCCTTTATGTCCAGAGTGTCTTACTTCGGGATTCTGAAACGCTCGTTAACTTTGACAATTAAGTCTATAGCTGTCCTTGTCATTTGCTTAGTGCCAGACAAAGGCAGCATTAGAATTAACCTGCTGTCAAAGTTAATAATCCCGAGCTTGGCTAGATGTATTTTTTTTTTTGTTTTAGTTTTTTTCTTTCTTTTAATCCTTGTTTTTCCATCTTATTATTTCCATGCCTCTCCAAGCTTCAAATGTCTCGCGTTCAGTCTGAGTCTGATATACAATTTAATTATTTTTTTGTTAAAGAATTCAAAAAACAGCGTAGAAATATCAGCACTTGTCCTCACAGTCCGCAACTGTAGTTCGTGTACGTGCTGTCTAGACTGCTCGAGTGTCTCTCGACGCGTTCTCATTCAGTCCGTCCCTGGCACAATAGGTTTCGGTGGCCTATATTGATTGTGGCTGAAGTAAAATTGGACGTAATAGTAACAATATTTTTAACAATAATAATAATATTTTGCAACAATTGTTTGCCTTTAGCGGACTTGTGTTACGGTGGCTTGTCTAACTCTATGCGTTGTCTGCCGCGCATAGAGTTAATTAAAAGTGAATGCTTCCAATTTTATTCCCTGCTTGCGTACAAAAACAGGACACGACTACGATTATGTATACGTTTGTCTCATTTTTGCACGACCTAAAGAGTAGATTAGATTTTGTCGCTGTGCAAGCTTGGCCTGCTGGTCAGGCAAAACTTAGTCTAACGACAGACTAAAGCTTTGATCAAAACATCGCTATCTCGCTCACACTGTTGCTACGAATACTTCATATTATTCCGAGTTAGAAAATCTTTCATGATTTAAACATAGTATTCTTTTCAAATTTAATCAAGCTTAAAGTAACAAAAGTTTTAGTAGTTGTAGGGCTCTTCTGCAGAGGCTGCCGTGGGAAGTACCGGACCTCCGTTCAACCGCCAAGCAGTAGTGTGCAAACATTACTGTGTTCCGTATTGGAGGGCAATGTTATCAGCGTAAATACTGAGCATAAAGAGATTTTTACTCGTAACATCTAATATTTCAGGGTGACGAGCGCAGTGCATTGCCGTGCCTGGTTTTGAACTGTTAAAGTTCAACATTCTGGGTGGCACTGAACTGTTGTGGGCATGCGTGCAGTTTAAAATCAGGTGAACGACTTGCTCGTCTAGTAACAAAGTCCCATAAAAAAATAGTTAACAAACAGACAGAACAGCAGAAAGTCGAGCTGATGTTATTATCGTCTCGAAACAGAACTAGTCACCTTAGTCAAAATTCCTTTCTAATAATCGCTCAAAATGATTGTAGCAATCGAATTTTACTGAGATGTTAACCACTTTTACCACGTAGTTAGCTGTTTAATATGCTTATTTATAGACGGTAACGGTAATGCGTTTGCGCAAGATCAGCGTGACATTTGAAGTATGTATAGAAATAGTGAAACAACGACATAGATTTACAAACTGAATGATCAGTCTGGTACAAAATTCTCGAAAAACTACTTGATGTGTCTCTCGTTTACTCTCGTTGTGTGTTCCACTCGTGTCTTTTTTTGGATACATTTTAACTAATTATTTATTATTATTATCAGCCTAGTGTGTATTGGGACAGTCACCTCCTTCTTTACTTCCCGGATTTCGGCTTTGGCGGCCCAGGGTTTGTCGTATGAGTTCAGCTCATAGACCTTCGTCTGGGTCGACCCTGAATTTGAATTTGTTTTGATTTTTGAAGGGATTTCAACGAATAAGATCGTTAAATCTTCATAGCTTAGCTCTGGTGGAAAAGGGTTCAAAGTAGCTGAGTATTTTACATATACAAATAAAAATGCATTACTTCGAGTCGCGTATCTTCATAGCACATCTAACCCGCTACGCTACACCACTTAGCTTTGGTGGGATAATGCAGTAACGTAGCTTAGCTTTAAGCAATCTCACTGCATAGCTACCTCGCGCATCTTGGTGGAAGCCCCAAGGCTGCTTTTTCATCAAAGATGTTCTATTAAGATAAGCTATGAACGAGGTGAAGCTGAGCTACGAAATATGTGACCGTTTCCACTAATGCTAAGAAATATAGCGGACCGGGTGAGATGTGGAATGAAGATGCGCGACTCGAGCTAATGTATTCATCGGTAGTAGGAGAGCGGAGCGGAGACGTCGTGTACTCTGCTCTGGGCCCGTACCGTGAGGTGCTTGTTGCGATGATGTTTAGGCTCAGCCGAGGACGCTGTGCGACCATACACCTTATCGCGCGGCGATACGGTTCGTGGTCGCGCAGCGTCACCGGTTGAACCTAACAATCATCGCAATAAGCATCTCACGGTACGGGCCCTGTACAAGTGTACATAGCTCCACCACTCGCGCGTCCCTAGCTCACATCCGTAGGTCCCATCCACAGCTTCCACCTGACCCTCCCACCCTTAAAACGCATCCCTCCATATAAAACACATAGCTTCATTGAAATTTCCACCAATGCTAAGCTAACCTAAGCTATGAAAATAAAGGTCCCTTATTGGTGGATGACACATCCGTAGCTACATAACGTAGCACATCTATGGTGGAAAAGCAGGCTTATAGTTGACAGAAATAAATTCAAATTCAAATGTCTCTTTTATGCTCCGGTTTGATTGCCTTTTATCATCAAGTGGACCGTACAGAGCTCATTTGATGCCGATGCATTCAATCATATCCATTCTCTTTTTGCATCACTAATAAAGCATGCTCAAAGTGCTCAAGTGCTGCTTACAGAATCTATAGATAGTAATATACAGACGCAGTCAGCACGCTCCTGACCTTTGAGTGAAGATAGCGGTGATCTATTGAGACACGGTGAAATATCATGTGTTTACTCAAATAATAGCATATTCTTTCGATCGAATTTTACTGGCACAAAAAATAATACAGTCAAATGATTACAAAAATTTGGATTTACAATTTTGATCAGGATTATATCCTGAAATATGTGTTTAAACGATTTAAACTTTGAAGTAGAACTGAAAAATATTACATAAGCTCAGATATACTGCCGTGCTAAGAAGAAAAGGCACATCTAATATTTTTTCAAAATGAGTTAAATACATATTCAGAATCACGAAGACTTCGTGATGCAGAATATATATTTAACTCAATTTTGAAAAAAAAATTAGGTGTGCCTTTTCTTCTTAGCACGGCAGTATACATCAGAAATAGGATAACCATGGTTGTCAGTCATTGACCATGAAAACAATATGCCTCGACTTCTTTCTTAAAATCAGCAGTTTTTGATTTATAATATCAACGGAGTCGTGCTGTTCATTTGAGATTACATTGTATTGGCGACACAATTTGGTTTTAAAGGGATGTATTATTATTATTATATACTTGCAGCTGTACAGTGTTATTTGGAAAGGGTATGCTAAGCGGTTTCGTGACAATAATAGAAATAAATATTTCTGTTTTTGTTTCTTGTTTTCTAAGCCGAAAGGGGCTCATAGTACACATGATTGTGAACAACTCACAAACAAGACAACAAGAAAAAAGTGTCATTGACATTTTTCTATGGAACAGCTGTTTTTTTTCTCTCTCGATTTCTGCGTTGGCCCTATAGTAAAAGTTGCTTAGCATACACTTTCCTTATAACCCTGTATGTAATAATTTTAATGTAAAATAATTACACGTAATTTGCGTTCGGACATTGCTCTACAAGAATAATACAAAAACTTCAATTCTCAGTAATTGTATATCATTTGACTAAAACTTAAATTAACACATTTTAATCGTATATTTTTACCAAGAGTAAGACATGTTTCATGGACTAGTTATACTTCCTACATTGTATATGGACCAGAAACTATGAGGAATTCGCTCTTTCGAGTGAAACCTTCGACGAGATTTATGACCAAGTTATTATTTAAACAAAAACAAAAAACCGACTGCAAAATGTAGTATATGTCAGTCCAGGCAGAAAGGGGAACCCAAGGACACTTCACTCGCAAAATCGATGTAGACTACAGGAGGAACACACAAACAAACATACTTTTATACACCTCGAAAACATAATTCTCATTCTTGGGCTGTCGTGTAACATGTTTGCTCTATCCAGGAATAAGCAGATCGAACCAGTTAGAAAAGTGCAATTTAGACCCTATATTCCTCAAATAGTCTAACCCCCGAATACTGAAACGCTTGTTAACTTTGACAACAGATTAATTCTAATACTGCCTTTTTCGGCCACTAAGCAAATGACAAAGCAATAAACTTAATCTGTCGTCAAAGTTAACAAATGTTTCAGTATTCGGTGGTAAATGGACAATAAGAACGGATTTTGGGAAATAACCAACCTCTAAAAGGGCGAAATGGAAATTGAAACTCTGCTTGTATACTGAGTACAAGAAATTAGGAAAAGGATGTCTCAGGATTTTTTGAACATCCACCCCTAAAAAGGTGTGTTTAAATTGCCTATGCGAGCGAAGCCATTCGGGTGAGCTACTAAAAGATATTGCATCCGACATACATTTTGTCCAATGTAATTTTTCTTCGCTGAGGCTGTCTTTAAATAATCCTTATTTGAAGGAACAAGTAACATTCAATATCTATTACTCATGTTTCGTCCAACCTGGTTATTCGAAATCTATTATAGTCGATTACACAAAAGACTCCGCAAAAACTAACCTTACTTTATTTGCTGCTTCGTTACTTCGCTAGTTTCATTACATCTTTTTGCTGTGTAATAAAGATTAAAACTGGAGCAAAGTATAAATGTAAAGAAAGAAGTTTTAAAAAAAAGCAAGTATATATAAAAAGTATTACTAGTAGTAAGTATAAGAGCCGATGGGGGATTAGTTTTTAGAATTTCTTCGATTCTTATTTGTTTTTCGTATTTTACGCGCGCGACTTAATGCCCTTATTAAGTATAAGAGCCGATGGGGGATTAGTTTTTAGAATTTCTTCGATTCCTATTTGTTTTTCGTATTTTACGCGCGCGACTTTATGCCCTGCTTTCCTAAATCTCGCTATCCCGTTCGCACGTTTTCAACTTTTTTTTTTAATATAACTTAATAATTACAGAGCGGAAATTTAAAATAAATATCACGGAATATCTTTAGAATTGGACCTGATTGCCAATGTTTTATAGAAATTTTAATATTACTCTTTTTCTCTTGGCGAAGGAGAACGAAAAAAATTTCGAAAAATTCGTTTTTATTTCGCTCATTTGGAAAATTATTAAGAAAATGAAAGAAATCATTACTCCTAAACTAAGAAAAATCGTAGAACCATACGTGGGTTATTTTCGTGACAAGGCCTTGATAAGTACCTCACGGTACGGGCCCAGAGCAGATCTTTCAAATGTAGAATAAGCGATGCAGTCAAATAGCATTGTATAGAAAGTCTGCGTTTGCGGTGAAGTGTGAAAGTACTGAATCCCGATCACTCTTTGGAAACTGTGTTGACTGTCAAGCTAACAAGGTAACACCTTTTTCATCGGCATTTTGTTACGAGGCTATTTGGAGAAAAATATAGCGCTATACATTTTCGCACGCTGATGAAAAGAGATAGAACTAAAACGGCAAATCAATCGAAATTATCTGTTATCCTAAATATTATTGTTATCTCACTTTTATAATTTATTCACTTGAATATACACTAGGGGTTCGGAGAGCTAGCGAAAAATGTGTGTACATCGAGGTCATTACAGCTATTTTTTTCATCGAGAAAATGTCTTGTAATCATGTTTTCCCTCTTAGCTATACTAGACGATACAACAAGATATTTTGTCTACTTAACTAATGAGGTGCATTGAATAAGAAACAACTTGTTTTTCTTCCAAATTAGCTTCTAAAAAGATTAGCCAGTTATTTATCCGCCTAGCAGTAGTGTTGCTACCATTGCCGTGAGAGCAATGTTTCCAGTGAAATTACTGGGCATAATTATCAGAAATATTTATGAGCCATATATGACATTTAATATTAAAGTCTTCAGCAATTAGAATTGGCGCCGACCACCGTCTAAAAAAAGAGAATTATATTTTCCTCTTGTTTTCTCTCGTTGGTCTCCGTTCCGTGGTTGTCAGGAGTGTTAGGAGTCTTACAGACACAATTACAAACAAGAGATTCCAATTCCAATTATCAGCCAGAAGACGTCCACTGCTGAACATAGGCCTCCCCCTTAGACCGCCACACCGACCGACAATGTGCCACTTGCATCCACCGGTTGCCCGCGACTTTCACAATGTCGTCGGTCCACCTAGTGGGAGGCCTGCCTACGCTTCGTCTTCCGGTTCGTGGTCGCCACTCAAGAACCTTTCTTCCCCATCGGTTATCGGTTCTTCGAGTGATGTGGCCTGCCCATTGCCACTTCAGCTTGCAAACTCTGAGAGCTATATCGGTGACTTTGGTTCTTCGACGAATATCCTCATTCCGGATCTTATCGCGCAAAGAAACTCCGAGCATAGCTCTCTCCATTGCCCGCTGTGCGACTCTGAGTTTCTCCAAAAGGCCAGTAGTCAAGGACCACGTTTCAGTTCCATATGTCATCACTGGCAACACACATTGGTTGAAGACCCTTGTCTTCAGGCACTGCGGGATTTTGGACGAGAAGATATTACGCAATTTCCCGAACGCTGCCCATCCGAGTTGAATTCTTCGAGCGACCTCTTTGTCGAAGTTGGACTTACCTAACTGGACAGTCTGTCCAAGGTAGTTATAATGGTCAACAAATTCGAGCGCATCGTTCCCAACGACCACCGGTACGGGTACAACATGGGCATTTGACATGATTTTCGTCTTGTCCATGTTCATTTTAAGACCCACCTGTTGAGAAACGCTGCTGAGGTCGTTGAGCATGTTATTGAGGTCCTCTAGCGACTCTGCCATGATTACTATATCATCGGCAAAACGAAGGTGAGTGATGTATTCGCCATTAATGTTGATGCCGTATCCGTTCCAGTCCAAGAGCTTGAAAACGTCCTCCAATGCGTTCGTGAACAGTTTCGGAGAAATAACGTCTCCCTGTCTCACGCCTTTCTGCAATTGGATTGGTTTCGTGCTCTCGTCCTGCAACCGGATTGACATGGTGGCGTTCCTATACAAACACTTCATCACCTCGATATACCTATAGTCGATATGACATCGCTGAAGGGACTGCAATACCGCCCAGGTCTCGATGGAATCGAAGGCTTTCTCATAGTCCACAAACGCCAGGCATAATGGCCGATTATACTCTTCGGTTTTCTGTATAATCTGGCGGAGCGTGTGTATGTGGTCCATGGTACTAAAGCCTTTACGGAAACCGGCTTGTTCGGGAGGCTGGAAGTCATCAAACCTGCGTTCGAGACGGTTCGTAATAACTCTCGAAAACAGCTTGTAAACATGGCTCAGGAGCGAGATGGGCCTATAATTCTTCAGTAAGGTGTTATCACCTTTTTTGAAGAACAACACCACCACACTCCTGTGCCATGCTTCTGGCGTATTACCCTCGAGTATGACGGAATTAAATAACTTCTGGAGGACTAAAAGTACCGGTTTTCCACCCGCTCTCAGAAGCTCAGTCGTTATTCCGTCATCACCCGGCGCCTTGTTGTTTTTAAGCTGCTTAAGAGCCATTCTAATCTCGTCTAGGCTGATGTCTGGGATGTCCTCGGTGTAGTGTCGGGTCAGTTCGGCTCTGGAGTCCTGAGCTCTACTGACAATGGGTTCTCGTGTCGAGGTGTACAACTGTCCGTAAAACCTCTCGAGCTCTCTCAGAATCTCCGTTTTCGACGAAATGATACTGCCGTTCTTACAACAACAAGAGATTAAACATTAGTATCTCAAGGTGAAGAGCGCCTCGCCTTGCTGTTCATATGTTGAGCTGCTGAACTTGTGCATCATGGGTGGGCGCTGGGCTGGCGTGGCGCTTACGGTCAAGCGAGCGACTTGCTCGTCTAGTCACCCAGTTGCATAAAAAGATAATAGTACTTCATAAAGCACTCAAATCTGCCGCATTAAGTACGCATAACTACACAAGATATAAAAGCGTTTACACGAGTACTCCCGAATTCCAAGAACACCCGAAGTCCAAAATACGATATCTCGCGCCATAAGTCGTAAACAAAGGCGGGCCTATAGAATATTCATTATTATAAATCGGATTTCTCTCCGCCGAATCGATTTATTGGGTTTATTCTTGTAGTCTCCTAATCTCGCACGCGAATCGGTGATGTCGAAAAAATATTTACCTGTCTAATAAATCGATTATTTATAGCCACTTTATAACCAACTCGGGATTGAACAATCGATGATTACCGTTAATTGATAAAATAAGTAATCAAATTAATTGGGTCTCTAGAGAGTGGCTGTAACTAAATATAATTTACGCGGTCTACATAGGGAATCGATTTACCTAGATTCATATTTTTTAAGATGAAACCACCGTGCCCTCGGAGACATTGCAATATGCCTTTTTTTTTAAATTCTCAACCCAGCCCAAAAGGAAGCCAGTCTGGATCTGATAACAGCAACGAAACCGGAACCAGTGCATCAGCAAACATGCCCGACGCGATTCAATAAAGTACTTTATTCATGATGATGCAAAAGTCATCATTGTGTTGCACCTTTATGGTACGATACGTGTTGCGTTTATAATTTGTCCAAAGCTGAAAAATAATATATTATAATAATGTTGGTTTGTAGATATTTTGTTTTGCTTGTATCATTTCAAGCACTTACTAGCGTGTCTCTCATTTATGAGACTAAAGGCAAATCACACTAATATTATAAATGCGAAAGGTTATGTGTAAGTTTGTCCCAGTAAACTCTGTAACGACTGAACGAATTTAAATGGTCTCGAAGTATTTTACACACATAGACTACTTTTATGCTGGAAAAATAAATTCCTGTATGATAGCCGTTGAAAACGAGAGTTGCTGCTAGTAATTAATAAATCCACGGCTAGCCATATTTAACAGAATAACACACTGTTGCATTGATGACGGCTGCATAATCGCATTGTCATCAAGCTTTTAATATTCAATTAACTTATAATCGGAGTATCGTGTCTTATACGAGACGTTCTTAAACATCGTTCGCTGTAATTATCGATGTCGATCAGAATGTCAGCACAAGACTAACGTACAATCTGATTAATGATTAAATGCATTGTTAGGCTTTTTCCAACGAAATCCTAACCTACATTAACATTTTTAATACGATCACGGATTCCAAAGATCACTGGTTTCTTGGGTTGGTAACACGAATTAGTTTTAAAAACAACCTTACAAAACCATTATTGTCCAATGGCACTTAGCAACACAAATCACGAGGTTTTATTTTATTTAAAGTTCAGTTGTCCAATAAAAAGTTATGCAAGACAGTACGAAACTAGACTAGGTAGATTCTAGTCCGTGGTCTAGTCTGAACAGTGTTAGACATCGATCTAGATATCGGAGCACATGCTTTACTTATTGGAATTGTACTGTAATTGTATTGTTCTATAATTGTACTGTTTTTCCCTACATATCCACAATTTAGTTTTGTCACCCGTTCATCTTCTTTTTGCTGCCCAGTAAGTGGCCACAGAGACTGTGGCAGCGTTTGGCTCATTGAGATCGCTCAGCGTGCATCGTGAATGTGTTTTTCGTCCTATTGAACGACTCAAGGTTCAGTTGAAAAGTTTGCAAGACAATGATATCTAAAGATCAAAATGGCGCTCTGAATTCGGCTCCGCTGCAGTCTGTTCACAGCCGCCAAAGAGTGCGAATGAAGATGCGAAAAGTTAGTGACTAAACAAGATAGCTATCGTAGGGTATTATTGTTTGTAAGAAGATATAATATACCAGAGAACTGAAAAGAGTAATAATATAGAGACGACTGATAAAGCAAAGTGGGATTAATCCACAAATTACCTCCTGTAGGTACCGCATTAGAAGACCTTTGTTCCGTTGGAGAAAACGTAGATTATGGGATTGAGACGAAGCGTTCCCGTTTGCAACTTCTCAATCAAGGTTGCGCCTACTCGCGGTTGGCAATGAACCAATGAGAATGAATTTCTATAGGTATATTTTTTACCGATGCGTGGTGGGTTTCGATCGTCGTGATTCCGAAATGTTTATAGCCCAGTCAATTTAACGTTTGACCCGGAAGTAATTAATAACATTTTTGTTTTTCTACACATCATTGTAAAACCAACCTCTTATATTAATTTACAATAGACAATCCAGAACAGACTCAAATTTCACATTTTGCAATATCGTCTCTGTTTGAGCTTTGTTAGAGTCTATTTCAGATGACGATCGTAAGCAGCAGCAGCGAGTCGTCGGCGACAATAATGTATTATGGCTCAAGTATAATTGTGTACGTTTTTTCTATGTTCATTACCTCCAGACAGGCTTATTTTATTTAATAATGCTTCTACGTCAGGCAATTATATCAAACATTGTTTTATATTTATGTTATGAATTATGTCCGGGTCCTCCATACTAAGTCCCGTAACTTGACTGGGCTATTTATGTAATCAGGTAATCTGTGAACAAAATTTAGCAACATTGTCTTATGCCGAATAAATAGAAAGATAAATTCAAAAACCTCTGAAATCTTATTAGATTAATAATCAATGATCAATGGTTGCCTGGAAGAGATTCGCTTTTAGCGATAAGGCCGCCACTTGTGGCACTAGCTTAAGTATAAGATAGATCTGTACATGTGTTCTTTTTATTTTTGGTGTACACAATAAAGAGTTTCTATCTATCTATCTATCTAGATTACTCCTTGTTCACCCCATTTCGGCTCTTTGGATCCATCAACCCGAATTAAAGTTATGCATGTTTTATATTCTCGAGCACGTTTCCCTGTATGACCACGGGAATGCCCGATCGATCATTGGCATGATAAATAAACCAATGCGTTATCTGTGAGGTTTGTCACAATACCAAGTCATATGCAGTAACGATTCGTAAGCTGACCGGCATAAATAACGCAATTTCCGTAAGTTTCCGAATCGAGACAAAAAAATAATATTTTTTAAAACAGAACTTGATAAAACTTGACAAGATATCAAAAATACATCTTCGTCTTTTTTATCCCATACAATGAGTGAAAAGTAGAAATTGTTGTACCCTTAGTGTTAGTGTAAGCAAAGCAAATTGAAACTAGCAAAATCAGCAGTTGCTTTACTGCTTGTAGTGTCACCTAGTTCAATTCCGCGACCCGAGACGTCAAGAGTAAACTCAAATACATAATTGATGTACGGAACACGCTGTTTAAACACTTGTGTTAAAAATAATATATTGCTGTCTTATTATTAAATACCCTTTCAAAGGCAATGTTTAGATAACTGAAAGAAATACTGTAAGAAATAGAAGTGGCTTGTTCCGCTCGTATGATTTTTCCCGTAAGCACGAGTGCCGGTAGCTAGCTGCATCGCGAGGTTTTATCCCCAATCTTCTACTTTTTTCATTTTTCTGGTACACAAAGTAGTCGCATGTTCCACATGAAGATAAGGATCAGTTCAGACAATTATTTAAAAAAATAACAAGGTAACTGAGAGAGACAAACCAGTTACTTTATCATCTATGGTAATAGTTGAATTTTTCGTTGATATGCCCTTGAATAAATCCCACAAATATCTTGCCCATGACAATTTTCGAAGCCATGACAACAGTTCTTCAGTGTGTTACGTCTTACGCAAAGCAGCAATTACGTTACCATTGCTTCAACGCGCTTCAAAGCTCTTTCACCGGAGTCTATTGTCCTCTGATGACTCACCAGCTCGCACACAGTCGATCGAAATTAGGTACACTTTCGGAGAACATGTACATTCTTTACAATAAATGTTTAATAACCATAACGTAACGCGACGAAACACTACAAAGGACGTTACGTGTTACGTCTGTCAGTTACTGTTAATAAAGTATTACAAAACCTCGTTTAGAATAGTCACGCGTGTTGATTTCTTAGCGAAAGTGTTTTTTGGTGACACGGACGGTGGACGTGGTCGGATTTCGCTTTTACGACCTTAAAAACATATGTGCCGCCTCTTGTGAGCCTTGACGTCTCCGGACACAGAAAACATGAGATCAATAAAAACTCACTTCTATGACATTTACTTCCTCTTACTATGAAGGTGATCATAACCGCATCGCAATCCTTAGTAATTTGTAAAATGGTGATGACACATAGCCTATCATAATAAATTCTACTTATCGTGTACTGTTGACTGCTAGGTAAAACAAATTCCTACCATCTCTTCATTCAATCCTCTGCTCGAGCTCGTCGTAACAAATATGGAGAGGCAGGATTACTTAACTGCCTTCACGTACTTGAATTTCGATAGATTGCATCTTCCAGTGCCTCTGTTTCCAGACACTAAGTTTCCTTACAGATTTTATCTCAAACATTTATTCGTCTAGACATAATATACGCCTACGAGACTGTGTGATTCTCATCTTCCGAGTGACCTACTGTATTCACTGTCGCCGCAGCAAGGTCACGAGTGACGCTCGCATGAATATTATGGAAGATGGTTAATCAGGCACTTTCCTTTCGCCTTATTGGAAATTTGTGGGTTCAAGTTCGCTCTTGACACGGCTAAGTCAATTATGTTTAATGGCAAGCCCAATTTTTGATGGCATTATTAATAAATCAGACTTTCTATCTTGATAAGTTAATTTATAGTTGTTTTGATTCTCACGTTAGCTGTAAATCACGTAGGATAATATTAATGTCTCTAAAATGTTATGTAGTTTCTATTTTATCTTGGTTATTTTTCTTTTTAAAGTTGTTGACCGTTATGAAGGTGCATACTACTACTGGGGGCCCATAACAAACTTTTATTACTTATTTCAGTTTTCTTTTTCTAACAAGTTATTTCTGAGCTGAGTACCTTTGACTCATCCACACAGTGTACGCAAGTAAATTAACTCTCAATAGCAATCTTTCATTTCTTGTAAGAAACTGCAATGGTTCGGCAATTGCAATTCTTTACCAATTTAAATAACTTGTTTGACATTGGTAGACTTTTATTCATTCAGTTTTAGATTACCAACCATCAATAAGTCAGCATTGTCATTGTTATGAAGATCGAGTGAAAGCTAGGTAATCTCGCCTCGTTACTTTGGATGACTAACAATTTTCTTGTTCCTAGGACGTTGCTTTGTTTTTTGATTTTGTGCTGGTTTCTCTGTGATTTTGCAGTTTAGTGCTCAATTTTTTTAATCATGTATGATGCAGTTTTTTAATACTTACTAGCAACCCGCTCCGACATCGCAGGGGTAAAAAACTTTACAGGAACACTGGTGCTTGGCCGATCTGAAGAAAACCTGAAAATGTCATTAAAATCGTTCCAGCCGCTTTGGAGCCTACGGGGAACATATATACATCGCCTTTTATATATTAAAGACTAGCGACCGGCCCGGCTTTGCAGGATCAACCGATGGGCTAATCTGAAGATTGCCTGAAAATTTCATAAAAACCGGTCCAGCCTTTTTGGTGTATATAAGGTACATACAAATATGCATCGCCTTTTATTATTAAAATGAGATATAGATGCCTAAGTATGTTAAAAATGTATTCATTCATCTGACATAGGCCAACAAAGCGGGACGAGTCGAAATGAAACCTTTGCGCAGATGTAGAACCGTTATCGGAGTTTATTATACATGGCAGATCTACTAAAGAAGTCATCTAATACTTAGTGGTCTCTTCAAAGTAAAATTATCTCTTTAGGCTGACAGAACCAGACAAAAAAACAATCAGATAATTTAAAAACTTATCAAAATTAATAACACTGTCTATACACTCAATTGACGCAATTGACACTGATATTGTGAGATGCAGAGTCCTGATTATTCCAATAACATTTCAAATCGGGCCTGAAATCTGCTGACTATTTCAAACAAAATAGAAAATCTGGCAATTTTGAGCGCAGATTTTAGTTTTTGGAGCTCTCCGCCTTTTTAATGGTTGTGCATTTGCTAGGCACATGTTTTGTTTTTATTATACAGCCGTTTTAGAATATCCTAAAGAACACCCTATAGTAGTGGGAAGTAATTGAAGGTAATTGAGGAAAGGTAATTGAAAAAATTAAGTAAGAAAAATCCTCGCCCTTTTACCTTGAAAGGAAACCTTAACCTATGCAATATAAGTAAACCGTATAGACGTAACCTTACTTCACAGCCTCCGCAGGAGCAGCTTTGTGCGAATTGTGGATAGTTTAATTAAGCCGGTTTTAACCGGTTACTGCTGTTGGTGCACGTTACCAAACAATCGGTTCTTCGAAACGAGGACACGTACCTTTGTTATGCTCGGAAGCTGGTTTTCTTCTTGGAACATATGCTACTGAGGAATACAATGATGAAGCTTAAAAAAAGCGTCTTACATAGAGTTAATTTACCGTTTTTTGAAGTCTGGATTGAATCTATAAGCCCTTTTCTAAGAATCAACGCACAGACGAAACTGCTTATGGTAGACACGTAAAATTTGGACCCAATATTCCTCAAATGGTCAATAATAGAAACAGATTTTGCGAAATGGACCCCAATAGTTTGTATAATAAATAAAAACTTTTTGCGCGCTACGCTAATTAAACTTCGAAAATCAACCCCTAAAGAGGCGACATAGGATTTTTAAAACGCCTATGCGTGCGAAGCCGTGCAGGCGAACTAGTTAGATTATACAGGAATATCTACTCTGGGTCTGGGTATTAGTTGTGCTTGTCTTTGTGTGTGTTCCATAGCAGCCTCGACACGAAATCTGAGTAGGGAGTCAATACTAGATGCCTCTCGCGGTTTCTCACGATATTTCTCGTGATGTATCCATGATTTTTTGTATTTAACACTTAGACTATTTAGTGTAGCTTAGAGTATAATTATCACGTCACATAATCTCCATTATTGCACTCCCCGTCTTTTACATCTTCTATGATTCTCTCCCATCCCACGGTTGCCTGGAAGAAATGGCTTTCAGCGATAAGGCCGCAAGTTGTTACACTCTATTTACTATTTATCCTATTTACTCCTTAGTCTTCGAAACTTGTTGTCTTTGAAATTGCTTAATTTCCATTCTCCGTTGCAGTAGATTTCAAAGGTTTATTTTGTTTGCATAGGCATCGGACCCGGGTATGTCCAAATACTGGGACCAGGACCACCGGAGGACCTGGACGGGCAGCAGAGTCCTTCTAGTCATTCTGTCACCAAAGCGCCAGCAAATCGTTGGGATTATAGCAAGCTCCCGTCCCTTAAGGGGGAGACTTTTGTTCAACAGTGGACGTCTTCTGGCTGATGATAAAGATTAGGATGATGATGATTCGTTTCATTCGATGTTTTAATTAGACTTATTCGATTCGATAAAATTATTTTGTTCGTAGAGTCGTTATAAAATAAGGAAGTAATAACTTGAAGGCGATATTAACGACATTATTATTCAGGACAATGACCCAATTTGGTACTAATGAGTCACTTAGTTGTTTCTATTGTTCGCTAAGAACGGAGTTGAATGGAACTGTATCTAATCGTACATATTTGGCCGAATTATGATAAAAAAGTCATTTGGATGGAATAAAAATTTGTGTGCACAATTTAAAAAAAACCTAGAATCAGCTGCCTCCGGCGGTTTCTCTCGCTATTATCCCGTTTTCTGCTATTTATCCGGGATAAACGGCATCCTATGTCCTCACTCATAGTCATCCTACTTCCTTGTCAAGTTCTAACAAGATAGGTTTAGCCGTTCGTGAAAGATATCAAGCGAATATAGGGAAGAAAAATAAATAATCACTCGACCTGAGAACCTTCTCCTTTTATTGGAAGTCGGTTAAAAAGAGACAGTCATTAATTACAGTGCAATAACAATTTCTTGACGCCACAAACGGACACTAAAGGAATAATACGTTAGAGATATGCAAAAAGGCGGTCATGTCTTTCAGAGCTATCTCTTCCAGGTGACTATTGAAAAAGTAAGTAGATAAGCATAAAAATCAACTTATAAAGAGTAGACTGAGATTATAGGTCACTTTAGTTTCTGACCCAAAAAACCTATTTTACTGATAATTTTCAGACAGATTTTATGACTAAGCTTGTATTATAGTCGTTGTCGGTCGGTGTGGCGCTCTAAGGGGGAGGCCTATGTTTAGCAGTGGACGTCTTGTGGCTGATGATGATAATGATTGTATTATAGTCACCGCACTATGTACCGAGTGCTTTAAAACTTCAAACTACCAGTCTATTCCAGACAAGCTTTTATAAAATCCGTTATTGGTACTGTAAGCTAATCAAAATGAGTTCAAACTCCATCAATCTACTGTTATTTAGAGGAGTTCCGTTTTCCACCTTCCGTCTTCATCATCAGATCAGCTCGCTGTCATAATTTATTATTGTATTGTCATCGGAACTTGACAGACATGCAAAATGTCAACTCAATTGCACAAGAGGAACTGGTCTTAAATTGTGTTGCAAGATTTGACCTCGACATACAAATATTGCAAGTTAAATAAAAGCTTGTGAAAACCACGTGTTTCCTTGAAAGCCCAGATAGCGATACAATGTAGGAAGGCTGGTCGTACACGAGGCGACTAAAGTATCTGGCTCTCGCTTGGATCTTCCAAGCTAAAACTACCCCCCCTTTTTAATATGCGATGGAGTATTTGCTACGGATCTTTGCTCATAAACCTCGTACATTTGTATTGCAGTAGTGGCCTAGATCGACAGGTTTCATGAGCATAGTCCTAAGTTGGACTAAATATCGCCGTCGTTTGGCAAGATCAAAAATGGAGTCCCGACGTAACTGGAGGTGCCGACTGGCGTCGTATTGTGTACGACGATCTAACTTTCAAAAAATATTCGTACAGAAGAATGACATCCGGCTTGCGCAAGCATCGAAGCCTGATCATCTGTGCTCATTGTGCTATAGAAAGTCACTTATCGATACTCGATAAGCACAAAGTATTTGGTAATCATGAGCATTGTATCTGTTTGAGCATGATCTCCGTTTCGCTTGTTGGCTTCATTTGTTGGATTCCAGATAAGAGTGAAAGGATATTTATATCTATATGCTACGCTGGGTATAGGTCTTCTTTCGTTCACGCCATCCTAACCGGTCCTGTGCGAGATAGGAAACATGTACAATTTCCTTTTTTGACGATTCCTACACAATGTTACTCATCAAGTGAACTTTCCATTCGATCTTACGAACTTATTATTATAGAGATATTCGGAATATGCTTTAGACGTTACACGATTCGGAGGTCCGAATTTTGGAGTTCTGTAGTACAGCTAACAGCTGTAGTTAATTGCTTACTTTGTTGCGCACGATTTGACTAGATATCTATTGCTACAAAGTGTGATGATAACTACGGAACACTATTTACAAACATGCTCTCGCATGCACTTAACCCGGTTTTTCTTATCTCTATCACCAAGGTTAGAGCCGTGTCTACTTGCAGCTTACTAAGTTGCGGTGGTGAATAA
Source organism: Apocheima hispidaria (assembly GCA_947579745.1). Classification (NCBI taxonomy): domain Eukaryota; kingdom Metazoa; phylum Arthropoda; class Insecta; order Lepidoptera; family Geometridae; genus Apocheima; species Apocheima hispidaria. Next base: position 5,431,866 of record OX388168.1, on the reverse strand, counting down.
CTTAGGGGTGTGTATACAGGATGGCACACCGGCAAGTGACCGCCCGAAAAGGGTTTATAGTACTCATCATTCTGAACAACTTTTACTATGGGACCAATCCTGAAATCGAGAAATAAATATCTGCTGTTCCATACATTTTGTCGAGTGTCATTGACATTTTTCTTTAGAACTGCTGTTTTTTTTTTCGATTTCAGTATTGGTCCCATAGTAAAAGTTGTTCATAATGATGAGTACTATAAGCCCTTCTCGGGCGGTCATTTGCCAATGGGCTACATTATAGCGATTTACTTTTATAAAGAGGTGGTCGAATAAGGAAACTAAAATATTCCACGTAAGGTGCTGCATTATTATGGGCAAGCGTGACGCTTACCATCAGGCGAGCAACTTCCTCGATCCGTCCCAGTTGTATAACAAAATACAACTCCAAACACTCTCCTCGTCCTCATCGAGACCTTTAAAATATGGACGTCATTGTCACAAAGAATGGCCAATAGATTTGACCGTGTAGTCGCGTGCGAGATCGTAAATCGAATTAGGTCGACAGTTAGCATACTGCCTCGATAAAATATTGTTGTTGTTTCTTATAAAATTACTGGAGCGAGTGCATCGGAGCATCGGAACACGAGTTTTTTGCTTCTCAGCTCCATTATAACTGCTCGACTCCTAAGCAACTTTCAAATGTATACCTTATACAACAAGAAGCGTTTCAGAACGGCAGCGTTATTACTGGTGTGGATTGCTTTTACGCGGCACGGAATAAGTTGGAATATGAATTTCATCCGAGGGAAAGCAGGTGGTGTATTGCTTTGGAGATAATGCAGAATAAAATATTGCTAGAAACTTTCTGGCTGATTTCGAAAATAACTACTAACAAGACTAGATTGCTTGATGTTAAGTTTGTCCGTAGCATTTGCAATGTCATTCAGAGTTCTATAACTATATTGGTTTATTTATTGGAGTATAAGTACCACACAATCTCCATCATTGCGCACTCCGTCTTCTACCTCTTCTATGGATCCTCTCCATCCTAAGGTTGCCTGAAAGAGATCGCTTTCAGCGAGAATACCGCCAGTTGTTACACTAGTTTTTAAGCCTCTTTTTAAATTGTGTAAAATTGTGTGTGAACAATAAAGATTTAATCTATATATCTATCTATCTACACCTGTGAGTTCGATTCGCATCTAGGACAAACATTCATGTGATGAATATTTGTGTTTGTTCTATGTCTGGGAGTTATTATCTATATAAGTATGTATTTAAAAATATCTATGTACGTATATCAGTCTCTGGCAGCCATATTACAAACTTTGCTTAGTTTGGGGTCAGGTGACGATGTGTGCAAAAATGTCCCAGATATTTATTATTATTATTATTATTATTACCTCCTAAAACCATGTCCGTTTCTGTAACGCTTTGTTAATTGCTGTTGTTCCATTGGAATTGCCCTTCAATCTGGGACACTATTGTTGGCAGAGTACTGCTGGGCAGTTGAATAACTGGCAAATCTTTAGCCAAATTTAAATCATAGATAACACAGACCGGATAAAAAACTGACTTGTGGTCAAAGTCAAGACAACCCGTGATAAGTTGAAAGTCGTGAAAGTAGAAAACATATAATTCGTCAGACATATATTTAATTGAAAAATGTACTTACGAATGAAAATAGCTGGAAAGATCTTTCAAGCATAATTAACGACGAACACAATGGAAAAAATGTAAATGACCATCCGCCAGACTATGATCATCGATCCGTGATGAAAATAGGGGATTGGAGAACTTATAGCATGGGAAGGGAATGGGGCAGTTGATGGAATAATTAAAATTGTTCAGTGAGTCATTGATAAAATGAAGGATGAAGGAAGATTACTTGTATTAGCAAATTAGTCTATATTTTCTCCATATGATTAAAGAAATAGGTTTTAGTGGAAAAAACATTTTCCAGACAAGTTTTTATAAAATCCGTTATTGGTACTGTAAACTGATCAAAATGGGTCCAAATTCCATCAATCTACTGTTAGGGACCGAGGAGTTCCGTTTTCCACCCTCCGTATCCATCATCAGATCAGCTCATAATATTGTTGTCATTGCAACTTGACAGGCATGCAAAATTTCAACTTAATTGAATAAAGGGAACTGGTCTAAAATTGAGTTGCAAGATTTGACCTTCAAGCTTGTAAAAATAAGGATTCATTCTGATTAGATTTAAAAAAACCATAGAAACTGGTCACATAGAAACGAAGACACAGACAAACAGAAAGGCGTCAAACTTGTAAAAGCCCTCGTTTTTTCAACTTTGTGGGTTAATATAAAATCTACAGAGAGACGCAGCCGAAAATGATTCGTTTCGAGATCAATGGAACTGGCTTACGGCACTGGAAAGGAACTGATCTTCACTCCGTCTAGTCTCCATCATTTGCAGTCAGGATTTCGGAGATGTAGATTGCCGAATACTAGGCTAGGCTAGGTTATATAATACAGAGCCAGATCATGTTAAGTTACCAAATAGAAATCTACTTATCGATTGGATACGTTATTTTTAATGTTAGTAATGAAATCCATACTTACATGGGTAGCCGTTTCAAATGAATTTCCTACGTGCCTGCAATGTAAAGATACAAAATCGAGAATATAACTGATAATGAAGAGTACGAAGTTCGAGAAAAGCCCTTTCGCTGGAGGCTGCTAAGAGCTTTCATTAAATTACAAACTTTTCCTTATTCGGAGAAAAGTCAATTGTTTCACAATGAAATTGGGTCAGAAACAGTATTTTGCCAGGCCGTTCTTCGGCGTTATTTTACGGTTCAAACAGTATTTTGCTAGGCCGTTCTTTGGTGTTATTTTACGATTCAAACAGTATTTTGCCAGGCCGTTCTTCAGCGTTATTTTACGGTTCAAACAGTATTTTGCCAGGCCGTTCTTCGGCGTTATTTTACGGTTCAAACAGTATTTTGCCAGGCCGTTCTTCGGCGTTATTTTACGGTTCAAACAGTATTTTGCCAGGCTGTTCTTCGGCGTTATTTTACGGTTCTTTTATGTCTAGCATTTTGACGTTTTCTTGGTCAAAGTCTTGGAAATTAGGTGCGTTTTTTTTTTAACCACAAGTAAGAGCGATTTGCAGTTTTTCCATGAGTTTACAGTTTCTTCGCATTTTTCTGATGTGTAAAGTATATAATATAACAATATTAAGTGTTAGTATTTATTTCGAATATTTTGATTGCCCTCGAGAAATGGTTGGATATTGGCAATATTCCATCGATTCGCACTGGCTGTTCTCCATTTAAAGGGCAAAACAATAACTTCCAAAATAATGGTTTGGATGACCTGAATTTTGAACAAGAATATTGTTACAGAAGGGGCTTAAATTCTCTCCTATATTTTGAGCTCATCTTAATAACTTTTATCTTAATTGCAACTAGTAAATTCCCTAAGACATAGTAGGCAAGTAATTAATATTATGTAACGTAACCAGGGTTGCCAGATGTTGATTTTTCAGCAGAACATACACCACCCCAAAATGTATTTCGGGTCAATGTATGATGTGATATATGTGATATGATGTATGTGTTTGTCTGTTATAGTAGCTCAAGCGGGAATTTTGGGATTTACTGAAGCTCGGCAGATTAATATAAGGGGGGATATCTTGCAACCTATTGAATACCATTGCGCTACTTTTGCATACTATTGTATACAAAAGGTTTTTATTTTTGACTTGTAGATAAATATTTACAATAAATGACTTTGACTTTACCTCCACCATAAATAAGCACTGTCTATATGTATATGACCGTCCGCCTAGAAAATTATTCGTGAATTTTTTTTTTTTTTGCAAGTTGTTTTGTTTTGAAAATCGCTCCAGATGATCAGATGATCAGATATAAATTATGGGTAAGCAATAAGCATGTATAGACATGAAACTGAATCGTCCATATGATAAGCGCTCGTTTGTTTTTCCATTTTCAAAAAGTCGCCGCGAGCTTGCGTGATATCCGAATCATCAGAATTTTGAATGGGAGCTTCTTTATGATTCACTAAACATCCTCTATAAATATCTGACTCGCTCGAATATTATTATTCTTAACATTTTTCAAAACATGTAGACGCTCCTCCCACCGATGAAAGCATATACATCATATAACTTTTTTCCTTTCTATAATTCAATCTTCAAAATCTTATAGGTCTCCACGATACAAATAAATCCTTATTTAGCATCTTGGGCTCCTCTACTATTATAATGTTACCTACTACCACCTAAACGGCTTCACCGATTTGGGATTTCGAGATTCATGACACTACCCGGCCTATCTTATGCTTTTTATATATGCAATTTTTTTTTTTTTTTTATATATTTATTATATTTTTATTTATTTATATATTTCTTTTTTATATATATGCTTTTTTTTTTTAATTGAATTTAATTTGTGTAATGTGACTGCTCGGAATTTATAGAGCTATGAGCCCTTGATGCTTGAAATAAAAGAATTAATAAATTATCTATCTCACTAAGAGCGCAAAGCGTTAGGTTTTAAGCCGCCTTTACATCTAACCTAACGAGTGTCACTTTCGACAGCGATCGGTCTCGCGTTTTCGCACGTATTGCGCGTCTTTAGTCTCTTTAGGTGTAATGACAAGATACGCTTTGCTGTGCGTGTTATAATACGACGCGGCGAGAGTACTTATATATTTGTTATCTCGGAGTGTGTATTCTGAATTTGAACGATTATTTATTCTGTGTCCTTTCACACTGTAGGGTGTATCATCATCAAAACTTTACAATCTCATTCATACCGATTACTACTACACTGGCTGATTTGATATTTTAAATTATTTTTTCACATTTTGGACTTTGTGATCGAACCGGTCTTGACTGATTGTAAGTTTGCCTAACGTTTTGAGGTGGAAGACTACCTCGTATTGGGACAACACATACTACTCGCGTCGCACGTCGTACTGTTATCGTTATGATCGGAGTACTTCTTTTGATCCGTAGCGACAGCATGACAAAGATCTTAGACCAATAAATCCCTTAGCCAGGCAATTTTGTCAGTATGATCTGGCAACCCTAAACGTAGCCGCTCCGGCCTCATTAAACCGTCCGCAGCTTCCGTTAGTGTAAAGTTTAATAACGTGAATACAGACAGTTCAAGGGATGGAAGTAAAATGGGTTATAGTGTTAAGGGATTATAAAGGCGTCTAATGTGTCGACAAAACCATTCCACGAAGGAAGTTCGATGTGTGAATTTGCAGCTAAAAATAAATCTAATTTGTAAGAGGTATAACACGAGCAGTTTAACTATTAGGGCTTACCTACCAAATAAGTATGCATACGGCAAGGCTTCTGTGTCCGTCCGTTTTTTTTTTTTTTTTTTTACGTGATTGCACACACGGTCATCTGACCCCAAACTAAGCAAAGCTTGTAATATGGCTGCCAGAGACTGATATACCGACATAGATATTTTTTAAATACATACTTATATAGATATTAACACCCAGACATAGAACGAACACAAATATTCATCACATAAATGTTTGTCCTAGATTGGAATCGAACCCACGCCCCCAAGCACAGAACGTAGGTTCACTACGTACGTAGGTTCTAGATTTGTTTAACATGATTTTCTCACTAACTACTTGGTCTACTACAAAATTCAACGCTTCTTTTGTAGACCAATTTTTCTTGTAGAGATCGCTACCGTCGCCTTAAACTCACAATTTCGCCCCCTACTATAAAGAACAGTTTGATTAACCAGAGACTATTGAAGTTCTAAAGCAAAACCCACTGCCAGTCGACTCGGTACCCAGCTGCCAGCATGCTGCCGGCACTACCACACTAAAACCAGATAATTGCCAGAATTTAGGTCGTTTGTTTTAGTCTGTATGTTTTTAGTCCTTGCTCCATAATTGTGTACACCTGTCCTATAATCCAGAGTTTTCCAGCACGTCTGCCTTTGCCATAGCTCTGACGTCAGAATCTTTCCTTCTCTTTTTTTCTTGTTCCTTGGTCGAAACATAAGTTGGCGCGATGCGAAAACTTGGTACTAAATAAATAACAGTTTGTATCTTATCACCACAGTATCACTAGACGCGATGCCCTCGATTACATGCGATGAGCACGTTATCTTTTATCTGCTGATAATGAATTGTCTTGGTTAGTGACGAAATTAAATCAGTATTATAAAAGCGCGACATTATTAAAGGTACTAAAAAACAACTAAATAAATAAAGATTACTTAGCTGTAGAATTTGAAATTTCAATGATTTTTGTCTATACATAAATTGTCAGAATAAAATTGTTTAAAAGGGTTTATTGTTGCAACGCTTACAACTACAGAACTACTTACTAATACTTAATTTAGTAGTTTTAGTCCTTAGAACGAGAGCTCAAGCCTCAAATTCTTTAGTTATATCATATATATCATTGTACCATTGTTCGCACCCCACTCTAATTTATCTAGTCTAACATATTATAACATAACACTTGTAAAATTATCTATAATTCATTTTCTTTGTCTTTATCTGGGTGCATAAATGTTGTATACTTCCCTGTTTTTAATGGTTATTTATTATTTATAACAAAATTTATTATATTCCCTTAATGTTTCCCCCTCTTCTATTTTGGTAGCAGTCCCGTGCGTCTCAGACGGTCAGTGCTGAAAATCAGCGCTGCGGAGAAATCCGCAGCATTATCGCTGAGCACTGACCTTTTTTGTACTAGTCACTACAGCAACAACTGAACATAGTTATATATTATTCTTTCCCTTCATTATATTTAATTTATTTTGTGAAGTTAGTGTTGTAGTGTTTTGTGCGTAAAATAAATGTTTTTCTTTCTTTCTTTCTTTCTTTCTATATTGTTTTCGAAAATAATATTTCCAACGCCATCCCTTGAGAATCTACCGTGTTTTGCAAATCTTAACTAATATCATAAATTCGAATGTAACTCAGTTTATCTGTCTCTCGGTCTGGGTCTTTGTTTCGTTATCACAGCCGTTTGGCTGTTCGGAGACGGGCATAGGCTTTTTTTTTTTGTAAGTACATTCGAATGAAGTCGCGGACAACAGGTAGTAAAATATAAAATTAATGATATTACTAATGCAAAAACATTCATAACAAGTAGCGTTTTTTCGTCCGTACCATTACGAATTAGTTAGCTTGGTTTTAGAAATTGTGACGATCATGTCGCAGTTTAAAGCACTAACGATATCTTACGCCCATCAGGCCTAGCATGCGCAACGCGACAAAATATTTTTGTTATGCAAGAACAAAACACGGCTACGATTATGTATACGTTTGTCTCATTTATCACGACATGAAAAGTAGAGATTTTGTCGCGGTGCGCATGCTAGCCCTGGTTATCAGTACTACGATCGGGTTACGCATCTTTCTATGGACATTGGTGCTCTTTTTTATAATTTATCTATACACTAATACTCACTTAATCCTCTCCATGCTAAAGTTGCCTGGAAGAGATCGCTTTAAGCGATAAGGCCGCCAGTTGTTACACTAGTTTTAAGTTGTTTTCTTTTTGGTCATTTGTATGTTATTTCTGGTGTGAACAATAAAGAGTTATCTATGTATCTAAATTCAGCCATCTAAGAAATAACCAATCATGTCTTATGAAAGAAATAATAAGCATCCGTTACGTACAGAGCTAACAAAAGTTCAAAAGATAACGAAAGTCAATAAATATTCTCTGTTAGTCAATCGACTAAACTAACCGCCGTAAAGCAAATACTTCCGCGCACGTTCACTGCCACATGCTCATCAAACTTGTCCAAACAACAGCTGCTCACAGATAGCTATATATGTTTCAACAGGAGAGATAAGCAAGGGAGCCTAGTTGACGCTCCTTAGATAGACCACGAAACGTGCACCTTGTACGCCTGTACCTTGAACAAGCATTTCATTACTCATTGAAGTCAATTCTGTTGTCCAATGTCTGAACTAAATTGAACAGCTCTAAAATTGTTGCCATCCTTTCCGTACGGATTAAAATTGAAATGAGAAGCAGTGGGTTTATCCTGTAACTTTGGAAGCGATAGCGAGAGATGCGCGAGCGCGATCGCGCATAGTGCGACTAAGTCGGTACGAGCGTATACATTTCGCGGTCCCATAGTAAAGCTTGTTCATATTGATGAATACGATGTTGTTGATATCTTACTCTACAGCCACACCATACTCAGGCTATTTTTTTTTTTTAGTATTGTTCTCGTTGACGAGATTAGCAAGTCGCTCACCTGATGTTAATTAAGCTTCACGCTTACCCATAAGGATTCAGTGCCACCCAGAATTTGAACTTCAACAGTTCATAATTCAACGGCAATGTACTGCGCTCGTCACCCTGAGATATTAGATACGAGCTGGAAACATTGCCCTTCAATACGGAACACAGTAATGTTTGCACGCTACTGCTTGGCGGTTGAATAACTAGCAAGGTGACCACTACAATTGCTGTACATTGCTCTACTCGCGCTTTTCATTCGTTTTACGTCTTTGGCATTGCCATCGCTCTATCTCTATCTATCTCGCCGGTCCCTTGTCTCGCGCTCAAAATACTACATAATATCGAGCGGCGGGCAATGCGCGGAGCATGACGAGCGGCAGGACGAGTAACGTTGCCACACTGCGTCTCTGCCTACTTCCCTCGCCACTCGTCGAGCATGTGGCCGCAGCATTAGAATTACCTAGTAGTATGATACAACAGAATTCACTATCAATGTTTACAATATTATGATGCAAGATCATGAATCACGATGTGCAGTAAATAAACGGAAGCCATAATCATTTCCGGTAATCTCGAGTCGTTTTCCTGCTAAAAAGGATTTACTTATCACGAGTTATTTGTCGGTATAGCAATAATCGTAAATCGATGAGTGCGGGTTTTACAGCTAATGGGTTTTCCTCTTGATAAAATTCTGCAGAGTAAATGACAAGGTTTGTTATTGTTGCTTTATTCTTTTTTTAAATATTGTTGGACGTTTTTCACACAGCGCCACCTAGCCCCAAACTAAGCAAGCTTGTAGTATGGGAACCAGATCACCGATAATTTTTATTTTTTGTTCATACATACAGACAAAGAACAAACATCCATGTTCATCACACAAATGTTTGTCCCGAGTGGGAATCGAACCCACAACGTACAGCTCAGAAGGCGGAAACCCTCCCACTGAGCCACAAGGCTAGTCAATGTTGTTATTGTTGTAGTCCGACTGACAATTTCCGAGTCCAACATAGATAGATTTTTTAAGTACTTAAATAAAAAACTCATAAAAAATATCATTGCACTTATATCTAAATCACACATAATTTACAAAGTACAAGGTAATCAATAGACAATAGACAATAGTTTATTTGTAGCAAAAAACATGGAAAAATTAATTATAAAGTAAAAAATAAACAAAAAATACATTGGGTTTTTTGCCACAAACCAGCCCCAACTCAGCAAGATGCTGGTTGTAGCCAACCAGCGCTGGTCTTCCGTTGGGACCCGCAGGTGACGTCACGCACGAGAACAAAAAACTAACTAAACACCCGCTTCTTCAGTCTACCCGTGAACATGGCGCATGCGACTGTGCCGAAATATCCGGAACTCAACAAAAATAAAAATAGTGGAAAATATCCCATAAGTACTAATAGTAATGTAGTAAACCACCACGAAAGCTTAAAACAGTGTTCAAAACAAAACAAAAAAGAAATACAAAAAATTACTTATAAATTAAACAGGTAATCTGCGAAGTAAGTAAGTAATCAACAGAAGAGCAGCAGTCACGGCTGTAAAATTTCATTATAAGTCCCGCAGGGCCGATTTAAAAAGCCATAACTAAAATTTAATAGATCCTCAACCTGATTTAGGTGACAGATTTTTCAAGAGAAGCATGTTTAAATCAACTGAAAATTTGGTTAAATTTATGTCCCAAATTAAACAGCTGAATTTATACGTTAAAAAATACAGTGAAGTTTTGCAACGAGAATTGTTATAATTAAATTAACATTTTCCTTTCTCTTTCAACCTCAAGCTAGAAAGATCACCGCTCTTCAATAGATCTATGTCACAGCCACAGCGACCTTTGAGACCGTTCTCCGTCTGTGATCCCTTTGTAATCCCTTGCAACCATTTAATTATACGCCTGAAACTCGGTAATCCGTCTAACTTGGCCAACTCGCCTGACATGGCACGAGCGGACGAGGGAACTAGGACTGGAAAGCATGAATGTCCTAGTAACGCCGTTTTCGACCCACAGTGGATGGAATTTTCCTAAGCCGGAGAAAGATTTTTAGAGGCCAGGTCATGTACAGTTCTGTTAAAGCGCGTCTGAAAATGTCAGTGTGTCATTATTACTCATTGTTGAAGCTTAAAATGACAATGAGGCTACTTATAGATGAAATAGAGGCATTGCCGAGTCGAACGCCAAGAGTATTAATGTGCATATTAAAAATTGTCTGGTGCTACATAAAATATAACTATATATGCACACATATATACGTATATGGGAAAGGATTCATTACTGCCCACGGAGCAGATTGCTTGCCAATTCCTCTCTTTCCCGTATGCAAAATCAATGCGAGAGTCTCTTCGACTATTTGTAACGAGTCTTCGCAATATCGTTGTTTATCCGTGGAGTAATCTGGTGTAAACGAGTCTTAAATTTCACTGATCCTCTGAATCATTAAGCACGCCCACATTTGCAATAATTCACTGGCCTCGTTTCTTCGTTGGCACAATCAATTCGTCATTACTGTGCTGCCAGAATCTGTGGTTAATGTTTCTTACCGCGTTTATGTTTTGCTGGCTGGTAATAGCTCTCATTTTCAAGTCTTTATGAATAGTTTTGGTCTTGTCATTTTGTCTTATTGGTCATGTGTTGTTCGTCTAGTGTTTTTTTTTAACCAGGTCCTGAACTTGTTGTATATTCTTTGTATTTAGAAGTCTAACTCTCGTGTCTATATTGGAGTTGGCTACATACATACGCTTCCCGATCCTCGACTATTAAAAAGGGGAAATTCGAAATTTCAAAACACACTTGGCAACACCGTACCATTGTAATCGCAATAGCGTGCGAACAAAAAACGACACCCACACTGGCCGAATTTGGCGCGAAAGAAAACAATAGGCTTGTCCTGTAACGGCATCACAATGACGGGAAATTAAATATGTGTCAGGCGAGCTTTACGTATGTACTTGTACACACATGTCATTGTCATCTGAGGCACTCTCGATTTGGGCGCTCTATTGATGAATACCCCGCGCTTTTACTCCGTTGTTTCAAAATTCTATTCACCGAACACAAAAGCTGAAAGCGCGACAGGCTACTGAAGTGAAACTGGTGATTTCAAAAGTGAGAGTGATGAATGTACGACATTAGGGCTTATACACTTTTGTAATGTTATGCAACTATGAGCTCTTTGTCGTTTGATTTCATGTCTAGACTTTGTATGACGCTATCGCTTTTCTATTGTTTTAGCAAGTCTTCAATAAAAAGCTACATATAGTGCATAGATATAAAGTATAAAGAACTATGATGCAGTAATGATAAACAAGCAATCTTACCCCCGAATACTGAAACGTTTGTTAACTTTGACACTGTCAGTGGTTTATAGGTAAGCAACTTGTGATAGAGTCAACTTTAAGGATAGCTTAAGGGAATCTCTTCATATGAATATGGGGAAAGTGGGAAATTTCTAGAATCTAGATTAAAAAATCTAACACGTGACCTGATAAAGCACAGCCTAAAGCAATGAATATGAAAGCATGTTTTTTAAAGCACAGTAGTTTCTTTTATAACGTAGTTGAGGTTACGAAATAATTTTTGAAAGCCCCATATCTCGATAAATAAAGAATGAAAATATTTATGTTTTTTTAACCTATCATATTCCACTGCTGGGCAAAGGTTTCTCCCACTTAATTATTCATTAATTAATTTGTCAATCTATCTTCATCAATCTTAATTCTTCATTTTACTTACTTTCAAAGATAACCGAAATTAACCGGTTAGGCTCGAGCCCTAACCCCCCGAATACTGAAACGTTTGTTAACTTTGACGACAGATTAAGTCTATTGCTGTCTTTGTCATTTGCTTAGTGCCAGACAAAGGCAGCATTAGAATTAACAAACGTTTCAGTATTCGGGGGTAAATCTGCGAATAATAAGTCGCGGAGAAGCGATTAACGCCAGAAATCAAATAAAATAATAATAAAAAATAAAGAAAACAAGGCGCACTGAAAATTAAATTATGAAATTTATTCTCAAAGGGTCCATGAGAGAAAATGTACCAAATAACACTTAAAATCAAATGTTAAAACATCAAAACGCACACTTTTCTAAACTGATCGTGAAATATTTGTAGCCTTCGTCTGCATTTTTAATTTTTTTGTAATGTATGCGACAATTTGCTACGAAAAAGTGCAACTTTGATTTTTTGTGAGAGATGTATTATTATTATTATTACTATAAGATGTAGCCTATGTACATCGGACATAAAGAGGAAACAAACGACACCTCTCTTGTCAAAATCGGTCAAGCCGTTCATGTTGTAGGCCGTCATATAGGAACACACAAACATACTTACATACACCCCAAAAACATTACCTATTCATGGGCAGTCGGGTAAATATCCCAATCTTATTGAAAACTTATTTCGGATTTCCAGAGTGAAGATCATAAGAGCTGTCTCAGTCAGAAATTCGATTTGTGAAAGTAATCACTTTGAAGGCCAAAGCTGGCCACTTGATTGAATTTAAGCGTCCATATTTCTGCTGCTAAAAACATCATAACTTCCCCGAGGAATATAAAGGAAAGCGAAGCGTATTTAATTATTTCGTAATTTGAGCTGGCGAATAAAAACGACCGTAACAGGGGACGATTGCTAACCAATCGTGAAATCAAGGACGTTTTGATAAAATGATATCAATTTGGAGCCGTAGAATATAGAATTTCTAAACTTTTCGAAAGGAATATTTTAAAAAATTGGTAAAATCTCAAGGATCTGTTTAACCTTGCCTTGTGGCTCAGTGTGAGGATTTCCGCCTTCTGAGCTGTAGGTTGTAGGTTCGATTCCCACCCAAGACAAACATTTGTGTGTTGAACATGGATGTTTGTTCTTTGTCTGGGTGTCTCTATGTATTCTATGTATGTATTTACAAAAAAAAATAAAAATTATGTATTCTATCAGCTATCTGGTCATAGTACAAGCTTGCTTAGTTTAGGGCTAGATGGCGCTGTGTGTGAAAAACGTCCCCCAATATTTATTTGTAATTTATTATTAACCAAGCTTAATTTTTGTTGCATTAAATGTAATATTAGACGACAGCAACCAGCCAAGTTCATTTTGAAATCTGTTCAAGCGAATCTTTATAACACGTTCTCGAATTTCAACTCAATTTGAGTTCGAAACATGCAATCTTTTACACTGATAAAGGCTGTATAATTTAGCATAATTGCAGGTTGGCATTAAAGCCAGAGACGGTTAAAGAACAAAACTTCTAAGAAGGCTTGTGGTCAAATAACGGCACGGAAAGCGGTCCTTGTCCGACGTGTTAAGATTGGACGCCAGGATGCGTGATGTGTGTGTTTATTTTGCATTTTAACACGATTATACCCATTGGCATGCAGAAGTTGTGGAGATAGAGCAATCTCGTACGCGGTTGGTGAAATTACAATAATTCGGTGTCTTTGTCATTTTGTGTCATTGACTGCTTCTCTGAATTTCTTGACAAGCTTCAAGACACGTAGGGCATTACTAATAATTTAATTTGTCACTTTCGTGTTAAATGATGAAAGAAAATAAGGCTTAGTACAATTCTTTATTATTTATCTCGTCTGCATCAGTCTTTTAACATCCCACTGCTGGGATATCGGCCTACCCTCGAATGGCGAACGGGCCACATCCACCACGCTGGCCCAGTGCAGGTTGGTGGAATCACAACCATCGAACGCCATCTAATTCGTTTTTTTTTTCTTTATCATGTGCCAGAAGTGAAAAGGTACTTATAGAATAGATGCTTGTATGTAAATATCTGCAAAATTTATGACTGAATTTAATTCCAGCCTTTGAAAGGTCGTTAAGATTCAATATAAACGATTTATTGCGAATACAAGATCTAGAAAAAATAGATTTGATGCGCAGGAGTACGGAACAATGCGAACATCCGCCGGGGTCAACGCACGGGGTGCCTAAAATGGCACTGACAAACGAATTGATATAAATCGATCAATTGCTCTCCTGAAGATTTACGTTGATAAAAATAACTTCTTCGATTGATAGCCAATCAGCCTTTTTAGTTCTCCAATCTTCAAATTTATAGGCCGTTAACCCAGTCCAAAGGTAGAAAAATGTCGGCGACCGCCATTTGACAAGTTTTGTTGCGCTAATAAACTTGTCGTATTTAAATGATTTATATATTAAACTTGTTAATTTTTTTCCAGGTCATTTGTAATGTTTTTAACCGCTTTCGTGTGCCGATAGATATCAGCAAAATATGTTCATTTACATGGTTAATGGTATACATTAATTCATGGCTGCTCTACTTCCTAGCGAAGCTTGTAAATACAGCTAAAGAAATGTAAATATCCTGTTTTAGACTAATTGTATCGGTATGTTAAATGTTTTCGATTTAGCTAGATACGAGTTTGTTGTTTGTGACTTTGACATTGGCAGTTGTGACTTTGACATTGGCAGTGAGCTTGCGAAAATAGTGCAAACGCGTGATGAGCATTTTAGCGCTTCTCGACCTATTTCAGGGTCGCCCAATAACACAAAACGGATAGATTTTTTGCACGAAGGTGCAAAGAATCAAGAATGAAGGTGAAGAATTCAGCGTGACGTGTGACGACCACGACCGTTGAACTCGGTTAAACCACCACCATGAAAGAGAAAATAGATTTGTCAGGTTCGCGGGTGGTCTCTTTCGTTTGCATATTCATGTTAATGAGCAAGAATAAGAATGTGACAGGAATGAAAATTATATCAGTAGTCCGGGAATCTCAGCTTGTTTAAATTTTCACTTTTACGAACCGACCATTGTATGCTTTTAATTTAAGGCTGCTCTTACACAATACGGACTCCCTCTATAATCAATATTAATTTAACATTACATCAAAAAAATACTGAGGGTGTTTTTCGCAACTTTTTCTTTATTAACATTACATATACATTCTGTTTTAAATTATGCTTAAATAAAACTTTTTGGATCAACGCGAGAATTATTTTAAAACTTTTTCATTGTAATAAAGAACATTTTGCAATATCACATATCACCCTCAGTAAATTTATAAATAAATATATAAATGTGGGAGAGATTACGAAAATTGGTTTCGTGCTATTAATACATAACAACGTAGAATAACCCTGAAGATGATATTGTAGGATCTTGTAGGTTCTCGAGTTTGTATTTTCGTGTCACAATTGTTTTGATCTCTCTACTCTGGCAATTCGGTAAGCACTTGCAACCAACTTATCAACGGAGTTGGCAAAATAATTTTATTAAGAAAACACATAGCTATTACTTTCGTTGAGAACATACTGTGGCTCCCCCTAGCCAACCTATATATGTTTGTCACATTATAGACGTAAGTATATCTAATGCTAGTGAGTCACAACAGAGAGGCTCGAGGTGTGAAAGGGAAACCCATAAAGCACTAATTTGCATAAACAAACGGCGTTAGCGGTTCTTTGTTTTAGACTTAAACAAATCACTTATGCAAACTTGCCGTTCTGTTTGACAATCGAGAGTTTGCAGAACTGCCGAGTTTCTTGTCGGTTATTTACGACTTTTGACGCGCTAGAATTGGGCTACATTTTCAACTCTTATGTTGATAATGACTTCCTGTAGTATATACTTCATGCTGTAGGTATCCCACTCGCACATTTGCAAGAATTTAATCTTTTGTATATATTTGAATATTCTCAATCTTATAACTCATACGGCCAGAAATATGTTAAAGAAATTCTCGTTTTTATTCTTTCGATTTTCTCTTTCAATATAAAAATAATTTAAATATCTAAGTTTATTTACTTAATGTATTTGTAACATATAAACAGGCACATCGGTTTTGGTAATTTATATTTACAAAAGTAATTTTATATATTACTAGTAGTTCGCGGCGAACTGAGACCTCGCGACCCCTATATCTTCACAATCCCTGAACCGATTTAGCTCATATTTAAACTTAAAAATTGTATTGAAATGAACTACTTGCCTACAAAATTTCATGAAGATCAGATCAACGGTTCGCAAGTTATCGGACAAATATACACACAAACATACAAACATACATAGGAAAGCCGATTTGTCCCAGTAAACTCTGAGACCTTCGCTTCGCTCGGTAAAATATCCTTATAATATAAAATATCGCTTATGTAAAATAATGTGAAATGCTCGAACAAGAAAAGTCTGGATGCGATCTCCTTTATAATAATTGGAGACCACTCCAGTTTTTCGTATTGGCGACTTGTGGACTCTTTTCATACTGGTCATCGCAATTACTAATTAATACCTTGCCGATAATTTCAAAACAAAACTCATCGAACTCACTAGTGACTCAGTGTGGGTCAAATTGGCTGATAAAACACAAATGATCTGACAACGCTTCTTTGTTTTCTTCATCATCAGCCAGAAGACGTCCACTGCTGAACAAAGGCCTTAGATTAGAATAAGGGGACGGGGGCACAATCTCCACGCTTGGCAGGCGGCCTGGGGAACGCAGAAGGCTCGCCGTTTACTAGGACGCTGCTGCTCGCGCCTGGTGGTTCTAGTCAGTTTTAGGACATACCTGGGTCCATGATATCTTCATTTGCTTATAGAGGACTGATTCTCCACTGAGAGTAGGGCTATCCTATTACAATTATTCGTTACCTTAGAAATTCCAGCCGTAAATTTTCGAACGTGGTACAGGTTATGGTGTAACCACTTAATTATACGCATTAAACGTGTAAATTTGTCCATTTCCCGAACACATGATGCGACGATGACGCAACACTCTTTGTGAAACATCGTAAATTGTACACACACGTGCCAATTTTCTTTTCATAATAACAGGAAATACGGTAATGAATTCGTGGTGCATTCTTTTTGTTTACAGACAAAAGAGTATGAAATATGAACGCAGCATTGCTTTGGTGCAGACAATGTATGCAGAGTGCAGTTGCAGGGGTGTATTTTTAGGGGGAAAAAAACATACTTTTTTACTTTTTGCATATGCAGTTTCCTTGCGTCTTATGACAACAAGATAAAGCTATTGTTTATTTCATGAACCATGATAAGTATCTAGGTATTCTTGCAAGATTATTTATGTAGTTTTCATCCGGAATAGAAAGGTTTGGAATGACTTCTTGAGCGATAAACATTTCTGCCGTTCTGTATTATTGGCTACCTGTTACGACATGACAAACTAATGAAAACTGTCATAGAAGAAGGTGTAGAAAGAAAGAGATAGCCGGGAAGACCAAGGAGAACATTCTTACACTAGATAAAAGAGAAGGCAGATGTCCTGTCGTACAAGGAGGTGAAAACAATGACAGAAGAAACCAAACTGAACCAACCCTGAAAATTACTCCATCGACAAGAGTCCTCTTAAAAATTGAATGAATTAATGAATTATTTAGTTAACACTGAAGAGGCTCGAAATATAATAATTGTAGTCCGTAGTTGTAATGTAGTTTATTTCTACTACGTATATTACGAGGTTTTTTTTTGTACGGCACAGAACAGATAATATTGCAATGGCGGGGGAAAATCTTCGAAATTTGCCCGGCTGCATTGGATTGCAGTCGGGTTATGTAGAGCCCACTTAAACCTCCTCGATGGTCTGCCTCTGTGCCTGATAAGAAGGCCATAGGGAGCTCCATGGGAACGGATACCCCAGGACGTTGTCTCAACGAGGCTCAGAGAGGTTTACGATACGGCGACGACGAGTTAAACGGTCGGGTCGGAATGGTCATGTCGGTGTACAACGTCGTTGTAATATAATTTACTCCTAGATCGTAGGCATGAGGAAGTAACATGGGTTTCTAAACTTTTTAATCTGTAAAAGCATTATTTTTTTTGCTGTAAAACAGACTGTGAACTAGAGAAGTTTCTGTCCAATTTTGAAATGGTGTCTATCTAGTTACTTTAGATGTCTGACCGCTGTCTCGGAACTGATAGATCGATTTTGACAGGGTTGATGTTGTTTATAGAAGCACTCGAAAAGCTTTTAGTCAATGGAATTGTGGTCACTTTTAGATGGGAGATAACAAACAAACCGATGGGAAAATCGTTTAAACTTGTAAAGGGAAACTTCTCTTTCCGTGGTGTACTTTAATGGTCATATATAAAGTGTTTTATTTTTTAAAACTTTTAAAAAAACCCTCTCCGATGTGTACTTCAATGGTTAAATATAAAATGGGTTTTTTTTAAGTCTTCGTTTTTTCTGTGCACACTAAGGCGCTCCTCGAATGGCTCAAGCTTTTTGTCGGTCCAACTAAAAACTGTACTTGTACATGACAGTGTTGGCCATTTTTTCTGTAAGCATTTATCTATGCATTTGTATTAATTATCCAAACAGCAACGGATGATATTAAATAGGAAGCCGTAAAATTTAATTAGCGGAAGTTTATCATGCGCGTCAGGCAATAAATGCAGATATTTACGTAGATGCACGTTTATCATCATTTTGCGTCATAGATTCGAGTACTATCGGGTATCGATCTTTCAACGATCGACATGGGTCTTGTGAAATAATTACGTACAGAAATAAATGAGTAAAAAAAAATTGTCGCGATAATAGCTCAGTGGTTAGCGGCTTAGCGCACACACATAGTACTTTACAAACTTACTGTAATTTTGTGGTACTCCACCATTAGTATGAAACTAAGGTTTTCGTGTAACGATTAAACAATAACAAGAACAAGAAACAGAACAAGGTCGGAAAACTAAAACCCGGTTGTATACGTCCTTACGTGAGCTTTAATTTTATCGGATGCATGCAAGCAAAGCCGCGAGCAACAGCTAGCAATATATATGTATTTGAAATGTGCTAATTAAACCCTCTCATATGATACCCAGCACGGCATCATTAAAACAATATTTTTTTTGTCCATGAATGTCTGCTACAGGGCGCCATATTATGAAATAAATATTCTTTAAAAAAAATGCGTATCCGGAACAGACTCAAATTTAAAATGTTTGCAATATCGTTTTTATTTACGCTATGTTAGAGTCTATTTCAGATGACGATCGTAAGCACCGCAGTGAGTCGTCGGCGACGATAATGTATTATGGCTCAAGCATTGCTATTTCTACGTTAGTTTGGTTAATTTCATTTAATATTGATTCTACGTCAGCGAATTATACCAAACACAATTTTATATTTATGTTATGAGTTATGTCCGGGCTTCCATATTAACCCCCGAATACTGAAACGTTTGTTAACTTTGACAACAGATTAATTCTAATGCTGCCTTTGTCTGGCACTAAGCAAATGACAAAGGCAGCAATAGACTTAATGTGTCGTCAAAGTTAACAAACGTTTCAGTATTCGGGGGTAAGTCCCGTAACTTGACTGGGCTGTCTAGCTAAGTAAGCAGTGCGAGGCTAAGTAGCGCAACATCCGCTAATGCAAATTGGAAACCATATTGCTAATCGCATATGATAGATTGATAGAGTGCTGTTTGTGTTCGTTTCCATTTTGGTAAAGTCTTAGTCATGGCCCACTTTTTTTTACCATCCTCGACTAAAGCGTCACCTAAGATTAGGTGAGTTTTGGCCAAACGTCTAGCCTGTCAAACATAAACAAATAATATTATTAAGAACCGCCGTCTTGTCCATACAAAAGGCGTCTTGTCCCTAAATGTTAACCGATTTCGATGTATTTTTGTGTGTTATCTACACCGTACACATAATTAAGTATGTAAGTACACCCCAATAACATTATCCTCCGTCTTGGGCAGTCGGGAAAAAATGAAAGCCTACCACCACCACTGCCTGCCACTGTAATTTTGCTTGGGGAAGTTGAGAATAAATCACTCTTCGGTTGGTTAGACTTTGTTTTCCACGATACAAAAGTTTTAATAGGTCTGGAGGACCTTTCCAGTTTACATGTAGTTAGATTTGGACGCTTTATCCTAACAAATATTACAAATTAGAGGAATATAGAACCGTTAATAATAATATTACCATGGAAAACGTCAAAAAAATGCTCAAACATGGATCAACGCCATCTAGATTTATAGGAAGTAACTTTGTCTCTCTGGCTGGATGTTTGTCGCGTTATCACGGCTAAACGGCTGAACGGATCTTAATAAAATTTGATAAGGAATTACTGTATATCAGAAAGGCGGACATAGGTATACAAACTTTTTTTTATGTTCACGCGAATTAAGTCGCGGGTCACAACTTGTAGATTATACAATGTAGTTATGCCGGCAATTACAGTGAGACTACAGGGCGTAGGGCTGTCACAGATTTCAACCTCGCAAAAAAAAGGGCTATCACCCTGCTCGACCAATATTTCCTACTAACTTGTTTTTAGTAACTAAGGCCCAGTCACTATCTTATAACGTGGTAACAAAAAATATAGTGAACATGGTCACTATTGTTACATCTATGAGCTAGAAAACATTTCAACACTGCATCGTCATAGACCCCGGAACGATCTAGCGGTTAATAACGGATCTAAGTATAGAGTTCGTACGGAAGCTTCGATGATTGACCGTCGATGACAGACAGACAGACACCCGGCTTTCTACTCGACGGTAATATAATGATCTATGCGGGAGCGTGGACAGATGTTACTATCTAACGATATTGTTTTTATAGTGTGTCTCTATTGCTCAGGAAATCCAATGTCTACGTCAAAGGAATTGGCTCATTATCCGAGACGTACTGACGTTATTTTCCGTGCGAAGCGAAGGTTTCAGAGAACAAGTCGACGTTTGTTTGGTTTCGGCGATGGGTTCCAAATTCAGTGTATATCTTTCAAGTTCATACGAAATTACATTTTATACATACATTTTTTTTTGGAGGTCCTACAAAAAAAAAAGTAGCCTATGTCCGTCTCCGACCCTTGAAACTATGCAAAAATTCAGGTCGATCCGTTCAGCCGTTTAGCCGTGATAACGCGACAAACACCCAGACAGAGAGACAGAGTTACTTTCGAATTTATAATACTAGTACTAGTAGTTCGCGCCGAACTGAGACCTCGCGACCCCTATATCTTCACAATCCCTGGACCGATTTAGCTCATATTCGAACTTAAAAATTGTATTGATATGAACTACTTGCCTACAAAATTTCATGAAGATCGGATCAACGGTTCGCAAGTTATCATCGGACAAATATACACACAAAAATACATACAAATGCCGATTTGTCCCAGTAAACTCTGAGACCTTCGCTTCGCTCGGTCAATTAGTTAGGATTTGAAACCACCCCATTTACCGGATTCTATCCTGGAAGATAAATGCGGATGTATATATCTATATACATCTAATAGTAAACTACCAATTTGTAACATTTCTGTCTTTGTGTCTGTAATTTCTAAAAGTATTATATAGTTAACTTTACTTAACCTATGTTTTTTGTTTCAGGTAAGAATCCGAGTACATGGCATACAACAGCATTGAACACTGAACAAGTATACCTAGTTATTAATAATGTAACAAAAACTTAACTGCAACGCCAATCCGGTTATAAATGCGAATCTAGCGATGCCTCGCAATCCAAAATTATTCGAGCCGTTTACACGGTAGCCGAATGTCCTTCAAGGCAAAACCTCTGTTCTAGAAACTCCATGAAAATCAGTTTTGATAACGACAAAAAATTATCAAGAATAATTCATACTGGGACCCGGGTATGTCCTAAATCTACGACCAGAATCACCAGAGTGTGGGCAGCGTCCTCTTAATAAACAGTGAGCGTTCTTTGATCTCCAAGCCGCCAGTCTATCGTGGAGGTTATGGCAACCACCCTACCGATATGGGGGAGGCTTCGTCCAGCAGTGGATGTCTAAGAGCCGATAGGAAGCAGTAGTGTGCAATCATTACTGTGAAGGGCAATGTTTTCAGCATAAAGAGATTTAACATCTAATATCTCAGAGTGACGAGCGCAGTCACGCAATGTTTTTAAATGATAGCATTTATTAACATTGCAAAAACAAGTTCAAAATTATGTATGGTATTGAACTGTTATGGGAAACATGACGCTTACCATCAGGCGAGCGATTTGCAAGTCTCGTCACTCAGTTACATTAAAAAAAACCGGCATACGAAGCCGGTGCTCGTGGAACTGGTTGCAACTGGTACAACTGCAATTTAAATGCAAAGCAACCATAAATAAAAATTTATGGGAACCATTGAACTTGAACAGTATGTACTGCCCCATATACGAGCCTATGAATAAAATTTGCATAACACAGTGATCTAGATTTTGTCGGGGATTAGGTTTTCCTTATCCTTTGCGCTTTTATATCCTAAATACTTAGGAAGCTGGTCAATTTGGTACCTTTTCATTTTTGGACAGTCGTCATAGTGGACCCCTAGACATTTTGGACTTGGGACCGGTCTTGAGCCTTATTTTTATTTGTAATTTTTTTTTTGAGTGTTGAAAATGCTCATGTCGGTCTCCTACCCATAAGCTATATCTATGCAAAAAACCAGCTCGATCCGTTCAGCGCGACAAACACCGAGACACAGTTACATTCTCATTTATAATATTAGTTAGGATTAACTGAACACGAATATTTTTGTAAATCTGTTTTTATTTTTTATTTTTTTGTCAATAAATTATTCTCTTTCTATTCTATTCTTCAACCTCTCGCCATTTGATTGGTTTCAGTCTTTTTAATTCTGTTTTAAGAATAAGATGTTCCGTTGACATCAGAAAGGCAATAGAAAATATATATCCAGTAACAGTTGTACTTTAAAACGTTAATAGATCTCAAATACAGATTACCCAAAGTGTGAAACAGCGGCAACGTTCAATTCAGTTATTGTTTGTTCTCTGTTGTTCACTTTGTTTATTTTTCACAGGTTCAAAAAAAGCCACTTCGCGAACATTATCTCATTTGTTCGCGACTCGTTGCGCGGCCTACATTACCTTTTAGGTCTATAGCTATTGGTCAGACCGACTGAGATGTTTCATCTGGAAAAAAAAAACCTATAGGCAGATGCGTAACTTTAAATAATTCGTCTACCCTTCAAGGCAAGGTCATTAGATTTAAAAAAAAAAACTAAAATTCTTTTAATCAAATTATGCTACTGTGTGTAATGGAGCTTCCTAATTTATATACATATTTAGATAATGGTATCTAAATGTGAAATACTTAATCAAAATGATCTTGAAAAAGCTAAATGTCGCTCTACTAAAAATATGATAAAGAACAAACATTAAACACAATTAGCACTTACGCGATATGTACCGTAACTTTTATGGTGGTTAAGCTCCGTATAGCAACGGTTAATTGTAATATAATTTTCAACAATGGAATTATTCGACACCGGTATACATTTCAGTCAGCTAACAACCTACATATCATGTAATCAGGGTTTATCGCACTTACGTTTGAGCTCAATACATATCTAATCTTTGTTAGCTACAACATGAAAGACCTCAGTGAAAACGTGCGACGGCTCTCGGTCTACACGTTTGTTGACATAATAATCAGCTGAGATATGGGGTCGGTAACCTAACAACTTATGTTTTATCGCGCGATAGGCAACTGTTTGAGCTAAATAAATGTACCTAATGTGGTAGGTATGAACTAACTTAGAGGTGGTACTTTATTTGATTGATGTTTACGTTTTTTTTAGATTCAATTTTTTCTATTTTTCTAGCGGTCTTATTAGGGCGAGCGTCCAAAACGAGTAATTGATTGGCTCAATGGTAGAAGGTCTGCCTTATGAGCGGAGGTCGAGGGTTGAATTCCCGGGCGGGCAGATATTTGATATATGGGTGTGTTAGTTGTCTGTGTCTTTGTGGGTATTCCATGGCATCGCCTACACAGGAAAACCCAGCAGTAGCTAAGAGTGTGCAAAGTAAAAGTTAAAAAAAAGCGTTTCGCTTCGGACGCGGGATCGACGCCGACTGGCGCTCGCCGGACGCTCGTCTAGCACTCGCTCGTTTGATGATTGGATTCCAGATTTTCGACCGCAGTGTGTGACCGACGCTTGATAAAATACGTTGCATAAAATGTATACAATTTCAAATACGTCCTTAAGTTCGATTAAAAACGTTGAACATTATTTATTCGCATCTGTCACGCCCTCTTGCCACATCTCCCTTGTTTTCTGATCCGAGATCATTATGGTACAAAGCATAAAGTAAATGATTATATCTTAACATTTTAGTTCAGTAACCGACACACTTTCATTATTTAATGTCTAGTTAGTGACAGTTAAATTATTTACATGCTGATAAGTGATTAACTGCAATGAAGTGAAATATGCTCCATTTACCCACTGAGCTTTGTTTGACTTAGATAAACTGCAATTAGATACTCTTATCGTCTCTAGTGCCTAACTAAGTATTCACATATCATACTAATATTATAAATACGAAATTTCGTGTGTACATATGTATAAAACAAATGATACTAAAAGAAAAATAAACCAACTGCAAAACGTACCTTGTGTTCCTCCGGAGGTAAGGAGGAATCCAAGGACACGTCACTCGTCAAAATCGGTCAAGCAGCTTAGGCTGCAGGAGGTAATATAGAGAAATACACAAATTTACATAGACTCACATACATACACCCCCATTACCCACCTTTTTGCGCGGTAGGATAATAATAAAAGCCTTACAATGTCAGACTACAATGTATTGACATTGTTACAGTACATGCAATTAACGATACACGTCAACAAAAGGAAAATTCGTATTAAATAACGGTATATTGCCATATCAGATTTCCCACAGCAGGAAGTACATGGAGGACAACAATATGTCGAGTCGTTCCACAAGTTTCGTTTCCGCTATTACTGACCTGGATCTATTCACAAGTCACCGAAAAACAGTTACAAAACATTGACATCCTAACAAGCGCAAATTTTGGATCCGTGAATTGAAGTAAAATACGATGTTTGGATCCATTATTAA
The DNA here is from genome assembly GCA_947579745.1 of Apocheima hispidaria. Classification (NCBI taxonomy): domain Eukaryota; kingdom Metazoa; phylum Arthropoda; class Insecta; order Lepidoptera; family Geometridae; genus Apocheima; species Apocheima hispidaria. Next base: position 5,406,801 of record OX388168.1, on the reverse strand, counting down.
AGTGTGAAGTCTAGAATACTACTCTGTTTGGAACTGTTGACATACCCCCAAATACTGAAACGTTTGTTAACTTTGACGACAGATTAAGTCTATTGCTGCCTTTGTTATTTGCTTAGTGACAGACAAAGGCAGTAAAGTAGAATTAATCTGTTCAGTCAATCAAAGTTAACAAACATTTGAGTATTCGGGGGTAAGTCACTTAAATTTATATGAGTGTGTAAATTTAAGACATTTTATGAAATATAGGAAATAATTTTGTCTCTGTCTGGATGATTCTCGCGTTATCACGGCTAAACGGATCTTGATAAAAATTGATAAGGAGTTACTCTATATCACAAAGACGGGCATAGGATAATTTTTTATGTGCACGCGAACGCAGTCGCGGTAACAACTAGTTTAATTTAAGAACGTGAAATATGTTCACTGTTGGCCTTTCTCAATAAATGAATAAAATAAACAGTAAAATATTTTCTACAAAAAATCTAATATAATGAAGACATAATTTCCGTTCCGGTCATAGTAGTTTTCACCCACCCGAATTTCATTTATTAAAACTTCCTCAATTTTAGTATAAACCGATTTAAATACAGAAACGTATAGAGCAGTTAAATGGTGACGCAACTGAACTCCAAAAGTGAAGGACTGCCGGAATATAAAACAGTCGCTCGATATATTTCCATAAAGATCTGATCGAGACTCCGTTTTATTTCATTCTAGACTTTGACTTCGTATAAATAACTCGTAACGATCACAAATATAGGCTTTACTCCAAATCGGGAACGTTTTAAGGTGATATGAAAAGTTTGGATTCAATACTATACTAACTCTGAATGCTTACCTATATTATATATATGCTCTGTGCCTATATTATGAAGCCATCGATCTATGTATTTATCTATGTTCTAGAATATTATTGTACTTGTCATTTCAAATCAAAATCATTTATTGTCAGCTGTGTTTTACATGTTGGTCGAAATATTAACTTCAGTGTCAACAGCTATATTGTATGTCATTTTGGGCATACAATAGAGTAAGTATTGATCAGCTAGATCAGTCAATAATACATTAGATTAAATAAGAAGATACCATTAATGACATTTATAGAATTACAGTATTATTTATTATGGATAGCTTTTACTATGGCACCAAACCTGAAATCGCGACAAAAAACCAACTTTTTTCATAGCACAATTTCATTCTCCCTCGACGAAATGCATCGAACAACGACACTCCTTGAAATACCTTCCTCATCATAATTGCATCTGTCAAAGGCGATATCGATGTTTGGCAGGGAAGTAGAGCGCACGGAGAAACAGAGAAAAACTCACGGAACAAACTGCAGAGGGGTAACTAATAGGTACATTTACGTGAACAATATTTTGTTTTTGATTACTGACTGACGAGTCTTGCACGTCGCTCACCTGTTATTAACCGTCACGCTTGTCCATACCAGTTCAATGTCACTCAAAACTTTTTAACTTCAACAGTTCTAAACTCTGCGCTGCACTGCACTGCCCTCGTCACCCTGAGATGTTAAATCTCTATCCTCACTAATTTCGTTGGAAACATTGCCCTTCATTCCGGAACACAGTAATGCTTGCACACTACTGCTTGGCGGTTGAATAACTGGCAAAGGTGTGGTACTTCCCCAGACGTACTCTTGCAAAAGAGTCCTAAAACACTACAAAAAATAGTAATAGTAAAACTTCGATAGTGAAACTTCGTCAGCTTCTATCGGAAGATATAATTGAGGCAGCCGGAAAACATAACCTTGGTGACATAACTACCAGAATCAATACAAGTCTGCATAAAACAAGTTCAATGGAATTCCTTGACTTTTATAGAGCGAGCCTATCGCAAGATCACGGCCGCTCGCCAAAAGCTGCCGCAATGGGACGTGCCTTCTTTATATTTGCAGTACTTGAAATTTGTATCGGGTTGTTTGTTCTCACGGTTGACTAAGGTTGAGTGATCTTCCCTTCGGCCGCCTAAGAAACCTGTGCTTTGGTAAACCAGAAAGAAAAAAAAACGTTTGTTTCCGTACGAAACTGGATGATGTAGAAATTAAAAATAATATTCGTACGGGACAGGGTCGTATTATGAAGTCTTTATTACAATGATCGTTAGGTTCAGCCAACGACGCTACGCGACCGGGAATCGTGTCGCCACGCGATTGGCAAAACAAGTATTATTTAAAAAAAAAAGCAAAAAAACTCAGTCTGCAAAATGTAGCCTTAATGACACTTAGGACATAAAGAACAATCTAACGTCACCTCACTCGTCATAATCGACCAATTTAGGTTACAGGAGGTACAGCAATGTAGGTACATACAGAAATCCATACCCCAAAACGATACCCTCCTTTGGCCTTCCTTCGGGTTCAAAACAAATGCCATGCCAGTAACAGACGTAATTGCTGGGCATACAGAGCATTCCATTGTAATTACTGGGCAAACAGAGATTTAACATCTAACATCTCCGGATGACGAGCGCAGTACATTGCCGCGCATAGTTTTGAACTGTTGAAGGTCAAAATTCTGGGTGGCACTGAACTGTTATGGGCAAGCGTGACGGTTAACATAAGGTGAGCGACTTGCTCGTCTCGTCACCGAGTAACATAAAAGTTTAACATGGCACGTGGCAGTTTTGGCGGGAACGTGAAGAAGTCATGGCGTCATTGGTATTATTTTCTAAAACGGTGTATTTTTATTCATTAAGTGTTCATGAACGAGCACGATTGTTGGTGAATAGTATAATGTCGCGAAATTTCGTGTCTTCGTGACTTCGTATAGTTTCCAAAACTCCTTAAAAACATTTAGTAAAGCCTCCACCACTTTACTGGTGCATGACTTGGACTTGACAGTGATTTACTTGTCTTAGACTATGACTAAGACTTCTTTTGTTGTCAAATTTTGTGATTCAATTGAAATATTACAGAACCTGACATTGATAAGATGTGTGGTACCATAATATAAGAGTAATAAAAACATGGCACGTGTCCATGTTTTCTTGATGGAAGTTCGATGAGTAGGTTACGTAATTAATTTGTCATTCATGACCGCAAAAATTTACCGTACCATCAAACCATCATTCAACGGTAATGACAGGTATTGACCGTCGATTCCGGTTGACGTCAACGACTCTCACGATTACCGCTATATCAAGCGGCTGCCGTATTGTACAATTAGCCAGAAAAACTCAACATCTCCACGCACGCTGTGGGTGTGTAACGGTGTGTCGACGAATCAGTGGGCGGATTCAGATATGGGTGATTTCGATATGGACCCGGGCCCCGAATTAAAATTATGAGCTTTTATTGACGGGGAGTTGATACAAACTGGCGGAGTGGTACGGATCTTGCTTGTGAGCCACTCAAAATGTTGAACTTCCACGTATCAAAACCATGCGTTCTAATGAACTACGCTTGTCACATTTGAGATTTTAGATGTTTAATATCTGCACCAAGGTTTTGCCAGCAGACTGCCTAGACAGAAGATTATAATATTTATTAAAACTAGGTACCATTTTTGTACGAAACCCTGTTTACTTAACAGAGCGTGAATAACATTGAAGAAGAGAAACTGAATTTTTCATAACATATCATTCTATGAGTATACAAATTCAAATTCTCAACACAAAGAAATGTAACAAAATTCACGTGCTGAATTATTGAAATGCCCTTCTTAGAGACCTCCTAAGTACGTCTACCTGAAGCTGTGACGTCACATTTGACCTATATTCGGTGAATAACGGCGGGCCGATGATCGTCGCACATCGCTTCCTACAGTTCAGAGTTCATGAAACGCACAATCATGAACTGTCAACTGCTGCTCAATGCTATTGTGAGTTTCTAGACAATTAGGTGCGACAAGGAGTTTTGGCGGGAACGTGAAGACGTCATGTCGTGTCATTGTATTATTTTCCAAAACTTGTGTTAATGTGTAAAAATTTTAGCTTTTTATCTTATAAGTGTTCGTGAACGTGCACAAGTGTTGGTGAATAGTATAATGTTGTGAAACGTGTCTCTTCGTGTTGTTTCCGAAACTCCAAAGAAACCTCTAGTAAAGTCTCCACCACTTTACTTGGAGCATGACGTCGACTGACTTATTTTAAATGTGAAATATATGACTTCACTTGAAATATTACAATACTTGACACTGGCTAAATACACAACGTGTGGAGCCAAAAAACAAGAGAAAAATTAAGTGCGACTAGGATCTGAGAACCCCGAGTATTTCGATAGTAGTAAAACTAATATAACTAAGTAAGTATAACTAATGAAAATACTTTTGTCATGTATCCGATAAAAAAATTATATATCCTAACTAATATTATAATTCAGAGGAATATAGCCGCACTCGTAACCACCAATAAAGCTTTGAGGTATACAAATGAATACGTTCGTCTCAAAGAAAAAACTTCGCTTGCGTGATTCAGAACTCCGTACATTACAACTGTCACTCCTTACAAAACGTCAAAAAAGTCACAAATTTTGATCAACGAGAATTTTCCATATCGAGAAAAAAAGAATTTTCCATATCGGTTTATAAATGAAGGAGTTCTAATATAACAAACATGAATTAAAAATTAGAATTAAAAAAGAGAATTAAAAAAATCAATAGCAATGGCTGTATCACAGAGATCACTTGAGAACGGCTGGACCGATTTGGATGATTTCTTTTTTGTTGTATTCGTAATTGTCAGGACAAGGTAGTACAATGTCTATTTAAACACCGATTTGTTCCCGTGGACTCTAATACCTTCGCTTCGCTCGGTCAATTATTTAAATGGAGACTATCACGCTATCAGCAGACATTTCACATGATTAGCAGCAAGAGTGAGGCATGACTTTGTGGATCGATATTTGTAGATAAGCTTAGTACTGTACAGTTTATTTTTTACCCGACTGCCGAAGAAAGAAGGTAATGTTTTTGAGGTGTATGTATGTAAGTATTTATAAAAGTACTAGCTGCTACCCGCGACTGCTTTCGTGAGGACTAATAAAAATGTAAATGTTTTTTTTTTTTTTGGTAACAAACGTTATATATCAATAAACAGTAATCATCGCTTAGTTCCATATAATAATATATAAACCAAATTGATAAGCATTGTTACCCAAGGTAGGAATAAACCTGTGTTATGGTGCCATAAAAAAAAAAGTAGCCTATGTCCGTCCCCCACACTTAGACTATGTATATACAAAAAATCAGGTCGATCCGTTCAGCCGTTTAGCCGTGATAACACGACAAACACCCAGAAAGAGAGACAGATAATATTATATAATATTAATAATAAATAATAATATCTGGGACATTTTTGCACACACGGTCATCTGACCCCAAACTAAGCAAAGCTTGTAATATGGCTGCCAGAGACTGATATAAGTACATAGATATTTTTAAATACATACTTATATAGATATTAACACCCAGGCATAGAACAAACACAAATATTCATCACATGAATATTTGTCCTAGATGGGAATCGAACCCACGCCCCCAAACACAGAAGGTAGGTTCACTACCAACTGAGCCACCGGGGCAGTCGGGGGGTTAGTTAGGATGTGAGTATGTATATGTGTGTGTTCCTTATTACTCCCTGTAGCCTTAACGAGTTCACCAATTTTGACGAGTGCAGTCGTTGATTTTGAGTGGAGGTTGTTGAGTTTGATTCCTCTTTACGTTCGGGGTGACAAAGGCTACATTTTCAAGGGGCTTAAAAAATTAAATAAATCATTTGTTTTAATATGTAGCGGCCAAAGCGTAGCTCGACTAGGTGTTAATATCAATCGATCAATATAAGTTTTGAATGTTTAGGTTTTTCCAATTTTTTTTTTTTCCGTTACTTATTTTATTATCCTTTCTATATGTTTTGAATGAGCTTATCGCTCACAAAACAGTGCATTATAGTTATCATTGGTTTTACTACTAGGATCCTATAATATATACACTAGTGATTGTGCAATGAAACGTTTAAAGTAATGACTTAATAAAGATATTTAGAAATTGAAAAATTGACTAGGTGTTAGTAACCGATCACCGATGTTAAGCGACGGACAACACGGTCAGTCCTAAGATGGGTGACCGTGCATTTATAATTGAGCGCTACCGTGGTTAACGGTACGTTATATTGTAGGTCCCAGTTGTTTCCTTGTTATAACAACAGCTCAGCCATATCAGACGGCTTACAAATCTGACATAAGGGCTAGCCACTAGGCCTATGAGAACTTACTTTATTTATCAGATCTCTCGACTGACGTTAAGACTAGATTGCTGGAAGTCACTCTCCGCTCTTAGTAGATTTTAATCTCGGGGATCGTATTAGATCCAATAAATAGGCAACCTCAGTGTGCGTGTGACGTCACGACAAACTAGGGTTACCAGATGCAAAACTTTTTGTCAGGACATTTCATATCCAGGGCCCGTATCGTGATGTCTTGCGATTATTGTTAGGTTCAGCCGTTATTGTTATAGTTGTTAGGGTTGTTAGGTCGGCGGCTGAAACTAACAATTATCGCAATAATGTCCTCAGGGTATGGGCCCAGACCTAAAGCCCCATTTCTTTTAAATTGTCTAACGTTTGAGCCGCGACTGCGCGGGCGACGTTTTTATATGGGTAGGTCATGAAAATTTATTTTGTGTGCCTGCCATGTTTAAAGCTTTGACAGCTCCTAAGATCATACTTAACTCTTTAGGACCTACCTAACCATGAAGTATGTGTTGCACAAACAAAGGAGGTTGCACATCCTTTCCTTTGACTTGCCTAAGTCCGACTTAGTTTAGGTGATGCTTAGCTGAGTTTTATCTTTTTTGTTTTTAATGCAAACGGGCATCAAACTCGAAACTATTTTATTAACGATTCATCCTAACTAATATTATAATGACAAAGTAACTCTGCCACTCTATCTCTCTGTTTGGGTGTTTGTCGAGTTATCACGGCTAAACGAATCGAGCTGATTTTTCGCTTATACAAGTTTATAAGGAAAGCCTATGCTAAGGAGAAAAGGGCTCATAGCATTCATCATTATGAAAAACTTTTACTATGGGACCAACCCTGAAATCGAGAAAAATAAATCAGCTGTTCCATAGAAAAATGTCAAAGACACTGGACAAAATGTATGGAACTGCCGATTTTTCTCTCTCGATTTCAGGGTTGGTCCCATAGCAAATTTATTCACAATGATGAGTACTATGAGCCCTTTTCGGCTTAGCATAACCTTTACTTATAACCCTGAATATAACTTAAGAATCGGAGACGGTAAAAGGGTACACGCTCAAGGTACAAGCAGCTCAAGCTCTTGTTGGAATTTGAACTCGCACCATGCGGTGTGTGATCCGAAAGTGCTAACCACTGACTATAACCAGTAAGTACCATGCTATAGTTTCCTCGCGACTTTTCCTTTCACCAGCTCGAGAGCATTGTTGGGATTTGAACCCACAACTTGCGGCGTATGATTCGAAAGCGGTAACCACTGATCTAACATCGCTACTTAATATAGACATACCCTGGCGTCTGGTAACCCTACCTCTGACCCACATTCTCTGACGGTAGGGCATTAACCGCGGGTAGTTTCAAATAGTATAGTTCCAAGATTGATTGGCTGACACTGACAGTTGACACATGTTTCACGGCTGATTGAGGACTATATATTAATTAGCTCGTAGTCTTAATTAACAAGACTACTCGGAGATTGATTACTTTCAGATATAAGTTTTCATATCAAATAGTTTCCTTAACTTTTTAATTGGTTGCTTTTAAAAGCGGATAATACTTCGAAACCTTGACTCTACGAAAGTGCGAGACAAGCATTAAAGTCCGTTGAGACTACGCTTTATTAAATACTAGATGTTTCCCGCGACTTCTTTCGCGTGGACCTAAAAAAAGTATCCTAGGTCCGTATTTGGATAAACAGCAACTCCTTATCAAATTTTATAGAGATACGTTCTGCCGTTTAGCCGTGATAAGGAGTTGCTGTATATCACAAAGACAGACATAAAATACTTTTTTTATGTCCACGCGAAAGAATTCGCGGGTATCAACTAGTACTATACATTTGGATACTGGGTTAAGATAAAATAATGTAATGGCTTAGTCTGAAGAAGCCTGCTCGACCTCTCGTCAAGGCCGCTCGAGCAGCCGTTGGGTTCGCTCGTAAAACTTGTCCAAGTCGAGATTACGTAAAAGAAAATCATTTAAAGGTTAGAGACGTCGGTTTCTCTCAAAGGTCGCGGTAAGGGACAAAGCAGCTTCACAACTCGCGTGGAGAGCTAGCGACTCCGACAAGACGTCAAAAGAGAAAGTACGTTAACTTTAACACAAAGAAAACCTTCCCGAGCGTCTACCTTCAAACTAAAGTGAAATCGCTCAAACACTATTGGACGTCACCTTATTTCAGAAACGAGGATATTCGCCGAATAACCGATAACCAATGGGGAAGAAAGGTTCTTGAGTAGCGACCACGATATTGGTGAAACGATAGTTTTGTTTGAAGTTTTAAATATCCGATCGGTATTTATAAATTACCTTGTGAATTCGAAAATCGAGTTGATTAAGATTAGGTATCTGTATTTTACTAATGGTATTGCATACACGCCCAACGATGAGGTACGACCCAAAAATGTCACAAAATATGAAAAAACACGCATGCTATGGCTCACCACAGAAGTAGTATGAGTAACGGTAGACCAAAACCCAATTTGGCGAAAATATCGACACCAGGATTTTCGACACCGATATAGCTTTCAGATTTTGCAAGCTGAAATGGCAATGGGCAGGCACCACATACAACCATAACTCGAGGAACATATAACCGGTGGGGGAGAAAGGTTCTTGAGTGGCGACCACGAAACGGAAGACGAAGCGTAGGCAGGCCTACCAGTAGGTAGACCGACTACATTGTGTAAGTCGCGGGCAACCGGTGGATGCAAGTGGCACATTGTCGGTCGGTGTGGCGGTCTAAGGGGGAGGCCTATGTTCAGCAGTGGACGTCTTCTGGTTGATAATGTAATGTTTTTCAGAAAGATACTCGTTTCTTTGCGTGGACACTCAAGGCTGCGCTACTCGTTAGAGCTATCTTTTTTATCTATCTCTCACACATTTTCAACATTTTTGAATGTAAAAATCACTGAGTGGGAATTTAAAAAAAAGAAGCCGTCATCTTTAGAAAATCATTGCCAATGTTTTACAGTAATTTTCATGTTATTTATTTTTTATTTTGGCGAAGGAGAACTCGAAATGAATTGTTTTTGCTCTGTCGTTAAAATAGAAAATGTTAACATAAAAACAGTTTTTTTTTTTCTTAGTAAACCTTACAGCTCGTACTCTCGTACATAAATAAACAATAAATAGTAAATAATAATTATCTTTGCCAATTTTCATAAATTTTTAGGTCGAAAAAGTTAATGAAATTACTAGGATGTACCGAAATAATTCGAGTTACAAAGCTGCTTCAATTTAAATGTTGACGTTAAAAAAAACTTCGGTTTTAAAACATTAACATTGATATTAAAAATATAAACAGTTATCTTCAGAATAACAATGCCAATGTTTAGTTTTTTGTTATTTTTTTTAAGAAAATCTCTTATTAATATCTATATTTTTATTTAAAAACATTGCCGAAAAAGTTCGAACGAGATAACTAAATTAGGGAAGCGCGCCCTTAATTCTCTGCACCATTTATTGATGCTGTACTTCCGGATTCCATATTCGTCTGAGCTTTGTTAGGTTATGCTGCTTTGTTGTTGAAGATGGTCTCGTAATTCGGCCTCACAATGAATGATTCTAAGATGGAGTTAACAGCGGAAATAAGGCGTTATACACACATTTCCGGGTCAGAGTCCCGTCAGTGTTCTGTCACGGACGAGAAAAAAATGCGTGTTCACGCAATTCTGTGTCAGGTGCATTCGGGCTGTCAGTGTTCTGGAGCCTGCTCTGACGAACGCACGCTTCGTCAGTGCTGTCCGATATTTATTTTGCGACTAAACGAAAACACCGAAATACACACGAGTGGGTGCTGAACATTCGTAACAAAAGACATCCAAAAAAAAAATCCAAATCAAAGCCTGTACCATAATTTTAAACACCGACACAACATATAACTGATTGAAACCAATTGATTTCGATTGAAAGTATATAGGATTTCAATTTAACTTCCGATTAAAGTAAATAATATAACGTTTTTTTTGTAATATGTCGATTTAAACAGTTTGTTTTTCACATTTGTCTTGAGCAGGTACCTGTTTGTCTTAAAGCCGGCGCCCTTGCCTGCCGGGACCCTGCCCTGCCGGCCCGCAGCTCGGAAGGCCCTGACCCGGAAATGTGTGGATAGCGCCTTAAATCAGGATTTTTATCTAAGCCACACATTGTCAGATTTTTATCATTCAAGTCAGGCGGCCATTACCGCTTTATAGCTACAATAAAACTTCAGCAGCGGAGATGGAATTTATGAGGCAACAGTTATACTATCACGGGAGTATTGAAGTTTTCTTCTTACTAAGAGTAATCTAGGGAAGGTGCGTAGGTACAAAGATTACACGTAGATTCCGCACTCAGGATGATCGGGGCGTCACGGTCACGCCACGCATCGGTCTAAATGCACCTATAAAAATTTACTCTCATTGGCTCATTGCTAGGCGCGAGCTTTGAGATAGCCAATGAGAACGTTGAGATAGCCAATGAGAACGCAGTAATCTAGGGATGGTGCGTAGGTACAAAGATCACACCTAGATTCCGCTCTCAGGATAATCGGGGCGCACCACGCATCGGTCTAAATGCACCTATAAAAATTTACTCTTATTGGTTCATTGCTAGGCGCGAGCTTTGAGATAGCCAATGAGAACGCTTGGTCGCAGACGTAGCTAGTTATTAATATGTATGTACTTGTATTCTAGCAAATAAATGATTTGATTTGAACTCAGCAAAATAACATTAAATAATGAACCTTTTAAAAACACGCAGACTTTGTTTGCTTTCAAAATAGATTTCCAGGTTTTAAAACACCAGTGTGGAATACAAAACGGAAATGATTCACGGATAGGAATTCTGTACCCTCTGCGCGTCTGCATAATTTGAACTTGCGCTTGAGGAAAAAAACAATGCGAAGTATTAAACTATGTCTTAAGTATGTGCTTGTATGTATTGTCTAAGGTTTTTGTTGAGTAGTCACCAAATATTGTGCACAATAACATCTACTTACTTGAATTTATATTTTTTTTGTATGTTAAATATTTCTCAAAAAAAAACTCGTTTTTCGACTTTTTTTCTCTTAGAATCGATGCATTTGTTGTAACTTTTAACTTAATAATAATAATTTAATCATTTATGTCCATAAAACACACTCAGTTCTATCTTTTAGCTTTAAGTTAAAATATTACATATTACATATTGAGTTCGCTAGCACAATCATTTTTTTCTTTATTAAATAATGTTACTGAATTTTATTATACTGGTCATATCCAAAAATATTTTTTGTTACCTTTTCTCATCATCTGCCAAACGGATGGAGCAAGTATGGTATATAAAATATCACGATCGCTCCCAATCATATCTAGATAGATTAGATCAAATAAAATCCATAATCTCGACGGGTGGACGGGATCAAAAATTCGCAATAAAACCCTCACGTGATTAATGGGGGAACCCTTGTCATACAAAAGCAAACAGATACCTGTTAGTGCCATAAAACACTTTGCAATCAATACTACGCCTAAAAGAGTCGTCAGGTCGTCTCCAATCTCTCAATCACTACTCGAGGGTTTCAGATTTTATAGGTCACATTGCATCACAGTTTGTCGAACCTAGCGCCCTTTCGTGCGCGCAGACTTCGTCTCCAAAGACTACTGGTAAAGGTCGACGGGACAGGACGTCGATCTCGGCTGTTGGACGAACAGTGATTCAGAACAAAAAGGTCTCGACCTGATTCATAAGGTGGAACAACCTAACTGGTTATAAATTTATGACGATTTCGAAATGTGCCGACTTCCTTGAATTGATGCAAACATTTATAAATGGTTTGGTGACGGAGTCTACATCGAGACAAGAATAAATAGCAGAAGCAGTAAGTAAGAGCTGTTCTGCTCCGGAACGAGCTGCCTGTATGTATCAGGCAGGCTAAATCTCTTGCTATATTTTAAAACCTCGTTTATAAACATTATCTTTCTGTGTGTAGATTGGTATGTATTTATAATTATGTATTATTAGTTTTATAGTATATATTTTACATATATATAGTTTGTATTTATTGTGTGTATATTATTATTATTTTTATGTATCTACACCACCGGCCGTAGTTTATAAGTCATAATTCTGTCCATCCAAAGTTAGTCTGGCAGAAATCGCTTTAGGCGATAAGGCCGCCCATTATACTACCGTTTTTTAAAATAATATTGTTCATTTTTTAAGTTTGTCTTTTTGGTGTATAATAAAGTTATACTGTATTGTATTGTAAGATAAAACGAAATTTGTTCAGGCGTTTGTAGCGATTAGTGTTTTATTTTATTTATGGAATTAGTGGCAAACAAGCGGAGGGCCTTCGATGGTAAGTGGTCACCGCCGCCTATGGACACCTCCAAATAACCGGGGCATTTTCAGTGCGTGGCCTTGGGGACAATATTCACCCTACGTTTGAAGCAATTGATTTTTTGGGTTGGATTAATATCTTGATACAACCTATTTATTGGCTCAAAATAATCTATTTTGGACTCACGATGAGTAATTGAACTGTAATTGACAAAAAACAAGAATATATGAATTCAGCGCGCCGTGCGAAACGTTGCACCTTAAGTTTTTTGAGTCACGATCTAGAATGTAATCTGGTAGCTCAAATTGTTATCAGTCACCATAGAAGCTTGGTTTTGTTTAAAATCTCACACGAAGAAATAAGCCTGTACAAATCTTACAGGGAAATACATTACGGTACAATTTAATCCGGGCCCATGAATATCTCATGAATAATATATTTCCTGATTGCAGCTCACCTCATTGCATAATAACTTCATTTATCGTAATGTTCAGGCTTGTACTATTATTCATTTTGTTGTTAATGTTTCGACAGACCAAATAACCAATAGAGAAATCAAACCTCTCACGAAAATAATACGCTCCACAAGTAATTGAAAAAAAAGCCGATACAACTAGAAAAAAGCCGATGATCTTAACACGGCTGAACAGATTTGGTTGAATCATAGCTAATAACACTCACGACAAATAATAGTTTTTTTTTTGTCACCACCATTCGAACATAAAAATAATACTATATCAAAATTGGTTCATCCGTTTGGGAGCTGCGATGCCACAGACACAGGTCACAGTGCATACACTTCTCACTTGGCTTATGATTGGCTCCTAATCTTCCAATAAAAGGCGCGGACTAAATGAATCAATTTTAAAACGCTCAATCGGAAGCGAGATTTATTTACCTCGTCCCGCGATCGACGCGGTGATATTTATTTATGTCTCTGTAATCGCGATCTAACGCGATGTAATCTGTCCGATAACCGATGGGGAAGAAAGGTTCTTGAGTGGCGACCACGAACTGGAAGACGAAGCGTAAGCAGGCCTCCCACTAGGTGGACCGACGACTTTGTGAAAGTCGCGGGCAACCGGTGTATGCAAGTGGCACATTGTCGGTCGGTGTGGCGGTCTAAGGGGGAGGCCTATGTTCAGCAGTGGACGTCTTCTGGCTGATAATGAATCGCGATCTACTGGTTATATTATTCTTGATGTTGCCTAATCTATGCATTTACGTAGGCGAGAATAAATCTCACGTTTCCAAATATTTGGCCTCCAGACTACTGAACAATTAAATAATTAGTTTGATTTGTTTGCTGATTGCTGCTCGAGCATCTAAAGTTTGATTAATTGCTGTAGAATTCACAAACGCCGTGGCTCATTGAAAAACAATGAGATTTAGTAACGGATAGAAACAACTGAACAGAAGATTACAAGGATTTATAAAACAACTAGCTGAGCGCCGCGGTTTCACCCACTATTCTACAGAAACCGAATATTTTTCCGGGATAGCCTATGTGTTAATACAGGGTATAAGCTACCTCCATACAAAATTTCATTCAAATCCGTTAAGCCGTTACAGAGTTGAACGGGAGAATAAATACACTTACATACTTACCTACTTATACCCAAACTAGCATTTATAATATTAGTGTTTACAGGTCTTAGTCTTACATGATCGTGATGTTCAGATATTATATGTGAACATGTAAAAGCATTATGTGTCTGCCCAATCCCAGATCCATGTTATGGTGCTGCCGACGTTATCATTGTCACTGTCTCTCTTGTTTGAAATGTCGTGGAATTTAGAGTGATGAACAGAGTCTCGACTGCGTCATAGTGCCCCAGTACTGCTCTTCAAAGTGTAAAGTCTAAACTAAGATAAGCCACGATTTTCAATTCAATTCATTTATTCGGACCCTGGGTTAGCACAACACTTGGTAACGTCAAATACACAGTTTTCATTGGAAATACATTAAAGGAATAAATACAAAAATACTTTATTATACGGCTTCATAATGGCTTTGTCAGTTATATGCAGCTGTAAAGGGTGATCGATCTTCATGTAATTTTGTAGGCAAGTAGTCCATTTCAATACAATTTTTAAGTTCGAATATGAGCTGAATCGGTCCAGGGGTTGTGAAGATATAGTGGTCGCCAGCTCTCAGTTCACCGCGAACTACTAGTAATGTACTAATACAGAAAGTAGAGATATATAATAATTAATTACCTATTATGTCAAATCCTTGTATTTTGATTCGGTTTCACCATAGTTTTTATCACTGTTTTTTTATCTTTAATAGGCATATTCCCACTGTCCTCACTAAAGTACCCATCAATGGAGACGTTGGAAATCTAAATTCTAAACGTTCCCAGTAGGCCTCTTCTTTAAAACACCATTATTTACGGTCATTCGCCGTTCTCATCCACATCTTTCACTGTGCCCTGACGATCCTGCGCGGGTACAGGCAGTTCTTTGAACGATAAATTTAAATATCCGGGTTTTAATTTTCCATGTCTTAATGTCCTATGTATGTATGCATTAATGTGTGTCCCATGGCATCCCCGACACGGAATGAAGTTTAAATAATGGTAAAAAATCTACGTTCTAAATGCATCGCTTACAAAGTAAAATTTTTCCCCCTCGCGTGGATTCTTCCAAGTAACGCGTGACGTCATCCGAAGAGACGTTATCAGTCATCGGATATCAGAAAGTCGTCGGAGAAATGTTTCCAAGTCATTAGTGCGCCGTCATAATTGTCGTTACCATAACTGGACGGTCAACGCTCTCGTGTGGTTTATTATGTGGAATTATGCTCTTAGTGTCTTAGTGAGACAGTCGACGACAGAATGGTATATATAGTAAGAAATAAATATGAGAAATACTCTTTATATATACAAAACACAAAACAGTATAAAATCTTGAATAACAATGCCAGTGACCTAGCAGTACACTGGGTTGCTTGTTGTAGAGTTCATCTTCGACCATTTTCCACCCACTGCTGGGTACAGGGCCCGTACCGTAAGGACTTACTTGCGATGAGTGGAAGGTTCAGACGTCGTTTATTTTTTAAATTAAGTTTAAAAAAAAGTCGCAAAGTGCGAACGACATAGCTGAATTAGGGGAGCGTTCCCTTAAATAGCTCGAAGGGCTCGACTAATTTTATAATTATATTATTATTTTTGTTTTTTTTTTTATTTTATACTAGCTGCGCCCCGCGGTTTCACCCGCTATTCTACAGGAACGGTTAAATTTTTCGGGATAAAAAGTAGCCTATGTGTTAATCCAGAGTATAAGCTGCCTCAAAATCATTCAAATCCGTTCAGCCGCTACAGAGTTGAACAGGAACAAACACACTTACATACTTACACACAAACTTTCGCATTTATAATATTAGTGTGGTTTAAGTATTATTATATTTTATATTTATAATTTTATTAGTAATCATCATCATCATCATCATCTCGGCCACAGGACGTCCACTGCTGGACATAGGCCTCCCCCCTTGATTTCCATGAGGAGCGGATGGAAGCGGCTCGCATCCAGCGCGCACCTGCGGTCTTTATTAGGTCGTCTGTCCACCTAGTTCGTAATATAAAAATTATTTTCACGTAAGGGATTTATCTGTTCGGGTAAAAGCCTCCCCCAAGGAGTGCCATCCTTCTCTATCATAAGCTCTGTCTAGCCATCTTCCACCCGCGCACGTTACAACTTCGTATACCCCCTATTAAATAATTAGGTAGTTGATAAATAAAGCAAATAATAATTAAACTCATTACAAAATATAATTTATAATTAGGAATCAAATTCATCTAAGAGTAACAAATGTAATTAAATATTTTAGGTTAATAAGTTACCAATTGTTATCGTTTTTAATATATGCATGGAATTAAATAAAGCTTTATTATTGACCGAGCGAAGCGAAGGTCTCAGAGTTTACTGGGACAAATCGGCATTTGTATGTATGTATGTTTGTGTGTATATTTGTCCGATGATAACTTGCGAACCGTTGATCCGATCTTCATGAAATTTTGTAAGCAAGTAGTTCATTTCAATACAATTCTTAAGTTCGAATATGAGCTGAATCGGTCCAGGGGTTGTGAAGATATAGGGGTCGCGAGGTCTCAGTTCAGCGCGAACACGCGCTATTATTATTAAGGGATTTATCATAATGTCGAAGTTGTCCTCACGTTATGTACGTCATACGAGGAACACGGCGCGCACAAGTGACCCGATAGTTTACATTGCGCCCACGCACGTTAGCGTAACTGTTGTTGTTGTTTTTGTCGTCACTATGTGATGTATCTGTGTCAATAGACGTGTAGAATCATTGTCATAAAAACGATATGCAAATATTTAAGTATTATTATATTATATTTGATATTTATAATTTTATTAGTAATATAAATTTAAAAATTATTTTCACGTAAGGGATTTATCATAATGTCGAAGTTGTCCTCACGTTATGTACGTCATACGAGGAACACGGCGCGCACAAGTGACCCGATAGTTTACATTGCGCCCACGCACGTTAGCGTAACTGTTGTTGTTGTTTTTGTCGTCACCATGTGATGTATCTGTGTCAATAGACGTGTAGACATAAATCATTGACATAAAAACGCTATGCAAATGCTATCTACTATAAGATTTTAATTTAGTGATGATCTAGTTATGTTCCGAAATTAAATATTACACTACAGATAATTTAATATTTTTTAGATTATTTCTATGCCGTAATTTTTAATCTTTTTATACTCTGGCTTTATTGGAAGTTTTTTTAACTAACATATCCTGTTTTAATAACTTTTATATTTAATAGTTTGTTTTAACTAACTTTTTTTATTATTATTATTAAAAAATGATAACAATAGGAACCCAAACCGCAAAATGAAGATATTTCAGATATATCCTTTGACATTCTCCTGCGAAGGGGATTTTTAGACTTTTAGTCAAGATATCCCCTTTGCGTCCTCTTTGAGTACCAGAAGGGGATTTTCGGACAAACAAGACGAAATATCCTAACCAATAATATCCATTGTTATTTGCTTAAATCGACACATCGCAATCAATTGAATTAATGTAATTCAAACAATCACTTTAATTTATTAATAGTTATAAGTTTAACCTAGCTCACAAAGGTCACTAAAATGAATATAGTTACAGAAATACAGAGTGTCGTGATAACTAATAAATATTTAAGTGAAATTGGTGGTGCACAGATGAACTTATCTGTGGTGCTATGAGAAAGGATGTTATTACGACAGTATTTTACATAACTAAGTTAAAATAAATGTAATGTAATTATTGTTATTGCAATTGTCTTACGAAAGGGCTACCCGAAAATTTTATGGACTGAAAGAGAAACCTTTGTCTTCACATATTTTCTCTTTCTACTATACTATTATCATTTTCCATTCCGACAAAATTGTAAATGTAGGGACGACGTCGGATATAGAGAAACGGGAAAGAAATGGATACAGTAGCAACACTTTTTAGCCGACTGCCCAGAAAGAGTATAATGTTTTTCCGGTGAATGTATGTTTATATGCTATTATATGACCTACCGACTAAACAACTTGACCAATTTTGACGTGTGAGGTTGGAGTGTCGTTGGATTCCTCTTGACGTCTGGAGTGACAGAGGCTACAATTTTGCAGTCGGGTACATTTTTTTCTTTTAATAATATCACTTTTAAAAAGCGTGCATGCGTGATCTAGTGGTTTTATTATCTTTGGACAGAGCTAGTCTAGGTCACCAATCTGTGACAGCAATCTGTTCTAGTATATACTTATTTATAACTAGCTGCGCCCCGTGGTTTCACCAGCTATTCTACAGAAACCGATTTATTCGAGATAAAAGCATATGTGTTAATCCAGGGAATAACCTATCACCATAACAAATTTCATCCAAATCCGTTCAGCCGTTACAGAGTTGAACGGGAACAAACACACTTACATACTTACCTATTTACACACTAACTTTCGCATTTATAATGTTACTGTGATTATGGTCCTTGCTATTATGTTTTGTAACGTAATGAAACATGAATAGAAATGAGGGAAAAAATAACAAAGTCCGGTAACCACAATACATGATGTTCATAGCGCAAAAATAAATATCCTCATTAGTATCCAGGTTCGTTGACATTTCGATTGTGACCGTGGAACGAGTCTAGAATTTATGGAAGCGTATTATTTATTAAATTTATTATTTATTATTTTTAGGTTTTTTGTATTTATTTATTTTTGTTTATAATTTGTTTTAATTTTAAGTAGGTTAGTAGTAGTAGGTCGGTTATTTTTTATTGTAAATATGATTATAATTTTTGTTAATAAAATATCAGTTAATTTATTAAATACCTGTAATCTGTAAGGCTTTGATTTTATTGGCTTGTTCCGTTTTCATTCTAATAGATCTCATCCCATGACGTCATTTTCTTAAATCAACCCACTTTCTAATATCGACTCGCCCCACACCTTTTTATTTTTATTTTTCTATTCTTAAGTCATCCCAATTTATATTATAATTTGTTGCAAAAACAGTACTAGAACACTAAACCGCAGTAAATTAAAGATTTTCTAATGAGAGTTCAAATGCGAATGGTTCAAACCACTCGTTGCGTTAGCGAGTGATATAATTATTTAAAAAATGTGACTATTGTTCGGGATTTCTTTCGAAAGTCAGTCATTCACGCTAGCAACGCACCTACAACTAGAGCCTTGGCCGTGCTCAATCATTTTGCGCACAAGTTCCAGCGTATCGACATATTTAGTGATAACATCACTATTATTATTAGATAATTTAAGTTGTTTTGTACTCATTGTTTAAGATAGTAAGCGTTTTGGTATAATGTTAGCTTACTATTTGTTTTTTTGGAAATAAATAAATAAATTCCGCGTGACATTTTCGTGCGAAATATCGAAAAACGAGCGATTCAAAAATAGACCCTGCTTAAGTGTTAATTGTTGGAGATGCAGACAGCAATACTTCCGGTTACATATCAAGTCACAGTTCTTGTGTTCAATTATTTACGACGCAGTGCATTATGTGTTTATCGGTCTGTGGCATTCGTGGGGTCGATGTCCTGGCCGTTCGTAAGACATGTAAGAAACTGCCTTGGAACTACGACAGCCTCATGCATTTCGTATAAAAATGACACAGTTTGCCTGTGGTGTTATGGTGGTTATGGTCTGGATTTTTTGCTGTTTACTGATGACTTCGCATAGACTGAAGTAAGTATTACTATAATCTGTGCAGCAGTGTCTGTGAAACAACGACTCCATAGAGCTCCTTGTCGTCCAGGGAAAAGTAGAAGGCACTAGACCGCGCGGGAGGTCACCCACGCGATGGACCGTACAAAACAAGGTCGCTGTGGGTGGTCCTTTGCACGAATGCTGCTAATCGAGAAGGACACCCTGAGTAATCACATCTGCCTCTCCCGCCAGTACCTCGTGACGATCTAGCCGAGTCAAGCTAAGGGGCTTAGTATGGAGGACCCGGATATAATTCATAACATAAATATAAAACTGTGTTAGGTTACTGGGAGCATAAATAGCTGACGTAGAATTAAAATTAAATTAAACAGTCTGGAGGTACGGAACGTAGGAAAAGCATTTATGCTTGAGCTATATTACATTATCGTCGCCGACGACTCGCTGCCGTGCTTACGATCATCTGAAATAGACTAACATATAATATATCAACAATAGAGACGACATTGCAAAATATAAAATTTGAGTCTGTTCCATTTTGTTTAATTATTATATTAATATGAGGGGTTAGTTCCACAATTAGTTGCAGAAAAAAAAACAACCTGTTATTAATTAGTTCCGGGTCAAACGCTAAACTGATTAAGCTAATCACGACCGCTCTGTCAAGAGCGTACAGAATAAGAGGAATTGCAGCAGTATTCTTTATATATTGACCACTTTCCTGGCTTAGTATCTCGGTATGCGTTATGAAATTTAGGATACCTGTCTTGCCATATTCTAAGACGCCATTGGACTCATTATTACGAAGAACTTTTACTGTGGGACAAAAATCGTAGAAGAAAAACCATCCGTAATATACATTTCCGTTGAGGGTGACTGAAATTTTTCTATGGAATAGTAGATTTTTTTGCAGTTTCATTTCTGGTCCCGTAGTAAAAGCTGTGACAAGTAAAATTATATCATAGAACAGAATATAATAGAATAGACCTATAATTGGCTGTTTTATTTAATGTATTTCTGTTTATTATTGTATAATTGTGCTGTTGGTCTTAAATAAATTAATAAAATATATCCGTCTTGTAACTGAACACCCAGTAAAAAGCCAGAAGTCATGAACTCTGGGAGTACAAATCTTTGGCATTGACTTCGGTTATTGTCCTGCATAACCGAAGCGATGCAAGTCATTTTCCTCGGAACTATAACTCGCTGTCCAGTGTTTTTTTCGACAGCTTCTGATGGTTTGGATTATTTCAATGACGTCAAATAATTTATTGATTTGTTATGGAGTTTTTTTTTTAGTAATTATAATTTCTCAGAGAAGAGCACAGAATGAAGTAGATAAGTTGCAAGTTTGCCTAGTAGAGTATTTTATGGTAACTTTTTATACAGTTTCCGACTTTCCGTGTCTTTTAATTATTTTTGATTAATTAATTTCTTAGGCACCGAGTCGGTACGAGTAAGTAGCCGCGCTAATCAAACCTAATAGCCCTAACATTTGGTATGCGCCGACCGCCTTCGAACAAACTAGGAATCACACAATATAATAAATGCGAAAGTTTGTGTGTAAGTATGTAATTGAGTTTGTTCCCGTTCAACTCTATAACGGCTGGACGGATTTGAATGAAAGAAAAATTTGAAAAAAATTGTGTGGTGGTAGCTTATATCCTGGATAAAAACAAGGGCTACTTTTTATTCCGGTAAATATTTAGTTTCTGTAGAAGGGCGGGTGAA
Organism: Apocheima hispidaria; assembly: GCA_947579745.1. Taxonomy (NCBI): domain Eukaryota; kingdom Metazoa; phylum Arthropoda; class Insecta; order Lepidoptera; family Geometridae; genus Apocheima; species Apocheima hispidaria. The sequence continues at coordinate 5,385,351 of OX388168.1, read as the reverse complement.
ACCGCGGGGCGCTGGTAGTAAATACATTAATTTTCTTCTTGTTTTCTCTCATTGGTTTGCTTTCTGTCATTGTTTGCTGGCTTTCATTTCATGTCGGCCGGATGGACGCCCTTTACATCATATTTACATTATGGTTAGCTAATTATTTATAAGTCATCATCATCATTATCGGCAGCTTATTCAGCCCACGGCAAAACACAAGTCTCCTCCTATCTTTTATAAACGTTAGGAACGTTCTATTTTTCGGACGCTGCCACCTCGATATAAATTGTTTTGACTAAAATATTAAGCTTCTGTTGCCAACATGGACATCGGTTGCCATGTAATCACATCGAAACTAATCTTCAAAATGCTAATCAAAAATAGCAAAAACTGGTACTGATTTTATCGTACCCTTGTATTGCTAAAACGACTTTTTGATCATTGTATGTTTTTTTGTTGCAGGTAAACGAACTTCTGTTTTTATAACATCACACCATATAGCGTCGTAAGGTCGTAACAGGTATGGCAGTTGATAATTGGTATTATTTAAAAGGTATTATTTTGTAATATGTTATGCAACGACATGCCGTAGAGTGGTGGTCTTCTACGGCAGTTTTTCTATACGATTGATACGTGCAAAGGAGACTGGGCAGAAGTGGTCTACGATTCTTGGGTTACTTTTGCCAATAGCGATATGGTTTTTGCATTTGTGTAGTCAAAGGGGCAAAATTGAGGCAAAGGGGCAGAAATAACCCGGCAGTTGCAATGGCGTGGAAGTCGAGGAAAATTGCTTGTTTCAAACAAATGGAGCACCAACAATTATATTCTAATATAATTGTTTTTCTTAAAACTAAAAAACTTTCATAAACTACTGAGTCTAATTCTGATGCTCCTTTGCACAAAGGTGTAGCTGAGGTATAACTACACAACTATACAGACGTATCGCTATTCGTACATATACCACTTCCCATACAAATTGGCTCAGTCCCCTTTGCCTAGTGAATATCTAACAAATTTGCCGAAAAAAATATTTTTTTGTTTACTTGGCAGCCAGGGCGAAATAAAATACTGTTAAAACATACTCACTCACGACACATAAAGGAAAAAACATAACCCTCCTTATTGGGTAGTGAGGTAAAAATATATATCTACTAGTCAACATATTGATACTGTTGGCCAGGCATGTTTTATCCCGCAAAAGGACTTCTTTTTTCTCGCTATTGTTTTCTGGGTTCGACATCTGGGACCTATCTATTTTTACCCGACTGCCCAAAAAGGAGAGTAATGTTTTTGTAATAACTATCTAAGTATGTTTGTGTGTTCCTATAGTACCTCCTGTAGTCTTAACGACTTGACCGATTTTAACGAGTGTGTTATCGTTGGATTCCTTTTTACGTCAAGGGTGACATATGCTACATTTTGCAGTCGGCTATTTTGTTTTTCTTTTAATAATATTTTCTGGACACAAATAAGTGTATTAATAATCAGAGGTCAAGACATCATTTGTAATAAGTAGTCGGGTGTTATCATTATTATGTTATTTTATAAAGATTGCATAATTATTTCATTGTTAACGTGTAGTGTAGGTTATCGAGAGTTGAAATACGATACTTTCTTTATTTCTCGGCTCGTTGCATCCGCTTCTTATAGTTGTTTACAGTTGTTATTATTTATAGGTTGTGTAATGTACTTGAACTAATAATTTTGTTATCACAGTTCATAGTTTATTGTACACTATTATATGCACTGTTTTAGACTTTCGTGGTGGTTTACTACTTCTAGTTCTCGATATTTCAGTCTACCCGTCCTTACTGTATCTCACAAATTTGCCTCGGTCTGTGCTTTAGTTTTATCGGGTTCATGCAAACAAAACCGCGAGCACCAGCTAATAATATATACAAATGCGTTAATAAGTCCTTTCATTTGATACCCAACACGGCATCATTACAACATATTTTTAAGTCCATGACCTTATTTCCTCTAGAGGGCGCCATATTCAATTTAATGTGACGTTACTTAGTCTATAAGCAGCGGACGATGAAGACGCTTTTCTCATTTCTCATTTGTGAAATTATGATTACTAGTTTAGAACAGATGAACATACATACAATACATACATGACGGTCAAAATTATAACCCTCCGTTTTGCTTCGCGTACTCGGGTAAAAAAGACTGAAGCACACTTTCGCGTTTATAAAATGAAGTGTAATATAATAACCACCGCGTGTACATAAAATTAGAAAATAGTATCATATCTAAAATCTCCATTGTTCAAAGTAAAACGGCTGCAGCTTTGTGATTCGCAAAACGTCCCAATTTACGCAATGACGTAGAGAAAGCTGAAACATTTCACGGTCGACGCACACAGTCGCCATTGTCGCGATAATATCACTTGGACACAATATGTTTAAACACACAATAAAATGTATCATCATACAGCAATTTATCGTGAAAATGTTCAACTGAGTGAACAGAACAACAATCACAGTCGCAAGTCGCGCACACGCCATCATTTTACCCGCCAGCTCTAGGAGGGTAATGTTTTAGGGTGCACATACGTATTTACGTTTTTGTGTTCCTATATTACGTCCTTTAGATTTTGACGAGTGAGGTGTCGTCAAACCAGTATTATAATTCAGAGAATCATACCGACTGTCGCAAGAAGCCCATGCAAAGCTTCTAGTTGTAAAAATGAATACGTCCGTCTCGAGCCAAAAACTTTGCGCGATTTAGAACTAGAATAGAACTGTCAGTCCATACAAAACGCATGGAAACGCATGGCGCATGGCGCAAAAATGGATCAACGCCATCTATTGAACTATAGAAAGTAACTCTGTCACTATGACTGCTTCTTTGTTATTCTTTCACGACAGCCATAGTCTAATAACGGACGCCGACATAAGTATTTTTTGAAAAAAATACTTTGTAGGCGCGGATGATAGATAGTAGGATATATTTTGCAGGCGGATTTTTTGTTGCGCTTTTAATAACAAGTAGTTTGCGCCGAACTGAGACCTCGCGACCCCTTTATCTTCACAACCCCTGGACCGATTCAGCTCAAACTTAAAAATTGTATTGAAATGAACTACTTGCCTACAACATTTCATGAAGATCGGATCAACGGTTCGCAAGTTATCATCGGACAAATATAGACACAAACCTACAAACATACATACAAATGCCGATTTGTCGCAGTAAACTTCGCTTGGTCATTAATACCTACTTCTTTTGGAAATCACGTCCAAAGAAAATAATACTCAAATTTACTAACTCAAGTGATGTGATGTAATAGAACGATATCGTTCGCATAGAATAACCTCGTTCATGGCTAACTCGTGCCAATGTACTCGCGCTTTACTGCCTTTTTCCTGTTGACTGACATTGCGGCCGCTTTTAATTATTCTGCTCAAGTTTATTTATCGACGGGAGATTTTATACGACGCAGTATGTTTACGAGCCTTTAAACAAAAACTTTCACTAATCATATATATTAGTGAAAGCTTGTTTTCAAGCTTTTGTTTATTGTTACAAGTTTTACTTCTAGCATATGTTAGGAATAGTGCTATTTTAGTACCACTACAATGTGATTATTTATTTATAAGTATCGAATTCAGCAAATCTACTGTATTCGTACTTGGGAGTTTATTGACTTTAAACCGCCTTATCCCTCAAACATGAGTGATACTTATGTTGATTAGTTGTTATTTTAAAAACGGAGTGGTGGCAACACAGAAAGAAGAGGACGTATCTGAAGTATAGTGGAAGGTCTCGAAAAATTAATCGAATTAAAGCAAAGACATATTTATAAGCAGAATTCTGTGAATTAAAGTAATTATTTGTACAATCAAGAGGTGTAATCATTTTATATCGACTATCGTCACTTTTAGTTCAGAGCGTGGGATATAATTGAGATCGTGCTGCAAAACACACTCAATGAAGGAAACACGCCTAGGAAAGGTACGCAAATTATGTATTGTTTTCTTGTAGTTTAAAGCGTGAAGTGGTGATATTTAGTCACCTTACACCAGGTAATAACACGATTAAAGTTAGCATGATAAAATTGATTATTAAAATCAGGTTAGAATTTTAATATGACAACCAGTGTGTTCATAACTTATTTTAAAAAGTTACGATTTTTACCTAATAATAACGATAAGCGTTACAAAAGTATGGACTTTTGCGCAGTTTGAAGTATTTGTTTACTCTTGTTGGTAAATTTTACGCTTTGACACATTTTATTAATTTTTTAAAATTTGACCTTTGAGCTACATTACTCCCTGGCGGGTATAAGTTAAAGTTTTGTTAATTTAATTTGTTAATTGTTTAATTGATCTTACTAGTAGAGAAGTATGTAAGTATGTGTCGAGACATGCAAAGAGCAAGGTTCCGTAGCCAGATGTATGAGAAGTTCAAGTTTTTATTTTAGGTGTGGACACATTTCTGAACATAAATACCATATTTTGAATTTAACTGAACACATTTACTGTTCGAAAACCTGGTCATTTCAGAGAAAATGGAACGTAAACGACGGTCCTAAACGGTCCTGAGCGGGGATCACGGAAATCGCGAAGTAAGCGGCGATCAAGTCATCAGCGGTGCAGAAGCCGGCAGTCTGGTTCGAGTTGGGAACGCTTTCGAGACGATTCGAAGCAGCTTCGACCTGAGGTGTTACCAAGCCGTGGTTCAACTACCCGAAAGCTCTCGCATGCATGACCCAGCAATCACCGCCCAAAAGCCATCATTCCAGTTCGAGCTTCAAGGGGTCTCAACGGGATGTTTGAATGACTTTAAATAAGTAATTTATAATCAGGCTTACTACCTTGGCTGAGAACGAAAGGGGTCTCAACGAGATGTTTGAATGATTTTAAATAAGTAATTTATAATCAGGCTTACTACCTTGGCTGAGAACGAAAGGGGTCTCAACGAGATGTTTGAGTGATTATAAATAAGATCGCTATTATTATAAGAAATGAAGTAATTTATAATCAGGCTTACTACCTTGGCTGAGAACGGAAGGGGTCTCAACGAGATGTTTGAATGATTATAAATAAGATCGCTATTATTATAAGAAATGAAGTAATTTATAATCAGGCTTACTACCTTGGCTGAGAACGGAAGGGGTCTCAACGAGATGTTTGAATGATTTTAAATAAGTAATTTATAATCAGGCTTACTACCTTGGCTGAGAACGAAAGGGGTCTCAACAAGATGTTTGAGTGATTATAAATAAGATCGCTATTATTATAAGAAATGAAGTAATTTATAATCAGGCTTACTACCTTGGCTGAGAACGGAAGGGGTCTCAACGAGATGTTTGAATGATTATAAATAAGATCGCTATTATTATAAGAAATGAAGTAATTTATAATCAGGCTTACTACCTTGGCTGAGAACGGAAGGGGTCTCAACGAGATGTTTGAATGATTTTAAATAAGTAATTTATAATCAGGCTTACTACCTTGGCTGAGAACGAAAGGGGTCTCAACGAGATGTTTGAATGATTATAAATAAGATCGCTATTATTATAAGAAATGAAGTAATTTATAATCAGGCTTACTACCTTGGCTGAGAACGGAAGGGGTCTCAACGAGATGTTCGAATGATTATAAATAAGATCGCTATTATTATAAGAAATGAAGTAATTTATAATCAGGCTTACTACCTTGGCTGAGAACGGAAGGGGTCTCAACGAGATGTTTAAATGATTTTAAATAAGTAATTTATAATCAGGCTTACTACCTTGGCTGAGAACGGAAGGGGTCTCAACGAGATGTTTGAATGATTATAAATAAGATCGCTATTATTATAAGAAATGAAGTAATTTATAATCAGGCTTACTACCTTGGCTGAGAACGGAAGGGGTCTCAACGAGATGTTTGAATGATTTTAAATAAGTAATTTATAATCAGGCTTACTACCTTGGCTGAGAACGGAAGGGGTCTCAACGAGATGTTTGAATGATTATAAATAAGATCGCTATTATTATAAGAAATGAAGTAATTTATAATCAGGCTTACTACCTTGGCTGAGAACGGAAGGGGTCTCAACGAGATGTTCGAATGATTATAAATAAGATCGCTATTATTAAAAGAAGTTGTTATATTCATAATCTTGAGTTCTTTGTATAGCAGTTTCGTACGTGTTAAATAATCATATGAAAATAGTACCTTTAAGAGTTTGTTTTGTTTAATTTGTAAGACGTCTAGGTTTGTCGGAACAGCATAGCCCCACACTTCAATTAAATAATCAATGTATGGTATGACTAAAGAGTTGTATATAGTGTACCTTATTTTACGTGGGAGACAGCGTACACAATTTCTTATGGCACCAGTAAGAGACCGTATTTTACCCATGATGTTAGCAATGTGTGTCTTCCATGTAAGTCCACTGTCTAGATATAAACCAAAATACTTTCCGTTAGATTTTTTTTAAAATGTATAATCACATTGTTGATCGTTAAATTTGTGTTGGTTGATATGTTCTTGTTTTTGGCAGCGAATACCACTTAGCATGTTTTAGAAGTATTTATTGTATGAAGGTTCTCTTCAAACCACGTTAAAAGAATGTTGAAATCTTTCTGAGCCTAACTCTTAAGATATTCAATGGAGGTGCCATAATAGAAAAGACATGTATCCTCCGCATACAGAGTCAAGTTCCCAAGCAACCCAAGATCGATTATACAGTTTATATAAAATATTAATAACAATGGCCCAACGATTGAGCCTTGGGGAACCCCGAAAGTGATATCTTGAGGATTACTTTGAGTTGTGCCTATCTTTACTATTTGAGTTCTATTTATCAAGTAAGATTGAAATATTTTGTATGCTGTTTCTGTTAGACCATTATCATTCACTTTTTGCAATAATAAGGAGTGGCTAACTGTATTCGTTACTGTGTTATTCGCGAGTAAATCATTACTCCGCCGATTTTCAGAGAGTAAATGGTATACCAGGGTTAAAAGTTCAATATGGCGTCTGTCAGACATATTTTCTTTTCATAATCTTGACAGTTGACGACTAGACGTTTTAAAATTTTGACTTAAAGCCCTACTAAAATGAATAGTTATACAGTACGCCTTACATAACACGACAGACGTGAGCAATTTAATTTAGACGGCTTAAACATTCGTTCGCTTTGTTCATTCGAATCGAAACAATCAAACTACGGCACAGAAAAACTACATACACGAGATTAAATTTACTCTGTTATATAGTGGTGAAACGTATACGAAGTTATCCAAGAGTAAATATGGAGAGATAAGCAATATCTGATATAGTTATTCTCGAGAATAAGAAAGTTTGTTGAAATTGGGTCTAAGAGCCTTTTTAAATTTGCCAAGACTCAGTTCGGTTATCATCATCAACCAGAAGACGTTCACTGCTGAACATAGGCGTTCCCCAGTTCGGATATAGAATCAGAAATACCCAAGATTGTAACAGCATATTTTATAACAGAATGTATGTAAGCATAATACACAGATATAAGATTTTAAGTGTAAGTGGATAGAAATTGTTTGATTTATTACGCAGTATACTAACTTGGTTGAAGACAAACGGGAATCCGGATTAAATGTGTACGTTCAAGTTCATAGTCATTATCTTATTTTTTAAAAGGTGTAAAAAAAAACAAAAAAAAAAAAAACATTGTAAAAGGTTTCTTTGTTCCTATAATTTTGCTTTGTTTTAAGTATTTTTCCCGGGACGGGAAATTATCAGGAAAGGCCGACTGTTAGGAATAGTGCTATTTTAGTACCACTACAATGTGATTATTTATTTATAAGTATCGAATTCAGCAAATCTACTGTATTCGTACTTGGGAGTTTATTGACTTTAAACCGCCTTATCCCTCAAACATGAGTGATACTTATGTTGATTAGTTGTTATTTTAAAAACGGAGTGGTGGCAACACAGAAAGAAGAGGACGTATCTGAAGTATAGTGGAAGGTCTCGAAAAATTAATCGAATTAAAGCAAAGACATATTTATAAGCAGAATTCTGTGAATTAAAGTAATTATTTGTACAATCAAGAGGTGTAATCATTTTATATCGACTATCGTCACTTTTACATATTATATAGAAAGTAATTTCTATTCTGTGGGTATTACATTATCAGCCAGAAGACGTCCACTGCTGAAAATAGGCCTCCCCCTTAGACCGCCACACCGACCGACAATGTGCCACTTGCATCTACCGGTTGCCCACGACTCACAATGTCGTCGGTCCACCTAGTGGGAGGCCTGCCTACGCTTCGTCTTCCGGTTCGTGGTCGCCACTGAAGAACCTTTCTTCCCTATCGGTTATTGGTTCTGTGGGTATATTGATGTTTAATAGCATAAAAATTCAAATCAATATGAAAAAATGTTTTTGTCAATTTCGTTGTACTAGTGAACTTATCTGACAGGACTAAAATTATCTACGTCTCTTTTTATTTCAATATTTGAGAAAAGGCAACAATTTTAGTGCTGTAAATTTTAGTGTGTTCGGCAGCCTTGAAGCAAGTTCCCATTCCCCGAATACTCAAACGTTAGTTAACTTTGACGACAGATTAATTCTAATACTGCCTTTGTCTGGCACTAAGCAAATGACAAAGACAGCAATAGACTTAATCTGTCGTCAAAGTTAACAAACGTTTCAGTATTCGGGGGTAAGAGCGTTTACCAAACTCGACCACAAGAGTTCGTGGTCCAATTGACTGGTGGTGTGTGTGGTGTTGGAGGTTTGCTCGTCTATTAAAAAAATAGACTAATCCTGTCAAACATAAAAAAAAAAAAACTTGCAACCGAACTTTTCTAAAAAAAGTTTAACTAAGTAAATACATGTACTTAGCTCTATTGGGTTTTTCTTTGATCGGGGTTGTCATAAAATTAATAGACACATACACACTCAAACGCCCAAACCTGGATATACAAATTATATATATAAATTAATCATTAAATCCTAATATCTGTCCGAATCTGGGACCTCCGGCTTAAAGGCCGATACACAACCAACTAAGCCAGACCGGTCGTTAAAAATGTTCAGTATTCATCTCATAAGTACAAATACCAGCTCTTGTAAAAAGGAATGCTGTTCTCACTAGGCCATCCATCACACTGACAAACTTGATGCACCAGAATGCTATACTTGGCTATCGCTTGATAAGGTCTCAGTCGGCTTTCTTTATTGTAATAACTTGTTGATTGATTTACCGAACGGAAAATTAATATGTATTTAGATAAGAACTTAAATCTATTAAGACCACAATTTTATACAGTCAATTTTTTTTATTTTGTACAGTTGTATTTTGTAATGTAGTATATAGATACTACATTACAAAATACATAAAGTTATTCATACTTTGCAATCCATTCTGTCCTGCGCCTACCTCAGATGGCTCTGGAACCTGACGACATCATCTATCTGGTCGATAGTCTACCTGCTGGTCTTTTCGCTTATCTAGCACCGCGACAAAATTTCGTCAACTCTTTTTGTCGTGCAAAAACAGAACAAGGCTACGATTATGTATACGTTTGTCTTAATTTCGCACAACATAAAGAGTAGAGAAGATTTTTTCGCGGTGCCCATGCTAGGCTAGGTGTATAATACAACTTATAACTTTATTAGACACCGAAAATACAAGTTAAATTAAATTAAACAATAATAAAATATCCGGCAGTATAGTGGGCAGCCTTATCGCCTAGAGCGATTTCTTCCAGGCAACCTTGGTATGGACAGAAATTAGAAACAGAAATGCGGTCGGTATAGGTCACTGTTTTGTAAAATATATACAGCTAGGCAGTTATAGAAAGGATAGAATAGATTTTTCTAATTGTAATGATGTTACATTAGTGTTGATATTATGTAGTTTGACACTGTTTTCTTCTAAATGGAACAATTTTCATTAGGCTAGTCTGTCTACCAATTATGCGCTGTGTATTTTGTACTAGTGTTCGTTTAATATAGACAAATATTGTATCTTCTCTCCACCTTTACTTTATTATTACATTACAACCTACTGACCAAACAAACTTATCCAATAAATACGGAATATTGTAACACAAATCAACTCATTGAAACTTCTAACTGTAAGATTATTCAGCAGTAAACCACAGCACTCAAACAGTTATCCAAACATTTATACTGGCCCAAATACTGTTGCCAAAACCCATTCACATTCGTCAAGTATCAAATCTCACTCAGAGCTAACATACAGATTTGGTCTTGCCAAAATATACGTCTGCTCTAGAAGACGGCCAAGCGAAGACTGAAAACTGAAATGAAAATAAATTTAGAACCAGCGATGTATGGTGGTCGATAACATTATGTCGGTAATTTTTTTTTACGATTGTATATCGATTTGATAACACTAAAAGTTGTCGATATATTGGTTGTTCTCTATGTACATTTTGTATTAACATTCCAAAATAGAATAGAAAGTATATTTATGTTCATTTGATGTACTTGCGTGCACAATGTTTACGTTCACTTTATCTTCCATGTGTTTCACTTACCGTTGAGCTTCCGCAACTCTTCATATATAATATAATCCGGAAAACAATTAACGAAAAACTTAATACTAATAAAATAATAATAAAATACAATAACCAGCTTTATCATGTCGTAGCGTAGCTTTTATTATAACTTGCAGATAAACAGCTTTATTCTGAGCAATTCGGGGTTACCCTTTTAAGGGAAACACCGTTACGCCATCTGCTTGGTTGTTTATGAGGCCTCGACCCTGCCCCTTTACTGTAGCTTAAGACGTATTTGACCTATTTTTTGGCTTTTCTTGAAGCGTTCATTATTTTACCGTCCCTAACTGTCTGAAGAAATCTTGAGACTCGCCGAGTGTCTAAAAAGTTACCATAAATCTCAATAAGATTTTCTTACGTAATAAATGCTTAGCCAGATTATGGACCTTCGTAAGTCAGGGGTCAGGGTATTTAGATTTCAAAAATGTAAACAAATCGAGTTTAAGGTACATAAGCGGTGTTTTACTGTTATTTTAAACATCTATCGATTCCCGATTTAAAATCGATTTGAACAATAACAATCGACATCGAGTATCGACTATTGCCAGCCCAACGAGCCGATCTATTTCGGCACATCGCGCGTCTTATTGCGCCTGCGCAGGGATTATAAATAGTGCGTGTAATCACATGTTTCCTACTAATGCGGTTCAGTCCAGTCTCACGCGAGGTTTCGACAACGACGCTCCTATATTTCAAATAACCCTTTAACTTCGTGAATGAGCCATTTTTACTGATATTTATTTCTCGTATCACGATGGATACCTTCTACGTGTTTAAGGATGATTTCAGGTTCCATTTTAGATTTCAAACTATTAATGTACAATAAATTACCTGATTCTATAACCGAACTAAATCAAATCAGATTTAAAAAGGCTCTTAAGCATTTTTTTGAAAGCAATCCGTTCTACAATGTTAGTGAATACATGTCAATGGACTTCTCAGAATCCTCATTTTTGTACGGACAACAAACGGAGTAAAGCATAATAAGTACCCACCTGTCATGATATATTATTAAATTATTCAAATAATTAATAACTTAGTTTGCCTAGTTAAATTTAATTCTAAACTTAAGTATTTTTTTTATAATAGTGACTTGCCTGTAATATTTAATGTTATTTATGGGCAATAAATATTTCTGATTTCTGATTTCATGATTCAGGATATGCGGATAATAATCAGTATTTGGATTACATCCTTAAATTCTATTGCAAAATTATCAAATGTCTGAGTGAGCATTCAGAAATTTGGAGATTAACCGTAAGAAGCTTGTGTATATATTTTTTTTATTCTTCGTTTCGCTACACAGCCTATCTTGATTATTATGCAGGCATCTACTTGGCTAGGGAAGGTGTAATCCACCTAACTGTACATGACAAATGGCGATGGGGTACCATCGCCATTTGTCATGTCGAATAAATATCTTGCTTCCTATTATTTGTTTCTGCTTCTAGTGCACTCATGCGCCGAAGCCACTGGTGCCCGTGTTAAAATTCTAACGTTTAAAATAGTGGCAATATACAATGCGCATTCGTCATCAGATTATTACTACATCGCGTTATGTTAACTTGCACTCATGTCGAGACACTTAGGTACTACAACTGCCTATCGATCAGGCAACCCCTTTCTAATGCGAACTCTTTGTAGGGTGTGCAAACCCTGTTAGGGGTTGCAATCCATTAATGAGGGTGAGGAGTACTGGGCCCTTTCTCTTTCACCCTAGCTATACTAGGGAATACGTGTTTTTTTATTTTGCAATCGGGGGGTTTGTATTCAACTTTATCGATAACTCTATCGTCAGTTACCCTGACAACGACAACGATTTTTTTCTTAGATCGTTTTTCGAATGTCATGTGAAATGACTGGGTTACTAGTAATTCGCGCCGAACTGAGACCTCGCGATCCCTATAAATCTTCAATTTCTGGACTACTTGCTCACCAATTGCTCATAAAAATTGTAGTGAAATTAACTACTTGCTAGCTTTCATGAAGATCGGATTAACGGTTCGCAAGTTATCGTCGAAGACTTATACATGCATACAAACGCCGACTTGTTCCCATTAGACTGTGATACCTTCGCTTCGCTCGGTCCATCACGATACTCGACACTATTCTTGGTAATTTATAAGAATTGTTCCCTCTACGTCGCTTCCCATGATGTCGCTCTACGCCTTTACATCAGACCCACTACGCCGCACTTCGTAACTCCTATACAATGCTTCCCACCACGCCGCTCTCCACCTCTAGGCAATACCATAACGTCCCTCGTTCACTAAAAGGATCATTTTCTCGCAGAAAACGCTGGAATCATGAATTTTGTGCTTCTATTAAGGAGCCAGAACTCTTGACTGCAGTGCAGCTTCCATTCTGATTTGTGTCTTCTTGATACCTACATTTATTATTTCACGTGGTTACAAAATTCACGTTCATCTGCAAAAGAAATAACCTGTAGGGAATAACAGCACAGAACGGTCCTTACAAGTCGTTTCTTCGCCTCCGTTTCTCCGAAACTGAAACCGGTAGAGAGTAACAAGGCGGAATTTAAATTAGATACGCTCTTAAGATTTAAGACTTGTCCCGCGAAAGCCGTGTTTACCAAAAACGTACTGAGGATCTTACAAAAGATCTCGATTTTTGTTTCTTTCGTTTTTGATAAGGCGCTCAATCTTTGAAACGATGTTGCCAGGATGTGAACTTCCCAGGAAAGTATCTCGATGCTAAAAAGGGCCTCATCACCAATGGCTAGCAACGTGCGACTCGTCTTTGGATGAGTGACCGCGAGTGACATTTTCAACTGAGCGCTACCTTAGTTCAGATGACAACAACCGTTAATCCCTATTAGAACCTTTCAGGCAGGCGGCTTACAAACTCGTGACACTCGGCTAGCCAGTCGACCTTCGTGATATTTCTTACTTTTTTTAATTGAATAAATTAATTGAGCAGAAAAAACTAAGAAGCTTATGCAAAAGACAAACAGGTTTAGAGAATTACGCACTACGGCCAGAACAAAAAACTGGTATATCATGTTAATGTACTAATAATGGCAAAAATAAAACTAGGAAAACATTTATTTACCATAGATTCTAAAATTATGGCAACACTGTTTTAAAGCTGTAACGATGTCGCGACGCTTTTTTCCTCAAGAAGCTTTCGCAGGATCCTCTGTCTACGTTTAAATATTTTCTATTTCACTCTAACCTCACTAGATTCCTTCGGCGTGATGCCGCTATCTCATTTCTACGAAACAACGAAACATGCCTGCCTGATATAAGATTATATATATTATTTTTTTGGACTGGCTTCGATTTTAGAAGCTGAGTGCCTCTGCGAAGTTGCAATGAATTTTTTCGCTTATTCTGTTCACGTATGTCGGGCTTGCGGTTAAAACCAGTTGATAATTTATGAAGCGGGGACAGACGTCGTGGTTTTGTAACGATTTAAAAATTTAAATTTACTTGTTGAGATGCTGCTGTACATGTTGAGGGTGCTTTAATTTTTATTGGTGTTAGTCTATTGCTGCGTTTGTCATTTGCTTAGTGCCAGACAAAGGCTGCATTATCTGTTGTCAAAGTTGACAAACGTTTCAGAATCCCGAGGCAAAAATGACAAATAGGGTTAAGTCCGGTGCGTTCCTTTGGTGCTTGACGCACCTGAGCAGACCACAAAGTTTTAGTGGTTGCATTGCACCCCAAATCAACCGGGTAACTCGTGAAGATCTCCCAATTGTCAAAAAATAACAAGCTGGTTCATTTACTTTATTTGTGTCATTCATATTTTGAAAATCAAATAAAAAACAAGACTAATCTGACTGTGAGTTTTTCTCGCTGTTGAAATAAGGCTTTTCGTTTGGAAGTGATCCCGTTCGGATTTTACGACTCGATTCATGTGGGAGTGTTTTACACATCTATTTTGTTTAGTAATATTAGCAATCGTACTAAATTTCAATAACCGATCGTTCTCTGTTAATTGTAACTTCGGTGGTTCTTAACTTTTTTGCCTGTTCGGTCCATTTATTATTATTTTCCTCTCGCCGCGTGCCACCTAGCATCGCCGACCTCCCCTAAGGATTGTTCGACTTTATTCACGAACTGTCATCTGTATTCACTGGCGGCTGCTTGCGCGGACCTCTTCTGGGACCTCAAGGAAGACCGCGAATTACAGCATCAGAAACACATGGCATATAACAAAAATCGCGAAGGCGAGTCGGTTGATGTCGAGCGGCGTGAAAATAGAAACTCTGCCGATAAAAAATTATTCAAGAGTATCTCGAATAATAAAAAGTTTTTGTGGAAAATAAAATTTCCAGACATGCTTTTACAAAATCCGTTATTGGTACGATACGCTGATAAAAAATGGGTCAAAACTCCATCAATCTACAGTTAGTTACTGAGGAGTTCCGTTATTCAGCTTCCGTATCCTTCATCAGATCAGCTCGCTGTCATAATATCGTCTTGTCATCGGAACTTGACAGGCATGCAAAATTTGAAACTGAACATGGGGAACTGGTCTAAAATTCAGCTGTAAGATTTGATTTTAACAACATACATACATACAAACATTGCATTTTTTAACTATAAGCTTGTAAAATAAAAGAGAATTGTTCTATTAAAAACGTTGTAAATGCTTAAGTACTTGAAAGTTACTTGAATGTAATGAAATTGGTTTCATACGGCCATAAAATTAATTTATGTAAATTTCACTTTCATTAACTTACAGTGTATAGAGTACTAATAACTTTAGCAAATTGGCCATTATGTTCTTTCACTGTCAAACGGGCCAATTTTATTTGTGAAATGTTGTGGCGGTGAAAGGCGGTATTTTGCATGTTGTTATGATGTTAATGCATTATTTAAACGTGAAACTGGCCGCGGTTACGAAATGTGGGGACATGAAAAATATGCACGACGACTTCGAAAATTTTAGTCAAAGAAGAGTGTTTTGTTTGGCCGAGCGGTAGCACGTGCGCTTCACGATCTAACGGCACCCGGTTCGATCTTTGGATCCCAATGACTTTTGTCTTAGACTTTAGTCATTTATGTGCAATGTTCGATGTCGTTGCTCAAAAACGGTGAAAGAAAACCGGTATGCTCAAGAATCTCAAAGTTCAAAGCCAATCAACACCGTGCACTGGGCCAGAATGGTGGATTTAGAGCCCTTCCTTTCTCGCTGAGACTAGGCCAATGCCCCAACCGTATACGATAGGCTGATGATCAATTTATCCCAAAACTGACTCTAAATCTTAGTACCTACAGTTATACTCAACCCGCTGTGAAGAAATCGAAACTACCAATTTAGCTAAAATCCTTTTTTCGCTGTGTAACTTTTCACATTTTTTTAGCAGAACAAAATAAATTATTGTTGACACTATTATTAGCTCTATAAAACTGCTATTAGTCTAAATTCTGTGGTGCTTAAATCACATTTATTAGGCACATTCATATCTCAATGGGTTCACGAAACAGAAGACGCAGTTACCAACTCACTTCAAATTGCCGCCTGCATTGTATAAATTACCCACTGTTTATAAACAGTACTTAGTTTAAGGCGCAACGTTTCGGTCAGCGCAACAATTTTAAAGTTTTTGCGGTTCTTTGTCAATTACAGCTCAATTACTCATCGTGGATCTATTGAAATCAATTTTTATATAGTTTGTATCAAGAAATTACGGCTAAAATTATCACCTATTCTCTATCCCCGGAACAGAGATAATATAGCGTTCTCTCTTGTACTTTTGTATGCAAGTGATAGGGACAGATGAATGCATTTTATGGCTTGTGGGGTAAACAATTGGCAAGAAATGTAAAGATGGGTGACCATGGCTTGCTTTACGGAGAGTAATTGTCTTCCTAATTTTTATAGTGGTTATACCAATGTAAAAAAATATCATTATTATTGTATAAACAGATATCAGTTCGAAAAACACGCTAAGTCGCAGGGTAAACAGAAACAATAATCATAAGAACAATAGACGCGACCGCATCGTGCAACCGACGGATGTAGACTGGCATTTCGCCACCATGTAAACGCTTCTTTAGCTCATTATCGCCAACCAATGGCGACGCTGTGATTTTTCTGTTTTTGTTTCTGTTCGTGGATAGAATATAGATAACATTAGTTTAGCTACGGATTTTAATAAGCTGATTTTCTTCTTGGTTTATGGTTTAGTGGTGGTGGCGTTCACCTTGATTTTTGGTTGGTGTCATTTCTTGAGACTATCTAATGACTAGTAGTTCGCGGCGAACTGAGACCTCGCGACCCCTATTACTTCACAACCCCTTTACCGATTCAGCTCATATTCGAATTTAAAAATTGTATTGAAATGAACTACTTGCCTACAAAATTTCATGAAGATCGGATCAACGGTTCGCAAGTTATCATCGGACAAATATACCCACAAATATACAAACTTACATACAAATGCCGATTTGTCCCAGTAAACTCTGAGACCTTCGCTACGCTCGGTCAATTAGCGCAAAATTCGTTTTGATAATTTTACTATGCGTAATTGAGATGTAATTGACAAAAACAAAATTTGAATTTGGCGCGCTGAGCGAAACGTTGCGCCTTAACAAGATGGCAGTTCATTCGTGATGCTCCATAATGATCGAGTCGCATGATTGGGGTCTAAATAGTTCCGTAAATTAATGATAATGGCTGCCAGTTCTACTAAAGAGGTATTATTTGGGTGCTTATTCATTGTTTGGATAATAACTTTGATGATAATATAAATGATTGTCACTTTGACGTGACGATTATAGGAATTTTGTCCACAATTTTCTTTATGCGTGAGAGGCTAGGGATATTGATGTGGTAAACAGTACTAGTCTGGAATGGGAACTTTCTCAAGTGAGGCTGCCGGAACAAGCCATAAAGTGCTTGACTACCGATATAGCTAGCCAGCCGAAGAAAGTATCCTTACCACCATGCTATATATATACCTATATGCCTTATACCAAAGTAAAAATGAATCGACGGGCCATACCACACGGGTTGTTCCGTCTTCGCCCTAGCGTGTCTCATCCCATTCTTGAGTCATCCCAAACGCGTATTACCAGCTCAACCCTCATATTTTATTTTTTATTTTTTTTATTTTTTACAAGTCAAAACAATCGAACTTAAGCTTCAATACGTAATTAAAAGTATGTATAGTACAATTGTCACAAAAAAGAGATATCGAATATAATATGGAGGCATATTTTTGCCGATATTTGGATAACATGTATTGACGAGTGTACGTCTCGCACGTTTCACAGACTGAGGGCGACCGAAGCAAGGTGAGCGCCGGCGCTCACTTTGAAGTCTTCAAACTCTTACTTGGGCCCGTCCATTCATTTTACTTTGGTCGAAGATGTTTGGTATCCTCATGATCATTGGTATGGTTTCCACTAATGTTTGCCTTCACCGGTAACTCAAGCTTATTGTTGGGATTAGAAACCACGCCCTGTGCCGTGCGATCCCAACGCGTTTACCACTGAACAGTAATCGCAACCAGTAACATAGTTACAAGCAATCTCAATGTTTGTTCATAACTCTTTTTACGACCAAACGGTTAAACCAATAATGATAAATTTGGTAAAGTAGTCGTTTCTGTCACGAGAGCGAACGCAGGGATGTGATCGAAACTAGTCGGACTAACCGATTCGTCTCAGCTAGCTTTGTATAAATTAATTCTTCAACCTTCTCCATCTTTTGGGAAAGGCGTTACCCCACAGTTCAAAGAACCATCTCAAAGGACGTCCAACATCGATCAGCCACAACCATATTGAGCTCGACTAATAATTAGCAGTACACTATTTTCTGTAATTAAAAGCTACCAAAATCGGCTTTTATTAATTTCAGAAATTGCGTATCATTTACACGTATTTGGTGGTATCGTAAATCGGCATTAATTAATCATTTCGCTCTGGTGGGTGTCAGCGTACTGTTATCTATTCAAAACTAGTTAGTCCCCCCGGATCGGATCACAGTTTTCACATTTTAGCTTGTTTTAGACTTTTACTAATACTATTTGGGTAAAGTTTCAGTTGGAATATGATTCAGCTAGTTTCTGAACTTCAACTGAACCTCTAATGTTTATTCGTGATTTTGATTAGGATAGTAATCCCATGCCATCCCACTCGTGCTTATACTGCTTATATATATGGCACAGATCACACCCTAGATTCTGCATTCAGGACGCTCGAAGGTTTGTTAGGCGCGAGTAGGCGTAACCTTGAGATAGAAAATGAGAACGCTTGGTCGCACTTCCTTAAACTTTGGTGACTTTTTGTATGAACAACGAATCAGTGATCTGCGATAAATGATTACAACAATATGGTTTCTCGTCTTCGCATTCATACGGGCGGACATCCATAATAAAGCCGCAGATTCTAACATAGCAAAACTTTAGTTTTTTTTTTGTATCTAACTACATTTTTTTAAATATCTGTCCAAAGACCATGCAGATAAATAAGGATCACTAGATTATAAAACTTTCAGTCTGAGTAACTCTTTCTAGTGCAATACAAAATGTGATTTGAATTCCAGAAATTAATTAGACCTGTCGTAGTTCCATGTTTATTATATGTGTATGGAAAAATATACTATCTCTTTATGAATTTTATAATCCTCAATTAGTGGTTAGATAGGACTAGTTCTGTTATTAACCGAACTGGCTTAATTTGGGTAATAAAGTATCGTCGTAAACATTGGCCAGCTGATTAGGTCAACGACACGGTGATGTCGATGACATCCGCTTACTGTGGTCTTCGCTTGCGGATCGATGAGAAATAAATAAATATTAACTGCTGTTTATTTTATTTCCTACTAGTTGTTACACGCGGCTTCGTTCGCGTGGACATAAAAAAAATCCTATGTCCGTCTTTGTGATATACAGTAACTCCTTATTTATAATCCGTTAATATAAAGATCCGTTCAGCCGTTTAGCCGTGATAACGCGACAAACATCCAAACAGAGACAACACTACTTCCTATAGTTTGCTAGATGGTGTTGATCTATTTTTGTGCATTTTTTGACGTTTTGTATGGATTGACAGTTGTAATGTTGTGTAAAGTTCTGAATCGCGCAAGCGAAGTTTTTTCCTCGAGATGAACGTATTCACTTTCATACCTCGAAGCTTTATACGACTGCGGCTATATTCCTCTGAATTATAATATTGGTTAGGATAGACTGAGGCCAAAATAAAACTTGGCCAAACAGGCTTGGATTCTTGGGGTGGCAGAAAGTCATGAAAGTATTATTATAAAATTTCAAAAATAAAATACTGAAAATAATTTAGGTTGAATAAATATTATTCTAAAATTAAAAAAAATAAATATTGAAAATAATTTAGGTGGAATAGAGCTGACAACGACTACGCTCAAAAATTATATTTGTGTTGTTTTAATAAAATGAACACCTAAACGACCTTTAACCTTTTATGGACCGTTTAATTTCCTATTTCGTTGCGTACACGCAATTTCGATCAGAAAATCAACGACATTAACATACCAATTTCACCCCCAAAGCCTTACTCGGTCGAATTGCGTTCTCCTCTGCTGGTGTAAACCACAATTTCAGCGTTATCTCCCTACGTTTGCGTTTATATGTGCAATATACGTGTGCGTAATCAGAGCGTAAATATTGGGGTATGGGGAATTACATTCGGGCACGTCAGACCGGTGCGGTTATCTGCGATAACTTAACCCTTCCTGTTTGCATCCTTGTTTCCATATTTTCATTCTGGCTTTTATTCCATTTAATTATCGCTTTCTTCAGGATCTCCTCACTGTAGATGTGTTTTCTGTTTTTTTTTAGTTTTGTCTCACGGTCTAATCAGTGTTTCTAAATTTACGTTATGTTGAAGATGCGCTTTGGCTTCGCATAATATGGGCCTATTATTTTATTCCCAAATATGCGATAAAACATGGTTATAAGTGCTTTGTCAAATTATCGTCACGCGCGAGAACGAGAGCACATTTGAGATCAAAATAGGCACTAAAATGCTGCTCTTTACAACTTTCACGAAATTATTTGCCTCGTCAAGAAGTTAGAGGACTTTTAGATTTTGGCCCCTGTCATTAGTGAGTACGACCCTTTATATGTGAATTGCCTGTAATACAGCCTAATTACAGAGTGACGGTGACGGTACAATGTACTTGTAGTTTGTGATCTATGTACATAATCGAACAGTGTATAAATAGGTAGGTGTACACTTGTTTATACGGGGTTATTTTTAAGTTTCAAAACCTCTCGCTGCAGCTTCCTTACATCATCACTTTAGTTGCACAAACACAATCCCAAAAAAAAACGAATGTGTTTTTTACAGACAAGCTTTTATAAAATCCGTTATTGTTACTGTACGTTGATCAAAATGAGTCCAAACTCCATTAATATACTCTTAGTTACTGAAGAGTTCCATTTTCAACTGCCGTATCCATCATCAGATCAACTCGCTGTCATAATATTGTATTTTTATCGGAACTTGACAGACATGCAAAATTTCAACTGAACTGAACAAAGGGGTCTAAAATTCAGTTGCAAGATTTGACCTCAACATACAAACATACAAACATTGCAAGTTAAATAAAAGCTTGTAAAAAAATAACGTCAACACCACAGAAGCAGATGCTACTAACCTGGATAGTTACATCTTCTCTGTCCAAAGGGTTTCTTTTATCTTTGGTAGTACACCAATCACAAGAAAAGGCATATTATCAACCCCTGAACTGACGTGAAATTAAATGTTAAAATCGGTACCAGCTGCAAGACATAATAAAGTACTGGTCTGCTTATTCGCCAGTTTTGATTTTCACTCAATGTACGAAATATCTCTTAAAACGCAGAGACGATAAGAGCGCTCAGTGAACGTTCCATTTTAAACCTCTCCAGCTTCTAAAGACTCTAAAGTATCTAATTTGTAAGCGGCAACTGATGTAAAATGGAGACAAGGACCATCTAAGAGACAACTTCGCTTAAAGGCAAAACGTTGAACTCTGACCGTGTTTAACTTCTATAGGTTCTATTGTTAGTTTTATGACCCCCTTTCAAATATGACGAGCATTTTTTTTCTTAAATATGAGTACTAAGAAGGGCTAAGTATTTGACGGACTCGTGTATTTTTTTAAACATGACAAAACCGACTGTCAAGTGTTATTGCATTGACATGGCAGACTCTGGACCTGACTACCATAGGACCTAGACAGGTGACATATTAAAAGAGGAGGCAGACATACCTGCACTGGGATAACAAAGACTGTAGATAATATCGACCTTGATGATGAATAATTGCATATGGTAGTAAATGCTAATGAAATAAAAGAAGAGAAAATATTTCAAACTTATCAAATAAATACTAACAATCTATTCAAACCGTTGAATAGAAATAGGGCATCTTTTAGGTTGTATTGTCTATACTCCAAATAAGCGTATAGTGATTTCGCAGTTCTAGCGTTCTTCATTAATTCAAGGACACGAACTACATCGAAAGTCAAAAGTAAATAAAGATAAGGACACTTGAATAAGATCGTGAAAGCGACACAAGTGGAAAGGAAAATGAAGCCGTATCGTTTATCTACACGGAGAAACGTAGAAGAGTTCTGGAACTGAGCTTCCTAGTTCCAGAAGGTTCCATAAACGTTTCTTTGTTATGTCATCCGTCCAACATTTAGTGATGGCCTTTGTTGATGTTTTCTTTTGTCGGGATACCTTATACGGGAATTGAAAAGACGGTCGATAGTTTGTGAAAACGATTTACTCTAACAGAATCTTACAGTGGTGTCAAGTTCCAAAACATGTGTATTATTGTTGCTTTTTATAACGGGTTAGTACTTTTAGGTATCAATCGCCATTCCCTGACCCTTTGTGAAAGAAAACGGCTTTGAACAAAAGTAAGACGATTAAGGACATCAAAATCTTAATAATGTTTGAAATTTTGAAATGACTGAGTTTCTCTCGTGTATGGCATAACAGCAACCATCATATCAATCAACTCGATTCTCAGGGCACTTGGTGGCTAATAATTGCGTTGTTATTCTTACCAAAATCAAAGCTCCGAGTATCCAAATCAGATTAATTCTTACACATCTTAATATCCCCACAATGGGCTTCCTACAAATTCCTCTCTGGATTCGCTGTCCAGACAACAAAGGACTGATAATGCTGACAAATTGAGGGGTCGTGTATTAACCCCGCAACCTTGGCTATAAAGGGATACCTCATGAAGGCGGGCTACCTCCCAGACGACATGATAATATCTATGGTAATTGTGTTTGACATTTCTATGCATACCTCGATCCTCGAGGTCTTTGATTCTGATGGCTGAGGACTGAATGCTTTTATTGCATGGTTGAACATGCTTTCGTTTTGATATTGCGAAGTCAAGTTGGATTGTGATTTGTGGTTCATGATTGATTAGTTGGTGTCTCTAGTTTACCTGTAGCTGTTAGTTTGTAGCAATGATAGATCAGTCGTTAAAGGGTTCGGAATGTAGGCCGAAGGGTATGGGTTTAAAAAACTAACAATGACGTTGAGCTAACGGGGAACAAAAAATCATGAGGGAACCAATAGCACGGTGCTAGGGGGGATACTTTCTAGTTTTTGGCCAGCTAGCTACCACCCTCAAATCTGGCGCCTAACAGTTGTTCCGGCAGCCTCACTTGAGAGCCAGTTCCCATTCCAGGCTACGTATGCTTACAATCATAGACCCGACCGTCACATAATATCAGGTGAGTTTGTGGTTAAATGACTAGCTTCCCAAAAATAAAAAAGCCTGCCGTATCAGTTTGTATTGTTTGTGGCATACTTGAATGATTTCTGTTTGAAGAGTTTTGAAAACCTGCGCAAGAGTTTGAAATCGCTAATTTATGTTACCTTTTCTTAAAAAGTTTAACAAAAGTTTTATTAAACCCTCCGTTCAATCACAAAACAAAGGGTTTGTGCCCAGAACTCAGGATGTCCTCATTAAAGACACCAAGCCAACATGCAAGTTGCAACTTGCAACACTTGCAAGTTAATTTGTGATACAAGGAGAGATATTGTAATTCTGCGTGGGCCATACTTGTTACTTGAATTGTGAATGAAAATCGTAACGTTGAGAAGATTGAGCAATTCAGGTGGGCTGGACTTGTTGGTTAATGTTTCAATATATTTTGATTGAGCGAGAATTTATGACTGGTTTCTTGCCGACAGAAGTATGAACGCGTTTCAGTTATAAATGCTGTTTATAAATGTAGCAGAATTAATTAATACAAGGCTTTTTTTAATTTAACAAAAAAGTTCTTACATAAAATACCTAACCCTGCGAGAACTTTATTCATACTATATAATATATAACTCATATTAAGCAGCTTACATAATACCTAACCACTTTTTTCAATGACCCTTAAAATAATTCGTCTATTTTGTCCCATAACAAATTTAAAAAAAATTAATAATTTATAGCATATTTATTAGTGTTAATATACCTTAATTACCACGAGTATACTTAATTATTCATAACTAGTTGTTACCCGCGACTTCGTTCGCGTGGACTTAAAAAAAATATAAATATGCCCGTCTGTTTGATATATACAGTAACTCTTTATCAAATTTTACCGTCTTAATGTATATACTTTTATAAATCTTCTTATCGTCTCAGTTCTACAACTTTCTGAGTTTCTCCTTAGTATGACAGGTTTTTGTATTGATAAAATATAGTGGCAAACAATCTGGCGTGCCAACTGATAGTAAGTGGTAAGAATTCAGGAAATGCATGATATTTTAACAAACTTTGTAAATACTTTTTAATTTAATAGCTACCTAATTAATATATAGCGGACTCTTCTAATATAAATTTACTGATTCCTCAAGTAAATTTAAATTGATGTGCCAGGGCCCTAGCGTTTATTAATATTGCTTAGTTACCCGCCCTCTTGATAAATGAACCCTCATAAAGCCGCTAAATAATGTATTCAATCGTTGGGAATGTTACTACAATTCACTGATATTTATCTGACGGATAAAGTATTTTGTAACGCGGAGTTGTAGATGGGGAACGTTTTCCTCAAAATTTTCAGTATTTATTACAAGTAGTCGTGGAGATTCCCGCTACAAACATGCATACCAACAAATCTTGCTTCTTTATAATATGTGAGTAGATTAAATCCATATAGATAGAAACTCTTAATTGTGTACACCAAAATAATAATAAAACACGTACAGAGATATCTTATAAGCTTGTGCCACAAGTGGCGGCCTTATCGCTAAAAGCGATCTCTTCCAGGCAACCATTGAATGGAAAGAAATCATATAAATCGCAGCAAGCAATTTTTTACTAAGCTCCTTTTGAAAAGCATTTATGATTGTGAAGATTATGATGAATATTTGAAAAAATTTGGGACGAAATAATATTTAAAATAAAAAAAAAATACAGTCGGGTTTTTGCGTACAAGATGTAGCCTATGACACTCCGGACGCAATGAGGAATCCAACGACCAGTCACTCGTCAAAATCGGTCAAGTTTTTAAACTACAGGAGGTAATTTAGAAAAATACATATGTACACCCCAAAAACATTAACCTCCTTCTTAGGCAGTCGAGTAAAAAATGGTTCTAAATATAGACAGTGGAATTGTGGTAGTCAGGACAATACCCTATAACCTCTATTTATATATTTTTTTGCTCAACAGGAAACCACAACCAACATCAATGTGAATTCTATTTAGAATTGAAATGAATATTGTTGTCTATATTATTCACTGTTATATTAGTTATATTGGTATTGTTAAGCCAATGTTAAGATGGATGTGTGGAGTGACAAGAATGGACAAGATTAGGAACGAGTATGTTAGAGGAAGTATGAAAGTAACTGAAGAATTAAAGAGTGGTAGACTATCCTGGTATGGACTTAATTATCATAAGAGAGGATAGTCATGAGGCTAGGAGGTCCGTAGATATGATGGCAAGCGGTACCACCAGGAGAGGTCGACCGAAAAAAGTGTGGATGAACTGTGGGAAAGAGAATATGAGTGAGAGGTGAGTAAATGTCGAGATCAGATGATGGCTGACAGAGTGAAATGGAGAAAGGAAATGCGCTGTGCTGAGTGCCTATCCCTAGTAGTGGGGAAGGAAGAAAGATGATGATGGTATTGTGGGAAATATTGAATAGGAACGATTATTTCGGTGATAAGCAATTAATTAATCCTGAGTTATATTAAAACCGGTCAAGTGGTTAGCTGATAACACACTCAGTATGTGTTTCGAAATGAATCATGCATTAATCATTTGAAGTTAATGTAAGTATAAAACATTATTATGTATTTGGACAACTTGGATGTGCATTGGATGGATTGCCATAGTTGGGTCATTTGTACAGATTTTTTTAATATATGACCAGCTTTGGCAATTTTGTTCATAAAACAGCGTCTCGAAGAGATCAGATAACATTTGCCCTGAAAGATATAAATGCAAAAAATAAAATGTTCACGCTAACCACAAGGCATTAGCAGTCCAAGTAGTATTCAACTCAAATGGAGTTCATCCAAATAAAAGAAGGCACAAAATAGATATTAATAGAAGTACCAGAGGTTAGAGTCTAGACGTTAGTTTATAAGTTATTTAAAAATAAAAAACCCAACTGCGTGTAAATATATGGCACTGAAGACGCTGGTTTTCGAGGATTATTGGCGTTCTTATTTCTCGGGGTCCAACTTAAAGTGGTAATAATAGCAGGTTTTTTTATCGTTTTGTAATTCTGGCTCTTAAGTGGCTGCAGGGGATGGACATGCATCCTTACATTCGCCAGAAAAACATTACCCCCTTAGATAAAAAATAAGGTAAAAAGAAGAAACCTCTACTTCTGAATTAAAACAAACAAGAAAAACCGACTGCAAAATATATCTTATGACACTCTGGATATAAATAGGAATCCAACGACACCTCACTAGCCAAAATCGGCTAAGACATTTAGGCTACAGAACGTAATATACTCGTACTGGAATACATGACCATACAACTTACATAAACCCCAAAAACACAACCGCCCTTCTTGGGCAGTCGGGTAAAAAGGAGTGAACATAAATATCCGTGGAAAAGCTCTACCACGACTACCGTAAGGTAATCATAGCATTAGTCACTGCGCTTATCGCAAATAAAACAGATGAACAGAACGTTTCCTCACTCATAACATTAAGAATCATTGCCATAATGTTATCACAAGTTGCAATAACTGTTTGTTTTCATATCACGTAACGTGTCACGTGTCGCGCTGCACGTGTTCTGTGCGGTAATGCATGCACGAGTAACTGTGCCACATACTCTACTCATACACGGTGAGACGGCCGTGTTTTGTTACGGAAAAAGGAGCTACTTTACTTCGTTCCATGTAGTATCTAGTATGACCAGGTTTCAAGGACTCCCATCATCATGCCTAGCCCTCGTATTCGAAGTCTGCCCAAATGCATTACGCTACTGTGTAATACTTTGTGCGTGGTACAGTATATATACAGCTCGTTTTCGCTCATTTCACCAAACATGGACATACCGGCGCTTGCCGAGGCTTGCCAACCTTATGGGGTCACTATTTAGGTCTTATGAGTCAAAAAGAAGAAGAGAAACAGAACACAAAATGGAAGTATTTTAGTCATGTGAGTCCCCCTGATGAGGCATCGCGAGTTTATAAGCATGCTTCATGCGTTGGTTTTGCATAGAACCCGTAGAATTATTGTCCAATTCTGTAATGATAAATCATTAAAATTGGACCCATGACAAGCTTTTAGCACAACAGCACGATCCAGGCCGTAAAATATCATACATCCACAGCCTCATTGACTATTTCATATCTTCTAGAATATAGAACAATGCGTAGTTGTTTCCATTTACGTGTCTGACACAACATCTACCAATACCAGAGCTCGTTGCATTTTATCTACTGTCAAGCTCGTTAATCTTTTGCCTGTCCGGACTGCACTATAAACAAAATAGCATTATACTTTACCATACCTTAATCGAAATCGGTCAAACCATTGGATCATTCTCTTTAGATCCCGTGCTCAGATCCATATGGGGTCTACGGAGTTATTTTTTTCTTTATTTACATTCTATTTTGCAATCATGGTTCTATAGAGAGCTTTTTTTCTCAGTTGATCGATTGGTAGATCCTCGATGGATTAGACTACTGGTGGTAATATAGGAACACACAAAAATACATACTTACATCCTTATATACTCACATACTTTCATTAACCCCAAAAACATTACCCCACTACTTGGGCAGTCGGGTAAGAAAAAAAAGACCAAAAGAGAATGAAAGCCTGGATCTACGGACCCCAGCGCGCTGCGCGTTTTATTTATCGGTCTATTGTCTTACTTTGAAGATCGAGCCGTGACATAGACTAAACTAGCTAACACTGAAGAGTTAACAGCTAAATCAGTACAAATACAATCTGTAGATATTGCTAGCTATCCCTAGCCTAGCGATGATAGCCTTGGAATTGCAATAACAAAACAAACTGCCCGTCTAATGGCCCTCATGATTTAATGTAAAGGGAAGGGGGAGAAAGGCCCGCCGCTTCATAAAAAAAAAAAAGTTAAAATATGAAGCAATAAGCAGTAAGTGTTTAGAACGCCATGTAAGTTCCCACGGGATGGGGAACTTGGGATGTATACCCCATGTGGGCACATCGCGTAGATTAATGTACTGACGAAGTATAATTTGATTTACTCTAAAGAATAGTCTCATTTTGGTTGAGTGCCTATGGGACTGGGGTGTCTTTCCATTATCACATTGATGTCCACAATTTGTTTTAGTAATGCAAGAATATTTCGCAAGACAATTTGAGGATTGGTCTGTTATTATCTTTCGAGAAACTTACATTTATTTATGTGTCAACCTGTATCTAAGACAGTTTTCAGGGTACAGTAGGATCTATCACAAGCGGTCACTAGGTCACGGCATCCATGTTTCTCTTCCACCGCTTTCCTCGGTAATAATCTTTGGTATTACGTGGACCATTGCGGCCATAAATTTTCAAGATGCAGGTAACTGTATTGCATAAGAAATCTTCACGGTTTTTGTTAACTTCACGCTTAATGTTGGGGTCAAATTTTGCAAACGGTTGTGTGACACACTTCCGTACAAGATGCTTAGCATTATGATTTCGGTTTAAACGATTGAGCAAAGGTTTTTCATAAGTGCATTTGTGGTGACTGGTTGTTAAGTTCATCTGATATTGGAAGATCACCAAATTGATTGAATAATAAGTTATCTTTCTTAACATTTTTTTTTTTAAACTTTTTGATCATTGATCACAAGATCAATGAGAATAATCCATTGGAAATCCCTGTTTGCCCTACTTGCAACTAGTATTTTGCAGCAATGCATTTATTTTGTTTCTTTAGAGTACTGTACGTCACATTTACATGCAACTTGAGCGTGGCTCAAGTTATGTGTTTTTTGACAACAGAAAACTTGTGCAATAAACTTGAACAATTTTGTAAATTATTTATCATGCTAAGTTCATTTGACATTGGAAGACCTCAGCCAAAACTAATGAATATTAAGCTACTTAAATTTGTCTTTTTTAATAAGGCTCTTCTAATCGATATGACTAATTTTGGATGACTCATTGGGCTTCTCTATTCGCCTTTATTTGAAACTAGACGAAAAAGTGCATCAACGTTCAACCACGGAACTACGTGATCATATTCACCGGCCAGTGCAGACTTTATGAACTTACTTAATCATATTCCACGTAATAAATCCTCAGAGCCAGGTAACCACTACAGCAATCAAGTAGGAGGCACAAAGCAGTCCAACAAAGGCTCAGACACGCAGACAAAGGTTATGCCCTGGAGTGGTGCCAAGTACGGCTGGTACGATGTCCATCACAATTATTAGTCACTGGCATTAGCTTAGTCCTTCGGACTTGATTTGTGTTGATGGCCAGACGGATTGTCTGTTCGGTAATGCATTGCCGTTGGTAATGGTTTACTCGAAGTACATCTTAATATCTAATACTGACTTGATTATATTTCGCATCTAGGTGTCCGTTTCAGGCAATAACGAGGATCATATCAATAGTGCAATACCTGTTTGGATACAAAGGATTTTGCCATTCAAACTCTTACTTTTCTCTCTTACTCTTTACTTGCTTGTGGTTCATAATTCCAATGCATATTTAATTTAATGCTTGTTAACAGAACTTAAACGAACGAAACGGTTTGATTCCACTTTCTTTATTCGAACTGCTGAGCAGTGGAATGCGCTACCCGAGTAGGTTTTTCCTGATAATTATAATCTGGGTGCATCCTCGTTTAACATCAGACGTGATGGCAGTCAAACGCAAGCCTATAAATAATATAAAAAATAAAATAAAATAAAACTTAACCACGCTAAAAACTATTGCATGTATAGTCAGTTTTCAAAAACTAGGGCGCTCCGTTCGCAGTATTCCAACATGTAGGTTACCTTAACATAATATCATAGTGTTTACGATCATGCCAAAACCTAAAGTACTGGAGGTCGATCCGTTGCGTATTTTTTATAGCAGTTTTAAGGGCTTGACGATAAAATTGGCGATATAACCGAGAACAGTAATTTGAGTTTTGAAGTATGAGCCCGCCGCTGTATATCGGCTTGACAACGTCTACCGCTAAATCTTCCGAAAGTAACTCTTGTCTCTCTGTCTTGGTGTTTGTCGCGTTATTGACTGCTAAACGGCTGAACGGATCGATCTGAATTTTGCTTAGATATAACTTAAGAGACGGACAGTGGGCATCTTTTTTTTTATAGGTCCAAGCAAACGAAGTCGCGGATAACAGCTAGTTTGTTTAATAAATAAAGGTTGACACTGAAACTAGGATTGGTAAAAATGATGGAAAAATCACTGTTAATAATTAAAATAACAATAGTAGGAATAATTTGACAACTGGGAAAGGACTAGTAAAAGAGTGGTACACTACACACGTTCCCCACTTGTTCCTGATGGACATTCAAAAATTCGTAAGCAACGATTTGGGTCCTAATTCTTGATGTGTAATACCCAAGTACCTATGTTACCCTGTTGTCTTCCTGAGAGCTACAGTCTAGCCATTTTCAAGGCAAGAGTGAATAGAATTCTTCTAGATCGACATGATCAACACAAATCTATTCCCAGTACACAAAAAACATCAATATTGTTGATACTAATAATAATTCCCATAAATATTGTCATTTACAGCGTGGTAATGCCGCCAGCACGCTGGGAACGCTACCAACTGGTATAGATGATTCGGATTATTTTTAGACCTTGTGTAGCTAAGTTGTTTTGGGTAGGTTGTTTTAGGTTGTCCGTATTTTACTTAGTCAAATAAAAGTAATATGTAATAATTCTCTGAATACAATGTACCCCAATAATGAAATTTCTCACAGTGAATAGCTGTAGATAACTCTTTATTGTTCACAACAGAAATTACATACATAAGACAACCAAAAAAAAAAACTAGTGGAACATTGGCGGCCTTATCGCTTAAAGCGATCTCTTCCAGGCAAACTTAGCATGGAGAAGATTTGTATGGAAGAGATAAGAAACGGGGTGGTTGCTATTAATTAAGGGCTTATGCTACACGCAAAAAAACTACTAAAAACATAGTTTACCTAAATAATAATATATCCATGCGTACACATAAATATTTATAAGCGTGGTGTATCTCTTCTATTGGAAGTCAATTCCGTGCTTTATCATTTTAGCTTATTTCGCGTCATACGATACTGTCTCTACCGCACTGTTCCTAGTTTGCGAAAAGCCATAATACGGAGTAAAGCAGTCGTAAACATGGTTGCTCAGCGTTCCAAATGCTATAAATTTTGTTTTTTATGTATGTTCCAAGAACAGCCTTCACTATAAAAGTATGTTTTAGCTCTCAAAATGGTGACATTTCATAGCAGCTATTTGTTCTAAATCATATTGATGTTTCAGAGTTTTGACCATGCTAGCCTTACGATCTTTAAGTCAAAAGTTTCTGGATCCTGCTGTTTGTTGATTGAAAGCACATCACAAGTAGATACATCAAGTGGGACGCTTGTCGTTGCCTCTTTGTCATGCTAATTTGAAACCCAATCACTCTGCAAACTTTCCAGTACCTGTTGATCTGTGGCGTAGCTTGCCATAGAAAGGCCCCGTATCAAAATTTGTTGGGGGGCCCAAATGTAAGGTCACTGTTTTCAAACAAACAACGTTCGGGGCCCCTGTAGCCCGGAGGCTCCGTATCATTGATACGGCTGATACGGCGGTAGCTACGCCCCTGCTCAATCTTACTCTAAGAAATATTGAGCAAAAAATAGGGATGTTTCACTTCAAAACTGACGGGGATTTGATTGATGAAAGTAAATAAAAGGATATTTTTTTACAAATGTTTTTGTTTGTTAATTTGCTTCGAGTGTCTCGCCAGCGATCATTTTAAATTGCGTTATGTAACCAAGTAGTCGTGGTAGCTCAATGGGAGCAAGCTCGCCTCACATTTGTGGGGTCGTGGATTCGAACCCGGGCGGGTCTGTTCGGTTCTTTGGAACTTACGTATGGATATATACCGCTGGCTTTTGGGTGAACGAAAACATGGTGAGGAAACCTGCATATTTCCAGAGGAGAAATTCGACGGCGTATGTGAATCCACCAACATGCACTGGGCCAGCGTGGTGCATATAGCCCAATCACCCTTCGAGGGTAGGCTGATATCTCAGCAGTGGGATGTATTAAGGCTGAAGCAGAGAGCATCGAAACACGTGTATTTCGAAAACAGGAAAGTTTATTTAACTATCATAAGAATTCATGCTTAAATTAAAACAAGTAATATTTTTTTGCAGCAAAGCAGAACGATGTAAAAGTAACAAAAAATAATAGACTATAACAAGTTACGATATTTTTTATGCGAAACGTTTTGCTTGAAGCTATAATCATATAGCCCATTTACGTGGCCCATTTATCACATTTAAATCACCTAATATTACTATAATTCATCATAGTGATGTTGCAAAAAGCTACATAAGTAATAGAGTTTGCTTAACGACGCATCGTCATATTAAATCTTCGTTATAATGACTTAGTTACGTATAACCATAAAACTTATTCTTATGCCAAAACGCGCGTGTTAAGGACCATTAAGTGACGTAATACGCCTTCTAAGTCACAACAATCAACGTGTACGGTCATAAAAAAACCCGTATCAAATTCGCTTGACGACAGAGATGCCACATCGTGGTGACTGGTGTTGCGGCCTTGACTGTAATGCTGCGGCCACACTATCGACACTAGACTGTGCTATCACGGTGTTTTCGGGCAAACACGAAACCTATCGCGGTGCTGTCGGTAAAAACAGTAATTTCGTATAGGCCGAGTAGCTAGCCCTGACGTTAGAGGTTTCAGGCCGCCTGATGGTCTCATGTGATTTTAAAACTGAAATTTAGTTTGGACTGGAGTTACATTTGATTGGAAAGTAATGTAGACCACAAGTTCGCTGATGGTCGTACGGTTTTGAAACTGGAATCTAGTATTGCACTAGAATGACATTTAAAAAGCAAAATTTATCAGATAAACACACAGGCCAAATATACAGTACCTATTGTGGCATATTGACATAGCAGCCACATTAGTTCAATAGTGTGACACAAGCATTAAGGGGTCGCCTGAGTGTCTGCCATACTAGACCTAATAAACTTGTCGGAGTATGTTTTTTGCTGACCTCGGTAGGCTTGACGTAAAATTAGTCCTAACTTCGTTACCCTACGAGAAAAAGTAAATTAACATGAAATTAGTTTTGTTGTCTCTTTCTCCTGTTTATCTTTTATGTTTGTCTGTTATATTGGTATTTTACGCTTCATTGTCGTTTCGAGCATATGACTATTTAGTCAGTTTAGTTTTTCCCTTGTTATGAGCAAATTTAGCCAGCTATTTTAATAATAAATATATTCATTTATTTAAATGCATCATTTTGTAGAATACTGCATTTAAAATGTACAACGAAGTATTTCTATATCTTGATAAATTTAAAGTTTGCCTCATAACTCACCCGTGATTAATATCGTAATACATCTCTTGTATTTGTAACAAGATTTTGTGATGAATCGCAAATGTGATTGAAAGGTTAATCAGATTTTATTATTAAAATCTTTTGGGTTTGTTTTGACTAATTTCTGTTTTTATTTTGTTCACAGGTAAGGCAGTAAGAAGGAGAACGAATTTTAATATACTTCGAGGTAATCGACATATTTTTAATTTACTTCAGAAGTGATTCTTTAGATAAGTAGTGCTTAGAATGAAAAGTCCTTAACGGCTGGCCTTTTGGAGAAACTCAGAGTCGGACAGCGGGCAATGGAGAGGGCTATGCTCGGAGCTTTTTTGCGCGATAGGATCCGGATAGGAGGTTATTCGCCTAAGAACCAAAGGTCGTGGATGCAAGTTGCAAATTGTCGTTCATTGTGGGGGTCTAAGGGGGAGGCCTCTGTTCAGCAGTGGACGCCTTCAGACTGTTGATGATTATGAAAAGTAAAATAAGCAGAAATCTTTCCAAAATTATAGAAGCAACAGCACTTAGCGATTAATATCGTGGACTTTTTTACAAGATGATATAATAGTTTTGCCACGTTCTTTGAAATCTTCAGATATTTCCATTTGACATTTTGTAACAGCTCATCAATCTTTTTTAATTGTCTCCATTAGCTGAGTTCCTCTTAGCTCAATTCAATAAAGTTTTATGTTAAATACGTCAACAAATATAATTTAACAAACATTTCATAATAATATCCGTAAAAACTTTGACAAAATATTATCTGGATTTGGTCTTCAATGGCAGTTATCATAAAAATTTAACAGCGTTTAATTTGATAGCTTCAAAGTCCTTAAAGTGAACCGTTTTAGGTATATTATGGGTTTTCTACCTTTTCGGTACATTCTTGTTTGTAAAAGCGATTACATGATGTCAACACTTTAATTTGTCGATAATAAAACGGAAATCATATTTTGCATCGCTGAGCTGCCTGCAAACATTTTCGCCTTCCAAATATTATAAGTTTAAACTGTTCACGTCATCTTCGTCGTGATTTTTTAGACTTTCAAAAAAATGACGTATGTGAGAGAATTCAGCAAGATGTCTGGATCTCATTTTGTAAATAAACAGGCTCCTTCGTTTGCGAAATTAACATGTAGAGACGATACTAAACCGTGGGAATGGAAGTAGAAATCGTTTTGAGATTATTTTATTGTCGTTTTGCGCGTTATTTTGCACACAAATTGTGTTAAAATGCAGTTATTTGGCATTGAGGTTATTATTTTATTATATTTTATTGCTTCTTCAACGATGTGCGATTTCTCAATGTTTTAATGATAAAACCCACGTGATACAATTGTTTGAGTCATCTTGTATACCTAACACACTTCAGAGATGACGAGAAATTTAATTTCTCAAATTCTAATGAAGAGCTTTGTTGTATCTGAAAAACTTCTCAATTCGTACGATTTTTCCCTTAGGGACAAACAAATAACCTAATAATAACTTGTCAAGACCATGTCAGGCCATGCTTAGTAGGGTTCCGTAGACGCGTAGGACGAAGGCGTTGAAATATTTAACATTAATTTTTAACAATTTTATTATCTCAAAAAATCAATTCTTACTAGATCTATCAACATGGAAGATGAGATGATAATTTTTTGAGATGCATTGTTTAGAAATAGCAGTTTTTTCATCCCCTCTTTACATGCATGGGATATTCGCCTTATTAAACGGAAAAAAAAACATTTTAGATCTATACTTAGACTATCCTTGTGCAAAACATGTGGGTTTATAACTATGGACGTAATAAGGCTGTTAAGGATTCAGACAAACAGACAGACATGACGAACTTATAAGGGTTTCTTGTAGTACTACAGAACACTAAAGAGCATCTAAATGAGCATCCTTGTTCTCTAGTTAGCGAATGTAAAGATCACACTTAATCCATGCTCTAATTTATCACTTCCAAGGCCTTCAACTTTGATAACCTGCTCTCCGTCTGATCCATCATTTCTGACTTCTATACGCTTTGTATCAGAAGATCTCCATCAATCAAAACGTATCAAGAATGGAACCGTATCGTGTCGTTTCAGAAATATTATAGTCTAAGAGTATGGTAGTATTATAGGTTAAGGTGTTTAAGCTACAGTCTCGCTCTCGATCGTAAGCCCTTACAATGCTGCGGGTTTGGTTCGCACGGCTTGCCCTCTAACGAATGTGAGAGTATGAGAGAAAATGTATATTTTCTCTCGATTTTGGTCCGCTGTCCGTGGTTAAGTGTGTTAATTTTTTTATAATTTTGACATCTTGAAATACGGCATGAGAGTTTCTGAGAAATTTATAATTCAAAATGAATTATATTCTAGACCTAAATACAAATTCAAATAAAAAATACAAACTTATTTATTCGACATTACTTTATTCAGTTTTTAAAAAATAGTGTTGATTTGTTCCATAAGCTCCCGAATGACTCTAGTGTCTACGAGTCGAATGCCAGTGGTTTCTCCCGCTTAGTTATTTTTATACCAAGGCAAATACCTAGGCTGTAGCATGGTAGATTTTGAACTGTTTCTATCTTGAGAGATGACTAATAATGTTCACCAAGTGTGACAATAGGTTGATGAAAACTGCCACAATTTCACATCAGTCCTCGTTAACCTTACTCGATAAGAGTGCCAGCTCCCAACCAGTTCAATTGCCTAATCTAAAAATCGTGGTATGGCAATAGCGGGCAAGGTGAGACCTTTATACGCGAGTTTAATGTTTTCAATTGGAGCCAATGTCACTGGCAAGGTTTTCGGATGGATATAGAACGGATTGTAGTGAGATAACGTAAGTGTTACGGCAGGAGGAAGCGGGAAGGTCGAGATAATTATATAAAATTTCTTTTATGTGTTTCTTCTACCCACAAACTTCTGAACCTGGCGTGTTTTCGTGGAATATGTGATTCTAGCGGTATTATTTTTACTGTCGCTCCGAAACAATCGATTAATCGAGTCCAATGTCACAAAACTGCAGCATTATCGCAAACAGGTCTTGGCCTCGACCTCTCGTCGATTCGATTATCTTGTCGTTTTGCAATTAACTCTCTTATGTCTTTGAATCACTTCATAAACTCTGCGCTACCAAAATTATAGCACCAATTAGGTCACATTTCTAAAACGCTCAAGTCCGAAGTATTTAGGTTATTAACTAGGTCAATTGAATTATTCCAAACGGTGTATTGACATGCAATCGCATTACCCGGTCGTTCGTTGCATAGTGCATGGGTTAACGTATTTAACAGAAATACGATTCGAGTGGGCCGGTAAACGGGGATGATGTTCACAACCTCATTTCTAATGCTTATGGCTTCATTTCTAAAACCTATAATAGTGAACTTTTTAAATATCATGCGCACATTTCAAAGTGGCGTGGACAGAACAGTGGATTCTCCTCTTTATTAAAATCTAGTTGTTATCCGCGACTTCGTTCGCGTGGGCCTACAAAAAAAAGTAGCCTATGTCCGTCTCCTACGCTTAAGCTATATCTGTGCAAAAATTCAGCTCGATCCGTTCAGCCGTTTAGCGGTGATAACGCGACAAATACCCAGACAGAAAGACAGAGTTACATTCGCATTTATAATATTAGTTATGATAGTCAGGTTGTCCCTAAAATACTCCAGTGTCTACTATTTTAGTGTGTACAGTGTATTTACTAATCTAATTTACTTTATTATAAATTCGAAAGTAACTATGTCTCTCTATCTGGGTGTTTGTCGCGTTATCACGGCTAAACGGCTGAACTGATCAAGCTGAATGTTTGCATAGATATAGCTTAAGGGTCGGAGACTGACATAGGCTACTCTTTTTTTTGTTGGTTCACGCTAACGAAGTCGCGGGTAACAGCTAGTGGACTATATGTATTCTGCATATTATGCACATGTAGCAAAACAGACGTTACAAGCGTATAATTTTTATCTCAGTATATGGTTACAAGTGACAGTGAACTAACAAGTAAACTGCAAACGTAACTTGAACCTAACGGAGCCTTGAACTTAACCTCTACGTTACTTAATACTTAGCCATACATTAAGTTTGATTTATCGTCCGCCGGAACGGCTAATCAGCTTTAAACGATTAAACTGGTGGAAGGTAACAAGTGGACTAATCTCGGATTAACCGATAGTGGGTAGTCTGACCGATTGATTAAGGTCATGAAGGATTTAGCTCATTAAGTGCGATGAAAACAATAGCTATCGCTTTTGATTAGTACTATTATATTTGACATTTAAATCGCTAGTTAAAAATATATACAAAAACAAGAAAATAGGAACACAAAATTAGAAAAAGAGGATGATCAAGAATCACTAGGACAAAATAGACGGGCGATTAACGAAGGAAAGGAGGCTTATGCCGTTGAATGTGCGGACTCTACTGCTAATAATGATTATGATAACTGTAACATAGGTTAAGGTAAGCGATCGTCAGAGTGTTCATATATGCTTAGGTGTATTATTTCGTTAAAAGTGTTTAACTTCTAAAAGTGACGAAAGTAAAAGGCGATTTAATAAAACAAGGCCTATCTACAGTCATGCATGATTGTTTATTCAAATCGACGTTCCGGTCGACCGGAGCCGGTATTCCCACAGGACTCGTGCCTGGTACTACGGCAGCTGTTAAAAGTACCCGTATAGGTACCAAAATAACACTTGTAGGGTAGTTGTTATAAGGGGTATATGGAAGTGTTAAACACGTACATAACACGATATCATCACTAGCAACACGGAAGGAACTGAAACGAAGAGAAAGAAATAAATCGGAAGATGCTTTCATCCAAGAAATTGTGCCCAATCCCAACAAAAAATAAAA
Source organism: Apocheima hispidaria (assembly GCA_947579745.1). Taxonomy (NCBI): domain Eukaryota; kingdom Metazoa; phylum Arthropoda; class Insecta; order Lepidoptera; family Geometridae; genus Apocheima; species Apocheima hispidaria. Next base: position 5,347,035 of record OX388168.1, on the reverse strand, counting down.
AAAGGCAGAAGGAAGATTGAAGAGTAGCTTTAGATAATATGCGCTAATACTGCATGGAAACATTCTGGGTTGTATGTTGTACAATACCAAATTTCATTATTAATGAAATGAAATGAAAAGTCATAATGACAATGCTAAAGACAAATTAAATATTAAACCTTGAATATTAAATCCTTAACGTTTATCGAATTTAATCATGGGTTAGCGGCGAATAAAGAGAGAAACTTTCTGTACATGTATGGTCATACTAACAACATTGTTATTACATTGAATCACAGCAATTAAGTCCACGACAATATATTCCACAGCCTTCAACATCTTCAAGATCAAAGGACCCGAATGCTTCACATTATCCATGTTTACGGGGTTTGATTCTGCATATCATTACCCCAAATTATTACTCCCCTTCGGCCTCCTTGCAATCTTGTGTTCACGTTCCCCATAATTTTGGTAAATATTTTAGCTAAAGGAATAGATAGATTAAGCTCAAACATTCGCAGATCGTAAAATACGCAACGATTTTGTTTCATAATCTTAAGATAGTGCTTCCGCGAGGTTTTGGCCCATTCGATATGTAAATTGTATAGCTGTCGCTCTGTTTCTCGTGCTTGCAATAGAGAGAGTAAGTGAATTTTCCTAACTTTTTGATGAAATCAGCGTTTCGGAGGTAGTCGTTATCATCCCCTAAATCGTAACAAAATCTTTTGTTTTTGATATCAACGGCTTGGACAAATCATAGTATATGCCGCTATGTTTTGTTTTTTCTAAAAATGTTTATGGTATTTTAATAACAACTACATTTATTCGTAGTATTATCTACGCACAAAAAATGTCTCTTTAAGTGCCTATAACAACGAAGATAACGCGAAATTAAATAAAAATCAAACACAAGCATAGTTTCCACTGTGTGGAAAACATAATTATAAAATAATCACAGAAATCGGATAACATTTAGGGGTATTATCAGACTACGCTTTTTGTATGGACAAGACGGCGGTGTACTCTATTCTTAATATGTACGACTCTAGTACTACACAAGAAAGCAAATCTCTGCAGCCGCCATTCTTCTTTTTTGAGAACTCCATTAGGCATTTTTAAGGTTGAATAGATTTCTTATATATCGACGTGCTTATCATCATCATAACCCAGAAATCGTCCATTGTTGAACATAGGCCTCCCCCTTAGAGCGCCACACCGACCGACAACGTGCCACTTACATCCACCGTTTGCCCGCGACTTTCACGATGTCGTCACTCCACCTAGTGGGAGGCCTGCCTACGTTGCGTGTTCCGGTTCGTGGTCGCCACTCAAGAACCTTTCTTCCCCACCGGTTATATGTTCCTCGAGTTATGTGGCCTGCCCATTGTCACTTGCAAACTCTGAAGGCTATATCGGTTTCGAAGATCTCGATGTCGATATTTTCGCCAAATTGGGTTTTGGTCTACCGTTACTCATACTACTTCTGTGGTGAGCCATATCATGCGTGTTTTTTCATATTTTGTGACATTTTTGGGTCGTACCTCATCGTTGGGCGTGTATGCAATACCATTAGTAAAATACAGATTCCTAATCTTAATCAACTCGATTTTAGAATTCACAAGATAATTTAAAAATACCGATGGGATATTTAAAACTTCAAACAAAACTATCGTTTCACCGAAACTTGAATTCCAAACTGTAAAGTTTAGTAACCAATGTCACTTATGAGCCGTATCTTTTGATTCAGACTAAACAAATCTTCAATCTATGCCACGTCTTAACTATCAGAGTGTGTGATCTTTGATAAAACTTCTGGATGTGCCTTGCAAATATTTAGAATACCGAATTTTTATCACTCGATGTACCGAACAGCTGAATTTAACCTTTCGGTGGCCCATTATAACTATATTATATTATTATTATAACATTATACTATAATCAAATCAAATGTCATTTATTTCAACCATTGGTCATAGGTAATGGTATAGGCATCTCATGGGCAAGCGTGTTCCATCTTAGATCACATCGTCGCTTCCCAACAGATTAGTTGTGATCAAACGCTATCACATTTAGTCATCGTAAATAAATTTTGTGAAAAAAAATAATTTCAGATAAGCTTTTGTAATATCCGTTATTGGTACTGTAAGCATTGCAGTACCGATGCAGTGCACTGCAGTACAGTAATCAAAATGAGTCCAAATCTACTGTTACTGTCCGTCAATCTACTGTTAGTTACTGAGGAGTTCCGTTTTGCACCTTCCGTATCAATCATCAGATCAGCTCGCTGTCATAATATTGTAGTCTTCGGAACTTGACAGGCATGCAAAATTTCAACTCAGTTGAAAAAGGGGAACTGGTCTAAAATTCAGTTGCAAGATTGATTAACATACATACATACATTGCAAGTTAAATAAAAGCTTATAAAAATATCAACTTACTTCTAAATGTCTACAACTAGTTTTAGGTCTTGTTTAAGCTTTAAAATACTTAATTTGTATCGTCTTTAATTACTGTTATTGGTTAAATAGTTAGTTTACGAAATAAGCTTTCTATTTTTCTGTATTTTATCTTTCTTTCATTCTATTAATTATGTACAAGCCGATTCCCAAGACTTCGTACGCGTAGCAGTGGTCTCGCCGCGATGCTGCTCCTCCTTTGGTGTCGAATGTGTAAAGATCGGGGCTGAGACTCGACCTTCGGCCTTGCAAATTTAAATGTTCAGTTCAATCGAATGAGCGATGTGCGAACGCGTGGGTAACTAAAAATATAGGTATTATTTTTGTCATTATCATTACCTTCCACAGCCTACTCTATCCCACTGCTGGCTATAGGCCTCTATCTGTGTGTGCTGCCTCGATCCTATGCCAATCTGTTCCAGATTCAACCCGCGGTTTTAACAATATCGTCGAACCATCTCGCTTTTTCAAATACATAAGTAATATACTTGCGTAAAATATTCTTTAAAAAAAAATTACATTAACAAAAGTAGCTATCAGCTCTGTTTTTTCTGTATTAAAACTACGTTTCCTCGGAAATTGCATAACTCTTACTTCTAACTTTACAGGCATTGTTCGTAATCCTAACCGATATTATAATACAGTCGTATCAGGAGTCAGGACCAATAAAGCTTCTAAAAAACTTCGCTTGCGCGATTCAGAACTCCCTGCAACAACGGTCAGTCCATACAAAACGTCAAAAAATACACAAAAATGGATCGACACCATCTAGCGAACTATAGGAAGTAACTTTGTCTCTCTGTCTGGATGTTTATCGCATTATCACGGCTGAACGCATCTTGATAAAATTTGATAAGGTGTTAGTGTATATCACAAAGATTATAGGATACTTTTTTATGTTCACGCGAACGAAGTCGCGGGTAACAACTAGTATGTTATATCTAAACATATAACAGTAACAGCTCCCGCATGTTACTACAGAGGTTTTGTTATCGGTAAGCTTAGCTAATATACCATTTACCATTGTTAACAGTCTATCTGTGCCATGCGGGCTCACTGTCTTTGAACTTGTCATTATTTTAAGAGAAATTTAATTTGATTCGCTATTTATGTGGTCATTTTTTAAACTAAATTTCAACGGAACGTTGTGTGACGTATACCTATGAAGTTACTACAAGATTCAAACTCTTTTTGAAGCTATTATTTTAAAATATATAGTAAATTTATACCTACTAAGCAATGATAGTATTACCGCCGAATACTGAAACGTGTTAACTTTGACGTCTATTGCTGCCTTTGTCATTTGCTTAGTGCCAGACAAAGGCAGTATTAGAATTAATCTGTTGTCAAAGTTAACAAACGTTTCAGTATTCGGGGGTTAGTAGGGTAGCAGTGGTAGTTATGAAATAAAACAACAAAAATATACGTAAAAAAAGGTCTAATCTAGAATATAAAATATCAAAATAACTGTAACTTACAATTTTATTAAGATACTACTTAACATTGATGTAATAAGACGTTTATTTATTAAAAATTGTAATTTACACTGATGGTTACTCATATATCATTATACGTGTGGGTTTATTTTATTTCTGATAAGTATTGCTTTGCGTGTTATAAAAATACTTAATTTTTTGTAACTATTCTATACATCTTTATAGAACGACTTAAATATTTTGTAAATGTAAGTGTAAGTAATGTGACTATTGTATATCTTAAATAAATATTATTAGTCTAATATATGATACTGATATGTCAATCTAGGCTATGTAAATTTACTTACCAACTAACTTACTTTAACTAATAGGAATGGAACACTTCAATCAATCATTTAAATGTTACATTTAGATTGTTTTATTGGCACACTTTAGAACTTAGAAGTAAAACAAGAAATATATTTATATCTATTTCAATACAAATAATTACTCGCATATAAAACGTTAATAAAGCAGCACTCATTTTACTGGTATTCATATCGCAGTTTTATTTGCCGTTTTCGTATTTATAATTCTGCATGTACAATTAAATGTATCTAAGTATACTTGTAAAACATGCTTATACATGTTTATATTTCAAAGTTATGTTAAATATTAAATAGTATAAAAATTAAGTCACTTTAGACATTAAAAACCATTCAGATAAATCTGGCTTTGATTTTTCAACAAACAAAATAATTGAAAAACTAAGGTGTGTCTCGCCAACCAACATTGGCATAAGTGAGGCATAATTGAGGTTTGTTCATTGCTTTACATTTAAAATTTGTTTAAATATAAAAAAATATCCTTCTTATTCATTGCAAACATTTGAAGAAGACTCGTATTGATTCTGGAAAAATAGAAGTAATAGAGTCTCTAAAGTATATCTTGACAACCAATATTGACATATGTTTAGGGGAGCTAATTACTTTACATTTAAAATTAGTTTAAATATAAAAATTGAATCTCCTTATTCATTACAAACATCTATATAAGACTCGTATTGATTCTCTAATAAAAGAAATAATTGAGTCACTAAAGTATATCTTGCCAACCAATATTGATATAAGGTTAGGGGAATAATTATTTTACATTTAAAATTTGTTTAAATATAAAAAAATAATGTCCTTGTTCACTGTAAACATTAAGAGAATACTCGTATTAATTTTCCAATAATAAAAATAATAGAGCCACTAAAGAACTTGTGTATCTTTTTATCCAACAGTGAAATAATTAAAATCATATAATCGATTTATATTTCCAAAATAGAAATAAAATGAAAAATGGTAATCTTAACTATGTGGCTGCAAGTTAATAATTTACCGACTCACGTTACATTTAAATTGTAAATGTAAGGAATACAAAAACTGTAATGTTTGGTGTAAATGCGAAAATTTTACATTTACTCAACGCAAACATAAAATTCGTTAACATAAGCAACCAAAATAGCTTTCATAGTTTCAAGATATCATAAAATAATATCAATATAGAAATAAAAGCTATTAAATATACTCTAATTCAAAATCTTATTGCAACACACTAATATCACAAAGCTATAACTAATACAAAATACAACCTTAATAATACTGCTTAAAATTAAGACAAATCTTTGGTTCCTCTAAAATATTTTTGGACCAGAGTTGGGTTTACCAATAATTTTGACTAGAATTTGGCTATTACAGATTTGATACCATCAAAAGAGTAATTCATGCCAATCTTACAAATGCATTGACTTGAGCAACTTTTCCCATCAATACGAACAAACGTGTTTAGCTCTTAGATCCGAAAATATTGAGGAATTTGGTCTTGATGTTGAGCAACGTTGTGAAGGACCTCTTCACTTTCTTCTTGGGCATAGCTTCCTGTCTCAGGAAGGGTTCTGAGTAAGACTTCTGCAGAGGTGCGTGAACCGTCGGCACCGGCTCCTTTGGCATCTGGTACTTGTATTCCTTCACTACCTTCTCTTCATTAGGATCGTATCTGTACAGCACTGAGTAGGTACGCTTCACTTTCTTTGGGATCTTGGTACCGTTCGCGGTCCTATCGCTCTTGCATCGCTTAACCGTATTCCTGCCGTAGTAATCCTGGTAAGTATCAGCATCGACGTAAATTATTCTTTTGCCCAAAGCCTGCTCTCGCTCCTTCTTCAGGCTCTTCCAGGAAGCAATGACAGACTCCCGGCGAAAAGTCTTGTTGGGGTTATGGCGGCTGATGTAGAAAGCCTGGTCCTCCTGAATGTTGGAGGTTTCCTTTAGCGGAGATCCTCTCGGACTCGGGGTGTATTCGATTTCGTAGTCGTCTCTCGACACCTGGAACGAGACAAATATATCGTGAGTAAAGTTGTTTATATACACATCAGCTACTTTATGTTGCTGTCTCATGAACCTCTGGCTATGACTGAACCTCGGATTGTTTTTCAAAGAATTAATAACATAAACACTACGTAACTGTATGAACGTGAGTAGCGCTCTTGTATCTTTTTCTATCAACCATAGATTTCTGTACTGTCTCGTTTATTTCGATATCCGAGCCCTTCGTGCGGTGCCCACATGTCTGACACCACCTGTCTCAGGCCCGCCATATGCTAGGCTCATCGCATTCGGGTGATGACAGAAGGCGATTTTCAATAAACTTTAGCCGTGAGCTGTCTAGGAAGTTTGTATCAAGAGAAAGAATTATCGCCGACAATATTTTTACAAATCACGGTCACCGTTTTCTAGGACACTGTCTTAAATCAAGAGAATAAATAAACAAAGGCTGAGAAGGGTTAACGCGTTAAAATCCAAAATTAACCCGTCCTTAGGCAAAAATATTTTGTTTATGTATCTGTAGAAGTCCTAAAAGCTTTGCAGTTTAACGACTTTGGTTGAATAACAGTTGCGCAACCCTTGAGTGGTTGTGATTTTTTTCTCTCGCCCATTTGTTACGCCGCATTTAATTTAGTCGTTTGATATTGTGCAATGGTTTATGGGTTTTTCTTGAAATTCCACGTTGTGACGTCGCCGTCGCCGGCCACTGGTCAAATAATGGGTCACGCAGAAATAGACGGAGTATTATTGGCTCTCATTAGGACATGGTGTAGATTAGAAGCTAGAATTATGTGGACCTGACTTTGGAGCTTTTTCTTTTTGGTCTCTTGATTTATGATTACCATGTATTGAATAACAAATTAAATTAATCCATTAAATTTCACACGAATACTGTTTTGGTTGGAATACGTAATTAGATGTCCATAAGATTTATCGTCGACTTACAAAACACTGCATTTCTCTTAAATTATTTATAAAATGTCAGTGCTTGTCCTAATTTCTCGATAGCTGATACTATTAAGAAGAAAGCAAAATACATTTCAACGTCTACATTTCTGACACAAGAAATCTGCCTGACTTTGCTTCTTGACAGTTCGTGTTGTGTAACATTATTTTTAATGGGTAGTGTACAGTGCAGTGTTGCGAATTGAGGTCGCAACAGTAAATGGGTCAACATTTAAATAGTTGTTCTATTAGTGGCCTTCGTTAGCACGGTCTAATTAAAAAAGTGTAAATTAACGAATGTAGGGTAAAATTTATTTTTTTCGTTGTATAACCTCGTGTGTTTTTGTTTTCAGGTAATATTTCAGCCGTCGTATTTGACATAGCTGTCGGCGCTGAGCAAAGTAACTATTATTTTATTCTATGATAGTGCTGGGTTACTGTGACGTATCCACACTACTCTTTGGTAGGTCCTAGTGTTCCATTTCGCGCTCCCGTGTTTTAATGTAATGTTTGTTTGAAACGAGTATAGTATTTCTGTGGACGTGCAGTTATTTCTGTTATTTATTTTAAGACTGAAGGTGATAACACTTAAAAGCTTGGTTTAAATTTGTCACGGGTTTATTTTAGACAATGAGAGTGTTCAATGCAATGTCTATTATTGTAAATTCCATTGCACAAGTCTATGATTACGAAGTGAAGTTGGCTCATTTTAGAACCCTATATTTATCTAGTTGTTATGTAAATAGTACAAACTTTTCTGTTTTAACATTTACAACAAATCATTTCAATAAGCCATGACTATTAATAACAATGTAAAAAGTAGATAGGTATTTAGTATTTTTTCCATCAAATACATTGCAAATTAATCTCTACCCGTCGTGTCTTTAGAGTCTAAAATTACTGTAGTACTTAGAGTTTTTCTTGAGCAAGATGTGCCGTTAAGTCCGTGTGTGCAAATGACCGTGCGAAATATTACGTCTTGACACATATTTTTTTTAATTTACAGCTATATAAAGTGTTGCATCCTCTTTAATTCATGTTTTAGCTAGAGGATCACGCTGAAATGGTGTTTATAACGCTACGATGCGAATAACTGTTATTTTCAGTCGCAAACAGTTTCATTTTAGTGTTTTTAATTATTTAATTACGTATACCGTTTGTGCATTCTATTTCGTTGGCTTTTGAGAGTTAAAACTTGAAATGTGTTCTTGTTGACCGAACTGAGTGTTCAATAGGTACTTACTATAGTTTGGCCTGGTTTTGCATTCCACTTGGTTGATTTTGAAAGCTACAAGACTTTTTCTCGACTGAACTGAGTATCAATACTTATTGTCTGGAGTTTAGCTTTAGTGTTTTTGGTTACTAAATTATACAGGCTGTTCTGGAAGTCGTGTCCGACCCGCATGGGTGCTACCCCAACTTTTAAAATGGGACCAAAAAAATTCAGAAATAACGTAGGGGTAGCATCCTTGCGGGTCGGACACGAGTTCCAGAACAACCTGTACGTACCTTTCCACTTGGTTTTAATTTCTAAAACAAAGAATGTTCTTATTCTTTGTATGCTGAGTAAACAAGTATTCGTTCAACTTCGACTTCGTCCGATTTGCAAAATTGCGCGTGCAGAAAAAAATAGGTTTGTTTGCAAAATAAAAACGTACGTAACATTTATTTTCACAACTAGTTATTTTCGTTATTTAACAGTAGCAGTACGTTCAGCATTGGCACATTATTTTTACGACATAATATAAACAATTCACAAGGCGCCCTAATTCTGTGCGAACGGTTTCTGCATCAAGAAATATATTCGATAAGTATAATTATATGTCTGTCTATTTCGGACGATTCAAGTTTAGAGTAACTATTCTCGGATATCGGGATTATTTGGGCGCATTAAGAATAATTTAGGGGATTTCTAGCCGACATCTGTCTTGTTATAACAATTTCATGTCAAACGTAGGTTGATAAAATATTGCTTAAATTATTCGAATATTTTTTTTACTATACTATTAAGAGATACGTACCCATTCACACGGACTAAACCTATATTTTTTTATTCGTTTTCTTCGTAAATTGTGTTATAAAGCAGAAATAGATTTTATGAAAATTTGCCCATTACTCTTACTATGTTTATGGTCAATACCTGGCGGAGTTTTGACGATTTTTCTGTAATATGTGTATTAAAACTTTTTTTTTTAAACTGTCCAATGTATAGAATTAATAATCGATGAGATGCGGCAATTAAATATAGAATGTGACGATACTATCTGAGTAACTGTTACTTTGCCCACGCGCATTTTTTCGCACGTAAAATTTTCAATGAGTAATACGTATTTTTTTTTCATATTGCACCATACTAATAAAACAGTCGTGTCATGTCGTGTTCCAAAGATAATGACCCCAAGTTTAATGACTTTATGGCCCAATTGCACAATCCGTCAAAACATTCGATTTTGCTCGTGGGTGGCACAAAAAATGTTTAGATGATATGTATTGAAAGCTTAGCTTGAGAGCTTACATTAATAATTGTAGGTACATTACTACTTATCAAAAATGCTGAATTAAGTTATTTATTTATTTATGCTACGTAGATTTCTCCTTTCTTATTTAAACCTCTCTCTGACATACGTTTAAATTCTTTATTAGCTCTACATGGTTCATTGGATACTGTTTATTAAAGTTTTTGTGATGTTACTGTATATGAACAGAATCTAGATGCAGTTCAAAAAACCATTTCGCTTAGTCTATGGATAGTGTCACGGGCGCAAATACAAATGCCACTTGAAACGTATATCGTTATCGAGATCATAGAAACTACGCAGTTTATGTTGCTATGACAAAACAAAGGATACAAATAAAAAACTGATATAAGACATACATATCAATCAATCAATTATTTAATGCAGAAAAAAAATCATAGGTTTAAATTCATTGAAGAATACATTCTTATGCCAATGAGAACGGTATTTCGCAAAATTCTCTAAAAGGACGAAATGGATCCCCGAAATATGTATGGAAATAAAAAAAAAAAAAATGCTACGAAAAAAGAAAGAGGTAAACAAGACTATTACTGTTGGAGTAAGAAGCACGGAGGCCTCAAAAGGACATTCAGCCGGAACCTATTACGTGCCTTCCCGAACAAGGCAGCGCTCAATCGTAAATCCCAAAATCATTGTCATACTTATTTGTTGCAATACTGTCACTATATTTGTGATTTAAGAGAGTCGTCCTGCAGCGAGGTTTTGGCGCATTCGATATTTGAAATTGTATAGCTTTCGCTCTGTTCCTCGTGCGTCCGATAGAGTTAGTGAATTTTCCTATATTTTTGATGAAACTTGCGCTTCTGTAGAAAACTGTTATCACCCTCTATCCTAACTTAAGCCAAAAGCTTTGGTTTTTTTGTGTCAATGGCTTGGATAAATAATAATCAATTCTGATTCGGATTTTTCAAAGAAATAAATTTTGTATTCTAATAAAAAACTACTTCGATTAATTTCAATGCAAAAAATTCGCCACGAATGCAAAATACAGAGGTAATTAAAAAAAATACGAACTTATAAGATTATTTTTTCACGGCGTAGATAACATAAAAAAAAACATCGGATAACATTTAGGGGCGGGAAACAGTTGGCTCTTTTTGCATTGACACGACGGCGCGGCGGTCTAGTCTAATTGTTACGTAATTGTCTACGTTAATTGCACTTTAAACATCTTGCATAAAAACTGCGCAAGCGCATTTAGTCTTCGTAGATATTTCTTTGTGGCTCTATTATAAAGACAGTACTATAATTTTGTTTTGTGTTATTAATGTATTAGTTACGTTTCAGAGAACCTCAAAGCCTAATCAAATTTAATAGACTGCATGAATTGATTTGCCAATAAAATACCGTATCTAATATTAGAAAGCGTTAGTCAAACAAAGAGCTGTCACAAACGTCAATATGATTTAGGAGACAAACCGGTGTGGCTTGCATCTATTCGTATCTAATTCACGAACCGGTCTCGCTAATTTTTTTCTAACACTTTCGCTCGTGCTGAAAATGGACACAGCCAAAGAGTTGAGTTCATGCCGATTGGGCAATTGTTAAATTGATTGTCGTATGCAAGTAACTAATCTGCATTTGCAGCTGTCATACCGGTTGTAAGTTTCGAAAGTCGTGTACTGGGTTGTGCCGAGATTTTGAGATAGGCTTCAGGATTTGTATCTAGGTAGATTGAATAAAGATTGTTAATTATGATTTACGAACGTTCGAGTTGAATTTAGTTGTTAGTTGTTGTAATCTTTATAACGTTGTAAAGCTTTTTATGTCTTGTGTATTTTTCGATTTTTTAATTTCAAGGCTGGAAGAGTTATATGATTTACTTATTATTTACGAAAGCTTTTTTAAGAACTATAGTCCAAAACCAATCTAAAATTGCATTATTAAAAAAAAACAAGTTCTCGTTAACCTTTAGCGAAACGTACAGAATCAAATCTAATGGAAGCAATCTGGTCGAAATTGATTGTTGTCATTGATTTATTTCTCGCCACGCCGGCAAACCGAAAGCGGCAATGTCAAGAGCTTTAAACACAAAAAGATCGTAATGCCATATTCAAACGCTGCGCACGCACGCGCCGCAGTTCAATGACAGCGACCATAGACAAGTCAGTTGCCTTTTAAGCGCATTAAACCGGCCGTGCACTTTGCGTAATAGTTACTGCCCACCGTTCCGTAATCCGGACGCGTGCGTGCCACTTTATTCGAAAAGGTTTTCCCACGAACTTAATCAGCAGAAGATACTTACGACGCTCTCCCAACTGCCTCCAAAGATGGTTTTTTCCAACATTTTCAATTTGTCGTATCACTGAACTGTCACAAAAGTTGAAACACTCCAATCCTCAGTTGTATGGATTTAAAAAAACGAGACGCGATCTCGATCACGTTGTCACTCGGGAACGGCGAGATTTGGCACGGTACTCCCGTCGGGGTTTCCTGAACGACTGAAGCGGTGTTCGCTTCAGCATCATATTTATAGTGCGGCGTCGGAAAGAGGGCGGGATTCAGGAAGACGCTTCCACTTAGCACGTAGTCACCGCCTTCGTATTTTAGGCTACATGTACGAGTAATATAGTTCGGGGAAGCCCGTCTATATGCGTCCGCGGAGGGTGAATTTTGCCTCTTTTCAGTTTCGTATCTGGAAAAAAGGATGAAACGCGGTTTCTTAGGATTCGAAGCAGCGAGCTTTTCGCTTGAAAATTTAGAAAAAGAAACTTTTATAGGGAAAATTTACTTCTTGCAACGACACAAAATTGACTTAGTACAGAGATGAGGCAGCATTGCCTGGAAACAAAAAAATAAAAAAATAACATTGTTTTGGATCGTTGACAATTTATTTACAACTTACAAGCCATAATTCCTCTCCTGAGGTAAGTAACTTGAGTTCGAAATAAACATTTCCAGTTCGGTTTTACAACCGGTTTAACTTGCTCGTTTTAGTACTTCCAGTGGCTGTTAGGGTTCGCTTTTAGGATGCACTCCGGCTCCGCGTTGACGTCATAGGCCGGTCGACGGTCTCGATGGGGGTTGGTGTATATGAAGAGGCGTGGTCGCCTGATGGACTGCCGATGACGTCTGGATCGGGAATGTAGAGTTGATTTTGGATGTCGATTTGATTGCCAACGAAAATCTTAAAATGATACTCGAGACTGAAGCCGCGCGAATCCTTTTATCCCGAATAATCCAGCATTGCTGTAAGTAACTATAATTAGACATCAAAGAGAAATTTCAAAACTGCTATGGAACCCTGGATCCTTGTCAAAGCGGAAAAGCTTGGCTTGAGAATAATAAGTTTTGGTGGAAAAAATATTTTTCCAGACAAGCTTTAATAAAATCCGTTATTGGCACTGTGCGCTGATCAAAATGAGTCCAAACCCCATCATTCTACTGCTAGTTTCTGAGGAGTTCCGTTTTCCACCTTCCGTATCCATCACCATCACCATCACAATATTGTATTGTCATCGGAACTTAACAGGCATGCAAAATTTCAACTCAACTGAATAAGGGGAACTGGTCTCAAATTCAGTTGCAAGATTTGACCTTAACACACATACATACTTACATACAAACATTGCAAATTAAATAAAAGCTTGTAAAATTGCTACAAACTTCTTTTTTTTTTATGTTACTCGGTGACGCGGCGAGCAAGCCGCTCGGCTGATGTTAAGCGTCACGCTTGCCCATAACAGTTCAGTGCCACCCAGAATTTTGAACTTCAACAGTTCAAAACTATGCGCGGCAATGCACTGCGCTCGTCACCCTGAGATGTTAGATGTTAAATCTCTGTATGCCCAGTAATTACGCTGGAAACATTGCCCTTCAATCCGGAACACAGTAATGCTTGCACACTACTGCTTGGCGGTTGAATAACTGGCAAAGGTGTGGTACTTCCCCAGGCGGACTCTGCAAGAGAGCCCTACCACAACATAGTGGAGTTCTATTGGAAACAGTTATCGTGAAATAGTAACAAACAGACACTTTCGTATTTAAGATCTGCGGTCGTCAGGGAACGCTTTTAGCCCGATGCACTCCGGATTGACGTCATAAGCCCAAGTTATACACTCTTGTCTTCAACCAGAGGTGTGTGCGTTTTGCGTTCTTTACTTGGATCTGATTGGAGAGTGTGCATACTGAGTTTTCCTTTGTATGCTTTGGTCTTCTACATTCAATTCGGCTTTGGTAATTTTTATTAGTAAAGTAAGCATGTATTAGTATCATCACGTTTATATACTAGTTTATAAAGAGCGATAAAACTGAAACTTAGATGTTATCGCTGCAATCAATAGAAACTATACATACCTGTAAAATTGTTTAAGTTAGTATTCAAAGCACTAAAATTGGCCTATGGGGAGGCCTATGTTCAGCAGTGGTCGTCTTCTGGCTGATAATGTAATGTAACTAAAATTGAGCCAAAAAATATATATGTAGTAGTTCTGTAGACCTCGCGAGTACAAACTTTTTTGCACAACCTCAGTTCTACAATTTCATAGATATTTTTATGTCGTCGGCGATTTTGGACTGGAGGGGTATTTAAAATTGGGGGAACTTATCAAGTCATGTCAGGTTTGTCAAGTCAGTATAGTTAACGGTCAGGGTCGTGTGTTCTCAGTTCGGGAACGCGAACGGAGACCTCACGAGTCACGACGTTATTTCTTAACAACTTCTTGACCGATTTTGCTCATATATTCGAAATTATTGTTTATAATATCGGCCAGTAAATAGCCGCAGCAAACGTCCTCCGTTTTGGGGGAAATACCCCTCCAATCAAAAATCGCCGACGACCAAAAACGTCTATAAAGTTATAGAACCTGTATACCAAGTTTCGTAAAGATTGGTTGAAAAATACGACCTGTTTTTCCAGATGAAGAGACTTACTCCATAACCTGACATGTTTCACCATTTTACCCTATAGACATCCTACCAAAGCTCCGATGTTTATCATCATAGTAAACGTATCAAGAGTTTTATTTATCAAAATCTACGGAGTTCGGATTAAATCAAGACGAAAATCCGTGAACTAAGGTCAGTTAGCTCAGTTCACGACGATCAAAGTGGAATCGAAGGCCTCTGACCGGGCATGTTTTATGTGCAATTTGTTTCTGAAAGACAAGCGGCTCTCAGATTTATGGTGTTTGTTTGTTGGGTTGGGTTTCAAGGTTTATGATGTCTATGATGTTATTGCGCTGGTTTCAGTTCTAACAAAGACCAGCGTCTTTGGTCTTTGATAGAACTGAAAACCACAATTTCGTTTCGAGAATCGTGTTTCTCGCGAGAAATTCGTTTCGCGCCAGCTTTTGCCTGCGGTTTTACCCGCGCGAGTTCAAAGTTGCAAGTTCCAAATTTTGAGTGGCATTGAACTGTTATGGACAAGCGTGACGCTTAACATTAGATGAGCAACTTGCTCGTCTCGTACAATAAAAAAAAAATATATATAGCGTCGTCATGCGTTGCTTATACTTTTATACTTTTTTTAAATCTCGTCTCTTTATAATATTAGTAGGAATAGATTAGCTTATCGAACGTTTGTGAATAAGGAGCCTAATAATATTTATTTATTTATTTATCAATAAATTTATAATATAATTTATATTTATCAATAAATAAATTTATCTCATTCAATAACGCCTCTTCGAGGTCTACCATAATCATGTAATTGACGTGTAGATTCATTCACCAATCGATAAAGCAGTTTATTTTTTCTAGATCGTTTATCCTCGGCCTATATTCATATTTTTACGACTGCATGAAAAATCGCCTTTATGGCGTATGAACTTCAAACAATACAAATTCAAAATTGTTTATTTCACCAGAAAATATAAGCAAAGGATTTGATTGAGGGTCTCAAACTCGCCTAAGCGAGTACCTTGAGGTCCGGTTATTTGAGGTCTTTCCCCCGAATACTGAAACGTTTGTTAACTTTGACGACAGATTATGTCTATTGCTGTCTTAGTCATTTGCTTAAAGGCAGTATTAGAATTAATCTGTTGTTTAAGTTAACAAACGTTTCAGTATTCAGGGGTTTGTATCTTGAGGTCCGGTTGAAGATTCATGGTCTGCTTGATTTTCCTCTAATCTCCATTTGTTTAGGATGAAATTGCCGTGAGTAATAATATTACACTTTAACCTTCGATTGATTGCGAATAATCTATCTGATCTTGGCACAAATATTCAATATTGTGTTGTCTATTAATTCTTTCAACACTGTTGTCGTTTAATAAAAGTTATTTGAATGTTGGGACATCAATCGTTGATTAATTAATTGTTCCAGCATCATAAACAATACGTTATTAAATTAAATGAAGCATTGTGGGTTTTTTCTACCTATATTTTCCATTCCTGTGCGAAGCTCTCCACGTACACAACTAACAGCCAAACCCTGAGACGATATACAACTTGTCTCAGAAAGGTGCAACAATATTGAAAGGTAGTACTGCTGTTCCATAAATTTTGTCGAGTGTCATTGATATTATTCTGTGGAACTGCAAATATTTTCGCTGTTTCAGTGTTGGTCCCATAGTAAAAGTTGTTCATAATTATGAGTACATACATACCATTTTAGCTTCTTTTTCAACGATATGCCATGGGGTGGAAGAGCTCTATTTGTAATAATTTCTCAAAAAATTTAAATATGTTTTTACCTGGTGTAATTAGATAATTATATATATATACATGAGCTAAATTTCAGCGCTACTATATTCTAAATAGACTAAAAGGATCGGGAACTACAGAGGGACACGGCGAAACCAGAAGAGTTCTTTGTCCTTAGTTTGCTACAGAACCCTAAAATGGCATTTAATGAGTTTCGCATCCATGGACTATAAACTCTTCACAAAAGATGATTTATAGGTTCATCAACAATTCTTTGTGTCCGTTGTTTGGAATAGATCCAACGTAGCCGTTGGATCTATGTTGCATAATTTTCAGATTTTATGATAATTTGTTTATGTAAGAGGACATTTGCCTTGTCTGCGGTATGTGTAGCCGCTGCGTCAACATGATCGTCGTCATAGGATTTGTTTTATATTACTTTTGTTTATTTTTTTCTAGACTTAAAAAAAATGTAAAATATTTTTGGGTGGATTTTTATGTCCAACTAATACACCCGACAACATATCAATATTTGTTTTTATGTAATATAATAATATAACGTATTGGTGGACGTTTTTCACACACACAAAGCGCCGTCTAGCCCATATGTATTCATCAATATGTCGCCACACGTGAGCTAGCCAGATCAGAATAGCCATACACAATGCATAGTTTTTTTTTTTTTACTCGGTGACGGTACGAGCAAGTCGCTCACCCGATGATAAGCGTCACGCTTGCCCATAACAGTTCAGTGCCACCCAGAATTTTGAACTTCAACAGTTCAAAACTATGCGCGGCAATGCACTGCGCTCGTCACCCTGAGATGTTAGATGTTAAATCTCTGTAAGCCCAGTAATTACGCTGGAAACATTTACATCGTACAAGACTACGAATATCATTTACGAAATCCATCAGATACTGCATGTCACTGTAATGTTACGCTTTGTTTACAAGCAGCTCTGAAAGCCGGCTGCACGCCGACGGGCAAGCTATAAATAATAATATCGACCTACTTGTCTGTCTGATCAGCGATACCGAATTATTTTCCTTAGGGATTCTTTAAACTACACAATTTTGGGTAATTATAATGCAGAGAGTATCAAGGTCTTAATCATAATAGAACCCTAAAAATGTTACATATTTAAAGTGTACATGGACCTAATCCCAAAGCCGTGACGTGGACTTGACCGTGACTTACTTTGCTTGACTTAGACTAATTGTGAAATATTTGTCTTCACTTGCAATATTACAATACTTGACCCTGGCTAAATACACAACGTGTGGAGCCAAACCATAAGAGAAAGAAAACCTTCAACACTTCCAAGAGCTGGGCTATTCAGACTAGTAATTTACCTGCGGGCTTATCCTCTAACTTTGAAACTTTCGTGATTACGATTGCTAGAGCATGCCATCCCGCTCGTACCAACTTAGTCGCACTATGCGCGATCCCGCTCGCGCACTATCACTATCGCTTTCAGAGTTACGGGATAACCCTGCTGGTAGTCGGCCTAGTGAGTAGTATAATTATATGTTCTGTTCTAGTGCTGCGGTGGTATATCAGGATCAGGTTTAACCTTCCATCTTCTAAGAATTATCCCCCTATGGTTAATGCGTTCTCGGTAAATAAGAGCAGGTAATAAAACACACTCGATTACGATTTCCTGCCGGTCTGTGCGAAAAGAATCTTTTCAAAAGTCACGCTCCATTTCAGCTTGCACCGAAAGGTGTATTAAAAATATGAGTGGCTGTCTTTATAACTCGGTATATTATTTTTAATGATAACTTCTCAACACAATAATTATTGCGTTTAAAAAGAAAAGTAGAATGAATACCGCGAATCCTAATTAATATAATAAATGTGAAAGTAGAAAGTAGACAATAATATAGCTACTTAGTTACTTAATTCACCTACGCGTACGTAGTAACTACATTAGACAATGTTCACAAAGAGATTTGCATTCTGCCTACAAACTGCTATGCAGTTTGGCAGAATCAAAAAAAATGCTATGTATGTTTTAATTATTGAGAAATAAATTACAAAAAAAACTTACTGTCTCTCTCTATCTGTCTCTCTGTCTGTCTGTCTCTCCGTCTGGGTGTTTGTCGCGTTATTACGGCTAAACGGATATATATGGCTCGACGGACATAGACTACTTTTTTTTGGAGATCCACGCGAACGAAGTCGCGGGTAACAGCTAGTTTGTTAATAAAAACAGCTAGCTCCAGCTAGCTTTCCATCACTTATTTAATGCTTTGTAAAATGATTTTTCGATTTTGTATTCTGATAAGTAAACGCCTTTATATAGATTACAACTCTACATCTAAGTGTGTATTTATTGTTACCTACTTTTAATTTCTACATAGAATTCCTCTTATTGATGTTCCATGAAAAAGCGAATACCCAAAGACCAAGTCAAGTCAAAGCCAGGTCAAGCTTAGTTGACCCATATTTACCGAGCCGACGCGACTTCATTATAAGTATATTATCAATATTAATTCTTTCGCAGAATTGTCCGCTCTATTTATTTTTCATGCGTAAAACTAATTCGTTAAAAATTATAATATACGCGCACGTTTTTTGGCTTGCTGCATGGAGTTGGTGGCCTGGGATTGGAGCAAACGTTGGCTTCAAAGGAACTAGATTACTCAAGCTGGCCTGACATCTAAGTGAATTATGTGACTACTCAACTCATATTTGATTTGTTCACAAAATGGCATCATGACAATATAATATGATGACGTCGATGACATCATGGAAGGAATGACCTTTCACAAAACATTAGAACCTTAAAAGGCGTACAATCTAAAGACATCAGCCAGTTTGTCGGTAGGAAAAGACATTCGCCGTGAACCATCTGAATCGTGTATAAAGGTTCTCCTTGAACTTTATTAAGTGGGTGACGTAACCTGTACTGAAACGCGATCTTTATATCGCATAAGATCCTCATTATTTAGCACTAGCTGTATTCTACGGTATTACTCACGATATTTCAGTTATTAGGGTTCTCAAAGACTATTGCCAGAATCAGAACCCTATTGCTGTCTGTCTGTCCGTTAGTCATGGGTGTCTAGCTCGTAAAAGGAATTAGAAACGGGAAAGAATATATTACATAATGTGGTGGTAAGGATACGAAACCCCCGGTGCCCGAATCAGACTCACAAGAGGATCATTATTCTAAAAACATAAACTGGGATTAACTATTTCCTTGCCAAATTTCTTCAAAATCGATTAACGTCAGTGGTTTAGGCAAAAGGATAGAGAGAAAGCGGCTTTCGGATATTTATAATATAAATTTGTTTTGATAATAATAAGGACTATACAGATGTTTATCAGACCATAACTTCCCAGCTTTAAATAGAGCGCAAAGCTTAACCTCATTTAGAGATAATCTTTATAATCTAAAAGTGATAGATTCTGGACTACGTCAGCATCAACGACGTCTATAATACTATACGCATTATAGACGTCAGTGGTCAGCATTAGTCAAATCTAAGCCGTTGCTAGAGAAGCGTTATCTAAAATAAACTAAAGCATTATCCTGCTGGGGTTACTAACCCCAACTGGATGGTTCTATAGCTAACAGTTGCTGTCCATACAACAAAGTAAAGCTCAGAGATGACAAATAACTTAAAGTAACCAAACACTACAGGCTTGCCAAATAGAGAAGCCAAGCTTCCCCAAAACTTTTAAGAATACCTAAAACAGATGGATAGGAGTGTTCCATTCTTTGCTTATGTATTCACAAGAGACAGACAGACGTGGTTCTATGTGTTTCACATAAGCAGGTACTCATATTGCACAAATTTGACTGGTAAAACAGTAGTGGCTAGCTGGCTGGTGGTAGAGTACGGTAACTCCCATTAGATCTATAGGACCGTGACGTTAGGGGCAATGAGAGTCATGTCTTACATGGGGTGGATTGTGCATTTCCCCTGCCAGAATTTACACGAGCCAATCCAGCTCTTCGAAATACCGGTTCTGGGCCGCTGCACTATTGCTCCAATGAACTAGACTAGACGACAGAAGGGCTTAGTGGCTGAGGTTTGATCGTCTTCCTAGGAAGAAGAAGAATAGTAATAACAAAACGCGGAAGCTACGTCTATGTTCCTTATACTTTCGATCGCCGTCATGTTGATCCGAGCTGTCACGCTCTCTTCTCACCACCGCTCGCCAATTAACTCGTTTAATAGTTGCAACTTCCAACCCATATAAACACCATTTGTTACCGGGTCTGCAATGACTGGTCTATGCGGTGACAGTAACTAGAGAGCTAGTAGTTGGATTTGTGAAATCCTTGTTGATTGACGCGTTTATCTTTTGAAACTGCGACCAGAAACACTGGAAGACGAGCAGCAGCATCCTCTTAGTAAATTGCGAGCGTTCTGCGATCTCCAAGCCGCGTGCGGTTATTACAACCCCTCCAAAGGCGAGGCCTTTGTTCAGCAGTAGACCTTAGAATTTTTCTGGCTGATGATGATGCTGATGGTTGTTATGCAACGTCTTTCGGTACTTGTTTTTTTTTTTATCTAAACGTTATATTTTTGTCAGGATTCTCAACATCTGGTATGCCGTGCCTCCAGCGCCGTGCTTCCAGCGTTGTATATTCTTGGACTAACCGAGGATTTTTAATTTTCGATGGGTATTTTTTTGTATCATCAATCTTGCACTATTGTCATCTTATTGGCTTCAGGATACTCTTGAAGTAAACATTTTTTTTGTCACACTGTTCGCTACTAGCTAGACAGTAACTGGCAAGTTTTTTAACAGCCGTTGTTCTGTATGTTTTGATTTCTAGCGGCCCAATCACACTTTCCCCGCGCTTGCGGTAAACGGTAGCGCAGAGCTTCACTATTCAATTAGAAATTTTTGACGACCTGTTTCTCTTTCGATATTTCGTTTCTTCAACGTCGGTTCGTGTAATGAAACGGTATGTTAATTTGTTTTAAATGAAATGGTTCTTTCCGATTTCAATCATATGTTTAGTAGTTAGTAGTTTAGTAGTGTTTAGAACTTTAACCTCGGGATTCTGAAACGTTTGTTAAATTTGACAACAGAAAGTCTATTGCTGTCATTGTCATTTGCTTAGTGCCAGACAAAGGCAGCATTAGAATTAATCTGTTGTCAAAGTTAACAAACGTTTTAGAATCCCGAGGCTAACTCAAAACTTTATTATACTGGATTCGCAAAGCAAATCATCTTTTTTTAATTTTCTGTCTGCATAATTAAAACTGTTGAGCCCTGTACCGTTTGTGAATAAATAATTATTCCAAGCTTTAATTCGCTAATAATTCACAAAGCTGTCTGTTAAAAAAATTCTCGGCAGTAAGTATTTTTTAATTCATATTTAATTATTTTTTGCAGAATTTATGTTCAGTCATAACGTAGAAATGGGCTTTTGAAACGCTATCTCTTTGGTCCGATTCATCCTTTGCATCTTCTTTTCCGAGAATGTGTATTAACTTGAGTGCCGGACAGTAAGATTATATTTGCGATAGAACGTATGATACTCGTAAACAACATCCTATCACAGAGTCCGCTTTGAACACTGAGCAAAGAAATAAGGGTACTAAAGCTTCAGAGGAATATAGACGCAGTCGTAATATCAGGACCAATAAAGCTTCGAGGTATAAAAATGAATACGTTCGTCTCGAGGAAAAAGTTGGGCGATTCATAACTCCCTACAACTGTCAGAAATGCACAAAAATGGATCAACGCCATCTAGCGAAATATACGAAGTAACTTTGTCTCTCTGTCTGGATGTTTGTCGCATTATAACGGCTAAACAGATCTTGATAAAATTTGATAAGGAGGTACTGCAAATCACAAAGACGGACATAGGATACATTTTTATGTCCACGCGAACGAAGTCGCGTGTAACAACTAGTATACACATAAATAGCAAAATAAGTGACCAATTTCGTTGAGAGATTTTAACTCAGGTGAAAAATCAACGTAAGGTCACACTAAGATCCGATCCGATAAGCGGGCTTATCCTCTAACTTTGAAACGTTCGTGATTCTGATTGCGAGAGCATGTCATCTCGCTCGTACCAACTTAGTCGCACCATGCGCGGTCCCGCAACTCTCGCTATCGCTTTCAGAATTACGGGATAAGCCCACAGGTCTCGGTCTATTAATACACGATAGTTCTATTGTATAGTCCCTATCCAATTCTCTGTAATCAAAGAGGAAAACGCCCAACAAATTTACAGAATTATACTCCGGTGGCGTATCAGTCGGTTTTTAATTTGCTCGCATGTGCCGTTCTCTCGAGGTACGGCATTTATTCTTTTGATTCGGATCAATCTTTTTTTTTTTGCACCGCTTTGTGCATCTTTACCGTGTTTATTTATGAATGTGTATTTCTGTCTGCATTTTATTTGACTTTTAATTTACTATGTATATTCCTGTCTGCATTTAATTTGACTTATAATTTACTGTTAGTGTTTTTGTTTGTGCGAGAGGTAATTGCATGAACATGTGTAGTACCTATATTTTTATTTTGTAAGTGATTAGATGTATAATAGTTTGAAATAGTCCTGTAGTAACTTCTGTAGATGCGATATTATAATAAACTAGTTGTTACCCGCGACTTCGTTCGCGTGGACCTAAAAAAAGTATCCTATATCCGTCTTTGTGATATACAGTAATTCCTTATCAAGTTTTATCAAGATCCGATTAGCCGTGATAACGCGACAAATATCCAGACAGAGACAAAGCTACTTCCTATAGTTCGCTAGATGGCGTTGATCCATTTTTGTGCATTTTTTGACGTTATGTATGGACGGACAGTTGTAATGTAGGGAGTACTGAATCGTGCGAGCGAAGTTTTTTCATCGGGAGGAACGTATTATTTTTTATAGCTCGAAGTTTTATTGGTCCTGATACGACTGCGGCTATATTCCTCTGAATTATAATATTAGTTATATGATAAATTATTTTAATATTAAGGCTAGGGCAGAGTAAGATCAAGAGTCTTTCATTACAGGAGTGACAAAGACAAACATCTGGATATATCACCCAATTTTATCAATAACAAAGGAGAACAAGAACTAAATTCCGATGTCGTACATGACACAGAAACCGCGGTGAAATGAGTAAGAGAAAATGAAAATATGACGTCTCTCAATGATAATATGATGGACTATTCCAATTCTCAAATCGTGTATTACGAAATGTAGCGAATAATCATTTTGAACTTCGAAAGTTGGCATAATGTCTGATACTCCGTTACGCATGGTGATAAATTAAAACGTATAGTGGGATTACGCTTAGTGCGTGAGATGATTGGCCATCATTTTATACTCAATTATCTTTTTTTCATTATAGACCGTGCCAAAAAACTTGTGACGTCATTTGATTACTATCGCGATTGAGATATTGAGCTAGGCGCGTCGTAGAAAGTTTTAAATGGCAGATGATAATTTATGATATCTCACAAATTAATATTGACGTTAGAGCCTAGTGAAGGTAACGTAGGAAATACTCGTAGATAAATAAATCACATGAAGAAGGATAAAGTTACGTCTCAATAAAATATGATCGATGTGACGGATGATAGGAAAGTTTAGTAATAGAAAGCTTCGATATCTAGGCTTAGATTCGTGTAACATCTACATCTATATGCCATAACAAGTAATATTGTTAAAAGAAAAATCAAATACCCGACTGCAAAACGTAGCCCATGACACTCCGGACGTAAAGAGGATTCCAACGACACTTCGTTTGTCAAAATCGGTCTAGCCGTTTAGGCTACAGGACGTCTTATAGGAACTCACAAACATACATAAACGTCCTTCTTGGACAGTCGGATAAAAATAAAAGAAGGCGCTTATAAAAAGCCTGACAGCATGTTACAAGCTACAAAGATGTAAATCTCGTGTAAGAGATGAGCACTTGTATTTTATGAGCGAGCTTACAACGCAATATAATTCAAACGCAAATGAATCTGTTACGAAAGTCGAATTTCCATAAAAAATGAAAAGTTTCACACCCTCGAGCTACCATTTGTTCGGCATTAGAATATCAGTCTTCACAGTATTGCAATCAATCACAGTTTAGATTAGACGTTCGTAGAAAACAAGATGTTTTCATAACAATTTAGCTGCCAAATAATAATTGGATTAAATGGCTCGTGTCAAAGAACTTTCCAGCTGTAAAACCGGAATCTCACTATCTCACTGGATTACTGGACTCGATACTTTAATTATTTGATTAAATTTGACTTAGTTAAATGAGCAAGTGGGTTTGTATCTGAAAGCTTAATAATGTAGTAATAGTAGAGCTATAAGTTTATTAAGAAAGTTTTTTTGTCAGTGTTAATCTCGATTGGAACAAGACTTTCGAAATGCTGCACCTGATCATTTTCTGATTAAAATTTTACCTACTGAAAAAACAAAGATTACCAGTTCACTAAATTCTCAAAAGAATATACTTAATAATATAAGAAGGTGTCCTCTGGGAGCCCGCGACGTATCGGATATGGACTACGGCGCCTTTTTGAAGACATCACACGCATATAAACTCATAATTACAGGAAAGTATCCAACTAGCCACAGTATTTCGAACTTTACTGTATTTGAAACAGAGCATTAAATGAAACAGAATGAAAATGAAACCGAGTTGCCAGCCCGAAAATAATGGGTAATAAGCAAGGTAGATAAAGCCGTAATAACGGGCTTTCTGCAATTTCTACCCCAGTGTTGGACGCATGAAATACTGAGAAGTCGCAATTTCTTACGACTTTTTTATACCTATTGTGGAGAATACTGCCAACGTTTACAGAGACCTGTACTGCCCAGCAGTAAACAGCGGCGTAAAAGTCTAATTATGCTTATTTATACGCACATTTACTCCTACATTTGGTAACTTTATTGACCGAGCGAAGCGAAGGTCTCAGAGTTTACTGGGACAAATCATGGGGCTTTTGTATGTATGTCCGATGATAACTTGCGAACCGTTAATCCGATCTTCATGAAATTTTATAGGCGAGTAGTTCATTTCAATACAATTTTTAAGTTCGAATATGAGTTGAATCGGTCCAGGGGCTGTGAACATATAGGGGTCGCGAGGTCTCAGTTCGCCGCGAACTACTAGTTATTAACAGTATATTTTTGCCTCCTCACGGGTGGCACCAACTACACTTTCTTATAACATCGTCTCCTTTACCGTGAAGAAAAACAATTCATCGTCTCGTTTTACTATTGTCTTGCCCTAGATTTCTCTACAAAACTAACATTGAAACCGGCGCCTATATATAATACATTATTTCTGCGACCACATAATAGCCTGGCTTTCAAACAAAAAAAAACTCGGATTGTTTTTCTAATTCATTCTCAAATCGTCGGTTGTCTTGAATATCGTATCTAATATCGGCCGCGTGTTTTAACTTCGGGTCAAGGCTTGCCTGAAATATCTGAGCTTTCTTGCAATAGCGATAAATATTAGATGAACTCGAAATATGTTGAGATTTTGTCTCGTAGGTTGGGTTGAGAAATATGTTTTGAACTTCGAACTATTCTAACTTTCAGACTCGACTAGCTTTTGCTTTGTGTATAAAATTTGAATTACTTAAACAGAGGTTATTGGAATCTGTAAAAATGTTCATACATGGTCAGTGGAGCCACGTGGATAAAAAACCTTTCTGAAATGGGCGGAGACAAAATATGGAGTTTCCTTCCTGTTTGTTTTATTCAAATAAGCTAGTAGCGTCAAGCAGTCTGAGTAGTTCCAGCAATTCAAATATATCACGATTCATAGGCATTCCTTCAGGTAAATCCAAACACTAAATCTTCATTCTTTGAAAAAATATCTATGATTTTTGTAATGGGAAGCAAACTGTTAGCACTCCCACTCAGCGGTTGCGATCTTGCGACACTTTCCTTATATTTTTTTCAGTAGCACGTACCTTTCTGGCAGACGGCCCAAGTGATTGGGGATTACGCGGTGCTATTACTGCTGCTCATTGATTTCGTCATGACTTGATGCTTTAGAATCCAAAGTCTAAACCATTTGTGAAATGACTTTTCAAATATTCAAAATATTTTTATCAAATTCAAATTTATTTATCAGATGTATTTAAATTTACATACGCTTACATTCCCTTTCTCAACTTTTTTCAACTAGATTCGTCATCGACAAATTCTTGATACATGTTTTCAAACATGAAGCTCGTTTATAATCTTTATAATAGTTGACCGAGCGGAGCGAAGGTCTCAGAATTTACTGGGACAAATCGGCATTTGTATGTATGTTTGCGTGTATATTTGTCTGATGATAACTTACGAACCGTTGATCCGATCTTCATGAAATTTTGTAGGCAAGTAGTTAATTTCAATACATTTTTTAAGTTCGAATATGAGCTGAATCGGTCCAGGGGTTGTGAAGATATAGGGGTCGCGAGTTCTCAGTTCGACACGAATTACTAGTGTAGAGTAAATATGCATTTTCACAAAGATTGATGGTTTTAACATGTTCGAAAGTCTGGTATCTCATAAGTGTCTTCTGCAATGAATGTTGGCAACATTATCGATGCTCCATTTATTTAGTTGGCAATACTGAAAGAGAAGGTGATTAACACCAGAGCCCCTGCAGACAACTGCAGCGTTTAGCGCGAAGGACTTGGCTTGCTCTCTTGTATATTATGGCTTTGCTGAATACTGAACAAAGATAGCATTAGCTTGACTTAAGATTATAAATTGGCAATATAGATTTGACAGCTTTGTTATTATTCGCTCTTTCTATTTGCAGACTTCCCAGTCTGTTTATTTTGTTTGCATCAAAACTTTTTTTGATGGACATAGTATGATCAGTGCGGTTTATTCTAGAAAAAAAAGTGCTTTACATATCACCTCTAAATTTCAGTTAAAAGTACCTTTAATTGTAAACGGATGCAGAAGTAACCTCATATTTTTGGCGAGACAGTTTTAATCCGGCATGGATGAACTTCACCTTTCGCGTGAAGAATATTGGTATTTTTATCGAAATCGATTATCTAGAACCAGTAACTGTGTAGCCGAACGTGACTTGAGTTTTGTCGGATCATCAACCTCTGCATTTCCAGGAAATCATTCGATTCATTTCAAAGAATGCTTATGAAAATAATATTTAATTTTTGGACGCTTTTTTCTGACATGGTATGCTTCGTAATTGGAGACTGTTCCATATGCGGCTAAGTGCTCAGTGCTTGTATTGCATAAAAAAACATAATATTTCGGGAAGCTTTCACCGTTCGTTAATTTTAATTTGCCTGTGACTGTTTGAAGAACAAGAGACGGAACAATGCGAACGTAATTGGCTTACGTCCTTCCGCCATTGATGGAAAATAAGACGAAACCAAATTAAACGAAAGTGAGGACCAGCCTACCGGGTGTTTAGCCAACACCAATTACTGTTGGCGGAGATCCGTTGGAACTGGTAGGTCGTTACATTTATCTTGTTCACTGTTTATCTTTTGACGCGGAACTTCACAACAAAAGGATCGTATGCCGCATATAGCTCGCATTAGCCGTTTTTGGAAAAATCAAAGGACTCGAATATACTGACTGGCTAAAGACCAAGCTTATAAACTAATGTGGACACATTGGTTATAAGGTCGTTGGTCAGCCCGCAATGAAGACTAAGCCTTTTTTTGAGGCGCTTTAGGTCTTCGGTGAGCTTTGGATTTTTAACTGTTCTGTCAGGGTGACAGAATAGTCAATGGCCCCAAGATCATCTGTGACAGCTCATCAGATCAAGTGCGTCCTACATAAATGAGCAAGGACATTAACATTAAAATAGACATTTGTTCTCTTTACAAGGCTTATTTAACTTGAAATGTTTGTATGTGTATATGTATGTTAAAGTCAAATCTTGCAACTCAATTTTAGACAAGTTCCCATTATTCAATAGAGTTGAAATTTTGCATGCCTGTCAAGTTCCGATGACAATACAATATTATGACAGCGAGCGCGGATCTGATGATGACTACGGAAAGTGGAAAACAGAACTCCTCGGTAACTAACAGTAGATTGATGGAGTTTGAACAGTACCTATAACGGATTATATAAAAGCTTATCTGGAAAAATATTTATGTCCACAAAAACCTATTCATTATTAAGACCTGTAAGCTACTTTGTATGTGTGCAGAACCATGTTCTGACAATAATAAATTAATCTTGAATCATAAATTAATACAACTAGACAATCAAAATCTTCGAAGACAGGTTTCGTATATTGAATAGTAATTGACCCTTGTCCTACATATTTTGTCGTTACAGTTATAAAATTAATTACAAAATATTAATTAACAGGAAAACCAATAAACCCAAATATTAAGACACGTTTTTATGGCGTACGCAATAAATTCGCATCCTTACGACGGTTATGTCTTCTGAGAAAGTATTTTATTAGGGTTATTCGATGATACGCCACCGCAACTGATGTTCTTTGAGTACCGGAGAACGCACATTACGTAGACATTGTGAATGTCTGCTGCTGCTGGAGCAGGCCTTGTTTTAAAAAAAAGATTTGCTTGAAACTATTCTCAAATGGCTCGTCACGTCAGCAAAATAGCATTTGCATTAATTGAATCTTATTAACCAGATATAAAATTTGTATCGTAAGGAATCATAGTTATTCAAAATGTAATAAATCAAAGGTATGAAATGAAATGAGATTCTTTTTCATTAAATCAAGTCGGGGACAATTCGACATTTATATGTAAATATGTTTTTGTATGTATATTTCTCCGACGATGATTTGAGAACCGTGATTCGATCTGTATAAAATTTCGTTGGCAAGTAGTTAATTACAATACAATTTTTTGGTTTTTGGCAAATTATGAGCGAAATTAATACCAGGGCTTCTGACGTTATTGTGGTCGCAAGGTCTCAGTTCGGCGCGAACTACTAGTTTAAACACGTAACATGCTTCACAACCATTTCGGTTTTCTAGATGAGGAGAGTATACCAACTGTACTGTAAGCACAAAAGACTCGCGATCATCACCTAAAAAAAACCGAACCTGAAGCTTGATATGTATTATTCATTGCCTCATCTCTTTCGGCATCCTTAAGTGATTTATGTCGGTCCTTACACGAAACGGGTGTGTCCAGAAACATCGCTTCTTAGAGAACCAATGCCGTTTTTTATAACCCACTAAATTGATTCGAAGCATTCTCCAAGATCAATAGATGTGCTTCTTTCTGTGAGCAAAATATTTACTCTAATTGAAGGCTACGTAAAGAAGCGTTACATATTTCATGATTTCTTCTTGATTACTGCGCATTGTCTCGATGAAGTGGCTGACATACTGAAGTAGACGTAATCAGACGTGATAATGGCTATCATTAACCGAGCGAAGCCAAAAACTCAGGCTCTACAAAAATAAACCTGTCAGTGAGTTCTTGTGTATATTTGTCTGAGATAACTTGCGAACTGAACTTCCTGATCCGATTTTCAAGCAATTTTGTACGCAAGTAAATACAAATTCATGAGTTCATTTCAAATACTACTTTTATGTTCAAGTTTGGGCAAAGTTCGGCTCAGTTCGGTGCGAACTACTATACTTTACTTTACTAGCCTGGTGTGTTGTACTACTGACTGCTCGCAAAAGCCTCTATTACCTCCTCCCAGGCTGAAAATTCTTTTGGTGGCGCAGTATTTGTCACGCGAGTCCGACTCACACTCTCAAATCTCAAATAGCACAAGTTTTTGAAAATAATACTATGATGACTTCTTTACTTTCCCGCCAAAGCTCCCTCACTGTTTTACTATTTAACGTGAGTATTCTCGTTTTATTAAAACAAAATCCCTCACTGTTATTTATTCTGCGTTGGATTTGGTGACACATTGTGTAACATCACAGATGACAGTTCGTGACAAGCTATGTCATAGAATAGATCACAGTCAGTTCGAGAAATCAACACAGATGATTACAGTGTTTGTACGCGTATTGTCACAGATTAGCGAGCAGTCGCTGCCGCACGTGCCTCTTATCGTGCGGCGATTGTACACAAGCGTTTACGCTATTTACGACGTTTAGTAGTCGAGTTGAATTACGTAGTAGTAATTGATGTAGATACGCTAATTGTTTGTGGATTTTGGATTTCTGGTTTGAGACGAGGCGAATACAATGAATGAATAAATGATGTATAGAGAGTAAAGATCGGACCCAATCACATTGACAATGTAATCGATGATGCTTGTTTTTAGAATTCTGCATCCTCCACAATTTATGACCCGGGGCCTTATCCCGTAACTCTGGTGGCAATGGTCATCGCGTGCCATCCCACTCGCGCCAACTTGAGCAGGATAGCTAACGAAGACCATCGCCACCAGACTTACGGGATAAGGCCCCTGGTTAAAGTCTTCATCATCATCAGCAAAAAGTCCACCTAGGTCTCTGCCGCAGGATAGGGGTGGGTTGCCATAATTCTCACGCTAGGCAGGCGGCGGCGATCGCAGATAGCTCACCGTTTACTAAGAGGACGCTGCTGACCAGGGTATGGCCTAAAAAACCCGGTTAAAGTATGAGTACATTTTCGTTTCGTGAGTAATTTGTGGAAATGCATTTTAAAAGAAATTCTACAAGGTTTTAAAAATGTGCCGTCAGTGAATACGACACCTGATATTTATAAAAAAATACATTTAGACACAGTTTTGCGTCAATTTCTTAGAAACACGAACGCCCGCGATTCTAATTAATCTATTGCAACATTTTCATTTAAACTTTTAAAGAAACCAGGTCAAGAAAATGGAAAACCGCAGAAAAACAATCCAAATCTAACCTTCAAGGCGTATTGCGTAAAGTGGTTACAAGCGAAACATACGAATCTCTTTATTATTTCCAGCATCGGTTTGCTCTCAAAGTCTAGAATCCATTGTACGTAATATTATGTCAGTTGTATACAATATTTGTATACATACAGAAGAACTGGGCTGCGTCCTAGTGAACGTCGCGGTCGTGTACACGCCCCATAATTAAGACGAAAAAAATTAAAGAGTTTATTTGCGAAATGCTTTTTGAATTTCGTATTCCGCGAAACTTTGGCGTTCTCATCACGTTTGCTCAGAAATTACAGAAACTAGACATTGGGGATATGAGGGAAAGTCTGGTCAGTCTTGGACGTCTGCCCGAGGGTGGGCTGCGGCTGAAACGGTAATATATTGCAAGCGTTCACGTAAGAGCGATTCCGATGAACGGGTCTTTTGGGGTCGAACATTATTTCTGCGCTAAGTGATATAAATTAGGACTCCTTTCCTCGTTGGAGAGGAAGCCGTCACTTAGGTATTTGGCGCTTCCAGCTGCTCGGATTCTGTGAAAGTTTCGCCTAATTAGTCTTCCTTTAGACACTTCTTAAATCGATCGTTTGAAACCTTGACGATTGAAATAAAGATACGACCTTTTGTATCTATGATAATACCACAGAATTCTCCTTATAAATAAGATAATACATTGAGGGTTAATACAATTTCATGTTTGGTCTCATGTCCCATCTTACAATATGTTCTTCCCTTGTAACCATGTATTATCAGAATTATTAAACTTCATCATAACTTCGATATCGAATAGTTTGGTTTACTTAATTGGCGTTTATAACAAGAAATTTCGAATTATTGACTTTAGAACTGTCTAGACTAGACTATCTAGTTATCGAATCGACATTACCATTAAGTATCTGAGGAAATTTCGAACAGTATGCACCTTCCAGGACTCGGGTATGTCCTAAAACTAAAAAATCCACCGCAGGACGAGAACAGCGTCCTCTATCGGTGAGCATTCTGAGATCCCCGAGCCGCCTGCCATGCGTGGGTATGGCGACTTACTCGTCTTGTCACTATGTTGCATAAAAAAAGTATCAGCGTGAAAACAAGACAAGGCATATTTTGGGAAATTTGCTCTAGAATATAGGCCAAGGATTCGTATCAGAATAATGTATATCAACAAATTAAAGAACCTTCGCTGGTACACCGGTCTATTGTTTTCCAACACGCAAGAAGGTTACATATTACGTTGACATCATGTCGTCTAATGATGATTAATTGATATGGGAGATGTAATTTCTAAGGTTGTTGGAGATGTAATGAGTTCGTCACGCGAAGTCAAGCAAGAAGGGCGGAGAAGTAGGTAGCATAGGTAGTTTAAGAGCAGGAACCCTATTTTCATTTTTTCTTGTTCGCACATTCGATATTTTAAATCTTGCGAAATTGAGAATTATATTTAAGAATATTTTTGCTACATTTAATTAATCAGAACATGTAAAATGTGTTACTAATTGTCATATTGACTCATCCAAGTTTTCGTTTATTTAAAATTAATGATCGACAAGATGTTTTATCTATTGGTTATTTATCATAGTATGTGATATGCTTAAATAAATAACTAGAACATGTTAAAGAGAAGGTTGCAAAAATATGTTTGAGTATCAGTCTCAGGCATTTTATATGACAAAAAAATAAAAAGTGTTTATTGAGCGAGCGAGAGAGCGCGTATAAAAGCAGCTTGAGGAATAAACAAAAACAGTTATGTTTGAAAATAGATCTATATACCTGTTGTTCTGATTATTCAGAGAATTTCTTTCTCTCGTTCTATGGTATTACTGAATCTATGATTTTGATGTTTTTGTTCCCTAAAAGTACATGAGGTATGTTGACGATAATGCGGTCGATTTGTATCTAAAAACGAAACTCAAAAATTAATCAATTCGCAAGAACTTTCAGACTTTAATTTTGTACAGTGAGATAAGGAACTCATAAAAAAGAACAGAAAAGTAAATTTTATTAAGTAGAAGCGTCTTAAACCTTGAACTTTTTGCGCGTCAAATGTCTTTCCAAGAAACGGCTTCATAGCGAAATTTTCCTGTACAGGGAAAATTACACTTCTCCAGTAAACAAGGCATTTGATTCTACCTTGAATGTCGGAAGATTCTGTGAAACGTTCGCGCAAAGGTACATTAGGAGCCTACCATAAGCACATCAAAAGCATTTGAACTTTCATTTCTTAAGCTATTATATCAGTAGAGATCGAGGCAAATTCCAGATTGTGGTAGCCCCCTCGGTACTATTATTACACGGACGGTGTCGGGACGAAAATCGTGTAGCTAAAAATATGAGTTTTCAGAAAACCATTTAGAGCTGAGCTCACCTACTTACGAAGAAATCGTATGGGGTCTTGAAAGAAAAGTTAAAGATGAGAATAGAGTGTCGCTTGCTCATTGTATTATGATGTTGCATTACCACGTTATTTCCTCTAAAAAATTGACATTCATAATCTGGTACAGACAATTCTCCGGACTTGCGAATATTGTAATCGTGAATCTTTCGTCGGCCTGCTAATTGACAAAACGTCTCTACCTGTCAAGAGTCACATCATGATTTGCGTCTCCGTTACAAAT
This sequence comes from Apocheima hispidaria, assembly GCA_947579745.1. Taxonomy (NCBI): domain Eukaryota; kingdom Metazoa; phylum Arthropoda; class Insecta; order Lepidoptera; family Geometridae; genus Apocheima; species Apocheima hispidaria. The sequence goes on along the minus strand of OX388168.1, from coordinate 5,313,375 downwards.
CACGATCCTTTCGAACCTAGACGGTATACCATCTCTTGCTTCACCAACATTCTTTCTACAGCAAAAGCGTGTTCAATGCTGACATGCTTTAGCGATAGCGAAGTAATAAATTCTGAAGTTGTTCATCCAAATCATCAGGCAGAAGACGTCCACATTTGAACAAAAGGCCTCCTCCTTAGAGCGCCACATTGAACGACAATCTGACATTTGTACCCATGCCGTTGTCCGCAACTTTCAGAATGTCGTCGGTCCACCAAGTGGGAGACCAGGGCCCGTACCGTGAGGTGCTTATTGCGATGATTGTTAGGCTCAGCCGCCGACGCTGCGCGACCGCGAACTATATCACCGCGCGATAAGGTGTATGGTCGTGCAGCGTCGTCGGCTGTACCTAACAGTCATCGCAATAAGCACCTCACGGTACGCCCCCAGATCCTAGTATTCCTGATGTCGTTAATAAAACCTTATATCCTGATTCTATCCTCTTCATAGATTTTTTGTTAAAATAACTATAAAAAATGGCCATTTACATTATACGATACCGGTTTAACAGCAGTTATATATCCAAATAATTTTAGACTTCCGTTTTATCTTTTGTATTCGCTGGAAATCTTTGTTTTCCATAACAATGAGATTTCCTAAAATCATAAATCTCAACGAAAGTTAGTTGTACGTTAAAAATGATTGACGCTATCATAAATTCTGTGAAATTTCGGAAGCGATTGGAATGTTTCGTAATGGCTTTGTAAAAGTATGAGGAAAACCCACAATTGACTAAACTATTTAACGCGTGTTTTTAAATTCTTTGTTTTTAAATGTCATAATTATTTCGAAATAAATTTAAAAGCAACACAAACACTTTATACTAACACTATTCTAAATACAATTTAAACTTAAAACAGCTACAATTACAACCAAAATTATTATTAATTGACCGAGCGAAGCGAAGGTCTCAGAGTTTACTGGGACAAATCGGCATTTGTATGTATGTTTGTGTGTATATTTGTCCGATGATAACTTGCGATCCGTTGCTCCGATCTTTATGAAATTTTGTAAGCAAGTAGTTCATTTCAATACAATTTTTAAGTTCGAATATGAGCTGAATCGGTCCAGTGACTGTGAAGAAATAGGGGTCGCGAGGTCTCAGTTCGCCGCGAACTACTAGTTATTTAAAAGCACATGCACAATATGCACATGTCATTATTCATTTACACACTGTAGAAATCCGTTTGCCAATTTGCGGGGGCTTTTCACACGAAATTGCAGAATTATCCTTTATTATTTCTTGCAAGTGGCAGATTGTTGTTCGGTGTGGCGCTCTGAGGGGGAGGCCATGTTCAGTGGACGTCTTCTGGTTGATGATGATGATTTCATATCACAATGTAACATCATCATCATCATCATCCACAGCCTTCCTTATCCCTCTGCTGGGTATAGGCCTCTCTCTGGCTATGCCATCTGCCTCGGTCCTGTGCGAGATGGGCCGATATCGTCGACCCATCTCGCAGCTGGACGACCAACGCTCCGCCTACCTTGCTTCGGCCACCACTCTGTCACAGCCTTACTCCAATGTAACATGTACTACCCGAACTAAGTCACTTTCAGGATATATACATTATACACCTTTACTCCGTTCCACGTAGCACGGTGCGGGTGTAACGTGTTTTTTTTTACAGAATTGCTCCCATCCCATCACACAATGAAGTGTATGAATATTTTGTACCTAAATTGTCATTCTTTTTAAAGCTAAAAAATATTCACAAATTTTATTGTGCTGTGAGGAAGAATACCATCTTAAATATTAATCTTTCTTAATCTTAAATATTAATAAAATAAAACGGCAATACTCACGCTAAATTGAGTCGGTTATTCACATTATAATTTCGATCACATTCGTGGATCTTTATCAAGGAATGCTATAAAACTGACGCGCGCGTGACCTTGTCCTGCCTTGCACCAACTCACCCTTGCCACCCCCTTGACCTTGTCACTTGCCTACTTAATTTAACGTGGTTATTCACGTTTCATTAAAAGAAAATGTGTCAAAACGTCACTTTTCAAAGTAAAAGTATAGCATCATGTTTGAAAGACGAAGTTCACGCGTTGTAATGGTGGCGCCGGCGCCTATTTATCAACAACTATTATTATCGTATAAACTTCTTAGCAGCTCTTACGCACATTACGACAATGTATCGTGCCGAACTCGCTAAAACAATAACGTGGCTAACCACCCCCAAACCGAATGCATAACTTGTTCAAATGTTTATCAACAAGGACCACGTTGCACTGAATGCGCTGGTGCGGAAACACGCCTCTGCGTCACTCAATTTCAATTTCAAAAAGTCTTTATTTAAATTTACAATTACAAACAGTACAATTACTAGTGTACGTTAATCATAGTAGTACATTAATACTAATAGTAGTACATCATTTTACCGAGCACGCAGGCTCATTTAAAACTTAAAAACATATACATTTAATATAGACACTTTGACAAATAATACGATAAGGAACACGATAATTTAAATACGTAAAGTTTAGTTGAACAGTTACGTTTACAATTCTGGGAAAAAATAAATAAAAATACATTTAAAAGCAAGTGGCGGTAGATAAAAATCAAGCGCGAGCACTTGTCGAGTCCACAGCTAGCAAAAAGAACTCATCATGATGTGTCCGTCACCAACACAAGCACGGGCGAGGCGCCGCGAGTCGCCGTTCTGGTATAAATCGCGACCTTGTTGTGACATTCGTCAAATTAGTTTACCCTCCCACTACAAGAACTAATCACCCCTTGACATACACCATTGTAGCTTTACCCAATTTCATAAAAAAGTTTCTAAGAAGATGAGTGCATTTTCATAACCCATAAACGATGTGCTTTCAAAATAACGCAAAACCTCTCTCAGGCAGCTTTTTCTCTTCACACTTGACAAAACCAAAAGTGTATGGTTTTTTTTAAAATTCCTAATAAGGGGATGCCTTTGTTCAGGCGTCTTCTGGCTGATGTTTTTTTTTTTGTTTATGCTTGTATTTTTTTGGTGCAAATGTCAGTGTCGTAAGTTTCGTAGGAGCCACAGCGTTCCTTTTTATTTGGAACAGTTTAATATTATTGTCATTTGGAGCCCTAATTTAGATGGTATTGTTTTTTTTTTGGGAGAAAACATTATAAATGATTAAAAGTCATAGAACAAAAGTTGTTCAGTGTGTTATAAGATGTTCTCATGATTATCTTCCATGAACGCTCTTATTTCTTGCTGGTTTTTATAAAGTCTCCAATTCCCCATGAAATAGATAGATAGATAACTCTTTATTGTTCTCACCAGAAATAAACAACTTAAAACTAGTGTAACAACTGGCGGTCTTATCGCCTAAAGCGATCTCTTCCAGGCCACCTTAGCATGGAGAGGATTTGTATGGAACAGATTAGGGACGGGGACGGGGTGTGACGACTATTAAAAAGGGATAGTGCTAAACGCAAAAAAATAATATATATATATATATATATATATATATAATAATAATAATATAGACTACTTACATACCTACTGAAAAAATAGTTAAATAATAAATATATACACAATAGTGTATAGAAAGAAAACCCGTAAAATAATAACGCCTTCACATTATATGTGATGATGTTTGTTCCTCTATTCTACCAGTGCTTCAAGCGTGATGGGCTGTCGCAACAATCACGATGGCTTCGGCAATATAACGTAGCAAATTTGGCATGAAATGTGGCATGGCGAAGGTTCAGAATTCTGTTCATACATGTGCGGTGAAGTATAGAATCTTTAAGATACATACAGCGTGTCCGCATATCGGTGTCCGTATAAACACATAAGTACTTATTTTTGTTCAGTTCCCGATATTTCGGCACAGTTGCATGCGCCATGTTCACGGATACAACGTGTCACGGGTAGAACATGACGCATGCAACTGTGCCGAAATATCGGGAACTTAACAAAAATAATAACCGTGGTAAATGTCCCGTGAGTACTAATAGTAATGTAGAGAACCACCACGAAAGTCTAAAACAGTTCTTATCATTCTGAAATGGGAATGGGAAACTTCTACAATGGGAACAAAAAAATAAAAAATTTGCTCCGTAGAATAATATCAATCACACTTAACGTAATGTATGGAATAGCTGTTTTTTTTCGCGATTTCCCAAAAAAAATTGTTCAGAATTATGAGTACTTATGTGTTTTCGGGTCGGACACCTATGTCCGGGCATACTGTGTATCAAGAACCAAACACTTCAAGCGAGGAAATGTAATTCTATCCATTGAATATGCAGCGAACAATATTTTCTCTCGAGGAATAGAAGTATTTCAATTTCGATGAATAAATTTAGGTAGAAAACGCAAACCCAATTGATTGTCTAGCAAATATATTCTGGAGCTTTAAGTTTATATTTTTCTGTTTCTGCTCCAGTAGCTTCCTATATTCAAGTGGTTTCGGAGAATCGTAGAGCTGTCTCTCAATCAGTATTCAAAGGCTAATTAGTGTCTTTCGGATATCTGCCAAAAGTTTAAAAAAAACTATGTCTGGGAAGCGGTCGTCGGTAAATATTGGCAGAGCACTTTTGTAAACATTGGTCCAAGATTTGAACATTGTTTATTTTAGTTTTAACTTTAGTTTGGCTATCGAGTTTACTGTTTTGACTAATTTGTTAACTAGTGGTTCGCATCGAACTGAGACCACGCGACCCCGCTGAACCGATTCTGTTCATATTCAAGTTTAAAAAACGAAGGTATTCAAATTAACTCTTTTCATCCATTAAACATCCCACTACTGCGATATCGGCCTACCTTCAAAGAGTTGTTAGACCACACTGGCTCAGTGCTCGTTGGTGGATTCACATAAGTCATCGAATTTCTTCTCCGGGAATCTGTCACTGTCCACTAGGTGACACTTCTCTTTCTTCATATAAATCTTAGTTAAAGTTAACACCTTAGACGAAGCATCATGTTAACACTATCGAATAATGTAAACGTCATTGGAAAAACTCGCACTAGGCACTCAGTTCGTGACGTTCGGCCACGGCGCGGCGCGCGGGGTTGGCAATCCTTTGGTGCGAGCAAAATTATGACCAATGGTCCATTATTTTAAATAGGCTTAGAACCACTGCTCTACACGTAAGTGCCTTATCAAGTACATGTCATACCTTATTTTAAAAAGAATAACAAACGTATTCCGTTGAACTTTTACAAAGTTCAGAACAAACCAAAAAAAACAAGCATCAAGCGATCCATCTAATGACAAACAAACACGTAGAGTGCAGTTTGAGTGCACAAGTGTACGTGCACTTATATCGCGCAAACAATCCACTATGTTACGTTTACTCATCCTAACATAAACACGATATATTTACTGGATGTGAATATTTTTTAATGCACGCACAAAAAGCAACCCTATACGCTTTGGACAGGTTTGTTAGGCTCTGTTTGTCTCCTAAATGGAAATCAGACAAGAAAATTCGCCAAGTCATGCTTCGAAACTTTTTGAGTATTTGCAAACTTTTTATTCACTTGCAAGACTCCGAAGACTGGAGGGATTAAAATCAACCTACAATCTTTGAATTATAAGAAATGAAGCGGGAATAATAGAATTACTAGAACAAAAAACATCAAAAAAAAAAAAAAGTTTATTTCAACCAGAAACAGAACCAGTTTTTTTATTTTAATTTTATGGACGTAATTATAGAAGAAAAAAATCACAAACTAAGGAGAAGAGATCTGGTGGATGGGTAAAGGCTGATGATAATTATAGTGATGGTTTTGGCCTAAAAAGTTACTTATCGTCTGTCACTTATATTTCAAACAAGGTGATACACCGATGATTAGGTCATTGGGTGTCTGCCAATGGCTGGCGCTTCGTGGAAGACGACCGTTTCGCTACTGTCTGTCATCGACTGCTGTCTAGGGTATAATGTCACAGCTGTTCAGGGAATATGCCACCGCAATGATTAGCGGAATTACTGCACTGGTTCATTGACATGAGGAAACGACAGGTAGAGCGAGGTTGAGATGAGAACTGTGTTATTATGAACGTTCGAGATTCATCATCTTCTCTACTCATCATGTCGTGAAAATGAGACAAACGTATACATAATCGTAGCCGTGTCCTGTTTTTGCATAACCAAAAGATTTTCTCGCATGCTAGCCCTGCTGGTTTGACTCGCCATGTTCACTCTATCGTCGACCGCCTGGTTATAGAAATCTCTTCTGTTGTGCCATCTGCGTCTGTCTGGTTTAATAAGATCCAGATTTATTCGATGTCGACAATAATCGTTGGCTGCTAGACAACCGGCCTTGGGACATCCTAACTAATATTATAATTCAGAATATAGCCGCAGTCGTATCAGGACCAATAAAGCTTAGAGATATAAAAATTATAACGTTCGTCTCGAGAAAAAAACTGTAACATCATTCGCATTTACATTCAGGACGCTCGATGCGCACCACGCATCAGTCTAAATACACTTATACGAAATTACTCTGATTGGTTCATTTTTAGGCGCGTAAGGTTGTTTTTGAGTAGGCGTAACCTTGAGATAGCCAATGAGAACGCTCGGTCGCACTCCCCGCGACCTGCGCCTTCCTCAAACTTTGGTGACTTTTTGTAGGTACAACGAATCTCGTAATGCGGTATCTAGTGTGATCTGTGGCCCATCAGTATCCGTTTCATGTGTACATATTTGAATAGCAAGAACTACTAAACATCACAATAAGATCAAGTACTGGGCATAGACAATGGGTCATTCATCCGGCGCACGCAATGATTGACGCACGCACTTCTCAATAGGACCTGCGCAAGCGCAAGTGTGCGTATCCGATTATATGCCTTTGTTGGTGCACGTTATTAGTATTGTTATTTTTTTTCTACAAATCGTTTGCATTTGTTTTTTTTTTTTTTTAATTCTTTAACTCATAGAAAGTAACAGCTAAAGACTATGTTTTGCGAGCATCGAGGGTGAAGCCGCGGACGAAAGCTACTCGTAGGGGTAAAGTTGTGATTTAACTTGTTATTCTAGTAGTGGTAATCATCAGGGGTTCCATTTTTTAATCGCTCGTATGATATTTCGCATCAAAATATCATGCAAAATTAAACATTTTCTATTGAAAGAAGCAAATCTAAAAAAGCTAGTAATGAAGGAATTACTCGCAACTTACAGGTCAATTAAGGGTATCTATACATGGCCTGACCTGACATCGTGTGTAAGAGATGGCTACATATAAGTTTCTGGGGTAGCGAAAGGGAGAAACTGTAACCTTAATAGTTTGTTTCTTTTACTCCCGTGAAATTCAAGTCTAGATGTCCCTTTTGCACGATGTCAGGTCAGGCCATGTAGCGAAGCCTTAACCATTTTGAAAGCAAATTGGAGTAGGCCATTCTTAGTCCAGGCAGTGTTTTGCGTACATCATCTTCGCCGCGCAAGATCTTACAAACGTAAACATATCGTGCCAAATACGACCTGTTTTCGAAAACCCATCTAAGACGTAGTACGATAAATCCGATTTTCGTATTGTAAATATTATGATTAACAGCGCATCAAGAAAGGAAATCGCAGATAAACAGATACGATCGAGTATTTAAAGCTTTTCGCAGTTCATCAATAATGCCGTTTTTGGTTTATGGCTGACTGGCTGCGCCCCGCGGTTTCACCCGCTATTCTACAGAAACCGAATATTGTTCCGGGATAAAAATCCTGTGTTAATCCAGTGTATAAGCTACCTCTGTACCAAATTTCATTCAAATCCGTTGAGCCGTTACAGAGATGAACCGTAACAAACACACTTACATACTTACACACAAACTTTCGCATTTATAATATTAGTGCTATGTTTTTAAATGAAGTTTAAAATTAGGAAAACTACTCATATTCTTATTATTTCTTCCGGCAGCTCCTCCCCTCTGTTATAGATCGAACACGAGGAATTTTTCGCTGTTTTGCATCAAACGAAACGTTAACCCCCGAATACTGAAACGTTTGTTAACTTTGACGACAGATTAAGTCTGTTGCTGCCTTAGTCGTTTGCTTAGTGCCAGACAGAGGCAGCAGTAGAATTAATCTGTTGTCAAAGTTAACAAGCGTTTCAGTATTCGGGGGTTAGACGCATAATGTAAAACACGCAAAACGCCAACTGTAAGAACCAAATTCGCACGATGACATTACACAAAACGCCAAATTAGCGTAACATAAAACGAATTTAAGCAAAACACCAAGAAGGCAACGCGTAATTATATCTTAGCAAAATAAAGCAAGTAAGTGACTGTAGGAACATGAATGTACCATTTCTTGAATAAATTATTTTGAATTTTGAATTTTCTTTTGTTTGTTTTCAGGTGATCGACTTCGGTAGCTCGTGCTACGAGCACCAGCGGGTGTACACCTACATCCAGTCGAGGTTCTACCGCGCGCCCGAGGTGATGATGGGCGCGCGGTACGGCATGCCCATCGACATGTGGTCCTTGGGATGCATACTGGCGGAACTGCTCACTGGTAAGGACTAACTACTGTTGTGATCTTTTTGCTCTTTGCCAGTAGGATCAGAACAACAATTTCTTTTTTTTCTTCATTGTAATAGCCATCATTCTAATTCTAAGTGGGGGCGATAATAGCCCAGTCAATTTAGCGTTCGACCCGGAAGTACTTAGTAACAGCATTTTATTTTCTGTACGTAATTGTAGAACCAACATCTCATATTAATATACAATAGTTAAACAACACAAAATAGGAACACATTCAAATTTAATATTTTTCAATAACTTCTCTATTTGCGCTTTGTTAGATTCTATTTCAGATGACGACCGTAAGCACGGCAGTGAGTCGTTAGCGACGATAATGTATTATAGCTCAGGCACAAATGCTTTTTCTATGTTCCATACCTCCAGATTGTTTAATTTAATTTAATATTGATTCTACGTCAGCAAATTATAACAAACTCAATTTTATATTTATGTTCTGAATTATGTCCGGGTCCTCCATACTAAGTCCCGTAACTTGACTGGGCTTGCACGGACACTTGGGGTGTTTGTGTATATCCTTCCAAGCCCATGTAGCCAGATGTTGGAGGCTTGTTTTTGAGTTTCTTTCCTGCCATCGTTTTTGCATTCACTCTTCTCTTACATATAGTCTATAGAGGTTAGTATTCGATCTCTAAATTGATGTTCAGGAAATAAACGATTTTATTTCAGAAACACTGACGTCCATAATACTAGAATTTACATAATAAAACATCTTGTTTTTTGGAGAGATCTGCTCAGTGCTAAATAAATGTAGGCATGACCAAATATTTTGCCGTTAAATTAGTACGCGATTGCTAGCTTTTATTCCAAAAAATAATTGGTCATGAAGAGGGAAACCTTCGTAAATCTTTCACTTAAAAAAATATCGTTTTCTACAAATTGTTTTAAACTTTTCTCAAAAAGTTGCCTCGTTTGTCATTGAACCGTTTTTCTCAATCACCAATTTTCCCATGAATACGTTCCAAAGGCAAAGAAACGTCTAGGAGCATTATGGTGGACTTAAATCTTTTAACATGGCTTGCTCAAGTTCCCAGACAGGGAAAAAACTTGAAGCTATTATGTCTGGCGGGCTGACAAGCTGACGGTTTAAATACCGCTACGAGTCAACTGATGTAACCTCTGCGTTTGGCTCGTTTTTTGGGTGCATGCTTAGTCGATGCGGTTTCAGAAATTTCGCGTGATATTTCTTGAGTGATCTTCAAAGAGGTGATAGCAAATTATTTCCATAAATTCTAGCTAGTACGGAACGTTAGGCGCAATACTTGTGTTTTGTTAGAATTTGATCCGGTTATGTCCCCAAAACTGCAACCAGAATTAAACCACAGCAGCGTCTTCTTAGTAAACGTTGAGCGTTCTGCGACCCGCCTGCCTATCTTGAGGATTATATCAACTCCAAAAAGGGAGAGGCCTTTGTTGAGCAGTAGACGTCTTCTGGCTGATTATAATTATGATTACAATCTGGTTTTCGAATTATGCTTAAAACATTTGGATTGAAAACCCTCGAATAAGTTCTTATATTGGGATTCAGTTAGGCAGCATTGGAACTGATGTACTGACGCATGATCAAACAGGTCTTCAATTTCTTTTAAAATCTCGTAGTTATCCTTGTAGTTCTTATATCTAAATCGAAACAGCATTTTAGCTGGCAGCATTTCAATCAAACCGTTTGTACTTCCAGGCTTCCCACTACTCCCCGGCGAGGACGAGGCGGACCAGATGGCGTGCATAGTGGAGCTGCTGGGTATGCCGCCGCAGAAGCTCATCGAGCAGGGCAAGCGTTCTAAGAACTTCATCAGCAGTAAAGGGCTACCCCGGTACTGCACCGCGACCACACTCGCTGACGGGACCACCGTGCTTAGTGGAGGTAACATTATTTGTTTCAGCGTTACTTGATATCTTAACTAGTTAAACTATATACAGTGTTATGTCAACGTCAAAATTTCTCCCACATACCACTGAGGCACTTACCTTGCCAATGAGGCGCATTTTCTACATACCTATTTATTTATTTAGTAATAAACTGTACAGTAAGGACAGTAGCGCAACACCCACTGACCAGTCATGGCTAGTGCGTCGTACAAGCGGCCGTTGAAAAGTCAACTCGTTCCGGTTATACGTAGATACATAATTGTAACTCTTTTAGTTAAGTTTAGAACGCGGGAAAGGGACGCGCGGAAGGCGGGACAATTTTTAAACTACGGTAAACCGGAAAGAGCTTACAATTTTGTCGAAGCGAGGCGCGGCGTACAAGCCGCCTCGAAACTTTAGTGGGCGTTGCGCCTTACGGTCTAGATTTTCAAACATGAATAGTTTCAAACCACAGACTTAGAACTATTGCGATGTGTATACAATTTATTACATATCCGTTCAAAATAAACTTGGCCAGGTGCGCGTATTTCACTAAAATTTCAATCTGTAAAAATCACCACAGCTTTAATAAACATAAACACTAGACGCGATTTCCTGTTTCGTATTTATTAACGTTTATTCCATGCCAATAAAATAAAAAGAGGCAATTACGAAACACAGAAATTAAACACCGGCTATTCACAAATTGCTCATGCCCGCCTCGTAAACTAGCGCGGAAATTAACACCGAATCGACGAGACAAACAAGATAACTAGTAGTATGGGACATTATCCACCACATTTGGCACTAAACCAAAAAGATCTAACGGCTATAACAAAACAAAACTAACAATTATTCTATTCTATGACTCAATTTTGTCACTTTATAAAACTGAACCGAGTGATGGTAAAGTCAAGATTCACAAATTCCAAACATCTTTGTCAACCTAAATATGTTTGGAATGAATCAACGTACAGTGCAAGGGTGAGTGTGGGTGAAAACGGAACGAAAGTCGAATGTTGTGACGGTTCCGCTATTTCTGGTTTACAGATCACTGATGTGTCTGGTAGTACCGCTATGGAAATGACGTGTTAACTCGGAAGACAAGTAATTTATTAAAAGCAAAAATACTCGACTGCTAAATGCCTATATCACTCACGACGGAAAGAGGAATCCAAGGACACCTCACTCGTCATAATAGGTCAAACCGTTTAGGCTATAGGAGGTAATATAGCACCACATAATGATACTTACACCCCAAAAACATTACCCTCATATATGGGCAGTTGAGTTAAAAAAAAAGCTTGTATGAAACTGAGTGATCAAGACGCTCGCCTATAATAGTAAACGTCACACTATAACAGTTCTGTGCCACCCAGTATAAAACCATGTGCGGCAATGCGCTGCGCTCGTCACCCTGTGGATTTAGATGTTAATTTTTTCTACTACACGACGTTGAAATCTTTTGTGGTCCACTGGTCCAGCTAGCTTAGTAAATTCGTCCTTTACGCCCAGTAATTTCGCTGGAAACACTGACCTTCAATACGGAACCCTCGACTGCTGTTGAATAGCTGACAAAGCTGTGGTGTTTCTCCAGATTTCTATCTGGAACTGCAAAAGTTCCATCACTACAAAAAGTTGATAAGGAAGTCATACAGTTTGTTTACATTTTCGAACACGAGAGCTTAATAGATCTAATTCAACCTCCACAATTTACAACGGGAAGATGTAGTTATACTTTCGACTGTTCAAAAATAAACTTCAAAGACAAGACAAACAGCTCACATTCGAGTCGCGCGTCACCAAGTAGCCTTAAAACTTGCCGTTCGTTTATTAAGTCACCCAAGATTCACAAGTGGCGCCTCGTCGCCCAGACTAGTGAATCACCGCGAGCTCGCCTGTCTGCGTGACATCGCGGAAGGCCGAGTGAAGTGAACCTGTGAATAACCGTTACATCAGGTTCCTGTGAAAATGTAACGATTGTCTATTTATAGGCGTTTTCATCGCTGGAAGATTAAATTAAGATGTTACTCGGAGAGTCCGTTGAATCAGGATTGTGTCATCTTTCGACACTGAATGCGCAGAAATAATCATACTAGCAAACATTACTTACTGCGTTTGGTTTTTTTAATTTTTTTACGAGTCTTACCACGGGATTCTGAAACGTTTGTTAACTTTGACAACAGATTAATTCTAATGCTGCCTTTGTCGGGCACTAAGCAAATTAAAAAGACAGCAATAGACTTAATCTGTTGTCAAAGTTAACAAACGTTTCAGAATCCCAAGGCTAAAGGTGTATGAAACAACAAGGATTTTGTACAGTTTTGGGTAGTTGAATAGGTCCGCTTGGGAAAGCACCATACCTTTGGCAGTTATTTGACTGCCAAGCAGTAGTTTGCAAACGTTACCGTGTTCCGGGAATAGTTTCCAGTGAAATTACTGGGCATTACAGAGATTTAACATCTAATATCTCAGGGTGAATTCTGGATGGCATAGAACTATTAACGGCAAGACGGCGCTCACCATCAGGCAAGCGTTTTTCTCGTCTAGTCACACAATTGCAAAAGACTTCCATAATGCTTTTTCAAAAGTCATATAGGCTATTATCGTCTACGAAATGATGACAAAATATCGATCGATCGAGCAAAAAGCGTGTTTAAAAGAGAACGCAATAAATACTGGCCGTCACAAAGTTTCGTATCTAAATTTTTACATACTCTTTGTTAATTTTGAATATGGCAATATTTCATGCATTCCCGTACGCTACCTTAGTCACGCGACAGGTATTCGTACCTCGTTACTTCCACGGCTGCGTATAACGTATCATATCACGTATCAGGCCATAATGTATCATATTCGAGGATGCCTCGTATCATTCCAAAATACTAGACATTATTTTAGCTCAACTGATCACGCGATCGGCGAATGGCAAAACAAATTTCGTCGCCATTTTGTAAAATAATTTTGGAGTGATATCAATATTCGTCAGTTTTCACCTCAAAAATTGATTTTTTTAAACTAAAACCATGTGTTTGTTATTATTTTCTAGATATCATTTTTTATGTTTAACATTGGCAGCCATTATATGCTACGATAAAACATGATTCTAAACATTATTCCCGTGTTTTTAACCCACATTATAACCTTAAAGGGAGTTCTGAATCGCGCAAGCGAAGTTTTTTCCTCGAAACGAACGTATTCATTTTTGTACCTCGAAGTTTTATTGGTCCTGATACGACTGCGGCTATATTCCTCTGAATAATAATATTAGTTGGAAGATATTCAATATTCAATGTGTTATCAACTGTGTTTTCAGGTATGTCGAGAAGAGGCAAGCCCAGGGGTACGCCCGGTTCGAAGAGCTTCGTCACGGCCCTCAAGGGCTGCCAGGACAAATTCTTTATCGATTTTATCAGAAGGTAAGAAGCGGTACTAGCATTTTCACTCGCAAATTTATTGTTTCGCTTATTTACTCGCGATTAGTATATATTTTATTCGATTCGATTTTTCCCTATAAAATGTCTTTGGGTCTTAAGAATAGAGTATATACCGCCGTCTTGTCTATTCTATACAAACGGAAGCGTAGTCTGATACTCACCACTTAATGTTATCCGTTTACCATGATTTTTTGTATGTTATCTACACCTACACTGAAAATATACTTGTGTTTTTTTTTAAATTTCGCAATATCTTCGTTGTTCTACACAGTGACATTTTTTTTGCGTCGAAACTACGTCGAAGAAAAGTAGTTGTTATTTGAATACCATAAAGATTTTTTGAAAAAACAAAACATAGCGGCATAGATTATGTTTTATCCAAGCCAGTGACACCAAAAACAAAGATTTTGTTAAGATTTAGGGGTTGATAACAGACTACCCCCGAAACGCTATAATGACATTGTAGTAATGCATAAGTAGATTTCCAGGTATTATATCAGCGAGGAACTCGCTAATAAGAGGGAAAACACGACTCCATAAAATCTTGTCGATAAAAAAAAAACATTGAAAAACCTCCGATTAACACACATTTTTGCTATATCTCCGAGCGCCTATTCTATCCAAGTGATTATTCCTCTAATATTGAATAATGTCTAGGATAGTATAGAACAGAATTTGATTGATTTCCAACCGCGCGATAAAGCCATCTCTTTTCATCTGCGAGCAAAAGTGTATAGCGCTATCTTTTTCTCGAATTAACTCGTAAAGCATGAAGCCTACGTAGAAACAGTATTTTAATTATTTTTTCCAACTGGAATTGTTTTTAATTTTGCTTCACAGTTTTGTTTTCACTTGCCTTCTCAGATTTAATGTCGGAGAAACAACATAACACAGAATAGATTGTTTCTTTGATGGTTTCTCCAAATCGATGGTCGATAGTAAAACCACCTGTTTGTTTAAAATATATCCGCACAATATATTCTCTGAATGAATTTTATTTCTGTTCTGTTTGAATTTTGGGCTCACGTTATTTATTAATGCTAACGGAACGTAAAAACTGTGGAAAAGTTTAGTTCCCGTGGGATGAATAATATTTTTGTGCGTGCGTTAGGCTGGGGCAAGATACGGTTGACTTTTGATTTACCCTAAAAAATTATCCATTTTCGTGCGTGAGATAGGCTAGGGCAAGATACGGCTGAGTTATGATTTATCATCGAAATTTATCAATTTTTCACTTCTTAAACTCTAAGGATATTATGTAACTAGAATATTTCTGAACTGAAACAGAGCGTCCCTTCTCCATCCCCATCAAAACTTTAAACGCTAAAATCTCAGAACTTTATCAGCCGATCTTATTTAATTCTATCTAATCATATTGTTTCGCGCCTTTGTTATTATATTTATTTTTATTTTTTATTACTGTCTAAATTTTATATTGTTGATTTTCTGTTTTTATTTAAAATGTTTTAATGTAGAGTAAGTAACGTTTTGGCGACAATATACTGTTTAGTTGCTTATTTTTTAAAATAAAGTATTAAGATAAAGAATTGAATTGAATTAATTATATTATTTACTAAGCAAATATAATAAATAATTAAATATATAAATTCAATAAATTAATCATCATTCACCTACCCTATTACAGATGCCTAGAGTGGGATCCGGAGAAGCGGCTCACGCCCGCGCAAGCGCTGCGGCACGCGTGGCTGCGCCGGCGACTCCCGCGACCGCCGCACGACGACGAACCCGCGCCCACCAACCACGTTAGTATCGCGCTCGCCAAGCGCGTGCAACCCAAATGCACAGACAAATAGGTTTGTTTTATTTTGCTTTTTATTTATGTTCTTTATTTTGGTGGTGGTTTTGTTACTAATAAGTTTGCATAGCAAGCGAACGATAACCTCTTTTAGCATTCTTATCTTAAGGTGCAACGTTTCACTCAGCGCGCGAAATTCAAATTTTCTTGCGTTTTATGTCAATTTCAATACACATCGTACGTTCATGAGAACTAATTTTGCGATAATAAATCGATTGTTTCAAGAAATTACACCAACCAAAAATTCAAGTTGAAAGCTAGTATAACTACATTTCCCACTAAACCAAAAACCAAGATGAAAATCAGCTTATTGAGATTTGTAGCTAAACCAATGTTATCTAGGTAATAATTTTACCCGTAATTTCTTAAAACAACTTATTTATTGGCGCAAAATTGGTCAATAAATCCACGACGAGTAATTAAGCTGTAATTGACAAAAACCGCAAGAAAATTTGAATTTCGCGCGATGAGTGAAACGATGCACCTTAAAATACATATGTTTTAGGGGGTGAGACAGAGAGTGTACAACAAGCAACTAGGGCCTTGTCGTCTAGGGAACAATACCGCTCGAGTCGAAATGTTGAAGTTTGACTGATATCAAATTTGGCAAATTTCTATTTCAGCGGTTTTTTTGCAAGAGGACGATATTGCTCTAGATCTCTCTCTCTCTCCACAGTAGAAAAAGCAAGAGAAACTGTGTCTTCGACCATAGCTCCCCTTAAGATTAATCGAGGGAGTCGAAGTAAGATTGAAATAAGACGTTGATAACTGCTGTTTATCGAAGTTATAAAAAATTGCATAACTTTAAAACCGTCCGTAAATGTCGACAGCTAAAATTTGATATGCGAATAATTTAAATATCAATTATTCCTGTATTTAATTAACTACCTACTGCTGAAATAGATAGTAAAATTCAGCGAAATTTGATTCAAATTACAAGTCGAAAACTAATTAAAAATGAACCACCACTATTTATTATTATTTGCGTATTTATTTTATTTTATGTTTATTTAGTTTCTAATAAGATTATACTTCAAAACGGAATAAAGTAGAGAGTTAATAATTCGCAATGAATGCATGCAAGATTTTATCTGATAGAGTTTAGTATTTCTTAGTAGTAAAGCCCGTAGCTTTAAATTAATTACACTAAGGCTGGGTTGCACCATAATCCCATTTAACGTTACTGTTATTGCTATAGTTAAATTAACTATAACTTTAACCTTCACCATGAAGTTTAGCCAGTTTTGTTATCCGTCATTTTGACCATAGGTAAAACGGTGCAACACATTTTTCTGCTTAACGGGAGTTTTAACTGCAGCTATGACTGTAGTTTAAAGTAAACCTAGATGGTGCAACCCGGCCTTGCAGTAACATATTTTTTTTCAATTTGAAATTGTATGTATGCTCTGCTTACGTAACATACAGGATTATTTTAAATTAACCGGCCACCTCCCGCAGGTTGATTCCCAACATCGTACCATAGAAATATACGAGAAGAACGACAACCTCATACAATAAAGTGTGCCCCCGAAGAAACAGCATAATACTAGATGGCGCTACGTCTTTACTCCGCTAATGTTCAAACCGCTATAAAAGCTGATGAAAATATGGGTAATATAGAATCATAGTATTGTTGTATGTCCGCAATTTAAGGCTTAGTTCAGCGACATCTCTTGAGAATTGTTTGCGTGTTTTGCAAATAAAATATAAAATTGTGATTTACCTATTGCGAGAATATTTATTCCGAACAAGTAGCGTTTTTTCTCCGTTCCGTTACGAATGATATCATTCTAATTCAAATCAAGCAGAAATTGTTACAATCATGTTGCAATTCGAAACACTTAGCGAGTTAGCGACATCTTACGTCCTTATCAGTTACTACATATTTGGTAACGCATCTTTCTATGGCGATTGGCACTCTTCTGTGTATGGTTTCTCTATAATCATACGCAACAACTTTTGTTTCATGATTTTTAATAATTCGACAATTTTTTTTCTCCAATCAAAACATTTTAAAATATGGCTCTAAACGACAATAATATTACGCGGATCGCGAGGGGGCCGGATCAAAACTTAGAAGCTAAAATTTGCAACAAAAAATTATTAAAAAAAATACCAATATTCCGTACAAACTTTTTGGGAATTTACTAGGGTTTAGTGAAAAGTCGTCGACCAAAAGTTGTTGAGTAGTAGGTAGGATGCGTGCGAGAGGTGGCTGGTTAAATAATAGTAACCATGTATATGTACCATGTATGTATGTGTATAATATGGTAGTCGTGGTAGCTCAGTGGGAGCACGCTCGCGTTATATTCGTAGGGTCGCGGGTTTGAACGCGGGCGGGCCCGTACCAATTAGTTCTTTGGAACTTACGTACGGTTATACCACTGACTTTTCGGTGAATGAAAACATGAAGAAATGTGCATATTTCCGGAAAAGAACTTCGGTGGCGTATATGAATCCGCCAACCCGCACTGGATATGGCTCAATCACTCTTGGAGGGTAGGCCGATATCCCAGCAGTGTCGTGAAGTCCCGGTTTGAATCCACCACGGTTTGAATTGATCTACCACGACTTCCTACGACAAACCGTTAACAGCCTCCAATCATATGAAATTTTTTTCTCTAGTTATATGTTTTTACGTTTTATTTAAATGCGTCCAAAGGTTTATGTTTTATTGGCAAATTAAATCTATGATAACATCATAATAAATAGTTCTTAGAAAAATGATTTGTTAGAAGCTGCTCTAGTCATAATGAAGTCTACCTCTACCGAGCTGTATATCTGGAATTGTATAGAAATAATTATTCACATTATGCAATACAAGACTGCTTACCAAGGCAGTGTGTTCGAGCTAAATATTTTGAAATATACGAAAATTAATCTCGCAATTTAAAACGTTCACTTTCTACGTGAGATAACGTTACTTTGTAATTCATATGTAGTGTAAACCCTCGATGTAATTATGTATTTTTAGTGAGGGTGTAATGTTTTGGTAACTTGCAGCAAACGAGCGTGTGCAGCGGGAGCGGGGCGGGCGGTGCGGGGAGCGGCGGGCGGGGGGGCTCGCTCCGCACGCCGCTGGCGCGCACGCCGGTCACCTTCAACTCGTCGCAAGTCGCCAGTGAGTCATAGTCATAGTGCAGCCATTCAGGGAGGGGGTGTTTAAATTTATTATACATTTAAATACATTATTATACATTTAAAATAGAGTTGCTTGTACAAGGTGTTGTGCTGATCGTTTCAGAAGCGAAACAGCTCCAAGCGGCGATGTCCGAGGAGAGCGGCTCGAGCCGCTACTGGCCGCCCGCGGCCGCTAAGCTGCCGCACCTGCCCGCGCCCTCCTAGCCGCCGCCTCGCCGCCTCGCTAAGGTATACCTTAAAAGTCGCTTTAATTCTGCCTAGCTTGAATCCCCGATTCGACACGGGTTCAGCTCTCCTTCTGTTTCCATAAGTTACGCTGTCATTATCGCTATCTTGCATGGTGGATTAGCTGTCTCTCATGTAATTTCTCACTCCATTATAGCCTCCTCCGAGCCTGTTAAAACACCATTTCTCAAACTGTTACGCGAATATTACCTCTTTCCCTGCTCCTCATGTCCTTGGTTTTTGCCTATTTCAATTGGGCTATCGTCTCATCACGTTTTTTAACATTATATTTTTGCATCCCACTGATTTTAGTGCCATTTACTTAGAGGCTATATAATTACCAATGATGATAAAACGAATTGATCGCGCTTGCAGATTCACTCTCTTTAAAATATAACTCGGCGCACCGAGCGCTACTAATATACTATTATATTTATGAGGATTAATAGCAACATAATCTCGATGTTTTTACTTTACATATTTACATTAATTTACTAATTTGCATTTACATGCAACATAACATGCAATATATACCTTAATAAAATAAAAATAAATGTTCACTTTGGGCACCCAAATTTGGGTAAAGGCCTCCTCCATACAGTTACATGGTCGTCGCTCTTGTGCCAGTCGTGTCCAGGTGATTCCAGCCGCCTCGATGATGTGATCCCGCCATCTTCTTCTTGGCCCTCGCTTTCTTCGCTCTTTTGACCTGGGATACCTGGGATACCAGTGTAGGGTCCGCTCGCTAATCAAAATGTTGTATAGGTAAGACAAATAAGTAAAGACAGTTGGTGTGTTGCAGGTGTCGTCGCTAGAGACGGGCGTGCGGCGCGCGGGCGGCGCGGCGGCCGCGCGGCTCGAGATGGAGCGCCGCTCGCTCGACCTGGAGCGCGAGCTGCGCCCCGACCGCGACTCGGACGCCTCGCTCGACGACCGCGACCACCTCGTTTGAACACGCCATTACACTAACTCTGCCGATAGGTTTGACACTCGGTGCAGATCGATGCAGTTTCCTTGAGAGCCAGTTCCTCCATTCCAACCTCGACCACACCCTCGCTCATCGTCTGAGTTTGTGATCAAACGCCTAGCCTAAACATTATAAAAAAAGGCTTATTGGATATTTTTTCCGGTCTAGTTCTTTAAAAGCCAAACTGGAATTTAAGAAAATTCATTAGAGAAAAGCTACCGCGAGTGAATGGGGCTTCGAACTTGACTGTGATCCTTGTTAGATATTTCTGTATAAGCATATTTAATGCTGTATAGTGACAGAGTAATTTCTATCGCATTTAAGATCAATTCCGAGATGCAGCGCCATCTGCACTAGTGTCAAACACTCAAAGTTTGTGAAACACGTGACATCATTTGAGTACTGTCCACTATTCATAACAAAGCTTTGCAATGAAAAATAGTTGAGAAAAAAAAATGTTTAAATAATCTGATCAATATTTGATAGAGATTTTTTGGCGGTTTTTTTTTTTTGGCAAATGATAAGTTTATTTATTTCGAGTATTTTTCAGTT
Source organism: Apocheima hispidaria (assembly GCA_947579745.1). Classification (NCBI taxonomy): domain Eukaryota; kingdom Metazoa; phylum Arthropoda; class Insecta; order Lepidoptera; family Geometridae; genus Apocheima; species Apocheima hispidaria. The sequence goes on along the minus strand of OX388168.1, from coordinate 5,292,860 downwards.
GTTTTGTGAAAAGTGACAGTGTTGGAGTGACAATGTGTTGTAATAGATTTGCCTCTGCCTTTTGTAGTCATTGTAGATATTATCTCGATCTTACACTGTTGTATAAATATCGAGATATCATTCTCTGCATTTAGAATTAGTCTAAGGAAACTGAGAATTAGAATAGGTGAAATTCAGCAAATATTCTGTTAAATTACTTTTATTCTTTTCTCAGTTTGTTGTCGATTTTGTGTACGATTGCCCAAAGTGGTAGCTAATTTCAACTAATCTGGCATTGCTGTGTTATCTCTTACTAAACTAAAAATATTGCTGGGTTTTTCAATGCAGTCTATTAGACCAGGACAGCAATACTTTTAGTTTCTTTCTGACACCTAAAACTTTTATAGTCATCGTAATTGCTTAAATGTTCTCTCTTATTATTACAATATGTGAGAAAGGGACAGCATTTTTTTTTTACTGTCAAATTACTTAATTGTGAACAGAATCGACAGTGTATGATCTTTTCTTTAAAATTTTGAGGATACGGATTCTTTTAAAATGATACGAATTTATACTCTGACCATGTACTCCTAAGGATCATTTTAAAAGAGTCGGTAGTGCACAATTTATTCCTGCGTAGCGAAAAGGCAGAGGCGAACTCAAGGCGTTAAAATCGAGGACTTAGCATGGCGGCGTACCAACGTTAGTGCATAGAGGCAAACATGATCTCAGTATAAAAATAAAGACTATGAAGTAAGTTATACGGACATCTAGTGGAATTGTGCGAGTAATATTACGTGTTTTACTATTTTCTATGTATTATATACGTATGGAGTAACGGGAGGACGTTCTGATGTCGGTGTTAGTGCCTAATAAGTCTGGTAGTGTTAGGAACCTCGACCACTGTTATGGCGCGACCGCATGTGTTACATTTTAGTTTGTCACGTTTTTGTACTCATCAGGCCCGTGTCAAGTGATAGTGACATGGATTCAGGGCCTCTTCTCGTTTTTCGTCTCGACCGATTTCGGAAACATTTTGTCAAACCGAAGCTGTCAAAATCGATGATATGTTGTTACATAAAAAATGTAGACAAAGACCTCTGAAACAGTACAAAAATGGTTACGCTACAAATGTTACGAATGTGGACGCGTCTTTAAGGAAAAACTCTTTTACCGAAAACGAATTCGAGCTCGGGGGATGGATTTTTACGATTTCGCTCGCGCGAATTACGCTCGATTTACGTTATCTTGTAGAGACTCGCAAGATTCTTTGTGAATTTTTTTCGATAGTAGAGCTAGCTCGGAATACCTCGATTGGCCCTTTAGCCTGTGCAAATAGCATCATTATCTGCATTGAAATACAGTCGAAAATAGATATCCTTTACGCATTCCCTCTTATAGGCAAACTTTTCATGAGTTAATCTGTGTTTTGTAAATGCTCTGTCAACTATTCGCACAATTTAGCTATAACACAGGCTATAACGTTTCTAAATAAGAATGAAAATGTTTTGTATAGTTTTGAGCGAGCATTCGCTCGTTCACGTGTCGGAAGCGAGCGAATCATACAATAATTGGAGCGAGCGTTTGCTCAGAGCCAGAGCAAACGTTCGCTAGTAATAGTTTTCCGTGAGGCAGTGAATATAATTTTTGGTTATATATTAATGCTGTTAAAGATGTTATTTGTTTAGTAAGTCCGGACCAATTGAGGCCGATCAGGCTTATTAGAACCTTCAATGAAGCGAGCGAGCGTTTTCTATTTAATTTTAAGCGTAAAAAATCCCTCTCGATGCTTTAGTATAAGCGAACTTGTGTGTGAACTAAATAACAATTTTCTACAGTAACGTTCTAATTATAATTTGTTTTAAGTTTTACTATTCGTGTAATTAGTTAATTTCTCGCAAGTGATATAGTGATGTTGTAATTTTAAACGAAATGGTGACCTTAAACGGAATTTCTAATGCATATATAAGGGTAGTTAGAATACAAGGCCTTCTAAATAGTCTAAGAGCTAAAGCTATACGCGTTTTTTCTTTTTTTTTTGGTGGATAATAGCGTACCTAGGAATTAATGTCGATTTTGATCGCTTTATTTGACAGAACTAAACAAACAATAAATATCTTCTGTTTCTTTTTTTGTGGTCTTTTAGATCAGGACAGCAACTGTTTTACAGTGTTTCTCATTTAGTCCATGTAAACAAATAAGGCGTTTTTCGACCAATTACAGCTCTGAATTTCCTTGCCAGTGATTATCATTGGTTGGCTGTCCTGTCGGCCATATTTGTTTACATAGTTCGACATCTGAAAAAAAGCAGACGTGTACCTAAAATATTACCGTCTTTTTTAAGTCGGTCTTTAGACGAGGACAGACGGTTTTTAGTTAGTTCAGTTCTGTCATCTAAAATTTTTCAATTCGACATCATTGTTGTGATGTATTGATTTATATTGTATGATTTAAATGCGCTTATTGTATATGTACCAGTAGTTAAAATCATATAATACTGTACTCTTGGCCATACATATTATATGGGAAGTTACATTTATACATATAGAAAAGTGTTAAGTACATTTTTGTGAGCATTTTTTTTATTTGTGACTACTTAAAACTGAATCGTTCCTTTTCGTTATTATAATACTGTTGAATGTTTGTCAAACATATCTTGGCATCTAATGCTTTTGACGTAGGACACGGTAGTAATAACCCGAAAATAAAAACACGTTTTTTTTAACGACGTGCGCTCAAAACAGGACAAGCGTTTTAAAGGGATGAATAAAACTATTTAATTTTTTATTGCTAAATTAGCAGTTTTACCTTCAGTTCTACCAGATCTGACAGAAATTCGTAGAAGAGGCCCGAGTCACAGAAGCGATTTGAAGTAAAGCGCCAAATGAAATGAACTTTGTAGTCTGTTATTTTTTTCAACTATCCAACTAATGATGATTTATTGAACCAATTTTTTTTGCTCTAAATTTCGTGTCCGCCATATTTGTTTCATGGTTGAATTTACAATATAGAACAGACTATGTTCACGAATCCGATCAGACCAAACTGGCACGGGATTGCACATTATGGGCTGGTTTACACAACTAAATTTGAACTTAAATTTAACATAATTCATACGTGTAAATAGTCAATTTAGTAATAACTTGCACAAGATAGATATTGTTTACATGCATGAATTAGATAAAAAAAAAAAATACAATTTAGTTAACTACTTAACTATTTCATATGTGTAAGTCGGCCTTTATCTATATATGTATTTTTTTTTGTTGGTCTAATCTTTAGTTAGTGACGATTTGTGTGCAATCCTACTTAATGACGTCACTTTTAAACGCTTGTCTTATTTTTGAGAGCACTTTATTTTGTAATAGCAATGAACTTCCGATCGAATAACAATATTTGATTAACAAGTGCAATATGTTTGACATAAAAAAAATATTTTTATAATTTTGTCTTCCTTTATAAAAATACATTAATGTAAACGTTTTTTTTTTACAAAGGCCTTTATTATGTATTTTCAATACGAGCATTTTTTAGTTTATAGAACACATCGATTTCAAATGTATGTGTAATTTAATACATTTTTTTTTTAATGATTTTATTAGTGAAATTTTTGTTTCGATTGTGGCTCACTGTTGATTTGTATCGTATTGTGGAAGCGGACGTGTTAAACCAGTACAATTAAAAATGATTTGTGATTCTTCCGACATTGTCATGCAGGTCATCTATGCAGGCGATATACGATTATATTCTATATGAGATAAAGTCTAAATTTACATGTGACAGATTACAAAACGCGCCGCGATCAAGTCTTGCTGCGTTTGGTTTGTTTTGTAACTTTTAGTGCTTGGGATACCAACCATTTATTTTTAGGTTTTTCTAACTATTGTGTACAAGCCATAGCTCTACTTATACTGGTCTTAACACGACTTCCGTACTCGAACGATTTTTAATGAATTGACCAGTCTTATACTCAAAATGGCATTTTTTTTTTTCTTTAATCGTATTATTTTTCGACTGCCTTACGTTATTATTATGCTCAATAATAGTTTAGTACCGCGGTATGGTCTGTTCGTTTAGGTACTGATAAATTTCGATGACATTAGTTTATTTGTGCGTGTCTGCGGGACTGCGCCTGTGGGAACCAAAACGTCACATTTTATATACTATTTAAACAAATAAGCAATAAGAAGTACAATAATTAAGCTTAAATCTGTCAAATAACTTATATAAGTTATTTTTACAGTTTCTTTTGTTTTATGCATCGATTTAAAAAAACATGGATTTCGGACGTCGGATTCCGAAAAAAAAAGAAGACAAACGCTAAAAATAGTAGACGAATAAATAATGTCGAATCTTAACCCCTAACGCACCCGACAACCGATCCACGAGAGAAAATTAGAGGAAAATATAATTCTCTCTCTTTCTTTCTCGTTTGTTGAGACACAAGTTGTTACTTGTGTTAACGCTCCAAGGTGTTTTTTTTTTACCATTGTTTAGAGATAGCATTTACATGAAAATGAGTTTGTTGGTGTTCCTGTACATACGTATCTTAGTTTAAATTGGGAAATTCGTGAATTTTGTACTGAATTTAATCCATGTGTTTGTAGAACGATGTTTATAGTATTACTATTTGTTTATGACTATTGTCGTGCCAACTTCACAAGAAATGAACTTTTAATTCTCACTCGCGCACTTGTCCCGCATCCGCGCCGATAGCGATTTAAGGTATTTAGTCAATTAATGTATAGCTTTTCTTTTAATTTACTGAAATTGTGCGGCTGAGACGAGTCATTTCAATTCAGCCTTTAAATTCGAATCGCGATAGCTCGCGGTTATCTTATATCTTGGTCCAGTGACAGAACGATGCTGGGAGAGACACGCTACGAGTTATCCTGCTTTATCTTTATTCTTCTATTTTTATTGTCTTTTCATAAGTAACTTCGAACATTCAAAAGAAGACTAAATCTTCTTTTGAATATTCGAAGTAAATATAAAATTAATAGTGAACAGAAAGTGGTGTCGAATCGATTTTGATTTTTTTTTTATTATATTTGGTTTATTCTTTTTACAAATCCTTTTTAATGAAAATAGACGCAAATGTTTTTAAAGCTGTATATATTTTTTCTATATTTTTTTAGAATAAACCGAAGTTCATAAGGAATTCAAATTATTCAAATTCAAATTATTTAATTTCACAAAAAGTTGTTACAAAAATATTTCAGTTTGTAGCGCTATTCCCCAAACTGGGTGCATTTAAGGACCCGTATCTTGGGGGCAAGGCCTTCCCGTCGTGAAACATTAATAATACAAACAATACAAGTTGCCATTACACTATGCGAATTAGTGTTGCGATTAATACTCAATACTCAATTCATTTATTGCAAACATTAAATAAATAAATATCTGGGACATTATTGCACACACGGTCATCTGACCCCAAACTAAGCAAAGCTTGTAATATGGCTGCCAGAGACTGATATACGTACATAGATATTTTTTAAATACATACTTATATAGATATTAACACCCAGACATAGAACAAACACAAATATTCATCACATAAATGTTTGTCCTAGATGGAAATCGAACCCACGCCCCCAAGCACAGAACGTAGGTTCACTACCAACTGAGCCACCGGGGCAGTTATGTGGATTACATGCAGATCTTAACTAGCATATTTTAAATAGGTAAATCATAATGACCCTGATTGGGTATGGCAATATTATTATTAACTTAGTCTCTTTGTCATTGCATATGGATAAATGACCGTGAAATCTCAGTTAGTTAGTTTAATGGCCGCTTTACTTTGATCTAAAAAAAATATAGAAAAGATTCGCCGCTGTTGGTTAAAAAAAATTAGTAAAATTGATTCTAAATTATTTAGATAAAAGAAGAATTCCAAAGTCTACTTCATTTTAAAACAGTTTTCACAAAGTTAAATTAATGATTCTAAAATATTTTCTAATTAATAAAGAATAGACAATCGTTTTTCCTTTTTTCTGCTTAAAACTCTCTCACGTATATACAGGTTTTTACTGAAGGAGCAACAATATTAAGGTATGTATGTATACTTATCATCACGAACAACTTATAGATGGGACCAAACCTGAAATCGCGAAAAAAAAAATCTGTTGTTCCATGCATTTTGTCGATGGTGATTGACATTTTTCTATTGAACAGCTGTTTTTTTTTCATGTCCCATAGTAAAAGTTGTTCATAATGATGAGTTCATACAAAACTTTCAATACAGTTGCACCCTGTATAATCTAGATGTCGCAGAATGATTATTAACTCGTAGGCTCTTTTGGGATAACTCGTTTTGTCGCGTCTGTTCCAGTAACAAGCCGTCAGTGCTGAGCGCGAGTTTTTTTTTTTGTTTACCTATTCGATAGCGTTATCACGAGTAATTTAGCTGTAATTGACAAAAAACGCAAGAAAAATTGAATTTCGCGCACTGAGCGAAACGTTGCACCCTAATTAAGATTTGTGAAAAGAAAGATGATAAAGACATAAGGCGCCAACTAGATGGCACTGCTTTTTCTCCATACAAATCATAATTAAAGTTTGCACGATCGAACAGGTGAAAAAAAATATTGAAAAACCCGCACTCGGCTCTCCGTGTCCGCGAGCTATCAACTTGGCAACGAACAGTATTACCAATATCGTTTCATCCACGCAACTGCCAAGTTAAATTTTAAGTTTGCGTATCGCAAAAGCTGCGTTGTTCGTCTGGCTAGTTGGCAATACTGACCCAAGAGTTAAAAAGCAAATGTTAGTTATGTTACTTTGTTGCAATTCTGCATCAATTTATTATGAGTCACTTAAGTTCGTACCGTGTCAGTCATGTAGTCGAGTAATGAGTGATTTAGTTACTCGATTGGTTAAGCAACTCGGCAAAATTTTTAGCTACTGAATTACTATTCGGCGACTAAAATAATCGCGTAGTGCGAACAAGACTAGAATTTTGTCATAATTTCACTCATTCCCGTAAGGTGTCTGCCGAGGTGTGGTTTCGACAGGTCTAAAGAGTGACTCGTAATAATTGAGTTTAATTGCCAGATACCTAAAAGATACGCTTGTCAAGATTCTTCTCAAGGCGGTTCGGGAGTAGCGATTTGCAATTCTAAACCTTGTTCAGATGTATACAAGTTCTATATTGCCGATGATCCAGACGACTATAGCCAATATTTAAGCTTTCGTTGAGACGCTGCATTTCTCTATATACCTAGTTACGTCATTGTGTTCTCATTTTTTTTACGATGCTGTTGTTTCATATCGTGAAACGTAGCGACAATGTGAATACTATACAATTAATAAATGAATTATATAAATAAATCAATCGTTTTAATTTTAATTAGCGTTTTCACATCGATCTACTATAGGTATAGATGCCTTTCAGATCAGACGACCTGGCTTAGTTGGTAGTATGTGTACCTTACGAGCAGGTCCCGGGCTTGACTCCCGGACGGATAGGTGTTGAATTTAATTAAGTATCTGCTATTTGTCTGTGTGTTAGTTGTCCGTGTTTTGTGTGTATTCTATGGCATCCCCGACACGGAATCGAAGTCCAGCTATGAAAGTGAGTTAGAAAAAATCTAAGTCGTGAACACAGACGTAACATAGCGAGTCTCTGAATATTAACATGATTAATTTCGGAGAATGTACATCAGTTACATGACCTCATCTTACCTTATTTAATTTAGATTCAGATTCAGATGGTTAAGTACAAGATGGTCAAAAAATTAACATTTTAGTAAAAAGTTACATAATGGACCCCGTCGGGCACAGCAAAAACTAGTTAAATGACCTTTCGCTACAGGACAAGTAGATAGACGCCCCACTACCATCATTACACTGCAGATTTCCCTTGGATACGTATAAAAAAAATTCGAATCAACGTTCTCATCAAACGGCTGAAAAGATTTCTATAGATTTTTCGATCAAATCACCTTTCAAGCAAAAATAACTAAATCAAAATCTGTTCTTGCGTTTGCGAGCTTACGATGATACACGCAAGTAAATTTATAAGGGCGCGTTCATGCGACGCGAAAACCTAGCGGCGGCGTCCGCGCGTTTCGGTGATTGCAAGGAATTTGAATATTGTGGCCTAGTAAATAGAGTTAAAACTTGTTATTTAATTAACACCAGTACGCGGCAGCCGCAAGAAAGTTTTCGCGTCGTCTGTCTGAGCCCTAACACCCCTCTGCAGGCCTAGCACGGGCGCCGGGATAAAGTTATGTCCACCCGTTTTGTCTTCACGTCAACGTGACAAAGCTAGAATATGGATACATCCACAGAAGAGAGAAGTAAAAAAAAAAATTCCTCTTCTGTGGATACATTCGTCTCGTTCTCACGGGATAAATATGGTGGACAAAATTTTATCCCGTCGCCCGTGCTAGGCCTACTGTTTGCGTCGAGGGTTAAAATTCTATCAGAGTGCCTGGTAAATCGACAATGCTGGCGCAACGCATAAGCATTGCCATTCTGTGTGCTTATATGCTGGGTACGCCGCTAACTGGTAGTGGGCTTTCAGTATTTGGATTATTACTTAAACACGCAAAAAGAAGCTATAGGCGTGAAGGGCTAAAGTTAGTTTATAAGATGATTTATCTTAAGACCTTCAAGAGATTGATCTTATGACCTGTGGTCTCTATAATCAACTTTTCGTTTTGTGTACCAAGCTAAGTTTACGTAATTATTTTTTTATTATTTACGTATGTTTTTGTATATTAATAAAAAGGCACTTGCCCTTTTAAAAATGTATGCAAAGAAATAAAATCAAAGCAATGTCTGTCAGTCAGGCAATACTGTACTTCGTTCTCATATTTTTTTGTCTTTTTTTTTTGTTTTTTTTGTTGTAAATAATATGCAAATGATGTCTGAAATTGGCATCTGCAATATTTTTTTATACATAGGTAATCTTACGTAGTGTTTGTATTCTCTTTGATAGGTAATAACTCTGGTAATAACATAATAACTATGTAATTTACTTTTGAATAGCTTCACAGAGGAATATTTTTTTCTCTTATGTTTTGGCCCCACACATTATGCCAGCCAGTGTCAAGTATTGTAATATTATGCTCCTTCCCAATTACGTACATTCTCGCCGGGGGGCGTTGTGTCATGCAACATTATGTAATATCGTACCTATCGTTCATATAGTTCCCTGGAAGAGATCGCTTTTAGCGTTAAGGCCGTAATTTTTGCCACTAGTTCAGGCTAGGCTGTCCTGTTTGTGATTTTATTTTTTCTGGGGTGCACAATAAAGAGTTTCTGTCTATCATCTTACCTACTGAACAAGTAGGATTAAAATGCGCAATAGGTAACCAAGTAGATATTTGCGGAACTGATTTACATTGCATGGAGCGCATTTAGGGTGCATCGATTCACTCATCGCGCGAAATTCAAATTTTCTTGCGTTTTTTGTCAATTACAGCTTAATTACTCATCGTGGATTTATTGAAACCAATTTTGCGCCAATAAATAAGTTGTTTTAAGAAATTACCGGTAAAATAATTACTTAGTTAACATTGGTTTAGCTACAAATTTCAATAAGCTGATTTTCATCTTGGTTTTTGGTTTAGTGGGAAATGTACTTATACTAGCTTTCAACTTCAATTTTTGGTTGGTGTAATTTCTTGAAACAATCTATTTATTATCGCAAAATTAGTTTTCATGAACCTACGATGAGTAATTAAGCTGTAATTGACAAAAAACGCAATAAAATTTGAATTTCGCGCTCTGAGCCAAACGTTGCACCTTAAACGGGAAATCGCCATCACACGCCCGGATTATCTTACAGTAACTATTTCCTAGCTCTTTTTCATCGAATGGAATGGAACTAAAAGCAAAATATTATATATTCTATATCTTTATAGTGGTAGGGCTCTCTTGCAGAGTCCGTCTGGGGAAGTACCACACGTTTGCCAGTTATTCAACCGCCAAGCAGTAGTGTGCAAGCATGTGTGTGTTCCGGATTGAAGGGCAATGTTTCCAGCGTAATTACTGGGCATACAGAGATTTAACATCTAACATCTCAGGGTGACGAGCGAAGTGCATTGCCGCGCATTATCGAAGTTGGAATTACCTAACTGGACAGTCTGTCCAAGGTAGTTATAGTGGTCTACTTCGAACCCAGATTAACAGATCTAGGGGACGCAGCCCAATAAGATGGTCCGATCAGGTGTCCCAGCAACTGGGCACGAAGATTTCAGATGCCCTTCACCACGCCAAAAACCGAGAGCAGTGGAAGCGGCTATGTCGGGAGAAAGGGCGGGCACATCACGACGCTCAGCAGTGAGCTAACGAATCGAGGAAGAGACAACTTCGAGCGTATCTTTTCCGAGTACTTGTACGGGTGGCCATTTGACATGATTTTTGTCTTGTCCATGTCCATTTTATGACCCACCTTTTGTGAAACGCTACTGAGCAAGTAAACAAGTATTCTTATTAAAATAAAAACTAAAAAACCGATAGCGAAATGTAGCCTATGACAGTCAAACATGAAGAGCAATCCAACCACACCTGAAGCGTCAAAATCGGGTAAGCCCACAAGGTGGTCAAAAGTCCGACAGCTTCGTCAGACAAAAAAAAACGTGGTGGTCAAGTCGGTGACTTCAAAACGAAAAATTCAGCAATTTCAGGTAAGTTAACGCTATAAATGACATCGAGCGCCCTCGGGCGTACAGACGACCTTATTGAATACAGCCCAGGAGCGGCTACCTATAAGAAACTGCTATCGTCATCGCTGACGTAACAAAAGGAGCGGCGGATGCGTACGCGCACCTATTGCGCGCAGGAAAAGGGGAGCAGCTGAGTTTCTTCCAACGCCGCACCGACGCGACCTCCATAATCACCTACATTTGCAAACTCGAGGTGACGGTTTTGGAGGACATGATTTTTGTGAACATACCTACATTGTATTGGAGTAAATGAAACCTGTAGTACTCGGAGACAAGGTGTTCCTAGCACTGCGTCCTAGCCGATCACTGATGGACGACATGATCAGTCTTCGGATGGGTGACCGCGAGTGGATCCGGTTGTTTGTCCTATTACAACAACCGATAAGCTATGTTATGGGCATGTAATGTAATACCCACGTTGATCGGAACCCCCAAACGATGGGCAGCAGCGTCCTCTAAGTAAAGGGGAGCGTTCTGTTATCTCCAAGTCGGCTGCCAAGCGGGAAGATTATGCATTGTTGCGGACGTTACTGGCTGATGATGATGATAGGGTTCGAAATACATTGCTGCAGTTACTTAGCTGTAGCGTAGCTCGATAACGCTATGCAATCGCATAGATAAGTGACTACTAATACCTAGTATACAAGTGAAATATTCTATTGTTTCTTTTCTACGCTCACCTTCTGTTATGATGCAAACACTGGGTGTTTCTCTGAATCTTACCTGCAATCGAGAGGCGACCTTCTCGCTGCGCACACGACTACGACAGTGTTACGACCCGACTGTAACTGTCACCACGCGTGTTTTGGCGCCAAAATTACTTTTTAATTTCTGTGGTGCTGGGTGAAAATTCATAAACACTTTTCGCGCTCTTTTTTTTGGCCCTAGTTTTTTTTTTTGCAATTTAAGGCTAAGAAAGTTTTTGTTTGGGGTAAAATTGTAGTTTGTGATTTTGTGCTGTGTCTTGGTTTTAGGAAATCTGTAAATGTGCTGGTACGTATTTTATTTTAAAAATTTTAGGTCATGAGAAACGACTTTACCAAAACACCTGCTCAAGTAATTTGGTAAACATATTTTTTACAATATGCACTGCAACATATTTTATATAAATCATAAATTATATCATAAATATCATCGAGATCAGATCAGCTGTTTAGTCATAAAACTGCTACAAAGAGGGATAGACTGACAGAGTTAATTTCGCAATAGTCTTGATTGATCAACGATTGGACAAAGGCTATTTTGGAAATAACCTTTGCTTTGCTTTTAATAGCCTTTGTCCAAAACTAGTTTTTAAAAGGAAGGTTATAAAACGAAACAATTTTTTGGGAACACTACATTGTGAATAAATTAAATATATTATATTATATTTCTTAGATGAATGATGAAATAAAATATTAATTGACATCCTACAATTATCTTACGACCTATACTAACAAAAGTACCTACCTACCTAGTATGTTTCTCTAGTGTTTTTCTCTTTCCTCCTAAGAGAATTTTGGCGTCGCACGTCATACGCATTTGCCAGTGTCAAGTGTCTAATATATTCTCAAGTTTTGTTAGATATTATCAAACAAGTCATAGTCACGGACAAACGCGAGCTAAGCAAGTCACGGTCAAGTCCAAGTCATGCCCCAGTAAAGTGGTGAAAACTTTACTAGAAACGTAACTGGTTAACTATACATCTAAATAAATCAATAAATAGTTCATGCTAATAAAAAGTAACTAATTAAATTAATAACAACATTCAAAGACACCAGACATTATATCTTATTTATTTATTTAAAGAAACACCAACAGTATACATATTAATTATCATCTATAGGGTAACACTAATTTAAAAAGTGTTACCCTATAGATGATAATTAATATGTATACTGTTGGTGTTAAATAAATAAATAAATAAATTGCTTGCTCCAGGCTACATAACAGTTGATCTAAATCATAATCCTAACTAATATTTTAAATTTGAAAGTAACTCTCTCTGTGCGTATGTGAGAATTCCTATTGTCTTAATAATACAACGTGGTGCTTCGTAGGAACACTTTTTCTTATTGAAATATGATTTACACGCCTAGAAACACCAGCGACGAAACGATAGCACGTTTTAAGCGTTACTAGCGCCATCTAGTTTTGTTTCTTATTAATGTTGATATATACAAATCAACACTCTCCTATCTATCTCTCTGTCTGTCTGTCTATCTGTCTCTCTCGCTTTCTGGAAAAGCACGAAAATTCACGTTTCACGACATTATACCTTTCATCAATCTATCTATTATTCTTTCATCGTGCGCGTTCACGAACACAAAAAATAAACAACGTTTTTACCATTGTGCTAGCACAACTTGAGAGGAAAATCCTGTAGCAGTAGTGGGTAGTTCCAAGCAGTAGTGTCACGCACGGGTCACGGGGATAAATGGACAATTTTTGGAAAATAATTACTTGTTCGCGTTACCGCCAAAACCCCCGAAATCGTCCTCATATAACATATGAGGATAATATATTATATCTAGTATCGTCTTTTTAAAAACATTAAAAAAAACTTCTGCTCTTAGACTATACTGGCCAACTGGCTGGGACTCTATTCGGAGAAATTACATTTTATCTCGGTCACTCTCACTCCCATTAAATTCTAAATTAGAGAGACAGTGACCGAGATAATCTCGAGCGCACAGGAATACACCCTGTTCGTTTCCGAAGAGGCCGTTTCCTCGAACAAGGTTCGTGAACGAACATCCAAGTGTATTTTTACTTGAGTTTAGGGTGCAACGTTTCGCTCATCGCGCGAAATTCAAAATTTCTTGCGTTTTTTGTCAGTTACAGCTTAATTATTCATCGTAGATTTATTGAAACCAATTTTGTGCCAATCAATAACGTGTTCTATGAAATTACGGGTAAAATGATCACCTAGACAATATTGGTTTAGCTACAAATCTCAATAAGCTGATTTTCATCTTGGTTTTTGGTTTAGTGAGAAATGTACTTATACTAGCTTTCAACTTGGATTTTTGATTAGTGTAATTTCTCGAAACAATCAATTTATTATCGCAAAATTAGTTTTCATGAATCTACGATGAGTAATTAATCTGTAATTGACAAAAAACGCAAGAAAATTTGAATTTCGCGCGATGAGCGAAACGTTGCACCTTAGGAAATCGGAATGGAAAGGTCTACAGTCCATGTGTTCTATTATATTCGTGCACAAGAATTTGAAATACTTACGACATAGTACAAATAATGTTGTGATAACAACATGTTCGATTAATTTTGAATTTCATTGCAGAATTGTTTACACATTCTTACATTCGATTTGGGTCTGATAACATTGGCACGCCTAGATATACCTACGTCATCTATGTAGGTTTTAAATTTTAACAATAATTAGGTACGAGGTAACTATGGGACGGTATATTCTATGGAACACTTTTTTTAAGATTTTTTAAGATTCGGACAACATTTGGATACTGATAAGCAATAACATGTCAATCCACAAAAAAAAAAAAAAAAATGTTAATGATACAGAACGCTTTTTTTTTTTTTTTTCTTTTTCCTCCTAAGAGGATTTTGGCGTCGCACGTCTTATGCATTTGCCAGTGTCAAGTATACATATTTATTCTCAAGTTTTGTTAGATATTATCAAACAAGTCATAGTCACGGTAAAAGTCGAGCATAGCAAGTCACGGTCAAGTCCAAGTCATGCCCTAGTAAAGTGGTGAAAACTTTACTAGAGCCTTCTATGGAGTTTTGGAAACAACACGAAAATTCACGTTTCACGACATTATACCATTCACCAACACTCGTGCATGTACACGAACACTTAACGGGTAGAAATTCATCATTTTTACACATCAACACTCGAAATAACACAAGTTTTGAAAAATAATAAAATGACGCGACATTAATTCTTCACGTTCCCGCCAAAAAACCTACAGAACGCTTCTTTGTCAGCCAAAGAATCATTCTGTACCATTAAAAAAAAAAAAAAAAAAAATTGTTTGTTGTTTGACATGTTATTGCTTATCAGTATCCATTTAGGGGTGGGTATCATCAGACTACGCTTTTTGTATGGACGAGCCGGCGGTATACTCGAGCTCGCTGGGAAGCGGAATTGGGGATAATTAGGGGATAGCGTTCGCACCTTTTAAATATTTTATAATATAAAAAATAAATGAGAGCAGATATAAAAAAAAATACATTTTGAATAACAATGCCCATGTTTAAAAGCAATTTTATGTTAATATTTTGAAGTGTGACGACGACTAAGGAAAAAATAAATAAAAAATATCCTTCGCAAAAATAAAAATATCTGAATCCTATATAACCTTATAACTTCAAAGTTTTAAACCAACATGCATGAAATTTTCCATGTTTTTTTATATTGTATAATATGAGTAGCTCCCATGCAATTAGGTACCGCGACAGGTAGGATAGGGTACCGCGGCGAAAATTGTCGCGGTACCCTATCCTATCATGAGGGGTGTCGTTAAATCATCATCATCATCATTGGCAGCTTATTCAGCCCACTGCAGAGCATAAGCCTCCTCCCTCTTTCGCCAATCTACCCTGTTTTGTGCTGTTTTGTGTGTGTGTTAAATAGGTCTTTTAAAATGAAGGTAACCATTTTTTTATCAGTGTATCACTTTCAAAGTAGCTTGTAGTATGCCCCCTCCCCCTTTGTCGTTTTTAAACTATGCATATCAGAAACTTATCATCTTCCAAATTAATAGAACTTAGTAAAAACTTTGTTGTAAAAGTATTTCAGGCAAAATGTTGATAATAACTTTTTGAGATAAACGGAAAAATCTGTTAAATACTTTAAACGTCCTACGCGTCACCGGAACAAAACTAAACATCGCCCGACATGCTCTTTAGGATGCAACGTTTCGCTCATCGCGCGAAATTCAAATTTTATTGCGTTTTTTGTCAATTACAGCTTAATTACTCATCATGGATTTATTGAAACCAATTTTGCGCTAATAAATACGTTGCTCTAAGAAATTACGGGTAAAATGATCATATAGATAACATTGGTTTAGCTACAAATCTCAATAAGCTGATTTTCATCTTGGTTTTTGGTTTAGCGAAAAATGTACTTATACTAGCTTTCAAATTGAATTTTTGGTTGATATAATAATGTCTTGAAACAATCTATTTATTATCGCAAAATTAGTTTTCATGGACCTACGATGAGTAATTAAGCTGTAATTGACAAAAAACGCAATAAAATTTGAATTTCACGCGCTGAGCGAAACGATGCACCTTAAAAATAGTTTATTTAGAAGATTTTTAAAGTGGCTAGTCGTACAGTGATAAATAAATGTGTCAAGTGGACCTTGGAACACCAAAACTCTAAAAGAACGACTATAGCGTCGATGATTATAATATATATAGTAATATACCGTAACGCAAGATTTGCATATGTTTTGTTCACACTTAAATAAGCATTTGCATAGAACAACTATAACTCTTATTCAATTTTATGTCTCCAGTCACGTTCTTAGCATAAATAACGTTCATATTTCGACAAAGTAGCACATAATAACTTACACGTGAGACGAGACATTGAAGATTACCTATGTATCTCTTGTCATTCTTGACGTGAAAACCCCCAATTCGATGAACGCCAAATCGTCTGGCAAGGGTTCTCATGTCAGAAATGAAATTAAGACAAAATTGATGTACTTTGGAAATGTGACTACAGTGGAATCCGCTTCTAATGACATCGAAGAGAAATGACAAACGCGTCATACTAAGCGGACGTCATACAAAGCATTTTGTATAAAATAAACAACCTTCTGTTTTTATTAGGTATATGTATGTATTTATTTTAATAGAGAGAAACACAAATTAAAATACATAGTATGTAAAAAATTCTCCTCGATCTAAAATGTTTTAAGACGACGTTGAGATGTATTTTTTTTCATAAATCACTAACAAACAATGCGTGACCTTCGAATATCAATTACTCACTGAGACTCAAAATAAAACAAGCCACGCGCCGAACATCGTCGGCCGTCACGTGACCCTACCGAGTGACATGTCACTATAAGCGAAGTCATTACATCTGACCTTGTTATAAAGAGATATTGTTTTATATGACAACCAAACTTCGCTGTGTAATTACTTCATATTAAGCGGTCGGTCAATATAGGCAGAGTCATAATAAACGGATTCTATTGTATATGAGTTACGGAAATAGTGCTTATTTCGCCGTACCGGGCATCTCGGCGCCAACATAAATATACTAGCTCGAAGACCATGTCAAGTGGGGGCGCAACGCAGTACTGTTATTCTCTGTCCGAAGTCGATGTTGGAGTTACTTTTCGTCATAGAATTCACGTCAAAAACTAGCGGTAGAAGCTCGACTTCTACCAATCCAAATTTTTGGGTTCCATACGTCACGGGACAATTCTACCAAGCCTACGCGAGCTTTGATCATTATTTTCTGAGTACCCGGGCGTCTGTCTGTCCATCCTCCTTTTAAAAGGCTTTTGAAGCATAACAGGTACCAGCTTGGAAATTTCACATAAATTACATTCTGTGGAATAACCACCATTGAAAACATACAGGTACCATTAAAAATCCCGAGCTAATTTAAGGAAACATATTTTTTTTCTTTTGGTAAATTTTGTTCGGGACCCTGTTTCCGCGATTCCGATTCGCACTTGACCGGTCTTTACTTTTCAGACAAAAAAATATGTTACTTTGGCGTTTATAGACAATAGACACATATTTATTTGTGGAGAAAAACACATTATGTATACAAAAGCAAAAAAATAAGGTACTATCATATTAATTTACACAACATTGTTTTTCGCTACAAACCGGTTCCGGCATTTGTTGCTTTGCTTAGTCAGAGCTAGTTTAGAAAATAGTACCAAATACCTAATCTTTATAATTATACTAGCTGATGCCCGCGAAGCTCTGCCTTCGGCCTCGCTAAACTCTTCATACAAACCTTGTCCTCACAATTACGAACACAACAAAAAAAGAAATCATCAAAATCGGTCCAGCCTTTCTCAAGTTATAGCATGACCAGGAAAAGTAGGGGTTCATTTTTTTATGTATATAGATGAAGGAACAAGAATAAACAAAAGATCTGTAGCTGAACAATATAAACAGATTTTGGGAAATTCAACCTCAGAAGGGAGGATGGAGCTCCACGCACGCAACCCCAAAATTCGCATAGATACAAAAAAAATAACATGCAACCCCAATTAAACTCTGTGTGTAATAAGCCTAAAACATAAAGAAAGACATTATTGAAAATCAACCCCTGAAGAGGTGAAATTAGGGAGTTTGAAATTACTTGAAGCGATTATGCGAGTGAAGCCGTCCTGGCAAGCTAGTAGATAAGTCGTAAAACTGCTCCAACTGCTCCCACGTGGGACGAGACATTGAAACGTGCTTGTGCATTTTAAAACTCGTAAAAATGTATTTTAGATTGTTACTTTGCATAGTCAGAGTCTAGAAGAAATAGGTACTTAGAAACGGAACAATCCTGTTATTACAGCTGTTTAGCCGTTTAGATAATTAACTCAAACAATTCTCGAACACGATTTTCGTCTACAATATTATCATTTAATTTTGTATTTACAAAATAATGAATGTACGTACTTATTTACCTAACCCGAGAACTTGTAATGCAAAGTAGGTAAGTAATTTTTGTTATAAATATGAATTTCCAACAGAGATTCATTTAGAATCATAGGAACTAAGCTGGGTGCACTCCTAGATAATAAAAGGTGCAACCCTAGATAAGCAAAGGTTCACCCCTAGATGATCAAAGATGCACCGCTAGATAATCAAAGGTTCACCCCTAGATGATCAAAGATGCACCACTAGATAATCAAAGGTGCACCCCTAGATAATCAAAGGTGCACCCCTAGATAAGCAAAGGTTCACCTTAGTCTGATACCCACCCCTAAATGTTATCCGTATTGGATGATTTTTTTATATGTTATCTAAAAAATTTCATCAACGTGAAAAAATACTATGTTGGTTTTTTTAAATCGACGAAGAAAACTAGTTATTAGAATATCATAAACATTTTTGAAAAAACAAAACATAGCGGCATAGATTAATCCAAGACATTGAAAACACCAAAACAAAAGATTAAGATTTAGGGGTTGATAACAGACTACCCCCGAAACGATCGATCTTGATAAAATTTGACAAGGAGTTACTGTATATCACAAAGACGGACATATTTTTTTAAGTCCGCGCGAAAGAAGTTGCGGTTAACAACTAGTAGTCTATAGATAACATGCGCTATGTGAAAGTAGCGTCTGGCCCCTGCCCATCAACAGTCGCCTAAATACCGTAAATATAACGATTGATTTTATTACATAAGCAATTAATATCACAGAATATATAATAGTGTTATTGTACATTTACTTAATTTGGTTACAGAGCTTCCGGACTTTCATATTTTATAAGTGATGGCTACCAACTTGTTTAGATACTAAGCTGACTTTGACTTCGTACAGGCTACGGAACCAAGCCTCGGCCTTTGACTTCGCAAGTCCAAAGTTAAAATTATACTGTAGACATTTAAATCACTCGTTCTCGACTAAATTATTGTCTACCTAACATTGTCCGTGAACAAACCCGCGGGACCATCTAAGAGGTTTTGGCGCATTCGTTATTTGAAATTGTATAGCTGTCGCTGTTTCCCGGGCGTGCGATAGAGAGAGCTAGTGAGTTTTCCTAACGTTTTGATGAAATTAGTGTTTCGGGGGTAGTCTGTTATCACCCCCGAAATCTTAACAAAATCTTTTGGTTTTGGTGTCAATGACTTAAACTATACTATACTATCTATGCCGCTGTTTTGTTTTTCTCAAAAAATGTTTGTGGTATTCTAACAACTACTTTTCTCCATCGTATTTTCGTCACTAAGTGCCTATAACAACGAAATATTGCGAAATTAAAAAAAAACAAACATTCAATCATAGTACAGCTGTACAATTTATTTTATTTTATTTTATAGAATATGGATCCCCAACAGAAGTTACACATTACATTCACATTATGAAACATAGGCATCAAGCAGGGTGCACCCCCAATTACAGGAGACCACGTCGTGCTCATGGAGGTTCGACTAGACTAAACTAAAATGAAAATATTTTTGCTGCCTGCAGAGTACAAAATAGTTTAAATTAAATTTAGGTTACATTGGAAGTGGAAAAATTTACTAGCGAGTCTTGATTATACAATGAGAAAATGTAGCAATATATGAAACGAGTTAAAACTAGGAAACATCAATATAATTATATTTAAATTTGGCAAATATTAGCCGACCAACGAAATTTTGAGAAATTTTGAGAATTTTAAAATATCGAATGCGCCAAAACCCCGCGAAAGGACGATTATCTTAATTACCTATGTTCCTAATAACCTCTAATAGCCCAAATGGCTTGACCGGTTTTGACGAGTGAGGTTGCGTTTGAGTTTGCGAGTGAGGTTGAATGACTTTGCTATCAGGTTTTTTGTTTCTCTTTTAAAATATCACTTGTTTATTACCTACTAGCTGCGCCCCGAAGTGTCAGCCGCGTGAAAAATTCCTCAGACACCTTACATTTTCCCGGATAAAAAATGTATGTCACTCTCCGGCCCTTTAACTGTATCCATGGTCATTCAGGTCGATCCGTTGCTCTGTTGCTGCTTGAAGTAGTCCAGCCAAGTCACGGGACTTAGTATGGAAGACCCGGACATAATTCATAACATAAATATAAAATAGTAAATAAATTGAAATAAAACCTAATTTAAAAAAAATCATAAATATATATACAACTTAAAACTGGCCTTAATCTAATAAACCGCTACCAGCAGGCATCGCGCCCAAAATGCTGGCCGAATTGCCGCGATGAATAGTGATTGCGATTATTTGAGCAAGGTAGAGGCCGGCATTTTGGTCACGAGATAATTCGACCAGACGCGATGATAGTTCTTTATACAGGGCTATAAAGAAAGGGTATGCTAAGCCAAAAAGCCTAAGCCAAAAAGCCTGAAATCGATAAAAATATATCAGCTGTTCCATAGAAAAATGTCAATGACACTCGACAAAATGTATGGAACAGCTGATATTTTTTTCTCGATTTCAGGGTTGGTCCCATAGTAAAAGTTGTTCATAATGATGAGTACTATAAGCCCCTTTCGGCTTATCATACCCGTTCCTTATAACCCTATATATTTTCTTTGCGTCCCCACGGTACTAGGGTGTGTGTCCTACAAAATTGTGTTTGGTATATAATATATACTGACGTAAATTTCAATAAACAGTCTGGAGGTACGGAACAACAAAAAGCATTTATGAGGGTATTTCAAGAGAAAGATGGCACTATACAATTCCGCAATTCCTAGCCAAAATAACAGATATAAGCTAATTACATCTTAACTAGGATATTACTATTACCTCACTATTAGTGTAATAATCACTTGAATATATTACCAAGGGTTCGGAGCGCCAGCGAAAAATGTGTGTAAATCGAGATCTTTGCAATGATTTGTTTATCGAGAAAATGTCATGTATTCATGTAATCGTGTTTTCCCGCCATAGAATACTAAATGACAGAACCAAAAAACATCGCGAAATAAGATTTTTAATCTACATAACTAATGAGGGGCAAGAAAAAAAACATTTTTATCAAAGTAGGTCGCTATGCTTGAGCCATAATACATTATCGTCGCCGACTCACTGCCATGCTTACGGTCGTCCTCTGAAATAGACTCTAACGTAGCGCAAATAGAGACGATATTGCAAAATGTATAATTTGAGTCTGTTCCGGATTCGTATTTTGTTTAATTATTGTATATTAATATGAGAGGTGGGTTCTACAATTATACAATACAATACAATATAACTTTATTATACACCAAAACAGACAAACTAAAAAAACAATAATATTTAGTATAATGGGCGGCCTTATCGCCTAAAGCGATTTCTTCCAGACAACCTTTGGATGGACAGAATTATGACTTATAAACTACGGATGTACAAAAAAATACTGTTATTAGTTACTTCCGGGTCAAACGCTAAATTGACTGGAACAAACAAACCAACAAACACACTTTGACATATATAATACTAGTAGTTCGCGCCGAACTGAGACCTCGCGACCCTTATTCACAACCCGTGGACCGATTACGGTCATATTCTAACTTAAAATTTGTATTGAAATTTTCATGAAGGATTAACGGTTCTCAATTTATCGTCGGACAAATATACATACAAACATATAAACATACAAACATACATGCAACTACCGATTTTCTCCCGTAGCCTCTGAGAAAAACCGTAGAATTAAATAGCTTGTTAAGAGCATGTCGGGCCATGCTTAGTAGGGTTCTGTAGGTGCGTACGATGTTTGAAGTTTTTATCCGTTATTACAGCATAACTCAGTAGTAATCACATGTTGCCCAAAATAATTTTAAAAGAAAGTTTTTACTAAGATCTATCAACATGGAAGATAACAAGTTTCTGAGATGCATAGTTTAGAAATGGCAGGGTATGTTACAAAAAAAATTTTTTTTTTATTATTTGAAACTGTAGGTCTATACTTAGACTATCGTTGTGCAAAATTTCATGCATTTAAGCTTATAACTTTAAAGTTATACGGCTTTAAAGGATTCAGACAGACGGACAGATAGACAGACGGACATGACGAACTTATAAGGGTTCCTTGTAGTACTACGAAACCCTAAAAATGGCAGAGTTCAGTAGATAGTCACAGACGCGGCGCGGCCGTTGGATCTTAATATTGTTCAGTGTCACTGTATTTAATCGGCTTGCCACTGAACCTGGCACAATTTGTCTGTCTGTCCGTCCCCTTTATAGCTGAATTATTTTATCCGGCACGTACCGAATAGATATTAATAACTTCGCGGCAGGTAGCGCGGATTTAAATATATTTCCTGAATCACAATAAGTATATCCATCACTTTACTATTTGATTTGATGTATTGGTTGTTGCCTTAACAAGACTAACACAATCCTGTTAAAATTTTTGAAGGATCTTAAAGATTATATGATACTCTTTATACCCGAAAATGTGGGAAAAATAATATATAACGGGTAAACTGTAACTTACTACGAGTATTATAATATATAATAATAGAGTAATTACAAGGAATTTTTAAAACGATTGAATTACTTACTCTTTCACACATTTTCAATTGTTTTGCCATTAGATTCTGCTCACTAATAATAACCAATCTGTAGTTAGTGTCTTTCCGCTGCAAACTTTGATTACAGCTGCAATAACGCACAGTCATACAGATTGGTTATCATAATAAGGCCGGGCTGCACCATCTATGTTAACTTTAAACTGCAGTCATAACTGCAGTCAGAACTCCCGTTAAGCAGAAAATTGGGTTACACCATTTTAACTATGGTCAAAATGACGGATGCTGGCTAAACTTCATACAACTTCGTTAAAGTTATAGTTAATTTAACTATAACAATATCTTTAACTGGGACTATGGCCCAGCCTTAGACTCAGTTTGAAAATAAACTTCCGCAAAGTATCAACTTGCAATTTTCATGTAACTATTTTTTGTTTTGCGGAAGGAGAAGGAAAATCTCGAAAATATTGTTTCAAAACCAAAAAAATAAAAATAAAATGCTTTAAAACATTGGCATTGTTATTCTAAAGTGGAAATATCTAAATACTCATACCAGTATCACAAGAGGCATCACTATGCTTCTACTACGGTTTTATACTATTTTTTGTTTTGCCGAAGGAGAAGGAAAATCATGAAAATATTGTTTCAATTCAAAAAAAGAAAAAAAATGCTTTAAAACATTGGCATTGTTATTCTAAAGTGGAAATATCTAAATACTCATACCAGTATCTCAAGAGGCATTACTATGCTTCTACTACGGTTTTATCAGATACGGTTTATTTATAGAATCAAATGAATTACTACGCCTACGGGAAAACCTGTCGTCACTACTCGCTACGTTGTAATCTTATCATGGGATCAAACAATACAGCGCAAATCTAAAAAGAAAAGAGATAAGTAAGCTTGTTGTAAGCGCTCTTCAGTTGAATCATGCTGGTTCTGGTGATTCCCACTTATATTGGTCCAAATCAGGCTTTTTAATGATTTATACTGGTACAATATTACAGTTTTATACTGGCAGCTGAGTAAAAAATATTGATACTGCTAAAAAAAATATTTACGCTGATAGAGTACTACCGGTAGTCGGAGCAATGATCTATTGAATGAAACCGATTTTTAAATGTTGTGTAATCAAATTGGTTACTAGGTGTACGTTTGCATTTTCTCAAAATATACAGTGAATTACTATTAGTATTCACGGGATATTTACCACGATTATTATTTTCGTTGAGTTCCAGATATTTCGGCACAGGCATGTTTTATGATTTTATTTTAGTTGCATATTTTCGAAGAACAGTGAGGATAACCAAAGCTTGTATTTTTACAGATTGGACTTTTTAGCCATTTTTCAAAAACTTAGATAAATGGAAACTACATCTATATAGGTTTTCTATCCAATATTTCAATTCTTTGAGAGCGAACTAAGCAATAACAGAATTTCTATGTTTGTGACAGTGACCATGACCGTGGCACTTCCAACGAGCGTGATAACGATTTAACTGTATAATTGTTTATATTTTAAGTTTTTGTATTTTAGCGTGTAATAATGTACAGTATTGTATTGTGTGTTTGGCCGGAAACCGAACCATCCGCTGTTGCAACTAAGCGAGGCTTGTTGTCTAATAAGTGCGGGTAAATACGTGTTGTTGTTTTTCTCGTTGAGAATTACGAAAGTTTGACCTGCATTTTTGTAATCACGGGAATGCAATCAGCACTTGAGCAATATGAGCCAGTGGGGAATTAGGTGAAACATTACTTTCATTCGTTTACCTCGTTAGATAGCTACGTTATCTTAAGTGCGAGCAAACGATCATAGCATTCAGTTGTCGCATTAAAAATAGACAATCACTTATAACGAAATATAGTCACGGTTTCGTAGTTTTTTTCGGCATTTTCTTTTCCGAAAATGTTTAGGGAAAATATGTTTACTATCATCATCATCAGCCAGAAGACTGAACATAGGCCTCCCCCTTAGAGCGCCACACTGACCGACAACGTGCCACTTGCATCATCAACACGCCACATGCATCATGCCTTCCTCATGATTCATAAACTGTTTGGTTGTACATTCATAAACATAAGTAGGTATGTCATACTCGTTCGTTTGTGTCTAAGAGCAACACAGGCCTCGGGCCGGTACCGTGTCGCTCAATGGTTTGTGTGGTCCTTCATTACTCATCTCATTTAGCCAAAACGGCTTGACCGATTTCGACAAATGACGTGTCGTTGAGTTCCTCTTTATGTCATAATTCGGGGTTGTTGTTTATTTAATTTTCTCCAATAGCTTGAGGCTTCGTCGTAGTTGACGTCTAAGAGCTGATGAAAAGAATTTACTCTTTGCCTGATTCTGGAATATGGAGAGATGATTAAAATAAAGTACGTAGGTTACTAATAAATCGGACCTATAAACCCATAATTACATACATGCATTATGAGCCAAAAGATGTCCACTATGAACATAAGCCTCCCCCTTAGACCACCCTTACATCCACCGGTTGCCCGCGACTTTCACAATGTCGTCGGTCAATCTAGTGAGAGGCCTGCCTACGCTTCATCTTCCGGTTCATGGTCGCCACTCAAGAACCTTTCTTCCCCATCGGTAATCGGTTCTTCAAGTGATGTGGCCTGCCGTTAGCCACTTCAGCTTGCAAACTCTGACAGCTATATCGGTGACTTTTAATTTTTTAATTGAATTTAATTTGTGTAATGTGACTACTCAAAATTTATAGAGCTATGAGCTCTTGATGCTTGAAATAAATGAATTATTATATTATATAAATATATATATTTGGTTCTTCGGCGAAACCCATAATAATTTGGAGTAAATATGTACATGCTCGAAACATTGTGTCGCTTATTGTGTCCATAGAAGTAGCTATCTAGATCCCTTGACAAAACGAAAATTTAGCTAGATCGTACAGGATTGCCAAATTGATGACCTAGGACAGCAAGCCCTAACGACAGCGGTTGCCATGCGAAAGCAATAAATCATAGTGATAACACCAAAACAGTCAAGGTTAGGGGGGGATCAAGGCCCCGGGGCGTCCCCATTGACCACAGAATACCTAACAATAAAGTCTGATGTGGCAGGTGATTCCCGCTTAACAAAAGATTGTAGAGGAAAATATAGTACCTAGATAAATCTAGAAAGGATAACAGATCCCAGAGACAATAACGTCGTGACATTTGCGTACCTATTTTCCTACATTTTGTTATCCATTCATTACGACACATTCTGTATAAGTTTATTGTAGATATTATGTCCTTCCGCCGTTATTCCAGGCGTTTTAAACAATAGATATTGAGTTTAGGCCGTATTTTAGTCGTTGTAGTTCCATTTAACGTCGGAATTATGGTAACTTCCGGCCACCATGTTCAGCAGGTGACGCCTATTGGAGCTCTCTTCATTAGCGTCTTGAGTTTCGAGCCGTAACGTGTATTTTAACGCTGTTAGCGTTCGTAAATTATTATTTTTAGAAATATTTCTTTGAATTATTGTAAACATGTTAAAATTAAAAATATTTTGTATTAATGTTGTAGTTTCAGATTTTTAAAATAGTTTCGTGAAAAAGTAGAAGTTTTCTTTAGCTACCCACATAAAATCATAAAAATTGTAAATCTTTACGAATAATGTCGGAAAGTGAGGATAATGTGCGCGAGTGTGTTTCGTCGTCGTCCTCATCCACCATGATGAGGATGAGGACCCGCGGAAGCATCGTAAGCGGAAACGCTCACGCAAGGAGGACGGGGGGCAGAAAAAGAGTAAAGTATTAGAACACCTTGCCGAACAAGTAAGTCAAATTCAAAACTATTTGGCGAGTAATACCTACCTTCCTCCGGGCTGGTACCCTGTTGGTCCGGAGTACCACCCCCCAGTAGCAATAAATGTGAATAATTCGGCATCAAGCCAGCAGGATGTGAATACCACAGAGGTGCCCGCCGAGTCGGCTCTTAAATTTGTTTTCGATTTGACGACAAATCTAAGGGTGTCTACACATAGCCCGACCTGACATCGTGTGAAACCCTAAAAGAACCTGCAATTTCAAGGGCTTCTTCCGACCATTTGCAACTGTTAAATTCATTGCAACATTTTAAATCTGAGAATTGGACGAACGTTCGTTATTCTGAAATTCAAGTCGTACAATGCTCGGCCGGGGTTCGTTGAACTGGAGGTGAACGATGACATTAAGCAGTTCGACAAGGCTAACAATTTAATTGCAACTGATAAGTCCTTAGGTGCAGTTACACACGATAATTACCGAATTATGCAAAGTGACGAGTAAAAACGGGAGTATCTGAATTAATGCAGTGGGTTCATGATAGTGATAATGTTGATAGAGACTCGTTGCTTATAAAAATTACAGAAATTTTTTCGGGTGATTTTCAAAAAATCTTTCGCGATTGTTTGCAATTGCTTTGTGGTCGCCGGGCAGAAATTATAGAACAAAGACGAGATGCATTTCTAAATTTAGTGAAAGATAAGTTCTTAAAAACAACTTTGAAAAAGATACCACCTTCTTACGAATATTATCCCTTCTGATACCACCTTCTTACGAATATAATATCTTATATATTCGATAAGGACGAATTCTCTGAATTTATAAAAAATAATGGAGGTACTAATAAAGTGTTTTTAAGAACCTCCTTCTCTGCGCAAGAGAAGAGTTACACCTGGATCTCAGGCTGCGCAACCTGGACCCAGTAGCTACAACCAAGCCGGTCGCCACACGGCATCATTTGCGTTGCGATATCAGTCTCCTCGAGGGGTAAGACAACATGTTCCGGTACAATCGTATGCCCCTATGCAATCGTATGCATTTAATTATGATTTCCCAGCCTGTGGTGGAAACCAACGGTTTTTTCGACCTCAATTTAAGCCACAGTCGTTTACCGCGGGTCAACAGGCCCCGGCCAATCCGAGAAAACCATTCATTCATCAGGGACCATCCAGTCAAGCCACATGCGGGAGGGGAAGAGGTGGTAGAAAGTACTGACATAGCGAAACCGTTTCAGGGGGACAGGTTAGGGATGTTCGCGGACACATGGCGGGAGTTTAGGGCGCCGACACCTTTACTCTATATAATAACGGAGTACAAAATTCCTTTTCAAGCACCGCCTCCACTTGTTTTACCGCGCCTTACCAGCAGCCGCTATCAAAGTGCTCCATCTTTCGAAATAGATCAGACCATAAACAACTTAATGATGGAAAACATATTAGAGCATGCCCCCGAAACGCCCAGTTTTTTATCTACCCTGTTTTTAAGCCCGAAAAGCGATGGTTCCATGCGCCCTATTTCCAATCTAAAGAGACTAAATCAGTACTTAAAGGTAACCAAATTCAGACTTATCTCAGTTCTCCGGATCCCAGACTTTTTACAGCCTAACGATTGGATGGTAAAAATCGATCTTACGCAGGCATATTACCATGTGCCAATAGCACCATCCCATCAATGCTTTCTAAGGCTGCTATACAAGGGCCAACTCCTACAAATGACCTCTTTGCCGTTTGGACTTGCAACCGCTCCCAAAGCATTCGCGGCTCTCTCGAATTGGACAGCAGAAATACTAAGAGAACAGGGGATTCGTATCGCAGTTTTTCTCGACGATTATTTGATTGCGTGTCAGGACAGAGCGAAGTTGGTGGAGCAGATGCAGACAGTTCTCGGGACCCTGCGAGATTTAGGGTGGATAGTCAACCCATCCAAGTCGATTCTAGTCCCCCAGAAGTCGCTGGAATACCTAGGTCTAATATGGGATACGTGGAAAAACAGGAAAAGCTTGCCCGAAAAGAAAATTCAGGGTCTACGGGCCGCTATAACAAAGTTGCTCAAACAACAAAAGGCAGCGCTTCGCGAAGTCCAAAGCATAGTGGGGAGCTTGAATTTTGCCCGGCTGGCTGTTCCACAGGGTCGATTAAACTTCCGTTGTCTCTTGACACATTGCAACTACCTACTTCGGAGCAATTTCGAAAAGAAGACTCCTCTTCCTATACAGACAATCGAAGAACTCGAGTGGTGGATGCAGAACTGCGACAAGTCGAGTCGACTTCATCCTCCGTTATTGACTCATTTTCTCACAACAGACACAGCCGACTCGGGATGGGGAGCAGAGTTGAACGGCGTGCAGGTACGGGGTGAATGGCTGAGCGGAGAAGAGTCAGTTCATTCGAATCAAAAATAAATGTTGACCATTCTGAAATGCTTGTACCAATTCGGGCCTTTTCTGAGTCATTCGTCGGTTCTGCTTCAATGCGACAACAAATCGGTCGTGGCATTTCTAAGAAACGAGGGAGGAAGTCGATCGGAACAGCTGATGAGCCTGACGTATCAGATTTTCAAAATCTTAGATCGTTTCGATATTCACTTAGTAGCACATCACATTCCAGGAAAATTCAACGGTGTCGCCGATCGCCTTTCTCGGAAGTCGATACTTCCCGAGTGGCACCTACTTCCTGCGCTGACAGAGGTCGTCTTTCAAAAGTGGAGTATTCCAGAAATAGATTTATTTGCGTCGGATCGTGCCCACGTGGTACCAAAATACGTCAGCCTAGATCAGACAGACCAAGCAGCGTGGAGACACAACGCGTTTGCCTGGGAGTGGAAGTTCAAACTAGCGTGGATATTCCCCCCTCCGAATCTAATACCGAGAGTTCTCATGCATCTCAATCGGGCGATAGGCACATATTTAATAGTAGCGCCGAGGTGGCCCCGGGCCTTTTGGAGAGCGGATCTAAAGTCTCGGGCTGTAGCACCTCCATTCACAGTCCAAACTAATAGATCTGTCGACAGGCCACGCCCCACCAAAAATACAGGAACTGACGCTGGAAATTTGGAAATGTGCGGGTGGTCTGAAGCGGCAGGTTCGTGGTCTTCACAACAGAAAGCCTTATTGCGGGCAGGATGGCGAGAATCCACTCTCAATACTTACAAACCTGCATGGGCGCGATGGTTAAAATGGTGTCTGAATTCTGATGTTTTTTTTTTTTTAATCCTATAAACCCGTCAGGCTCAAAATTGGCACAATTTTTGGCTGATCTCCACATTAAAGAAAAGTTAGCATATAGAACCATTTTAGTCCATAAACCTGTTGTTTCTACTCTGTGCACTACTAATGACAGTTGCCAGCTTAGCTCTAATGTTTTAGTTCTAAGAATAGAACTGAAACAAACATCTGGGATACAAATATTTTGATAAATTGGTTATCAAGTAGAGCGCTATCTGTTACAAATTTGTGGGAAGTCTCGCGACAATGTGCTATTTTGTTGTTACTTTGCTCGGGACGTAGAGTACACGATCTCACACTTTTAAGTGTATCCAGCGGTAACTTTGTAGACGATACTAAAGCGAACTGTGTAACTTTCTGGCCTATATACGGATCTAAAACTGATTCTGCATCATTTACTCAATCAGGTTGGAAATTGTACTCTAATAACGAGAATCCTAATATAGATCCCGTGCTATGGGTAAGAAAGTTGATACAGATCGGCAGGGATAGAAGTAGAGAAGGTGAAGTGAGTAACCTGTTTGTAACAGCCCGTGGACCCGCCAAAGCTGCTTCTAGAACAGTAATCGCGGGCTGGGTGAAATCTGTTTTGTCGGATGCTGGTATTGATGCAACTCCTGGAAGCGTGAGATCAGCTGTAGCATCTAGGGGTTGGATCGATAGAGAACCTTTAGATAAAATCTTAGCTAGGGCTAATTGGAAATCAGAAAATACATTTACAAAATTCTATAAAAAAGAAATAAGATCATTACCTATTGCTAGTTCTAATAGTCTTTCATTAGGACATTTATTTGAACCTGTAAAATAGTAAATAATAAATAGATTTCTGTAAATTACCTGACAATGATTGTACATATTATAGCATTAAAGTATAAATTGTGTATAAAATCTTAGCTGATAATAATCGTTGGATAATGGAATTTTATTGTTTATTATATTGTAAATACTTTTAAGTTATTTTTGTAATCACATTGGCGTCTTGTTCACCAGGCGAAAACAAACAATGTCTCAATATTGTTTAAAAGGCCTCGAATAACGGCGGAGGGACATAATAGCAGAGTTTTACCTACCATTAAAACTCATGTCCGGAGCCTTATTCGAGGCCTTACAGTAAGTTCTGCCTGGTGTTAGTTAAGTTAGAAATAATTAGGTTATTGAGACTACAATGAAGAGAGCTCCAATAGGCGTCACCTGGTGAACATGGTGGCCGGAATTACCATAATTCCGACGTTAAATGGAACTACAACGACTAAAATACGGCCTAAACCGGAAGATGTCATCTCAATATTGTTTAAAAGGCCTCGAAGGACATGAGTTTTAATGGTAGGTAAAACTCTGCAATTTTGGCTGTCATTTAGATATCTAAAGGAACGGAAAAAAACAGCTCGTAGATTATATTATTATTATTATTATCCGATTCTCGCAATCTCGTTCGCACGTTTCAACATTTTTTAATATAAATATTACCTACGGAGAAAAAAAAAACATTTATTAAGATTATAAACACCATTGCCAATGTAGCAATTTTCATGTTATTATTTTTTTATTTTGACGAAGGAAAAAACAATTTCTTTGAGTTTTTTTCCCTCTCTTTCGCCAATATCATGAAAATTGCTATATAACATTGGCAAATAGTCTTGGACAAAACGTATGATGCTAAATCCATGCAAATAGTATTCTAAATTCCAATTTTTACTGAGCCCTGACTGAGGGCCTTACTTCTCTCAATGTCAGGTCTCAACCGTTTTCCTTTTGACACGTCATGTCCATTTCTTTCATCCGAAATAGAGGGCGTGGCAATCTTTAAACAATTTCCTCAACTTTGACAGATATTTTTGTATTTTTCAATTACAGCTTAGTTCCGAGTGGCACTAAACTGGTATGGGCAAGGAGTGGGCAAGGGTGACGCTTTTAATCAGGCAAGCGACTTGATCGTCTCGTCACTCAGTTGCATAAAAAAACTAAATACAGCCCATTATCCTCTATTCATCATAGAGTGGTTTACGGTGGCGGTTCCAGTAAACGCCGCATTGTGCGACAACCTTCAATTGACAAGTGGAGCATGACCGACTGTCAATGCACTGTTGTGATGATCCCATGTCGTGGCTGTAGGTACTATTATTTATTCTACTGTTGTGGGAATATCAATGAAGGACATGATTTTTATGACCTTTACACTTATTATGTACTAGCGACCCGCCTTGGATTCGCACCGGTGTAATTTATTTAGACAAACCTTATGAGAACAAAAAAAAAATAATTGAAAAATTATGTAACTGGTAGAGAAAATGGCATCAAAATCCTTTGCGTCGTTTAGGAGGAGTTAGCGGATACACAGACAGAGACAGACACGCGGATAGCGACTTTTTTATACTATGTAAAGAATAAAGAAAAAGCAAATATAATATCCTCAGGTACATTGAAATGAGAGCTGGCCTTTTGGAGAAACTCAAGAGTCACATAGCGGGCCATGGAGAGAGCTATGCTCAGAATCAGAAATTTTTATTGACATAAAGAAACACAATATCAAAATTAGGTACAATCATTAATGTATAATAATACTCAACACCGCTCACAATATGTCTCGTCACGTACAAAAAATAATGCTATGCTATAAAGGGGCAATTGTATTACCAACAAATTTAAAAAAAAAAAAAGTAGCTCGGAGTTTCTTTGCTCGATAAAATACCGAACGAGGATATTCTCCGAAGAACCAAAGTGACCGACATAGCTCAGGGTTTGCAAGCTGAAGTGAGAATGGGTAGGCCACATCGATTGATGAACCGATAACCGATGTGGAAGAAAGGTTCTTGAGTGGCGACCATGAACCGAAAGACGGCGTGTAGGTGGCCCTCCCACTAGTGGACAGACGGCATTGTGAAAGTCGCGGGCAATCAGTGGATGCAAATGACAGACTTTGGTTCAGTATGGCGCTGTAAATGGGGACCCTTTGCTCAGCAGTGAACGTCTTCTGGCTGTTGATCATTAGTGTGCGTGAATTTTCCACTGTTTATTCAGCTAGCCTTAAAATGAATAAGCTACCAAATAAAAGCAAATCATTATTTATATAAGTATCTAGGCTACGAGTACTAAGTGGGTAGGTTTTTATATCACACTAATATTATAAATGCGAAAGTTTGTGTGTAGTATTAACAAAGTGACTTTCGCGGTAGTTTAAAATCGTGGTAACTAGTAGTTCGCGCCGAACTGAGACCTCGCGATCCCTATATCTTCGCAACCCCTGGATCATACAAAATTACTACAACTGGCTTGCCTACAAAATTTCATGAAGATCGGATCAACGGTTCGCAAGTTATCATCGGACAAATATACCTACAAATGCCGATTTGTCCCAGTAAACTCTGAGACCTTCGCTTCGCTCAGTCAAATATATTTTCGAAAGTATTAGCTCTGTCTCCCTTTCTATCCGTCTGGGTGTTTGTCGCGTTATCACGAATATCGCGAATATCATAGATATCGGATATAGGGTAATTTTTTTGTAGGGCCACGCGAACAAAATAGCGGGTAACAGCTAGTCAATTATAAACTATTAGTTCGCGCCAAACTGTGACCTCGCGAACCTTCTCACTTCACAACCCCTGGACCGATACAGCTCATATTCGAACTAAAAATTTTATTGAAATGAACTACTTGTCTACACCATTTCATGAAGATCTGATTAACGGTTCTCAAGTTATCGTCGGACAAATGTACATACAAACATATAAGCATACAAAAATACATAAAACTGCCGATTTGCTCCCGTAGACTCTGAGACCTTCGCTTCGATTTTTTTGTTACTTGTAAAGAATAGATTTATTTTCGAGGAAAAACAATATGTACAACAAAATGTAAACTATAATTACTAACTAACAACCAACAATATAAACTAATAACTATCTCTCTATTAACTATCTCTACCTAAAAGTAATTATAGATCGTTTAAGTCAATTCGGTGAAACATAGAGGACATTAAAGAAATACAGAAAATTTTATTTGTGACAAAAGTACAAGTAAAAGTACACAAAAATATAAAAAAAACACAAAAAAAATTACCCATTTTTTGTCACAAACTAATCCTAACTCAGCATAATGCTGATTGTAAACAATCAGCGCTGGTATTCAGTTGGGACCGGCAGGTGACGTAACATACCTACGAAAAAGTAAAGGACTGTGCCCAGCGGTTTCACCCGCTTACCTAGCTGGATTTCCCTCCTGGCTGGCCCGGAGGAAGACCATGAAGAGGCGGCATATCGGCATATGAAAATTAGGCCCCAAGAAGAGAGGAAGCACCAAAATTCCAAGATGTGGCCACCATGACCAGTGACCACACCGTTTCTTAATGCTCCCTTAAACTTGTCTACCACCATAGAAAACAGCCCTGAAACACGTCTCTACCAGCTCTGGTTATGAGCGTCGATTGTCATTTAGTGATTATGGACAATTTTTACCATTGATATATATTATAATAGCTGTTACCCGCGACTTCGTTCGCGTGGACCTCCAAAAAGTAGCTTATGTCCTTAAGCTATATCTATGCAAAAATTCAGCTTGATCCTATCAGCCGTTTAGCCGTAATAACGCGACAATTACTCAGACAAAGAGACAGACAGAGGGACAGGGTCACATTCAAATTTATAATATTAGTTTAAATTTTACCGACAAATAAGAATATTCATTTGGTTCAAATGCTGGTGAGTTAGAACTACAGTTCACTGCAGCGCTAAAACATTATCTATGTTGTCTAACCAAAGTATTCAAACATGCAGCGCTAGCTCGCTTACAGAGGTTAGTTTACTTGCGGCCAAACGTAAGTGCCATGAAATTCATGGCGTTTACGCGTTTCGTTCAACATACTTAGTGTAACTAGTAGTTCTCGCCGAACTGAGACCTCGCGACTCCTATATCTTTACAACCCCTGGACCGATTCAGCTCATATTCGAACTTAATTTTTTATTGAAATGAACTACTTGTCTACAAAATTTCATGAAGATCGGATCAACGGTTCGCAAGTTAACGTCGGACAAATATATACACAAACATACATACAAATGCCGATTTGTCCCAGTAAACTCTGAGACCTTCGCTTCGCTCGGTCAACAAGGTGTACCTACGGATTGCACCAGAAATCTCCTTAGACAATCCCCTGCGAACAAATTTTTGGACAAAAATTCCAATAATCCCCTTGCCATCAGAGCATCAGAGGTGAAGGGGATTAGCGGTAGCTTACAGAAAATGCATTAAATTTATTTTTATGTGCGAAAATGAAACGGCGAAACTTTCGAATGTTGAATTGGGCTTACTATATTTTTTACTCTATTTTTTTTAAATCGTATGTCTTGGCTCCACACATTCATAATGTATTTAAGTCAATAATTAATATCAAGCCATATTTTTGCGTCGAAAATACGACGAAGAAAAGTAGTTGTTGTGAGAATACCATTTTTTTTTTTTTCAAAAAACAGAACATAGCTGCTTCGATTATAGTTTATTCAAGCCATTGACACCAAAAACAAAAGATTTTGTTAAGATTTAGGGATGTGATAACAGATTCATAGATAACTCTCTCTATCGCACGCACGAGAAATCAAGCGACAGCTTTACAATTTCAAATGTCGAGTACGCTAAAACCTCGCGGAAGGACTACCTTAATGATGGACTGGCATCACGCAATGCCAAGTCCGCGCTTGCAACATACATATTATGTGTTACAAGGATAGCATCGCGTCAACAAATAAAGTTACCTATCCTTATAAATGTGTTTTATTACTTACCAGCTGCGCCCCGCGGTTTCACCCGCTATTCTACAGAAACTGGATAAACTGGGATAAATTAATCCAGGGTGTAAGCTACCTCCATACCAAATTTAATTCAAATCCCTTAAGCCGTCACAGAGTTGAACGAGAACAAACACACTTACTTACAAACTTCCTCATTTATCATTTTCAATGATACGAGAAGGTGATTAGGAACAGGAAATAAATAATATTGGCTCGCTCGCACACTCAATGTTTTTTACCCGACTGCCCAAGGAGGTAATGTTTTCGCGCTGTATGTATGTTTGTGTGCTCCTTTATTACCTCTTGTCGCAGCCGGTTTTGACCGATTATTTGGAGTGAGCTGTCGTTGGATTCCTCTTGACGTCCGGAGTAACATACACATATATATATAGGCTACATTTTGCAGTCGGGTATTTTTTTCTTGTTACAAAACTTAATAAATTGACCAAAAAAATTAAGTTAGTATCGGTAATTTTTATTCTTCTATATTTTTTTTGGTGCAAATGTCATCTCTTTACCTTCACCCAGGCGCCGTGTTCTTTCTCTTTTGAAACGCATAATGTTATTGTCATTTGGAGCCCTAACTTAAAGGCTTTTTTTTTTGGGAGAAAAACATTTACGAAGACGAATTATTAAAAGTCATGAAACAAAAGTTGTTATGTATGATGCAGCTAAGCTGCCTACGAGAAGTTGGCTAATCACCAATAATCCTGTATTGTTAATACATCGGGATTCTGTAACGTTTGTTAACTTTGACAACAGATTAATTCTAATGCTACCTTTGTCTGGCACTAATCGATTGACAAAGACAGCAATAGACTTTATGTGTAGTCAAAGTTAGCAAACGTTTCAGAATCCCGAGGTAAGTGTTGTTAATCTATCCCCCGATAAGGCTTCATTTCTCGAGAGGCGCGTAGTTGAGTAGTTTTTCAATGAGATCCACGTGACCAAGCAGCATCCGCCTGCAGCAGTACCTCTTCAGGCCGAGAGCATCGAGGGCGTCACTGTAACCAGACAACGGGGTACATAACTATTATGTACTATTATGTATTTAAAAAAAAATATATACATACTAGCATAGTTTTCCACTGGTGTGTAGAGATAACATAAAAAAAACATCGAAACCGGATAACATTTAGGGGTGGGTATCAGACTATGCTTTTTGTATGGACAAGACGGCGGTATACTCTATTTTTAAATAGAAAAAATTACCCTCCTTGTGTAGTCGGGTAAAAACAGTTTTTTTATCTATGTAACAACAGCGTAAATAGAGTTTTGGTCATAAACATTTCACGTCGTTTTTATTAGAGTTAATACAAGTTAATTGCCCTTTGTTTGTTTGTCTGTGTGTCATTTTTAATCTTGCCAAGATTATAAGGTTTAAAAGAATTAGTTTACCCGCTTAACATTACCCTTTATATTTCAAGGCGGCAAATAAGAAAATAACTACATACATTATCTTGCTTTAACTATAGATAAAGCAAGAAAAAAAAAAAAAAAAAAAAGTTATATTAATAATTAAATTATTAATTTATTTATTATTATTATTATATTTATATTTAATTAATTTATTATTTAAATAAATTATTTATAAATAGTATAAAATAAAGTCGCTTTCCGCGTCTGTCCGTCTGTAGGTCTGTATATCCGCTAACTCCTCCTAAACCACACAACGGATTTTGATGCGGCTTACACCATCAGTTAGATAATTTTTCACGGAAGGTTTAAATATATAATTTTTCTAAACTACACCCGTGCGAAGCCGGGGCGGGTCGCTAATTGAAAATAATTAAACTTCTTGATCAAGCGTGAAGCAAAATTATATTTAAAAAAGTCTACGATCTACGGGCTTATCACGTAACTGTGAAAGCGATAGTGATAGTGCATAGTGCGACGAAGCTGGTACGAGCGAGATGGCATGCTCTCGCAATCAGAATCACTAACGTTTCAAAGTTAGAGGATAAGGGCGCGGGTCAGGACGAGGTAATAAATCGCGATTCCGATTTAAAAATTCATACTTAATGATTCTAAAATAATGTAAACGCGAACACTGTTTTTAAAGTGTGTTTTTAAAAAAATGTATAAATATAATAAATAATATATACAAGCTGCGCCCCGCGGTTGCACCCGCTTTTCTTCAGAAACAGATTTTAAAATAAATAAAATAAAAAAAATCGTAAAATTTTCGTTTTTTTTGATTGATAGATGACTTCTTAGCTACGATTCAAGAAAATCTGCTCATTCATTCTAAGATCATCGGTTCATCGTACTGTCAGGGTTTTTCAAAATAATGTAATTTTTGTAATAATATTGTTTGTGTTGATTTTTCTAACAATAACTCTAACAATAAGTATAAGTCATTAGCGTAATTCGTGTTCGGTGCTGATGATTTAAATAAATAAATAAAAATAAATAACACATTTATTCTTATGCAACTTAGGCAATTCTGCTTGGAGCTAGGCATCAGGGTCATCACCTGAAGCTTGGTAGCTACCCAAGCGAGCAATATAAAATGCTTGATCGCAACACTGATAACCATCCCCAGCACACAGATCACACTAGATACCGCTTTACGAGAATCGTTGTTCCTACAAAAAGTCACCAAAGTTTGAGGCACGGCGCGGGTCGCGGGGAGTGCGACCGAGCGTTCTCATTGGCTATCTCAAGGTTACGCCTGCTCGCGCCTAACAATCAACCAATCAGAGATATTTCTTATAAGTGTATTTAGACTGAAGCGTGGTGCGCTTCTAGCGTCCTGAATGCAGAATCTGGGGTGTAATCTGTGCCCCAGCATCATTATTATTTTATGTGTAGCAATGAAATCACAAAGTGTGAAAAACTTCCATAACAACCATCATTATGTTTAATGTGTTTTTGATTGTAGCACTGCTGAATAAGCTCATCGTTATCATTAGATGACAAAATAAAGGCAAAACTGAATAATTACTCAGAGGCCCGGACATTGGCAATCTACAAGCAGACATGTAATTTGTTTTAACTTTACATTTTTCTATGGAACTGACATGGCTTTGACACATTTTGTTTTAATAAAACGGGAATACTCACGTTAAATTGAGCCGGTTATTCCGACTATAGTTTCGATCATATTCGGTAACCTTTATCAAGGAATGAGAGTGCGAGGTAAGATGAGGTTGCACGCGTGTCACGCTTAGCATGCCTTGATAAACCGAAATTGATCGAAAATATAGTCGGAATAACCGACTCAGTTTAACAAGTGACGAGCACAGGGCAGTGCTATGCAGTGTTTTTAAGTGCTTTAGTACAAAATTCTTGGTGGCAATGAACTGTTATGGGCAAGTATCAGGCAAACGAGTTGCTCATCTCTTCACTAAGTTTCGTTAAAAAACATAATAAATACAGTGACAGACAAGTAGTGTTCAATAAGTTTTATGGACTGCCGTTTCCATCTACACCACTGGAGCAGCTGAGCAAGTGTCTCAGAGCTATGCTTCAATATTTCAAGGACCAAGCAACGTTCGGGTAAACCTCGGTAGTTTGAATTGCACAATACACCACAAGATACCCTCAAACTACCTTGAAATGCAATGAAATGAAATGCCTTCAAATTTAATAAGATGGAAATGTGAATTATGCTGCAGATATTCATAGAAGGATCTTTTTGCCGTTGTCTCCTAACTGTACATAGCACAGATGCAGTTTTGATCTAAAATTGAAACCGTTCCATTTGAGCTGCGAATGCAGTACTTAGCTGATTAAATTGAGAGCAAGAAAATCAAGTTTTACTGACCCTTCAGTGTACTCAGCTTGTAGAAGCCCCAGATACGCCTCCCATTTATTGCCTATCACCTTCCCGCATGTAAAGCAACGCACCGGGATAATCATTTCTCTGAAATGAATATTGTATTTGTGAACTTCTGCAAACATCATTTTCAGTGCCATTACTAAAAACAAATTACTTAGTCTACTACACATAACGAACAGTTGGATAACTCGGAATAGGTATCATCGAAGGGCTGGGTAGGCTATAAACTCACTAACATACTATAGCATGATGGGGCATTACCACGCTGAATAGCAAAGAATAAGAATTGCGCCAGATAAACCCCAGCATTTTGGCTTTTATCTTTAATTCCAGATAGTATTTGTAAGATGTATTAGTTTCGGAATAGACGTACAGTTACAGGTAGTTATAGGTTATCGAGGTTTTGTCTTTTTTTTTTCAAGTTACGTTCGAATATATGAATAAATAAACATTATATCATACCTGAAACTACTTGTTGTTTTAACTTGTTTTAATTCTGTAGCCTGTTTCTGCAAATTGTCGATTTTACAATGCAAAAACAATAACACTAGAGAGCAAAGCAATCCGAAATTCCGAACAGTAATCTTTGCAGTGTTGCCGTTTTGTTTTTGGAGAATATGCTAGATTTTGTCGCACAGTGTGACCATCGTGAAAAACGAAATCCTGCCATACACTAGCTGAAAAACTGCCAAAACCAGCAACGTCATCTCATCAAAACATATAAATAGTATAAGAACAAACACACTTCAATTAACCTTTTTAATCAAATTGAAGCTTTGCAATAGATTAGATA
The DNA here is from genome assembly GCA_947579745.1 of Apocheima hispidaria. Classification (NCBI taxonomy): domain Eukaryota; kingdom Metazoa; phylum Arthropoda; class Insecta; order Lepidoptera; family Geometridae; genus Apocheima; species Apocheima hispidaria. The sequence goes on along the minus strand of OX388168.1, from coordinate 5,252,717 downwards.
GGTACCAAATACTGACTGAAGAATATGAACAAAATTTGTGTTTTGACTAATGATTTTTCTGAGAATAACAAACGATAATAATATGATAATGAATAATAATATGAATAATATGATTCTAACGAAGATTTGTAATATAAGTATTGTTTCATCTGAAATATTAATAACAATTATCACCAATTTTTTCCATAAATAGGTAACTTTAGAAACTCAGTGTACAGCCTTTACTAGGCTAGACTCAGTCAGTCAGGCCATGAAACTTTTGGTCCTAAAAAATAACTATTTTTAATAATTTCATGAATGAAAACGAAATATTCGCAAAAATTACAAATACTGCCACTACTATGTGCTGAAACCTTGCTACTTTTATGAAACGTCAACACATTCTGCCACAGTGAAATTAAGGGGTTCAAAATTGCCAAAATGGCAGGATCTTGCCACAAATGGTCACACTGTTGGCACAATGCTAAAAACATACTAGTTTGCACTTAAATATAGCACACAGAACAATCACAAAATTTTATTGTCAAGCTATTAAAACCATGGATTTAGCATCATAGGTGTCAGAATGAAACAATACATTACACATTCTGTATTCTGGAAACCAAACATTGTTCACTATTCAGGAAAACTACTTAAGGCCTCGCTACATGGCCTGACATCGTTTGATAGAGATGGCTATATATATGTTTCTGGTGGAGCGGAAGGGAGAAGCTATTTAAGCTAGTTTCCTTAATATTCAAAATTTTTAAGCCTCTTTTTATTATGTAAAATTTTCTGTGAACAGTAAAGAGTATATTTCATTTTTACTAAAATAATCTAAACTTAAATGTACAAACTAAAACTATAAACTATACTAAACTAAATAAGTACTTAAATAAATTAAATCTAAAATATCTACAAATAAAAAACGGCATTTAGGTCGCTGTCTGCGGGTAAGGTGCCCAAAAAGCTGGCGACATTACCCCGTTGAATTGCCAAGCTCACCCTTTGACCGAGGTAAGCGCCAGCTCTTTGGTCACCTGTAATTTCGACTAGGCGCCTGGACAGCACCTTAACTAAACAACGGGCGGCCGGACCCCAAGGTCCCATGGTCTCAACCCCAAACGGAAGGAATATGTATCCCTCGCTGAGCGATTCATATTTCCTCCATTCGATTCATTCATATTCAAAATTAAAATTAAAGGTTATTTTGCTACCGTGAAATTCAAATCTAGCCGTCCCTTTCACACGGTGTCAGGTCAGGGACCCTATTCGGAGAAATGACATTTTATCTCGGTCACTCTCACTCCCATTAAATTCTAAATTAGAGAGACAGTGACCGAGATAATCTCGAGCGCACAGGAATAGGGTCCCAGGCCATGTACAGACACCCTCCGTCCATGGGAAATCCCGAAAACATAAAAGAGTGGCCATGATAAAAAAATAAAAATGTGCATTAAAAATATTGTCTAGATGAGTTTAGTTCAATCTTTTGCACAGAGTGAATATTTAACAGAGCAATGGACCGCAATCTATTGGCGTTAAGGCGTTAGTTTTAGACGCTGTATCGACGCCTGGGACTTCGTAGGCAATGCAGTTTGGCTTTCGGCACCGCAGGTTTGGGGCTCGGAACCGAAGCTCGGCTTTCGGCCTCGTTTAATGCTCAAATTTTTCTTTCCCTAATAACCTAAGTCGGACTATTACGAACATTTAAAAAAAAAAAATAGCCAATTCGGTCCAGTCGCTCTTAAGGTGCTTCGTTTGAGTCCGCTAGGTAGGTAGGCGCCAAGAGATGGCGCTGTCGTTGAAAACTCAATTGAGGTAATCTGCCCCAGTTTTATATTCACTTTGCGACCTCTTACTATTGTTATAAACACATCTCAAAAATAATAGAGCCCATTAATAGCTGCACTCGACTGAAAATTCAAATAATCTTCAACGCCTGTATGCACGCATGAACATTACGCACACATGCGAATTCAAAACAGTTACAAGCAAATACGAAATTTCGTTGCTCTGAATATCGTCTCGGTGGCCGAAGTCATCAGTTTGATTAGGTAGCGCTCGTGAGGTTCCGGGTTCGAACCCCTAAAATTAGGTAGTATTATTTTTTATAATTTAATTTCGAGAATACTATTTATTTTAATTTTTGCTGTGGGTTTCTTGACAAACAAACTTATTCAAAATTAGTAACGAAACTTATAAAAGTATATATCTACATAAACCTAATATTGTCACACAAATATTTAAAATGCGAAAGTTCGTGTGTAAGTGTGTAAGCATGTAAGTTTTTTTTTTTTGTTATTTGGTGACGAGACGAGCAAGTCACTCAGCTGATGTTAAGCTTCACGCTTGCTCATAACAGTTCAGTGCCACCCAGAATTTTGAACCTCAACAGTTCAAAACCATGCGCGGCAATGCACTGCGCTCATTACTCTGAGATATTAGATGTTAAATCTCTGTGCCCAATAATTACGCTGGAAACATTGCCCTTCAATCCGGAACACAGTGATGTTTTGCACACTACTGCTTGACGATTGAATAACTGGGTCCCTGGAATAACCCCATATCGGGGGTTCTAAAGGCACCGAGTCTGGTACCTTCCGAACAAATTTTCCACTTTTTTCGTTTTTTTTTCAAATTAATTTCGAATTTTACATACCTAATACCTAATGAAATATGCAATACCCAAAAATGTTGTGTTTTCCGCGTCGATAGACATTATTCTGCGACTAAAAATATGGATTTTAGACCCGGGTTAGATTAATTTAGTCCATAGTAGGTACTGTTGTTTGTTATTTGTTATTTTGTGTGTACACAACACACAAAACTAACTAATAGGTAGGTACGTAGGTAGGTAGGTTTGTTGCTTGGTTGGTGGCTAGGTAGGTATTATTAGTATAATGTGCATATTTTGATCGCGCAGCACGAAATATTCAAGATTTTCATATACCTCTATCTACCACCTTACCACCTACCTATATAGGTACCATACCTATATAGGCACCTTTTACAAAAAATCTATTATTTCACTAAGAAGGAAGTTTTTCAGAATTTTTTCAATATTTTTCCCGGGATCAGTGAGCGTGCGCGCAACGAGATCATACATAAAAATGCATTCATCATCATTATTGAGGTGAATTTTTTTCCCGAAATTTTGCATTATTTTTCCTGGCAGCACTGATGGAGCGCGCACCGAGCCCCATACTCAGAAATGCTGAATTCCAACAAATTTTAGATATGGGGTTATTAGTTAGTCACACCAAAATGCGAAAGTTTGTGTGTATGTAAGTAGGTATGTTAGTATGTAAGTGTGTTTGTTCCCGTTCAAATCTGTAACAGCTGCACGGATTCTAATGCAATTTGGTATGGAGGTAGCCAAATTTAGGTATGGTAGCCTCCATACCAAATCTCATCCAAATCCGTTCAGCCGTTACAGAGTTTATACCGCGGGTGAAACCGCGGGGCGTGGGTAATGGGTAAGAAATCTCGGTACGATATGGAACAGGCTGATGATGATGATGATGAATTTTAAATCTATGACCGAATCACATGCGAATTCAAAACGGTTACAAGCAAATACGAAATTGAGTACCCGATTTTCGGCATTCCACCTATCAGATCGACTGGCTGAGCGGTCGAGTGGACGGATTTTCATTATGCTTCGTTTTGTAGTGTGTATCAATGAGACGAAGGTCCCCGGATCGAATCCTCATTTGAAAATTACTGTTTTTGTAGATTTTTGTTCCTTTTGTGCTATTTTTTTACAGAATAAGTTATCAAACAACACAACAAACACCACACACAAAACTAACTAACTAACTAATAGGTAGGTAGGTAGGTAGGTAGGTTGGTTGGTTGGTTGGTTGGTAGGTAGGTAGGTATTATTAGTATTATGTACATATTTCAATCGCGCAGCATGAAATATCCAAGATCTTCATATACCTCTATCTACCACCTTACCACCTACCTATATAGGTTCCTATACCTATATAGGCACCTTTTACAAAAAATCTATTATTTCACTAAGAAGGAAGTTTTTCAGAATTTTTTCATTTAGGTTATTAGTTAGTCACACCAAAAATAAATATTATAAAGAGGAAAGATTTGACTGCCCGTTTGCCCGCATTGAATAGGCTCCGAAACCACTGAACCGACCCGAAAAATCCCCCCGCTGCTGGGCAGCCTTTCAGCCCTCCTTACACTTCCTTCTTTTCTGCAACTTGACGCAAATAGAAGGGTTCTGCGTGTGCATTATAATTTTCATTCCCTCGTCAAACACCCGTGCGAAGCCAGTGCGGGCTGTAAAGGATTCAAACAGACAGACGGACTGACAGACAGACAGACGGACATGACAAACTTATAAGGGTTCCTTGTAGTACTACGGAACCCTAAAAATGTATAAATGGTTACCTATGTCAAAGTCCTCAAAATATATATTTCGCGAGGCTGCGCGGGCCGCGAGCGGCCCGCGGGGCGGTCCTGCAGTTGGGTATGGCTGGATCGTTTAGGTCGACTTGTAAAGTTAAAAAAAAAGGTGGAGCATGATGAAAACGGGTAAGAAACCTCCATACGGTAGCAATTTGGCTAATGATGATGATGATTATGGTTAAAATCTATGACCGATAATGAACGTCGCAGTTTGACGGGTAGAAATCCCCCCATCTCCATGAAAATGGGCAAGAAGTCTCGATACGTTAGGAAACGTGCTGATCATGATGATGATGAATTTTAAATCTATGACCGCAAATGAAAATCGCAGTTGGAAGGGTAGAAATTTCCCCCATTGCTATGAAAAATGGGTAAGAAATCTCGGTACGATAGGAAACAGGCTGATGATGATGATGATGATGATCCTTAAAATCTATGACCGTAAATGAAAATCGCAGTTGGAAGGGTAGAAATCCCCCCATCGCCATGAAAATGGGCAAGAAGTCTCGAATTATATTTTTTATTTATAAATTAGGTAGGTAGGCACTTACGAAACACCTTCGCCATGATAATATTTCAGCCGAGCACGAACACGTTTCGTGCTCTTTTTTTGGCCAGAATATTGATGGCGTCTATAGCGCAACGATGATGTCTGCTGCATTCTATTATAATTATGTACGTTATTATTAGGTTACTAGCAGCCCGCCCCGGCTTCGCACGGGCACCCAACAAAAAAATAAAAACCATAATACACACACGAAAACCCCTCCACCCGCGTCAAGTCACAAAAAAAAAAAAAAAATTAAGAAAGCCGAAAAGCCACCCAACAGCGAAACAATTTTTCAAATCCGTTCAGCAGTTTCGGAGCCCATTCAATGCAAACAAACAAACAAACAAAGAATCAAATCTTTCCTCTTTATAATATTGGTATAGATAGATTATTCTATCATCATCAATAGTTGTCGCAACGCACGCGATGTAAAGGATATTTTAGGTATTTTTTTTACATCTTGGGTTACATTATTCGAGTTTTAGTAAGGATCCCAATTTTTTTTTAAATAAAATATAGTATAGTATAGGGATAGTGTAGCTTCCCAACAGTGAAAGAATTTCCCAAATCGGTTCAGCAGTTTCGGAGCCCATTCAATGCACACAAACAAACAATCAAATCTTTCCTCTTTATTATATTGGTATAGACTATTCTTTCATCATGAATAGCTTTCGCAGTGCACGCGAAATACATCATCTTGGGTTACATTATTGGAGTTTTAGTAAGGATCCCTAATTTTTTTGAAAATATAATATAACCTATGTCACCCGGGGATAGTGAAGCTTCCCAACAGCGAAAGAATTTTTCAAATCGGTTCAGCAGTTTTGGAGCCCATTCAAACAAACAAACAATGAAATAAATAAACAATCAAATCTTTCCTCTTTATAATATTGGTATAGATAGATTAGGTAACCAAATCAAACACTGCACTGCACACCGATACCGAATCTCGCAACGTCGCAATTATCGAAGGCCGCGCGCGGACTAAGCCGCGAGGCAAGGATACCTAGTCTCGCTCACACACGCACCGACAAGCTGGCAACGTCGCGTAAACCGCGTGACGCGCGCGCGGCACAACCAGTGTACACGATTTTTGCAAGACGCACGCACACATCAATATTTCACGCACACCATGATCGCATGATTCGCATGTAAAGAACACACCACTACAATCGTAAAATTTGTCGTAATTATTGGGTTGAAAGATGGTATTTCCTAGCCATGAACATTTTAAATTATCGACTTTGCGATACTTAGAGGCCAAATTAGACCTATGTTAAGTCATGCCCAGTTCAAAATCGTAGTAGGACGCCTAAAAAGGCATCGACAGTTTTGTATGAAAGTCGTTTATCCTTAAGCAACGTGCTTACGAACGAACAGAATTTCATTTTTTAAATTTATATAGATAGATAGTAGATTACATTAACCAAAAATCTTTAGAAAATACTAAAGCTATTTTTATTTGAATCTTGTTATTTTTATAAGAATGTGGTGTTCCGTACAAACGCAAATGTTCACTAAGTAACCTATTTATTAATTTCACTTGTTTCAGACTTACGATTGCGTTTGCGATTGCGAAACCAAACCAATAATTATGACATTAAGTTTTGAACAACACATCAACGCCGATGACAGTGAAATGGTACGTATTGATTAATCACTATAAGCATCCAGTAAGCATGCTTCTTTACTGATTATTATTTTTATCGTTTAACGTTATGTTTTGTTTTTGGGATTTCTTTTGGCTACAACACTAGACATGTCAAATGTGTAAACTTGCTGTCAGTGTCAAATTCTTGTTTTTAGCTTTTATGTCAAAATCATCAATGAGGTGTTTTAAAAAAAACAGAAATCCTAGTAATAAAAGTACCCAACAGATGGCGCTAGATGTAACTTGAACTTTTTCTGTCACTGTCAAGTGATAAGTTGTAACCGGTTAAGGCCAGGTGTAACCACACTATGGCTTTTAGCCGTAACAGATACAGAAACAGTTTGTTTTATGTTACTGAGGAGAATGAGGCGTTTTACAAAAAAATAATTAAAAAATAGTTCTAAAATACTTACTAGATGGCGTAATAGTCCTATCGTTTTACCTGTCATTGTCATTTCTGTCGAAATATTTTATGTTTTTTTTTTAAATCGTAAATGTTGGCTCCACACGTTGTGTATTGAGCCAGTGTCAACTATTGTAATATTTCAAATGAAGTCAAATACATAGTTACATTACTTGAAATTGTCTAAATACAAATGTGGAGCCAAAAAACACGAGAAAAAATAAGGCACATGTAAATTTTTTGTCTTTCATGTCTTGACAGTGTCAGAAAAACCTCAAGTTACATCTAACGCCATCTATTGGGTACTTTTACTACTAGGTTTTTTTTTTTTTCGGAAAACGCCTCATTAGGAGATTGATAATCGCTACTCACATGCTCTGATACATAATAATAATAATAATACATTTGTAAGATTTTACCTAGTTGGGTGGAAGAGTTTTGACACTTCGACACAGATTACTTATCAGTTTCTATGACTTCGGATCACGTCATGGCGAAAGTTTTGTATATTTGTACACCATACCATTCAGCGGCATAGAGATCATGATCTTTTTTGGTGCCTGGCCCCCGATTGCTTTTTGAGATTAGAAGTTTTGTAAGTCTTTTGCATTGAAGGTTTTTTTTAAAATAGCTTTGTAGGGTTCTAGCACTGTTTTAATAAAAGTTAGCTAGTTAAGTTATCCTATTTATACTGGTAACATATTAAAAAAAAACTTTTGAAGTTTCTGACGTCGAAATAGGGGTTTGATTTTGGATTTGGTTACCAATGATTCCGTATTGGTACCAGCTGTTTTGTGTTTTGAATTGAAGTGAACAAAACTTCGAAATAATCAGTGCCAATGTTATAAAATATATCAGTGCAGAAACAATACCTTTAAGAAAATAATGGTTCAGAAACGTAACCTGGAATATAATTTACATCAATTTAAAGAAACAGCAACTAGATAAAGAAACCTATTGTCCTCATTTGCTATAATAAAAAAAGTTGGTCTTGCCTTGCTGCTACAGTGGCATCCTTTCGAAACGCCCCCTTTATTGCGACCAAATAATAGGGACAATTCCGTGGTTGCGACAAAGATAAATTGAACAAAATGATATAAGTTCTTTCTGTATTCTGAGATAATAGGTTACCCAAACACCTACTGATTAAATTTAATATAACTACCATTAATATAAATACGATCGTTTCCAGGTGGTATTAAAACTATAGTTTTAGTGGTTTAGTCATGTATGTATTTTATATGTAAACAATATTTTTTATTATTTAAAAGTAGGTTCTTCAAGTGGTAACAAGATGAAGGCACAATGGGGATAGTGTTCATGCCAAAAAAATTGCCAAGAAGTTGTGTGTTTGAGTTTAGAACCAAAGAAAATAAGCCAAATTTTTTGTGAGGCTAGTCATGGAATCTGATGAAGATATTCAGCCTCTGATAAGATATGAAGGGGAGAGTAGCAGAGACATAGTTTTGGAGTTAACAACACAGTACATAAATACTGATCCAGAGTTCGAACAGGTAAAAATTGTAAACTGGTTTATCATCCTTTATTTTGTCTGTGTAATGCACCAGCATTACTAGTTTTAAAAGTTGACACAAGGTTAAACATTAAATAAAGTAATTAAGTTTTTATAAACCGAATGGCTAGCCATGATGTCACAGTTCTTAAGCCACTTATAAATCACACTAATATTATAAATGCGAAAGTTTGTGTGTAACTGTCTAAGTATATAAGTGTGTTTGTTTCCATTCAAATCTGTAAGTACTAAATGGATTTGAATGAAATCTGGTATGGAGGTAGCTTATACCCTGGATTAACACAGACTACTTTTTATCCCGGAAAACATTCGGTTTCTGTAGAATAGCGGGTGAAACCGCGGGGCGCAACTAGTTACTTACACAAGCCATTGATTTACAAAAATGGATTTTACTAAAACTTGTGACTACGAAATAAGCTGTATGATGACGCATGGATTTATATTGGTTTGTCGGTATTTTAATCAATGATATATTACTTAAGATTTGTTTTACCTTCAAAATGGCGCTTTGAATTCGGCTCCACTGTAGTCTGCTTACAGCTCATTGAAACCTAGCAACAAGTGCAAAAGAAGATCCGAAAAGAGATAGCTATAATGAAAACTGTCTTAAACGACAGAGACATTTTTTGCAGGGCCATTTTAAGGACTCTTAAAATATCTTTGACATTATTATATCTACATAATTTTGTGAACTTAGGATACTATTTCAGAATTTTGAGCTAGATATTAAAATATTTTTTCGACTCAACGAATGTTTGTAAAAAGTTCAGTGTTTGAAAGGATAATTATAAAAATTATTATTACAATAAAATAAAGGATAATAATAATAATAATTATTTATTTCAGGCACATTTGAGCCATATCTTAAATCTAATGTAAAATTAAATCACACTGTAAAGCGGTGTCTGTCATTACAAATAAACATAAAGTGCACAATAGTGCCTTGTAATTTTTTGTTTGTATCGGTACAAAGATCAAAGATCCAATGCCTCATAATATGTTATTAATTATTGTGATAACAGTTTAATAATTATTATCGATTATAGATATTTCGTCAATCCGTTTCACTATTCCTGCATGAAAGAGGAACAAACATACCAATAAAAATGATTTAGCATTAAGTAGAATGTACAATGTCTTATATTTTTTTTAAATAAAATAAAAGTAATATTAATAAAATTAATAGTGTCAAAAAAATGTGGAACGCTTCACGATATAATACTAAGTTAATAGCTAATATTAAGTTGGAAAAAATAAGGATATATTGCACCTAGCTGATACCCGATAAAGCATCTGTTTTTAAACGACTTCCGAAAAAAGAGGTTCTCAGTAGGGAATATGCATGTGATTCAAATATAGGTCCATTTTTTTCAAATTATATTTATTACTATAGAATAACACCTATAACGCTATTTCGTTATTTATTTGCTTTTTGATAATGATATTTAATTTAAAAAAAGTGTAAAATTCAGTCGAACTCGACTGAAAAAAAAAACTTTTCTCAGTTGAGAACCTTCTCTTTTTTGGGAAGTCATTTGAAAATACGAGGGAAATTTAAAATCCCAAAACACAATGCTATTGGCCGAATCGACTCGTCACGTCAGAATTAAAAACACTACCCAATATACAAGACATCAATATTGATAAGTGAAATGACGTCAGTGACTCTTAACAGTGGCGGGAAAAATGGCGGCGCTTAAATCGCCCGAATCTGATTGCAGTTTTAAAATAATTATTTTGGTGCCATATTTCAATACTTTTAGCCCGGTTATATTTTTTTACGGTTATGTTATAATCTAAATAATTGGTTAAAAAATATGTGCATATACCCTATTCATATGATAAAAAAAACGATGATTTACATACCAAATAAAATTGAAAGTAAACATTGTGATGCTTCAGTTGGAGTGTGTAATAAATTTCATTGATAATAAAAATGTATAAGCACACAATTATTATCAACAGTTACAATGCATTACACTAATAACTTATATTTATCTGACTCTTACAATTAATTAATATCAATAAACTTCATGTAAATGAACAATATTTTATTCATATTGTAATCAATGCTTATTGATTGTACAATAATTTTTTGATAGCGTAATTGATATTATGTAATTAATTACACAATATCGCCTGACTGACAAACTACATTGCCGTTGCATTTGAACTGTTCAAGTTTAGAGTTCTGGATGGCACTGAACTGTTAAGGGCAAGTGAGGCGGGTGACTTGCTTGTCTCCTCACTTAGAAGCATAAAAAAATAATCTTTAAGTCATTTATAGATATTTTTCAAGAGGGTTAACATTGAAATTACCTTTCAATTAGTTACAAAGCAGAAAAAAATATATGTATACAGGGTTTTTGTTAACTAGCCAACAATCTCTCCTAGGCAGCTTCCGTGATCTTATAACCGACTTCCAAAAAAAGTAGGAGATTCTCAAGTAGAATGTTTTTTTTTTGTTTTTTTTATTTATTCGTAATTATTTCTCCCAAAATAAAAACAATCACTTTGAATTGGGGCTCCAAATATGATATTAACATAAGCGGTCGCAAATGAGAAAGAACGCTGGTGCCTGGGTGAAGCTTAATGGTTCATATCTGCTCCAAAAAAAAATACAAGGATAAAAATGTTCTGTCTACGAGAGGTTGTTCACTAGTTCCCAATAATCCTAATCCTAACTAATATTATAGATCCCACAGTAAGTCTGTCTCTCTGTCTGGGTGTTTGTCATCACGGCTAAACGGCTTAATGGATCCACCTGATTTTTGCATAGATATAGCATAGATAGATAGATAGATTAACTATTTATTGTTCACACAAATTTTACATAATTTATAAACCGACTTTAAAAAGTAGCATAAGGGTCGAAGACGGACATAGGCTATTTTTTTTTTGTATGTCCACGCGAAAGAAGTCGCTGGTAACAGCTAGTAAAAATGCAAAAGTAACTTTGTCTCACAATCTGGGTGTTTGTCGTGTTTTCACGGCTAAACGGCTGAATGGATCGTACTTAATTTTTGTATAGATTTAGTTAGATCGGAGACGGATTAATTGTTTTGTACGCGAACGAAGTTGCGGTCTTTAGTATTTATATTCCGTTTTAGTTGATAAAATATTTGTATAACTTGATAAATGGCACGGACCCCGGAGTCCGTGGAGCAATATTGTAAATAAAAAAAATAAAAGTTGCGGTTAACAGCTAGTCCTGTATAAAAACGGCTTGAAAGTTTCAGAACAACTATTATTAAACGTGTGTAAATTTTTCCTTACAGGTAGTATATGGGTACCGTAAAAGCCGATGGCGGACTCTGCTGGTGGGCTTCCTGTGTGTCATCACATGCGGAGTCCCATGCCTGGTCTTCCACTGGCTGCCGACGTGGCTTCTCTACGCCACCTGTCTCAGATGCTGCTTTCAAGTCGCTGACAGAGTGCTTGTTGTGGTAAGAACACATTTTCATAAAAACAGAATTCTAAACTAATATTATAAATGCGAAAGTAACTCTGTCTCACTGTCTATCTGTCTCTCTGTCTCTCTGTCTGGATGTTTGTCGAGTTATCAAGGCTGAACGGATCGACCTGAATATTTGCATAGATATATAGCTTAAGGGTCGGAGACGGATATAAGCTACTTTTTTTATAGGTCCACGCGAACGAAGTCAATTTAAACAGCTAGTCTATTATATATAAGAACAAGCCATTTTCTTGACACATTTTCCATTTTCAACACACAGACCAAACCGCTTATGATGGCGACGTAAAATTTAAATGCAATATTCCTCAAATGTTCGGATTATTCTCGTTAGATTTTAGAGTTTTTTTTTTTCTCTTTAGATACCATTTTGCAATCATGGATCTATCGAGAACTCTTTTCTCAGTACATCCATTGGTCGATGGATCTATTCAGAATTTTTCTTCTCGTCAAATCCCATTCTGAAATTATGGATCTATTGAGATATATATATATATATTTACCTATGGAAATCATTTTTCATGCTAAGCCAATGAAACTCGGTTTGTGTACTAAGCATAAAAAATAACATGTGTATAACAATTACATAATAATGTCTCAGGATTTTTCGAAAATGTACCCCTAAGCAGGGGAGAGGGGGTGTTTCATTTACTGTAGCCTAGGCGCGGGCAAGCTAGTATCAAATATGTAGTACGGTTCAAGGTTAAAAAAAATAATGGTTAAAAAATATATATGTAAATTGACATTAAACATAGGTAAACAAAAATGAAATAAAAAAAATATTTTCGTTTCAGGAAACATACCAAAGAAAATGCAAAAGCTTTTACATACACAACATAATAGAGAAAGACATTGCAGATGCAAGGTAAGGTTTTCTTTCTCACTACCTGATAAGCATTGATTCATCATCATCATCATCGTCTGCCTGATGACGTCCACTGCTGAACCAAGGACCTCTTACAGTGCCAAAGTGAAAGACAATTTGCGATTTGCATCCACCGGTGGTGAAATGTTCTTGAGTGGCAACCACGAACTGGAATACGCAGAGAAGGCAGGCCTCCCACAATCGACGTGTACCGACGAAATTGTGAAAGTCGCGGGCAAGCGGTGGATGCATGTGGCTAGTTGTCGGTCGGTGTGGCGGTCTAAGGGGGCTTATGTTCAGCAGTGGTCGTCTTCCGGCTGATGATGATGATAATAATCCTCCGGTTGCACGCGACTTTCAAAATGTTCAGGGAATGGAGAAAAAAGGTTCCTGAGTGGTGACCACGAACTGGAAGACGCAGCGTAGGTAGGCGTCCCACTAGGTGGACTGAATTTCGAAGTATTGATTATGATTGAGCATAATGAAGTTTATTTTTTCCAGTGGGCTATTGAACGAGGCTTTCCAAGATGAAGATCTAGTAAGGGAGAAAAATTCAGTGGAAAGTGCCGATGCGTTACACACTCCTCTTCATTTGGATGACGGGACTACCCTAAGTGAGTTTTTTTTTCTCTTTCCTCCTAAGAGGATTTTGGCGTCGCACGTCGTACTTGCCAGTGTCAAGTATACATGTATATTTTCAAGTTTTGTTAGATTTTATCAAACAAGTCATAGTCACAGTCAAGGGCGAGCAAAGCAAGTCACGGTCAAGTCCAAGTCGTGCCCCGGTAACGTGGTGAAAACTTTACTAGAGGCTTTTATGGAGTTTTGGAAACAACACGAAAATTCACGTTTCACGACATTATACCATTCACCAACACTCGTGCACGTTCACGAACACTTAACAGGTAAAAATTCACTGTTTTTGCATATTAACACTCGAAATAACACAAGTTTAGGAAAATAATACGCGACATGAATTCTTCACGTTCCCGCCAAAACTCTGAGTGAGTCTTACTTTTATAATTATCCTGTCACGAAAATAGTGGAACAGACTTTAAACTCACCAGCTTGGTCATGGTGGGCGCTGACACCATGTCAGTTTACCCCAATGTACAAGACACCCCAGCAGGCCCAGCACGGGCGCCGGGATAAAGTTATGTCCACTCGTTTTGTCTTCGCGTCAACGTGACAAAGCTAGAATATGGATACATCCGTCTCGTTCTCGCGGGATAAATATGGTGGACTAAATTCTATCCCGGCGCCCGTGGTAGGCCAGCTGGAGTTTTGCCGGGAACGTCATTGTATTTTCAAAACTTGTGTTATTTCGAGTGTTAACGGTGGATTTTTTATTCCTCGCTGTTGAACCTAGTTCAGCTTTACATGTGAGAGCGAAAGTTTATTTCGTTCCAGATTATATCGTTGTATTCGAGGTAATATTTTTTTTTTTTAATTTGCATCACTAGCTTAGCGAGCTAACATACGATGCGCGGCCCGCACCGTTCAAGGAGATAAAAAGTTATTCGTTTATAATAAACATATTTTTCACCCTAATACCTATCTCTATTACAATGTCAATTTGTATCTGCATGTGGGAGAAAAGATTGTATCAAATCGCAGCTTCGTTCTAAGGATTGAAAGGTCTAAAGCTAAAAATATTATTCTGTATCAGCCTTTAAGCATCCCACTGCTGAGATATCAGCCTACCCTCAAAGAATGATAAGGCCATATCCGCCACGCTGGCACAGTGCAGGTTGGCGGATTCACATACGCCATCGAATTTCTTCTCCGGAAATATGCAGATATCCTCACGACGTTTTCCTTAACCGAAAAGCCAGTGGTAAATTCTTATGTACGTTCCAAAGAACTCATTGGTACGTACCCGCCCGGGTTCGAACCCACGACCCCACGAATGTGAGGCGAAAGTGCTGCTACTGAGCTATATTATTAAAAAAGAACAATTTATTTATTATTATTTCAGACACCCAGCATTACCGGTACTTTCGCCACAAAAAGCAGAACTTAATATGGGACAACAGTCGCGCACAGTGGAGTCGGCTGGCGGGCATCGAGAGCGGGGCCACGTGCGCCCAGCTGCAGGCCATGGCGGCCCGCCCGCCCTCCAGCGAGAGGCGGCTCCGGATGTGAGTGCTGGACCTAAGCTCAATAAGACAATCATTCTTTCTATATTGTTCTAAAACCCACAATCAGGATCATACTGTCTGTCCAGTCCTATGTTCTTATTCTTATTCTAGATGGGGGCGATAAGTCCCACAGCCTCGCTCCGCTATTTCAAGGAGCTGGGTTGGCTCGAGTAGACAATAGCAGACACCCAATGAAGGACGTCAGTCCAGTCCTATGTTGTTCTTATTATATTTTTTTCCTTTTCATCATCAGCCCGAAGACGTGTACTGCTAAACAAAGGGCTGCTTAATCTTAAAGGAGTTAATCCCCACGCTTGGCAGGTGGTTTGCAACGCTCACGCTCTTTGGTAAGAGGACGCTGCTGGCTGTCCGTACTCCGGTGGTTCTGCTTGCAGTTTTAGGATATATCCTGGGGCCTTATCCCGTTACTCTGGTGGCGATGGTCTTCGTTTGCTATCCTGCTCGCTCGCATGGTGCGAGTAAGTTGGCGCGAGTGGGACGGCACGCGATGACCATTGCCACCAGATTTACGGGATAAGGCCCCAGGTCCCATTATTTGCTTTTAAACAGCAGTATCTGTCAATCTTGACGTTCTCCAATATTTATTTATTTATCTTAAAATTATTTGACAAAAATCTAGTGGACCTCTTGAGGAAGAATGTGGAATACCTACCCACCATATACAAGGTGTTACTGAAAGGTGCAACGGTATTGAAAGGTATGTATGTACTCATAATTATGAACTACTTTTACTACGGGACGAAACCTGAAATCGCGGGAAAAAAGACAATGACACTTGACAAAATGTATGGCACAGCTGTTTTTTCTCTCTCGCGATTTCAGGGTTCGTCCCATAGCAAAAGTTGGCCTTAATGATGAGTACATACATACCATTCAATTTTTTTTCTTCAAAATTCTTTCAACCTTTTTGTTCCTTTCTGCGACACGTTGTATATTTATCTGTAAAAACGAGACGGTTCTAAAAACGTACCCCAGTATAACCCCACGTGCTATTTCCAGGTTAAACATCTACGGTCTCAACGAGATAAAAGTCCCCGTCCAGGGGATCCTAACCCTCGTCCTTCTGGAGGTCTTCAACCCGTTCTACGTGTTCCAGCTGTTCACCATCGCAGTGTGGCTAGCGGAGCCTTACTACTACTACTGCGTGGCAGTAGTACTAATGTCTACGTTTGGCGTAGCTACGTCTGTCATACAGACTAAAAAAGTAAGTTAAAAAGTTTAATTTCCAGGTGGTGTTTAGGTATCTTACTATGAAAACTGACGTGGTTTTGATACATTTTGTTTTAATAAAACGGGAATACTCACGTTAAATTGAGTCGGTTATTCCGACTATAGTTTCGATCACATTCGGTGACCTTTAATAAATTGATAAAGGTCACCGAATGTGATCGCAACTATAGTCGGAATAACCGACTCAATTTAACGTGAGTATTCCCGGGAATACTCACGTTAAAACGGGAATACTCACGTTAAATTGAGTCGGTTATTCCGACTATAGTTTCGATCACATTCGGTGACCCTTAATAAATTGATAAAGGTCACCAAATGTGATCGAAACTATAGTCGGAATAACCGACTCAATTTAACGTGAGTATTCCCGTTTTATTAAAACAAAATGTTTAGGTATCCTTACGTTTCAGGCTCTTCGCAGTTTTCCTGGTAATCCTGTTCCTGGTTTTTTGTAATGTAGTGCCTTTTGGAGAAACTCAGAGTCGCACACCTGGCAATGGAGAGATCGACGCTCGGAGTTTCTTTGCGCGATAAAATTAGGAAAGAGGATTTTCGTCGAAGAACAAAAGTCACCGACGTAGCTTTCAGGGTTTGCAAGCTGAAGTGGCCAAATGATGTCTTGAAAAACTGATATCCGCTAGGGAAGATGGGTTCTTGAGTGTCGACCATGGATCGGAAGACGCAGCGCAGGCAGGCCTCCCGCTAGGTGGATCGACGTCATTGTGAAAGTCGCGGGAAGCCGGTGGATGCAATTGGCAGGTGGCACCGACCTAAGTGGGCCTATGTTCAGCAGTGGACACAGTGATGATAAATAAATAATGGTTGACGTTTTTCACACAGCGCCATCTAGCCCCAAACTAAGCAAGCTTGTACTATGGGAACCAGATAACTGATAGAATACATAAATACTTATTTTTTTTTTTGTAAATACATACATAGATACAAAGAAACACCCAGCCATAGAACAAACATCCATGTTCATCGCAAAAATGTTTGTCCTGGGTGGGAATCGAACCCACTACCTACAGCTCAGAAGTCTGAAATCTTTCCACTGAGCCACAAGGCTACTCGATGATGATCATTCTGTAATGAATTGCACAAGTGGGGAAAGCATGAGCAATCCCAAACCTAATAACCTCCATGAATTGTTTCAGAATCAAGAAAGCTTACGCGCCACAGTAGAAGCCCACGACACGGTCCAGCTGTGGGACGGGCGCGCCGTGGACAGCCGGGCGGTGTCCCCGGGGGACGTGGTGGTGCTGCCGGCGCGCGGCTGCACGCTGCACTTCGACGCGGCGCTGCTCACCGGGTCCGCCGTGCTCAACGAGAGCATGCTCACTGGTAATACTGCGCGGCTGCATACTACACTGAAGGTGTCGGAGTTTTGGCGGGAATGTTCTGTTTTGGTGGAAAATATTAGCTAGTCTATTTTTTTCTTCTCTTTCCTCCCAAGAGGATTATGGCGTCGCACGTCTTATGCATTTGCCAGTGTCAAGTATACTCATATTTTTTCAAGTTTTGGTGAATTTTGTCAAATTAGTCATAGTCATAGTCAAAGGCGAGCAAAGCAAATCACGGTCAAGTCCAAGTCATGCCCCAGTAAAGTGGTGAAAACTTTACTAGAGCCTTCTATGGAGTTTTGGAAACAACACGAAAATTCACGTTTCACGACATTATACCATTCACCAACACTCGTGCAGGTTCACGAACACTTAACGGGTAAAAATTCACCGTTTTTACACATTAACACTCGAAATAACTCAAGTTTTGGAAAATAATAAAATGACGCGACATGATTTCTTCACGTTCCCGCCAAAACTCCTAGCTAGTCTATATTATGACAAATCCCAGAGACACCTTTTTTTTTCTCTTAAGTTTTGGCTCCACACATGTATTTAGCCAATATCAAGTAGTGCAATATTTCAAGTGAAGTCAAATATTTCACCATTAAACAAGTCTCAGTCACAGTCTAAGTCAAGCAAAGTAAGTCACGGTCAAGTCCACGTCATGCCCCAGTAAAATAGTGGAGACTTACTAGAGGTCTCTATGGAGTTTTGGAAACAACAAGTCACGTTTCACAACATTATACTATTCACCAATACTCGTGCACGTTCACGAACACTTAATAATATAATAAAAAAATTAAAATTATATTAGTCATAATATAGACTAGCTAATATTTTCCACAGTTGATTGCATTCATGATTTTTAGAAGGCTTTGTTAGGGCGCGGTTTTGGCCTCGGTGAGGATTACGGTGACAGCGAAGCGGACGCTGGCGAGAGCGACGACGGCTTCGTTTGTAAGAAAGTGTTCTGTCGCTCTACTACAGACCAGTTGAGGTCGATATTCGTGAATTAGTCACATCGTTAACGTTCCGCCGTCATTGTGTGCTGCCCGCCGAGGTTCAAAACGCAACCTTATGTGAAATTCTAAACTTCACTTTGGGCAAAGTGAAGATTTCAACTTCACTTGAGGCAAAGTGAAGGTCTAAACTTCACTTGAGACAACGTGAAGATTTCAATTTCAACTAAGGCAAAGTGAAGGTCTAACTAAACTTCACTTCGGGCAAAGTGCAGATTTCAACTTCACTTGAGGCAAAGTGAAGGTCTAAACTTCACTTGAGACAACGCGAAGATTTCAATTTCACTTAAGGCAAAGGGAAGGTCTTAATTACACTTAAGGCTAAGTGAAGGTCTGAAATTCCCTTTACACAAAATGAAGATCTAAACTCTCTTGAGGCAAAGTGAAGGTCTAACTAAACTTCACTTTAGGCAAAGTGAAGGTCTAAATTCACTTTAGGCAACGTGAAGATTTCAACTTCCTTTTAGGCAAAGTTTGGGTCTTAACTTAACTTAACTTCAGTTTAGGTAACATGAAAATTTCAACTTCACTTAAATCAAAGTTATGTTCTAAAGTCCTTCGCACATGCATAATTTGCAAGAAGTGCAATGATTACGTTCCAAAACATTAAAAGTAAACCTTAAACCATATAACATAAGGTTCATTCCGCAGGCGAATCCGTCCCGGTGTCAAAGACGGCGCTGCTCCGAGTGGACAAGCCGTTCGACATGAAAGAACACGCCTCCAGCATACTCTTCTGCGGCACACTGGTCAAACAAACGCGGTACTACGACAACGAGCCTGTGAAGTGAGTTAATACAAAAGAAAAGGAAAAAAAAAAAACTGCCCTCTATTCATATTATATATACCATTTGATTACCAAACGGCGATCCAATCTGGCCCAATCGATTGTAATAAAACAGAAAACTGCGTAAGCAACATGTTCAGCTTGACAATGTCCCCGACTTGTGTTGGGGGAAGTACAGGTGGAACAACAAAAAAAAAAAATATGATTTAATACACAATACACGTGACAGAAAAAGATTCTGAGTGAGTTATAACGAGAGTAGAGACGTTTCTAAAATACTATGTTTCAGTTTTTATAAACTATATTTTAATCGGATTTTGTAGCGGTTTAAACATTAGCTAACATACGTGAGCGCCATCTAGTTTAATGCTGTTTTTTTGGGGGTAAACCTTTTTTGTATGAGATTGTCATTCTTCTCGTATAATTTTCTTATGATGCCAAATGCTCCGGTAATCATTATCGCCGAGGTGGTCTTTGATATAATGTTTGTACACCATCGTATTATTATCACGTTCATCGTATTTCGTTTATTTGCAGTGGTAGGGCTCTCTTGCAGAGTCCGCCTGGGGAAATACCACACCTTTGCCAGTTATTCAACCGCCAATCAATAGTATGCAATATTACTGTGTTCCGGATTGAAGGGCAATGTTTCCAGCGTAATTACTGGGCATACAGAGATTTAACATCTAACATCTCAGAGTGACGAGCGCAGTGCATTGCCGCGCATAGTTTTGAACTGTTGAAGTTCAACATTCTGGGTGGCACTGAACTGTTATGGGCAAGCGTGAAGCTTAACTTCAGGTGAGCGACTTGCTCGTCTTGACACCTAGTAACATTAGTTTAATGCTGTTTTTTTTTGGGGGTAAACTTTTTTTGTAATAGATTGTCATTCTTCTCGTATAGTTTTCCTATGACCTAATGTTGAGTTTTATTCCGGTAGAGCCCTAGTCCTCCGGACGGGCTACAACACCAGCAAAGGGCAGCTGGTGCGCAGCATCCTGTACCCGGTGCCGGCGGACTTCAAGTTCGACCGCGACTCCTACAAGTTCATTATCATCCTCGCGGCCATCGCCGTCTGTGGGCTCGCATACACTGTCGCTTTGAAGGTAAACATTCATTTTCGGCTGAAACCTAATCATCACTGATATTTTACATGCTATACAATTTTAAATTTAATTATTTTTTTTATGAAGAATTTTGTATTTGTAGTAATTTTAATTAATTTAGTTTGACTGGAATGTTGCTGGCTTGTCATACGCCTTGGCGTTGCTGTAAGTGTGACAGGCATTTAATAATAAATAAATAAATAAATCCCATAATGCAAAAAAAAAACTTGCAAGACAGATTTCAATATAGCAAACTCTTTTACTCTCTTACTTATCGAATATTCTTTCGCACTCTTTGACGGAACTTGGTTGCTAGGTTACAATGAGCTGTAAACGGACTGCAGCGGAGCCGAATTCAAAGCGCAATTTTGGAGACAAAATCCAATTTCATTGCTAAGGTTTTTTTTTAAAATTTTGGATCCACACAGTGTATTTATTGTATGTGTATGTAACAAAAATCACACCAAAGTGATGATTATAATGTTTATTTTTGTAGGCATACCGCGCCCTAACCCCCGGCGACATCGCGATCAAGGCCCTCGACATAATAACGATAGTGATTCCCCCGGCGCTGCCCGCCGCCATGACGGTGGGCCGGCTGTACGCCGTGTCGCGGCTGCAGCGCGCGCGCGTCGCCTGCCTCAACACCAGGGCCGTCAACGTCTCCGGCTCCATAGACTGCATCGCGTTTGATAAGGTGAGGTTGTGCACTGTCCACAGGTTACCCCCTCTAGATTCTGCACATGGACCGATCGAAGCGTTCCACGAGTCTGCATTTAGTATTCGGATTTAGTACCTCCTAAACCAAGCAAAGAACTTTGATGCGGTTTTAACCATCAGTTTATAAATTTTACACCTCCTTTTATGAAATCAAAAATTATTATATTTAATATAAATTAAAAGTTGTGGATTTTTGTTCATTAGATGTTCGTGAACATGCACGACTGAATAGTGTAATGTCGTGAAACGTGACTTTTCGTGTTGTTTCCACAACTCCATATAAACCCTTAGTAAAGTCTCCACCACTTTACTGGGGGCATGACTTGGACTTGACTTGGACTATGACTGAGTTTTAATTGTGAAATAGTTTTACTTCACTTGAAATATTACAAAACTTGACACTGGCTTGACACAATGTGTGAAGCTAACATTTAAAAGAGAAAAAAATGTAATTTATCCCACAGACCGGCACTCTGACTGAAGATGGTCTCGACATGTGGGGCGTGGTTCCAGTGAGCCCCGCGACTTCGCCCTCGCGGCTCGGGACTCCGCTGCGGGACCCCCGCACCCTGAACGACCTCCACGAGCTGAAGATAGGCATGGCCACTTGTCACAGTCTCACGCTGTTGGACGAAGAGCTTTGTGGGGACCCGCTCGATCTTAAGGTAAACCAACATATTACACTAGATACCGCATTACGAGATTCGTTGTTCCTACAAAAAGTCACCAAAATTTGAGGAAGGTGCGGGTCGCGGGGAGTGCGACCGAGCGTTCTCATTGGCTAGCTCAAGGTTACGCCTACTCGCGCCTAACAATCAACCAATAGGAGTAATTTCTTATAAGTTTAAAAAAAAATGTAATTTGGTGACGAGACGAGCAAGTCCTGCAAAGACATGCAAACTAACTAATTTGCATGTCTGATCTGTGGTAGTTATTGGCTGTTAAAACTTAATGTAATATCTATGTTACCCATTAACGAGCAAATAAAGAATTGAATTGAATTGAAAATGTCATTCAAATCCTTTTCACCGTTACAGAGTTGAACGGGACCAAACGCACAACACGCCTAGCGCTTACACTTCCTTAGCTATGTACAATCTGGTGTGAACAATAAATAGTTTATTTATCTATGTTACATACAAACATACTTACACACAAACTTTCGCATTTATAATATTAGTGTGAAGTGTGGTGCTTAGTACTCAAATCAAGTATCATTGGTTAGCATGAACAAAGTTTTTGGGTCCATTTTACCCGTTTAGAAGTGGAATTACACAAAACCCGTTCTTATCGTTCACTATTCATTGTTCATTCATTGTTCATTTGTTCATTCAGACTATTTGAGGAGTATTTGCTTTAATCACGTCTCTATCATAAGCGGTTTGGTCTGTGCGTTGATTCCTAGATAAGAACTTGTTATTTTATATATACAGATGTTCGAGTCGACCGGCTGGACGCTGGAGGAGCCTAACGTCCCCGACCCCGCGAAGTACGAAATACTGATGCCCACGATCGTGAAGCCGAAAAAGACCGCTAACATCAACGTGGACGATATTCATGTAAGGCACAGATTATTTACAGATACCACGTTTCGTTAACTCACCAAAGTCGGAGGATAGCGTGGGTTGCGGGGACTGTGTACAAGTTGAAACGGAATGAGATGCAGATAAGTTTAGTTCTGTAAGATTAGTTTAGTTTAGAGAGTATCGTTAAGTTAGTAAGTAGTAGTTAAGAAGGCGCTTACTCTGGTTCCCGCTATCTCGTTCGCAATTCATAAACATTTTTTTAATTAAAAAGTTCAGAAATTAAAAAAAAATGTCTCTTTTTCCTTTTTCTGAGCCAAATTTAGAAATAATAATATGAAAATTGTTATAAAATAATGACAATGGAATTCTAAAGACAATAACAAGACATTTTTTTTTTAAATTCTTTTTTTATTACAAAATGTCTATAAAGTGCGAATGAGATAGCGAGAAACAGGGTTAGCGTCCTCTCAAGTAAGTTATAACAGAATCGACGCCAATATAATGTTTATGTTTTAAATTAATTCTCATTTTGGTCCATACAAGTTTTTTTTTTAATGTACAAAATTGTCGAATGCTCAGTTACTATATGTAAAATGCTTTAACTAAATTGAAAATATAACTTAGACAAGTTAAATATAATAAAGGATATTTAAATGACATCCTTAGAAATATTATATTCTTTAAAAAAAGTGAAACCGGCCTTAAGGTGAGGTCCAATCGCAAAACAACAAAAAGTAGCATTTTTCAGCGCTTTGTTCGAAGTGACGAGATTACTTAATCAGGTGCAAAAAATACTGCAGATAGAAAATAAAACTGAAATTACGTTTAACCGAATAAAATTTCGAAAATATGTCTTAGTTACAAAATAAAAAATCGCAAAATGACCCCCTGAAAAACCCTTCTGAAATCAAAGGCTCTGAAATTTCAGCGGTAACTACAAATTTTCTTTTACAAATTAAATATACAGGGTAGTGGTTTATACGGCGAACCAGGTCGTTTTTTTATTTGATTTGTATATTTCCAATAATCGGAAAAAAAGCAATGAAAAACTACAATTTACCGTTTTCTCATCAAGTATGATAAGCGATTTTCAACTTTAAACCTTAGAACCTTTTCATTTCAAATCACGATCAGTTCTCGCCTTAACATTTTCTCAGCGAGAAAATTATTTTAATAATTTTTTTTCCGCTTTAGATGCCTTTAGAAGTGGGCATAGTACAGCAGCACCAGTTCGTGTCATCTCTGCAGCGGTCGAGCGTGGTAGTACGCTTGCTGGGCGAGACTGTGGCGCGGGTGTACTGCAAGGGCGCGCCTGAGATGCTCGTCACGCTGTGCGACCCGACCACTGGTGAGTTTTATCCGTAGACAGAGAAAGCAATACGATAATATAGACGGCTGCATACATGTCTCTTTCCCACAGAAAAAAAAAACATGAAAAATTAAGTATAATTCGTGAAGAATAAATGACCAAGTTATAATGTTTCTGTCCCGTAGCGTATGTTCAGTTTTTTTTCAAGGGTGGGTTATTATTACTGCATCCTGATTGGTCTAAAATCGGTAATGGTAATCGTGATTGGTTGATATATAATTATGATTCATTTTAATCCGCAGTTCCGGACAACCTGTACGAAGTTCTCAACTCTTACGCCGAGAAGGGCTACCGCGTGATAGCGCTCGCCACTCGCATGATGGAGATCAATCTGAAACAGATACAGACCATGACTAGAGACGAGGTAAGAAAAGGACAAACAATATTAAAAAGACGATTACGATAGTCACTTAATTCGAATTTATAATTGACCGAGCGAAGCGAAGGTCTCAGAGTTTACTGGGACAAATCGGCATTTGTATGTATGTTTGTGTGTATATTTATATTTGTCCGATGATAACTTGCGAACCGTTGATCCGACCTTCATGAAATTTTGTAGGCAATAATTGAAATCGAATATGAGCTGAATCGGTCCAGGGGTTGTAAAGATGTAGGGGTCGCGAGGTCTCAGTTCGGTGCGAACTACTAGTATTAGTGAGGATTAGTTAGCATATACCTTTTTTTCGTAGACACTTTGGAAATAATCGTCCACGATTATTTCCAAAGTGTCTAAAAAAGTAAAAAAAAAAAGTAAAGTGTTTTTGATAAATAAAGTTTGATAAGATGTTGTTTATTGTCGGCAGCTAGAATCCGAGCTGGAGTTCCTGGGTCTGGTGATAATGGAGAACCGACTGAAGGCGGCCACCACCGGCATCATCAGGGAACTGAAGGAGGCCAACATACACGTCGTGATGATCACCGGTCAGTCCGAACATCGTAATACAATACTATAAGTGGTTGCGCAGAGTGGTTCGTCTTACAATTTGTCTTTGTCTTACAATCGATATGTACTTAATCGCTTACGAGATTAGGACCACTCAGCGCAAAATGTAATCGTGTCTCAAAAACTCAATTCAATTTGTCCCAGTAAACTGAGATCCTTGCTTTGCTCGGTCAACTACAAACAAATTGCTTTATGACTTTCTAGTACCTAGGTCGGTGTCCGTATTACTTGTTACCAAGTACTTTTGCGTTTGGGTTGTAAATTTGGCAATCGTTTTTGTACCAATAAATAAATACATATTTGATTTTGATATATTTGATTTTATAACACAGCCTAAAATCATTTTTGCACAGTTATCCTTATTTGGATATAACCACTGTCATTACCATTTTTCATAATCAGTTACGAAAGAATGATTTTTATTATCTTCATAAAATTCTAAAACACAGCCTAAACCAGTGGGTATGATTTAAAATATTTTTCATACCCAGTGGACCCACTGGACCCACTGGTTTAGGCTTCTTAATGAAATTTTGCATGGGAATTCCTGGTTTGGTTTACCGTCATACCTAATATATTTTTCACAACCAGTTACGAAAGAATATTTTTTATTATTTATCTTCATAAAATTCTATGCCAGTGGGTCTAGAAGAATGAAATTTTGCACAGGAATTCCTGGTTTGATTCATCGTCAAACCTAATAAATAATTTTCGTAACCAGTTACGAAAGCATGTCTCTGACCAAGCGTATATTCGCAGGCGACAACGTCCACACGGCGGTCAGCGTGGCCAGGGAGTGCGGCATCCTGGAGAGCGGCGAGCGCGTCGTGCACCTGGACACGGACTTCACCGGCCCGGCGCCGGTCGTCTACTGCGAGAGTCGACTGCACGGGGTAAGATCATCATCATCATACATCATACCAGACGACGTCCACTGCTGAACGAAGGCCTTCCCCTTAGAAAAGGGAGGTGTCGGTATGACAATAGATTTTTAAGACACCATTAAAGTGCTAGTGATGAAACCAGTGAAATAATTTAGTAAAATAAATAAGTGTTATCGAGGTCGAGGTCGTCGAGGTATATAAATAAATAAACTATTTTTAGCGTGGTTAAGTTACATAAAATTAAATAAGTGTTAGTTAGTATGTTAATTTTTATATATATTTGTTGCTATTTGTTTTTATTGTTGTCTTTTCAATCAAATTTTTTATTATTACATTATCATCTTCCATTCTTGCCACAAGAAAAACTTCAGTTTTTCTTTAAATAATTCTTTGTTTTAAGTTAGTTTTTTAACCTTAGAATATGGTCCATGGATGGGCGAATTGGGGCCCAATGGAAAAGAAATGATAAATAAATAAAAATAACAATCCCCACGCTTGGCCGGCGGGTTTTTTTGTTTTAGTTTAAAAAGTTATCATGTTTTTTTTTTAATGTAAATAATGTGTGGTACTCTACTTTTTTCGACGCAAAAAAAAAATGTCACTTTAAGTGCCCATAACAACGAAGATATAGCGAAATAAAAGTTTTCATTTCTTTTCACAGTTCATAACATATTAAAAAAAAAAACATCGAAATCAGATAAAATTTGAGGCGGGTATGCTTTTTGTATTGACAAGATGCCGGTGTACTGTTTTCTTAATTAAGTACCCTCTCAAAGTATGTCCGTGTCTAACCGAATCACAGATCACACTAGATACCGCATTACGAGATTAGTTGTTCCTACAAAAAGTCACCAAGCGACCGAGCGTTCTCATTGGCTATCTCAAGCTTACGCCTACTCGCGCCTAACAAGCAACCAATCAGAGTTATTTTTTATCAGTGTATTTAGACTGATGCGTGGTGCGCTTCGAGCGTCCTGAATGCAGAATCTAAGGTGTGATCTGTGAACCGAACACTCTGAAGAAGATATTAGACATTTTTGTATAACAAAAGTCAATTGTATAACACAGGTGAGTGTAGGGCGTCGAGTGCCGCTGGAGCGGTCGTGGCGCAGCGTGGACAGTGGGCGCGGCTCGTGGCGCTCCGCCGCCGGCTCGGGAGCCCCCGGGGACGCGGAGGCGCCGCCGGACGAGCCGCGGTACAAGATCGTCATGACCGGCGACACCTGGCGGGTATGTATCTTCGTCGAGTAGTCTTGAGGACTTCTATAGATTCTTCTACTAGATATTACTAACTGTTAACCGCGACTTAGTTCGCTTGCACCAATACAAAAATATGGCCTATGTCCGTCTCCAATCCTTAAGCTATAAGTATGCATTAATTCAGGTCGATCCGTTTAGCCATGATAACGCGACAAACACCCACACAGAGAGACAGATAGACTGATAGACAAGAGTTACATTCGCATTTATAATATTAGTAAGTATTAACGTCAACATCATCATCAGCCAAAACACGTACACTGCTGAACAAAGACCTCCGGCCTTTGTTATAATCCCTACGCTTGGCAGGCGGCTTGGGGCTTACACAGACACTACACACATGTCATTTATATACAAGCGAAATTGTGTGGTGAAGTCTAAGGTGGTCACCGCGTATGAATAGTGCGAGTGAGACAGTTGCGAAAGTTTTTGCAAACGAAAATCATCCGATTTGACGTATAACTATGTAAAATCGACCGATCTGACGTATAACTATGTAAAATCGACCGATCTGACGTATAACTATGTAAAATCGACCGATCTGACGTATAACTATGTAAAATCCACCGATCTGACGTATAACTATGTAAAATCGACCGATCTGACGTATAACTATGTAAAATCGACCGATCTGACGTATAACTATGTAAAATCGACCGATCTGACGTATAACTATGTAAAATCGACCGATCTGACGTATAACTATGTAAAATCGACCGATCTGACGTATAACTATGTAAAATCGACCGATCTGACGTATAACTATGTAAAATCGACCGATCTGACGTATAACTATGTAAAATCGACCGATCTGACGTATAACTATGTAAAATCGACTGACCTGACGTATAACTATGTAAAATCGACCGACCTGACGTATAACTATGTAAAATCGACCGACCTGACGTATAACTATGTAAAATCGACCGACCTGACGTATAACTATGTAAAATCGACCGACCTGACGTATAACTATGTAAAATCGACCGACCTGACGTATAACTATGTAAAATCGACCGACCTGACGTATAACTATGTAAAATCGACCGATCTGACGTATAACTATGTAAAATCGACCGATCTGACGTATAACTATGTAAAATCGACCGATCTGACGTATAACTATGTAAAATCGACCGATCTGACGTATAACTATGTAAAATCGACCGATCTGACGTATAACTATGTAAAATCGACCGATCTGACGTATAACTATGTAAAATCGACCGACCTGACGTATAACTATGTAAAATCGACCGACCTGACGTATAACTATGTAAAATCGACCGACCTGACGTATAACTATGTAAAATCGACCGACCTGACGTATAACTATGTAAAATCGACCGATCTGACGTATAACTATGTAAAATCGACCGACCTGACGTATAACTATGTAAAATCGACCGACCTGACGTATAACTATGTAAAATCGACCGACCTGACGTATAACTATGTAAAATCGACCGACCTGACGTATAACTATGTAAAATCGACCGACCTGACGTATAACTATGTAAAATCGACCGACCTGACGTATAACTATGTAAAATCGACCGACCTGACGTATAACTGTGTAAAATCAATTACGATTGACGACCGTCGCGCGCAGGTGCTCCGCGAGCAGTACGCGGGCGTGGCGCCGCGCGTGGTGGAGCGCGGCGCGGTGTTCGCGCGCATGACCTCCGACCAGAAGCAGCAGCTCATCGTGGAGTACCAGGCGCTCGGGTACTACGTCGGTCAGTACGCTCCTATTTCACGCCGGCAGAAGCCCGCGGCTCAACGCGCTTTCTTAAGGGTCGGAATTTTTGGCTCGGCTATCTCGCTCACGCATTTGAAGTTTTTTTTGTGATGCAAAATTATGCCGTGTACTTTTGAAAAGTGTGCTCCTGTAGCTCATTCTTAAGCATTTTAACTTCATGCTATACAGAGAGCGCACTATATTGAACTATGACGTCACTTTCATTTGCGAGCTACAAATTCTAAACACACGCTTCGCAGGAAAGAGACAAAGCATTCTCAAGACCAACCAAAAAATTTATACCTATAACTTTATTATCCGATTAAAATTATTTTTCAGTTACGTATATCATATTTAATTATGTATTTTACTAAGCTTATTATTAAAAAATATATTAGTCATCTACCCCTTTTCAAAAGTAAACTATTTACTACAATTTTACTATTATTTTATACAGCTTTGTCCTAGCAAAGTGCTACTTACATACAACATACATTTTATACAACTTTGTTCTAAAATAATAAAACTTTCATACGACATACATTTTATACAACTCTGCTTTGTAAAACTTGTATAAAAATGGGTGTCGAGTTACCTCAGTTACCTCAATCAGAAATTAATGTGTTGTACTCATGTGCAGGCATGTGCGGCGACGGGGCGAACGATTGTGGCGCCCTCCGCGCCGCCCACACCGGCATCTCGCTGTCGGAGGCCGAGAGCAGCGTGGCGGCGCCCTTCACGAGCGCGCAGCCCGACATCGCGTGCGTGGCGCGCGTGCTGCGCGAGGGCCGCGCCGCGCTCACCACCAGCTTCGGCGTCTTCAAGTTCATGATCGCCTACTCCCTCACGGAGTTCTTCTCGGTCGCCTTCCTCTACTACTTCGACTCCAATCTAACCGACTTCCAATTCCTATTCATAGATGTCGCTATGATAGTTAACTTCGCATTCTTCTTCGGTATGACCGAGGCTTATACGGGCAAGTTATGTAGGATACCCCCTCTGACGTCTCTGTTAGGGTTAGTGCCGCTTTCGTCTCTGGTAGGGCAGATGGTTCTGATCGGCGTCGCTCAATATCTGAGTTACTACGCGTTGACTTTATTCCCTTGGTATGTCAGACATACGTACGAAGGCGACGAAGCGAACGAGTGTTGGGAGAATTATGCGATCTTCGCCGTATCTATGTTCCAGTACGTCATAATGGCGATTGTTTTCAGCCACGGCGCGCCGTACAGAAAATCCTTAATAACAAACAAGCAGTTGACCGTCAGTATGATGATTATGACTGGACTGTGCGTGTACATAGCAGTGTCTCCGGCGGACTGGCTCGCCGCCTTCCTCCAGTTGAGGATGCCCAAAGATGCCTTACTGTGCTACATTGTACTGTGTATCGCGGCGGTGCATTTCCTCGTAGCGTTATTCTTCGAGCGCGTGATCATACAATATTGTATGGAGAGTAAGCTTATGCTGCCCGAATGTTTAAAGGAGAAAAGGATTAGAAAAACGCCGCATTTGATTATTAAAAGAGAATTGACTGATATGGATTATTTGGACTGCGGCAGCGTGGTATCTTATGACAAAGAAAACGCCTCTGAATCCTCGACCTCGGATAAAGGTAGGTGAGTGAGGATGAAAATTAACGCCAAAGGTTTTAGTTTTAAGAAGAAACTTATTTAGCCGACGAATATTTACTAAGAAATGGTATATGAGGTAGAATAACAATTATAAATGACCCGACTTGATTGACATCAAAATGTTGGTTGTCTCTTTCTCTCGTTGTCACGGGCCGTCTTTCTTTGTCTCTGTTGATTTTCGACGAGCGAGACAGAGCGACGAATGTAACTTAAGGGTGTCTACACATGGCCCGACCCGACATCGCTTGAAAGAAATGGCTATATATAAGTTTCTGGGGAAGCGAAAGGGAGAAGCTATAACCTTAATAGTTTGTATCTTTTGCTCCCGTGAAATTCAAACCTAGCTGTCCCTTTCACACGATGTCAGGTCGGGCCATGTGTAGACACCCTAAAGCCACAGAAGCAAAGCTATAGAAAACCTTGCTATAGCAATAAAATTCATCAGTTTTTACTATTTCCACTTGCGACATCGAATATGTGTTAGAAAGGGATGCATATACAATTGTAAATTTGTAATTTAGAAGGTTGTAATCAGATTCCGAACCATAGCGACCAAAAAATACGACCATGTTAAGTTGATCTAACTTCATGAAAAGGTCTTGAAAGGTTGTGTTTAATATAGTAGTATCTTTTGTTTCATTCACTCTCGTGTACGATGTATTACTTAAAGTGAATAAGAGAGCTGTTAAACAGTTGTTTTTTAAGTATGTTTTCTATAGCTTTAGTTATTAATTTGTACTTTTGTTAGTTCCATCATTTGGCCACTTGTACAGATACTTTGGCCGGTCAGTCGGAATGACGTAAAGGTGCTGCCTCACCTTGAGCATTCGCCTGTAATGTAACAGTTCAGATTCGAGCATTGCATCAATAGTGAGGAGAACCGAGCATTCCAGCGCGCAACTTGTAACGATACAATTTGTAACATTACATCATTGAGTGAGGTGAACCGAACATTATGCAGGGTAATAACGAAAGGGTATGCTTACCCAAAAAGGCTCATAGTACTCATCGTTATGAAGAACTTTTAGTATGAGACCAACCCTGAAATCGCGAAAAAAATGTCAGCTGTTCCGTAGAAAAATGACAATGACACTCAACAAAATGTGTAGAACGGCTAGTTTTTTTCGTGATTTCAGGGTTGGTCCCATACTAAAAGTTGTTCATAATGATGAGTACTATGAGTCCTTTTCGGCTTAGCATACCCTATCCTTATAACCCTGTAGTTCGTAACTTGCAATGTTACAATTTGTAACATCTAAATCAAAATCGAATCTAGATTGTAACATTACATGCAAATGAATGCTCGTCTGTCAGTGAAGCAGTATTGTAACTAATGAACCAGAATCGTTTCTTGGATTGTCTTTTTTTTTTGGTCCTTTCCGGAATTTGGCGTCGCATGGATTGTTACATTACAGGCGAATGCAGGTGAGGGGAGCGCCTTAAGACGCCGGCGTAGATTGGGTGTAGTTGGAATTATGCGGGGATCATTTTTACTGAGTTATTTTTTTCTCTAACATTATTCGTAGATTTTTATCTCACATTTAAAAATTCAAAAAATCAAATTGAAAGGAAAGTTATGAAATCTATCCTTTATAATAGCGTAGTGATAGACAATTTTAATGTGATAATATAATTCTTTTTTTTAATGCTTGGCACCACACATAGTGTATTTAGCCAATGTTACGTTATGTACTATAATCAAGTGAAGTAAAATATTTTACTATTAAAACAAGTCACACTCGTAGTCTAAGTCACGGTCAAGTCCAACTTCTATTTGTAATGGTTTAATTTCATCATTTATGGTGAAACAAAACAAACAAAACAAAAAAAAAGCCCATTTTGTATTTTATTTTTTTGTTATGAATCAGACTTATTCAAAAACGTTAAATACGTTAATAGTTAGGGTTGTTGTACTATACAGGGTTATACGGATAGGGTATGCTAAGCCGAAAGGGGCTCATAGTACTCATCATTATGAACAATTTTTTATATAGGACCAACCCTGAAATCGATAAAATATATCAGCTGTTCCATAGAAAAATGTCAATGACACTCGACAAAATGTATGGAACAGCTGATATTTTTATCTCGGTTTCAGGGTTGGTCCCATACTAAAAGTTGTTCATAATGATGAGTACTATGAGCCCTTTTCGGCGTAGCATACCCTTTCCTTATAACCCTGTATTTCTGCACACTTACACTTAGCTTACAGTAGCTATTAGAATCGACCGACCCTTGTTCACAAACGTTGGATAAGTTTCCGATAAAGTGCTTTGTCTTCTCGCTGACAAAAAGTGCCACGCGCTAAAACGAGACAAGAGCACAAAGTTTCCGATAAAGTGCTTTGTCCTCTTCTCGCTGACAAAAAGTGCCACGCGCTAAAACGAGACAAGAGCACAAAGTTTCCGATAAAGTGCTTTGTCCTCTTCTCGCTGACAAGAAGTGCCACGCGCTAAAATGAGACGAGCACAAAGTTTCCGACAAAATGCTTTGTCCTCTTCTCGCTGACAAGAAGTGCCACGCTCTAAAACGAGACAAGAGCACAAAGTTTCCGATAAAGTGCTGTGTCCTCTTCTCGCTGACAAGAAGTGCCACGCGCTAAAACGAGACAAGAGTCCAGGTTAGTCTCCTTCCAGTGTGGTGTCTGTCAGTGGTATCACTGGACACACTAGATGGTGCCTCGCTCAACTGCCACTTCCTATACCTCTTCACTCAAAAAACAAATATGGTCAAGTCGAAAAATAGTAAGATGTTTAAACAGTGGAAGCACGCCCTCTCACTTCACGTGCACCTCAGCAACATCAGAGGTTTGCACGCTAACCTAGACTCGGTTCACTACCACCTCGAGTCTGCCAAGCCGCACTTACTGTTCCTCACGGAGACGCAAATTACACGTCCTGCTGACGCTGCTTATCTCGACTACCCTGGCTACGTCCTCGAGTACAACTTTAAGCCACGAGCTGGTGTTTGCGTTTACGCGCGCGACGATATTTGTGTAAGACGTCTCCGCGACCTTGAAAGACCTAGTTTCTCTATTCTCTGGATACTGGTCGACACTGGCTTAGAGAAGATTATCTATGCTTGTGTCTATCGATCACACTCGGGAGATCTGGAGACGTCCGGGTTGTGTCAGTGCCTCAGAGAGTCAGCTGATGTGGCTCAACAGCGGTACCCTTCCGCCCAGTTAGTACTTCTGGGGGATTTCAATGCGCACCACCAGGAGTGGGTGTTCCCGTACCAGAAGACTGATCATGCAGGGAGAGAGGCGTACGACCTAGCTGTGTCGCTAAATCTCACCCAGATGGTCCAAGAGGCCACAAGAGTTCCAGAGGTTGAGAGCCACACGGCAAATTGCCTGGACCTTCTGCTTACTAATGATCCGGACAGGTATTCAGTGTCGGTTTCCCCACCGCTTGGTGGCTCAGATCACTGCATTATTAGATCAGTGTCGTCATATTCTCCGCCCGATCCAAGCCCTAAAAGCACCCGGCGGATTTGGCGGTACAAGTCAGCGGACTGGGATGAGATGCGCCACTTCTTGTCGTCTTATCCCTGGTGGCAGACTTGTTTTTCTTCTGGGGATCCGACAGATTGTGCAAATGCCGTAACGGAGGTGTTGAGCCGAGCAATGGAGTACTTCATCCCGTACTCTGAGGCTCCATCTTCCGGTAAAGCTAGCCCATGGTTTAACGCCGACTGTGACAATGCTGAAAGGCTTAAACATGTGACTTATGTCGCTTGGGCTAATGCTCGTAAGCGCAAGTCTTCGGATGCACCTGAAAAGAAGAAGGCATACAACAAAGCTACCAAGTCCAGTAAAAAGGCGATTCGAAGAGCTCGTTTCGACCACATTAGCCGTGTAGGGGCCAAATTAGCTGCCTACCCAGCCGGTAGTAAGGCGTTTTGGTCCCTGGCGAAGTCAGTCGAGTCCAACTTCTGTCGCCCCTCACTGCCTCCGCTATTGAAACCGGACGGATCACTTGCTCATTCCGCTGAAGAGAAAGCTAACTTATTTGCGAACCTCTTTGCGGAAAATTCACGTCTCAGTACCTCGGGCGATAAACCACCATCAGTGCCTCGTTGTGATGCTACCATAAACGAAATCCGCATCCACCAAAAAGAAGTACTTAAAGTGCTCCGGGCTTTAGACGTGAATAAAGCAAGTGGACCTGATGGAATACCGGCAATAGTGTTGAGAAACTGTGCACCTGAACTGTCCCCCGTGCTGACACGTTTATTCCGCCTTTCCTTAGACTCTGGGATAGTTCCATTATGTTGGAAGCTTGCGAACGTTCAACCAGTTCCCAAAAAAGGTAGTCGTGCTGACCCTAGTAACTATAGACCTATTTCAGTCACCTCCATCTTATGTAAAGTATTGGAGCGTGTTCTGAATAGAAAGCTCATGGCATACCTCGAAGACAATTGTCTCCTCAGTGACCGTCAATATGGCTTTCGCCGTGGTCGGTCGACTGGGGATCTTCTTGTGTATGTCACTCACATATTGGGCGAGGCCATCGAGAGGCACGGCGAAGCCTTGGCTGTGTCTCTTGACATTTCAAAGGCCTTCGACAGGGTCTGGCACGAAAGCCTTATAAGCAAGCTTCCTTCGTACGGTCTACCTGTGGGTCTATGTGCCTGGATTGCGGACTTCCTGAGGGAACGATCGATTCGAGTTGTCGTTGACGGCTGCTTGTCCGATCTATTGGCTATCAACGCTGGAGTACCTCAGGGATCTGTACTCTCCGCAACCCTATTTCTATTGCATATCAACGACCTGCTCATACCCGGTATCTTTGGGTACGCGGATGATAGCACAGTTGTGGAGAGGTACACAGCGAATCCCCGGGCAAAGGAGGCGGAAATCCTGGCGTTGAGACAAGATATGGTAGAACGAATGAACCGGGCTCTCGCAGTTGTATCGAAATGGGGTGACGAGAACCTCGTTCAATTCAACGCCAGCAAAACCCAAGCCTGTCTTTTCTCCGCGAAAAAGTGTCCATTTGACATATCTCCTTCATTCCGAAATGTTCCTGTACCTTTGGCAGACCACCTTGAACTCCTTGGCTTAACCCTTACACCTACGCTCAACTACGGAACCTACCTGGAGTCAAAGGCTAAATTAGCTGGTCAAAAGCTGGGTATCCTAAATAAGGTTAGGCGGTATTTCACGCCGGGGCAGATGCTTACTCTTTATCAAGCGCAAGTCCGGTCGTGTGTGGAGTACTGCTGCCATCTTTGGGACGGCTCGGCCAAATACCAGCTCGAAGCTCTGGAATCAGTAGACCGGCGTGCTGTTCGGCTTATTGGCGATGGAAAGTTGGTTGCCAAAAAACTTCTTAGCCTGGAGCACCGCCGTAAGGTAGCCAGTCTGTCAATCTTTTACAGGATTCATTTCGGAGAGTGTGCATCTGAGCTTCATGACCTTATACCACCATCCCCTTTTTACTACAGGACGAGTAGAAAGACGCCCCACTACCACCCTTACACTGTCGATTTCCCTTGGATACGTACAAAACGGTTCGAAACAACGTTTTTAATCCGTACGGCCAAGGAGTGGAATAAACTGCCGGCTTCCCTGTTTCCTGAGAGTTACAATCTGGAGCTTTTCAAGGTCAGAGTGAATAGGTATCTTCTAAGTCTGCGTGCTTCATCTTCGGCCACATCGTCGCTTACCAACAGGCGAGTTGGTGGTCAAACGCAGACTTATAAGCGTTAAAAAAAAAAAAAAAAGAGCACATTAATAATTTAGCCAGAACATCCCAAATGAACGTTTTTGTTTAAGACCGATATTTTAGCAGTATTTATTAGGTCATGTATACACGCATTTTTACAAGTTATAATGCCTATTGATATTAATAAGAAAAAAAAAAAAAAAAATTAATTAAATTAATTTATTGTTGTCATGATCTTTTTATAATGATTATTTTTCAATTATTTTATTATATGTTTATTTTATACTATAACTAACTAGTAGTTCGCGGCGAACTGAGACCTCGCGATTCCTATATCTTCACAACCCCTTTACCGGTTCAGCTCATATTCGAACTTAAAAATTGTGTTGAAATGAACTACTTGCCTGCAAAATTTTATGAAGGTCGGATCAACGGTTCGCAATTTATCATCGGACAAATATACACACAAACATACATACATACATACAAAAGCCGATTTGTCCCAGTAAACTCTGAGACCTTCGCTTCGCGCGGTCAATAAAACATTTATGCAGAGTATCTTATGATCTTAGCAGCTTGCAAATTTTAATTATCTTTATCTTGTATTTATCTTTCTTATACACACTTTGACATTTTTAATGAATTTATGTTTTCCGTTAATTTTATTTTATAGTTTATATTTAAGCTAAGAAGTTATAACAGGATTGGGTTATCCAGAAATGATATGCTATGCTGAAAGAGGCTCATAGGATACTTATGATCAACTTATACTATGAGACAAAACACGAAAGATCGTAAAAAAAAAAAACGTTGCATGAAACGTCGAAAGAACAGCTTATTATATATTTTGTCCTATGGGTAAAAGTTATTCTTTACGGTGAGTACAATAAGATCCTTTCGGCTTAGTACACCCTTTCAGAATAACCCCAAATTAGAAATCAAATGCCATGCGTATATTTACAACCGGCCTAAACCACAGATAATAAGACCGGTTGATCGCGCGTGCTGAAAAATCCTCTTCAAATGAATCTTGCTCACGATTGGCTGGCCCATCCCATTGGCGGGAGTATCCTAGTATTTTCATGAGAGGGGGAACATATCACACTAGATACCGCATTACGAGATCGTTGTTCCGACAAAAGTCACCAAAGTTGGTCGAAGGCGCGGGTGCGGGAACTTTCCATTGGCTCTCAATATTACACCTGCTCGTGCCTAGAAAATTTACTCTCATTTGTTCATTTCCAATGAGAGTACATTTTCGTAGGTTTATTTTGACCGATGCGTGGTACGCTTTGATCGTCCTGAGTGCGAAAACTAGATGTGATCTGTGGAGCTGTCAAGCAGTTATACAGTGTAACTTGTTTACTCAAGACTTTTTGTAGACATGTTCCCTACATCATACCTAACAACTTTTGTTCAATGACTTTTAATAATTAGTAAAAAAAAATCTCCCAAAATAAAAACAAAAATGCTTAAATTAGCTCCATATGACAATAACATTAAGTGTTATCAAATGAGAAGTAGCTCGAGGGCCCGGGTGAAGCTTAGGAGTTGACATTTGCAAAACAAAGACAACAAAGACTGTTCCATTCATGTAACTTGAAAATAGTTTTTGGTGTATTTATTAAGTTTGTATTAACCAGAACAAAAGTTGTTACGAATGATGTAGGGAACAAGCCTACGAGTGGTTCTGCGTTAGTTACCAACACTGATCACACTAGATACCGCATTTCGAGATTTGTTGTTCCTACAATACGTCACCAAAGTTTGAGGAAGGCGCGGGTCGCGGGGAGTGCGACCGAGCGTTCTCATTGGCTATCTCAAGGTTACGCCTACTCACGCCTAACAATCAATCAATAGGAGTAATTTCGTATAAGTGTATTTAGACTGATGCGTGGTGCGCTTCCAGCGTCCTGAATGCAGAATCTAGAGTGTGATGTGTGGTTACCAATAACACTGTTATAGCTTTTGGTTTCTGGTGTGAATGTCGAGAACTTACTTTTAAAGTAAATTAAATAGCAAATATTTTTTCAACACCTAGCTCGTAAAGTGGATCTTATTACATCGTTTTTAGTAATCCAAGATATTAAGCACGCGTGTTTTACCCGATTAAGTTAAGTTTGTACCTCGCTACAAGTTATATGTATGTAGACGAAGCATTCTTAATTTAACCGGATAATACAGTTTTCTTCTGAACAACAAAGAGTTTTTATACTGCTAAAAAATAATTTAATTTAAATTTTGATAAACAGTTTTTGTTAGCTTTTTTTAATTTTGTGTTATAGTTTCTATTAATTTAATTAGAATCGAATCGAATTTAATTAACAATACCAAAACCATAACACAGACTAAAAATCCCAACAAAAACTGTTCGGTGTCATTTTGAATATTGTACTTTCCAACTGCTTCTTTGTACTTTCTTTGTTTCAATAATTAAAAGTTAATAACAATAGAAGTGTGTCGAAAAACGTTATTTAAAAAGTGTGTGAATTGATCATTACACTCTCGCCTCCCTTAACTAACTTAAATAACGCCTCGAGTGTAATAAGCAACATAGCACTTGTATCATCACACTAATATTATAAATGCGAAAGTTTGTGTGTAAGTATGTAAGTAGGTAAGTGTGTTTGTTCCCGTTCAACTCTGAACGGCTGAACTTTTTATCCCGGAAAAATATTCGGTTTCGGTTTCTGTAGAATAGCGAGTGAAACCGCGGGGCGCAGCTATTAATGTCATATTTAAGACACATTGTGATTTATCGTCATTAAGTAGATACAATTATCTAGGTGCCTTATTCATAACCATATGACATTCCAGTCTTATATTGTGTTGTGCTGTTTAGTAGAATAAATTGACCGCACAGTATTTTTTTTCCGATCTAAGGTGCAACGTTACGTTCAGCGCGGCAAGTTCAAGTTTTGTTGCGTTTTTTGTCAATTACAGCTTAATTACTCATCGTGGGTTCATAAAAACGAATTTTGCGATAATAAATAGGTCGTATAAAGAAATTATGGCTAAAATGATCACCTAGATAATATTGGTTTAGCTACGAATCTCAATAACCTGATTTTCATCTTGGTTTTTGGTTTAGTGAGAAGTGTACCTCACCTAAGGTGCCTTAGGTGTGCCTTCACCTTGATTTTTTGGTTTGTGTAATTTCTTGTGTAATTTTTTGGTTTGTGTCTTGTTTATTTTATTAGCGCAAAATTCATTTTCATGAACCCACGATGAGTAATTAAGTTGTAATTGACAAAAAACGCAAGAAAATTTGAATTTGCCGCGCTGAGCGAATGTGTATTATTAGTATTACCATATACAAATTATAAGAGAAGAACGACGACCTCATACTAAAAAGTGTACCCCCTCATAAAACTAGATGGCGCTTACGTATTTAGTCATCTAATCTTCACACCGAAAAAATGTAAAAATGTGGTTAAAAATAGAAACATTTAAAAAAATATAGCATAAAAAATTTTTTTTTTCTAAAATAATCTTTTCGATGCCATATCTTGAGATGATGTGTTTTGCATATTAAATATAAAATTTATAATTTTACTGATATTACCTTATTTTACTTTTATACGGCCTTTGCATTCTTTTTTATATAATTTCTCTATGGTATTGCTTATGATATAAATAATTATTATAATTTAATATAATTTAGTTTTAATATCTTTTTATGTATAGGATAACTTTAAAGCAGAAAACCGATTTTCGTTCTCTCGTTCGCTCATTCAATATGTTACGATAATTTAAAAAAAAAATGTGGTATTGTAGAATGTTTAATGCAATATTTTATTTATTATTAAAGTTGTAATGTAATTCTTACTTTGATCCATGCAAGTTTTCATTTATAAAATTTTTATTTATTAACGTAACAAGGTTTTTTCTAATGCTCCGTTATTATAATTTGCAGTTGCTTAAATTAAATCTAAATCACACTAATATTCTAAATGGGAAAGTTTGTATGTAAGTAGGTAAGTATGTAAGTGTGTTTGTTCCCGTTCAACTCGGTAACGGCTGAACGTATTTAAATGAAATTTGATATGGAGGTAGCTTATATACAGGATTAACACATAGGCTACTTTCTATCCCGATAAATTGACGGTTCATGTAGGATAGCGGGTGAAACCGCGGGGCGCAGCTAGTAGTATATAAAAGAACAAGCCCTATTATAGGAATCAACGCACAGAACAAACCGCTTATGATAGAGATGTGAAATTTGAACCCAATATTCCTCAAATGGTCTTAGGTGTAGATACAATAAGAAAGGTTTTTGTGAAATTTCACCTCTAAAGTTCTCTCTCTCTCTGTCTCTGCGGTCGGTACTTCATGACTGAAGATCGTGACCACTAGGAAATGGGGCGTTTCATTTAAATTTATTTTCTTTTTTTGGGATATATGGAACGAAATACAATAAGAGCTTGGCGCTGTTCATAGAGCGCCATAAATTTTTGTATCACAAAAACACTTGGTATACCAACCTTCCTGCTTAATGCCTATACATGGCGTGACCTGACATCGTGTGAAAAATATGGCTACATATAAGTTACTGGAGGAGCGAAAGGGACAAGCTATAACCTTAATACTTAGTTTGTTTCTTTAACTCCCGTGAAATTCAAGTCTAACTGTCCCTTTCGCATGATGTCAGGTCAGGCCACGTATAGGCACCCTTAACCGTCAGGAGAGAAACATAACTCTGCATTTTTAAGTAATTAAAAAAAAATGCTGTGCGAGCGAGAGAGCGCGCTATTGTGTCATAGCGGCCTAGACATAAACCTAGTATTGTGGTGTATAGTTTATGAAATGTGATATAGAGCGTGTGAGTTGATAGGAGACAGTGTTCCGTGTAGTTTAGTAGGTACAGACAGATACAAAGGGAACTGCCAACATATCAATTACGTATCGATATTAAACGCAACATACATTGTATTACATTTTGTCAATCGGTTTAAATGAAAGATCTTTAAAACTATAAATACCTGATCAAAAATTAAGGCGAGGACTGATCGTGATTTGAAATGAGTATTGTCCCGCTCAAAGTTCTAAGGTTTAAAGTGGAAAATCGCATATCATACTTGATCAAAAAAAACATTAAATTGTAGTTTTTCATTGCTTTTTTGCGATTATCGGATATATACAAATCAAATAAAAAAACTACCTGGTTCGCCGTATAAACCACTAACCTGGATATTTAATTCGTAAAAGAAAATTTGTAGTTACCGCTGCAAATTCAGAGCATTTAATTTCAGAAGGGTTTTTCAGGGGGTCATTTTGCGATTTTTTATTTTGTAACTAAGACAGATTTTCGAAATTTTATTCGGTTAAACGTAATTTCAGTTTTTATTTCCATCTGCAGTATTTTTTTGCACCAGACTAAGTAATCTCGTCACTTCGAACAAAGCGCTGAAAAATGCTACTTTTTGTTGTTTTGCGATTGGACCTCGCCTTAACGAAAGCACAACATTCAAACATTCACAGTCGCGCACTTGTATGATGCGTCGTAACTGGATGTAATTTGGTTTATTTTCAGAACGTCCTTTCATTTAAAATCGTTGATACAATCGTAGTGCATTTTATAGGTAGGTTATATAAATAAAGTTTTAAAGATCTTTGATTTAAACCTAGTAAAATACGGAACCTACCTAATCTCAGAATGTGTAGTAACTTAAAAGTTTTGATGTAAGTAAAAATAACAAAGAGTTTGTTTATATAGTTATATATAGTAATAAATTACTAAAATACCAATAAATTATTTGTTTATCTGCTTTCCTATTGGTAGTCATCACGATGCTGCCTCATTGAATGATCCTTATACAGGATGGCCCATCGGCAAGTGACCGCCCGAAAAGGGCTTATAGTACTCATCATTATGAACAACTTTTACTATGGGACCAACACTGAAATCGAGAAAAAAATATCTGCTGTTCCATAGAATGCCAATGACACTCGACAAAATGTATGGAACAGCAGTTTTTTTCTTCTCGATTTCAGTGTTGGTCCCATAGTAAAAGTTGTTCATAATTATGATTACCATAAGCCCTTTTCGGGCGGTCACTTGACAAGACGAGGTCGCGCGCGTGTCACGCTTAGCATTCCTTGATAAAGGTCACCGAATGTGATCGAAACCATAGTCGGAGTTATCCGACTCAATTTAACGTGAGTATCCCCGTTGTATTAAAACAAAATGGTTAGTAAATAAAAATGGAAGAGAAGTATCCAAATAAAACAAAATAAAAAAATCAGCAATATTTTTATTACTTTCTATGAAGCAATAAATAAACGTAGACTCTATCATAAATTAACAAAACTATATTATAACTTTACAGATAATCTTCATTTGGCATCACAGTTATTCCGAATTACTCTGTAGGCATGCAGTTATTCCATCTTTGTTATGATAAAGTACAATACAATTTACATAAAATTATGTCCAAATCTTTGATTGTATAATTGTCATTAACCCCAGTTAATACAGATCAAATCTGCCATTTCTTGAGAGAAGTTAGAAACACGTATTGCGACATGCAAGAAATCAAACGTATACACTTCAATTAAAACTGCACACAAGCAATAGATGAAGAAAAGCCGCTATGCAATTGTTTATTTGCACGTTGATTAGATACACAGATCAAACTAGACACCGCATTACGAGATTCGTTGTTCCTACAAAAAGTCAACAAAGTTTGAGGAAGGCGCCGGTCCCGGGGAGTGCGACAAAGCGTTCTCATTGGCTATCTCAAGGTTACGCCTACTCGCGCCTAACAATCAACCAATCAGAGTAATTTCATATAAGTGTATTTAGACTGATGCGTGGTGCGCTTCGAGCGTCCTGAATGCGGAATCTAGGGTGTGATCTGTGATTAGATAGAACGATTCCCGAACACCACGACATGTTTCTTGGCAGAAGAAACTATACAACTTCCCGTTCGGGTTTTTCCTAAATCAATGAAAACTCACGATACGTTTATCCCATACATATTACAGTTATTGATTTTATGCTCTGTTTACCAGAAGTACAAAGATAATTTATATAATTAAATAGGTAAGAATGTAATCAAAGAGTAGGATATCTACGTAAATAATGTATCATGTATTAATATGCAGTTACTTAGCTACATACCTACATCAATCGAAGACATTTTTATATAAATTTCTCTTACCAGGGGCGTTATCGTGTAAATCTGGTGGCTATGGTCATCGCGTGCCGTTCCACTCGCGTCAACTTACTCGCATCGTGCGAGAGGGGGATAGCAAACTAAGAACATCGTCACCAGCGTTACATGATAAGGCCCCAGGTTTAGGTTTGGACTCGATGATAAAATATGAATTTTATAACACTACATGAAAATTATATATTAAATTATTATTCATAAATTGCAATAATTATAT
Organism: Apocheima hispidaria; assembly: GCA_947579745.1. Taxonomy (NCBI): domain Eukaryota; kingdom Metazoa; phylum Arthropoda; class Insecta; order Lepidoptera; family Geometridae; genus Apocheima; species Apocheima hispidaria. The sequence continues at coordinate 5,209,044 of OX388168.1, read as the reverse complement.
GAGAAAAATACTTAAATAGCATTTAAAGCCGATAGAATACCATCTCAGATGTGGATAGTAACTATGCGACCGCACATTCCAAAAGTATTCTCCTGTTTCCTTCCCGAATTATGGCACTACAGGAAATATTTTTTTGCGATTAAATGTATATCTACCACTGCCATGCTCCTGTTTTTTTATGTCATGTTTGCTCAGGGAGGAAACAGGAGAATACGTTTGTATGGAATGGAAGGTGGCATAGTTACTTACCTCTAAGGGTGTCTACACATGGCCCGACCTGACATCGTGTGAAAGGGACAGCTAGATTTGAATTTCACAGGAGCAAAAGAAACAAACTATTAAGGTTATAGCTTCTCCCTTTCGCTTCCCCAGAAACTTATATATAGCCATCTCTTTCAAACGATGTCGGGTCGGGCCATGTGTAGACACCCTTAGGCCACGCTCCCGGCAAACGCCATCTCTTTCGCACACCTTCAATACATTTGAAGTTACAAGCTAACCAAGTAAAAAAAACATTTATTTTTAGAATAACGTAGTAATATTTCATGACGATATTTTTTTATTTTGACGAAGGAGATGGTTAAAAAATTGTCCAGTTTATTTTTCTACGACAAAATTGCCCAACTTCTTCGTTCTTTATAAAGTCTACGATTGTTCGGGATTCTACACGCTAAAATAGAAATTTTTAACATGAAAATCGTTCAAAACATTTGCAATGTTATTCTAATGTTAAATGGCTGTTTATTTTTCTTTAATTTTCACTTAGTGTTTTTTTTTTATCATTTCAAATTATATAATGCGCGAAAGAGATTGCTTATAAGGAAAGCGAGCTCTTGATTTCCTTATAGTGTGCGAGAAATAGCAATAAACATAGAGACGATAGTACTCACGGGATATTTACCACGGTTATTGTTTTTGTTGAGTTCCCGATATTTCGGCACAGTTTGCGGCTTGCGCCATGTTCACGGGTAGACTGAAGATGCGGGTGGATGATAAAAAGTTACGAAAATTTAGGAGCAGACAAACCGATCTACCGGTTTCTCAGTCTTTTGCTACGGGTACCACTGGTACTAGAACTCGATTGCAAGCCTCGACAATACACACTCACGGTATCACTACGCATTGTATTTTGGTCACATTGTGGACGCGTACCTTTACTTATCAGGCCACCTAACACTGGATTCCACGCACTGGCGAGTTGAAATCCATCACCTCGATTAAAATTTCGGTATTTCGAGATTTCAATCGCTTCCTTTACCATCCTGGGTATATAATGGCGCTCAGTGGACAGAATTTGCGGGTTGTGAAATTCTATCCAGTGGTTAGGGCCTGCGTCCAGCAGATGTTCAGCGATAGCAGATTTGTGTCTCTCATTATTCATTAGATTATGTATAAGATTTAGATCGGTTTGTTTGCTCCTAAATTTTCTTAACTTTTTATCATCCACCCACATCTTCAGTCTACCCGTGAACATGGCGCATGCAACTGTGCCGAAATATAGGGAACTCAACAAAAATAATAACCGTGGTAAATATCCCGTGAGTACTAATAATAGGTAATGTTGTAAACCACCACGAAAGTCTAAAACAGTATAGAGGCGATAGGTTAGGTAATATTTTTTATTATAGATATAATTAAAAAAAAAAAACAATTAACAGTATATTTGAAGCTTGTATAAGCTTGAACACTGAAAAGAATATAGCACTAGAGTAGAGTGATAGAGCCATAAATCTATCGACTCTAAGCCCAGAACCGAAACATTGCAAACAATCAAATTCTTTTAAAAAAAAAATGTAAGTAAGTATATAATTTAATATCAATAACATCAATATTATAGAAAAAACTATTTTGGAAAATATGTATGTCCATATAACGTAAATCCTTAGTGTAACGCCTTGTGCAAGAATAGTGAAGTGAAGATTATTTATATTTTATCGATACTCGATATAACTAATGTATCAATAATGACCTTACGCTATGAACTATTTCAAACCGAAAACTGACGTAGTTTTGACACATTTTGTTTTAATAAACCGAGAATACTCACGTTTAAGGTGCAACGTTTCGCTCATCGCGCGAAATTCAAATTTTCTTGCGTTTTTTGTCAATTCCAGCTTAATTACTCATCGTGGATTTATTGAAATCAATTTTGCGCCAATAAATAAGTTGTTTTAAGAAATTACGGGTTACATGATCACCTAGATAACATTGGTTTAGCTACAAATCTCAATAAGCTGATTTTCATCTTTGGTTAAGTGAGAAATTTACTTATACTAGCTTTCAACTTGAATTTTTGGTTGGTGTAATTTCTTGAAACAATCTATTTATTGTCGCAAAATTAGTTCTCATGAACCTACGATGAGTAATTAAGCTGTAATTGACAAAAAACGAAGAAAATTTGAATTTCGCGCGCCGAGTGAAACGTTGCACCTTAACGTTTAAGGTCACTGAATGTGATCGGACCTATAGTCGTAATAACCGACTCAATTAAGCGTGAGTTTTATTAAAACAAAAACATTTCAAACTGGATAAATCGATTGTAAAAATCGATATTATTATTGACGAGCACGGTGGGAGTAAACCGATGTACTTTGTTTCTACTTTCCTTTCATGGGACAATAATTCAATGGTTCCTTGAACTTTTTCAGACACCATTTAAAGCACCTAACTTCAATGTACTCAATTATAAAATATACCCTAGGGAGAAATGGTAAACGTTCTTAATTTTAGTAGATTCAGTTCTCTATCGTTACACTAATAGCCAGTAAGCAAAATATTAGAAAATGAACACATTTTTCTTTTACTTTGCGTAGATTAGGATACGCTTAGCAACGTCACGTTAGTTAATTTTGTTAGTCAATAGCCATTCTGTTGTACTATTTTCGAAGTAAACTAAATCGTATCATCTCTATTATCTTTTTTTACAAGCTTTTATTTTACTTGCAATTTCTGTATGTATGTTAGTGTTGTTGTATGTATGTTAAGGTCAAATCTTGCAACTCAATTTTAGACCAGTTTTTGTTCAATTGAGTTGAAATCTTGCATGGCTTTCAAGTTCCGATGACAACACAACGAGAACGAGCTGATCTGATGATGGATACGGAATGTGGAAAATAAAACTCCTCAGTAACTGACAGTAGATCATTGGACAGATGAGATGAAGATGATGATGATGAGTGTGATGGATGGTAGATGAGTTTAGACTCATTTTGATCAGCGTACAGTACCAACAACGGATTTTATAAAAGCTTGTCAGAAAAAATATTTTTAGCCGCAAAAAATTAAGAAGTGAAACCTTCATAGAATATCTATATATATGTAGAGGAATATCAATCTCTTACAAAAAAGCGTAACCCAAAAAAAAAAAAACGATAAACGAAAATCAATGAATACTGATGATATAATAATTCCTCTAAGCCTACATAAATCATTAGTTTCGTATAAGAAATAATACAACAGAATCGAAAAAATAACTTCAACATTACAATTGCCATCTTACCTCTAATATCATTCTTTTGTGATTTCTAAATCATAACTATTTATATCCATTACCTATTTGAACCTATGCTTCAAATAAATATAACATATCCATGAAAAGTTCGGTACAATCAAATATAAGGAGAATTCTGTGGATACAACGAAGACATTTTCAAGCGATCTTGGAACTTGTAGCGTTCAGTGGTTGCGCCGGAGCTTGGAGAAAAAGCTGGAACACACACAAACATGCGTAAATAAAATATATAATTATAAAATTTTCTAGTATTCCTTTGGCTCTATTCGATTACATTGTATGTTTTATTGCTAATTTTAATATAATGTTTTATTCTTAAGTTGCTAAGAATCTGTACAAATTGTGTATTGCACAATAGCCGGCAAGTAACTTGACAAATGACGTAATTTGCGCAACAACATTTGTAGGTGTCATTAGCAGTGCAAAGGTAGCGCGGAGAGATTTCGGCGTTCGTGTACATTCACATGCGATTCTTTGCCCGTGGTCCTACTGCGTAGTTCTACTAGTAGTACTTCCAGGCAACCTTAGCATGGAGATAATTTATAAGGAAGAGGTAAGTGACAGGGTGATTTAGATTGTATTTAGAATAGTAATTATATTATTTTTATCTATTATCTTATATTATTCTTATTTTTATCAACCAAAACTGAATTTAAAATTTAAAGACTTTACAAAATAAGGAATATAACCAAAGAGTCCTTATATTTTTATGGTAGCTTTATGTTGTAGAATGGAATACAGTATTCGAATAGAGCCGTAACATTTAAAAAAAAAAACGCAACTAAAAGGTAAAATGCTGCAAAGTAAACTTACCAAAGTGTAAGGTGCTGTGCAATGCAAACGAAGGGTACCATGAAGTATGATAACTATTATGCAGTATAGTGCTATGTGCAACATATCATGTGCCTACCTACAAAAAAAAAAACTGACGTCTTATGACGTGTTACAGCTATCTCACTCGAACTTGAAGATAGTGTGGATTTCCTAAAACTATATTAAGTATTTTCCACATAACTTCAGATATACTTCAAGATGCAACGTTGCGCTGTCAATTACAGCTTAATTACCTACTCTACGTAGATTTATCGAAATCAATTTTGCGATAAATAAATAAATAAAATAAATAAAAATAAATATCTGGGACATTTTTGCACACACGGTCATCTGACCCCAAACTAAGCAAATCTTGTAATATGGCTGCCAGAGACTGATATACGTACATAGATATTTTTTAAATACATACTTATATAGATATTAACACCCAGACACCAGACACAACAAACACAAATGTTCATCACATGAATGTTTGTCCTAGATGGGAATCGAACCCACGCCCCCAAACACAGAAGGTAGGTTCACTACCAACTGAGCCATTAGCACCACCGGAGCAGTTAGATAGGTTGTATCAAGAAATTACGTTTAAAGTTACCACTTAGATACAATGATAATTTACTTTGGATAGACTTTTACATTAAAAATAGCGCTTTGAATTCGGTTCCGCTGCAATCTGTTTACATTCCGGTTGCTAGAGTTACAAAGAGTGAAAAAAAAAAATGAAAAAGAGATAACTGTAATGAAATCTGTCTTTTAAATAAAGATTTGCCATTGGTCGCTAAAATCGTATCTCAAGTAAATTATCAGCTTAAATAAAATTCTTTAGCTACAAATATCAATAAGCTGATTTTCATCTTGGTTTTTGGCTCAGTGACAAATGTACAAACACCTTGATTTTTGGTTGGTATTACTACTACGCGACGTGTATTGCAGCGAAAATATGATAATGCAATCTTTGCTCTTACGTAAGTATTATATATGACATATAAAAACAAGCTAAGACTAAAAATAAAAATAACATATCGTTCGAGAATGTTCTCATATAATATTATTTAACAACTTACAGAGAGACATCACAAGCAACGCAAGCGCTGTTTTTTTAAATGTACTTATATATAGTTATAGAAGAAAGCTTCATTGCGTGATGACTTACTTCTTATCTATTTAAAAATAAATACAAAGTTGTGACAATTATTGCCTGAAATTCCACTGACACGAAATATACATGGTAAAAATATGAATGTCACATCTCTTTTTCTTTCCATGCAAAATTTTGATTCAGTGTGTCCCAGACTTTTAACGGAACATTTCAAACGCGTTAAAAATTATTCGTAAACGATGTCAACGTCTGTTTGTGACGACACAAATTATAAAAATATAATCTAGCAGATCTATGTCTACTAAAAGTAACAAAAATTGTTTAAAAAGCTTGTATAGACATGCTTTCTCAATTCTAAATATTTTGTACAAAGCGGTGTAAACTTTATAATGAAAAACTTGATTAAAATACAATAAATTATGCAACACAAAACACTGATAGTGACATCTATAAAAACACTTAGGATTTATTATAAAAATGCAGATTGCCAGATTTTAAAATACAATTTAAAAAAAATATGATTAATAACAGATCTGATTTTATTAAAAAAATAACGATTCGTAGGCAAGATTAGAGACACGATTAACTTTTTATTTAATAATTAAAACATTAAATTATACAATAAAAGTTGTGATTTAATTACAATATATTACTTTAACAAGTAACGTCAATAATAAAATTGATTTCTTTGAAATCGAGACTTGTTAGTCAAAGTTCGACACAATACTTTAAAAATTGTACTCAGAGGTACACAAAATTACTTTAATAAAGGTAATATTAATCTCTCTTCTATATATATTTTTATTAATCCACTGGAAGATGTGTTTTACGTCACATAATATCTATACAGTGCAGATACAACAAAGCGATTATTTCGCGTTAATTTTTCATAGTTTTCATTCGCTAATTAGAAATTATTAGATAGTAAGAGATCATCTATATTTTAATTTTTAACATCCGCGAGACTCTAGAAATCTAGTTTACTAATTTACCATCGTGCGATTTTTTACGAAGCCGAATAAATATAGCTCACTTACGATTTTGTGATGAAATAATCGATTTGTCGTCTATAAATTGAGCGTTTTCATACTGCCAACACTACATCAACTAGACTCACATACTACGTAGACACGTATCTTAACATATAAAATGCACTTGTACTGACATTCGAACAATATTTTGTTTGCAAAATTGTAGCTTTTTGCATAAATGCAGTGTTACAATAGCTACATAGTATTTTGTCTATTGCTGTCTTTAACAATTTTAAACACAGTCGACAAAGACAAAATCCTGCACCGGACATTCTGTACACAGGGTTATAAGGAAATAGTATGCTAAGCCGAAAAGGTCTCATGGTACTCATCATTATGAAAAACTTCTACTATGGGACCAAAACAAAAATCGAAAAAAAAAAAACAGGTGCTCAATAGAAAAATGTCGAATGTATGGAACAGCTGACTTTTTTTCTCGATTTCAGGGTTGTCCCATACTAAAAGTTGTACAATCATGAGTAATGTGAGCCACTTTTGGCTTAGCATACCCTTCCTTATAGCCCTGTAGAATAGACTATGCAAGTCGTAGGTCGTAGTAATGTGGACGTAAGAAAACGCGTTAAGTCGTAACAATAAATATTAGAACTAAACAATATATTACATCGTTCGTCGATAGTCGTTCGGCGCATTTATTTCTTCTTCTTGAGCTTCGGTATTCTGAAATGTGGTGCGAGTGGAGGTTAGAGTGATCGTCTAGCGATATATTATAGACAGGTGGGGAAACTGTGAAACTTTTAAGAGTTTTCTTGAATCTACTAGGGGGACCAAGTGGGACCCCTAAGCGATTGGGCCCTTACAGGCCCTTACACGCGGTTCAAGAAGGTCGCGACTATCTTGTGTTGAAGCGCGCATCGTTCGAAGTTGGTAATATTATTTATTTATTTATTTATTTATTTACAAAATAAGCAACTTTACAGTTTAGACCAAAACGTTACTTACTCTACATATAAAAAACGAAAAACATTTAAAATAAAAACAGAAAATCAACAATATTAAATTATACTGGTGGTCCAAACGATGAAGACAATCCGAAAAATGTAGGTTTCTCATACCAAGGGCTACACGAAAATAACCCATGTATGTTCTACGATTTTTCGTTTTTCTTAAGAATTTTCCATATGAGAAGCTTAAAAAAAACTTTTTGTTTGTGTAGCGATTTTTCGATGAGGAACAAAGATAATCCGAAAAACACCCTCGATAAATCCATCCAAAAAAAGTTCAAACAAATCCTTAAGAACATAATGAAGCCCTTGGTATTAGGAACCTAAATTTTTCGGATCGACGTCACCTTCTGGACCTTGTATAACTTTAACAGTTGAAAAAAAAAATCGCGCGAGAATGAGTGTAGGCCGCCAAACGGTCTGCAAGAACAACCAACTTCCCAAACAAACAACTTCTAATTAGATGCTTCGACTAAATAAATATCCCCGTAATTTTTTCATTGCCTTCTAGTTTCACAGTTTTTGTAAAATGGTATATGGAATGAACGTTTCCACAAAAGGGGTTTACTTCTAGCGAAGTAAAGATGTCATCGTGAAATTAGTCGGTGCTCCGTACGTGCTATTATATACATTTGTATACACTCTGATGGTATATTGCGTGATATATTTTATGTAATAAGTTACTTCTGACAACTCACCCAGAACTCTTTTTGTGTGGTGATGACTGCGCTTTTTCTGACTCCAGTAACTTGGTCGTTGAGTCCTTCATTAAACCTGAAAAATAAGATGATTTTTATTAGTGTCTCATTCTTTTGTATAAATAATTCTGATATAGACTTTTTTATGCTTGGTATTGAATCTTAGAATAGTTTGGCTCTTACTTTATATACATACACATATAGTGTACAGTAAGGTATAGAAAATTTAATGTAAGATGAAAATAAACTGCTTTAAAAGGTCGTATTAGCTTACAAATTAGCAAGTACATCCTCGTAAATACTAATTGTTTAGAAGAAGCAATTGTCACCTTTACCCGAAGATCCGAACACGGAACTGCCCAAATTGTTCAAACTGCTCGTGAATTTGTCCGCTTCGCTCGCCACCGCGCCCGCGACCGCTCGCTCCGCTCCCCGAGCCCTCTCCGCCACCTCCTCCCCAGCCTCCCCCAGCCTCGCTCCGGCTTCATCCAGCCTCTCCTTTCCAGCACCCTTAATTTCCTCCAACTTATTATCCGCTGACACTTGGAAACCCTCAAAAGAATCTTTAGCTTCTCCAAATAGTTCCGTGGACGCCGCTTCGGCATTGTTAGCTGTCGCTTGCACACCTCCGAAGACTTCTTTGGTGGAGTCGTCTAAACTGTCAAAGGTATTGCCGGCGGAACTCTGAAAACTGTGCAAAGTATCTTGCGCTGAGCTACCCAAGCTGTGCACGTCATCTCTGAAGTCTGCGTACGTATCCCGTGTCGAGCTCTGTAAGTCCTCCCACGTATCTCTGGCGTCGGTTACTCTGTCCTTTGCCGAACTTTCGACCTTATCGAAAGCACCCAAGGTCGATTCTTGCGCGTGACCGAACGCCTCTTTAGACGACCTTTGCAAACTGTGGAAGTCGTCTTTCCCCGCTTGTTGCCATTCGTCGATTTTGTTGTTGGCATCCGCTTGGATCTTGCCTTTTTTGTCTGCAGCAGCATTCAGAGTTTCTTCGGCTTTCTTTTTGATTTCATCTGTAGTTTGTTCCGCTTCTTGTCTTATCCTGTCCAATTCGCTTTGCGCTGTGTTTTTTACTTGGTCCTTTTTGTTTTGTAAAGCTTGTCCGAATTCATCTTTTTTATGGTGAAGAGCTTCTGACGTATCGTGGAGTGCTTTTGTCGCATCCTCGGCTTTAGCTTGCGCGGCATCTTTGTATTCGCTAGCTTTGTTTTGTACGGTGCCCGTTACTTCAGCCGTTTTGCTTTGCAAAGCGTCCTTCGCCTCGCTCGTTTTATCGTGAATGGCACTGAACGTTCCAAAAATAGCATCCTTCGCTTCACTCGTTTTATCGCCGACTGCGTCTTTGAATTGGACTGTTTTATTTTGAATGGCACCCGAGATTTCACTAGCTTTCTCTTGAACTGTGTCTTTAGCGTCACTCAATTGATTGCTGACGGCATCTTTCAATTGTACCGTTTTATCGTGGATGGCACCAGTTACTTCACTAGTTTTTTCTCGAACTGTATCTTTGATTCCGCTGGCTTTGTTACTTGCGGAGTCTTTTAATTCGATTGTTTTGTCATGGATGGCATCTGACACATCACTTGCCTTTTGTTGGACTGCATCTTTTGCTTCGCTGACTTTATTTCTGGCAGCATCCTTGATTTCTACTGTCTTGTCAACTATAGCGTCTTTAGCATCACCTACAGCTATTATTGCCTCGTTAGTTTTGTCTTGAATAGCATCTTTGACATCGCCGGCTTTGTCGTGGATGGCGTCTTTAGTTTCACTAATCGCACAACTCATTTCATTTGCCTTGGTGTTTACGGTATCCTTAGCATCACTAACTGCTGCTTTCGCTTCATTTGTTTTATCGTGAATAGCATCTTTGAATTCACCTGCTTTGTCGTGGATTGCATCTTTAGTTTCACTGATTGCCGAACTGACTTCACTTGTTTTGTTGTTAACGGCATCTTTAACATCGAATGCCGCTGACTTTATTTCGTTTATTTTGTTATGAATAGCACCTTCCACTTCACTCGCCTTATACTGGGCAGCATCCTTAATTTCATTTGCTCTATCATCAAAAGCTGATTTCGCTTCATCTGCTTTGCTTTCAGCAGTTTTTTTCAGTTCTTCAGTTTTGCTTTCAACTGTTTTTTTAGCTTCCTCTACGTTATCATGGACGGATTTTTCAATTTCGTTTTTCTTATCGCTTACAGCTTGACTGGCTTCTTGTGTCTTGTCGTGAGCTTTTTGGGCCAGACTTTCGGCACCTTCTTTCAATTCCTCTTGCTTTTTGGTAGCTTGATTTTTGAGTTCGTCTTTTTTCGCAGATGCTTGGTCTAACAAATTATTTGTTGATTCTTTTGTATCAGCAACTTTGCTTTTTATTTCATTTTCGATCTCATCTTTACTGCCAAAGATATTGCTTACTAGCCCTGAGAAAAAGTTCTTTCCTTCTTTAGCCTTTTTCTTGGCTTCTTTTTTCGCCTTTTTCTTAGCTTCTTTAGATAATTCTTTTGTGCTCTCGGACGATTCACTTAAATCCTCCTTTGCATTATCGAAAGTTTTTTCAACACTAGCCCTAATGTCCTGAGCTTTGTGATTTAAATTATCTTGTACATTACGTACAGAATCTGCTACAACGTTAGCCTCATTCTTTGCTTTATTTTTGATGTTCTCAGCTGCATTTGCAGCCGCTCCTTCAACTTTTGCAATCTTTTCGTTACCACTCAACCTTATCGACTCGGCCTGTTCTTGAGCCAAGAAATCCAATGTGTGTGCCTTATTTGCGATGGCATCTTTGACATCTCCAACTTTTTCTCTAGCATGGTCGACGGAATCTTTAGTAGCTGATTTTACGTTGTCAATCTCAGTCGCAACATTTGTCTGAACTTCGGACGCTTTATCCGTTATATCATCTTGTACTTTATGAGCAGCCTCGGAGAAATCATTCAGTTTATTACTAGCCGCAGTTTTTAATTCATTGACCTTGTCATCAGCGCTTGATTTGATTTGACTTCCCTTAGTTTTTATATCACCTTTGGCAGCGTCGGTTTTAATAATAAAATCTTCCGAAACTTCACCAGTTTTCTGTGCAATGTTGTCTTTTTCCTTTTCCAGCTTACTTATATCTTCAATGATTTCTTTGTGAAGACCATCGGAGATTTCTTGAAGTTTCTCTTGCGTGGTGAATTTTTCTTGTTCGATAATGTCGAGCAAGTTCGATGTTTCATCATGTCGATGTTTCTGATCAGGTTTGTACTTCCCTTCACAACAACCTACGTAGAAAATGAACGGATCCGCTTTCTTGTTGCATACGGGAGTATCTACGGGTTGCATTAAAGCGTACTGTTCGTACAGCTCGTCAGTTTTGCCTGGACCTGAAGCGTCTTCGTCAACGACTAATTTGGTTTGGTAGACTTGGCTTTCTAGATCGTCATCGTCTTTGTGCGGCTTCGCGTGCAAGTCCTTGAACATATCGTCGACTTTGTCGAGTAGATCTTCGTTTATAATTCTTGGGGCTGGTTTGGGAGGTGTCTTTTCTTTTTCTTTGGATTCGCGAGGTTTCGGTTGGGGTTTTGGGGAGGATTCCTTTTCGTCTTCTTTATCTTCGCTGTGTCCGAAGACATTTTTGACTTTGTCAGCAAGGCCTCCAAGGAAACCTCCGCCACCGCTTTCCTTCTTCTTTCCTTTCTCGAGGGTGTTCATGGGAGTTTTGTCTTCGTCCGAGTCGAAGGTTGCCTTTGTTTTGTTCGAGTCTACTTGAGGCAGTGTGTCTCCGTTCACTGTAACAAAGAAATCTGTTTATTATCTATTAATTTATGAATTCAAAATTACATTTTTAATGAATGTAAAATATTTGCGTTGCTATACCTTGAGGTTTTTTATCCTTTTCCTTGTTTTCTGGTTCTGCGTCTTTAGTCGTGTATTTGACATCTCCATTTGTGATTATCCTATCCTGAAAATTAAATAGATATTAGATCATCGCCCGGCAATTCACAGCACTACATAAAATAAGAATATTGTTCACTAAACGATATGAGAAATATTTCCCCAATTTACGTACGGGTTAAGAGAGTAATCCATACAGACGTGGCCCACAATATGTTCTCAGCATTGACAGCTCAAGTCTTAATAATTAATTATTCATAACAAGATTGAATTTGGCTTCAATCTAATAAAGTACTATACTATACTATAAATAAGGTAACTCTGTTGCTGGTGCTGTTCCTACATTCAAAACGAGCTGACAAAAAAAAAAAAACACTAATGGGCGTTTATTTAATACTTAAATATTTGAGTACAATATTGATGTTATTCCGTTTTTCGACTAGTAACATTATTCGCATGGCACTCTGTAAATTCATAATATTTTTTTTGTACTCCGAGCAGCGTTACGTTGCAATCACTTAGTTATTTATTTATTTTATTCTCTTAGGATAACTAACAGCTAGCGCTTAAGTAACAGGTTTAATATTTTAACTTAAAGCTAATTAAAAGTTACCACAGATAGGCATATATATATAGCTAGATTCTTCTTGAACAAGAAAGAAAAAGTCAAGTCGAAAAGCGTTATTTTAAAGATTGAATATAGATTCTAGGGCAGAAAAATATAGGTATACGTTACTGCGTCTTGTCTGTACGGCTAATGAAAAAAAAAAATATATAGATAAAAAAAAAAAAATAATAGTTACAGTGACAGGGCCGTGTCCGTTGACAGGTTTGTCCGGATGGTAGGGCAGCGAGACCGGGCCGAGGCTGTTGTTGTGCTCGCCCCAGTGGAAACTCAGCTCGTCTTTCAGCGCGTCGAAACCTTTACAAAACGACAAAATTACAACTGTTTTATCTTTTAGGTTGATGGTATGCCCGCGACTTGACTAGCCTTGTGGCTCAGTGGGCGGATTTCCACTTTCTGAGCTGTAAGTTGAGGGTTCGATTCCCACCCGGGACAAACATTTTGTGTGATGAAAATGGACGTTTGTTCTTTGTCTGGGTGTTTCTATGTATTCTATGTATTTATTTACAACAAAAAAAAAGTATCTATGTATTCTATCAGTCATCTGGTTCCCATAGTACAAGCTTGCTTAGTTTGGGGCTAGATGGCGCTGTGTGAAAAAACGTCCACCAATATTTATTTTATTATTTATTTCACAATGCGTCCACACACAATCCGTTTCGCAATTTTCGCATAAATTTTGGATGTTGTTTATTGACGTTTTTCGTCACGCTAGCAACACTAGGGCTGGCCAGTCGGCCGCCGCAGGCTCACCGGACTGGTCGAGGTTGAGGTAGTCCGTGTGGCTCTTCCCGGCGCGCGGCGCGATGCGCTCGGGCAGCTCCACGTCCAGCACGCACGCGGGCGTCTGCGACTGCTCGCCCTTCGGTACCTACCAAATTAAATACAATTGCATGAGTTTCGTGTCCTTTACACCTTTTTTCGGACTAATCTACAATTGCCAGTTATTCAACTGCAAAGCGGAATCCAAAAATTTTAAACTACAACAGTTCCATGCTCAGTTTTGTTTCTTTTTTTTTATATTCCGCGAGCTTGTCCCTGACGTCATCAGAGGTTTCTGTACACTTTTCTTACATTTAGTACATCTAAGTTACATTAATTTTTACATCTATTAACTCAAAAGAAAGGTGATATACATATATTGACAATTTATGTATTCGCCTTGAGCTTATTTATCTATTTATTTTTAATTATTATCTTTCTACATATTTCTTTACAATATCCATGCTCAGAGTTTCTCATGCACCCTTAGATGTTAAATCTCTTTATGCCCAGCAATTTCGGAAATATTACACTTCCAGAACACAGTAATGTTTGCACACTACTGCTGAGCGTTTGGAAAACTGGCAAAGGCGTGGTAGATCCCCAGACCCAGGCCACCACAACACTACAGAAAATTGGCGAGAGAAAATGACTTAAAAGTTACCTTTGGTTCATTCATGAAGTAAATCCTGCCCGCGGGACTTTCCTCGTGATGCTTCACTCGAACTGTGAACTCCACTCGATTGTCTTTGAAGGCCTGAACAATAACGCGCATATGATTTACAAACGTATAAGTCACTTTCAAAGAATACTATGTCCAATAAGTGCTCGTGATACAACTCAGATCACACTAGATACCGCATTACGAGATTCGTTAATCCTACAAAAAGTCACCAAAGCTAGAGGCGCGGCGCGGGTCGCGGGGAGTGCGACCGAGCGTTCTCATTGGCTATCTCAAGGTTACGCCTACTCGCGCCGAACAATCAACCAATCAGAGTAATTTCTTATAAATGTATTTAGACTGATGCGGGGTGCGCTTCGAGCCTCCTGAATGTAGAATCTAGGGTGTGATCTGTGTGATACAAAAACAAATCATATTTATTAGGCACTAGAAACTCAAGAGACTCAAACTCCATATTCTATGAGGTAAGATCGTGATCAAGCCGAGTTTGTTGTACGAATAAAAAATTATCATATCTTACTTTTTATACCACATTTTAAGACGCCAAATTGCAATGTCATCCGATTCTGAGCTAAGTAAGTTTCAAGTCACGAGTTAATTGAAAAATAGTTTAAAAACCGATTGCAAAATTTCAAACAACATCAATAGACAAACAAGAAATCGTGGTAAAAATACAAGTTCAAAGTTTGCTTTTGTCTATTCCTATTAATATTTAGAAATTTTTATTTTTCCAGACAAGCTTTTATAAAATCCGTTATTGATGTTGTAAGCTGATCAAAATGAGTTCAAACTCCATCAATCTACTGTTTGTTAGTGAGGAGTTCCGTTTTCCACCTTCCGTTTCCATCATCAGATCAGCTCACTGTCATAATATAGTATTGTCGGAACTTGACAAGCATGCAAAATTTCAACTAAATTGAACATCCCCTTGTTGATCTAAAATTCAGTTGCAAGATTTGACCTTCGCAATACTTCACATACATACATAGAAACATAGCAAGTGAAATAAAAGCTGTAAAATATTTTTTTAGCAAGGCATTGACTCGTTTACAAAATAAAGAGATAGTAAAAACTTTCTATGTATCGATCTCACCTCAAAAGCCAACATAGGCTGGCTGCCGGACTTGGTAACAGGCACTAAGTTCCCAGAGAACTCTAGATACACTTCCTTCCCGTCCAGAAAACGCACTGAAGTCGAATGTGCCACCTCTGTATAGTGCTCCTGTAAACATTAATATACATGATCTAATATGTATATTGCCAACAAGGCGAAGTGCTGACGACATTGTAAAATAAGATATGACTAAGAATTTGTTCTTAAAATGGCATCATGATAGTATTGTAAGACGTCTGACGAAAGCGAATATATGAGTAAGAAAAAGTTTTGCTTATTTTGTCCTAAAACAACAACCCAATCCAAATATTACGGACACTTAGGCAGGCCTTTCAGCAAAGTTGATTACAAAGTTAACTACTTTTATGAGTAGGCCAAGAAGTAAAGGCTGTATAAATGTCTCCAATGTAACTAATAACCAAAATATGAACTGGTTTTATCGAAACAACTGAGTGAATTTTTAATTCGACATTTACAGCTTGATTGCCGTCTTGTGGGGCAGAGTTAGTGGTTAGCCCTAGCATAAGCTTTTATGCCGCCCAAAAACCTCTGACATGCCATAACTGATTGATGGCAAAATATGACAAGATGGACTAACGCAAATTAAAACTGTTACTGTTTGATTAATGCAAACGGCAAACGCATACAATTTTAAGAATTAACCTTCTCTCTTTGGAAAATCTTTAATCTACCAAAGCACTGCACTGGTCAAAGCTATTTTCTCGACTACACCAATATGAAATAACGTAATTTCACGACCTCGAAATTCGCAGTAGGATATTTCGATACCAATGACCTAATGCACAGACCGTCGACAAATAAGACTGCATTCTGTCTTGTAAACAAAATAATCACGAGGTTTTGATTACAATGTCACTGATTTGTAAGGTGGTAAATGAAGTCACCACCAGAAATGACGCTTACTTCATATTTAATGTTCAGTAAATAAGAATAACCAATTACCTGAGCATAAATCACGTTGTCTATTATAAATACGCTAGTATAGTGTGTTTTTATATTAAAGAAGTAAGTTCGTTTTTATATTGATTTGTGATCTTCTCTTCTTCTACGTAATCAATAGGTGCATAGCAATCAGCGCATTTATATAAATTAAGAAGAGGAACGGGCCACGAATTCTGCATTGTGGGACTCCGTGAGAAATCGGGGTTTCATTATTCATATGGTTTCCTATGTTAACTGACTGTGGTCACTTGGTGAGACAATCTTTGAAGAGTTTTGGACAGCTTCCTCTTACTCCTAGGCATTTTATATTTGCCAGGAGGATGGGGACAGACACTGTGTCGTTCGCTTTAGCAAGGTCAAGGAACAATACAAAACAATCATTTATTTGTTGAATATTATAATGACAGTGTTGTAAAAACTTGTTGCAGCATTATATGTTGTACTGCCGAGAATTAAGCTGGTCTGTTTAAGGTATTTTAGAATCTGGGTCTCTTTTTCAAAGAAAACATAAATAATAATGAAAACGGTGCCTTTTCTTTTTAATAATTTTAATCGGTTTCCAGAATGTCAGCCTTATTCTATATGAAATGAATGATTGGCAGTTAAGTACCAAGTAAAACAAATTATCCCATACCTGTTGCAGCAGAGTTTCGTATGCATATCTGTCGGTGATGTACATTACGAGCAGCCTGCCTTCCAGCGCGTCGAGCCGCTTGCCCAGCACCACGATACGCACCTCGAACGGGACAAGCAGCATGTCCCTAATGAGGTTAAAAATAATGACATAATACAGACGATTAAAAAAGTTATAAACGACAAGGAGTATGAAACAGTTGATCGTGGAAAAACTGAAATCATCACACTTCAATCAATTAGGAAATCTAATTGAAGAGTGTTTGATATTTTGGGGATAGTATTTTAGTGAAGGAGAATAGGTATGAGCTGTCAATCATTTATATGGCCCCTGATGGCAGCGATACACCTGGCTTGTTCTATGTTTGATGCACACTGGGCGGGTTGTAAATTTCAGAAATAAAGTTTAGACAGGATTGAAAATATTGTGAATGAAAATGTGTTTAGCTACAATTACTATCTTCATCTAAGGACAAAGGCAAAATCCTATATAAATCTACATAGACATAGTTGAGGTTTCGATGCCTACCTGTATAATTCTGTAGCCAACTTGGTAGCATCACTAACGTTTTGACAGTTCATCAGCCAGAATCTGAAACAAAGAAAAGAACATTTCATTGACACGAATTGAATGATGATGAGCTACACAAAGCAGCGTACATTAGCAGAGACCTAAAATTCAGTAATGGAAAAACATTGACTAACGATCCATGCCTGAAAGGAAATATCTATACCTGGCCGAGACGGTGGTAGTAAAGGAAGCGCAGTCGTCAGTGATGGTAAGCGGCGTAGAGCCGGTCACATCTTCCCACACGGCGCGCGCCTGACCGCCCATTATGGAGCACAGGAGCCGCAGGTTGGTCGTGGTTTGCTTGTCGTGCGTTCCCTGATAATTAAAACAATAAAATTTAATAAGACTTTCAATCAGACGGAAATTAGAACTGTGTTCGTGAACATCACATTTTGAATTGTAGCGGCGGTTAGGTCATGCTCGCTTCATGCTTATTTTGTACAATCTTTTGTTTATGTCAAATAAATTTATTTGTATTTGGCTAAATACACAATGATTGGAGTCAAAATATAGGGCGAAACTGTTCTCACTTTTTATTTCTCCGCTATAGTAAGTGCTACACGAACCTGTTGTTGAGGTAAAGGCGCGGTGAGTGTGATGCTCTTGTGGAACTTCCTCCGCCTCGGCTCCACCGTGATAACGGGCGAGACGGCGGCGTGGCGCGGCAGGGCCCGCGCGGACAGCTGGGGCGAAGCGCCGTGAGCCTGGAGCCCGACGCGGATGCGTTTTGTCAGCGCTTGCGGCGGGAACAGGGCCTGGACCTGTCACACGAAAATATACGATTAGAATTACTTATAAACCATTAGCCTTACAAAAGGACATAGACAAAAGCCCACGGACGTTAAAAAATTGGAGGACCGCTACGGGGACGCTACCATGGGCCCTCGTTTCGATGATTATACTCATTGATGCTGATTATGACTTTAATGAGTTCATGAATAAATAAATGTAAATTGTAATTTGAGGAAAAAATTATGTTAACTTTTTTTTGTTGACATTTCATGTTCTGACGTAATAATTATTATAATTGAATGTTATTAACATTGTATAACGCATATAAAGATCGTTGTATTCAATGAATAGCCTCTACTTAATTTGCATACTATTGTATACATTACATACATACATTATCAGCCAGAAGACGTCCACTGCTGAACATAGGCCTCCCCCTTAGACCGCCACACCGACCGACAATGTGCCACTTGCATCCACCGGTTGCCCGCGACTTTCACAATGTCGTCGGTCCACCTAGTGGGAGGCCTGCATACGCTTCGTCTTCCGGTTCGTGGTCGCCACTCAAGAACCCCTCTTCCTCATCGGTTTTCGGTTCTTCGAGTGATGTGGCCTGCCCATTGCCACTTCATATATTGTATACAAAAGGTTATTATTTTTGACTTGTAGATGAATATTTACCAATAAATAACTGAATACCGGTAATTCCTTCTTTTTTTTTCTTTAATCGGCGACGTAGTTTTGTTGCAATTCGTTTGTAATTTTTCTTCTAATGGCGGTCTAGCAGTAGTTAGACCATAGGCCAAGTGACAGATACAGTGTCAAAAAAATTGCGGCTGTCACGCTTGCCCAGGATCAGTTCAAAACACTGCGTGGCATTGTCCTGCGCTCGATCGTCAATCTGAGATACTTTTATTAGATGTTTAATCTGTTTATGTTCGGTAATTGCTCTGGAAACATTGCCCTTCAGTTTGTAGTGTTTGCACACTACTGCTTGGCGGTTGAATTGCTGACAAAGGTAACCTGGGCGTAACCTGCAAAAAAGTGCTAGTAGTGAATATTACCTGTGGTATGTGCTTGCTAGAGACGGTTCCTCCCTCGGGCCCTATAATATGTACTTCCTGCGTGACACGCGACACGCACGCGATGTAGTGCGGGAAGTCACACGTGACAATACGCGTCACTCGTTCGCCATTCTCGCCGAGGGTCTCACCGCTAGGGCCGTACTCTTGCCTCTCGCGTTGTAGTGCCTCCTGAAACAATATTATGAAATAAATCAACCGTGCAGTTACTAACGCAACGGTGGTAGGTCTTGGGGTGGTACAGGGAATATTGTTAGGACCCTTTCTCTTCATGATGTTTAGTATTCAATTAATGTTTGCTTGTAATTGTAATGTACTAAATTTTGTGGTTATTTTTATGAATTGACGTCATCATTATTATTAAATCGATTAGGTAAGCTTATTAAAAAACAATTATTATTAATGATCTTTTGGAATTTAAAATAGCCTCATAATGAACTAGTCTTATTTTATCACCATTTACCATTGCGTGTTGTCAGTTTTGTAGCGATAATAGTTTAATAGTTATGGCGTTCGGATCGCACGCCTTAAGATGTGGGTTCAAATCCCAACGAACTTAAGTTACTTGGTGAAGAAAACATCGTGAGGAAACCACGACATGCTGATGGTACTTTCAAATACTCGACTGGCTAGCTACCTTCAGTTGAAAATATGCCAAGCACATATCGGTGTGTACTGGCAGCCTCATTTGAGAGCCAATTCCCATTCCAGGCTACGTGTGTTTACCATCCTCGACCACACCGTCACTAACATCAGGTGATTAGTTGTCAATTGTTGTCAAATGCATAGCCTTTTAATATTTAAAAAAAAAGGTATGATATGGTCTATAACCTCTCTTGCCTAGATAAAAAAAAACTATGAGTAGATAAACAGCTCTTTAGTAATATCAATCCTTCGTATTATTTTGACTCAAAACAGCGATCAAACAAATCGTATCAGCTGACCTGAATCATGGGATTGTCGTTATTGTGCAGGTAGTGGTCCTGCCAAGTCTCGCCCGTGTCGGAGCGCAGGACCACGATCTCGCGCTCCTTGCACGACGACGTGAAGATCGGGACTTCGATTATCACTGGCCTGAAATAACAAAAACACGTACAGTACAAGATTCGACTGGATCTTACTTATAAGAACGTGTATCCGGGTTTTTTTAGGCGGCAACGTCAAAAAAAAAGAAGGAAAGAAGAAGAAAAAGATTATTTTTGCAAAACTTGTGTTATTTCGAGTTTGTATCTGTGACAACGGTGGATTTTTATTCATTAAGTGTTCCTCAACGTGCTCGAGTCGATAAAAATAATATAATGTCAGGAAACGTGACTTTTCATCCAAATTCATTCCAGAACTCCATAGAAACCTATATTTAAGTCTCAACCATTTTTGTGGGGTATGTCTTGGACTTGACCCTGACTTACTTTGCTTGACTTAGACTATGACTGAGGTTTGTTTCAATTGTGAAACAATCGACTTAATAATTTAGTTTATATTTGTGTCGTTTTTCAATCAATTTATGAACAAGATAAAAGAACAGTGTTCTAATTCCTAATTGTAGGTAGTAGTTAAATATTTTTTGATGTTTGGTACTTACGCCAAGAACTTAGCGCCTTGCGGTTGTAGTTCGAGGAGTCGAGAGGCCAGCGCTTCGCCCTCCATTAGGGGCGGAGGCGCCGCGGCGGGCGCGCGCCTTGTTGCCGCTCTGAAATTAACAAATTGTTGTTAATTCTTGTTACTTGCAGGGTTAAAAACTAACATGTTATTCTTTTTGTTTTGTCTCTGGCGATCTACTTTTTCCTGATTTCAATTTTCAAAAACCGAACATAGCGTTTTTACACAGATGCCACATTACGAGATCGATGTTCCGATAAAAGTCACCAACGTTGGAGGACAGCGCGGGTTGCGGGGACTGAGACCAAGCATCCCCATTGGCTATCTCTAGGTTACACCTACTCGCGCCTAGAAATGAACCAATAAGAGCATTGGTGTAGCTTGCCTAAGGGCCTTGTATCAAAACTTGTTGGGGGGCCCAAATGAAGGGTCACTATTTTTCAAAAAACAACGTTCGGGGCCCCTGTAGCCCGGGGGCTCCGTATCATTGATACGGCTGATACGGCGGTAGCTTCGCCCCTGAATGAGAGTAAATGTTTATAAGTGTATTAAGAACGATGCGAGGTGCGTTTCGATCGTCCCGAGTGAGGAATTCAAGGGTTGATCTGTGCGATTTCCATACCTTGCTTACATATATATATATTTTTACTTATTAGTTAAACATATACATATAGTTAAACATATAATAATTTGTTACTTTATATTAAGGAAAAAAAAAAAAAAAAGGCTTTATTATAGTTAAACATATACATAGCATTATTCCTGATTCTGCCAAACTGCATAGCAGTTTGTAGGCAGAGTGTACCTCTCATTGTAAACATTGTCTCATGTAGCTACTATGTACGAGTAGATGGTTTAAGTGAGTAACTAAGTAGTAGTTATATTATTATCTAGGTTTCCTAGTATTTATGACATGAATAGTTATAATTATTTTGGAATATTTACGAAAATAGCACAACAGCACCTACTGTAATGAACAGTTGGTACGGCCGTGCCACTCTCGCAAATATTCTTAATTATTTTGCTCCGGTAATCTGTCTAACATTAATTTCTTTAATGCTTTCTTATATGTAAATTTGGTGTTATATTGTTTTTCATAGTTGTCCGGCAAATCATTACAAAGTCTAGGAAGTATCCATTTCCTGGTACGGGTTCCATACTTACTGCTCTGGGTTAGCGATCTAAAGTAGTACCATCGGTCGCGGTCTTCCTGTTGATTGTCATAAGACAGCGCAAGACCGGCCATACCTTGCAATGCTGAAACGTTTGTTAACTTTGACGACAGATTAAGTCTGTTGCTGCCTTTGTCATTTGCTTAGTGCCAGACAAAGGCAGCATTAGAATTAATCTGTTGTCAAAGTTAACAAGCGTTTCAGTATTCGGGGGTGAGCCACTTAATTATATTTTCCTATCATACGTAGATTGCGATTGGAACGTTAGTCACTGATTCGTGAGCCTAATCAATTGATACAAATGCAAGAGAATAACGAGGAAATAGCGGGTAAAGCCGCAGCTCCATCAGTTCTCACCTGCAAGTGACCCGCGTTGGAGCGGCGCAGGCTGCCGGCGGCACTATGATGCGCACGCCGCCGCGCCGCTTCGCCTTCATGGCGCCTCCGCGGGCGTCCACCACGAACGATACCAGGAACCTGAGGACAACACGACACAATACATTAAATTATGACTATATAATGTTCAATTTTGAAATGAGGTCCGGGACTGGGCTCAGTGTAAATGAAACGTTATGCACATTGAAATGTGAACCCTCCATCGTGTCACATACAGCAGAATTACAAATGGCAAACAACATCTCATGGCAAGTGTGAAACAAATGACAACTTGTTGTTACAACAAGGTCTGGTGTTACACCAGCTTACGTCACTATCCGCCATTTTTGCCGTTATAAGCTGTTGTCACCCACGTGATCTATTGTGTCATATCCGCGGAGTATGGTACTATATCATGGTACATTAGAAGTTTACCATCTTTATTTCTACTGCACGTGTAATATCCATGATGACTACTTTCTTATCAATGCTGGTTCCGATGTATATTTTGCCCACAGATCACACTCTAGATTCTGCATTCAGGACGCTCGAAGCGCACCACGCATCAGTCTAAATACACTTCTACGAAATTACTCCTATTGGTTGATTGTTAGGCGCGAGTAGCCGTAACCTTAAATAGCCAATGAGAACGCTTGGTCGTACTACCCCTTCCTCAAACTTTGGTGACTTTTTGTGGGAACAACGAATCTCGAAATGCTCGACAGTGCACAACTCAGGGACCGGCTAGCGGAGGTACCCCGCGTACTGGAGAGGTCGGCCAAGTCGACGCATGTAATGGGTCCGTCGGTTTATAATAAGTTGCCGAAACATATTACCTCGGCGGCCACTCTGGGCAGTTTTAAGTCACGACTCAAACGCTGGCTTATCGAGCACACGTTCTACAGCTACAAAGTATTTTGCGATTTTAAATTGTAACTGACTATTTATATTCTTGATATTTTTCATGTTTTATTATTATTATTATTGACATGACTTATACTTTTATTTTTTATTTTTTTATTAGTTTGACATAATTTATAATTTATTAATATCATTCAATTATGTAATTGGTTCGTACATGTAGCATTGTATCAGTAGATACAAAAAGTATTTATTGTTGTGAAAAATAATGATTAGTTTTGACTTGTAATAATTTGTTGCCAATAAATATGATTATGATTAATGCGGTATAAAGTGTGATCTGTGATTTTGCCACATCACTAGCAGTCTTGGAACATCATCATCATCATCATCAGCCATAAGACGTCCACTGCTGAACATAGGCCTCCCCCTTAGAGCGCCACACCGACCGACAACGGCCCACTTGCATCCACCGGTTGCCCGCGACTTTCACAATGTCGTCGGTCCACCTAGTGGGAGGCCTACCTACGCTGCGTCTTCCGGTTCGTGGTCGCCACTCAAGAACCTTTCTTCCCCACCGGTTATCGGTTCCTCGAGTGATATGGCCCGCCCATTGCCACTTCAGCTTGCAAACTCTGAAAGCTATGTCGGCAACTTTGGTTCTTCGACGAATATCCTCGTTCCGGATTTTATCGCGCAAAGAAACTCCGAGCATAGCTCTCTCCATTGCCCGCTGTGCGACTCTGAGTTTTTCCAAAAGGCCAGTAGTCAAGGACCACGTTTCAGTTCCATATGTCATCACTGGCAACACACATTGATTGAAGACCTTCGTCTTCAGGCACTGCGGGATTTTGGACGAGAAGATATCACGTAATTTTCCGAACGCTGCCCATCCGAGTTGGATTCTTCGGGCGACCTCTTTGTCGAAGTTGGACTTACCTAACTGGACAGTCTGTCCAAGGTAATTATAATGGTCAACTACTTCGAGCGCATCGTTCCCAACAACTACCGCCGGTACGGGTGCAACATGGGCATTCGACATGATTTTCGTCTTGTCCATGTTCATTTTAAGACCCACCTGTTGGGAAACGCTACTGAGGTCGTTGAGCATAATATTGAGGTCCTCTAGCGACTCTGCCATGATTACTATATCATCGGCAAAACGAAGGTGAGTGATGTATTCGCCATTAATGTTGATGCCGAATCCGTTCCAGTCCAAGAGCTTGAAAACGTCCTCCAATGCGGTCGTGAACAGTTTTGGAGATATAACATCTCCCTGTCTCACGCCTTTCTGCAATTGGATTGGCTTCGTGCTCTCGTCCTGCAATCGGATTGACATGGTGGCGTTTCTATACAAACACTTCATCACCTCGATATACCTATAGTCAATATGACATCGCTGAAGGGACTGCAATACCGCCCAGGTCTCGATGGAATCGAAGGCTTTTTCATAGTCCACAAACGCCAGGCATAATGGCCGATTATACTCTTCGGTCTTCTGTATAATCTGGCGGAGCGTGTGTATGTGGTCCATGGTGCTAAAACCTTTACGGAACCCGGCTTGTTCGGGAGGCTGGAAGTCATCAAACCTGCGTTCGAGACGGTTCGTAATAACTCTCGAAAACAGCTTGTAAACATGGCTCAGGAGCGAGATGGGCCTATAATTCTTCAGTAAGGTGTTATCACCTTTTTTGAAGAACAGCACCACCACACTCCTGTGCCATGCTTCTGGCGTAGTTCCCTCGAGTATGACGGAATTAAATAACTTCTGGAGGACTAAAAGTACCGGTTTTCCACCCGCTCTCAGAAGCTCAGTGGTTATTCCGTCATCACCCGGCGCCTTGTTGTTTTTAAGCTGCTCGAGAGCTATTCTAATCTCGTGCAGGCTGATGTCTGGGATGTCCTCGGTGTAGTGTCGGGTCAGTTCGGCTCTGGAGTCCTGAGCACTTCTGACAATGGGTTTTCGTGTCGAGGTGTACAACTGTCCGTAAAACCTCTCGAGCTCTCTCAGAATCTCCGTTTTCGACGTAATGATACTGCCGTTCTCGGTCTTCAGCTTCGTCATTTGGCTTTGGCCGATAGACGAATTCTTTGCGAACACTTTGGAGCCCTGGTTCCGCTCAATTGCTTCCTTAATACAGCTTGTATTATAGGATCGCAAGTCGTGTCGCATTGATTTCGAGATTCGCCTATTTAGCTTGCCATATTCCGACATGTCAGCTGAAGATTGCAGTCTCATCTCAGTCCGGTCTTCCATTAGCTTAATGGTTCTATCTGAGAGCTTTTGAGGTTTTTTCCGGCGTGGGGTCTTAAAGAACTTGGACCCCACTGCTTGGACAGTTTCCACCAACCCATTGTTTAACTCGTCCACAGTCTCGCATTCGGCTAGGCTCTGGAAGCGATTGTGCAGTTCGAGTTGAAAGTCTTCGGGGTTCTGGATTTGGGCAGGACCAGGACGGAGCGTAGACTTCACCAGACGTGACCTTTCAAGCTTGACATTGATATTCAATGTGCCCCTGACAATGCGGTGATCGCTACCGGTTTTTACCTTGGCGATCACGGAGACATCACTGAATATTCGCTTCTTGGTAGTCATGATGAAGTCTATCTCATTTCTGGTTGAACCATCGGGGCTTATCCACGTCCACTTCCTGGATGGTCGCTTCTGGAAAAGGAGTTCATCAAATAGAGATCCTCCTTTTCCATGAAGTCGACCAACCGCTGGCCCCTCCGATTCCGCTGCCCGTACCCATACAATCCCACTCTCAACTCATCGACATTCCGAGAGCCCACCTTCGCGTTAAAATCCCCCATAACAACGGTGAAGTGAGTTTCGGAGGCATGTATCGCCTCGGATATCTCCTCATACAAAGCCTCTACTTCATCGTCCGGGTGTGTCGTGGTCGGCGCATATACCTGTATGACCTTCAACGAATACCGATCGGTGATTCGGAGTATAAGGTATGCTACCCTGCACGACACACTATCGACCTTGACTACGTTGTTGATGAGGGACCTACGGACGAGAAACCCAACACCACCCTGGGATTTCTGATCTCCTTCCCGGAAGAAGAGCATGTTGCCGGAATCTAGGACTATCGTATCCTGTCCCTCTCGTCGGATTTCAGATAGTCCTATGATGTCCCATCGCACCTTGCTCAATTCTTCCTCCAGCTCTAATATCCTCTCGTCGGTACGCAACGTGCGGATGTTGTGTGTTGCCAGGGCCAAAGTCCGTTGGGGGTGGTAGCGGGGCATCTGCCGGGGATTCTTCGCACCCCCTACTCCTCCGTTACCTGACCCGCTACCTAGGCCAGGAATAGAGGAGCTGCCGGGGACTGGGGGCCGTGGGCTAAATTTGTTTGTCATTGTGGGGGGGGGGGGTTGCCATAATCCCCACGCTTGGCAGGCGGCTTGGGGATCGCAGAACATTCACCGTTGCTAAGAGGACGCTGCTACCCGTCCTTCGGTGTTTCTGGTCGCAGTTTAAGGACATGACCGGGTCGCCGGAGATATTAGATGTTAGATCTTTTTTTGCCCAGTAGTTAAGTTGGAAACTTTGCCCTTCAATCCGGAACACAATAATGCTTGCAAACTACTGCTTGACGGTTGAATAACTGGCAAAGGTGTGGTACTTCCCCAAACGGACTCTGCAGAAGAGCCCTACCACTATAACTATAACACTATAGTCTTGGAACGGAAACACGGAACTGGAAACTCGTTGGTGTTTAGAGAAATGCTCAAATTACCCGATGTCGAGTGGTTGACGCTCCATGGTGGCGACCTTCTTGTCATTGTTGCTGGGCCAGAGGTGTCCATCTGTGACGCTGTCCTCGAGCGGCTTGGCTCGGTGCAGTGTTCCCGCCTCGCTATTCATGTAGCGGTATTGCTGTTGCTGCTGGATCGGACACTCTACTTCGCCTGCAATGGACAGAAGAACTTTGTGAAGCTAATAGCCAAAAGTTATTAAGTTTATACTCAATGACAATGACAATAAAGCATAGAACGTCACGGTGCTAAAATATGACGCCAAAATCAGCTAACGGAAATGTTAGTAAAGATCAAGAGATTTAAATCTCTAAGGGCCAATTTCACCGTTTGCATTACAAAACTAGCTTAACTAAACTCGATTTTACTTAAACAAGTTCAAACGTAGAGTTTGATCTCGGTTTATGTCAAAGCGATTTCACCGGCACGATATTGGTCGCGTTCACGTAAACCAAGATTACGTGCTATGGTACGCGAATATGGACCTTACTGAGCGCAGCCGTCATCTGTAGTAGTGCTGTCTCTGTCAAAACTTCCTCCCTTTCTTTCCTCAAAGTTGTGATATCGCTGTTGAACAGATTACGTTGATACTCTGCGTAGGAGTTCGTTTGTTTTGTGGTAGTGTCCATCTTGGGTGCCTTGGGCGGATAAAATACTCTTCTCCATCACTATCTTCAAAAGCTACAGCAAATGTTCGAACATAATTTGTTTCAGATTATGTCCATAATTAAAAATGTAAAACAAAATTAGGAAGATTTAACAAAAAGTAACAGAATCCCTACAATGCATCAGAAAAAAAACATTAAAATAAAATAATACAATTACCACAAAGTTATTTTAGCTTGTATTTGAAGAAGCATTTAAAAGTAGGTACTGATGCATATCGCATTGTGGAGCAAGGAACATAATAGATCCTTTTTATACCGAGAAATGTTGCTATTCAACATCTGCAATACAGATGTACCGCCTCATAAACGCGTTCAAGGGCCTAAACCTCCCAAAATCGGGCGTTTAGAATTTAAACTCGCTTATGCCCTAACTACGATTACTTTATGTTGGTGAAATCCAAATTGACGTTTTGGACTCAGTTAGCCCCTTTAAACTAGTTTAGTTTGCGTTGATCGCGTTCATTTTTGATAGTGAAATCGGCCCTAAATCGAAATCTCTTGATCTTTACTAACATTTCCGTAGCGACTAAAGATTTGGTTAAATGTTCAAAAGGATTCAGAAGCCTCTTGGCGAGATTCAAATATAAGTTTGGATAATTTGTTTTGTTTAAGATTAAGAACAAATGTTACTACTTGGAGCCTCTTTTTTATTCAAAGACCGACAGCGCAAAAAAAAATTGTTAACTTTCAGTACAGCTAATAAAAAGACACTTTAAAAAAAATATATATTAAAATTCACGGAACATACATTGTTAGCTGTTGTTGTTGTTGTTGTTTGTTACAAGATACAGTGAAGCTGCCTGAGAGGGAATTTGCGTTACTTCAAATGTACGTTATACATGGTGTTTTTTAATCGGTTAGGAAATCGTTCTGAGAATTTTGTATAAAAGATACCGAACAACTTTTGTTCTACGAACTTTTGAAAACTCACGGGGGGTAAAACAGCTGTTCCATATATTTTGTTGCGAGATTCACGAACATTTTGTATGGATCAGCTGTTGTTTTTTTTCTTGAATTTTCAACAGTCGTGAACCAAAAGTTGTTCGTTAGGTTCGTAAACAAACTATAGGCATTCGACTAAAATAATCCCCAGTAACGTGATTTGGCAGCAAATGAAAGTTAACAATACAATCACGCCTGCATTACAGCATAATCCCAGAATAGCAATGAGGCCTGACAAAAAACCGGATATTTCATTCACATCGGTAATATCATTCATAATGATAGCGAAAAGTGGGCGTCCAGCCGTCTGGCTAGCTCCTGGCTTATGACCTAGGTATTAATACTAGGCTTAGAAACTATTACTTTATCTATGCCCCGGTCCAATTGAGGACTCTATTGGATATCAAGGCCTTGCGTCTTCTGGTGATACTATCATCTTCTGGAGTGGTATAAAGAACGAAGGTTTCACACAATAGAAACATTAATGTCTGTTAGTCAGCGTTTAGGAGGTTAGGACAATTTTGAGTTTTGTTTGTGTAAAATATTTGTGGGTTTTTGACCGCTACTTCTAAGACAGTTCAGAAAATTATTTCACTGATTAAAAGCACAAACCTTGAGTGGCGTAACCTATGTTTCGCTAACCACGCAAGTGAAGCAAACGCTTCTTTTGATTAAAATTTGAAATTGATGAAAATAATAAGTATGTATAATGTGTGATCACATTATTTAATGAACATGACATCACAATCTTTATAATTAATAATTAATTAATTGTATGTATTGTAGAGACTTGAAATTTGAGAGCGAAATTTGAAAGTTATATTTGTTTGATCTGTAATCTAGATGATTTTATTTTTGTTCTGTAATCTAGATTATTTTATTTGATCCTGAAATCTAGATGATTTTGTTCGATTCTGTAATCTACATTATTTTATTTTGGTTCTGAAATCTAGATTATTTTATTTGATCCTGAAATCTAGATGATTTTGTTCGATCCTGTAATCTAGATGATTTTATTTTGGTTCTGAAATCTAGATTATTTTATTTGATCCTGAAATCTAGATGATTTTGTGCGATCCTGTAATCTAGACGATTTTATTTGAGCCTGTAATCATTTTATTTGATCTGAAACCCACAGAATTCTCCTCTGAAACCTAGATTATTTTAATTTTTCCGGAAATCTAGATGATTTTATTTGACAAATTGACCCTTATTTTTAATTTGACACGTTTACAATTTGTCAAGAAGGTTCATTTGCGATGAATAAAAGGTCAAACCTTTCAAGGAATGACTCACGGAAAGTTCACGACCGGAGACAACTCATTTAGTGAGTGACTAGATGCATGTTTTAAGACCCGGCTACCCTGATTCTCACTATCTCGTTCGCAGTTTATAAAGTTATTATATAATTTTTATATAAAAATTAAAGCGAGAAAATTAAAAAAAAAACAACTTAAAAAAATATATATA
The DNA here is from genome assembly GCA_947579745.1 of Apocheima hispidaria. Lineage (NCBI taxonomy): Eukaryota > Metazoa > Arthropoda > Insecta > Lepidoptera > Geometridae > Apocheima > Apocheima hispidaria. The sequence goes on along the minus strand of OX388168.1, from coordinate 5,179,005 downwards.
ATTCAGAGTTCCTTCATAATAACAATGACAATATTTAAAGCAAAGTTATTATGTAATTATTTTAGCCATGCAGAAAGAAAAAAAAGGTAAAGGAAAAAAAAAAATTTTTCTCTTTCTTCTTCAAAATAGAAAATGTAATCATAAAAAAAACAGCTTACAAACATTGTCATTGTTATTCTAAAGAAAAAAGAGAAATTCTAAAAAAATTGAGTAAATTTTTTTTTAATTTCATGTCTGATTATTTTAATTAAAATATGTTGAAAAAGTGCGAACAAGATGAGTGAGAAGGCTCTTTAAAGGCCCATATGAAGTAGTCAAGGTTATCCATCAGCTGTTCCTAAACGGGTTATTATAAGGTGTTAATCCATAGCTAAATCAATGCTCACCTCCTTCGTCTTCAGAATCACTCATGAAGGTATCCTGCATGAGCTCAGGCGCCGCCACTCTGTATTTGCCTTCCAAGCCACCTGTAACAACCGGACAGATCTATTAGCCATCTGATGATGACATTCCGGATTAAAGGATTACTCTCCAGTAAAATAACAAAAAAAAATACAGATTTTCAAGTAGTATACATGTCTCAGAAAAGTGAAAGGTACTGTACTCAACATTATGAACGACTTTACTATGGGACGAACCATGAAATCGCGAAAAAAATAATTGTTGTTCCATACATTTTGTCAAGTTGACATTTTTCTATGGAACACCAGATTTCTTTTTGTCCGGTTTCAGGGTTGGTCCCACAGTAAAAATTGTCTTTATTGATGAGTACATACACATACACAGGCATTCGGCTTGACGAAAACCTTTATACCTTTATATGTATAAAGGTTTTCGTCGAACTTAAATACAGAAAAGTATACTCAGGTGATGGAAAAAATCGTGAGGTAACCTAACCTAACCTACATATTTCCGGAGAAGAAATTCAATGATTATATGAATCCTCCAACCCGCACTGGGCCAGCGTGGTGGATATGGCGCAATCACACTTCCAGGGTCCACCGATATCCCAGCAGAGCAATGTTAAAAAAGGCTGATGCAGTAAGTACTTAAGTATTGGTTAGATATATTCAATGCTTCAATATATAATAAATACTGGTTAGAAATTATTATTTAAATATCGACGCGACAGGTATATTAATATCGATGCAAAATGTAATAACTCGATAAAGGAATGACGTAGCTAAAATACAAAATTAAAAACACTAACGACGAAGGTAACATAGATGATGAGTACCTATTAAGATAAGACATGGCTTCAGATAAGTAAATTAGGAAATTCATTGCATGATGACTATAGTCATCATCAAATGAATTGTAATGAATTCATTGAAATCAAATGAATGATGACTATAGTCATCATCAAACGAATTCATTGAAATCAAATGAATGATGACTATAGTTATCATCAAATGAATTCATTGAAATCAAATGAATGATGACTATAGTCATCATCAAATGAATTGAAATGAATTCATTGAAATCAAATGAATGATGACTATAGTTATCAACAAATGAATTCATTGAAATCAAATGAATGATGACTATAGTCATCATCAAATGAATTGAAATGAATTCATTGAAATCAAATGAATGATGACTATAGTTATCAACAAATGAATTCATTGAAATCAAATGAATGATGACTATAGTCATCATCAAATGAATTGAAATGAATTCATTGAAATCAAATGAATGATGACTATAGTCATCATCAAATGAATTCAAATGAATTCATTGAAATCAAATGAATGATGACTATAGTCATCATCAAATGAATTCAAATGAATTCATTGAAATCAAATGAATGATGACTATAGTCATCATCAAATGAATTCATTGAAATCAAATGAATGATGACTATAGTTATCATCAAATGAATTCATTGAAATCAAATGAATGATGACTATAGTTATCATCAAATGAATTCATTGAAATCAAATGAATGATGACTATAGTCATCATCAAATGAATTCAAATGAATTCATTGAAATCAAATGAATGATGACTATAGTCATCATCAAATGAATTCAAATGAATTCATTGAAATCAAATGAATGATGACTATAGTCATCATCAAATGAATTCAAATGAATTCATTGAAATCAAATGAATGATGACTACAGTCATCATCAAATGAATTTACTAATTTACTTATCTACGTCATTTTTACAACTTATCATCAAACTCGTAGCTTTGGATAGAAATAGGACTATGAATAGGGTTTGCTAATGTAGATTATTTTGTTTGTTTGTTGTTAAAGGCGCGCTATGATTTTTACCAAAGTCCGATCAATTAAACATCCCACTGCTGGGATATCAGCCTACCCTCGAAAGGTGATTAGGCCATATCCACCACGCTGGCCCAGTGCGGGTTGGCGGATTCACATACGCCATCGAATTTCTTCTCCGGAGATATGCAGGTTTCTTCACGATGTTTTCCTTCACGTTGTTTTCTACGTAAGTTCCAAAGAACTCATTGGTACGGGCCCGCTCGGGTTCGAACTCGCTACCTCAGGAATGTGAGGCGAGCGTTCTCCCACCGAGCTACCACGACTTATAAAACTCTTAGTCTAACCTATTAATCTGCTGTGTCGAAACCACGTTTGCCATAAAAGTCTCCAAACAGAGTTAGGGCAAAGAACTTTCCATAGAAAGTGGCCACTGATTCCATACTAGCGTCATAAACGCAAGTGGAAACGGCCGCCGCCGGTGTATCACATATATGGATTTGGCGACGCGCCTTGGACTCTGTCATGCATACGAAATCGTAGAAAAGGCGCTGGAAATGATGTGAAGTTATCATGTTCATAGTTTGATGTATTGTTTGTGAATGGCATTTTCTATTGCATTTATCTGCTTCTGCTTATTGTGGACTTAGTTTTTCAACATTTTTGACAAAACATTCACAGAAAAAGAAGGTAATAGCTAATAAGCTAACTAATAGTTCGCGGCGAACTGAGACCTCGCGACCCCTATATCTTCAAAACCCCTGGACCGATTCAGCTCATATTCGAACTTAAAAATTGTATTGAAATGAACTACTTGCCTACAAAATTTCATGAAAATCGGATCAACGGTTCGCAAGTTATCATCGGACAAATATACACACAAACATACATACAAATGCGGATTTGTCCCAGTAAACTCTGAGACCTTCGCTTCGCTCGGTCAACAAAAGTAAGCCAATAGTAGGCTATTAATAAGCTAATGATAGGCAATAGTCATCGAACTCGGAAGAATGAAAACTCGCGGGCGACGCTAGTTTTTACAAAAACACATTTATTTCAGTTCCATAAAATTAAATGTTCCATCCATTTTTTTGTCATCAAAGGATACAATATAATTTTTTGACAAATGATCACATACAAAACAGTAAATTCTTAGGCACTTTCATGGGCAATCATCGTCAGACGTACAGATGGATGGAAAATCTCAGACCGCAACTTGTTTTAATATAAGAAGTGAGAAAAAAAAAAGAAGTATTTCAGTTCAATACTAGAACAACAATTTAGCAAATATATATATATTACTTGAATGTTCCAAACGTCTGTCATAAAAGGATAACAGTCACCCTCAGCCATGGTTTCTATATATCGATTTGTAATCAAAAGTATATTCACCTCTCACCAATATTTATCTACGACAAGGACGGAACGACAATTTGTTTACGATCTTTATCGCTATCTCTTTTATCATCATAATTATAATGGTGTAAGTTGTATGCGTATAGTGCATCTATTTGCATTTTGGTATCCGGCGAACAGTTAGGGTCAGTGGCAGCTTTTAAAACAATACGGACGGAGCATACATTATAATATAACACTATGTTACGGTATTGCCGAATGAATGATGTTCACGGGAAGAGAACCTATTGAGAGCTAACGCTAACAAAGATTTTGTTTTAATAAAACGGGAATACTCACGTTCAAATTAAGTCGATTATTCCGACTATAGTTTCGATCACTTTAACCTTTAAAGCAAGGCAAGGTGCAAGGCAAGACGAAATCGCGCGCGTGTCACGCTTAGCATTCCTTGATAAAGGTCACCGAATGTGATCGAAACTATAGTCGGACTAACCGACTCAATTTAATGTGAGTACCTATTCCCGTTTTATTAAAACAAAATGCTAACAAATATGTCGAAACTTTCTGCACAACTATTATGGTAGATAACCAACAAAACAACGTTTTCAAGCATTTGCTACTTGTAACCTGCAACCTTTACTAATTCTAACTTAATTCTTCTGCTCGAGTCGATTTCGTGATTATGTTCTACAATTTACATTTTCAATAAACAAGAATTGAGCCCCGAAAATTGCGTTTCTCTTGACCTCATTCAGTCTTCCATGGTCTATAGTCTAAGCACGATACATGGCAACATGCTAAAAGGCACCAGGGCAGTGCAGACCCCAAAGATCACTCCCCACCACAGTTCACACTAGATACCGCATTACGAGATTCGTTGTCACCAAAGTTTGGGGAAGGCGCGGGTCGCGGGGACTGTTACCAAGCGCTCTCATTGGCTTTCTCAAGGTTACGCCTGCTCTCGCCTAACACTCAACCAATCAGAGTAATTTATTATAAGTGTATTTAGACCGCTGCGCTTCAAGCGTCCTGAATGCAGAATCTAGGGTGCGATCTGTGCTCCCCACATAACCCAGTGCAGCCGAGTATTGTTGAAATACCCTTCAGTCCCCAAAAAGGGGCACGATAAACACTTCCATCACGTGTGTAATTTTCAGAGGGCAAATGCCACGCAGATGCTGGTTGTATGATGATTGTCTGGAACTCAATTTAGAATCATAATCATAACTAATTATGTATTCTCATTATAGCTGTGATAAATTAATTATTTTGCGCTATTTCTTTTACGACTAGACCTTTGTTAGTTTCTGATCTGAGTCAGTTTTGAAGTGCCTGAGTAAAGATATTAATGTTTATAAGTGGGTTATAAATCTGACTATAAATTCGTAGCAGCCCGTAGATTTCATATAAGGGGTAGTTGTTTATCAAGTAGTAGTGGGTAGTAGAGCTATTGGCATAAGCAATTTCCGTATCCACATTTTAATTGTCTAAAGTTATGCGTACACCAACGTTTCGCTCATCGCGCGAAATTCAAATTTCGCTGAGCGAAACGTTGCACCTTATGATGGTACAAGATAAACGAAACTAGGACAAACGCGGTCAAATTACAAGGGTTAAAACATAGAGATACCTAATTAGATACTTGATGATTGTACGAAACCCTTAAAAGTAATGGATATCTACTTCAACGATTACATTTCCGAAAAACAAAAACTTTAGTCTAAATAAAACACTTGAAACGAAAAAACAAGAACACATAGACTAGACAAAACAACAGGACCCAGATCACACAAATACGAAAAATACAAATAAAGATCATACGAAGACCAAAATCAAGGGACAGAACACAAAGGTGAAAACCAAATACAGTACACTTCGCACTACGCAGACGCATACATTATCTCATCCAAAATTAACCTTGTTTATCCAAAAAAATACACAGCACTTACCAATCGTGCGTCATAAATCAAATCTGGCAGTCGCGTCACAGAAAGAAGACCCTTGACACGGTTCGCTTCTGCGGTTGACTGACGTGGAAGTACTGCATTATCTAATTAGATTTGCCAGAACTAGTACTTCAGGAATATTGTGAGCAAGAGTGTGGAGAAAATTAACCATCTTGTGGGATCCAGTATTCTACTTTTTTGTGAGGCGTGATAGGGTTGCACTGACGTCATGTTTGGGGTCTTTTGTGCCCTCGCGGGCTTAAACCCAGATGTATAATCAAATCAATTGACTTAGGAAAGTCTTGTTTGCACAGACAATCACAAAGCAAGTTTTATCGACGAATACACTATTTAAAATTTTACTTTAAGTTTTAATATAACAATATTCTTTCAAATAAGCCCAAAGAATTGTTTAGTAGTGTTAGGACTCTTTTACAGAGTCCATATGGGGAAGTACCACACCTTTTCCAGTGATTCAACCGCCAAGCAGTAGTGTGCAAATAGTAAACAAATGAAGGGCAATGTTTGTATCGAAATTACTAGACATTACATTAATTGATTTACATCAATATTTGAGGGTGATGAGCGGAGTTCATTGCCACGCAGGGTTTTGGACTGTTGAAGTTTAAAATTCTAGATTGCAATGGATTGATATAGGCAAGCGAGACACTAACCTCGTACCTGCTCGTCTCGTCAAAGAATTTCTCAAGAAACCAGATTTTTTATTTAAGTTTAAGTATCTATAAAGATGACTGGCCATTTCGAAGAAAAAGTCTGGAATCGAAACATTACAAACTTCTTCGAATGTCTTCCAAAGCTTCCATCGAATAAATTAAGGGTTACAAGGTTATATTTATGTTTACATTTACAAAATAGTAGACGATATCACGACAACGTATGCCTTGCTGGCTCGCACGAAGGTCGTCCTAATGCAATTTCGCTACAAACAGAGGTGATCTCATCGCCATTACTATGCTGGGTTTTATATGCATGTCTTTGTGATTTTAATCTTTTGCTTGCAGAATGACACTATCTATCTATATATAAAAGAACAAGCCCTTTTCTGCAGATTATTATTAGATTATTAGACTTATGATAGAGACGTGAAATTTGAACTCAATACTCCTCAAACATAAAGGTCTGAACAATAAGAACGGATTTTGCGAAATTCCACCTCTAAATGGGTAAATGGATCCCTAACCTTTGTGTGGAAATGAAATCTTTTTTCATGCTAAGTCAATGAAATTCGATTTGTGTACTAAGCATAAAAAGTAACGAAAGGCATGTCTCAGGATTTTTCGAAAATCAACCCATAAAGGGGTGAAATGGGGTGTTTCATTTACTATAGCCTATGCGAGCGCTATAAGTTCTCACTTCTATTTATAGTAACTGGAGCACGAAACTGCACCAGTGTTATCACTTGCAAAAAAAATATATCAGTAACAGGTGTTTTACGTCCGGCTTGCAAATCGAATAGATAACTATTCGAAAAGTAAGATCCATAATCTAATTAGTTCAAGAGCCAAGCTCTGCAGCCAAGACCTACTCCCAATATTTGGGTTTTGGCCATATCATTCGCCTATGAAATAGTTGAAATACTTGAATGGACAAAAATTTGCGCTTTGGCCTTTTGCGTTTTTGGCACCTTGCTACATAAACATAAATATATTTCTAATTCTAATATATAATCCAGCAGATAATAAAATTACTGTATCATCCACACATTAGGTTGTCTGGAAGGAATCGCTTTAGGCGATAAGGCCATTATACTACCATTTTTAAAATTTTATTGTAATTTTTTTTTAAATTTGTCGTTTTGGTGTATAATAAAGTTATATTGTATTATTGTTAGTTTGCATAACTAACATGACCTTTATTTTGCAACTCTATATAACTTCCTATATAATTTCAATGCCATATTCAAAAGATTAACAATAGATGCATTCACGATCAGGATCCACAGTCACTATTCATGACATATAACGTCATCACAGAATTCTCTTTATAAGTCATGTTAAAAACTGCGCATGATGTCAATTGGGTGACATTCTATCCGAACGTTTCGTATGCCATTCACAATACGAGAGGTACAATGGGAAGTCACTGATGTCACCGCCACGCCACTGTGTGGGCCCTCGTGATGACCTGAGACCATCCAATTGACTCCTACAGAATGACTCCTGACTCGCAGATCATTGGTGACGAAATGGAACCCTTTAATCAATATAAATGTAGCTTAATTGACAATCATTGATGCTTAATTTTCGGGTGTCAACTGTGTTATTTGTAAATCAATAGCTAGGTCGTACAAAAAATTAAGTAAGTTCTTATAGACCGAGAGGATGCCCTGATGTCAGAATTGATAGGCCGTCTGAAGACCTCTGCCATGGCTTTATGGTTGCTGTTATAGATCCAAAAAAAACAACGGGATCTACAATTTAATTTGTCATCCACTTCGCGGTAGCGCCACACGCGGTCACATATCCGAAGACTGACCGTGCTGTCCGTTCCTCGAATCGGTTAGGAACACCCAGTCGAGCTATGCTGACAATTATTAATGATGAATTTAAGGTAATTTCAGTTACTTTCTAGACAATGTCAAACAAGTTCAGCAAAATAGCCTGGCAGCAGTAGTCGGAATGTATAATACTCCTTCAACAGACAATTATGTTAAAAAGCTACCCGGCTCCTCAAAGTCCATTTGGTATAGATCCAAATCGATTCATTCAATGAGTAAGAACGAGATAAAACATATACCCAAAATAAAAGCAGCGTATGTAACAAAAGAGAGAGAATCGTGATCGAGCGTGATACTAAATTACGTCATACTACAATCAAGATAAAGCGTTTTAGTGAACAAAATGGTTAAGCAGGAAGGAACTATTTCGACGCTGACAAGACAAGGTCGCCATAGCTTCGACAGCCATCAGAAATCTAAATTATTATCTCCAGCGACTCGAATATAGTTATTTACGAGGCATTAAATCTAAGTGCTCTTATATCTCGATTGTTTTATGATTCAGAGGGACAATAATAAGTTTATTCTAAAAATATTGGCCAAGACGTTGTCTGCAAGGGGTGACGCATAATTTGGCATAGACACCCAGTTCCGTAGGAAACGGAGTAGGAAAGTAGTATCTCCAAGAACATTTTATTCCTGTACATAAATTCAATGAGATTATTCCAAGAAAACGCAGTAGAAATAGGAACAAATTAAGTTTTACACTTGGGCATATTCCTAAACATAGGACACACGTCTCTGCGAAGTTAAACTCTACAGAACAACTCTACTGCTCGTTTCTTAATATCTGATTGGTTCGCAACGTGTTGATGCAAGAAGAAATTAAAACGTCTTGCGTCAACTCGTAAACATATTATAAAGCGATTAAACATAATAAACACGGCCTAATATTTAACGAACATTTTGTAAACATAGCTGACAAAATCCGCGATAGTTTACGTCTTACGAGGTTCTCTTCTACCAAAAAAATATTACATCGTAGTAAGAATATAGGGCAAGGAACGATGTTTGTTTACTTTTCAGTGCTAATTTTGGAGCGCAGGAGAAATAATATTAACAAAACAAACTTTATTTTGAAAGAAAATGTTGCTGAATAATAAGTAGCGTACAACATCGCATATTTTGTAAAACGCCTCTTAAGCTAATTGTAATGTATTATTGATGAATCATTGCTTATAGTTGATGAATAGATTTGAGTAAAATCGATTTAAAATTAGACTAACGTTAGCTGATAAATAAACTTATAGAAAAAATAGCGAAAATAGCAACAAGTATTAAGGTAGAGACCCTACTTCTACCAAAATCGGCAGTTCCAGACTTCAACCACTCGATAAATAAAGACTTTTTTTTTTGTATTTTTGTTACATTACTGAACAGTTTCGAATTGTGTAAAGATATAATTGAATCTTAAATCTTTACACATAATTTCGGTAGAGACGGTCCTGTAATATCTGAAATAGATTAAACGGCAGTAGTCAGTCTAATAAGGTATCGTGGGTAGTTACATAAAGCCATTTTGTTTTCCCGAGGAGCGGTCGGTTGACATCATCAACTGATCAAAAAGGTCGGTGCAACTGTTAGCTATCACAGTAAATAAGCAGGCAGTAGTCAGAGTAGAGATAGAATTAACGGAATTGGTACCATGAAAGATAAAGCGGGTATACGGGGCCATAAAGATTTGGGAGACAATGCAGTGACACAAGGAAAAGAGATCATATACAGCAATGGGGTGAATCAGAATCAGTAATATTTATTTACTCTTAATGACATTGAATATTACAGGCAAGTCATTTTCAAAAAGACATCAATTTCCTTCTCGGGCAGTCGAATAAAAAAAAAACATATTTTGGAGTTTGATTAAGTTAGGCAAGCTAATTAATTGATTGAACAATTTAAAACGCACCGGTGCTTATTAATGCAGGCTGACGATGTTTCAGTCAAGACGTTTGATGTGTACAATTCATTTTTCTGGATTCTTTAAACAAGTAAGTGACGTAAATTATACAGTTAACTAGTTTGAATAGTGGGATATAGGCGTGAGCTACAAATCTCGTCACTCTCAAAATATAAATGTTATAACGTACTTATGTAAACTATGCCGTAATATCCCAGGGATGATTTACTCTAATTGTTACACTACGTCACATCTGAGAAGTCTACCTGCATCGCATTTCAATTCGCTCATACACAATAACGCAAATAGCATTAGCATCTATAATTGTAATCAGCATCAAGGGACAAGCCACATTACATCCTGATGCGCAAGGCTTCCAAATCTCAGCTGAATTTATCAGTGACTTTGAAAACACAGGCTCGACAAAGTATTTATTTAGGCCTAGATAGGCGGTGTTCTAAAGTTTTAGGCGTAAAATGGAAACTCGCAAGACGTAATGGTGATAGAACATCAGAGCATTGACGGGGATAATGACAGTATAACAGCTTCTCATTGATCTAAAAAATAAAAAGGTCTCTTCTAACCACGGTGCAAGTTAACCGAACATCATCGTTTCTTACGTATCAGGATTCCCATAACATAGCTATCTTTTTGAAGTCTTAAAAACAGGAGATGTCCGTCTGTTACAGTGGTTGTCAATCCAAGGTTCATTATGTTTTTTGAATTTCTGAAATTATCTAAACAAATTCATATAAATTATCCGAATGGTGTCAATGCAACCAGTTGCAATTGTAGGCATTGTTTTTATTATAGCCGGCAGGTGAAGGTAGTCATACTGTTTAGAACCCATTAATTAACAGTTATTTAGGTTAGGAAACATTAATTAAAAGCGATCCCGTACAAATGTCAGTCAACTCGGATCAGAACAGCTAAGCGAGTAAGGCTGGATTACCAGACGTACAATAGTCATGATATATATTCGCAGTTGTATTTTTTACATCACCGTGTTCTCTAGTAGCTCATAAACTAGAATATATTTTGCCAATTGAGGCATCTATCGATTTTGTGGCATATCACAAAATCAAAATGGCGATTTAGCCTTACTTTCAATGAGGCTTTTTCCAAAAAAAAAAAAAAAAGTTCTAAAATACTTACTAGATGGCGTAATAGACCTATCGTTTTACCTGTCATTGTCACTTCTGTCGAAATATTTTATGTTTATTTTTTAATTCGTAAATTTTGGCTCCACACGTTGTGTATTTAGCCAGTGTCAACTATTGTATTATTTCAAATGAAGTCAAATAAAGAGTTACGTTACTTGAAATTGTCTAAATACACATGTGGAGCCAAAAAAACACGAGAAAACAAAAGGCACATGTACATTTTTTTGTCTTTCATGTCTTGACAGTGACAGAAAAACCTCAAGGTACATCTAACGCCATCTATCGGGTACTTTTATTACCAAGTTTTTTTTTTTGGAAAACGCCTCATTGTTTACAAAATGGTTTTGTATAACATGCTAATGCTAAAAGCGAAGTGGCGTCCCTACCTACTTTACGTTGCTGTGAGTTCGTAATTGGGTTATAGATTTTAACCTACATCTTGTGGGCGCTATAAACGTAGCTTTGTTCTTACTTTGTTATTGAACGGAAACCTTTCATACTGTGTACATAAAACGTACCATATTTGCACCATTAAACCACATCATGTCACCTGTTGGACATCTGCATTGTTTGGTGTTATTCCATTGTCACCAGATGATATCTATAATTTTACACGTACCATACAATCCCAACAACAAGCCCTTTTCTGATAATCAACGCACAGACCAAACCGGTTATAGACGTAAAAATTGAACTCATTTCTCCTTAAATGTTCTAGGTGAAAAATAGGAATGGAATTAACGAAATTTCACTTCTAAAAGGGTAAATGGGGTTCATTTCACCTTTTTTAAGTGTTTGGAAATAAAATATTTTTTCATGCTAAGCCAATGAAACTCGGTTTGTTTAATAGGCATAAAAATTAAAAAAAAAGGCATGTCTCAGGATTTCTCGAAAATCAATCCATAAATAGGTGAAATGGGGTGTTTCATTTACTTTAGCGTAGGCGAGCGAAGCCGTTAGGGTAAGCTAGTTTGCTATAAATAGAAATATATCAAGGAAATAATATAATTGCTTTACTTCTCGCTTGAATATTAGTTATATTTACTGATATAAAGTATACGCATTATATTATAATTATTTATCTTTAACAATTATAACATATAGCATCAAAAAAACTTGTGTTTAGATTTGCAAAGAACAAGTTATGATGTATTCCCTGAAATCAAAATACATATATCTTACAAGTAAATTTAGCTACGTGCATGAAACAACTTACATTAACATTTAGATAGCCTACGGGGAACCTTAAAATAATTTTAAAGACGACTGTTTATAAAGCACTAGCTGCGCCCCGCGGTTTCACCCGCTATTATAAAGGAATTTGTTAATCCAGGGAATAAGCTACCTCCATACCAAATTTCATACAAATCCGTTTATCCGTTACAGAGTAGAACGGGAGCAAACACACTTACATACTTAAATACTACACACAAACTTTAGCATTAATAATATTAGTGTGATTAATTAGAAAGAGAGAGCTATGCTAAGAACCAAAGTTGCCGACATAGCTTTCAGAGTTTGCAAGCTGAAGTGGCAATGGGCAGGCCATATCACTCGAGGAACCGATAACCGGTGGGGAAGAAAGGTTCTTGAGTGGCGGCCACGAACCGGAAGACGCAGCGTAGGTAGGCCCCACTAGGTGAACCTACGACATTGTGAAAGTTGCGGGCAACCGGTGGATGCAAGTGGCCCGTTGTCGGTCGGTGTGGCGCTCTAAGGGGGAGGCCTATGTTCAGCAGTGGACGTCTTATGGCTGATGATGATGATGATTAATTAGAAAACAAGAACTCACTGAAAGCAAAGGCTGGAAAGAGCAATAAAAACAACGGCGGAATAAAATAAGCAAACGAGCATCATTACACCAGACAGGCGAACAACCTTTTTGGCTAGCGCTAGATTAAGTTTTTCAGTCGTCAAGCATAATTTCAAGCTCCATAAAGTAGATACAATAAGATGAGATAATTTTTGTTTTTGCTTGTTACTTTGAGTCTTACCTACTTATGATTTAGAACCTTTACTAAATCATAATATTAGTTAGGATGCTTTACGTCTACAGAGTGGATGCAAGTGGCCCGTTGTCGGTCGGTGTGGCGCTCTAAGAGGGAGGCCTATGTCTTCTGGCTGATGATGATGATGACGTCTACAGAGTGAAGTGTGGCGGCAATGGATGCGTTGCGTGCCTGACATTTCATTCCTTCCTTTAATCCCACTGCAAAATATTGCAATCCTTGTTGTATCGGTCCAAATGCGACCCGCAATGCGACTATCTCATCAATTAATATTTTTTCTGCAAAATATATTGGATTATGGATATTTCTTCTGCTAATTACCAGTTTACTCTCTGACAGTAATATCTGGATTCTGGTTTATAGTTTACGATGTTATTTACCGAAGCGGTCGTAGAATGTTTGATTAGTACATTTGCATGGCGTGGAGTGATCTCATCACTTCTAACTGTGTAAATTGGTGTTAACTCAACATCCTTCGCGTTTTAAGTTTGATTTTTTTAGTTTATGGACTCTGCAAGGTTGTGTAAACGCAGAAGCAGTGCTACTGATAGTTTTTGTACTATTTTGAATATTAATGTCTGATTTCAATAGGATATTTTTTCCTGTATTAATAATGTAGGTCAGGTTTGTCCAATTATGATACGACAAATTTATGAAAACTATCTTTGAGGCTTATGAAAACTATCTTTGAGGGTATGAAAACTATATTTGAGGGTTAAGAAAACTATCTTTGAGGGTTATGTAAAACTATCTTTCAGTGTTATGAAAACTATCTTTGGGGGTTATGAAAACTATCTTTGAGGGTTATGAAAACTATCTTTGAGGGTTATGAAAGCTATCTTTAAGGGCACAGAATTGTTCCTAATAGCTTAGGTTGCACGCAAGGTTAGATGAAAAGGACCGGTTAGAGATACATAGTCCAAATAAAGATGACAAATTTCGTGTCGTACAGGGAGCTGAAGGCTGACAAGACCGTGAAAGCTGCAAGTTACTACGCCTTGTACCACGTTCGTATGTTATGTATCTTTTTTTAAGGTTTCAACTTTTTCATTGTGCGGTCGAGCGTTTTTCTTGTGTATGCGTGAATGTGACTCACACAAAAATAAAGTGCACTAAATGCCCTTCACCTTTTTATACTCGATATAAATTTTACTCATATTCAAAAACAATACAAAGCGAATAACTTATCTGTAGCGACGCCACACGTGGGCATTTGTTAAGTTCCTTTATTCGGTGATCTCTACAAACTAACTGGCGTGCTGTTTGATTTCAAACTGAAACTTTTTTTGTTTAGGCCAAGCTTTTTTTTGGGTCCGTGCATTGAGGCAGACAGGTCGGCGGTCACTCGTCTGTGTCCAAAAGCGGTAACGATGATGTAAACCAAAACATTTGCGCAGCCTTGAGTGCCGCGGCAAATTAGGGGCCCCTTTATGATCCACTGTTCAACGATTCATGCTCTGAAGTACTAAGGTATGATATGCGATATTTGAAGTGCAGATGGTAATGGATACTGCAGAGTATTTTTTAAATACTGATTACCTTTTCAGACTCGGCTTTGTTTAAAGACATGCGTGCGTTCTTATGACGCAGGCTGCATGTTAATTTGAACTTTTACATTTGTAATGCGATTTATTTGAGACCTTTAAAAGGATTCTCTTGACATGTATGCCTAAAAAGAAAGAAATTTCAGCTAACTACGGGCTTTAATTTTCAACATCATCAATTTCATAACTGTATGCTTTGATCTCCTCTGTTCTGTCCCTGACATTCATCACGTTTTCGTCAATTTCATAGAAGTGGCTCCGGAATTAATTGCAATTTTTTTAACGACCGTGGCTTGGGATCCCAGAAACGATGGGCAGACGATGCATGGTTCCTTTTTTTTTGACTGGCTATAATATATTTAAAGGCTTTATCCTAACTAATATTATAATTCAAAGGAATATAGCCGCAGCGGTATCAGGACCAAAAAGCTTCGAGGTATAAAAATGAATACGTTCGCCTCGAGGAAAAAACTTCGCTTGGGCGATTCAAAACTACCTACACTACAACTGTCAGCTCATAAAAAAACGTCAAAAAATGCACAAAAATGAATTGTCAACGCCATCTAGCGAACTATAGGTAGTAACTTTGTCTGCTGTCTGGAAGTTTGTCGTGTTATCACGGCAGAACGGATCTTGATAAAATTTGATACGGAGTTACTGTATATCACAAATACGGACACAGGACACTTTTTTTATGTCAACGCGAACGAAGTCGCGGGTAACATCTAGTATATAATATTTTTATTTTTGACAGGCTTTATTACAGAGACGGTATAGTCGAGGACGATAAACACAGTCTGTGATGGGAACTGGCTCTCAAGTGAGGCCGGCGAAACACACCATTAGGTGCTTGGCGTCTGATTATTCATAATGGCAAGATATATCACAGCGCTATGTTGCCTTTTATTGGCAACATGCCAATAGAAGGAGATAGGGGAGCCCTTTATCCTGACAATACAAACTAGTAAAGAAATCGATATAGCTCTCAGAGTTTGCAAACTGAAGTGGCAATGGGCAGGCCACATCACTCGAAGAACCGATAACCGATGGGGAAGACCCATCGGTTATCGGTTCTTTACCAGTCATTTTTCATTTAGACATCCACTGCGTACCGTACCTAAGTTAGATTTGGTTATTTGTCCGTGTTGAAGTAATGACTTGCAAATAATATTTTCTACTCAATTGTTCGGTGACTTTGGTTCTTGAATATCCTTGTTTCGGATTTTATCGCGCAAATAAACTCCGAGCATAGCTCTCTCCATTGCCCGCTGTGTGACTCTCGAGTTTCTCCAAAAGGCCAGTAGTCAAGGACCACGGTATAGCTTTCAGAATTTGCGAGCTAAAGTAGCAATGGGCAGGCCACATCACTCGAAGAACCGATAACCGATGGGGAAGAAAGTTTCTTGAGTGGCGACCACGAACCGGAAGACGAAGCGTAGGCAGACCTCCCACTAGGTAGACCGACGAAGTTGTGAAAGTCGCGGGCTACCGGTGGATGCAATTGGCACATTGTCGGTCGGTGTGGCGGTCTAAGGGGGAGGCCTATGTTCAGCAGTGGAGGTCTTCTCGCTGATAATGTAATAATGTAATGTAAAAAAATCGGATAGGTACTCTACCAACCAACAATAAAATATTATCACCCGGATATATTACTATATATACTGACTATATTATTACTGGAAAGGTTGAAAGTTTTCATTCGAAGTTATTTGTTTTTAATTCGATTGATGCTACGAATAAACAGCAATTTCAATTACTTTGTTGAAGTGTAAACGTCCTTTGAAATGATTGCTGAAGCCACGGCACCATTAATTAAGGTTTCTATGAGCTTGGATATTAACATGCGGTACTACTAGCTAGAATATACTACTAAACAGGGTTGTTTTGAAAGGGTATAGCTAGACGCTAAGGACAGTTCGAAGTGGAGGAAGCATAGCAAGGGCCGTGTTCAGTAAGGACGTCCGACGACGCTCGTTGACATTTGCAGCATACTTGTAATGTCATGGAGAGTCGTCGGACGATCTTACTGAACACGTGAACACGGCCAAGGAGGAACCCACATCTCATCATTATGAACGAGTTTTACTATGGGACCAATCCTGAAATCGAGAAAAAAAATCTGCCGTTCCATAAATTTTGTCGAGTGTCATTGACATTTTTCTATGGAACCGATCAATTGTTATTCTCGATTTCAGGATTGGTAAAAGTTGGTCATAATGATGAGTACTATGAGTTCAATTCGGCTTAGAATACCCTTTCCTTATAACCCTGTACATACCAAAGCACATACCAAACCGTTTATTATAGAAGCGTGAAATTTGAACTAAATACTCCTCGAATGATCTATATAGGTCATAGGTTCTCAACCTTATTTTTGCCACTCCTCACTTTGAGAAAATGCACCCCTAAAGAGGTGAAATTGGGTGGTTCATTTACTGTACATTCTATAGGCGAGCGGAGCCGTGCGGCCAAGCTTGTTTATAGTGATGGTTATTCAATGAGCCCTTTTCGATTTAGCGTAACCTTTCTGAACAGCCCGATATAGATAGCCTACACGATAGACAGATATGTGAAGTAGGCAGCCGTGACGAGTATTCAATGGCAGGTCTATGTTAACAACAAATATTACGTAACTGTCGAGGTTGCTGTTAGGTTTTCCGCTGCCTCTAATAAAGGTTATAAAATATATAGTCATCTATATCTATATGTTACACAAATGAACAAGACCTTTTCTAGGAATCACAGCACAGACCAAACCGCTTATGATAGAGATGTGAAATTTGAAATCAATACTCCTCGAATGTATGCGAAATTCCACCTCTAAAAGGGTAAAATGAACCCCCAAATTTTGTATGGAAATGATATATTTTTTGCATGATAATCCAATGAAACTCGGTCTGTGTACTAATCATAAAAAATAAAGAAAGGCATGTCTCAGAATTATTCAAAAATCAACCCCAAAAGAGATGAAATGGGGTATTAAATTTACTGTAGCATAAGCGAGCGACGCCGTTCGGGAAAGCAAGTATAACATAAAATATTTTTGTACAGACCTAGCGGAGACCGAAAATGTAAAAGAAATATATACTGTCCGGGTTCCGGGTTGGGGTGCAGGTTGCACGGTTCGATCCCCGGCCGGGCAGATATTGGAATGGTGAATTTAACTATGATCTGGATCTGGAAAGTAGTTGTTCATGTCTTTGTGTGTTCCGAAACATAAGGAAACCCAGAGAAAAGCAATATATGACAATAAATAAGTCTGATAAATTACCCTCTTACAGATGCTAATTTGAGACTTAAATAAGTTTTCAGACAATCGAGACGAACAATAGTTCAATTCGTTACACGCATCGAAGACAAAGACGAGACAGAAAATAATTTCGGTAGACGTAAACGTGACTCTACCCTTACACGATACCACACAAGTCCTTGGAACTTTCAAGGCGAGTACGGAAGACTATCAAAGTAAAGGAAGAAAAATATTTTGTTGGCGCAGAGACCCAATAAGGCCTGTTACTAAACGGGCCGTCATGCGGCACCTTACTCGATCTTACTCAAATTCATACAAGTCTTCAAATACTAGTTTCCAACGCGTCCTTCAACAGAAACTTTACGTAGTACACTTAAATTCGATACTAACACTATACCGTAACACACATACACACTCACACACACAAAATAAATAAACAATAAATAATTACAAATTCGGTGACACCAGCTGGTGACACAGACTGATACTGATATTTTTTTAAGGAGTTCTTTATGAAAACTCTTTCGAGAATTTCGACAATGGTTCGTACAAGGCCTTAGTTCCTTTGGTACCCGGAATAGTAGTTCACGGGACATTATAACACCGCCATAACGTAACATTCTGTAAGATATGGGGTCTTCGCGTTCCGTGTCGAAATCTCAGCTATTCGGAACGTAAACAACTCGATGTGGGTCGTAATCTGACTGCCTGATAGTGTTGACAATGATTGCTATTTTTTATTAATTAATATTTTCACTTATGCTATGGTAATCGTACAGGTTCCCTAAAAATCTTAAATTCACAGGTAAAATATAAATACTTGGCAAGATTATGAAGCGAAAAGTATTTTTGCAACGTTGTAAGGCTTAGGACTCTGTTCTCGTACGCCACTCATCTCGATTTTGATCCTGTGACACTAGAGCAGGTTCCGCGATTTATAATAATCGAGTTACTTACAATTAATTTAAATATTTTACTTATTGTTATGTACCAAACGACTGGATTGGACTGGTTGGTGGACGATATCAAAAACGTAGCTAGCTCATAATGGACCAAAATATCGAAGGATGGAGTGAAAAAAGAAGAAAAATAAGAGAAAGATACGAAATCATCGAAATCAATCGAAATCATTATCATATTAGAAGAACCGATTGGCAATAACCGATATCTAAGTAATAACAATATTAGCAATTAAAATTTATATTATTTATTTTTATATATTAGTAGTCACTGCATATGCAGGTGTGAAATCGAACACACGAGCGATCGTACTTAGCTGTCGTAGGGATTCATACATGAAGTGCTTATGCGCGTGCTATATAAACTGAATCCTCCTCTGCGCGATATCTGTTCCATCGATCATAACGTACTCGTGGCTTATATTAATTGCTCGTGTGTTTATTGTTTACGTGTCGGCACGATCTGAGATCAGTTGGTTGACACAGATGTCGAGGCGATTTCGGAGACGGTGCTATGTTGATATTTGGTGCTACTGCTAACAGTAGTCAATCGTAGAATAACATCAGTTTAACTGCCCTGGTGGCTCAGTTGGAAGTGAACCTACCTTCTGTGTTTGGGGGCGTGGGTTCGATTCCCATCTAGGACAAACATTCATGTGAAGAATATTTGTGTTTGTTCTATGTCTGGGTGTTAATATCTATATAAGTATGTATTTAAAAATATCTATGTACGTATATCAGTCTCTGGCAGCCATATTACAAGCTTTGCTTAGTTTGGGGTCAGATGACCGTGTGTGCAAAAATGTCCCAGATATTTATTTATTTATTTATTTAGTTATTTATTTATTAACTATCGGCACAAATTGGTATAATCTTTATATGCAAGTTTTCTAAGTGTTCTGTCGGTCTCTAGCTCGTTGGGTCGACGATATTGTAAAAATCCTGGGCCGAAACCGGACAAGATAAGTACAAGACCGATGAGTGGCGGACAAGAAGAGAAGCTTATGCCCAGTAGTGAGCGATAAAACAAAGATGATCATGATGATGAAGTGCTAAGTATTTGTGCATACTACGCATTGGAGACTAACTAACCCTTCATTTATAAACGCTCGATAAGTTTATGCTATAAAATGATAAGCCAACTTCTTGCTGACGAGTAAGCAACACCATTTTTTTATAGATCATATTGGCTTATCGTTCACGAATAAGAGGATACAAAATTAGGCGCCAAGACTAAAACTTGACTAAGCCATCAGAAAAAATTGAGGCAATTGGATACGCCAAAATGCGAACTTCAAAGGTGACCTGGGCGCGCTAAGTGTAATAAAGTCCGGCGAAATGGAAATCCATCAGGCCAAGTTTCTAGATATGCGTGACTTTTGGCAATCTAGAAACGAACGCCATTGATTGGGTTCTAAAAGTTAAATAATCACGCTAATGGACGCAAGACCGTGTGAAAGTGGTTCATGATTATGTTTTCATGAAACTAGCTGATGTCAGAAGTTATTTATTCTACCCATTGAGGTTTCAAAACGCATAAATCTGAAGCGGGTGTGAGCGAAGCGGGCGAAGAACTGCAAAATCTCTGCTTACCAAATTTGCTTTTCTCAGTCCGTATGTTGGTACTCGCGTACAGGTCGTATTTTTCAACGAATCTTGATGAAACTTGGTATACAGGTTCTACAATTTTATATATTATTATTTTTGTGATTTTTCTTTCGATTCCCCCAAAAATAGGGTTGCCGCCATTACCGACTGATTTTGATAATATTTGGCAGAAACATACTCAATTCCAAACAAGATATATAAGATTTTGAATATGAGCGAAATCGGTGTAGAGATTTTCAAGATATAAGGTCATTAGGTAGATGGTAAACGTCACGCTTGCCCATACCATTTCAGTGCCACCCGGAATTTTGAATAGTTCAAAACCCTGCGTGGCAATCCATGATAAATAATCGTTCTATCTAAAAATATTACATCGATGTGTTCTATTCACCATACTAGTCACACTAAAGTACATGTTCCACAAAAGTAAACACAAACACACTTGTGTTTCCTACGATTAAAAAAAACAACATGCAACAAAAATGAGATGCAATCAATTTCATCCCGAGCTAAGAAAATGCCTATTTCGTTGGATTTGTAAAATTAATGTGAACAGAATCGTTTTACTTCGGTAAATACAGTGAGCAACGTTACTATCCGAGACCATGAAAAATTAATTTGTCAAGTACCGATAAAGTTTCAGCGGGAGCAAAGAACAATATACTTAATTTCATCGAAATGGTTTCATTACAAACATTGTTGAACCAAAGGAAACAGGAAAGGGAACCAATTACAAAACTGTATCACGACAATTGATGAAGTGCGATCGCCTTTCCCGCCACAAGTTTCCACGCGCCAATTTTCAAATCAAAACAAAAGAATTAATGAATAAATAATTAAGTACCATCTTTGACAGGCTTGATGCATTGTAAACACGACACAGTTTTTTTCTTTTTCACTTTCGCATTTTCATCAGTTTTCGCCTTTCCATTCGGCACGTCTTTCTTTTCCGCCTTTTTCGTTTTGTTCTTTAGATTTTTCACAACACCCATTTTGCACTTCACTGGGAAAGCGCTCGCTTTCCACCACTTTTTAAAAAAAAGACGCGTGTGTTTTTTTTCAGAGTTCGCGGCTTTGGCGCGCGTGTTGCAGATGCGCGTTCGGAAACTAGTGCGGGACTAGCAACGCTAACTGCATTCGCGTGCGAGCAAGGAAGCACTGGCAGCCGACAACGTGGGCCGGCGCTGAACGCTCGCGTCGCGCAGCAGTAGCGTCTGTCCACGACAGCGCGAGCGCGAGGTGCGCCGCATGAGCTCACCCGCCAACAAATCGCCCATCCCGATTGGGAATCAAGGCCGATTCGAGGATTAATATTCCGTCTGCGGCCACTTCCTAAACACCATGTTAATTGCTCCTAATTAATATTTTGGGTGTGTTCCCGTTACGAAAAAAAAATATATAAATATAAGGTTTTCTTTATAATACGAGACTTTGATTACTTCTGGCCGAAAGAATCTGAAGTGTTACGGGTTCAAAAGAATCTATATTCGGAGGGCGTAATCAATAGTTTTGTGTGCTGGGCTAGGTGTAGGTATGTGAGTAAAATTAGAGCGGGCAGTGGCTAACATCAAGGGCGATCGGCTGGTCGTAAATGAGCACTAAAGTCAAGGATAGGTGTGCGTGACTGAGCACGATTACTCTTACAAACGTTACTGTTAGCTTCTTCCATAATAACATAATACCTGTTATACATTTATAAGGAAGTTACGAAGATTTGATTCGCACCTTGTTAAATTTGGCGAGATCGTGCCCGTATGTAAATTTATAACAATATCAACAATATATTCGGTGTTTACTATTCACTACGGACATATTGTAGGATAGCAAATGGTACTCCTCATTTTTAACCATTTTTGTATATGGAACCAACCAATATCTCGCGAAAAAAATCGGCGGTTCCATACATTTCGTCGCGGGTGATTGATTCAGCATCACTACCATAACTGACTTTTTTGTACTTACAAATATAATACAATACAATTTACATGAACGAATATAAATCCACTACCATAACTTTTTCGTACATATCAATTTACGTGAACGGATATAAATTCACCTTCCTATAATGTTAATAGTTTTGTATTACTTCGCTAACTACTCCTAACAAAAAAATAGCAAAAACTTTGCTCGAAAAAAAAGTACACACAAAAAGTGTTGGTACTTTTAAATTTTTCTTTTCAATGTGTAATTACTACCATCTCTTCCACGCATGCCCATAACCTAATCACTCTCCTTTCATAGACTGTTTCAGCGGAGCCCTATTGTACCCCTATCGCCGTATCTTTGCCGAAACCCATTAATATTATTGACAGTTGTTCCCAGTAACATTCACCGTGACGTCTGAGAAACTTTGCCTTACTACTATGGCTGAGACTTGTTTAAGCTGTGAAATATTTACACACTATATCATCATCATCAGCCATAAGACGTCCACTGCTGAACATAGGCCTCCCCCTTAGAGCGCCACACCGAACGACATCGTGCCACTTCCACCCAGCGGTTGCCCGCGACTTTCGCAATGTCGTCGACCCACCTAGCGGGCGGCCTGCCTATACTGCGTCTTCTGGTTTGTGGTCGCCTTACAAGAACCATATCCCCATCTGTTATCGGTTCTTCGAGTGATGTGGCCTGCCCATTGCCACTTCAGCTTGCAAACTCTGAAAGTTATATCGGTGACTTTGGTTCTTCGGCGAATATCCTCGTTTCAGATTTTATCGCGCAAAGAAACTCCGAGCATAGCTCTCTCCATTGCCCGCTGTGTGACTCTGAGTTTATCCAAAAGGCCAGTGGTCAAGGACCACGTTTCAGTTCAATACGTCATCACTGGCAAATCAATGTAATGTAATTATGAGTGTATAATTAAGCCAATATTTGCAGGGCCAAAATACAAGATTAAAAAAATACAGTAAGTGTTAGTATGTCGAAATTACTGTGTCAGTTTATTTATTCATTTATTTATCAATTCTTTTCCATTGGGTGGGCATTAAAGGTTACCCCAATTCGTCCACCCATGGACAATAATCTAAGGTAAAAAAACTAACTTAAAACAATAATACAACAAACAAAGAATAATTTATAAAAAGTTTAAAGTTTTTTTAAGTTTGAGTCAGTCGTTCAATAACACAAGTCTTTTATAATAATTCAGATATAAACTGAGAACCACTGCAAAGTGTTTTATTTACGTAGGTGCTCCTTTATGTCGAGTCGCGCTGCCGACCTTGGTTTTATGTGTGTTCTCGGTTAATACTGACTCACACAATCGGGCTACATATTACGACTTCCGAACTTTAATTCGCGTGATTGCATAATTATTGTCTAACAAGATTATAGCGTTTCATTATTATTATCAGCCAGAAGGCGTCCACTGCTGAACATAGGCCTCCCAGACCGAAAACGGGCCACTTGCATCCACCGGTTGCTCACGCATTTCACAATATGATCGCATTTATGACTGCCCCGGTGGCTCAGTTGGTAGTGAACCTACGTTCTGTGCTTGGGGGCGTGGGTTCGATTCCCATCTAGGACAAACATTTATGTGATGAATATTTGTGTTTGTTCTATGTCTGGGTGTTAATATCTATATAAGTATGTATTTAAAAAATATCTATGTACGTATATCAGTCTCTGGCAGCCATATTACAAGCTTTGCTTAGTTTGGGGTCAGATGACCGTGTGTGCAATAATGTCCCAGATATTTATATATAATATCGTCGGTCCACCTAGTCGGAGGCATGTCTACGCTGCGTCTTCCAGTTTCTGGTCCCCTCTCAAGAACCCTTCTTCCCCATCGGTTATAGGTTCTTCGAGTGATGTGGCGTGATAGCGTTTATATGAGGCTTTTTGCACTTTTTTTGGAAATGGGCGCTACACAAAATTTTCAAGATTCTTTACAGAAAAAGTGATATTTTGTAAGAACAGCCTTTTTTAACGCGATTTATGTCCGCGGTTGTACACCAGTCGCCAGGACCCCTATTCTCAACAGTTGAGATTCAATCTCATCACGAAAAAAATGTCGAACTTCGAGATTTCCTATTCTCAATGCTATTTTACGAGATAATTACTATGGCTAGCGTTCAAGATGAGTGGTCGGAGGGAATGGAGACGAGAGACAGTCGAGATTGGAGTCTTAAAATCGACGTCAATTTGTCATATATCCGAATAGGGCCCTGATGGTATGAGAGGATTTGGTGGAAGATGAAGCACACAGACTTTACAGAAAATAACCTATTACTAGGTCACATAAGTATTGAAGAATCTACCAGGGTTTCTGTTTCCCGAAAAGTATAATTTGAGTGTCTTGCAAATCTAGAGTAAGCGCGTACTTTTTAGGTAAGCTTGCTCCATCCTAGACTATACCATTGCTTACCATAAGTCTGAATGTGGTCAACCCCAAACCTATCCTAACTAATATTATAAATGCGAAAGTAACTCTGCCTCTCTGACTATCTGTCACTTTGTCTGGGTGTTTGTTGCGTTATCACGGCAAAACGGCTGGACGGATCGATCTGAATTTCTTTTTATTTATAGGTCCATGCGAACGAAGTCGCGTGTAACAGCTAGTACAGAATAAAAAGAATTTGCAGCCATTACATATACCTACTTATTATTTCCCATGCATTATGAATCTATACTTATATATTATGGTATCTCCAAATCGCACTGTATTTTTTACTAGACTGCCCAGAAGTGTAATGTTGGGGTGTATGTTTGTATGATCCTATATTACCTCCTGTAGCCTAAACGGCTTGACAGATTTTGACAAGTGTGGTGTCGTTGGATTCTTTACGTCCGGAGGGACATAGGCTACATTTTTCAGTCGGGTATTTTGTTTTTCTTTTTGTTAAATGATTCGTCTGATAAAACTTTAACCCATGATTGTCCTAGCTTCCTTCCGCTCAGCTATAGAGCGACCATGACCACAATAGAGCAATGAACAGCTATCAGTGCAACATTGCCCGCATCAGAGTTATATTTAAAACCCCGTCAGTCACGGGTGGGCTGCTCGAACCATTAAAATTGTGTACTGCTACATTGTAATATGTATTGAAGATGACACCGCCCTACATTAACGATGTATAGTTCTGAAGTTTAAAAAAATGTGAATACATACGTATATCCCAAAAACATTACCCTCCTTTTGGGCGGCCGGGTAAAAAGTATGTCGTTCCTCAAGATCTATGCTCCCTTACAGTATTTCATAAAGATCTGTCAGCGGTGTAGTCGTTCAAAATTTTATATATATAGTTAGATAGATACTCTTTATTGTACACACCAGATTGTACGCAGCTAGGACAGAAACAAACTCAGAGCTAGTGTAACAACTAGCGGCCTTATCGCTGAAAGCGATCTCTTCCAGGCAACCTTGGGATGGAGAGCTACATTCGCATTTTTTTATATTAGTTTTGATTCATGTAGAGATTGTATATATAGGTAGCTAGTAAAAAAACACGGATTAGAAGAATCCCGGATGCATATTCTCACGCCCCTCGCTTTCTCTCACTCGCACAATCAACACTCACACTCGCACTCTCAACATTGCTATTAATTTAAAATTACTCAAAGGGAATTTACAAAACTATAAAAGCCACATTATAGCTGTTTATCATACCTTTACAAATAAATAAATAAATAATCGTTTTAATGATCCTAACTAATATTATAATTCAGAGGAATATAACCGCAGTCGTATCAGGACCAATAAAGCTACGAAGTATAAAAAAAATACGTTTTTCTCGAGGAAAAAAACTTCGCTTGCGCGATTCAGAACTCCCTACATTACAACTCTCATTCCATACAAAACGTCAAAAAATGCACAAAAATAGATCAACGCCATCTAGTGCACTATAGGAAGTAACTTCATCTCTCTGTCTGGATGTTTGTCGCGTTATCACGGCTAAGCGGCTGAACGGATCTATACATCACAAAGACGGATATGGGATACTGTTTTTACGTCCACGCGAACGTAGTCGCGGATAACAACTAGTTACAAAAAAAACAGCCAGAAAATAGGTTTTCTTTTACTTTTTCTGACCGCTCAGCTCGTTAATAATGGATTTTCGTACACTTTTCCCACCCGCAAATTTGTACAACAGTAATGACGTACATTCTCCCCCGTGTAAAGAAAAATAATAAGGTAATTTCCGAGAAAGAATATAAAAAATATTTTCGTTTCTTTCGATCATCATAATCATCACCAGCCTAGCCTAGCACTAGCTGAAGACGTCACGTGCTGAACAAGGGTTTTGATCGTCTCCGTCATATAAAAAAAAGTTTATAATTTTCAAAAGTTATAAAATCGAAAATTCCTTTAAAATATTTGTTATCACACTAATATTATAAATCCGAAAGTTTGTGTGTAAGTGTTTAAGTAGGCAAGTATGTAAGTGTATTTGTTCCCATTCAACTCTGTAACGGCTGAACGGATTTGAATGAAATTTGGTATGGAAGTAGCCTATACCCTGAATTGACACATAGGCTACTTTATCCCGGAAAAATATTCGGTTCCTGTAGAATAGCGGGTGAAACCGTGGGGCGCAGCTAATGTTATCATAAGGAGACACTTAGTGATTTTATATTATATTATATTATAGCGAGAAAACTGTGGACGCGACTTATGGCGAGCAATAATTCCTTCACAAAAGCGCCTTAACCGTTTAATAGCAAGCTACAAAGGGAATTTGCTCGGAGTTTCTAATAAGGGGTAGTCAGACATATTAAAATTACTGACAATTACTAACCAGCTTTATAAATGCTTTCATAAATGTTTTGACAGGCTAGGCACATAACTACACAGTTGAAACAGTAATGGTAGAATTCTCTTGCTGATTGGAGAAGTACCACACACTTTGCACGTTTTTCAACTGCATAGCAGTAGTGTGCGATATTACTGTGTTCCGGAATGAAGGGCAATGCTTCCAGCGAAATTACTGGGCATAAAGAGATTTAACATCTAATACACATCTCAGGGTGACGAGCGCAGTGCATTGCCGCGTATGGTTTTGAACAACTTCAAAATTCTGGGTGGCACTGAACTGTTATGGGCAAGCGTTACGCTTAACATCAGATGAGCGTCTTGCTCGTCTCATCACAGAGTATTACAAAAAAAAAATAACTACAAACCTACCGAAGATACTATGTAAACTGACGTGGTTTTGACACATTTTGTTTTAATAAAACGGGAATACTTACGTTAAATTGAGTCGGTTATTCCGACTATAGTTTCGATCACATTCGGTGAACTTGAACAAGGAATGCTAAGCGGGAGACGCGCGCGACCTCGTCTTGCCTTTTTCGAAGTTGTATTTTAAAGAGAATTTGTTAAAGCGAGATGGAGAAGAGTGACATTCTCGTCAAGTCACTTAGTTATAAAAAGGAATGTAGTAAGCAATGAATAGCCTATAAGCGTTAGTTCCGGTCGGACAGGTCCATTTGCAGGCTTCCGCAGTTCTGTCCTGTTCAATGTCACGGCCCTCGTTTACTGTGATTTATAATGAAAAGTAATAATTATTATAATGATAAGTTAATGTCTTTGAGCATGACAAATATGTACTCGTGCATTTTTTACTACTAGCGCCATCTGTGGAATTCGGCGTGAACTAAAACTAAAAACGTGAAACTAAAATGTGTTAGGATACCAACATAGGATTATGCTTCGTCCGACGTACTATGATGTTTCCTAATGGTTTTTTTTAATTATGAAGAATTTAGGATCGCTATTTAAATAATACAATATACAAAGGTATTTTGATAAAATCAGAAACGTCTATTTTCTACATCCAAATGAATAAATAAAAAATATCTATTTCGAGTAATCGTTAAGTATCGCAGACGACTAGCGCCATCTAGTCCCGACCATTTGAACTAAGCCGTTCATGAAAAGCGCGGAAAATTCAAGACCACGTGGTAATATCGATGATCGCACAAGTTGGTTATGCTGGCATCTGTCCAGCGGCGGGCCAAAATGAGTAAACTTTGCCGCGCCGTGTTGAATTTACGATTTGTGTCGATGGTTACGCATGCCGCCGCGAGCCCATGACTGAATGGACGTTTGAACGATGGCATGAGTGGTAGGAAATAATAGGATTTCGATACGAGTTTTCAGCGTATACTTACGAAGTTTTGATGGGAAGAAATGTTATCTTCAAACGGTTAACAAATAAGTCTTATTTTCTTCACATTTTGTATTACTTGCAGTAGCGCTCCAGGATCGATTTCACATTATGGCGGTCTCGTAGATAGATGACGTCATATCAATTGCAATTTATACAAGATAAATAGCGGCCAGATACGGTAATGTGGCAGTTTTCAGTCCCCTTTTTAAATGTAGTCAGCCATAGTGTTATTTGTACTCTACCGCTTAAGACCGAATACTTAATTATTTTCATTTCTACTCCAACAAAAATTAATTATAAAATTTAAAATATGTATATATTTTTTAATTTAGGGCTCGCGCACGTTGCGCTAGAGGGCGCGGGCGCGAGTGCGGGCGCGGTTCCGTGTTCACATTGGCCGCCAGAAAGGCTAACATGCGCACCACGACAAATTTTTTATGTTTTGCAGAATACATTTGTTATTATATACTTATACTTATACTTAGTTTGGGGCTAGATGGCGGTGTGTGTAAACGTCCACCAATATTTATTTATTTATCTTTAGCATAGATGAATAAATAGTTTATGTTTCTAAACAAATAATACGCTGAAGACCAACAAAGTAAATACATTACCTCCGAATACTGAAACGTTTGTTAACTTTGACGACAGATTAAGTCTGTTGCTGCCTTTGTCATTTGCTTAGTGCTAGACAAAGGCAGCATTAGAATTAATCTGTTGTCAAAGTTAACAAGCGTTTCAGTATTCGGGGGTATAAATCGATTGTACTTTTTTTATATCAGAAAAAAAATATTGCAAATAATGCATCAAAGTGTGTTGATTTTCCTCGGAATGTTTTTATGAAATCGCTTGAAGAGAATGCCGATAGAGCTAAACAAACACTCTTCAGGTTACTGTACTTTTCTTTATTTAACTTGAAAGGATAAGGAAGCCTTATCGACAAAAGGTACGTCTGTAATCTCCATGCTCTATTTACTGTCAAGGTATTTGCATAGATTTATTAAGTCAGTCACATTGACATACATAGTTTTAATACTTCGACGACTTCGACCAGACGAACGAGCATTTCAAATAGCAACGAATTAATGGAGCGTACAAGTCACAGACCATTTTTCGTCTCTCATCACTATCTCTCTTATCACTACATTCGAAAACCAACTTTAGTAAAGCCAAATTAGGTAATGGTTTCGACTCAGTTGTAACCAATATGACTGGACTAACATTTGCGTCTGTTTTCTTTTCAACACGGTACAATACGAAAATTTAAATTGAAAATTGTACAACAGAATCTTAGTCGGTATCTACAGTTCAAGTTACGTTACTAACCTCTATCAAAACGTGAAAATATAATTGAAGATAAATATTAAAATTGTTATTTAATAATAGGGTTCCGCGACGTACTAGAGCGTGACCCGAAGGCAACGAAATCGTTCTTGTAATAATTATTATAATGGAGAACAACTAGTCTTTTTACCATAGGTTAATCACCCAATCCGACAGCCATTTGTTTTTTATTTATTTATTAATAGGTAGAATTTTACTAAGGGCTTACTACGTTACAAGCGGGCGCAGGCGCGGGCGCGATTGTATACTATTCAAGTGCTCACGTACAAAACGCAGGTGCGGTGGGAGTAGTGGGCAATCTCGCGACTGCTGCTCGCGGCAATATCGAACGTATGCAGTTGTTTGTTAGTGCTCACGTCGAACTACAGCGGCGGAGCACGCGATTCGCTCGCAGTTTCATATAAGTCACACGTTCTATTCATCTGTGGTCACATGTCACACCTGCGCAAACGCCAGCAGGGCTAGCATGCGCACCGCGACAAAATCTCTACTCTTCCTGTCGTGAAAAATAAGACAAGCGTATACATAATCGCAGCCGTGTCCTGTTCTTCGAAACAAAAAGATTTTGTCGCGGTGCGCATGCTAGCCCTGTAGGTCTAATATTCGCAGAACTCTAGTATTTCATACCTTTTAGGGTACGTCATGAAGATGGAAGCTCGCATTATCTATTGTCACCTCTTTATTAATATCTAAAATATCAATAACCGGCATGTTTCGTAATACAAATTGAGTTCCCTCTATCTGGGCGAATTATTACTCAGCCAACGGATAGTGCCGTGGCAACCTCAATAAATAACTAATAGGTACAACCACATACACAAGTGACGGAACAGGTTCTATCATATAACAGATAACATACACACATCGAAACTTGAGGTCAAATATGGTCAGCAACTGTTATTTTATCTGTGGTCAAACAGGCCGTGTTACATCACTCTAAAGCTATTTTAACCATAGCCGTCGCAACGTATGCACTCTCTGAGGAAGTCTCAGAATGTCTCCGATATCTATGTTATTGTGTTCCTTTAAGATCTGTAACTTAAGAGTCTTTTCCGATTTTGATGAGTGAGGTGTCACACAGCGGGCAATGGAGAGAGCTATGCTCGGAGTTTCTATGCGCGATAAGATCCGAAACGAGGATATTCGCCGAAGAACCAAAGTCACCGATATAGCTCCTAGTTTGCAAGCTGAAGTGGCAATGGGCAGGCCACATCACTCGAAGTACCGATAACCGATGGGGAAGAAAGGTTCTTGGAAGACGAAGCGTAGGCAGACCTCCCACAAGGTGGACCGACGACATTGTGAAAGTCGCGGGCAACCGGTGGATGCAAGTGGCAAATTGTCGGTCGGTGTGGCGGTCTAAGGGGGAGGCCTTTGTTCAGCAGTGGACGTCTTCTGGCTGATAATGTAATGTATGTAATGAGGTGTCGTTGGATTCATCTTTATGCCCGGAGTGACATACGATAGGTAGATATATACATTTTGCAGTCGCGTTTCTTTTAATAATAATACTTATTTAATTATGTAAAACGACAGAATGATATTAAAGCCGTGGTAGCTCAGTGAGAGCACGCTCGCCTCACATGCTTGGTGTCGTAGGTTCGAACACGGGCGGGGCCCGTAACAATGAGTTCTTTGGAACTTACGTACGGATATTATACCACTGGCTTTTCGGTGAAGGAAAACATTGTGAGGATGCCCGCATATTTCCGGTGAAGAAATTCGATGGGGTATGTGAATCCGCCGACCCGCACTGGGCCAGCGTGGATATGGCCCAATCGCCCTTCGAGGGTGGGCCGATATCTCAGCAGTGGGATGTTTAAAGGCTGAAGCAGAGGTATTAAAAAATGTTTATGCAACGTTTTCTTATTTATAATATACTAGCTGATGCCCGGCTCGGCCTTCGGCCTCGCTAAACTCTCCATTTAAACCTTGTCCTGACAATTACGAACACAACAAAAAAGAAATCTTTTAAATCGGTCAAGCCGTTTTTGAGAGACTAACGAACGGCGATAAATTTTTATAGATAAAATGATTTTAAGTAATATGAGAATTACTGATAAATATTTTTTGAAAAAAAATAAATATAACGGCATAGATTTTTGACCGAGCGAAGCGAAGGTCTCAGAGTTTACTGGGACAAATCGGCATTTGTATGTATGTTTGTATGTTTGTGTGTACATTTGTCCGATGATAACTTGCGAACCTTTGATCCGATCTTCATGCAATTTTGTAGGCAAGTAGTTCATTTCAATACAATTTTTAAGTTGAGCTGAATCGGTCTAGGAGTTGTGAAGATATAGGGATCGCGAGGTCTCAGTTCGCCGCGAACAACTAGTTTAGTATAGTTTCTCCAATACATTGACACTAAAAACAAAAGATTTTGTTAAGATTTAGAGGGTGATAATACACTACCCCCGCAAAGCTAATTTTATCAAAAATTCACTAACTGTCTCTATCGCACGCAAGAGACACCGATATCATTCGATAAAGTTCTTAACAGGTGAAAGAAACAACATCAATCGCCCGAGACCTCACTTGCTCTCGCGTACCTCGCTGGTTCCACTAATGGTTTGAGTAATTTGTGCCATTATGATTCACTTACGTACAATAAAAATCAATATAAATTCCAATGAGTCATCAAATTATCAATTTACTGGACTGTTATAACAAATTATTTTGCATACAATTGCGCACTATCGAATGCTGTTCTCATGCCTTTGACACATATCACAAAATTATCAGCTTCAAACATAAAACTGAATATAGTAGTTAAAGTATGGTAGTTATAGTTTATACCTATATTTATGACTATTAGTAATCATAGCATCGATTTAGAATAGAAATGTATTTCTTCAGCGATATACTACAAATGCGTCGTATTATTGGCTGGTCTTCAAGGTTGGCCATTGACATAGGTACACTTCAGTCAACCAGGGGCCTTATCCCGTAACTCTGGTGGCAATGGTCATCGCGTGCCGTCCCACTCGCGCCAACTTACTCGCACCGTGCGAGCGAGCAGGATAGCAAACGAAGACCATCGCCACCAGAGTTACGGGATAAGGCCCCAGGTCTGATTTTTGTTTGTTACAGGCACAGAATAAATGATACTTCATACTGGTTTAATTGCTTGATTCTCGTGTAGCTCAACTTAAGCTACACTTAACCTATGTGACCAGCCCTATTGTCAGGGTGTTTAGGCGTAGGTCTACGATGTAACCTAGCAATTTTATGTCTAGCACTAGAGCAGTAAAACACAGCTTCCATCATCATTATCATCATTAAGGTTGCCTGGAATTGATCGCTTTAAGCGATAAGTTACGCTAGTTTTAAAGTTTTTTTTTGTCTCTTGTATGTAATTTCTGGTGTCAACAATAAAGAGTTATCTATCTATCATCAGCCGGAAGACGTAGACTGACCACTGCTCAACACAGGCCTCCCAACTTAAAAGTGCCACACCGGCCGAAATCATGCCGCTTACGTCCCTTTGCCCGCGACTTTCAAAATCACACACAAATACCGCTTCTACGCGATTGAAATTCGATGTAAACAAGGACGAAGCAATAAAATCGCAGCAGATGCATAAGCTGTTCGCAAATATCTTTCCTTTGCCGTGTCGTGTATAAGTAAAATTAAAATTCCATTCTCCGGTTAATAATATATTTTGGCGCACCGCCACCGACGCACTCCGTAAATACGTGTACGTGAGAAATTAACAACCGTAAACGAGCGGATTAGGGATACACTATCTTGCTATCAAAAAACAAACATACCTGTTGTAAGCAGCGGCAGCTTTTCCTTATTTAGCGTGACACTAATACGCTTTCAGTGTGTTCTTAGAACGCACTGTTTGCACTGACGTTTTCAAACAAAGGAACCATTCAAAGATCACTGTTACATCACCGGATATTCGCGGAAAATCGCAACACTAATTGAAAATTGACATGCACACTCCAATACACTCCAATACAGAAATTATGACCGCGTTAGTTAACGCAAACGGAAAGGAAGAAATGAAAAATAGCAGCGTTACTTTTCTGAAGTTCGAATTTGAAACCGGAATGCGCCGTCTTTTTTAATTGGATTAAGTTGATCGGTTAATTGAATTGTGTGTCGTGATAAGCGAAGAGAGGTCGCGGCGCGACTGCCCGCGCGCCCGCTGTATCATTGGAGCCGGCTCACGTGCGTTTGCATGCAAAAAAACTTTTACACAGAGTAAAGAATCTCATAGACCACCAAAAACAAACTATGCTATGAAGTCAAAACATATGTTTTATTCAGTTGAATGAGGAAAATTATGAACGCTTGCTCTACCAAAAATCATAAGGAAAAATATAATATTTATTTAAAGCAAATCCTAACTCTTAACTAATATTATAATTCAAAGGAATATAGCCATAGTCGTATCAGGACCAATAAAGCTTCGAGGTATAAAACGTATACGTTCGTCTCGAGGAAAAAACTTAACTTGCTCGATTCAGAGCTCCCTACATTACAACTGTCAGTCCAAAACTTTGTCTCTGAGATACTTTTTTTATAACACGGACAAGGGATACTTTTTTATGTCCACGCGAACGAAGTCGCGGGTAAAAACTAGTCGTTTTATAAACCTAACGTACGCACAGTAAAATCAACCGTAATTGATTGTCGGTAAACAACAGACATTGCAAGCATACGCTAAATATCACACGTTAGTTTGGTATTCGTTTTCGATGGTCACTAAGTATCAAGGACGAGTTTAAAAAAAAGTAAGAGTTTAAAAGAAAGAGATGTTTATGAATGTTTTTACCTGACTACCCAATGAGGGCGATGTATGTTTGTGTGTGCCTGTATTACCTCCTGTAGCCTAAGGGGCTTGACCGATTTTGACGTTTTTAATTTATATTTTATTGGTGGAGGTGACGAATGACCGGAATGCTGGGGCCTATTTTGGGCAAAAACTCAGCATTGCCATCCAGCGTGGCAATGCTGCCAGCATTCTGGCCATACTCCCCTCCACCAAGGGGCTTGTAGATTAGGTTTTTTGTATGTAGGTAGGTTATATTTTATTCTAAATATGTATATAATTTAAGTCTAGAAATAAATTCTTACCACAGTCTGTCTTTCGTATTTTATTGTAAATAAATATTTTCTTCATTGTAAATAAACTCTTTCTTATCAATTTATTAAACTATATGAAATAATTTAATTTATAATTATAAAATAACTTATTAAACGACATGGAAGCATTCGATTCTAATTACGAAAAAAAAAAAAAATATATATATATACTGACAAGTTTTTTTTAATTTTTTATTTTGGTGTTTTGGATTCTGAAATGAAAAAAAAAACAAAAAAGATTCTTAAATTAAATTATTGAAAGTTCACTGTAAAGTGCTAGAGTCGCCTCTAAATTTTTTAACTCTTTGTCAGGTCATAAACAACAAAATTACGGGTTTCGATCTATCCGCTGACTGAATGCGAGTGACGTCATCAAACTATATTTTCTACAATGTAAGCTGTTATTCATAAGGCACGTGTTTTATTATTTTTAAACATGATATAACCGTGTAACTTTTAAACAACACAATACAACTGAAACATTAGAAATGCGATAGTTAGGTATAATCACTTACAATTCCCTATTGTTTTCAGGAAAAACAATACTTAACGGATATTCTAAATAAATAATGAATTTATTATTTAACTACTAGCATGCCCGCACGGATTCGCTCGCATAGGTTACAATATGTGAAACTCGACATTTCACCTCCTTAGAGGTTGATTTTCGGAAAAACCTGAGACATGCTCCTTTATTTTTAATGCTCAGTACACAGTTTCATTGGCTTACAAAATTAATACTTTACAAACACTGGGATCTTTTTATCCTTTTCCTGTTCACCAAGACCATTTGATGAGAATTGGGATCAGATTTCCTAGAAGAAGGCTTGTTCTTTTATATATATGTATAGATATATTACATTTACAATAGTACTCGCTGGAGTACCGTATACATACATACATGGTACATGGCGTATACAACTACGTCATGTTCAAGGTTGTGGAATGTCTTACTGGAGTCTGTGTTCGTGTTAAAGTATAATTAGTGTCTTTAAAACAAAAATAAACAGGGCCCCTCGAGGTAAGCGTGCTCCATCCTAGACCTCGCCATTACCAGATTGTGTTTGACCACACCCTGTCATGGCCATGATGTTTTACCACGTTTTCTACAATAATTACAACAAATACAGTCACTCAGGCGCTAAACTTAGCTAAGTAATGTGAACTTACAACAACAACAAAATGACCTCTTAACATAAATATGATATTCTAAGTGGACATTTTCTGGTTGGTCATGATGATGATGATGATGATTCTAAGGAAAGGTAATGCTAAGCCGAAAAGGGCTCATAGTACTCTTCATTATAAACAACCAGTATGGGAGCAAACATGATATTGAAAAAAAAATGAGATGTTCCATAGAAAAATGTCAATGACACTCGAAAAATGTAAATGGCTATATAACTTTCATTGGCTTATCATGAAAAAATATTTTATTTGCATACAAACTTAGGGGTCTATTTTACCCATTCAGAGATGGAATTTCACAAAATTCGTTCTTGATTCATGTTGTACACTTAGACCATTTAAGGAGCATTGGCTCCAAATTTCACGTTTCTATCATAAGCGATTTTGTCTGTTTTTTTTATGCCATAGGTGGCAAACAAGGAGACGGGCCGCCTGATGGTAAGCGATCACCGTCGCCTATGGATACCTGTAACACCAGGGGCATCACAGATACGTTGCCGACCTTTAAAGACTGTGCATTGATCCCTAGAAAAGGGCTTGTTTTATATATATATATGTATATATATATATAAAAAACTCCTGTCAAAGCTGTCCTAATTTTTTCAAAGTAAACGGTAGCCTACGTGGAATATATATATATATATGTAGATTACCACACAGTCTACCGTTTACTTTGGAAAGATTGGGACAGCGGCTTGCGTGCTGCAGATCGTTTTCATATTTTCCTTCGAAAGGATCTCTGGAATGTTCTAGGTGTTTCCAGTAAGTTGAATGTTCACCTGGCATTCGCGGGCGAACTGGAACCAGTTCTATTAATATCTCTCCGGCTTGAAATCTGTAATAGCAGCCGTCTGGCTAAACCATCGGTTATTACTGGACTTGACTAGAAACTGGAATTAATATCTAAGCATACTGTAGAAAACAAAGGAGAAGGTGTAATTTTTAACAGAATTCTAAAAAAGGAGGATGCTCTCAAGTCGACTTTTTTTTAATGGTTGTTCGCTGATAACTCCCGCCATTTATACACTAATTTGGAAAATCATTATTTATTTGAAAGCATCCAGATTGGTCCCACTTTTATCAAAATCCAGTTCTGAAAATGGGATCCATTAGGAATTGCGAGAACTCCTCAAATATTATAGGCATACACAGCGATTATGGTATTTTCATCAACAAGTCCCGCATTTGCATTCAGAAAGTATCATTTGGTGAATTGGAACTGATGAAGAAAACCACAGATGCCCCTGGAACTCATCAATTACTTATACATTTTTCACGGGCGGCGGCAAGATAATCTCCATTATGATAGGCGACTATGACGAAGCAAATTTAAATAAATGGTTCTGTTCGTCGTTTTTTTTTAAAATTATGTGATAAAGATTTATCATTAAATCTTTATATTATAGCGATTTTGGTATTTTCATCAACAACTCAATATTTGCATTCAGAGAGTATCATTAGGTTAAGTGGAACTGATGAAGAAGACTACAGATGGCCACCGGAATTCCTCAATGGTAAGTCTTTCACGAAAGAGGCCCTTAATGTAACCTAATCTAATCTAAAAACGTAATCTTTAGCGTAATTACTGGGCATACAGAGATTAAACATCTAACATCTCATGATGACGAGCGCATTGCATTGCCGCGCATAGTTTTGAACTGTAGAAGTTCAAAATTCTGGGTGGCACTGAACTGTTATGGGCAAGCGTGACGCTTAACATCAGGTGTGCGACTTGTTCGTCCCGTTACCAAATTAAAAAAAAATTAAAAAATCATAAGGCCTTTAAAGTGAATGTATTAACTTTATCAAACTGACTCTAACCAAAATCCTACCGCTGGTAACATGAAGGTTATATTTAACGGGATACAACCCATCATAACACCTTCCTGTCCAGACCCCACGGGGCAGACAGAGCGGAACGTTAATTACATAACTACAAGCTCGCAATTTCTGGCATCCATTGTTGGTAGAGTTCACTTTCTGTGCAATTCAAATTGTCCGTATAATATAAAACGAGTGGTCACCCTAATTATTGTATTGGATGAATATAACGAGATTTGTGGAAAAGTACTGTGATGCATTGTTCCGATAAGGCCGCCAATCAGAAACCTATTCCATAGTATATATATCTTACTATACTTATATCTTCTATCTTTTTGTGTATTATTTAACAGTCCAAAAAATAAGGAGTCGACTGTTTTTTTTCCTCTGAACTCGGCCGTTTATGAAACGATTTGGATAATAAATTTTTAATTTAAAATGCATACATCCAGATTGGTCCAATTTATATCAAAATCTAGTTCTGACAATGAAATCCATGAGGAATTGACCCATGTTTATTAGAAAAAAAAAACAGTTAATAACATTACCAAAATAGCATAAAAGCATATGATAAGTCCAATAACGTCATACACAATAAAAAAAAATTACATTGAAAAATAATAACAAGATTATTTTCGGGAGTGGTATCGCAGTCGAAAAGTTCACCGCGCTGTAGGTGAACTGAAAACAATGGCAGCTGGCCAACATAACGCGGGCACGGTCACTCTTGCATTGATAGAAAGCTTAAACTATTGATACCTACACAGTAATACATCGATATGACTGCTCCCATTATTCGATTTGGGGGCGATGAGAAATACATTGCAAAACAAGCAGAGCCCTTAATCTCTATCGCACATATGATACCTTTCCAATAACGCGTGACGTCAAAACATGCTCTAAACTTAAACGCGGCTCCTAATCGTGGCATGACGTGAAGAAACGCGCGAAATTTAGAGAATACCGTTTCATGCGACTAACACGCAGTGAACTTAACATGGCGCGTAACAAGATAGTTATGGCAATAGAGAATAATGGCACAGGTTTTATTACCTGAAAAACAAAACGAACCTTAGGCGCACCACACATCAATACTACAAATTAATGCTGTCTATCTGTCGATATTTATATGTGCTGAATGCAATTAAATATTGGTGGACGTTTTTCACACAGCGCCATCTAGCCCCAAACTAAGCAAGCTTGTACTATGGGAACCAGATAACTGATAGATTACATAAATACTTTTTTTTTTTTGTAAATACATAGAATATACAAAAACACCCAGACAAAGAACTTGCTTGACTTGTAGATGAAAATGCCAAAATCGCTATACCTAATTATGCCTATAATATTTGAGGAGTTCTCTCAGTTTCCCATGGATCCCCATGGATTATCAGAACTGGATTTTGATAAAAATGGGACCAATCTGGAAGTTATCCGTTCAAATGGAAAAAATAAATTTTAGAATCGGTTTATAGTTGACGAAGTTCTGAGGTAGTAAGGCATTTTAAAAAAACTGTTTAATTGAGAATCTCTTCATTACTATTAGTACTCACGGGATATTTACCACGATAATTATTTTTGTTCTTTGAGAATCTCTTTTTCATGGAAGTTGGTTAAAAATAAATACGTAACGCTTAAAGAAACGAGCAAGGCAAGACGAGGTCGCACGCGTGTCTCTCTTACCATTCCTTGATAAAGGTCACGGAATGTGATCGAAACTATAGTCGGAATAACCCACTCAATTTAACGTGAGTATTCCCGTTTTATTAAAATATAACGCTAAAAAGCTTAGTAAATGACGTAAATAATCCACTCGTGTTTTTAAATAAGATATACGCATCTATTTCGACTTCAGACAGAAGACAGAATGATAAATGAGACGTTTGATCATCACCCTTTACGGCGAATAAACAAATAAGAATCGTTTCCAATTAAACGAAGCGTTTCCAAGAATGATGAATATCATATCATTGAAAGCAATGATTGCTAAGATCATCATTATTTATATCATTGGGCATAATGTTTTTGTAAGAGTTACTGGAGACAAACCCGAACATCGGTCCGATTGGCGTGCATTGGGAGTGGACATTGTCCAGCAGTGCTAAACTGGGCTGATTACGATGATGTTTTATTATTGTCATTCATTAAGATTTACATTTTTATCATTAAGTAGATAAAGATTAATAATAATATTTTATAATTTTAATGTAAATATTTTTGTTTTAATAAAACGGATATACTCAAGTTACAGAACGTCACTAACGTGAGTATTCCAGTTTTGTACCGTGAGGATTCCCGTTTTATTAAAAAAAAAGGTGTCGAAACCACGTAATTTTTATAGTAAAATGTAAATATTATTATTTACAAAAAAACCCTACTAGAAAATATATCGATGGCACTCCGGATCTAAAGACGACCAATTTCACCGCACTCGTCAAAATCGGCGATCCGTTTTTAAGTTTCAGGAGTTAGTTCAGATCAACCCTGTGTAATATATGAATACACAAACACACTTACATACACCCCAAAAACATTACCCTTATTTTCTGGGCAGTCAGGTAAAAATAGACTACACGTTCATGAGGAATATGTATTTAATTAAAACAAACGCATTTAACCAGTAGATCGTCTAACTATAACAGTCTGTACGAATAAAATTTACCCTTTTATGCATAAACGTTTGATAAGTAAATCTATGCTACAACAATATACCTATTGGTACCCATAAATAGTATGGTTACTCTTTATCAAATTACGTCACTTCCTCCCGCCGCTAATGATATCAAAGTTACAAAACATCAACCTAAGGTCATCCATCGAAGTATAACTACGAAATAAATCGCCATCGCAGAATATTTCATAGTATTATCAAATCTATATATGTATATAAGAGAGTACTGAAATTAGATGGAGGGACGATGTGCGTAGGACAGCTGCCGGTGGGTGGAAAAAAGCCGAAGAGTGTTGAGTGGCGTGCCTTGGGAGAGGCTTATGGCCAGCATTGGACTATTAAAGGCTGATAATGATCACACTAATATTATAAATGCGAAAGTTTGTGTGTAAGTGTGTAAGTATGTTAGTAGGTAAGTTAGTGTGTCTGTTCCCGTTCAACTCTGTAACAGCTGAAATTTTGGCTGAGATTTGGATGAAATTTGGTGTGGAGGTAGGTAGCTTATTCCGTGGAAAAACACATAGGCTACTTTTTATCTTGAAAAATTTAACTGTTCCTCTAGAATAGCGGGTGAAACTGCGGGGCGCAGATAGTGATATATAAAATAACAAGCCATTTTCTAGGAATCAACGCACATACCAAACCGCGTGAAATTTGAACCCAACACTTCTCAAATGGTCTGGGTGAAAAATAAGATTTTGTGAAGGCGTAAATTGGACCCCCAAATTGTTTGGAAATATAATCTTTTCTCATGCAAAGCCAATAAAAATCGGTCTGAAACAAAAAAAAAAACAAAAAGAAAAGGAAATTAATGTTTTTTTCATACATCATGAACTTTAATTCTTATCTACGTTATTTGGAACTCCTGTATGAAATTTTATGCTTTTAGACCCACTGGTTCAGGTTGTACGTTGTGTCAGTCATTCATTAATTTGATTTTATTATAATATATCTCGCCGAAGAAAAAATTCAAAGCATATTTTAGCTAAAAACGGGACTGGATAAAACCGCTGAAGGTAAAGTCGCGGGACAGCCTATAGTACGGCTGGGATGGAATAGGCAATAGTAGCGGTACACAGTACACCTATGGTACAGTGACTTGTGGCATTGAGGGCTGATTAGATAAGTGCACTGAATGAGATGCGCCGGCGCATACATAGATCTAGAAAGAAATACTTGGCTGTG
The DNA here is from genome assembly GCA_947579745.1 of Apocheima hispidaria. NCBI lineage: Eukaryota > Metazoa > Arthropoda > Insecta > Lepidoptera > Geometridae > Apocheima > Apocheima hispidaria. The sequence goes on along the minus strand of OX388168.1, from coordinate 5,137,102 downwards.
ACCATGATTAAAATTACAATTTTTGAATGCAGAGTAGTAAGCCTTGTTGTGAGAGTCTTAATGTGGTAACATACGGTATTTTGTATGTTTTTAAATGAAATAAAAAGAATACGAATGAAAGACAGACTCTCGAAGTGAAACATCTGAGTTAGTTTATCCAACCTATTCCTATTGAATTTAATCCAACGATGTTGGATTTTGGTATTCGTACCATTCGCTCGCGCTCCGAATGAATGAAAAAATTAAACGTCTGAACGCAGAGAAAACATTCTGGTTCCATCTTTAAGAGTAGAGTATACCGCCTTCTCGGCCATACAAAAACCGTAGTCTGATACCACAGATGAATAGAACGATACCCACCCCTAAACTTTATCCAATTTCGATGTTTTGTTATATTTATCTACACCGTGAAAAACTATGCTTGTTTGTTTGTGTTTTTTCTTCTTTGTTGTTATAGGCAATTAAAGTGACAATTTTTTGCATCGAAAATACGACGAAGAAAAGTAGAATACCATATACATTTTGTGAAAAAACAAAACATGGCGGCATAGATTATAGTTTATCCAAGCCATTGACACCAAAAACAAAAGATTTCGTTAAGATTTAGGGGGTGATAACAGAATATCCCCGAAACGCTAATTTCATCAAAAAGTTCTACCTCTCTCTATCGCACGCACGAGAAACAGAGCGACTGCTATACAATTTTTAATATCGAATGCGCCAAATCCTCGCACAATGACTATCCTCGTAAGGCATCCTCATGGCCTCTGTCATGGCTATGGCGGTCTGGCATGTCACATGACAAATAGCCGTGAATAGCATATTCTGGTGAAAATGTGGATTTTCCCTAACAAACATATTCCTTTTACCTTGAACTTCAATGAACGTTCGTCTATTTTTATCCGACAACGAAAAAGGAGGGTTATAGCTTTGAAGCTTTTTAAATGGAAATTCGCACAAGGTAATTTCAGCGATATTGGCAAGTTGTTCCACAAACTCTTATACCATGGGCACCCTACAAGTTCCACAACTACGAAAATAAACAAGAAACACATACAGAGTGGTCCAAACGGACATCAATACGAAAAATTTAAGTTCCTCATACCAAGGGCTAGTTCTACAATTTTTCGCAGTTTAGGAGTTATGTTTAATTTTATTTTCTTAAGGATTATCCATATGAGCGGCAAACAAAAATGGTAACTGGATTTTTTTCGATGGTGTTTCCCTAATCGTATGAGTTTTTTTTTAAATCCTTATGAAAATAAAGAAAAATCATAACTCCTAAACAACGAACAATCGTAGAACATACAAAGTCATGGTGTATTTTCATGAAGCTCTTGTATGACGAACCACATTTTTTCGGATTAACGTAACCACCTTGTATAGTTGTATATGAGGACCTAGTTAGAGTCAGTATCGAATAGATCTAGTTTGTTATTTTATTCTACGGCATGTAATGAAACTTATGATATGAAATAGCTTTGTGTAATAATTGAAGATTGGATACGTATGCATAATACATTCACGTATTGTTACGGCAAATATTTTGACTACATTTGCTTACAATGCTCGTCCGGAAACAGTTACAGCCAAGTAAAAAAAGTCACAGATACCCAACTCCAAAGAAACAGAAAAAATTGCCATGTTTTCAATGAATTTTGGGGATTTGAATCAAAAGCCACTTATGACTCCTGATACAGCAATATAATTTATCTCTTTCGCGGCGATCCGCGATACGATTCGCGTTCGCGCAGCGTCGGCGTCTGAACCTAACAGTCATCGCAATAAAGACGTCACGGTACGGGTCCAGCCGATGTACTCTGGCAGCTAAGTGAACGCGCGAGTGAGGTGCTCAGGGACCTTATTCTCTATCGCACATGAGATAACTTGCCAATAACGCGTGACGTCATAGCATGCTCTAAATTCAAAAGCGGCTCCTAATCGTGAAGAATCGCGCGTTTAAGAAACTTAGAGAATACCGTTTCATGTGACTAACACGGAGTGAACTTAACATGGCGCGTAACAAGCTAGTTATGGCAATAGATATTAAGGGCCAAGCTAAGTGAATGTGCAATTTTCTCCCTATTTCTACAGACAAAAGTTGAAATATATAATAGAAAAGGTAAATGAACTATTGTAATCACTCGATATTTTGATATTTCTGTAGAGTAAGTAACCTGCAAGAAAAAAATAGCGTATCGCCTCAGTTACGCGGTCACTTTGCTTGCTGCAGAATACAGGCACAGGGCCCCGACTCTGCAAGATTAGTGAGCGCGTAAGTGAGGTTTTAATATTTTGAAATTTTTCTACAGTATTCAGCAACAAAAATTCAGGTTCACTTACTCACTACGATCACTTCGCTTGCAGAATACAGGCGCAGATCTGAGAGTGAGTTTTCACCTGTTTAAAAAGACTTGGACAAACTTTTGATTTTAATTTTCACTGCAACGATAAGTCAGGAGACAGTTTGAACTACCACTAAATATAACGATTGCTTGTTGGTTTCATAAGAAAATACATTATAGGTTATTTGTAGCTTTTCACATTCATTTCGTTAAAATCTGTACATTTATAATCTGTCCTTTTACAACGAAATCAATTGAAGCTTCTTGTTATGCGCGCAGTGATGTGATGTAAGTCATCCAGAAAATTCCATGCATTTGTTTATACGGTCCCGTTATGTGGAAATGTATAGGACACTGGCTGCGACCCGCGGTTTCACCCGCTATTCTAAAGGAACGATTTAATTTTCGGGATAAAAAGTAGCCTTTGTGGTATTCCAGGGAATTAGCTACCTCCATACCAACTTTCATCCAAATCCGTTCAGCCGTTACAGAGTTGAACAGGAAAAAATACACTTACATACTTACAAACTTTCGCATTTATAACATTAATGTGATTTGTAAATTAGGGTCAATTCGTATTGAATCGGTGTTCATTAAGGCAAACTATACCTACCTGTATATCTATGCCCATGCCTATTTCTTGTCAATTATTAACCAAATGCAAACTGAACTACGCTGTAGCACTTACGAGAATGCCTTAGTCTTTACGCCATACCATAACAATGTTCTGATTCGTCACGTAAACATATTTACCAACAAGTACCTACGTTTTGTATGAACTCAACAAAACGGCTGAATCGAAGGTGACATCTCCATGTTCGACTGACTGTCATACAATACATATACGTTTAGTAGCACATGGACGATGACGTAAACAAACATGTAATTTGAATACCAATACCTATTTACTAACTATAGTATGGCGTAGCTCGTGCTTCGTATAGTATCCAAACAGTATGTTAGGTTCAGCAATATTTTAAATAGACGACTTTAGATAATTTAACACGGCGTCATCCAATATTATAAATTCTAAAGTAACTCTATCTCTCTGTCTGGGTGTTCTTCGCGTTATCACGGCTAAACGTCTGAACGGATCGAGCTGAATCTGTGCATAGATATAGCTTAAGGGTCGGACACGGACACAGGTTACTTTTTTTCTGTAGGTCCACGCGAACAAAGGTCGCGGGTAACAGCTAGAAGATTATATGTAGATTATAAGATCGTTGTTTCGACAAAAAAAACACCAAAGCGCGGGTTGCGGGGACTGAGACTTTTTTTTTCACTCACCTGATGTTTAGCGTCACGCTTGCCCATAACCATTTCAGTGCCACCCAGAATTTTGAACTTCAACAGCTCAAAACTATGCGCGGCAATGCACTGCGCTCGTCACCCTGAGATGTTAGATGTCAAATCTCTGTATGCCCAGTAATTAAGCTGGAAACATTGCCCTTCAATCCGGAACACAGTAATGCTTGCACACTACTGCTTGGCGGTTGAATAACTGGCAAAGGTGTGGTACTTCCCCAGGCGGACTCTGCAAGAGAGCCCTACCACTACAAAGGTTACTAACTCAAGGTTACGCCTGCTCGCGCCTAGCAATTAATCAATGAGAGTACATTTTGCGTGGCGCGCTTCGATCGTTCTGAATGCGCGCTATCTAGTGGTGATCTGTGTGCTTACTAAGCTAAACAACTGCTTCACACGGTATCTATTGATAGTGTTATAACAAAGGCATTAGTCATAGATCATGCAAACAGCATATAATACTATATGGTTGTTCTTGTTTTGATCGCTCGGTCACTTGGTCATTGTAAGTTTTTGTGCGATGAGTCAAGAATCTCGGCAGTTACTGTTGTAGTCAGTGGTATTGATATCCTTATACGAATAAAGGTTTAAATTAGGATATTACGACATTACGAATCGTATGACAAAGCCGGGAAATATACATGATAATACTAGTTGTTACCCGCGACTTCGTTCGCGTGGACGTAAAAAAAGTATCCTATGTGCGTCTCTGTGATATACAGTAACTCCTTATCAAATTTTATATAACGCGACAAACATACAGACAGAGAGACAAAGTTACTTCTTATAGTTCGCTAGATGGCGTTGGTTCATTTTTATGTATTTTTTGACGTTTTGTATGGACTGACAGTTATAATGTAGGGAGTTCTGAATCGCGCAAGCGAAGCTTTTTTCCGCGAGACGAACGTATTCATTTTTATACCTCGAAGCTTTATTGGTCCTGATACAACTGTGGCTATATTCCTCTGCTATATTAGTCAGGATCGACTATTAGTAAGCAGCCCTTATTTTGGGGGTCCGTCGATTTACCAGACACTTTGTAACAGTTTCAAATTTTAATACAAACGATTTCAGAAATTCATTTTTGAATGTTTTTTCTGTTAGGAAATTTCAAAAATGAACAGCTTCATTAAAATCAAAACCTACAATTTAAATGCCACCTTGAGAAAAATTATCTGACAGACCGGGCCACGGTGGCATTTTGCGAGAGACGACGCTTGAAGTTCAAGATTAACCAGAATTTGTTCAGGAAGCAACAACTAGCGTGGAAGCGTGGCCAATCCAAGTTCACACGGCTCAGCAATTTCAGACTGTTACCAGAAATACATAAAGCTTTAAATGAACAGCACCAAAAATATATACCTATGTTTGCGGTGATAGGTGAATAAAGAACTTATTCGAAGCTCCTTAAAAGGAAGTTACGTCTTTTCTCCGTTGTAGTTAATTTCATGTTACCGATCGAGAAGAGGTTTTAGGAATGATTAATTTCGCCTTGAAAATAAAGAAAACAAGCTGATTACATTGGTTTGCTTTATTTTTCGATCGATCGATCGTGCACTAAAACACAAAATTGTGAGTGTTTTCGACTTATTTGTCAATTTACAGATCAGAGCCTGTACCGTCACATCCTTACCGCGATTATTGTCAGGTTCAGCCAATCGATACGTGGTCGCGAAGCGTCGGCGCTGAACCTAACAATCAGGTTCAAATACTTTTTTAAATATCTCCCTCAGTAATTTTACATAATTAAAAATATTACTTGTACGAACGAGAGATAGCGTAGTGTTAAAGTGGCCTTAGACGCGCTTTATATCCAAATAAAAAGTTCAAATACCATTACATGAATTAGACTCTGTCTACTATTGGCTTTTTAATAGCTCGACGACATAACTCTGTACTAGCGTCTAAAAAAATTATATTCCATGTTTGCTAGACGCTAGTGCAAAGTTTAGTCGTCGGCTGTATATGAGCTTTCAAAAAGCGAATAATCTGGTATACCTTAATTCATGTAATGGCACATTTTTGCCTAATGTTAGGTAAAACAAGTTTGTACCGAATTCCGATGCAACCGGCAACATTCAATAATAATATAGCCGACGTTAGTTAAACGGTTCGGAATAGCGCATTATTATCGATGATGTAACTCGCAGGAAACGAGTTTTGAGTGTTGTATTACTCTCGAGTCTCGAGTTAATTTCGGATAATTTTGGATGTTGACGTGAACATTTCTAAGTAGGTATCACACTAATTGACCGAGCGAAGCGAAGGTCTCAGAGTTTACTGGGACAAATCGGCATTTGTATGTATGTTTGTGTGTATATTTGTCCGATGATAACTTGCGAACCGTTGATCCGATCTTCCTGAAATTTTGTAGGCAAGTAGTTCATTTCAATGGAATGTTTAAGTTCGAATATGAGCAGAATCGGTCCAGGGGTTGTGAAGATATAGGGGTCGCGAGGTCTCAGTTCGGCGCGAACTACTAGTATTATATATGCGAAAGTGATATATGTTATGTTTATATATGTGTAAGTAGGTATTGTCAGCAACGGCTGAACGGATTTGGATGAAATTTGGTATGGAGGTAGCTTAAACACTGGATTAACACATAGGCTACTACATATCCCCAAAAATCCTGAAGGATAGTGGGTGAAACCGCGGGGCGCAGCTAGTCAATAATATACAAAGTAAATATGGTAAAAGCTTTCATGTTACCCGACGATAGCAGAAACAGTAGTGACATACAGTTTGTTTACGCTTCTACGTGACGATACGTGCACGACGCACGACTGATGGTAAGCGTCACGCTTGCCCATAACAGTTCGGCGCCACTCTCATAGGCTGTCTCGTTTGCGTATTTTCAACATTTTTCAAGATAAAAAACACTGATTGTGAAAAAAAAATACGACCGGTTGTGTTTAGAATTACTATCCCAATATTTCAAAGCAATTTTTATTTTATCATTTTTATTTTTTATTTTTCAACGAAGAAGAGGAAAAAATAAAATTTTATCTTCCTCCTTCGACTAAATAAAAATCAATAACATGAAAATGTATATAAAACATTGTCAATGGTATCCTAAAGATAACTGACTGGCTTTTTAAATTCCTACTCAGTAATTTTAAGCTTCAAAAGTGTTGAAAGTGTGTGAAAGAGTGAGCTGTGACCGAGAGCACAGCCTTCACAGGTTATTTTAACTAACCATTAACCAGAAACCCTAAATCATACAAAACCGGAAGAAGAGGTGTAGCCAGGCCTCCCACTAGGTGGACCACAGGTGGACCAACTAAATTGTGAATGAGATTATCCTATACTCAGCACAGTGAAGCTGTATAGTCCTTGGGCCGTGGCTGGCGAGTGTCCAGCTCATCAAATTTATGTGAGTTTTGATGGATTCCATAAAATATAATCGCGCCTGCGCCGCGACGGACGTTTACAAAGTATAACACGGCACCAGTTTACATAGCGTTCTGATTATAACTAGAAACAGATATAATCAGATACACGAGTTTAAAGTGAAATTTAAAAAGCCTCTGATCAATTTAGGAACGTAATTTTTAATAGCCTTATCAGCTTTTAATCTAACAAATCTAAATAGACCTGCTTTCTAATGAAAAAAAAAACTGCTTTCAAATCGGTCCCCCTTTTGAGAGCTTCGATGCCACAGACATAATTATAATACACATACATATAGAGTTCAAACTGAAAACAACCGCTTCAATATCTATTATATTATTCTATATTTATTTTATTTTAATTTGGAATTTTAAATGTTTTATGTAATCTATGTTTTAATTTTCTTGTATGGGTAAAATTTTACCTGAAATAAATGATTTTGAATTTGAATATCGCACCTAGTACAATAGTACTGAGCCCATATCCCTAGAGAACTATGTCGCCTCTACACGAGGCATCATCAGGACGTGTTGATTCTTCAAGCCTCAGTCTGAGAAGGAAATACAAGTGCGGCGCCAGAATCAAAGAAAAAAATAACTATATTATGTGAAACGGATGGGGAAGTAAGGTTCTTGAGTGGCGATCACGAACCGGAAGACGCAGCGTAGACAGGCCTCCCACTTGGTGAAACGACGACTTTTGGCCAAGTGGCAGGTTGTCGTTCGGTGTGGTACACTAAGGGGGAAATCTATGTTCAGCGGCGGACGTCTTCCGGCTGATGATTATGATGATGTGAAATAGGATAGGACTCACCGGTATCCCCGACGGCTTGGCTGAGCGTGTTTTCTGTGACGGGCCGGAGCGCTTCCACCGCGCTAATGTACCCGAGCCGGTCGGCGATAGCGCACGCTGTCTGACCGTTCTGCGCACACAAAACTGCTAAATTACACACTAACTTTTTCGAATGATCGAAGTTTGACCCAAAAATAAGCAAAAACATAAAGTCCGATGGAAAAATAACAATTAATTGGTGCATGCTTTCTAGTAACAGTAGTGTGGAGCATGCTTTCTCGTAACAATAGTGTGGTTCATGCTTTCTAGAAACAATATTGTGATGCATGTTTTCTAGTAAAAATGGTGTGGTGCGTGCTTTCTATAAAAATGGTGTGATGCATGCTTTCTAGTAACAATAGTGTGGTGCATGCTTTCTAGTAACGATATTGTGGTGCATGCTTTCTAGTAAAAATGGTGTAATGCATGCTTTCTAGTAACAATAGTGTGGTTCATGCTTTCTAGAAACAATATTGTGGTGCATGTTTTCTAGTAAAAATGGTGTGGTGCGTGCTTTCTATAAAAATGGTGTGGTGCATGCTTTCTAGTAACAAAAGTGTGGTGCATGCTTTCTAGTAACAGCAGTGTGGGTGGACTCACCGCAGACAAGGCATTTGGATCAGCCTCGTTCTTGAGCAGCAGCTGAATGATGAGAGTGTGGCCTTGCTGCGCTGCTTGATGCAGCGGCGTGAACCTGACATAGAGGTCACACAATATTATTAATTATATTAGTTTGCTCGCACAGCTTTGCTCGCATAATCTACAGTAATTTCAAAACCCAATTTCATCCCTTTAGAGGTTTCGAAAAATACTGAGACTTGTGTTCGATCTGATTCTTTATTTCTTGTACTCTGTGTACAAACTGAGTTTCATAGGCGTAGTATGAAAAAACATTTTATTTTCATACAAACTTTGGGGGTCTATTTTACCCCTTTAGAAGAGGAGTTTCGCATAATTATTATTTACCTTGACTATTTGAGGATTATTGGGTACGAATTTCACGTCTCTACCATAAGCCGTTTGATATGTCCGTTAGTTCTTAGAAGAAGGCGTGTTCTTTGAGATATATAAATTAGTTTAAATTTAAATTTAGGTATATAAATGGCGTAACTATCCCGACATTGTTTTATATATCTACTAGCTGCGCCCCGCGGTTTCACCCGTTATTCTACAGAAACCGAATATTTTCCGAGATAAAAAAGTAGCCTATGTGTTAATCAAGGCTATAAGGTTTTTTTTTTTTATGTTAATCGGTGACGAGACGAGCAAGTCGCTAACCTGATGTTAAGCGTCACGCTTGCCCATAGCATTTCAGTGCCACCCAGAATGTTGAACTTCAACAGTTCAAAACAATGCGCGGCAATGCACTGCGCTCGTCACCTTGAGATGTTAGATGTTAAATCTCTGTATGCCCAGTAATTACGCTGGTAACATTGCCCTTCAATCCGGAACAAAGTAATACCTGCACACTACTGCTTAGCGGACGAATAACTGGCAAAGGTACTTCCATACCTATTTTCATCTAAATCCGTCACAGAGTTGAACGGGAACAAACACACGTACATACTTACCCACAAACTTTCGTATTTATAATATTAGTGTGATTGGTTCGCAACAATGTCTGGTTAGTAGCGTTACCCCCGAATACTGAAACGTTGGTTAACTTCGACGACAGATTAAGTCTATTGCTGCCTTTGTCATTTGCTCAGTGCCAGACAAAGTTCTTCAATGTCGTCGGCGTAGTAGACCTTCGTCTACTACGCCGACGACATTGAAGACGATGCCATCAGTCGATTCGTGCGTCGAGCGTCGGCTGCGTCACCGAAGACCATTAAAGAGTACAACCTGCAGATGGCCATCAAAGATCGGAACGTGGCGGTGATGGAGGCCCTGGGCCAGGAGTAGGCGATTGAATTGTAAAAGATAGCGTGTATATTGTAAAAGTAACATTTATATTAGTTATTTATTTTTGTTTCCTTTGTTGTAATTTTGTGTGTATACCCCAGAGCAATCACGCTCACTAAAAAGCTTCTTCTTGCGGCGGCGTCGTGTGGCGGGTCGCCCTCTTCCCTTCAATATGGTTGAGGAGAGCGATGGCTGGCACATGCGTCAACTCGTGAACGGGTGCTGCTTGCGGGAGCTGGACTGCTCGGAGTATATACGCAAATCTATAATAGCACTTAGCTCTTTATTAGCATATTCGTTGGTATATTCCTTTTGTAAAGTCTTTAGTATTTATATTCCGTTTTAGTTGATAAAATATTTGTAAAACTTGATAAATGGCACGGACCCCGGAGTCCGTGGAGCAATATTGTAAATTAAAAAAAAAAAAAAAAAAAAAAAAGTCAGTATTAGAATTAATCTGTTGTCAAAGTTAACAAACGTTTCAGTATTCGAGGGTTAGTAAAGCATGTTTCAGTCTATTGCTGTCTTTGTCATTTGCTGAGTGCCAGACAAAGGCAGTATTAGAATTAATCTGTTGTCAAAGTGAATGAACGTTTCAGTATTCGGGGGTTAGTGTATCGGCGAGAGTCACCCGTGCGCCGCCCTGGCGGTGACGTCGGCGCCGGCCGCGATGAGCGCCCTGGCCGCGGCGTGGTGGCCGTGGTGCGCCGCCGCGTGCAGCGGCGTGTACCCGTCCCGGGTCCGCGCCGAGCACTGCCCGCCCGCGCCCAGCGCCGCGCGCAGCACGGCCGTGCGCCCCTCCGACGCCGCCAGGTGCACCGGGGTCAGACCTGCGCGTGTACCGCCACTACTCTTATTCCCAGATAAACGAAACATTGTAGGTGGATATGGAACACAGACATACGGGTGCTGGTTCGATTCGTAATAGTATATTGATGTAGCAAAACTAAAAGAAACAATATTCAAGTATAAAAATAAAACAATATAAAATCCTTATAAAAAGAAGCCTCGCATTAAGGAGGCCTCTTGAGGAATTAAGTGTTTAAATTGATACCGAAGCCGTGCCGAAAAGCTAGTTAATATATATTTGAAGAAGCTGGGTTGGAAGGGGAATCTGGGTCATCAATATCATCATCATCAACATCCTGACAACTGCAACAAAGACCTCCCCCTTAGCGCGCCACACTGAACGTCAATTTGCAATTTGCATCCACCGGTTGCTCGCGACTTTCAAAATGTCGTCAGTCCATTTAGTGGGAGGACTACCTACGCTGCGTCTTCCGGTTCGTGGTCACCACTAGATAACCTTTCTTCAATCGGTTATCGGTTCTTCGAGCGATGTGGATTGCCACTTCAGCTTGCAAACCCTGAAAGCGATATCGGTGACTCGTTCCGGATTTTATCGCGCAAAGAAACTCCGAGCATAGCTCTTTCCATTTACTCGCCGTGTGACTCTGACTTTCTCCAAAAGGCTAGCTTTTAAGGACCAAATTAAACGAAAAAGTTACCGTTGTTAGCGGGCACGTTGACGTCGGCGCCGCGCTCGATCAGCATCTCTACACAGTCCTCGTGCCCCTCCTGCGCCGCCATGTGCAGCGGGGTGAACCCCGCCTTCGACTTTACTCCTGGATCCGCGTCTGGATCACAAAATAATTATTGGTGGACGTTTTTTACACAGCGCCATCTAGCCCCAAACTAAGCAAGCTTCTACTATAGGAACCAGATAACTGATAGAATACATAAATCCTTTATTCTTATTTTATACATACATAGAAACACCCAGACAAAGAGCAAACATCCATGTTCATCACACAAACGTTTGTCCCGGGTGGGAATCGAACCCACAACCTACAGCTCAGAAGGTGGAAATCCGCCCACTGAGTCACAAGGCTAGTCATATATCACAAGATACCTGTCATTTTAGTGATAGCACACCTGCGGACATGCTACGCCACCGTACCATGTCCGCACTCGTTGATCCACATCAACGAGAGATAGGAAGAAAATAGTAACTTGATAGTGTTCCTAGCCTGTCGTCTTCGGGAGGATGGCTGCCAGTTGCATTCCTATCCTTCGCCAAAATAAAAAAATAAATCACACGAAAAAAGCAAATGTAAAGTTGTTAATTCACATGTTAATAATTATGCGGCAAGAATTATACATTAATAAACATTTTTTTTATTATTGTAAATAACATATTACACAAAATAAAAGAAACATAATTTAAATAAAATCAACTAATCTAAAAGACCAGTGGGAATTGCTACCAGTTTAAAAAACAACAAAAATAAAAAATTCTAAAAATAACTTTGTACATTTTTGTAGCGGTAGGACTCTTGCAAGAGTCCGCCTGGTGAAGTCACACCTTTCCCAGTTATTCAACCGCCAAGCAGTAATGTGCAAACATTACAAAAAAGTACAAATTTATTTTTAGAATACCATTCTCAATGTATTCCCGTTGTATTTTAGCTTTTTGTCGTGTTATTTTTTATTTTGGTGTAGAATAGGAATGCCACTCGCAGCCACCCTTCCGAAGGCTAGGAACACCTTATCAAGCTACAGTGCGAATCTCGTTCGCACTTTTTCAACGAGAGAAAAGAGGACAATTGTAGCTTGAAAGAGGATAAGTAGGTGTGGTGGCGGCTCACCGTGCTCTAGCAGCGCGAAGGCAATGTCCGGGTGGTTGTGCCGACACGCGATGTGCAGCGCCGAGTGCCCGTTCTTCGCCAGCGAGTGCGGGGACGCACCTGCGGCACACACCCGTCAGTACCACACACTAGCACATACTTATTTTATTTTATTTATTTATTTTCGGAAAACATAGTGTTATCTTAGCTAGCTTATTAATAAAATTATTTCTAAACACCATTTATAAGCTTTCGCATTTTGAATCTGCAATAATACACTTTACTTATTACGACTAAACGAACAAAAGTAATTTAAAGTTAATTTAAACTATTTTGTACTCTGCAGGCAGCAAAAAATATTTTCATTTTAGTTTAGTCAAGTCGAACCTCCATGAGCACGACGTGGTCTCCTGTAATTGGGGGTGCACCCAGCTTGATGCCTATGTTTCATAATGTGAATGTTATGTGTAACTTCTGTTGGGGACCCATATTCTATAAAATAAAATAAAAATAAATAATATAAACTTTATACTACACTCTCTCGTAAAACATTACATTTTATTGAATTGATGAGAGAAGATACGTTATACTGTCGTATAAGGCGGACGGATTACCCTGCTGTGTAGGTCTGGAATAATGACCAAAGACAAAAAGTTTTTTACACCAAGTTTTTGAACACTACTTTAAAAAAAAACGAGTGACATTTTTTGGTGAAGTGAACCTGATGAAAAAGACCGAAGATGGCCACCGAAACTCCAAAATCGTAAGTATTCTACGGGTAGCGCCAATATAATCTCGATTATGATAGTCAAGCGACTGTATGAGGAAGCAAATTTAAATAAATAGTTCTGGAACTTTTCGACATATATTTTTCATAAATGGTTTCTGTAAAGGCAGTAAGATAACGCAAATTTGCAGCCATGTAAGGTTTATATTCACCTTTGTCTAGTAAGAGCAGCGCTATATCCGGGTGGCCGTAGTAGGTGGCCATGTGCAGGGGGGTGATGTGGCTCTTCCCGGGCGCGTCGGGCTGCGCCCCCCTCGCCAGCAGCAGCCGCGCCACGCCGATGTCGCCGTACTTGGCCGCCAGGTGCAGCGGGGTGAAGCCCTTCCGGGTCTCGGCCTCGATCGGCGCGTGGTTGTCGAGGAGGATGCCCGCTACTTCTTCTTTGCCTGTCGGATGTCAATGGCGGGTATTGACTATTGGTACTGGCTCAAGAGGTACTTTACAGTAGAATCTGTGGTTTTTTTTGACCGAGTGAGCGAATGAAAGGTCTCGGTTAAACAGGTAAAATTTGCTTTCATCTGTCCGTATGTCGGTACTCGCGTACTCGTATTTGTCAACCAATCTTGTCGAAAAAACTAAAACAGGTTCTACATTTTTTTAGAATTCTGTAGTCGTCGGCGATTTTTGATTGGGGTTTTTTTTTGTTTGGGGTATTTCTCCTAAAAAGGGGGAAAGTTTACTGCGGCACCACAAAATCGTTGAAGAGGTTGTCAAGAAATAAGATCGTGAGGTTTAAGTTCGGTACATCGAACGTTATATTTTGCCAGATGTTGCTCATATTCGATATTCTTGTTAAGAATTCAGTACAGAAAGTTTATGCCAAATATTATCAAAATCGGCCTCCATACCAAATTTCATCCCTATACGTTCAGCCGTTACAGAGATGAACGGGAACAAACACACTTACACACAAACTTTCGCATTTATAATATTAGTGTGATCTGCCGCTGCGATTAGGAAAGAAGGTTGTTCCAGTACCCGAACGAAGTATTACCAGGTACGATGAGGTATACCATACCTTATTAGGGAAGCGCTCTCGAAAACGAAAACTCATACAGCATTATACATACATACATTTATACATATATAACTTATACATTGCTGGTTTGCAAAATTCTAAACTACAAAAGTAAACAAATCTAGGTCAAATGGTTATTGGTATACGATAGTGTGTTTAGATTGTATAATATAGCGTTTCGGCTGCGGGACCGGTTCCCTTACACCCAGTATAGTTACCTTCTTTAGCAGCGATGTGTAGCGGAGTGTACTTGTCCTTGGTGGTGGCGGTGACGTCAGCGCCGTGTTGCAGCAACAAGGCGGCGATGTCCGCGTGTCCCAGCCTCGCCGCCACGTGCAGCGGAGTCTGCTCCTCGCGGGCGCGGGCGTCCACCTGGAGGGACAACAAGTGATACAAGCTTAACTTGACTACCCCGGTGGCTCAGTTGGTAGTGAACCTACCTTCTGTGTTTGGGGGTGTGGGTTCGATTCCCATCTAGGACAAACAATCATGTGATGAATATTTGTGTTTGTTCTATGTCTGGGTGTTAATATCTATTTATGTATGTATTTAAAAATATCTATGTACGTATCTATCAGCCTCTGGCAGCCATATTACAAGCAGATGACCGTGTGTGCAAAAATGTCCCAGATTTATTTATTATTTATTTATTAAACAGCGACTGCACTCACTGTACTGGTAGGGCTGCAGACTCCGCCTGGGGAAGTACCACACCTTTGCCAGTTATTCAACCGCCAAGCAGTAGTGTGCAAACATTGCTGTGTTCCGGATTGAACGGCAATGTTTCTAGCATAATTACAGAGGTTTAAAATATTTGAATAGATTCAAAGTTCTGGGTGATACTGAATTGTTATGGGCATGCGTTACGCTTAACATCAGGTCAGAAAAAAACCCTACACTAATCTTCCTATCAACCGGTATATTCTGGCAGCTGAGTTGATGCGCAAGTGAGGGGATAAACTAAGTGAATGTGAATTTTTCTCCCCTTTTCTACAGGCAAATGTTAAGTCACTGCAGTCGCGGGAAACCGGTGGGTTCTAGTGGCACTTTCATTCATCCTCTTTCTGGACTAACACCTGACTCAACCCTGCACTGACCATCACCAAATCTAATGTTTGACCTAGGTTATTCTTGATTTCATTAACCTGCACTACGTATTACATAAATAAATAAAAATAAATAAATTTTCTGGGACTGAATGGTGCCTTACAAGCACTATAATACCATACCTACTAAAGTCGAATTTTTGATCAGGCGGAATAAAACGACATTACGAGTGCTGCCACTTTTTCAAAAAAAATAAATTAATAATGTGGTAAAAATACTTAGTTCATTCAGTCATATCAGTTCAGTGAACTATTATATTAATTAATGTTCTAAATTCTTCCTTAAAGTCGTAATTTAATTAATAAAAACAATAATAAAGAAATTATGGCAGTTAATACATTAACAAATTATAACTATTAATTAATTTAATGTTCATTTAATTTATATGTCAGTTCTATTGAACGATAAAATCTGAACTAAATCTACACTACGACTTGAAAGTTGGCAACATTATTTTGACAAGTGACATTTCGATCTGTCAGTTTACTGCGTCAGTTTAAAAAATGGAGTTTAGTGCTACCCTTACCTTCGCGTTGTTTCTGAGCAGGACCCGCACTAAATCAGTCTGATGCGCGCGCGCCGCCAGATGTAGCGGGGTCTCCCCCCGCGCGGTGCAGGCGTCCGCGCCCGCGCCCGCGCCCACCAGCACCAGCGCTATGTTCATGCAGCCCATGAACGAGGCCACGTGCAGCGGCGTCAGCCCGGACTCCGTCGTCGCCGATTTACCTGACAAAATTAATACTAGTAGTTCGTGCCGAACTGAGACCTCGCGACCCCTATATCTTCACAACCCCTGGACCGATTCAGCTCATATTCAAACTTAAAAATTGTATGGAAATGAACTACTTGCCTACAAAATTTCATGAAGATCGGATCAACGGTTTGCAAATTATCATCGGACAAATATACACACAAACATACATACAAATGCCGATTTGCCCCAGTAAACTCTGAGACTTTCGTTTCGCTCGGTCAATAAGATTGTAGAAATCTAATACCCGGCCTTCTCGACCGGGGCCTCTTTTTAAAATCGCTCGTATGATTTCGCACGATATTATCATACGAAATGAAAGATTTCCTATCGATAGAATACTCGTTGCGTTAGCGAGTGATGATATTATTTCAAAAATGCGGTTTTTGTTTGGGATTTCGTTTGAAAGTCAGTCTTTTCGCATTTTATTTGTTTTTCGCAGGTCTAAAGATTCCAAAGTTTTTTTTTTCTTTGGCATCTGGAGTCCTGGCTGCCCTAGTCTCAGCACAAATGGAAACATCGATAGGAGTCGGAGTCTTAGAGCCTTCTTTTACACAACTGACAAAATTTCTGTCTCCGTTACTTTAATCAAAATGCTAAATATCGTCATATGCATTTTGATTGAATTGAGCGGTATTGATATCTAGCAGACGATATGCAGGGCGACAAAAAGGATTTTAGCTAATAATCTAATTTTCGTTTCTTTCATAATTTTGATAAGAATTTTCTCGAAAATTCTGGCAACGTGCAAGCGATTTGACGAGATGTCGTACGAGGTTATTATAACAAGGTACCGTTATAGAATACTTACTCGCGCCATACTTGAGCAGCAACTCGACGACTTTCAGCCTGTTCTTTTTGCAGGCGATGTGTAGCGGCGTGAAGCCGTTCAGAGCGCGCGCGTTCGCGTCCGCGTTTCGGTCCAACAGGAGTTTCGCTACCTGGAGATTACGGAGACGCACAAATTATTATACTCGTCTCTGATTGGCGTATATCGCCTCGTAGCGCCAAAATTCGGGGCTCGGCATCCAATTCTGGGACCCGCATTAGAGTAAAGATAACAGACGTTTGATAACATGTTTATGCCTTTATCGGAGACTAGCTGATGCTCGCGACTTCGTACGGGATACAAGCTGTCAAGCCTAAAATAAATAGCCAAAATAACCCTGTCAAGTTACGGGACTTAGTATGGAGAACCCATAACATAAATATAAAATTGTGTTTGGTATAATTTGCTGACGTAAAATTAATATTAAATTAAATTAAACAGTCTGGAGGTACGGAACATAGAAAAAAATCTGATAAGCGGTTTAGAAGATAAGAGGGAACATATGAACATACATACATACATAGACTGTCAAACTCATAACCCTCCTATTTCGTTGTCTGGTAAAAAGCATTTATACTTGAGCCATATTACATTTTTATCGCTGAGGATTCACTACCGTGCTAACGGTCATCGTCTGAGATAGACTCTTATGTAGCGCAAATAGACACGATATATCAAAATATAAAATATGAGTCTGTTCCGGATACGCATTTTGTTAATTATTGTATATTAATATGAGAGGTTGGTTCTACAATTACGTACAGAAAAAACAAACCTGTTCTTAGTTACTTCCGGGTCAAACGCTAAATTGACTGGGCTAAAACTTTTCATACAAACTTTGTTATTTTTCCTGATGTTTAAATAGTCATTTTGTATTCTGTAGAAGAACGATCGACGTAGTTTGCCATTGAAAATTCTGGTGTACATAACACGATACAGCGTTCAAATTGTAATGTCAGGACTGTCCGGACATAAATAGAACGCGATGTAATAAGGATCAATATTAAGACTGCGAAATTTTAATGCTGTCAATTCTGTTCGTACACGGTCAAGAAATATTACTACTTACAGCAAAGACTTAATTCCAATCAGTCAATATAACACTATAATATTGGTCTATAAAATTGGTCTTTCGAGCCGAAATATTGATGAGTTAGTGAAGCATAAATCACTCTTATGCTTGAAAGTATAGAGTAGTGTTTACCTTGACATGTCCACAATGAGCGGCGACATGCAGCGCAGTGAGGTAGTCGACGGTGACGTCATCGATGGGAGCCCCCTCCAAGAGAAGGACCTTGGCCGTCTCCACGTGTTCGCCTTGCACGGACATGTGGAGAGGTGTCAGCCCGTTCTGGAAAAACAAACTTAATTTATTAGCAGGCGAGTAAACGGTCAAACACAAGCCTTATTTAAAACATGAGAAGGTTGAAAATGGCAACTGGAAGGTATTTATAACTATGTTAATTGGGAATATAGAATTACTGAGACTGTTTCCTGTAAATTAAAGCCTTTTTAGTAGAGGCGTCGTTTACCCTGCTGCTTGGCAAAGTATAGGTATCGAACGTCGGTTAGCGTAGCCGCACATGAGACACACGTATCCAGTATCAGCTGTCTATTGCTCTCTCTGTGTACGCCCCGCTGCCTACTGAGTTTCTACACTAGCCGACACGACACTGGCAGCTACATTCTTCATTTGACGGACTCCGATACGCTCCGACCTGACACGACAGGATGATGAAACACTGCGTCTGTTGGAAACCCTGCGTCTTACCTTTGTTTTACTAGTGATCGGTGCGCCGTGGTGAAGAAGCCGGGACACAACATTGCTGTGACCGGAGCGCGCCGCGCAATGCAACGGAGTGAGGCCGTCCCGCGTCACTGCTGCGATATTGGCACCTGGAAAGCATTCACTTTTATAGGTTTATTGGTCTCGATACGACTGCGGCTATATTCCTCTGAATTACAATATTAGTTAGGATTATGGCAACAGAAGTCGCGCAACGTTTGTTTTTCGCAATTAGCAATGTCTTTTTGTATATGTGACCTCATCCCGGCAAGTGATTCGGTGGCTGATACCAGAGCTCGTACTGCGAAGTCCTTATTGTGACGGTTGGTAGATTCATGTTACTATTATAAGCAGTGTTGGCCGACGTAGGACATAGTCGGGTTTCAGTTGTTCGACAGAACTGTAGAGTACCTTGAAAGAACTTACCATGTTCCACAAGTAGGTCCAACATGGCGAGTTGTCCCCATTTGCTTGCAACGTGCAGTGGCGTGATGTTGTGTTTTGCCGCGCGGCCCGCGTCTGCGCCCGCGCTTAGTAATGCCTTCGCAACGGCAACGTTCCCGTAGTGTGCCGCTATGTGCAGCGGCGTGAAGCCCGACTTGGAACAAGCGTCGGGATTGTGTTCGTTCTGGAAACATCAAGAAATTTTACATTTATGTATCATCCCACTGTTTTGTAGTCATAGCAGAGCAGAGTACACTTGGGGAGTACACTTGGGGAAGTACACTTGCAGAGTACACTTGGGGAAGTATCACTCCGTCGCCAGTTATTCAATCGCTAGGCAAGAGTGTTCAAACGTTACTGTTTTCCAGATTGAAGGGCATTTTTACCCGACTGCCCAAGAAGGAAGGTAATGTTTTTAGGGTGTATGTAATTATGTTAGTAATGTAAGTATGTTTGTGTGTCATCAGACATCAGACATCAGACATCAGACATCCTAAGCTGCTTGACCGATTTTGACAAGTGAGGTGTCGTTGGATTGTTCCGGAGTGTCACAGCCTAAATTTTGCGGTCGGATATTTTGTTTTTCTTTTAACGATATTACTTGTTGTCCTGTGAAATTACGGGGCTGTAAAAAGAGAAGTCCAAAGACCACGTGAAAGAATGTGTTTGAGCAGATCAATTACGTTTCATAGTGTGAATTCCTAAGGCGCACATCTTGGATTTTCATTTCTCTTCAAACGTAAAATAAAACTGCCAAGGCGAAATAGTGCTTTACCTCTAGCAGCAATGTGGCTGCTTTAACATCGTTTTTCTTAGCGGCTATGTGCAGGGCGGGCAGGCGGACCTTCCCTCTCGTGTCGGATTCTAGTAGCTCTGCCACCACTCGGTCGTGGCCTTGTTGCATTGCCACTGCTAACGGTGTGAAGCCGTCCTGAAATTAAAACGAATAATGTTAAACACACTGTTTAGAAATAGACACTATTTTTGACACCTAAACTCCATTAAAATCCATAGCAGCACATTTGTTTCAGGTAGCTCTATTCCATTGTAGCGAGCGTCTGATTAGCCTCTGCAGCCAACAGCTTCTTGACGTAGCCAACGTTTTGATGAAATAATGAACGGCTTGAAGCCAGTGGCATCCGTTCGCTGTACTGACTCTGCTTCATCCTACTACACTAGTAGCTCTGTACAATGTAATCTGTACAAACGTACTTCCAACTTGCTCCAGCAGGCATCATTTTGATGCAGCCAACGTGTGTTTCCTGTGCAGCTATGTAAAAAGGCTTGAAGCCAGCACACCCGCTCTTCTGACTTTTGCCTCACCATGGTACTCTGGTAATATAGCGAGCTTCTAACTTGCTCCAGCAGCCTACAACATTCTGATGCAGCCAACATGAGTGATGCCAGCATCACCCGCTCTTCTGATTACTGCCTCACGATGCTACTCTAGTAAATTCATACCTCTGTAGCCAGCGTCTGACTAGCTCCAGCAGCTAATAACATCTTGACGCAGCCAGCGTGGTTTTCTTGGGCCGCCATGTATAGTGGTGTGAAGCCGGCCGCAGACTGGGCGTCGGCCTTCGCACCTGCGCCCAGCAGCGCTCGCGCTACTGACTCCTGCCCCGCGAGGCATGCTATGTGTAGGGCTGTGTTGCCTGGAAAATTAATGTTTTAAAATTAATAGGCGCTTTAATGAATCTTTTCAAGACAAAGGATATGTAGAAGAAATGAATCCAGAAATGTAAAATCGAAAAAAAAAACGGGAGAATTTCCTTGTATTCTCAAATATGGTGGAAAAATCTTTACATTTCAGTATATTGGCAGAAATACCGATAAATTGGTAAACTATAATCAAATATTTACTTAGAATATTCTTATGTCGATTGGAATGTGTCTCACCTTTTTTTGTGGCTGCGTCAACGGTGGCTCCTCGTTTGAGCAACTCCTCGACGACGGATATGTGGCCATCTTTCGCAGCCAGATGCAGAGCGTTTAGCCCGTTCTGTAATAACGAGAGGAAAAATATTAAAAACAAGGAAAAGTTCTTAAACTTTTTAAGATATGATTGAAGAGTGCAATACTTTTTACCCGACTGCCCAAGAAGATAGATTGATTAACTATTTATTGATCACACAACATTTTACATACATATAAAAAGAGGCTTAAAAACTAGTGTTACAACTTAGGAGGGTAATATTTATGAGTTGTAAGTATGTCTGCATGTTTGTGTGTTCCTATATGACATACTGTAGCCTAAACGGCTATACCGATTTTGTCGAGTGAAGTGTCGTGGGATTCGCCTTTACGTCCTGTCCTGAGTGACAGACTACGCCAGAATGGACTGGAAAGGGCAGTGACCAGGCAATTCGGTGTCCAGGCGACAAGGTTTTCCCACATTCAGTTTACCTACTTATAGGACGAACCTCCTCAAATTTGCCCCCACGACTGATGCCCGAAAAAATAGATATTTTTGAGTGCAATCTGGCAGAATTCATAGAAGCCGTGAAGAAATTAACTGTTACATCGTATTGGTCCTGGGCTGTAAAGGTGTTGTCACGTTTGTTGTATCAGATCCCCGCGATACAGGCTTAGCCTAGTGCGGGAATCGCCGTATTAACATTTTTTTTTGGATATTGCCATTCTTAAATATAAGCCTTCTTGTTATATGCGCTAATTTTTAATACCTTGCTGTTTATGTTAATAAACGCATTTTTCATTTTTCATTTTTAATAAATAAATAAACAAGCACGTTGCATTACCAATGCCGAAGAGATAGTATAACTGACTGACCATCGATTGCTAATTTTGATTGGTTGCTATTCGACTATTTTGATTTTTACTATTTTTACATTGATTTTTGACATTATGCATTTTTTTGTTATCATCATCATCATCATCAGCCATAAGACGTCCACTGCTGAACATAGGCCTCCCCCTTAGAGCGCCACACCGACCGACAACTTGCCACTTGCATCCACCGGTTGCCCGCGACTTTCACAATGTCGTCGGTCCACCTAGTGGGAGGCCTACCTACGCTGCGTCTTCCGGTTCGTTTTTTTGTTATATTATATATATATTGCATCTTCTGATTTATTTGGGTTGTGCTGTTGAATCTTTTATTTGATTCTGTGTACTGCTATGGACTTTAATTGCCTGTAATAATTTATTATAATTTTAATTGAATATCTGGCAAAATTGTTATTTCAATGCAAGAATTTAATTAGGTTTTGATTTATTACGCTTCAATTTAGCATATTTTAGGCTCAGTCGTGCGTAAAATTGACAGTCAGGCATGACACTCATTTTCGTTAGAGTCAATTAAAACACACCTCTAATATATAAAAGAAAAAAGGCGCAAGTCATAGAGCAAAGCGTAAACATTGGAATGCCTACTGTTTTTATAAGCGACGCAATTACAGAATGTGTGCTGCACAGAACGATTCTATAAGAAAAAATCTGCACATAATTTATTTATTAATTTTATTTATTTATTAAGGAACAGCAAACAGCTATATTATAAAATTAGCACTAAAGTGGTAGCATAAAGAAACTTAATAATAATACAGCCCACAGCACTATTCTCAGATTGCTGATAAGAATTATTTAAATTTACCGCTAGCAGTAGCCAACTTAGCAGATAAAGTAACAAAAAATAAAATTGTAAGAAATCCCAAAAATCCCCCATAATCCCCCATATGTGCCTCTCGCTATCTCGTTTCAATATTTTTTAATACAGAAATTACCGGAAATTAAAAAAATAAACGTAAATTTATTTTAAGAATACCACTGACAATGTATTAAAGCAATTTTTCTGTAAATATTTACGATTTTGATGAAGAGAGGAAAAGACGTTTTTTCAAGTTTTTTTCATTCTCCTTCGCCAAATTAAAAAATAATAACATGATAATTGCTATAAAACATTGTCAAAGGTATTGGAAACATAAATTGTCTTTTTTTTAAATTTCCATTTTGTAAAAGATCCAATAAATGTTGAAAAGTGCAAACGAGCCTAAATCAGGGGATCGAGCCCTTATAAGATTTTATTTTACTTTACGGAGCTGCAGACAAGCTAACGGTTCGTCTGATGGTAAGCAAAGGTAAGTCATTAGTAGACACTGTTTTTAAATCATAGTAAATAAAATGGATTGCTACTTTTTAATTTGCAGTTTTGCCTACTGTTGGGTCGCAGAACGCTCAATGTTTACTAAGAGGACGCTGCTGCCCGTCCTCTAGTGGTTTCTACTTACATGCTTTTTGGAATTTTACACTTATTGACTTTATATTTTACAATGTATAAATGCGCGTAAGAGAGCTGTAGACGAGACTGAGAAATACACCGTTCCATTATGCTGCAATTCGGAAAAATTTAATGGAATACAGTGTAATGTAATGGATAAATCCTTCCTAATAATCCTTATCCTAACTAATATTATAATTCAGAGGAATATAGCTGCAGTCGTATCAGGACCAATAAAGCTTCGAGGTATAAAAATGAATACGTTCGTCTCGAGGAAAAAACTTCTCTTGCTCGATTTAGACCTCCCTCATTAGAACTGTCAGTCCATACAAAGACCAAAAAAAAACCAACTAGCGCCACCTACCGAACTATAGGAACTAACTTTGTCTCTCTGTCTGGATGTTCGTCGCGTTATCACGGCTAAACGGCTGAAAAATTGATAAAATTTGATCGGGAGTTACTTGTATATCACAAAGACGGACATAGGATACTTTTTTATGTCCACGCGAACGAAGTCGCGGGTAACAACCAGTAAGAAATAAATTCGGAGTGGGAGGTCCATTCACAATCAAAACTTGTCAAATATTGCTATTGTATTCCTCGAATTAAACCTAAACAATACGAGTATGGTGTAACAACGTTCTGGAAAGATATGATGGCATCGCAAATAATACAATAACTTTGAAAACAATTAGCGGTGTGAATTTCGTAATGAATTATTTGTATGCGATTTTTTTGGCTCACATGAGATGAATTCTGAGTTTTTATATTTATGTGGTAACTACGTTTTTTTGCTGCGTTCTGTCATGGAATAAAAATAAACCGGAACCACAACTAGTTCGTAAAGGACCTGAAAAGTTTTAACGATATTTCATGTCAATAAGGCAGGAAAGCAGCAAGGCGTGCATGGATTTGACGAGGACGGGAACATGGAGGAAGGCAGAAACAAGTGATATCACCTAAATACCCGACTGAAAAATGTAGCCTATATCACTCTGGACGTAAAAAGGAATCCAACGAGATCTCACTCGTCAAAATAGGTCAAACCGTTTAGGCTACAGGAGGTACTAAATGAACACACAAAAATACTTATATACTTACATATACCCCAAATATTACCCTCCTTCTTGGGCAGTCGGGTAAAATATATAATAGTTTCAAATGAATGACGTATATTTCCAGTGAAATTACTGAGAAAAAAGAGATTTTAGTCGTGGTAGATCGCTCGCCTCACATTCATGGCGTCCTGGGTTATAACCCGGGCGGGCCCGTACCAATGAGTTCTTTGGAACTTACGTACGGATATACCACTGTCTTATCGGTGAAGGAAAACATCGTGAGGAAACCTGCATATTTCCGGAGAACAAATACGATGGCGTATGTGAATCCGCCAACCCGCACTGGGCCAGCGTGGTGTAATGGCCTAGTCACCCTTCGAGGGTAGGCCGATATCTGGAGTAACGATATTTATAAATTTCGGGGCTACACCTCGACGAAATTGGCCAAAACAGGAAAGATTGGCGAGAAGGATAAGTGGTTCATGCTCTCCTTTGAGCTAATTATGATACCGATGATCATTTACATTCAAATTAATATATTTGAGATAAAAAACTACACATAAAAGTTAAATAAAAAATAGACTATTTCAAATATAACATTATGTCAAGATCAAAATTCTGAATCAATTCTAATTTATCTACGAATTCTGATGATGACTGTGCTATTGACGTGACGCCATCCATCTGTCAATTGGCGAGTTTTTGCTATTTCGCGCGTAATATTTTCGTGAGACAGATTATAGGTAAGTACAAGCTGTCAACCAGTTTTATGGTCTTTGATTATATCCGACCTAATTACCTCATCGACCAACCACAGTTACCGCGGCATTTGAATGAACCTCTTCGTTAATTAGCGCTTTTAATCAACAACGAATACAATTATTATCTAAGCCGCAGCTGTGGTTGTTGCGCAAACCAACGACGCGTAAAACCCCAGAACCTAGTAAGGCGGGTAATAAGGTCGGCTATACAGAGTTGTTTTTTATTAAGCGCCGGCTTCCCTGACTCTCGCTATCTCGTTCGCACTTTGTCATGTGTATTTTTTTATTAAATAAGTACAAAATATTCTTACTATTCCCGCAACATGCTATGTGAAATAGAGTAGGTATAGTAAACCTGCTTGCGAGAGGTTTCTGGTTAGTTAAAAATAACCCTGTATTTCTGCTTTACTTACTTTCTTCTCGTATTTTATAGCTTAAACCCGTTCTAATGAAACATACTACATAAAATCAGTTTAGCGATAATAACACCTGTCATTCACTATAATAACGAGAAGACCATTTGAGGAGTCGTCATCATCATCATCATCAGCCATGCTGAACGTAAGCCTCCCCATTAGAGCGCTAATTTGAGGAGTATATTTGAGGGTGCAAATTTCACGTCTGTATTATAAGCGGTTTGGTCTGTGCGTCGATTCCTATAAAATGCTTATTTTTTTAAATATTTATAGTAGTTTTTACCCGCGACTTCGTTCGCGTGGACATTAAAAAGTACCCTATGTCCATCTTTGTCTTTGTAACTCCTTGTCAAATGTCATCAAGATCCGTTCAGACGTTTTGCCGTGATAACGCGACAAACATCCAGACAGACTGATAAAATTACTTCATATAGTTCGCTAGATGGCGTTGATCCATTTTTGTGCATTTTTTATCGTTTTGTATGGGCTGGCACTCAAAGTCAAAGTTAAGTTAAAGTCAAAGTTATTTATTGGCAAATATTCATCTACAAGTCAAAAATAATAACCTTTTATGCAAATTAAGTAGAGGCTATACATTGAATACAATGATCATTTAAATGCGTTATACAATGTTAACAACATGCGTTATACAGTTGTAACGTAGGGAGTTCTGAATCGCGCAAGCGAAGTCTTTTCCTCGAGACGAACGTATTCATTTTCAGACATCGAATCTTTGTTGGTCCTGACACGACTGCGGCTTTATAATATTAGGATAAAGATTAAAAATATTGATCAAAAATTGTTTACGCAACAACACACGCACTAACAGTCAGTGGAGCTGCACTAAAAGAGGTACTTGTAATTGTTATTTGTAATTGGTTTGTCACGAATACAAGCGTAAATTATTTAAAAGAAACACGAAACAACTAGGGAATTGCTGAAAATCTTCAAACGGCTCAATAGCAGCTAAGAACGTGCTAAGAACACTGTCGATAAAGTCACCTTAAAT
Source organism: Apocheima hispidaria (assembly GCA_947579745.1). NCBI lineage: Eukaryota > Metazoa > Arthropoda > Insecta > Lepidoptera > Geometridae > Apocheima > Apocheima hispidaria. The sequence continues at coordinate 5,110,493 of OX388168.1, read as the reverse complement.
TTAACCATCTTAAAGTCACATTAAATTTCAGACAAATACTCATTTCCATGGACTTGTCCTTCCCTTATAAAAAACTTTTCAAAGTCACAAAGCTATAATGTAAATAAATATAATATAATGCTATAATAAATAATTATTAATAATAAAAAAGATACAGGAAAAAAATTAATTGAATTGCTACTTCACAAAACGAAACCACGATTTAATCATTTACGAATTTATGAATGAAGGTTTGTACAATCACAATAAAAAGTCTATTATGTAACGTAGGCAAGACCCTGGGAACTATAATAAAACGGATACACCGCACACTTTTATGTACAAGTGTACATGCTTTGTATGTACATTATTAACCACCAAAGTTTATCTGTAAAGTAGACCAAATGACGAGACTAATATTTTTCTACGGCTGACTCTCAGTTTGTTCAGCGAATACGATTGTGGCTCCATCATTTAACTTTACGGATAGTTTCATTAATCAATTTTTAATATTTAAAGTAAAATTTGACGGTCACTGTAGATGAATTTCTAGGTTTCTTATGGACAAGATAATGTTATTAAACTTGAATTTAAGTATATATTTTGTTACTAATAATATCCAATAATTTAAATTTTAAATTCCAATCCAATTCTGTTATAATAATGAAATTAAAATGATCATAGAAAAAATGTACAACAACCATATTATATAAGACAAATGGAAGGAATTAACTACCAAGAAACGGGTTTTTAACACCCAGTTTGGCGGTTAGGGACTGTAAAAACGTGAATGTACCTTTCCTTGAATAAATTATTTTGTATTTGTATAGTTTAGACGCAATGTATCTTGTATTCTATCGAATAGTATCAACTACGCTTTTCATGAACACCGCACCTGTGACGGGATGTCCTCAATATGTCAGTATGATATCTGATGATATGCACCATATATTTGTATAGTTCTGCAGATAAACCACGTTCACAAAAAATTATGCATTCATAAACCATTCGACTGGTGTGAGAACATACGGCATGAGTTTGTAACCGCCTCATAAACAAAAACTTAGGAAGAATAATGTCCACTGTCGCATTTCTGTGGACTTGAAGTGAAGGACTTCACGTCAGTCTTATTTATTTATTTATTTATATAACTAACACGGCAACACCAATTACATTAGCTAATCAAATCAGAAATAGAATTAAAAATACACAGTCATTAGAGATTAAAAATTAAAAATATAAACAGTTCAAAGTAATAGTGAATTAAAAATTATCAAAATCTTAAAAAGCTTCATCCTCGTCCAGAAGACGTCCACTGCCACCAAAGGCTAAGTAAGACGCCTTTGTTCAGCAGTCACCAGGGGGTGACATAATGCTCACGCAAAGCAGACGCCTTGGGTATCGTGGAACGCTCACCGTTTACTAAAGAGGTCCTTGCCCATCCTCCGGTGGGTCTGGTCACAGTAAGACCCGGGTGATAAGCTTACCATCGTTTTTATATTTTGCGTTTCTAGTTGAAAACTACGTTTATCAAAATCGCAGGATAAGATAAATGTTTTGCATACTATAGGGTCTTCTGCCGCCGGCTTTATAAATATAATGCAAGGATATGAAAATAGTCTAAAACTTTGTCTAGGTATTTAGGCTAGCTTGTTCCATCAGACCGCTGCATGAAAGACGCTGAACCGCCAACGTTGATAGAGCGAGCGAGATAGCGCCTATAAGAGCCCACTTATTATAGCTGTGTCGTTCGTTCTGTATTTTTAACCGAGTTAAAAAAAGGAGGTTCTCAATTCGATTATGTTTTTTTATACCAGTTTATGAATTGATTTTGATGATTCCTTTTTTGTTTGGTAGTTCATACTTCACAGGTGGTCCCATATAAATGTTATTAATTGTTTCAGCGCTTTTTGAATGAAGTCGATTTTTGTTTTTTCTTCTTCCAAAAATTAATAAATAAAATAAAAAAGTAAAATGGGAATTAAAAGAAAACCGTCAGTTATCATAAGAATAAAAGTGCTTATCTTTTATATCTATTATATGTATTAACATTCATCATTTAATATTATCATATTTTTGTTTTTGTTTGTTTGTTTTTGTTTCACGAACAAAAAATATTTTTTTCCCGTTTTCCCTTCTTCACCAAAATAAAGGATAACATGAAAATTGCTATGAAACATTGACAATGGTATAAGATAACTGTTTATTTAATTCTCAGGCTAGGAGTGCTGCTTTAACCGATTCAATTATCGCAGTTACAATAAATTCCCATGATATCACAATGTTGGAAGTCGTAGTTATGATTGACACGCTTTTGAACCTACAGGGATTCGACACGGCAGACCTCAATACAATGCGCTCATTACGTTCCTGTTTATCAGTATGCGATGGATAACCGACTAGAAATCTATACCAATATTATAAAGAGGAAAGATTTGATTGTTTGTTTGTTTGCATTGAATAGGCTCCGAAATTACTGAAACGATTTGAAAAAATATTTCTCTGTTGGGAAGCTACACTATCCCCGGGTGACATAGGCTATATTATATTTAAAACTCCGATAATGTAACTCAAGATGTAAAAAAAATACCACAAATATTCTTTACATCGCGTGCGCTGCGAAAACTATTGATGATGATAGAATAATCTATACCAATATTATAAAGAGGAAAGATTTGTTTGTTTGCATTGAATAGGCTCCGAAACTACTGAACCGATTTGAAAAATTATTTCGCTGTTGGGTAGCTTTTTAGCTTTCTTTATAATATTTTTTTTTGTAACTTGACGCAAATAGAAGGGTTTATGTGTGTGAATTATATTTTTATTTTTTTTAATACTCATGCGAAGCCGAGGCGGGCTGCTAGTACTAACTATAACGAATTCGCTTAGTTTTAACCGACTTCCAAAGAAAAGGAGGAGGTTCTCAAGTCGGCTGCTTTTTTAAAAATGTTTGTTACCGTCAGTACTTCGTCATTTATGAACCGATTTGTAATTTTTTTTTTTTTACTCTGTGGCCAGTATGGTTCGAGTTCACAAATCTTTAGGCTGTCCCAAAGCTTCTGTGATAACTTCAGGACAGTTATTTTGAGATAAATAATCCGTTGGCACTGATTCATTACCACATTCAATTTATGACGCGTCTGGCGTAGCTAGAAAATTGGAAAAGATCAATATAAGGAAAAAAAAAATTGCCGTGAAATAGACTATGTAAAAAAAGGTATGCCTTTTGCTCAATGGGAAGTTTTTTCATGAAACGCCTGGCCTGGCTGGGAAAGCACTGATAACTCACCGAATTGCATGTGTTTATATCCTTGACTGCGCCGGAGTCGAGGAGGTCTACGACTGTGTCGAGTTGTCCTGCGCGCGCCGCTCGCAAGAACGCTGTGTTCGGGTCTATCTGTGTGAAGGAAAAAAAAACAATTAGTCGTTGGCAGATTTCAAATTATCGTGGTCAATTTTCGCACTAAGATAGACGCAGAGACCCTCTGGAAACTGTGGATGTAGTGCTTTATGGTGATAATTTATGCTCTTTCTTCATATGATTTCCGAGGAAGCTTTTACTCCATATGTCCTGATATAACAATGTTCTAGTTTTCATTATATTTTTTAATATTTTTTTTTACGGATTTGTCTTGAGATATATACAAAACATTTTATCTACTTGGATTATAATAAAAATATAATTTGAAATATTATTTATCCGTAATACAATCGAAACTTAAATAAAAGAGCTAAAATTATAATAAAATTATTATTTTATTTCATTATTTTCTGCATTTTTTTTTCCTCCCGATCTCCCGATTCAATATCTGGCGAATCTCACTCCATTTGTAGTAAGTTTATGTAATTTTAACACAGATTAGCGTTTTACGAGTATCGCATGCGAATAAAGGGATTAATTGATAACGCTTTCAACATCTGTAATTAAGGTTCCAAGTAAGCTACTCGACGAATAAAGAGGCAAGTAACTATAAAAATAGTTTAAAAATTTCGGAGTAGCGCTAACCGCCACTTAAATCGGACAAAAACCATAGTTAGTTGGGATAATTACTCGCTAATTACCACCCATCAGAAAATAGCAAATCAACACTTTGAGGTGACGAAAGTGGCACTGATTCTAAAAAAAAGTCCCTTGGTATCTGTCGCAAAGGCTATTAATAAATTAAACTATTACAGATAACGCGAAACTCGAGTTCTGAATAGCTAATCTGACCTGTCAGACCCAACAGTGAGATCACAAAGAGATTTCCACAAAGGAAACCTTTGTTATGAAAGCTTTAGTGAACTTACATTTCAACATAATATTAAAAATAAGCTAAGAAAAAAAAATCTCCGCGTTTCTCGAGATCAAAAGAAGGTTACCTACGCCAATTCATCAAAGTTTTAGCTTATAATTAAGACAAAAATGTTGTTGACCGCTGGCCAATTTTTTTAAAACTTTTACTGTCTTATACGTAATCTCTTTCTCTCTCCTCGGCTATGTATCCTACATAATGGTGAGGTCAGCTTTCTTTACTTTTCCCCACCACGCAAACGCCACATCAACACAACACCACGTCAATCTATTTTCGACATCCCTGGATACATGCCACTCCCTTTATGTTAGCTTTACCATAAGAAAAGATCCTGTTCCCGATCCTCTGGATCTTCAAAACGGAAGGAAAGTTGGAAAATGGTCGGGGTGCTAAGTTTCTTACATAAGTCAAGCCTATAATTCATGCGAAGATGCACTTGATTATATTTTAAAGAGGCTCTGTAGCTGTCAATGTTTTGTTTGCCCACCATTTTATGGGATCATCTGAGGTGAGGATTGACAGTTCCAGTTCCTCATAAGCGATATACCATCGCAGCTGCAACGCGACCTACTAGTATTAGTATTATAGACTTCTACGAGAAATAAGCTACTATAAAGAAATAAATAAGTACCTATAATATTTCTTGTTGTTAAATTGAACTATGATTGAACTGCTACTACGCACTGCCCGCATTGTTGTCACGGTCGTATTTTGGGACTATTTAATTATTATTTTTAGACACGGCCGTGGTCGTGCCCTCCGATTTCACGGTTCGGTCAGAAACCCGACCTTTAGCGTAGAATATTCTCAAGTTGGTGTTGCTGTCGTCGAAATCGGAAATCGGTGCAAGTCAAGCCGTTTAGACTACCGCTGGTAATATAGGAGCACAACATACATACATACCCCAAATATATTGCCCTCCTTCTCGGGCAGTCGGGTAAAGTTTCTACAATATTTTGCAATACCCAATATTTTAGCGCACTTAAAATGACCCCGCAAATCTGTCCCTTCGGACGGATTTCATTATGGCTATCGCTTTTACTCTCTAACTTTTCGCATCTTCTTCCGCACTCTTTGGCGGCTGTAAACAGACTGCAGCGGAGCCGAATTCAGAGCGCTATTCTGTAGGTAAAAACCTATCTTTAGTAATATATAATCGGAAATACTACATTACTTATTAAGCTACCATACATTCTTTAAAATAAATATTCTAACATATAAATTAAGTTCAGTAAAATATTCATTTTACATAATGGAACCTTCGCAAAGGATAACGAGCTATAAAATGTATGAAATCGGTTTCAGAATACCCTTCCAGATATTAAATTCAGAAAATTACGAAAGTACTAACTCTCATAGAGATGGGCACTAAAATGTTTCGTAACAATGCGTAATAAAAGATATCTCATTATTATAAAGGCTGCGCCGTTTTGCTGACTACACTGCAAAGTTAGGTAGGTCACGTCATTCTTAGGCAGAGCCGCAGAGCTCCAAGCGCGCTTTGTTCGAATTTGGTAAGATTCAAAGCTATTTTTAATTAACCAGCCACCTTCCCTACATCATTTTCAAAAACTTAACATAGGCTACTTTTTTTTTGTAAGTCCACGCGAACGAAGTTACGGGTAACAGCTAGTATGTACAGGGTTATAAGGAAAGGGTATGCTAAGCTGAAAAGGACTCATAGTACTCTTCATTATGAACAACTTTTACTATGGGACCAACCCTGAAATGGAGAAAAAAATATCAGCTGCTTCATAGAAAATTGTCATTGACACTCGACAAAATGTACGGAACAGCTGATATTTTTTTCTCAATTTCAGGGTTGGTCCCATAGTAAAAGTTGTTCACAATCATGAGTACTATGAGCTCCTTTCAGCTTAGCAGACCCTTTCCTTATAACCCTGTATATATATGTGTAAAAGAAAAAGCTTTTCTACGAATCAACGCACAGACCAAATCGGTCATGATAAAGACATGAAAGATCCCAAATGCTCCTCAAATGGTGAGCAATAAGAAAGGATTTTGCGAAGTTCACCTCTAAGGGCGCGTTAACTCGACGCGAAAACTTTTCTCAGAAGCCGCAACAAAATTTTTGCATTGTCTGAACACACACAGGGCGACCCCCAAACTTAGTGTGGAAATCAAAAAGTTTCATCGTACGCCAATAAAACTCGGTTCCTGCACTTAGCATCTACTAACTAATACTATATATTCGAATGTACTCTGTCTCTAACTAATACTATAACTAACTAATACTATAACTAACTAATACTATATATTCGAATGTACTCTGTCTCTAACTAATACTATAACTAACTAATACTATAACTAACTAATACTATATATTCGAATGTACTCTGTCTCTAACTAATACTATAACTAACTAATACTATAAATTCGAATGTACTCTGTCTCTAACTAATACTATAACTAACTAATACCATAATTAACTAATACTATAACTAACTAATACTATAACTAACTAATACCATAATTAACTAATACTATATCTAACTAATACTATAACTAACTAATACTATAACTAACTAATACTATAAATTCGAATGTACTATGTCTCTAACTAATACTATAAATTCGAATGTACTGACGTCTCTGTTTGGGTGTTTGTCGCGTCACGGTTAAACGGCTGAACGGATCAAGCTGAATTTTTGCATAGATATAGCTTAAACGTCGGAGACGGACCTAGGCTTTTTTTGTACGTCCACGCGAACGAAGTTGCAAGTAACAGCTAGTAAAAAAATAAAAAAAAGGCACGTCTCAGGATTTTTTGAAAATCAACCCCTAAAGAGGTGAAATGGGGTGTTTCATTTACTGTAGCCTTCGCGGGCGAAGACGTGCGGGCAACCTAGTTTCAACACAATTTTTTAATTCTAATCTGAGCAAAATCGGTCATGGGTTATGAAGTTACAACGGTCGCGAAGTCGCAGTTCGAGGCAAACACCTAGTTAATTCCGTCCCCTTAGTCCCCGAGGAAATATAATTTTCTGTGACACTCGTTGTCAGTGACCTGTAGCGTTCAATCGATTCCACCACAATAAAGTTCGTGACCGTAGCAAAGGCATCAAACTGATAATAGCAAAGCGCAACACCGCTTTTAACACAGACTATATAACCAGTAGACCCCCTACGGAAATGGTAGGGAGGAAAGCGCGGGTGGCGGTGACTTCGGCCAAGCGTTCTCATTGGCTATCTCAAGGTTTCGCCAACTCGCGCCTAGCATTGAACAAATGGGAGTACATTTTTATTGATAGATAAACTCTTTATTGGTCACACCGGATTGTACATAGCTAGGACAGAAAAAAAAACCGATGCTGGTTAGACAGATGCGTGGTGTGCTTCGATCGTCCTGAATACGGAATCTAGGTGTGATCTGAGGTTGTATCTTGTAGAGATTATTTTCAGGGTAGTCCCTCGTGGTCCCACTACTTTACCCTACTGGCGGCACAGAAATGTAGTTTTACTCAGCAGTGGGCCCACGAGGAACGACCCTTTTTTATGAATGCGCGATCAAGTGGTTTTATTGTCTTTTTCTTGTACAGTTATCGTCTTATTTTCTCATTCTCATAACAGGCTCACTCAATGCCCGCTTCCTCATTTATTATAAGCCGTATCGCGATGTACGTACCGAGTCGATACGAGGGTAAAATCGTAAAAAAACCTTGGGAAATAATTTAGGCTGGTTTAGGTATTAACCCAGACGTGAGGTGATCTTTTTTTTTATGAAACCAAGTTTCGAGACAGGCAAGAAGCTTACTTGATAGTAAGTGTCTCGCTTGCTCATAACAGTTAAAACAAAACTTTAAAAAAAATAGCAGTTCAAAACGCTGCGTGGCATTTGCACTCTAAGATATTAGATGTTAAATCTCTTTATGCTCAATATAATTATCGCATGCTCAAATTAATTACGATGGAAACTGGCCTTCAATGCGGACCACAGTAATGTTTGCACACTACTGCTTGGCGGTTGAATAACTGGCAAAGGTATGGTACTTCCCCAGACGGACCTCAAAATAATACAAACTACAAAGACTTACAATTTCTCACTATGAATTGAGAACAGTAGCAGAACTAATGGAAATATTTAGACAAATGGTCTTTTCCTGACCTACATTACTTGACCGAGCTAAGCAAAGGTCTCACAGTCTATGGGAACAACTTGGAGCTTGTATGTTTGTAATTAAATTTGTATTGATAACTTGCGTAAGGTTGTTTGGCTCACATTTTTTTTTAGCCAAATATGGAGTAAGAAATTGAGCAAATTTTCGTTCGATGGTTTGTGCACAGAGCCGTCGAAATGATTATGTTGTGTTGAACGACATTGAGGAAGACTTAAGTATCTCCGTGGATCAGTGATTCTGATTTAGTTTTAGGAAATACCCGGGTATCCTAAACTGCGTCCAGAATCACTAGAGGACGGGCAGCAGCGTCCCCTTAGTAAAACGGTGAACATTCTGCGATCTCCAAGCCGCCTGCCAAGCGTGGAGATTATAACACCCCCTCTCATTGTCCCAATAGTTCCCCCTTTGTCCAGTAGTGAACGTCTAAGAGCTGATAAATATAACTTAAAATATTACTAATGCTAAATATTCATAGCAAGTCGCGTTTCCTCTCCGAACCATTACGAATGAGTTAGGTTAGTTTTCTATTTCAAGTCAAGCAGAAATTGTGAAAATCATGTCGCAGAATAAAGCGACATCTCACGTCCTTGTCAGTACTAAAATGGAGTTAGGCATTTTTCTATGAATATTAGCACTTTTTGTATAATCTCTTTATGCCTCGGTCAATTATTTATGCGCAGAAAATAAGTCGAGTATATCCAAGTTGTTATTTCTCCTTAAGGTGCATCGTTTCGCTCAGGGCATATTCGGAGAAATGACATTTTATCTCGGTCACTCTCACTCCCATTAAATTCTAAATTAGAGAGACAGTGAACGAGATAATCTCGAGCGCACAGGAACAGGGTCCCTGCGCGCGAAATTCAAATGTTGTTGCGTTTTTTGTCAATTACAGCTTAATTACTCATCGTAGGTTCATGAAAACTAATTTTGTGATAATAAATAGATTGTTTCAAGAAATTAAACCAACCGAAAATTCAAGCTGATAGCTAGTATATAGATATACATTTGACACTAAACCAATAACCAAGATGAAAATCAGCTTATTGAGATTCGTAGCTAAACCAATGTTATCTAGGTGATCATTTTACCCGTAATTTCTTAAAACAACTTGTTTATTGGCGCAAAATTGGTTTCAATAAATCCAGGATGAGTAATTGAGCTGTAATTGACAAAAAACGCAAGAAAGTTTGAATTTTGCGCGATGAGCGAAACGTTGCACCCTAACGTGACAGCATGAATTGAATTTAAGCAGCGTAAGGGTAATCTAATCTTCGACGTTTCAAATGCAATTGAATGGAGAGATTAAATTGATTCGAATGCGACGACGAAGGGGAAATGTGAGAATCGGAATCACAAAATCTGATTTACGCCAACGAGAGATTATCAAATTTAATGCTTTATTTCGGTTTGTGCACAGTATCTGATGATTCTCTTTAAGTAAAATGAATTATTGACCGAGCGATGCGAAGGTCTCAGACAGTATTAGAACAAATCGGCATTCCTAGTAGTTTCGAAACAATTTATAAATTTTAATATGAGCAAAATCAGTCCAATAATTAAGTAAAGGGGTCACGGGGTCTAATTTCGGGGAGAATTACTAGTGTATTTGACTCTGTACTTAATACTGCCAGAAGGTGGAATAATCATCCACTTAGAAATAACTGTCCGTTAAGAACCAGCATTTTTACATCAACAAGAGCACTCCATTCATGCACTGCACGTTAACACTTTTTGCATCATTCACATCTCCCATCTCACTTAAGGACATGAAAAGGTAAACTTCACTGCAACAGAAATTCAAGGCGACCGCAAATCGTACTGGCAAACTTTTTCTGTTTCTCCAGGGTTAATTTCTTTCGATATGAATGTAATATCGTTTACAAAAACGTCAACAAACATAAAACAAAGGAATTTCAATCACAAAACTTGTAATTGAATCGATAGCCACCCCAATTTCGATACTTGCAATTCAGTTATGTTTTTTGATAAAGTCTACGATTACGATCACCATTATTTGTAACCCACCACAAGCGTGATGGAATAGACGCGGCGTTCGAGCGGCAGAATGCGCGCGCCGCACCACACAGCCATGGCGGTACTGGCGCGCGCGCAGCCGCCGTCACGCTTCCACTGCCACACAAAACCACGCAAAACGGGCAAAGAATCGAGATCACTATAGATGTAGTAGTGTGTGGTGTTTTGTAGTGATGATAGCTCTGTGGTCAGCAAGTTCGGATTACACACCGCGAGGTGTGTGTTCAAATCCCTACAATGAGCTTGAACTACCAGTGAAGGAAAAACATCATGAGGAAACCAATGTTCCGTGGACTGTACTTTCTAGTACTTGACTGGCTTGTACCACCCTCAAGTTTAAAATCTGTCGCCGAACACCTCGTTGTGTTCAGTCCGGCAGAGAGCTTGAGAGCCAGTTCCCATTCCAGATTAGGTGTGTTTACCATCTTCGAGCACAACGTCACTTAAAATCAGGAGAGTTGCGGTTAAACGCCAAGCCTGTCAACCAAAAATAGTAATAATAAGTCATCCTACAGCAACACGGGCGCCTGTAACCGAGAGTCGATGCAAAGTTTAGATTTGCCTGTCACATACATAACATAAGCCAGGAGATACACAGATTTGTAACAAATGTTGCGTTAACCCAGTTACCAAATTCTTAGGAGTTTGAATGAAAACAAATAAAGACGAGTCTTGACTTCCGATACCAAGATACGCTACTTTGCGTTGTTATTTTATAACCTAGCAACGGACCTTAAGTTAAAAATCCACTAGTAACAACTACCTTTCCAAGATCACCAAAACTACAAAGAAAGTCCTAAATTTTGTTCGGAAATAACATCAAGCCAATGCTCCGCACTACCTAAAGATAAAGCTACTACTAACAATACCTAAGCTTCTCAACACCATAAACACAGAAACTTTTGGGACAACATACACAGCCTTGCGTATGAACTTTCTCTCAATTCTGACTATTTATTTTTTGCCTATTTGTGGGTGTCATGACGCTAAATGACATCAACAAAGTACAACTACAACTTGTACGTTTAATTACTGAATTATATTGAACTACCTTTCCTAGAGTAGTTTATAGTCCTATGGCTTTAAGGTTTTTCTTTATTTACGATATTACTTCGGGTAAAAGCTGGAACCCAAGTTTTACAGAATCTAGTTCAACTACCATTTCATCTTTAGGAAATGACACATTTCAAGTGGTTCGCCTGAAATGTGAAGTACCAAGTTAAAAGACAAGGCGATAAAATCTATGGAAGAAAATTGCAACAATGTCGTTATAGCTGTTGGTTACATTCAAATAAATTAAAAATAGAAATTACAAACTAAAGCATCGATTTCCTAATTCTACCTTTCTGTGATTACATTTCCGACACTAAACAACGGAGATGCGTTACCATGCCGTGCCGCCAAGAAATGACGAGAGGAAGGCGCATCAATCCAACAACGGGAAGACTAACGGGAACAGACTAAGTAACTGAATATTTGTCTTAATCTTTCTTCGTCAACCAGCCTTTAACTTAGACCTTAATGCCACAGACATGATAGCTAGACTCGAGTTCAAGTCGTTCGTAACAAATGCTTCCCCGAGTAAGCAATCAAACTAAGCACCAACTAAAGTATACCAATTCCAAGTTTGTACGAGTAAAACAGTTCACCGGTGCTTAGGTAACGTTTAGGGAACATTAAGTCTTCGAAAACTTTTCCTGATGTTTAGGACGGATTTAATAACTTTGATGAGCTATCATGTGGATAGGTTACAACCTATGTGGTAGGGCTCTCTTGTAGAGTCCGCCTGGGGAAGTACCACACCTTTTCCAGTTATTCAACCGCCAAGCAGTAGTGTGCAAGCATTACTGTGTTCCGGATTGAAGGGCAATGTTTCCAGCGTAATTACTGGGCATACAGAGATTTAACATCTAACATCTCATGGTAACGAGCGCAGTGCATTGCCGCGCATAGTTTTGAACTGTTGAAAGTCAAAATTCTGGGTGGCACTGAACTGTTATGGGCAAGCGTGACGCTTAATGTGAGCGACTTGCTCGTCTAGTCACTAAGTAACATAAAAAAAAAAAGTTTGTGAGGACCTTTACAGACAGGCTTTCGGGCTAGTTTTGCACTTATTACAATTATTCGCTAATATTTTTTTTAGTGTCGATGGTCAAACAAGATGTAAGACTGTATGTCAAAGCTTGGCCACTGTGACATCACAGTAAGAAGGTGCATAAAGGTCATGTAATTTGAAAAGAATAAGGAACTAACTAAAACGCTAAGTATACCGAAAAGTCCCCGTAGGAATGAGATCCCTTCTTCAAATTGCGGATACTTTCAAAGCAACAGGCTGTAATGTCTCTGTTAGGTCAAGTGAATTTAGGACAATGACTCAAATATTTATTCAATCACCAAACGCAGCAATTTTGGTAACATTAAAATCAAATTGAACAGTTTCAATTCCACGGTACTCAAAGATGACTGGAACCGAAGGCAATTTGTCGAATCTAAAGACGCGGCACACAAAAACATAGTAGTTTTAAAAAATAACCTGTGTTATTATAGACGTAGTGCATTCCGTTAGAAAGCGTAATGACAAAATAAAAGCCTGTTCACATAATGTCGTGTTCAGGACCCCCAAAATGAGATTGGTGTAAACAATGTACTCTCAAATTCAAATTCATTTATTTAAAATACCCATACAAGAAAATTAAAACAAATTACATAAAACATTCAAAATTCCAAAATAAAAAATTATATTAACACATTACATTATGTCAAATTTATTTAAACAAAACAAATATTACACCAAAAAATTAAAAAAAAAAAAAATGTCAAATATAATATATGTATATTTTTATTTGTCAAAATTAAATTAAGATTAGATTTAGAAAATGAATAAGATGTCAATGTTGCAATTGTGATCTAGTACTTTCTCACCGGCACTGGTACTGGTACATGCCTCTCGCAGCAATGCCGGAGGAAAGCACAGTCCAACCTGCCCGCAATCATTTTTAGGACGGTGTTAGAGCTGGCCCGAACTCTGCGCACCAAGGACACGGCACGGCCCGCGACCGTATGGTCGTGTGAAAACAGGCAATGTGCGCATCGAAGGAAGGTATTCTAGTGAATGCAAAGCTGCAATGTGGCACTTAGCAGCTTTAACATAACTAGCAATTATTGCAATTTGAAAGTACTTAAGTACGGGGACTACTTGCCAGCAAAGTAAAAGCGGCCACACAGCACGCGCAGACAGCCTTTCCCACCAAATACACATGGTACATATAAATTCTTGACAATACGTCAGCTCCATTCCCATACCGGCTAACTTCGCAGGATTACTGGCAATCGCACTCGCTATAAAGTAGGTGGGTACGTTCAATTTTTCAAAGGTATTTGTCTGAATCTGTATGTCGCAATGTGAACAGGCTCCGAGTCAAAGGCATGGTATTTTGTGTAGTGACAGATACATAGATGCATCAGAGAAATGCTGATTGGTCGTTTGACAAATTGCTTATTGTATTAAATCGGTTGCTGAATTTAGCCGGTCATCAATCATTAAGACAAAATGAGCTTCTTAACAGATCTTTCCACTGAATCATCTTGACGCTGTTTAAGATCGGAGAACAAAAAATCTCAAATGATGACTATGGTATTCGTCATTGTTTCTCTTTAACGGAAAAGCGTAGCTGGTAATGACCAATCCTAGTGCAGATACACTGACCATGTCACGGTGTTGCCTACTCTGGTAATTTCTGTACCTATTCAAAATGATCTTGTTTGGTCCTTTAAGCCTTCAACTCTTTTATAGCCAATCGATGCCAATTGGCCATTGTATGGAGCAACATTATTAGGCAATCTGTATTATTTCCGGTAAAAATTCAGTGGCTATCAAAAATTTAAGATGGATCGAAGTCACATCCCATGGCATAATTTTTCAATAGCCTTGGGTTTCCTAGTTATGTTTTGAAACAAAATCTGGGGCTCCGTTTTTGAATAGCATGCGAAATGACTGAATTCGAAATAAATCCCAAACAAAAGTCGCATTTTTTAAATAATCAAATCAATCGCAACGCAACGAGTGGTTTGAACCATCCGAATTTGCTTTTATTAATAGAAAAGTACATTTCGCGTGATATTTTCCTGCGAAATATTATACGAGCGACTAAAAAATGGAGCTTCTGATAGTAGACATTGAAATCAGCTTTATTCATTTCATAACTAACTTTCTAGTTTTCAAAGATCGTTTTGATAAATTAATCATCTCGGTTGACGTTAGTTCAAGAACAGTTATTTAGATTAGGGTAGCTGATTGTAGCTACAGGCTGTTGTTAGTACTCCTTCATATCTAGATCTAGATGACAAGACAAGACGGCCTAGGAAATGCGGAAGACAACTGAGTGTTTTTTTACAGTGACCTATATAGTTCATACGGTTTTAGTACTAACTGGGTAACTTTCATTGAGCGTTTATGGCGATCTCAGGTATGCCTATTTGTTTTTATCTACTCAGTAAAGTCCGTTAAGCAGCTTTCTCCATTTTAGACATGGGTTACCAAATCTTACTTATGAGTCCGGCTAAAGCAGGCCAAAGTCAGCAATTTATTTTTCGTCTGCTTATGAGAAATAGCACTTTTTTTACCTTCATCTCCTGATTTTTCTTATCGCTCCGACGAAAACCTTTTTCCTTTTTTCGGACCATGCCTTTATATACTACGAGACAGGCAATTTTTATGTAGTCTGCGATGATAACGTCACGGTCAGCCTTTTCACTTGCTACCACTCATAAATGAAGAATAATTGATATTTTATTGTAACTAGCATCAACTATTGAATCAACGAGTACGTCCTTAATTCCTTGTCCTTACATTCCATAAAGACTGGTGAGTAGTTAGCCAATTGCTCTATAAAATGTCCCTAGTTCTGTGCATCCTTCGCTTTTGATTTCCACATCCCATTGGCGGTGTGGTCCGGAGGTGATATGTATAGAAATTCTGTTTTGTAATGCAGTGCTACGCATTTGCACTGGTGATATGATAATATCATCCTATCGGTGGTGCGGTGTGGTCCAGAGGTGTTATGTACACAAATCCTGTTTTGAACTGCGGTACTACGCATTTGCAATGGTGATCTGATATCGTCATGGTTAATTTATAACAGTTGAGTGAATAATTTAGGTACCTGGTAGATGCCCCAGAAAACCAAGCAAGCGAAAATGTATCTTCAAAATTGTGATAGTAAAAGGGCTCAGAATTGAAGTGAGCGGATAAACACCGTTAGAGAAAAAGTTTCAATTGAATCTTAAATTAAATCGCGGCTCTTGCTTTATAGACCAGACAAATGAAAGGCAATAGACAAAATCTTTGTCATGGTTTGCTACAATTTCAAATAGTTATGCGTAATAGTTAGAAATTCAAAAGTATTTAAGACAGGAGGCAGGATATGACATGAATGCAATCACCACAAGACTGGAAATAAAGTTTTGCTAAAAAAGGAGGTCAGCAGCCGATAAATCGATAAAGGCTGACATGATTACGATACTTAACAGGTTACATAGGTATAGGAGTAACAGGTTAATTTCTACTTTTGTTCCAGTCGAAGAAACCATCAGCCAATTGGATAAATACAATGGAGGCGACAATTGAGCAGTTGACCTAATAATACGTGTCGTGTAACACGATACTATGTTATGGAGGTGAATTAAAGGATTTTAAGTCATATATTACCTTACGAATTCCGTATGAAACGAGCAAATCATGCACCTGGGGGAACGTCGTTTCATATCTGTTTTTGAAAACTGCATTAAAAACAGAATGTAAGGTAGCAAACAAATCTGGTAACCACTGACTACAGACAGAAAATAAGAATAAAATATGTTTAGATGGCGGTCAGCGTCACCCAAGTTGTTACGTTTGTTAACGCACTAACACAGACCGAACCTTCCGAGATAACTCTTCTAAATAATCATTATTTCTCTCAGGCACTCCTTCTGAAGTGTTGCTTCATTACTCGGCAGTTAAGCTTCATAAAATTCTCCCCGTTCAAAACGAGTATGAACAGCTCCTCCAAAGTGAGGCCTGTACCGTAGTTTCGGAGCCGAGAGTATCTAGTACTATCCCACCTTTCGACCTATCCCATCAGGGCATGTCAAAGACCTCCGGGTGGTCTAAGAGCTCTATTATTAGGACGAACTACACGAGCAAGCAAGAAAACTATTCCTACATTAGTTTACATTTCCGGCGTGTTTTTCCATCAGTGGTGCACACGTGCAAATAACAGTATCCAATGCAGTGCAACGGTCCGGCGCGCTCGCCCTTCTTGGCAAAGGCTCCGGTTTCCTCTCATGGGTATCGGTAACCACCTGTCGTCGTATCGATTGCTAAGTAGGTAAGTGATACTTTACAAATGTGTGACGGTTTAAAGCAGGCCACAAGGGAAGACACATCACATTCACGTGTACTTAATAAGTTCTGTTCTTAATAAATAGTTCTGACATATGACTGACAGACAACGCACAGTTGTAAGTTGTAATAGTTAGTATTCATTGAGCTTAGCCTGGTTACAAGCATGAAATTCTGCACAGGAGTTATGTTTAGGAGAGCACTAAGAAAGGATGTTTGAATGTTGGTCCCTAAGTACTTAGTTACATAAGGGATTAAAGTATCGTGCAATGAAACTCCAACCGTAGCTCTCTTCATTGCCCGCTGTGACTCCGAG
Organism: Apocheima hispidaria; assembly: GCA_947579745.1. Lineage (NCBI taxonomy): Eukaryota > Metazoa > Arthropoda > Insecta > Lepidoptera > Geometridae > Apocheima > Apocheima hispidaria. The sequence continues at coordinate 5,093,348 of OX388168.1, read as the reverse complement.
TTTCTCAAAAAGGCTAGCTGTTAAGGACCACGTCTCAGTTCCATATGGCAACAACACTGGTTGAAGAAATCTTCAGACACTGCCGATTTGGACGAGAAGATATCACATGACTTCCTAAACGCTGCCCATCCGAGTTGGGATTACCTAACTGAACAATCTGTCCAAGGCAGTTATAATGGTCAACAGCTTCTAAGGGTATCGTTCCGAACGACTACCCGTGCGGGTACAACATGTCATGTCCATGTTCATTTTAAGACCCTCCTGTTGGGAAACGCTACTGATATTGATGAGCATAGTACTGAGGTTCTCCAGCGACTCTGCCATGATGACTAAGAACAGCATAGGGAGAGTTCTAAGCACAGTAAATGGCGCGTGGCACTTACCTGTTATGGGCAAGCAAGTAAGCGAGTTGCTCGCTCACTTAATGTTGTACATGCCACGCAGTACCGTAAAAAACAATCTATACATATATGTATGATAGAACAAGCCTTTTCTAGGAATCATCGCACAGACCAAAGCGCTTATGACACGGACGTAAAATTTTAACCATATTATACTCCTCAGATGATCTAGGTGAACAATAAGAACGGACTAAAATCACAGTGGACCCCCAAAGTTTGTATGGAAATATATTTTTTCATGCTAAGCCAATGAAACTCGGTTTGTGTACTAAGCATAAAAAAATAAAGAAAGAAGTCGCAGGATTTTTCAAAAATCAAACCCTATAGAAGTGAAATAGGGTGTTTAATTTACTGTAGCCTACGCGAGCGAAGCCGTTCGGGCAAGCTAGTGTTATAAAATAGCTTAGACCTAGGTATAAGTATATATCACCGTAGTGGCATAACGCCTACGTTTTCATTAATATTAATTGCTGTAACGTTTATTGCTCACATTATTTCAAAAGGAGCTTCTACGTAAAAGCTTTGATGTTCTGAATAGTTCGCTAGCACGATAAATATTTGTACTCCATCGAAAGTTGTAGAGTAGAATGCCTTGTTGGTAGATTACGGTAATTTGAATAACAAAATTATTGTTACTAACATAAGCAAACATAACACTTGAAGATATTTGGATACTAATCTTATTTCTGAACTAACTGTTCCACAGTACCAACTGTTTGGAAACATTCGTAATATTACCTTCAAGAATTTTCTTTTTCTTATGAGGATAGTCATGCCGCGAGGTTTTGGCGCAATATATATTTTAAATTGTATAGATGTCGCTGTTTCTCGTGCGTGCGGTAGAGAGATTTAGTGGGTTTTCCTAACTTTTTGATGAAATTAGCTTTTCGGAGGAAGTCGGTTATCACCCCGTAAATATTTAACTATATCTGACCAATTCTACAAATGCCTAATTCGGTGTTGTTGTTGTCCATGCATGCACTAGTAACGTACCTGTGATCGTAGTGGGTCATCAATGCATTATTAAAGGGCCGGCCAAGGACGTTCTCCCGGAAGCTAAATTGTTGCTCGGATCGATGTTCGTGGAGTTTTACTGACATGATGAGGGAGAGATAGCTTCATAGTGCTTCGAAGCTCAGTGGTAGGACTCTTTTTCAGGGGTTGTCTGCGAAAGTACCACCTTTGCCAGCTATTCAACAGCCGAGCAATAGTGTGCAACATTACTGGATTTTGGATTATTTGGCAACGTTTCCAGAAATTACTGGGCATAGATTTTGCAGTGATAAGAAAGCTGAAGTGAACTGCCGCGTATGGTTTAAAGTGTTGAGTGAGGTTCAACATTCTAACTGGCACTGAAATGTTATGGGCAAGAGTGACGCTTACCATCAGCCGAGAGTCCTGCTCATCTCGTCCCTCCAGTTGCGTAAAAAATGCTTCGTTCAAAATATAGCGGATTTTTGGCAATATAGTAGTATTAATTCAGAAAGGTCCAATAGATCTGTTATAGCTAAATATGTATTTAGCCTCATTGTCGTGTTAATATCTCAATGAGAAGAAGTCAGCGAAGCCGTGACTCGTTCACAAGAGACATTGACAAAGTAGAGATTAGCTTATTGGACGTTTGTGAATAAAAGGTTAAGGGCTTCTTTCATCATCTCCAAGTCACAAGAAAGCTATACTCGCACTGTAGACTGTGGCACTAGTTGTATCGAAGCAGCATTAGCCCTCGCATAAAGTAAACAAAAACAAAAATACTTGAGATTTTTACACGCCAATTAGCACTTTTCGGAAAGTAGCTAATCAAAATTTTACTTTGAGATGATGAAAAAGTTCGTTACTGTGTAGTACATTTCGTTTGTTCATGTTCAGTACTATATCCTAATCCTAACTAATATTATAATTCAGAGGAATATAGTCGCAGTCGTATCAGGCCCAATAAAGCTTCGAGGTAAGAAAATTAACACGTTCAAAAAACATCATGCGCCATTCAAAACCCCCTACATTTCATCTGTCAGTCTATACATAACGTCAAAATATGCGCGAAAATTGGGCAACGCCATCTAGCGAACTATAGGAAGTGACTTTGTCTTCATGTCTGGATGTTTGTCGCGTTATCACGGCTAAACGGCTGAAAGGATCTTGTTAAAATTCGATAAGGAGTTACTGTATATCACATCCTGGATTTCCGTCCAGTTGTATTGCCAATTCAGCCAAACCAAGTGTGGACACGCTTACCATAACCGTTGACCTACAATCTGAGGCCATCGTAGGCTGCATCCTCGTTTAACATCAGACGTGATGGTAGTCAAACGCAAGCCTTTTTTAAATAATAAAAAAAAAAAAAAACTTTTTCAAGATCTGCAGCTTTAACCAACAATTGCGGCAATCTCAACTTTGGTTTAATGTCAACAACAAGTAACAGACTCGACGCCATTGGCAATGAAAAGATTCTAAGTTACAACATCAAATTAAGTCACAAAATGTAAATTGAAACCGGCTATCATACTTATTATGCCAATAAACTTCAAGTTAAACCTTAAAACCAATTTGTTTTAATGGTTTAACAACAAGTTTAACACATAACATAAAACATGGCCACTTCCGGTAAGATTAGTCGAGACTCGAAATAAAACTATATTTTTATAATCGGATATGGTTCGCGCGGACCGCCATTAACAAACTGGAGAGAAAATATATAATTTCGTCTTTTTTTCTCTGGCTTGTCTGCGGTTCGAGGTTAAATGTGTGTTAGATGTCTTAGGAAGCATTTAAAGTTATAACTGTAATCTGCGACATAAAAAACCTCTCAAAGGATCAAAGCCCGCGTGAAAATATTCATTTTGAAGAGAAAGTTTGTAAACATACCACATAAATTCTGTAAATAGTTGACGAGCACTGAAACAACGTTAACAAAAATGGTAGGAACTTTATATAGATATGAGATGAGATATATTAGAGTTTAAATAGGTCCGAAAAGTTTAGAAGATGTTTTGAAAGTTTCCTTAAAATGTTAGCAAGTTTAAAATTACTAATAGAACTTCTAAAGTTTTTCGAGGCAACAGTATTTGGCAGTGGGCTATAACAGACAACTGCATTTGGTTCGCGCTGACTTCCGCCGATTATTATCTAACAAGAATGTTTCAGAGATAATACTGATGAGATAGATACTGTTTGAAGAGAGATAAATAAAAAAATGTCTTTCTCCTTTTTCTCTCTCGTTTTTAGACGGCGTTGTTTTCAGCCGTATCATGTGCGCGTGCGCTGTGTGCATGTGTGTAGGTAATCGAAACTCTAAACCGTAAAAGTACTGTAAAAACCGAAGATTCGAAGCTGTTTCAAGTTTTCAACTTAATAGCATCAATTAACGTCAGCCTTCCGAGTTTCGCGTCTGCACGTCGGTATTGACGATCGACACTAAACGTTCGTACAGTGATCGCTGTGACCTAGATGTTGTAAAACTTGCTGCTGACAGTCGGTTGTAACAGCAAGACAGATACAAGTTCTTTTAAAGGTTTTCCGGAAACGTATATTCTCAGAAATGTAATTAGTACAAACACCAACGGTAAAAAACGAAGACTTTTAGAAATATGTCCCACGTTGGGCGTCAAATTTTAACGATAATTAAGTGGTTCAATTCTTGGTAGATTCTATACGAAACTAAAAGCAAAAATAAAATCCACACAGATTAGATAACCTGATAAAACATCATCATAATACAAATCAACTGCCGTTCCATCCGTATTTTCCTTACTTACTGTTAATTCTTACTTACTTGATTGCTCCATGCTTTGAAGCTTTTCTCGTCATAAAATAAATTTGAATAGACCAAGTGGCAAGCAGAGTGTCAGAGAATTTGGGCCGCTTTGAACCTTAGTTATTTTTAATTAGTGATCGAACATGAAAATTCAAGAATAAACAGAATTAAACACTTAAACTACACCAAACGAAACTGAAATTGGAGTTGTCCTGATTTACTCCGATGTCGCAAAAAAAGCTCTAAGAGAATCAACAAAACTATTAGATCCTTATTTATGACTATAATTATGACTAGACTAGACCATTAGGCCATTAGGCGAGAGCACGAAGATAAACAAACACTTCATAACATTCTTTATCACTGTTGAACAAACAAGCTAGACGCTAGCTATCTCTGACATAACCTTATCAAGGCCAACGCCTGCCACTAGTGAGTGGCCTTGACAATGGCACACATTACGTGGCGGCGTTTTAGCTATTCGACTTACGCAACCTTTAAACGATATGACCGTGTAACCGAGTCTATTAATTAAAGTTGGTTTTATAATCCAACGTTCCGAAGGAGATAAGCCCAGGACTAAGACAACAAGACTAGCAGAATGCTCACCGTTTATTAAGACTATGATGCTGTCCGTCCCCCGGTGGTTCTGGTCGTAGTTTTAGGAGATACCCGGGTTAACTTCCAAAGTCCAATAATATTAGACTTTGGAAATTAATAGTAGTAAGAACTCATGTTCATTGTTATGATTTTTTTTTATGACTTTACGATTATTTTGTTTGCCCGTCACGCTTGCCCGTAACAGTTTAGTGCCACCTAGAATCCACTTGGATCTACTGACTCGAACCATCAGGGGAGTGAATACCACTCTGGAGTTCACTGTGGTCCACCATTAGCCTGGGTAAATCTTGTAACACTATAACTTCATTAGGATCGTTCGTTTGTTCGAGTTGGTTGAGATCCACTACTATTCTCAGTGGAGCCTTTAGCATTTCAATGTTCATTTCGATCCTTTATTCAACCTCAACAGTTCAGAACCATGCAATGAAGTGCGCTCGTCACCCTGAGATAGATGTTCAATATCTTTGTGTCCCATGCCCATAATGCCCATAGTCATTTTATCGGAAACATTGGAACCCTTTTATCACAATAAGGTATGCTTAGCAGTTTAATAACTGGTATGTGGCACTTCGCCACAAAGAGTCGAGTTCCAACACCTCAAAGAATACCTGATCAATGATTTGTAATGTCCTGATAATGATGATAAAAAAAAACTTTCGACCTTTTGAAAGTGACGAAGAGTACATTTGGTAAGTGAAGCGACAAAATCTCGAGTCCCACCAATATTAACTCAATCATACATTATTCATGATCATACACATTTGAACAAGTGACATTTCCTTTTAGACGAATCGCAAGTGACTGCGAAAGTGGTATTATAATCGAGAACCCCAGTCGATGACTTTAGAATAGAATACATTGCAAGAATCGAGTATATCCAAGTATTATTCGAAATAATATAAAAACCGTTTTTTTTTTTTACAAAAACAATCTACGAATGTTACTTGTGACTGTGATTCTATAAAACGGATAAGTTCACATTTTCCTTATAACTCTAGGCAGACACTGAAAAAACGCTTTTTCTGTTCCGTGCACCTCACTAGTTATGAAGATTATAGACATTATGCTGAGATATATGTTTTTAAGATTCTATCGTCCATTATAAAGCTATATTGGACGGAAAAACGTGATTACATGGCAGTTTCTCGATAAAAAGATTATTGAAAAGACCTCGATTTACACATATTTTTCGCTAGATCTTCGAACCTCTATCCCTTAGTGTCACATTCAAGAGATTTTTACTATAATAGCGAGGTAAAAATAATTTCTAAGATAGCATAGTACCGAACTTTAATTTCCTGGTTTGGTTGTTATTAGCTATTATCTGATTGTTTTGATGAGTTTAAGTACTATATATCTCACTAGCTTTTGCCCACGGCACCGCTGTTTGAACATAACATTTCCTCGTGTCATTCTTCTGATTTCGCTGTGTCCGACGGGGTCCATATGAAACTTTGTACTAAAGTTGGTGTTTTTCCAACCATTTGCTTTTTGAAAACAATAAACCACCTGAATCATCTTCCTCGTGCTTATGTCACACAGGGATAGTGTAGGTTTCCACCAGTAAAGGAATTTTCAGAGTCGATTCGGTAATTCTTTAGACTTTCGTGGTGGTTTACTACATTACTGTTAGTATACTCACGGGATATTTACAACTATTTTTATTTTTCTTGAGTTCGCGATACTATCTACCCGTGAACATGGCGCATGCAACTGTGCCGAAATATCAGGAACTCAACAAAAATAAAAATCGTGGTAAATATCCCGTGTGTACTAATAGTATTTCTGGAGATTATCTTCTACAAACAAACAACATAAACAATATTACAATGTTTACTAACTCTTACATTAGTAAGTCCGCTTATGTATGTAAGTATCTTTAGCGGCGCTTAGGTCTGACTCATCTTACTTTATATATGTAAGACAGTAGTTAATAATTATATCACGTAGTTTTATTGCCTTGTTATTACGATAGGTATCGCAACGTGTAGACAATAATAATTAAGCTGACTCGATGACGCGATTAAATCTGAAACGACGATATTCGCCGAAGAACCAAAGTCACCGATATAGCTCTCAGAGTTTGCAAGCTGAAGTGGCAATGGGCAGGTCACATCACTCGAAGAACCGATAACCGATGGGGAAGAAAGGTTCTTTAGTGGCGACCACGAACCGGAAGACGAAGCGTAGGCAGGCCTCCCACTAGGTGGACCGACGACGTTGTAAAAGTCGAGGGCAATCGGTGTAGGCAAGTGACACGTTGTCGGTGGGCGTGGCGGTCATAGGGGGCCTATGTTCAGCAGTGGACGTCTTCTGGCTTATAGTGTGTAATGTGATGACACGATTTATACTTGTTAAAGATGTGTTTGACAACAATAATAATTACTGTAACTTTGTCAAATAAATCTCGAGGGTATATACGGCGGAATAACGAGGAAACTAAATATTTCTCTGGAAGATATATTTCTCTCCTGTTTGTGAGTGATCCGGCCGATTAGATATTTAGGTCTGTTAGACCAACGAGAGAAAACAAGAGGAAAATATATATTAATCTTTCTGTCGTTTGTTAGAAGGCGGCGGTTCGGCCGCATCTTGTCTCAGGGCTTTTTTTACTACTGAGTGAAGAGACGAGCAAGTTACTCGTCTGATAGTGAGCGTCTTGGTTGCTATAACAGTGTAGTGCCATAGTGTGCGGCAATGCACAGGGCTTGTACGAGTATACATATGTATAAACTATTAGAAGTTGTATATCTTTCATAATAGTACAGTATTCGTCCTAAATAATCAAGCGGATAATAAATTAGTCATCGTATGAGCTAAAAATATAAATGATGCGAAAAGCTAACGTAAAGGCATAGCAACAAAGTTTATTTGGAATTCCTATCTAAACCGGTTCAAGAATTTTCGCAAAATTATCTTATTAGAAGAGCTACAGAATAATAATGCCAAGATAACAAAAGACCGCGCATAGTGCGAGTCAGTTGTTATGAGCGGGATGGCATGCTATCAAAATCATAATAATATATAATAATATATAAAGATATATATATTTACAATGTCGCCCATCGGCAAGTGACCGCCCGAAAAAAGGGCTCATCATTATGAACAAATTTTACTATGGGACCAACCCTGAAATCGAGAAAAATCTGCTGTTCCATACATTTTGTCGAGTGTCATTGACATTTTTCTATGGAACAGAAGCTTTATTTTTCTCGATTTCAGAGTTGGTCCCATAGTAAAAGTTGTTCATAATGGGGAGTACTATAAGCCCTTTTCGGGCGGTCACTTGTCGATGGGCCACCCTGTATATATAAATAATAATCATAATAAGGGCACTGGACTCGATTAGCAAAGAACTGAACTGAGCCAGGTGACAAAGCAAGAGAGAGACCTATACCCAGGAGTAGGATAGAAAGGATGTATCTGATGATGACTTCGCAAGAACATAACAAAAGAGAGATCATAACCGTATGCATGTAAGATTTTCGTAATAAAATAAAACATAGGTAGACAATACTGTAAGATAATATCATCCGATCTGATTACCTTTACAAGCTACACGGGGAGTTAAAACTTAAAACAATGAGCAATCACAGTCATTATAGCTCGATAAAAAAACATTGAAAGACAAAAAAGAGGTAACCAGACAATAGTTGTCCGCCCACGTTCACTAGACTTCATGGAGACAAGCGACTATTTGAAACTTTGTCTTCACTCTACGGTATAATACTAGTAGTTCGCGCCGAACTGACACCTCGCGATCCCTATATCTTCACAACCCCTTGACCGATTCAGCTCATATTCGAACTTAAAAATTGTATTGAAATGAACTACTTGCCTACAAACCTTCATGAAGATCGGATCAACGGTTCGCAAGTTATCATCGGACAAATATACACACAAACATACAATACAAATGCCGATTTGTCCCAGTAAACTCTGAGAACTACGCTTCGCTCAGTCAATTAAGGAAACTTTGAGCTTTGTACGATTAGAAACCCGCTGAATAGACGACGAACAGGGCGAGTTAATTGCAGAAAAGTTTTGCGGCAGAATATGCCGCATTTCAGTAATAAAATGAAAGCGAAATTCTCTTCTGGTATTCTATGTCTGTCATGGAACTAAGTGATGAAATTTGAAGTTACGAACAATGGCATGGAACTGCAGTTTAAAAAAATAACAATAATGCAACCCCAATCAAAGAGAATTAGTATAGAATATGAAGGGTAAGCTATACCTATATTATTCTGAGTGTTATGTTATACGACGGACATAAATATAATCGGATATCATTGTACTCGTCAGTGAACAACGTTTACTATGAGAACAAAAGAAAAATAACGAAATTATTTTCTGGTATTTTATGTCTGCCATGGAACTAAGTGATGAAATTTAAAGTTACGAACAACGGAATGGAACTGCAGTTTCTAAAAGTAACAATAATGCAACCCCAATCAAAGAGAATTAGTATATATAGAATTTGAAGGGTAAGCTATACCTATAAATATGACCTACATATATGTCGCAATAAATCATTGAGTATTGAGTATATTACTGTAACTTTTCAATCGCCAAAATCGTTCGAGTAGTTCAAATAGAAGAGGTAATAATAGGAAAATTCAAACATATATACTTACATACACCCTAGAGACATTTAACATGGGTAAAAAACTACCTTCACTGGACGAAATGCTTATGTAATGCATTATTTATGCGAATTATTTTTGGGACTTCAGGGTTGGTCCCGTATAACCGTCTAACCGAACACTCAGTTTAAAGAAAAAATACTAATTTTCCAAATATATATTTTTTTAAATAAAATATTTTAGCTTTTAAGTACGAATCGAACGCAATAGTTTTCTTCGAAATTGATGAAGCGAAAAGATTCCAAAATCAAACAACACCAGCCAAAGTCAACATTATCGTTGATTTAGATATTTGTTCATAAAATATTACATCTGGCTCTCCGTTTGTTTGGAAAGACCGAAGCAACTCGGTGGGTTCTATTATAGCAAGAATGTTAACTGCGGAATTTTTCTAAGACTTTTACAATCGAAAGTCCTACATTTTTTTTAGTAATTACGCATACAAAGCAGTTTCCGTAGGAAATTACGGTACGGCCTACATCTACCGTTTTACAGCACAACAGAATTACTGTACGGATTTGTTGGATAATGGTCATTTATGAGGCTCAGAAAATAACGAGTACTCAGTTCAAGGAAAAACTCTGTAAACACATCATTACCTTCTAACATGGAATCTTCGGTTTTGATGTCACTATATTCTCCATTCTCATAGAGTCTAGGTTTGGTAAGTACCTATATATTTTTCAAAATTGTATCCAGTGGGCTGTAGTGGTAAGTGGTAGTAAAACTCTTTCGCAGATTGCCATGATACCGGGGCACTAGAATACGGCATCTGTATCCCCTGCCTGTAGTAAGAGTACTAAAAAGGGACCTCGGGCTCGGGGGTTTTTAGAGGTGGGTCTCTAACCATCTATCATAGCCGTTTACTATCAATCGAGAGATTTGCGCATCTCGTCACTCAGCCACATAAAAAATCATCAGAAGAAACTATAATACTTCCAAGCACCTATACTTACCAAAATGTATTCTTTAGTCTTAAAAATCATGAAAACCAAGAGGTCCTTTAGCTTGCCTTGCTTTTCTCCGCTTCTAGATCTAAGATTACCTGAAAAAAAAAAAAATGATTAATCTACAGTAGGGATCCGGAGGAGCAGTCATTCAAAGTTAGGTGGCAGATTGCACTAATCTAACGTTACATTTTGACCAGACTGCCCAAGAAGGAGAGTAATGTTTTTGGGGTGTTATGGCTTGACCGCTTTTGACGAGAAAGGTGTCGTTGGATTCCTCTTTATTGCAGTCGGGTATTTTGTAAGTCTATTAATAATATTATTGTGTGTGATGATAATAAGTTTCGGCAGCTAGACTGCTAGAAGGTCACCCTAAATTGGCCCTTATTCCTAGGGCGGAAATTTGTATTACCTTATGACAATACTTTCCTGCTTGCCGACCAAATATTTACTCTCTCAATAATTCACGGTTTCTCAGAAACTTTCTCATGAAAAAATATAGCGATTCTTCGTGTTGTTTACTCTTGATACTTTGAAAACAAATCCTGCGGGCTTATCCTCTAACTTTGAAACGTTAGTGATTCTGATTGCGAGAGCATGCCATCTCGCTCGTACCAACTTAGTCGCATCATGCGCGGTCCCGCACGCGCAACTCTCGCTATCGTTTTCCGAGTTACGGGTTAAGCCCTTAATTATGAATACAACTTATATATTATATAAGTATACGTATATTTTCTTTTAATATATTAAAACAAAATATTATTAATTAATATTATAATTAAGGGGCAACATTATAAAGAGAATTAATTTAACACCTACACTGACTGGCAACTTTTAAAATCAACGCCCACGCTTGATTTTTAAATAAAGCGTTTAGCTTTACGCGTCCGGATCAAGTCTTTTGTCTCACTAACTGGTTCCGAGAGAAATGCCTCCATAAAGGATTAAAAGCGTTCTCGCACGCTTATTTTCCTTTTTTTGACAACTTGATAGTTTTTTCAACCCACATTTTGTTGCAACAATGTTGCTGCTTTAAAAATGAAGCTTTATTTGTCCGCTTTCGAGATTTATTATGAGAATGTTCCATGCTACCATGCTAAGTGTTTAATTTCAAGCGCAGTGATAGCGATGATTTATAATGTCTCTGGTTTTTTAACTGGGTTAAATTATTAGGTATTATGTAATAGGTACTAGAGATGATATCGTAAAACATTGCGATGCCTCATTTAATTGTGGCTAATGAGTCACAGTCATTTGCAAGAAAAAAAAATGCGAATAATACATCGCAACACGTGATCACACTTCGAACTGCGAGCTCTACCGAGTGACTAAGTGAAGTGTGGTAAAGTGATCATAATTAAATGGCATATAGCAATGTGGAGCATTTCGACAACATTAGCTCTTTTATTTAGAATTTACGACAATAACTCAAGCATAATTTTAAATTTAAAAAAAAACGTCTTCAGCCGAACCATTTATTTAAATTTGCTACGTCATAGTTGCCTAATTATCATAATCGAGATTATCTTGGCGCCATGTGTGAAATAATTATAATTGTGGATTTCCGAGGGCTATCTGTGGTCTTCTTCATCAATTTCACTTCACCAAATGATACTTTTTGAATGCAAATGCGTGGCTTATTGATGAAAATACCAAAATCGCTATATGTATGCGTATAGTATTTGACGATATCTCTCAATTCCTCATGGATCCCATTATCAGAAATGGATTTTGATAAAAACGGGACAAATCTGGAAGTATCTCTTGCTAAAAAAATAAAAAAAAAACAAATCTGTTCATAAATGATAAAATTAAAACAAAAATATAAAAAATCAGTCTATTTGAGAACCTCGTCCTTTTTTTTGAAAGTCGGTTAAAAAGTACTTTAAGAGAGATTCTCTTATAGGCAAACTCTTGCGAGCATTTTTAACATTGTTGAACATAAAAAAAAACTAAGTGGGAAATTAAAAAAAAAAAGGTTTTTCAGATAAGTCTAGATATAGATTCTAAATAAATAAAACATAATAACATGAAAGTTGCTATAAAACATTAGCATTGCTATTCGTAAGATACATAACTGACTTTTTTTTTTTGCATTGATTTAAATCTTCAAAACGTTTGGTATCTCTGACCAGCGCAGCCTTATCAAAGCACCGTAAGACAATATTTTCTTTCACAGTAGAGACCACACCACCTACAGAAGCGGTCAAAATATTCTTTTTATCTGTTATCCTGATAAGATTAATCCGTATCCGGCTTATTACCAGTCACTACGTTCACATTACAAATCAAAACAGTGTGTGGAAGGTCCATACTCAGTCCACAGCAGAACCGGTTCATGGCATATATCCTGACTGGTCTGGTCCGCCTACAGTGGAAAAGCTTTCTTGTGCTAATGGAAGGTGCGGCCCACTTTCCTATTAGGAAACGGTTTTTGCTTCGATATATGTAAGTATGATATATTTTTGTACCGACGATAGCTCAGTGGTTAGCATTTTCGGATCACACGTCACAAGGCGTGGGTTCAAATTCCAGCAATTAGCTTTAGTTACTGAACATGTTGAAGGAAAACATCGTGAGGAAACCATAGATCGGTTGTAGGGTATATACTTACTAGTACTCGGCTGGCTAGCTACCACCTTCAAGTTGAAAATCTGCGTTCCGGTGTACCAACGGTGTGTTCCTCAGTTGAAATTCAGTTCCTATTCTGGCTAGGTATATTTTATGTCTAACTAAACAAAAAAAAACTCTTCTGTGAATATGTGAATAATAAGAGCAATAGAACAGACAAGGTGTAAGAAGTACTATATACAGATACTTACTTCTTTGAGTAGTGTACTTCACTCGTCAAAACTGTTCACCTTATTATAGGAACATGACGAAGCGAAGCGTTGAAGCATCTCGTTCGCGAAGAAAGATACAGGACAAGGCAAGGAACAGGCACTGAAGAAACTAGCAGAACAACACTCAAACATCTCTCAGCTGACGCATCCACCTAAATACACCAAACCGAACTAACAACTCTACAACAAAGAAAATAAAAACACTTGATCGCGCATGCAGAATCTCAACAAGTCTCCGGGCGCGAGAAACTTGGTCTCGCTCGGACAATCTACATTTTAATTTATATAAATCAAAATGTAGATTGTTACCCGCGACTACATTCACGGTCTTATCGCGGTCGCGTGAAACTGCAAAAAAAAGTAGGCTATGTTCGTCTCTGACCCTTAAGCTATAGAGGTATCTATGAAGAAATTCAGATCGATCCGTTCAGCCGTTAGCCGTGGTAACGCTACAAACACCCAGACCAAGAGACAGAGTTACTTTCGCATAATTTATAAGAATAGTTAAGATGACTGAGGGTGACATCCAAAAAAAAAATCTCAGCATTTTCATTTTAGAAATAATCGAAGGTAATTAATCGCGCTTAAAATTGGGCGCCTCAAAATTAATTCATGCAAATTGCACCTAGGGTTGATGGGATATATACGAGATGTCAACCGGTTATATAGTCCGTGCTCTACACACTAGTTAGTTAGAGTATAGAATAACATAATTCTGTAATGATGTTTTAGCTGAGTCACGGACCACGTCTGGGCCAAGACTGGTCTGCCCACGCTGGTTTTAGCTAGGCGACGAATATGGAAGTTGGAGTACCTGTTAGGCCCATCTTGAATAAACAAACAGATCGTGCTCATCTCTGTTTAATACACGTAAACACGTGTAGGGTGTGGACCTTGACTCTTTGGCTTTTTGGTAGACGCATGTTTTTTCGAATGTATAAACGTATGTATATCCAAAGGGTTTTTTTTTTGGATGTCAAAGCTGTTAGTATACAGCTACTGCTCTACAGCTATAACCGGACTTTGGCGGAAGCAAAAGGCGATGAGCCCTAAAACTATTTTTACGGCGCGAGGGTGACTAGCGCAGGGGCACCGAATGCGGTACGAACTTCGGCTTGGGCCGTCACCCGGGAGGGGGGATATCAAACTGCACACTGCACTCTGCTGGCACTCTGAAAGGGGTGTGCCCTGGGGCCCAAGCGGTTTGGTTTGAATCTGATCGATTATTACGAGAGAAACTAATCGATCTTCGGACAGATCCAAGGAATCTTGGACCACGCCGGCGAGGTCGGTGTGTGATTGTGTGCCTTTGGTAACCGGCGCCTATACCAAATACTGAATACTTCCTGTTTTCGGAAGCTGTCGGATATAATATGGCAACAATTAAACGAGAATCTCAACGTAGAGTGGTGTGTCTCCTCTATTCTAGTGTACGTAGTATATAGCTCAATGTAAACAAGAACTTTTTCTACTTTTTGTACGAAACAGGTTAAACTAATTACATTCATGTCCTCCTAACGACCATCAGACCACATTCCCCGCATACCCAATCGGATCAGCATTTTTTCAATCATTGCCCCAGTCCCGCTCATCACCGGAATGATCCATAAAAACCTGACAGCTCTTCAGAGCACCGGCGTGACATCCCGAGCCAAATGGCACTTAAAATTAAAGGGTTCGTCACGCCGATCCACATAATGGTCGCATTCGAGATCAAATTAACAGACTGACGACAGTTAAACTGAATGGCGTCGTGTCCTTGGATAATTGGGAACAATGTATGGAGAGACGATGAATCTTTAGATTATTACAAATTCTTTCTTGAAGATTTAAGGATCACCGAATTCTAGAGAATCATCATCATTTCCAGACATCCTAAGATACACGTCTTCAATTCTTTAACAGAGCGGCCATGCCCGTTCCCTGATCGTGATTGCCGAGCTACTTTGCAGTTAAGATTTTTTGATAAAACGATTTCCGACTTCTTGCTCTTGCCTGATGGGCGTCTGTCTCTCTCTCGCTCTCTCTCTCCCACTCTTTTACCTACAAGAAGGTACATTTAGCCTAAACCATGTAATACGCGTGACTATGTTACCATGCCAGTAAATCGCTACCGCAAAAAATTTACGATCAAATAAATTATGATATCAACAGACCAATAAAATCCTTAATTTTCTGCTGTCGAAGGTCATACTGATGGCAATACTGAAACGCGGATGCCGATATAATTAAGCAGAGGCATTTTAAACGGTTGACAGTTCGTTCCTATGGGGACGACATTGTGAAAGTCGCGGGCAACCGGTGGATGCAAGTGGCACGTTGTCGGTCGGTGTGGCGCTTTAAGGGGGAGGCCTATGATCAGCAGTGGACATTTTCTGACTGATGATGATGATGATGATGATGATACAGTTCCGGCTTGTACATAAATCAAGACAAAGGCACATCCGAGAGATTCCGACGTCAACTTTGAAAGCAGATGATAAAACTAGAGTCCAAAACCAATTACAATCACTTCGCAAGTTTGTAGGAAGGACCTAACAGTTAGCCCGCCCTCCACACATATGTTGCCACAAAAGCCAATGTTCAATGTCTCATTTGTTTTCAGTCGGTACTCGGTAGTGGACGGGACGGGAGGGCGGGACAATAAACGCGCCCGTCACTTCCATACGTGACTACACATTGTCTTCGACAAGAAACTACGTACCAACCCGTATCGATTTGTTTGCGCTTTTGTACGGTGATGTAGACTTACTTCTCCGAGTGATTTCAAAAGCTCATTACATTTTTATTTTATTTTTTTATTATTTATAGGCTTGCATTTGACTGCCATCACGTCTGATGTTAAACGAAGATGCAGCCTACGATGGAGCACGCTTGCCTAGAAGAAACCGATTCACTCGCGACTTGAAGACACCCAGATTATAATTATCAGGAAAAACCCACTCGGGCAGCGCATTCCACTGTTCAGCAGTTCGAATAAAGAAAGTGGAATCAAACCGTTTCGTAAGAGTTTTTGGTATATCAACCATGAAACGGTGTCACTTTTTCGAGGCTGTCCGATAAAAGGATGGGCAGGAATGGATAGAAGAATTTGTAAAAGTTTTTATTAACTTGCAATGTTTGTATGTATGTTACGGTTATTAAATTTATAGTTTAGTTTAGCTAGGCATTCGACAGACCACGTGTGGTGAAAGACGGCTAAGATATATCTATGAAGGCGGCAAAACGCAGCATGGATTGGGGACTGTCTTTGTGAGGCTTTCAGAATAAGCGCCTGACAACTAGCTAGCTAGTCAGGCGGGGGATAAATATTGGTGGATAAATAATAATAAATAAATATTGGTGGATGTTTCTGACACAGCGCCATCTAGCCCCAAACTAAGCAAGCTTGTATTAAGGGAACCAGATAACTGATATAATACATAAATACATTTTTTTTTGTAAAATACATACATGAATACATAGAAACACCCAGACAAAGAACAAACATGCATGTTCATCACTCAAATGTTTGTCCTGGGTGGGAATCGAACCCACAACCTATAGATCACAAGGCGGAAATCCACCCACTGAGCCACAAGGCTAGTCAATGAATATGAATTGATCACCTTGCTAGCGCTACCACGCGGGGCACTCATTTTACGAGGCTACATATTTTTTTAATTTTCTAGCCACTTAGCCTAGAGATAAATTATTCAGAGAATAATCCATACTATTACTATAATTAATATTATAAAGTGGCTAAAATTTTGTATGCTTTTTTTTGAATCAGGTAATTAATGAAATCTTCAATTCAAAAATATACTGCACTAGTAAAAAACTATTATATCCCTAAATGACACTAGCTGCGTTTTGTTCACAGCGTGGATGAAGCTGCGGGCAAAAGCTACTTAAATAAAATAAAATAAAATAGCCTTTTAATTCCCTTCCCTTACAAAACATTTATACTTAATTTTATTAATATTATTTTATTTATATTATTTTTACACATATTTTATTTTTTATTAACATTAATTTAATTTTGTTTAGTATTATTAGTTCTAGTACTTAAGTTTAGTACATTTAATTATTTTTATATACTTAGTTTTTACATTTTTATTCTAGGTTTTAAATTGATATTAATAGTTATATATTTGTTTTTTTATTTTTAACATTATTTATTTATAGGTTAGGGTTGAGGACCCCTCTTTGGGTGAAGGCCTCCTCCAGAGCTTCCCAGTCTTGCCTATTTTGTGCTTTGGTTATCCATTTTTTCCCTGCAGTTTCAGATAATTCGTCCTCCCATCTTTCCTGCGGTCTACCTCTTGAGCGTGTTCCACATGGGCCTTGCCATTGGGTAGTTATCTTTGTCCACCTACTATCTATAATGCGTGCCAGATGGCCGGCCCATCCCCACTTTAATTTTTGAGCTTGCTTTAACATGTCTAGTGTCAAAAGCAAAAGCTACTTACCTATCCTATAATGAAGCAGACACGAATTCGGGGCAGAACGTGCTTCTGCCAAATACTGATACGCATTGCGGCAGCAACATTGCGCATCCCGAGCTCTGCCGTTCTATACCATCAGGTAAAATTTTTCGTAAATATAATGTAATTGAAGAACTACAAGCTAAATTTTACTACAGCACAGGTAAGACGTGCTATCTATTCAGGTAAAACAAAAAAACAAATCCTTGACCCGAACCTGGCACAATTTTAATAATAACGCACGCGACCTGGAGTTAATTATGCCTCACGTATGACATGCATGCGGATGACAGTTCGTAATTGGATTAGTGGGCGACTTTTATTACCCGGGCTAAATTAAAATACCGTGTAGAACAGAATTACTGAAAGCCATTTTAATTATTTGGTTCGAAACGGCACGGGCGGTGGAAAGTTTTTTTGTCTGTCGCTGATCCCAGTCCGCAATATTTGCCGTATTGCAGCTGAGTACCATAATCAAATTATTTTATTAAATTCTTATATTAACTAGTAGTTCGCTGCGAACTGAGACTTCGCGACCCCTATATCTCCCCCCCTGCACCGATTCAGCTCATATTCGAACTTAAAAATTGTATTGAAATGAACTACTTGCCTACAAAATTTCATGAAGATCGGATCGGATCAACGGTTCGCAAGTTATCATCGGACAAATATACACACAAACATACAAACATACATACAAATGCCGATTTGTACCAGTAAACTCTGAGACCTTCGCTTCGCTCGGTCAATTATATTATTTTCATTAAATAGTTTTCCACAAAATACTCTGAAAAAAATGCACTATCAAGATGTTCTTGGCGCCACCCGCGAAATACTAAACTACTATTACTAACATTAACATCTGTGGTCTTCTTCATCAGTTCCACTCCACCAAATGATATTTTATAAATGCAAATGATTATGGCTTGTTGACGAAAACACCAAAATCGCTATATGTGAGCCTATAATTATTATTTGAGCTCCCTCAATTCCTCGTAGATCCCTTTATCAAAACTAGATTTTGAAAAAAAAATTAACCTTAGAAACTAGAAAAAAAATACAGAATCGGTTAAAACTGACGGAGTTCTAACAAACATAAAATAAAAATAAGAAAAACCATCAACTTGAGAAACTACTTCTTTTTTTTTTTGGTCGGTTAAAAACTCGGGATTACTCACGTTAAATAACCAACTCATTTTAGAGTGAGAATTCCCGTATCATTTAAATGTATCGAATCAGCTAGTTCCATTAGGGTTACACCGATTTGCACTGGTTTAACTACGAAAAAGTTATTTCCCTGCTACTCTTGTTAGGAAATCGGTAAGTAGGACCACAGAAAAATAATTACAAACAAAACAGAGAAGAAACAAAAGTTACCGTGTACAGTGATAAATCGATCATTGTTCACAGTTTAAACCGCGCGCTGGTTTGCTTACGAAGTCGTATGCTTTGAAACATCCATTAAAAAGTTAAAAATAACAGCTATCAATCTCCCACGCCGTCTAAAAATAAACAACTCGTTACTTACGCACCAACACTTTCGCTACGACCCTAATTCCAAATTAGCAGCTCCATTGAGAGCGCGTGTCAAAATAACTGTTATGTCACATACTAATGTCACGAACAGTCAACAATAGGCATCATCCAATAAAGGGCACAATGAAGAGGAAACGTCACATCGTTCTGCGTAACCCATGTTCTATGCTGTCAACGCCTGCCACTTAGCACTAAAGGAGAGACGCCTGACGAGACCGCTTCAAAGATCGACGCAATTCTGTCTCTATCTCATTTCCACACGTGCCCAATCTGATTTTTCACAAGATATAGGATGAAAAACTAAAACCCGTTACGTCACGAGTGTGTGTGTGTTCGTTTTGGTTTAGAAGAAGTATTCAAATCTCTAATCCTGTGTCATAAACTAAACTGCAAAAACTATATATTCCAAATCAATTTAGATGCAACATGTAGAATTTCGGTATCAACTACATGTGTTTGATTTAAATATAAAACTTGGCCTATGAACTTGTGAAAATTTGGGTATCCAATCAAACAAAGACAGAGAAATACAAAACCCGACTGCAAAATGTAGAATGTACTTCGGATATAAAGAGGAACAAACACTCACTATTCAAAATCGATCATGCCGTTTAGGCTACAAGTGGTATTATAGGAACACACACAAACATAAATACTTACCTACTAACATACACCCCAAAAACAATACCCGCCTTGGGCAATCGGATACAACTAAGTAACTTAATTATGTCACACTTCAGAAAATGTAATTTTTATTGTGGAATGTGGATGTAAGCGATTATGAACAAGAGGTTTGTGCGAGTCTTTATGGATGGAATTGAAAATCCTTCTTTGTACTATCTACTGACCTGGATAGCTATTGATGTACAGAAGCTTTGGTAAAATTATTCATAAATATTGCTTCACACTTATAGCTCCCCACTAGGTTTCCCTGTGGTGTGCCACAGGTGCCCGTGAAGGAGATAACACACAGAATGACCCAAGCCCAGAGAAAACACAGAATGACGCGGTCAACCAACACCCAGACCATAGATGAAATGTAGATCTACTTTGCCCAGACCACAGATTCATCTGTGGCCCAGACTAACAGCAGATATATAAATTCATCATTGAAAAATCCGGCAGACTAAGTATCGAATCCGGGATCTCCTTCTCATAAAGAAGACACGGTACCAACTTAGCCACGAGGGACGCCCTTCAAAGTACTTTGGTCGCTTTAGAGATTTCAAACACAGTACAATATCAACAATGTAAGTAACTAAGCAAGACCGCAAGAAGCGCTGAACACCATCGCATCGTGCGACAGCCACCCAAGCCAACAGTTACGCATACCTTCCCATGTCTGATAACTGGTCCAAGATAGTGCGAATGGTAGAAACCACGCCATATACGGCGCATCAATTTCGCAATAAAACATCAGGTGCGAGAGATGCCAGGCAATTGAATAATTCATTAACTTCGTGCGAATCGAATATACCTTTTTCCCTATAATGGGGTCTATTTGATTTTCTATTGTTTGTGGGAAACTTTGTGCAGCTCTCTTTGATGTGAGGCTCAGGTTATAACTTTGGGTATGACTTTAACCTTTCAGATGGCCTTTATCTTGCAATGACATCTGCTTCGCTACTGTAGTTTAGGGTCGACTCCCGAATGGTGTCAATATGGTCGATCCATCTAGCAGCTAGACTTAATCAACGTTCTGTGTACCATTGACTACAATTTTGTAACAACAGTCTTACTCCACCTGTCATCATTGAGCTTATTCTGCCTGCGTGTCTTGCCCAGCTCCAGTTGACCCATAACTTCGAAGTCCCAGGTAAGTAATTAGTAATCTATAAATGTAGCTTTCGTTAATTTCTGGTTCAGAGTAGGTAGAGTTGGTACGTTTCATGTTGTAACTTTAAATTCTAGGTCTCTGTTGTTTGTTTTATTAGTTAAGGCATATCTTAACTTTTCAGTAATCTAAGAAATCTGGTATCAGGGTTAGCAACTCAGCTTATGCGAACTTACTTTTATGTAGTAATTTAACATTGGATTCGATTGTATCCAAGAGACCTTTTAGCACAGCTTGATACCCAAGGATACCTATGGTTCGTTTGTATTGATTTGAAAAAACCTACCGAAAAGATTTTAGTTAGTCAACAATTAAAGTTGTTTATTATAGCATCACAGCTATAAAGCTATTGGCAGCGATAGCTACAAAACAGCCTTTTGATCCGCTTCAAGCGGATTAGGTTTCTACACGGCAGAGCATTGTCAGACAACAATAGTCAGTGATGAATACAACAGTAGGTGTAGATGACCACCGTACAGACGCAATGCCCAATCAACTGAGTCATATTACACATTCAAGGTAACGGGGAAAGTGTTCGAGCAGCGAAAGTGCACGTTTTTGTGTGATCGTGCGCAGACCGCAGTGAATTTTTAAGGGGTCGACTTTTGACTGCGGAATTCAGTCAAAAACTGGTATTTGCAGTCTACGTAACGTGAAGCAATCGGAAATTATATTCAAGTAAAAAAGTATCTACTTACATACCTACAGAAAAGGCTTATACAGTCTTTCGTAAAAAATAGGATGACCAGCTATGTGTTGGTACGTTTGTTATCTTTTCTATGATGAACAGGTTAGGCGTTTGACCACAACACAACTCACCTAAAGTTATATGACAGTGTGGTCGAAGACAGTTAACAGATCTTGTCTACTCTTCTGCAATTAATTATATTAATGGTGTACCTAATTTGACTAATGCAAAATAAAATAAGGTAATTTAGCAGACAGCAAAACCATTTGTACTCTTGTTTCACCCACACACACCCTGAAGAGCTAGTCACAGTTATTTGCCTCACAATGAAACGCATAACTAAATGTTCGTGTCATTTTAGCATTTGCAGAGTTCATTCAACTCCTACCACAGAATAAATATCAGTGAGCACCATCACACTACCTTCCACTGTTATCTTTAGTCTTTAGAAACGAACGACGAACTTTAAAAAAAAAATACCATTCATTTGAGGAATAATTAATACCAGTCATTGAGAACATGTTTCAGAAAGTGAGAATGAATGCACGAGTCGATCAATCATAATTTCGCTATTCAGAACTTGAACTTTACTATCTCATCAGTTTCACTTCACTAATTCACTCTACGATTAACTAGAATAAGACAATCGAGAGAAAGGACCAATTAATGGTTAGCATGGAAGCTAGCGAAGGTTCTAATGGCAATTTATCACGACTATCTGATGGGACGAACTTCTCCTGTTTAGAGATAGTGTTAAGAGAAAGCGGGGAACAGCTCTTCAGAATATTAATGTCTGTATTTACAGCAAAAAAAAAACCATGGAATACTGTCTCGATACAAAGTCAAGCTGAGAGTCTAAACACCATACATAAAAGACAAAAACAAGGCCGGTTGTGGAAATATATTTCCCTGTGAAGACTTTATAGCATAAGAAAGTAAAGTTTATTGAGCTTTTTATTCGTTTCGTTGTCGCAATTTCATCAATCAATCTAGCTACCAATACCTAGCTCGACTTTATTAACTTTGAACGAAAGCACGAGATTAATTTTAAACAATGAGGCCAAGATAAATATCTGCGTACACTCATAAGGTATATCGAGTTTCGTCCAATAAAATAGAAACTTTCAATACCAGAAGTTCGCGCCAAACTGAGACCTCGCGATCCCTATATCTTCACAACCCCTGGACCGATTCAGCTCATATTCGAACTTAAAAATTGTATTGAAATGAATTACTTGCCTGCAAATTTTTATGAATATAGGATCAACGGTTCGCAAGTTATCATCGGACAAATATACAAACAAACATACAAACATATATACAAATGCCGATTTGTCCCAGTAAACTCTGAGCCATTCGCTTCGCTCGGTCAAAAAGGCCCCCAATAGCGATAATTCCTGCTGAAGTTGCAGTGGCCAAGCATGGAGTTTGGATAGTTATTACTGGTACCTCATCAGCTGAGCCCCGAGATTTCACCCGCTATCCTACAGCAACTGTTTAATTTTTCTGACCAAAAATTGGCATTTGTGTTAGTCCAAGATATAAGCTCTATATGCCAATTTCTATCTAAATAACAAAAGAAACACGTATATTTTCGCACTTCAACACATCGAATAACCTCAAACATAAGGGAAATACCCTTCGTAGGTTTTACCAGACCTAGCTTTGTATGCAACGAAGCAGCGAGTTATCGTAAGATGCAGATTGCATGGTAATGTACGCCACCCGCGCTGGATTCTCATGTCGTTTCGCATTGCGGTTGTCTTGATGACGTGTTATGCTTAAGAGGATAATAGTTCTTCCGTGAGGTTTTGGAGCATTCGATATTTGAAATCATATAGCTGTCGCTTAGTTTCTCGTGCGTGTAATAGAGAGAGTTAGTGAGTTTTCCAAACTTTTTGATGAAATTAGCGATTCGGGGGTAGCCTATTATCAACCCCTAAACCTTAACAAAATCTTCGGACAGCATTTAGGGGTGGGTATCAGACTACGCTTTTTGTATGGACAAGACGGGGTATACTGTATTCTTAAGAGAATCGCTAAGTAAAATGCACATTCTCATAACGATGTAAAATGTAGCTCCGCTTTTTTTAAAGTTAAATTAAGGCTCTAGTTTGACCTCATCCTGCCTGAATCGGCTAATGTTGTGGCTTTAAAGCGTCTTACGTCGATCAGATCAAAGAAATTTAACTAAACGCGAATTAATTTTTATGTTAATCCGCTTCACTCATCTGTCATGACTACTATTACAGATACTACCCACCACATTTTTTTTAAAAGCTTCATGCTGTGTGTCGATGATTAATTGTTAAAATGTGCAAAGTGAGTGGATCTTATTGAGAGTACACTTACTAAATTTACGCTCGACTACAGACTACAAGCAAAAAAAAACAAAACTCGAGTAACTTTTGAAAGTGTACGCATTTAAATTACCATAAAATTACCCGCGTTTTCTACAAGAAACTGAACTCTTCGTGCGAGCATCAACCTACATTCGCGCAGGTTCGCGTGGTGACATGGCCATAAAACCGCCTTGTACAGCTTGTCGCCTTGTACAGAGCGACAAACTCATTAACAGTCGAGTCATGGAGCCACCGCCTTATTTTCTTAACAAAACTGATAACCACCCTTGGATAGCTTTAGTTCTTTCATTTGGCCAATATTTTACACGAGTTGACGCAATGTAGGACCAGCCCGTGAACCTATAAAATGTTCAATAGCACAGTTTACGGCATTACTCAGGTGATAATTTCCATGAAAACAACTGTCGATAATTTAATTATTGGTGGACCGTGGTGTCCATTCTGCAGTACCATTTTCTAAACTGAACTAAATGTGACAAAACTTTTTGAGATAAGCTGAAAAAGCTGATAATTACTTCAAACGTTCTACGCGCCTACGGAACCCTACTAAGCATGGCCTGACATGCTCTTAGCAAGTTGTTAATATCACTTGTTAAAGTGTGCGGAACATCAGTGTTCGTGAATACTGAGTAGTAGGTAGGTACATATAGATACAAAACAATACAATAACACTTTATTGACACCACAAAAGGATACACCTAACAAGAAAAATACATTAATACAAATACAATACAAATACTTTATTTGGGTACAAATGGATTTAACACAAAAAATTGATTGAATCCGCTGGCTCCGAACTAGTAAAAACTGTGTTTCGGGAACCAGTAGCTTCTCCCATTGGTTCATATAAGTACTATGGTTACCCTATAACAAAATAAGAATTTTATTTAATTAAATTTTATATAATTATAAACGGTAGAGATGGGTATAACAAGGCGACCTTAACGCTAAAAGCCGAAAATCTGAATGTCGATAGATAGTTTAGTTGGCAAATAACAAGTGACATTTTCATTACAATGATAAAACATCCCTATAAGTATAAATCCCATATAAGCTGACTCCCAAGAAAGTTGCGGTTTCTTCCAGAGACATACAGGGTGTTTTTTAAAAGTATAGTATGGGCATATCCGAATCCTTATGAGATACGGAAAAACTATCTTAGGAACCATTTACAAATTTTTTATGAAAACGATTTTGGCGTAGTTATTTTTTTGGTCAAGCGTGAGTTTTCCATAAAAATGATCCATTTTTTTTTAATGCGGATCGACTCAGTTTCTTGTAAGCATCGTTTCATTGTATTGGAAGAAAAAAAACGGAGCAATAAAGGTTAGTCAAATTTAATAAACTACTAACTAATGCCAGTTACATTATAACCACTTCAAATGATCCGATTTTCCTCTTCTGTTACAATGAAATGGCCCTTACGTGAAACTGCATTAAAAAAATATCAAAATAACTAATTTAGATAGGTATGGGTAACTCACGCTTGACCAAAAAAAATATTATTCCAAAATGGTTCTAAAAAAAAAAGACCTGATGGCTCCTAATAGAGTATCCTTGTAGGTAACTCCTATGTCTTTTTTTTCTTTGCTCATGAGAGGATTTTGGCGTCGCACGTCTTATGCATTTGCCAGTGTCAAGTATACTTATATATTTTTAAGTTTTGTTAAATAATATCAAACAAGTCATAGTCACAATCAAAGGCGAACAAAGCAAGACACAGTCAAGTTCAAGTCATGCCCCAGTAAAGTGGTGAAAACTTTACTAGAGCCTTCTATGGAGTTTTGGAAACAACACGAAAATTCACGTTTCACGACATTATACCATTCACCAACACTCGTGCATGTTCACGAACACTTAACGGGTAAAAATTCACCGTTTTTACACATTAACACTCAAAATAACACAAGTTTTGGAAAATAATAAAATGACGCGACATGATTTCTTCACGTTCCCGCCAAAACTCCATCTCCTATGTTATTTATCTATTTAATCATACTGTCCCAGTTAAAAAAATCTTTCTGTATATATACGAACCATTTAAGTGTCCATTTTAGAATTCTCATCTAAGCTTTCTGCTCGTCGCTGTGCAGCTTTGAACTTTACCAAATCGTTGATACAGCTTAAAGTTTCAGAACGAGAAATTCAAACGAGAAATTGCGAGCTTTCAAAGTATTTCAAACAGCCTTTGTTACATTTGTTTCTAAAACCGTTGCGGAAATAAACGTACAATATTTCTGATTTGAATTCAGAATACCATCGAGTTTAGTGAACTCATAATGTCGCTTGAGTTTCTACCTACTTGGCGATGAAACAACCACATAATTCTACAGGGTTGCCGTGCCTACTGTCCTTTTTTTTAACCGGCTACCCAAGAAGAAGGGTAATGTTTTTGGGGTGTATACCTATGAGTACCTCCTGTAGCCTAAAAGGCTTGACCGATTCTGACGAGTGAGGTGTCGTTGGATTCCTCATTACGTTCGGAGTGACAGGCTACATTTTGCAGTCGGATATTTTCTTTTTCTTTTAATATTATTACTAATAAAATAGACAATAGACAATAGTTTATAACAAAGAATTAGTAGTTCGGTTTTTTTTAAGTATATTCAAATCGCTAATTTATGAACCAACTTAAAAACTAAAATAAATAATAAATAAAAAGTAAATAAATAATATTTTTAAAAAAACTTACTGCAAAAGATAATGAAAGAGGAATCTAACGACATTTAACTCGTCAGAACCGATGAGGCTATATTTTATATTAGATTATTATACGGGGGTATTATACTGAACACAAAAACATGTACATACTACATTCACCCCAAAACATAACAAATCTTCTTGGTCAGTCGGGTAAAAAAAATATATTTGGTAGCTATGGATTGCATTCGGGAGAGCTTTACCTAAAACTAACTAAGCTCAACTAGCTAAGTTTTAGCTAAAAATAAATCGCTTGGCTTCTGTAATATTGACAATTTGATCAGGCAGACCGACTCGACTCGGGGTACGTCCTCTGCGTCCAGTATCACCATAGGACAGGCACCAGCGACCTCTAAGTAAACGATGAGCGTTCTGCGATACCCAAGCCTCCTGCAAATTGTGGCAACATTATGACAACCTCCCCTTATATTCTGCAGTGGACGTCTTCTGGCTGATGATGATGATAATCTGGCAGCCCTAGGTTTCAAGCAAAAATGTTTCCATAGACATGTGGAGAAATAAAACAAAAATAGGAGTCGTCATGTGTCAACCAAACACATGGCTTTCTTTACGCTACCTAATTGACTTTGTAAGGAAAGATCCAGGACACTGAAATAATTTGGGGAAGAACACGAGCTGCCAGACTTTCAAGGGCACGGGAGGGGAATAAAATCGTTAACTTTTACTTAAATAAGGCTTCCACATCGTCCCCGGGGACTTATTTGTGGGGTTTACTTTGTCGAAATAAGCTGCGCTTCTCGCACCCTTTAATCCTATTACGGACTGTGTTAACAGTTTGTTAAACTCTTCATCAACTTTTTTTAAGCTTTCTTAAGACTCTGACAACAGTCAAAAAGGTTTCGCTTAACGACGTTTTATCAAATTTATGGCAAGCAAAGAAACTATTTTTAAGTTATTCGTCTCCATATAAATTTGTACAAACCCTTTAAAATGCGCGTTTATCCCAAATATATCTGTATTGCGTATCATATTACGTTTATAAAATGAAAAAAACTAAAGTAACAAAATAGCTATAGATAAATTTTTGAATATTTGTACGAGCATAGCGCCATCACCCAGATATTTGTACGCCTAACCGGCACAGCTTGATGTGGCCACTTATAATACATACAATTTAACATCTTTTATGCATGTGTTGTACAATATTTCCCATGTTGTATGCAAATAAATTATCTTATCTTAGCATTTTATAAACCGAAATATTGATTCTTATTTTTTTAGATATTTTTATCCTTACTCGTCTTGCCCCTGATCTCTGTGCAAATAAGCAATAACAAAATATTATCTACCTTCGAATCGAAAAATCGATGCGCTGACCTTCCGTAACCGTCATATTTTTGCTCATCTAAATAAGTACTATGATAGTATACGTCGACAACTAGAAACCCAATAAGACATCAGTATAAGCCTAATGATCAGTCTGTTAACAAACGTGCTCACATTAGATATGGTCACCACCATCGTTCTTAGCAGGAGACCAGGGCCCGTACCGTGAGGTGCTTATTGCGATGATTGTTAGGC
The DNA here is from genome assembly GCA_947579745.1 of Apocheima hispidaria. NCBI lineage: Eukaryota > Metazoa > Arthropoda > Insecta > Lepidoptera > Geometridae > Apocheima > Apocheima hispidaria. The sequence goes on along the minus strand of OX388168.1, from coordinate 5,065,007 downwards.
TCAACCGAGAACGCTGCACGACTATACACCTTATCGCGCCTCGATACGGTTCTTGGTCGCTCAACGTCTTCGGGTGAACCTAACAATCATCGCAAAAAGCAGGTACGGGCCCTGGGCCCGTACCGTGAGGTGCTAAGGTAAGGTGGTGATAAGGTGTATGGTCGTGCAGTCAAATTGCGTGCTTCCTGGAGTCAAAATTAATTCGTTATTCTTCACAAAAATAGCGTCATAAGAGCGTTAGTGTGGGCTGTGGCGTTAATCATCCGTTGCAGCTTTGTGTCACTACTGTGGTGTTGAAATGGAACTGAAAGCTGCATAAAAATTGTGCCTAAAATGGCGCCAGAATTGCTAGCGATTGGGTGCTTAGTATCGTAGCGGTTCGCTCCAAAGCTTTTATGCAGTAAATTTGTGTTACTTGGCTAAGGCTTCCCGCGCCTGCCCATCTCTGTACCTATTGTTACGTCATAAGCTCATAAAGCTCATGAGCGTCTGCTTACAGCAGTTCAATAACTCATCTTGTACCGAATTGCGCAATACAGTATCGATTGCGGTTCAGAGTTAGGTCCACTTCAGCGCAGCGGTCGAGTGCAGCTGGCATCTTCACTGGAAAAGTTGAGTTGTAAGTAGGTTAAAAGAGACTTTTATGCAGTACTCTATAGATAACGGTTATATTTTTGTTTTTCGCTATCGTATGTGATTCATTACAACATTGTTCTTATATTTTATTATAATTATAATCAACTAGTTGTTATCCGCGACTTCGTTCGCGTGGACATAAAAAAGGTATCCTATGTCCGTCTTTGTGATATACAGTAACTCTATCAAATTTTATCAAGATTCGTTCTGCCGTTTAGCCGTGACGTGACAACGCGACAAACATCCAGACAGAGAGACACCGTTACTTCCTATAGTCCGCTAGATGGCGTTGATCGATTTTTGTGCATTATTTGTCGCTTTGTATGGACTGACAGGTGTAATGAGTAGAGTAGTTGTAGGAATAACGCAAGCGATGTTTTTTCCTCGAGATGATCGTATTCATTTTCATACCTCAAAGCTTTATTGGTGTTGATACGACTGCGACTATACTACTCTGAATTATAATATTAGTTACGATTTATTTCAGATCAAATTATTTCTTACAGATAGATTACATTCAAAAGGTTATGAGCGAGAGATTATTATTGCATGCTGTCTTCACCTGTAAGTATTGTGACATTTAGTTCTATTTTATTTGTGTATATTTTTGACATTGTATTGGTGTGCACAGTGTAGGTGAACCTAAATAAATAAATAAATAAATTTATGCGAATTCATATTTTTTTTGTTTGTTTCAGAAACTAAATAATAAGTAAATTCACGTCAATAATACTCTCCTTTTTTCAGTTTTCAAGAGTTTTTCTTTTCAGTTTAGGTGACATTCGTTTTGTTAAAATACTCTTGTAAAGTTAAAGAAAATAAATGATTCCTCGTTTCTATTGCGCTGGACTAGACGTTATGTCATCGGAAAGACACTACAGATTCGTTATTTCGTTTATAGACTTTGTTTGAGGCTTTTATATCTTGGTATTTATTTATTTATTTATTTATTTATATATAAACATACAAAACAGAATGCAATCATATTAAGAATATTATTATGTAAGTAACATTTATAGATCTGTATTACATTCTAAAACTACTTATGTATGCCTAGTTGCGTTATATTAAAGGAATCTGAATATATAATATATAATCTGGTATCACTTGAGAGGTCGCCTAAGGGACCACGCATGCGCGCAGTTATATTATGGTTACATACTTATAGGTAGAAAGAATAGAACAATGATCTGGATCCTCTCACGGTTCGTTCCCGGAGCGCCGGCCGTAGCTCCAATTAATCTCTGGTTGAAAGGATAAGCTAGAAGCGTTTCAGTATTAATTGCGGCGAATTAAAGCTGACCGCATTTGTATGCAGCAACAGCTTAGCTTGATGAGTCTTTTGTTATCAACGTCGTATATTTTTATAGACTGTAATGATTCTTAAACTACCAATAAAACATTTCGCATTCAAATCCTAACTTATATTATAATTCAGAGGAATATAGCTGCAGTCGTGTCAGGACAAATAAAGATTCGAGGAATAAAGATGAATACAATCGTCTCGAGGAAAAAACTTCGCTCACGTGATTCAGAACTCCCTTCATTACACCTGTCAGTCCATACAAAACGTCAAAAAATGCATAAAAATGGATCAACGCCGTCTAGCGAACTATAGGAAGTAATTTTGTCTCTGTCTGGATGTTTGTCGCTTTATCTCGGAGAAACGGCTGAACAGATCTTGATAAAATTTGATACGGAGTTAATGTACGGACATAGGATACTTTTTTTATGTCCACGCGAACGAAATCGCGGGTAACAACTATACTTATAATATAGTCCGGTCAGTATAGTCAAAAAATGTTTTTTCTCAATTCAATTAACATGAAGTTAGTAAGGAAACAACGAAATAGTTTTAAACAGCCACCAAAAACCTCCTTGCTTATATATAAGATAAAATCTACAGTAAATTTAACGTTTCTAATAGAGAGCCCGCTGTTAATGCCACTCGCGCCCACCTATCGACCGCTAAACTTGGTTGATAAGAGTTTGATAGAAACACCTAGCTAAGCTGCGCCACAAGCGCTACAAAGACACGTCAAAATAAGGAACATTAGATTTTCGTTGGGTCATACTCTATCATCTGCCTCCTAACAATGTGGATAATACGAGATAGGACAGGTTGAACCAGATACTAACTGTACCAATTTACACTACGTGGTGCTTATACCTACATTGTGAAAGAAAGAAAGAAATAATGAAAATAATTTTATTTTGCAACAACATTAATAATTTATTTATTTATTTATAGTTTCTTTTCCATTGGGTGGGCATTAGCTTACCCCCACAGAAGAGGAAAAATTTTTTTACTTCTCTCTCTTCTGTGGTTACCCCAATTCGCCCACCCATGGACCATATACTAAGCTTAAAACTAACTTAAAACAATAATACAACAAACAAAGAATAATTTAAAAGAAAAACTTAAGTTTTTCTTGTGGCATGAATGGAAGAAGAAAATGTAATAATAAAAAATTTGAAAAGACAACAGTAAAAAAAAAACAGCAACAAAAATATATAAAAAGTAACATAAACACAAAGTAACGTAAAAACTTATTTCAGTGATTTCATAATATTGAAAGGTATGCAGGTGAGCAATATCATATAACTCTAACTAATAAATGTGGTGTTCGTAAGCATCTCTCATGCACTCGATTATGCGCATCGAGAATTCTTAGAGAAAGGTGTGTTGAGACATGTGTGGTGGAGCCACAATCAAAATTGATATAAATTTAGCGTAAAATCTTAACAAGACTTAAAATCTTAAAATCCAGGGAACCAAACTAATATTTAGTTTCTTATTTTCCGCACGTCCAAAGAAAATTTTCGCGCTCCCGGCCAGAGCTATCTCTTTCACACATTTACAACATATAATATGAAGATTACAAAAAATAGCGGCATTGTTTTAAAGCAATTTTCTTGTTATTATTTTGGCGAAGGAGAAGAAAAAAATCTCGAAAATTCTTCTCTATCAAAATAGAAAATGTAAAAAAATAATCTTTAACTAAAACATTCTTAAGATAACAGACTGCTTTTTTTTTAATTTCCCACTCAGTGATGTTTCGTCTCCAAAATTTTTGAAAATGCTTGAACGAGCCTTTGATCCTTTGAGTAAAGCGGGCTCCTAAATACCAAATAAAATAAAATAAACTCACCGTTCCATAACAATGTGCGTCAGACTGTGACAATATACATTCAATAAGTATTCGAATCTTTTGCATGTGACAAAGCGTGTGCAGTTGTCGCAGCTGCCACGGCCGGCTGGGTCTCGCTAATAAAAATTAAAGAAGCATCTACTCAAACGAATATTGCACTGCATTCCCCCATCTCATTATCTACCAGCGAGAAAGCCTCAGTCAACGATCTACATTGGCTTCAGTGCCCAGTAACCGTTTTTACATTCCTTTAGTGAAGAAGTTGTAAAAGAATGGATCCTTGAAACATTTGCTACTTACTTATTCTACACATGTACTAAATTCATGTTACTATGCTCATTACCATTACACTCGTTTCGTTTCGATTAGAATACTTAATAACCCTACTAAAGATAAGACATTCAGATGTAGTTGGCATTTAAATATAGCACCAAAATAAATTGTAAGAAAACTCTGGTGCCATCCCAATCTCAAACAAAATCTTTGAAAACAAAGCATTCGAAACGATCTTATCAGGAAACCGCTTAAGTTATGTGTCTCGACGAAAGCTATAAAAACAACATTTAACTAAACTGTATCTTGAGCCATTACGTTACGGTTATTGTTGGCAAAACTGGATATGCTAAAATGCTTACGTCATCCTCTCGATCCATGGCTATTGCTTTTTTTCACGCTTGGAGTTTATTATGCATGCGATTATTGTTTTTGAGATGAAAGACTAGATACACGCAGTTTATGCGGTAGGGAGAATCCTGTGCCTAATAAAATTCTATGAAATCTTTAATAAATGCTAGCAGACGTCCTTGCCGATAATTTTGATTATTCATGCATCCGCGTCCCACGAGCTAGAACAAAAAGCTTACACCATTGTCCGATGGTAAAGCGATAAAAACCATCTCATCAGAATAAATATTTTGTAACGTGCAGCCGAAGCGTGACCTATATGATTCAATCTATGATTTAAAGGCCAAAAATATTTCTGCCACCAACTGGGCAAGGCAAGTCCTGAACGTGCATTGCATCACAAGTTTATTTGCGGACTTGACACGATATCGAAATGCCGCATTAGAAGAACATCCGAGCAAAGCAAACTCATGGGTTTATTCACGTCACTGAACAACAATCAACAATGTTAGATTCCTCCTTTAAACAGAAATAAATCAAACTTTTTTGTAGTGGTAGGGCTCTCTTGCAGAGTCCGCCTGGGGAAGTACCACACCTTATCCAGTTATTCAACCGCCAAGCAGTAGTGTGCAAGCATTACTGTGTTCCGGATTGAAGGGCAATGTTTCCAGCGTAATTACTGGGCATACAGAGATTTAACATCTAACATCTCAAGGTGACGAGCGCAGTGCATTGCCGCGCATAGTTTTGAAGTATTGAAGTTTAAAATTCTGGGTGGCACTGAGCTGTTATGGGCAAGCGTGACGCTAAAGATCAGGTGAGCGACTTGCTCGTCTCGTCACCGAGTAACATAAAAAAAACCACGATATTTCTAAATTAAACTATCATCCGATTGGACCCTCAGGGTTCAGGGTCTATAAAGAAGAATATTAAAGGTTTATTCCCAAGGCCGCATTTTCGTTATGATCTAAGATCGTAGACTTAATTTGAAACAAATGAATGAATGAAATGAATGAATGTTTTTTGTCCTCGTGTGTCACCATTTTGTTTGACGAGCAATGCCGATGCTGTAATATCCGTTTCGTGATTGAACTCTACGAGCTGCGAAGCTGTCATAGCTTCAGAAACACATTACTTTCGTGCATAACATTCAAAGCAATGAAAGTGTGCAGTTTTCAGCGATGAACTAAGTCGAAGCAATAAAACTGCAAAAACAACGTTTAACATGATTATTATCATCGTTATTAAGGGCCTGGGGTAACCCACTGCTGCGCAAAGACCGCCAGCGGGATCTGAGCACGTGAACATTGTTTTTGTGTATTAGTAAGCACTAATTGTACGATTATTTCATGTGTTTTCAAAACATTGATAACGCAAATAGAAAAATGTGAAACAATTTTTTTGTTTTGTTAGATATGTTAGATAGATAGATAACTCTTTATTGTTCACATCAGAAATTATATGCATAATACAAAAATTTACTTAAAAACAGTGTAACAATTGGCGGCCTTATCGCTTAAAGCGATCTCTTCCAGGCAACCTTAGCATGGAGAGGATTTATAAGGAAGAGGTAAGGGACGGGGTGTGCCCTTATAAATGAATATGTAACACAGAAATAGAACAAATAGACATACTTACATAAATAATAAGACTACATACTACTTAAACATAGTAAAATAAAATATACTACTTACTAATACTACAACAATATATACATACCTAAATAATAATAATAATGATAATAATATACATAAACAATTACAATCATAGAGACAGCATAGTGAGATCAGATTATATTTTTTGTGCCCGTTTGTTACGAACTCAGAGGACAATGCCACCTAAAAGCCTGGCTGTCTGGCCTGGCAGTAATGAAACAAATGACAAAATTGTGCACCAGCGGGGCTCCAGTTAGCAGGATGGAATAATTTTACCTTATGATCGACCGGGTGATGGGGTCGATTTATTGTCCTCCCACTGTATTTCGTTTCTATCCGGTCAAATCTAGACCAATTTACAGTGACTATGGAGGCTTACACACTATGCTATAATAGCATCGTGGTTTTCTCCGGACCAAGAGACAAAAAGATCGCCTGTCCACGGAATTGCATAGCTATAGAACGTTCCCTTACAAATAAAATATAACAAAAAACAAAACGACTTCTTCAAAACCATTCATTGAAATTCGTCATATGGTCGCTATCATAATCGAGATTATCTTGGCGCCACCTGTTTAATACTTATCATTGAGGAGTTTCGGTGGCCAAAATTGCTATATGTATGCCTATAATATTTGACGAATTCCCTCAATTCCTCGTGGATCCCATTATCAGCACTGGATTTTGATAAAAAATGGGATCAATCTGGAAGTATATCCATTCAAATAAATAAAGAAATGTTTATTAAATCGGTTCATAAATGACGAAGTTCGTACTGAAGTAACAAAAATATTTTTTTTAATACAGTCGACTTGAGATTCTCTTTTTTTTTGGAGTCGGTTAAAAATGATTGCAAGCGATATCAATATTATCGTGCTTTAAAACTATACATATATGTGGTGCAATGCGAAGAGAGTTAGGAAACTATTATGTAGTAATGAGCACCTGGGTGATTAGATTCCGGAATTAACACTTTTAATCAAGTATTCCGGTCGGTTTGCCTGGATCCTGGACTTTGCTCACTTGGGTACCTCGGACATAATCTAGACGGACTGGGTGGATAAGGTCATAGTCTGGAAGAGGCCTGCTGTGTCGCACTGCTAGCCCGTATAACCCTCGTATACAGCTTCAATAGACGCATTGTTGATGGCTCCGGCGCGGCGGCGCGCTCGCTGCGGGGATTTTAAATTAAAATGCACCCGCCCTAGTTGTTATGTTAATCGAATTCAACGTTACAATTCGATCGAGAGATTAAATTGTCAGTTATAAATTTCATAACGCCGAACGTGCCCTAGCATTCTGTGAAAATGGAGTTTTCGATAAAGGGATAATACCAAATTTTGTTGCAAAGTCACGACACGAATGAGTTATGTACAATAACAACTGTATGTCATTACTCGTTGTTACCCGCGACTTCGTTCTCGTGGACATAAAAAAGTATCCTATGTCTGTCTTTGTTATATACAGTAACTCCTCTTCGAATTTTATCAAGATCCGTTCAGCCGTTTAGCCGTTATAACGCGACAAACATCCAGACAGAGGGACAAAGTTAGTCACTTTCTATAGTTCGCTAGATGTCATTGGTCCATTTTGATTGATACAGTTGTAATTTAGGGAGTTCTGAATCGCGCAAGCTAATTTTTTTCTTTGAGACGAACGTATTCATTTCCATAGCTACATTGGTCCTGTTACGACTGCGGTTATATTCCTTTGAATTATAATATTAGTTAGGATATTATGCTTGCCTACTTAACTACACCAAATCACCAACTTCAGAACTCATAACGTTGCTTATCGATCGTCGTTATTGTGACTGTTATCATCAAGTACGCTACTAACGAGAAAGATGTGCAAATAAGTAGCGCGATAAAACGAGATCCCCAGGCCCCAAGGTCGCGCCTTGCGGCACGCCGAAATAAATCGACCGTGTTTTCCAACGATCATTTGCTGTTTTTGGCCTTATATTCATAATGATACTTGTTTATTGCCATTAAAAAGATAAAAGCAGTATTTTAGTAAGTACAACAACATGAGAAACAGACTTCAATTATTTGAGGTCAACCAGAGCTGAATGTCAAAGTTAAAACAAACATAGGTCACTATAATTAACGCTTGATTAGACGTATGTATTTAAACTTTTTAGCTAAGTATTGGCGTCTTGATTACGTAAGAGTTATTTGCAATTCAACCAGGCTATGAGCTACTAACATGCCCTAATCTGTCAGATTTCAACCTTGATTTTGTACCCGAAGGGCAAATTACTGTAATAAATTTTGATTCACACGCAATGGGAGTGTCGTTGTTTTACTGGCAATTAGAAAATTAAAGTGACACCTTTAGTTCTTAGTTCCTGACACCTCGAAAGAACCGGCAAATAAAAAATCATATATCTGTTAAGGAATCTCATTAACATTGAGGTAGGTAAAGTTCCCACAAGTTTTTCTCTATAATTATAAAAGTAAACAGGAAGTGCATGTGTGCAAGTGCTACGGTAAGCTTCTATTAACAGTGGCCGGAAGGAGTTGCGTGACCGGCGGCTCTGGTCTCTGAGGCATCTAGATTGGCTTGAAAAGCCGCCGCCGCCTCATCGGTTGATGCACTTAAACAGAGTATAGATGGAAGTAGCAAAAGACTTTTGATAGATCAAGACCAAGTGCTCACCCACGCTAACTAGCGGACGCGGGCGTAAAATTTTAAACATATGGCGTACTCGCGTAGTTCTCACGTACAAAACGCAGGAGCGGGTGTAAGTAGCGAACAAGCTTGCGATTGTCACTCGCGTCAATATCGAACGTGTGCAGTCGTTGTTTTCTCTCGCGGTTTCAGTAAGTCACACGACACACCCGCGCAAACGCCTGGCGACCAACGTGGGCACGAAAACGTGCTCGCGACCGCTTGATCAACGTGCGCAAGCCCTAAGGGTCACCAAAGGATCTAAGCTTCGCAAGTCCACCTATCTTAAAAGTAATTCTTCCTCTTTTTATTCACAAGATTTATAGCAAGCACTTAGCAAGAAACTCGGACGCTAGGAATTAAAAAAAAACCTGTAAGTACACGTAACACAATATGCTCCCATATTCCATTCCTCACAGGTAAAAAAGAATACAGTTACCGAAATACCAAGCATATGCTCATTGTTTGCAAATATTTGGCAGATTGATTAAGTATAAAATATTATTGGAAAAGAAAAACTGTCAGCCTAAGCCTATACCCATACAAATGCCTCGCAAAGATTACCCTAGTTCATGTCAAAACCATCATGGCAACTTATTCAGCCCACTGCAGAGCATAAGCCTCCGCCCTTTAACACATGTTTTTTAAATCGTCGCGTTGCTGATGACCCTTTTTCAAAGCAATATGCAATGAAATGGCTTTACAAACCATTCTATAAAAACCAGTAGAAATCATGAGGCCACAAAGAGTTCTGGGGGCATTGTTTTGTTTCCACTTGGCCACCTATCAGATGACGTCACGCGTCAGCACCTTTCAATGGATCAAGTGGAGGAAAATATATCACAGTGGAATTATTGCAGACACGAGCTTATTTTATTACTATTGCGTGACTTCTGCTGGGATCCGAGGAAAATACAGCCGCTAAGAAGGCAATTTCTTCCTTAAAGCTAGATTAAATTAAATGAGGACTAAGCTCCAAGCAAATTGAGTTACAACTCATTAAGTTAAAAATATCTACGTAAGTTTTTTTACCCGACTGCCCAAGAAGGAGGTAATGTTTTTGGAATATATGTAAGTATGTATGTTTGTGTGTTCCTATATTATTACCTCCTATAGCCTAAACGGCTTGACAGATTTTGACGAGTGAGCTGTTGTTGGATTCCTCTCTTAGCCTGGAGTGACTTGGCTACATTTTGCAGTCGGGTATTTTGATTTCTTTAAATTAAATAATAATATTACCTGCACATTGGCACATCGTATATTCACGAACCGGAAGACACAGCGTAGGCAGGCCTCCCACTAGATGGGTCGACGACATTGTGAAAGTCGCGGGCAAACTGTGGATGCAAGTGGCACGTTGTCAGTCGGTGTGTCGCTCTAAGGGGAGGCCTACATTCAGCAGTGGACGTCTTTCGGCTGATGATGATGATCGAATATCTTCAGTCATGGCCAAACGAAGCCAGCGCCCTCGTTTGCGTGCGCAAATAAATACAACTAGATGGTCGCGCTACCTTGCTAAGGGCGTTTACCTTCTATATTTGTCTAAGCTCCAGCTAGACCAATTACAAGGTCGTTGCACCATAAAACAGAAAGCTCGCATTAAAAAAATATCTTGTCTCACAACCTCGCTTCACTGAATAGGTATGACATGAAGTTCATGGACGCCTTTGGGGACTGGTTCAATCCAAACACCAAGTGTGAAGTGATAGCCATAAAGTTATACGCGACAGATAACACAATAGCGTTATCGATATCAAAGATGATATCCACGAATAAGAAGTAAATGAATTCAAATCGACAATACATTACCTACTTAAAGGAGTCCGTAAAGCAAATACCAAATGTACGGCTTAACTCAAGGTCAAGAGCGTAGCCTGTCAACTATAAAAAAAAAAACATCAACAAAATTGAAAATGACTCGCACAGCTGCACACCTAACATACGAGGTAGAAGTATGGGTAACGTAATAGTAACGTTCTTGTTACTTCTTGTTTTCTTATATTGCTAAGATATAAACTTACAAAATAGCAAAGCAGGATATAACCGATCACTTTTTTCAAAACTAAATGTCCTCGACTTAATGCGCACTTTTTAATGTACTAGCTTCTTGTTAGGTAAAAGTTTTAAAAGGCGATCCTAGCCAAGAAAACAATTTAGAATTAAGATCTTGTTGCTTAGTTAGTTAACGCTGAGTTTTTACAAAAAAATAATACTTTTTTATCTTAATAAAGAACTTTTGAAATCAAAAATCAATAGTAACATTGGCAAGGTGAAGATTCTGTAATCGCGTTGCAGAGCACGGATAGTTGGAAACTGGACACAGCCTCGTCCGGGACGAAATACCAGAGCTTCGAGCGAGATCGATTGTAGGTCAGTAGATACGAAACTGCCTATTTCCCTCGAGTAAACGTAAACAATTTGCTCGTAAAAGAAACGAAATTAGCCAGTATCGCCGTTTCGGACAAGCCCAAGATGTCAGAGTGATTTAGACCAAATGCGTACCCAACCACAAGTCTTGAAAAAATCAAATAAAATGTCGGACAAAGCACATCGCCTGGAAGAGTTTGTACATTTTATGGTCGCTTAGGATTTAAAGCGGATTTTTTTCTCAGAGAAAATCTCTTAAATCCTCCGTAAGAAAACTGAGGATAAGGAAAACTTACTGCGAAACCTATGCAAGCAAGTACCTAGGTAGGTATAGCTATCTCTTTTCGTTTCGTTTGACCTAAAGACTACTTGGAACAGGTGATTAGAATCTAGAGTCTAGAGGTTGAGGCAGTTTGTTTGGATAATGTGCCCGAAATAACTTCCACTTGTTATGCAGCCTAACTTCTATTGGTTAGCAAACGGTTTATTTTTGACGGACTTTATCGATCGCCGTGGAATTCTTCCGCTCTACTTACAAATCGAAATAAAACATTTTAATCTCTAAACTTCCGATATTTTATAGTTAAGAAACAGACGCAAGATTACTTGCGTTATGTTATATTAATAACATAACATATGATTTTTTGTTCATACATGTGCGAAATTTATAAGTGGGTGAAAATTAATTAGAATAATAGACAAATGCCACACTGTTTTAGAACACTGTTAAAAATATATTTTTCATAAATGAGCCGGTTTAAAATTATAATACCTATTATTGAAAGAGAAGAAACAAACGATTATCAAACGCAGCCTATAACTTTCCGGGCATAAAGAAGAATCTAACTTCACTCGCACTCCAAAATCTGTCAATTCTTTTAGGCTACATACAGGAACTAACAAGCATACTAGTACCCCCGGAAATATTACCCTCCTTTTGGGCACGCAGCTAAAAAGTTTAAGCCATGATAATAAGCGGCTTGGTAAGAAGTATTATATGAAATGTCAGCCAACGGAACTTTCACTCGATGTGATTATGAAGCGAAACTAAAAAGATTAAAACAAAAGTGAATAGGCGCCGTTGTTAAAGAGTACTATGGAATTTTAATCAACAGAGTAATTCAATACAAAAAGAAAGCTGCATAAGACATAATAAGATTTATTGTTTGGATAGAAGTTTTTTTTATTGTTTAGGGCAATCAATCGGTACAATGGATATTGATATCTTAAAAACAATCGTAGAGCCGCAGAATTCTCACTATTATACAGGGCCCGTAGAGCTCTATTTTCTGAAGATATTTTAACTTTGGTGACAAAGCGATGGCCAAGGCAAGGTACTCGTAAAGTTGGTTTCAGCTGCGAGATTGGTTGACGTTATCGTCACCATTGCTGGTCGAACTTGGATCAGATTAGGGCCAAGGTAGAAAGGAAAGAAAAAGCGAAACGAGATTATATATGAATATAGGACTATTTGCAACAGTGTGACATGACAGAATTTTACTAATACTAGTTAACAAAGCACGGAGCACCTATTAATTTCGTGAAGACATCATACGAATAGTCAAGTAGGTACGTTTTTTTTGATACGAAAACGGTCAGTTACAGACTTACAGACTTCTTTGTTAGTAAAGTCAACAAAGGCCCGAAACATAGTATGTACCTATCTGAAGATTTATGTGATCCTATCTCGTAACTCAATGGATTCATTCATGTCTTACGAATAGTGATAATGATTTCAATTTTTTTTAAATCAGCTTTAAACCAAATAAGTGTTGCTATCCTTTTCAAACAATAATTAATATTGAAAATAATTATTGCATTATTTTAAATTGATTTAGTTATTAAAATCCTTATAAAAATACGTAGTTGTTAATATTATACTATTATAACAAAAAAATATCAATTTCGATCAATATCTTTAAATGGTCTGCATCGAAATAAAAATCATTTATGGACAGGCAAAAAAAACTATTGAGTAAATATTTACCGAGTGAACAATGCGAACAAATGCATCTGTGGAGTTTTGGCGGGAACGTGAAGAAATCATGTCGCGTCATTTTATAATTTTCCAAAACTTGTGTTATTTCGAGTGTTAATGTGTAAAAACGGTGAACTTTTACCCGTTAAGTGTTCTTGAACATGCACGCGTGTTGGTGAATGGTATAATGACGTGAAACGTGAATTTTCATGTTGTTTCCAAAACTCCATAGAAGGCTCTAGTAAAGTTTTCACCACTTTACTGGGGCATGACTTGGACTTGACCGTGACTTGATTTGCTTGCTTTTGACTGTGACTATGACTTGTATGATAATATTTAACAAAACTTGAATATATATAACCTTACTTGACACTGGCAAATGCGTAAGACGTGCGACGCCAAAATCCTCTTACGAGGAAAGAAAAAAAAAAATGCATCTGTCCGCATTTAGGTACTCGCGTATAGGTCGTATTTTTCAACCAATCTTGACGAAACTTTGATCTCAGTTCGGGCCCGAATCTCACGACCTTAATTATCATGACAACGTCTTGACCAATTTTTCTCATATTCAAATATATTCTTTAGAATTTATTAGCCAATGTTTCTGCCAATTATTATCAAAATCGGCCGGTAAACGGCGCCACAGCAAACTCCTGTTTTTGGGGGAAATATCTCTCCAATCAAAAATCGCCGACCACATTTTTTTTAAATGAAATTATAGAATTGCGGCTGTGCAAAAAGTTTGTGCTCGCGAGGTCTACTGTTCGCAGAACTACAACTATATTTTGTATTCCAATCCAATTCTAATTGAGCATAGTAAAAAAATAAATGTAGTCAGGTAGTCTTGGTACCTCGGTCGGTAGCTTGCCTTGCATGGACACCGAGCACCCGTATTTCGGTTGTCGCCCGAGGATTGACCTCTATCAAATACGTAGAGACTGGAACGGTGATTAAGGCTAGGTTAACTAACAACATTGTTGTTCAAAGCTTTGTTTGTGGCTTTAGTGCTTTCTCTTAACCAAACTTCAGAGTAACTTTCTACAAGATTAGCTACACCCACACCTACGCTTAGTACTTAAGCTTCGAAACTATTCAGGTTCACCATTGACGGATACGTCAAGGAGGACGATTCTAACTAATATTATAATTCAGAGGAATATAGCCGCAGTCGTATCAGGACCAATAAAGCTTCGAGGTATGAAAATGAATACGTTCGTCTCGAGGCGAAAACTTCGCTGGCGCGATTCAGAACTCCCTACATTACAACTGTCAGTCCATTAAAACGTCAAAAAATACACAAAAATGGATTAACACCATCTAGCGAACTATATGAAGTAGCTTTGTTTCTCTGTCTGGATGTTTGTAGCGTTATTACAGCTAAACGGCTAACATTCATACAACTGCCGATTTGCTCCCTTAGACTCAGAGACCTTAGCTTCGCTCGGTCAAATAAATTCACGGATAATAGATAAGTTACTTCTAGCTTCCATTGAACTTCATCAGGGTTTTTCGTTTTACCCAAATACGAATAAATTTAGTTTGAAGAACTGGCGCGTTACAAAAGGGTTTTTGTGTTTTCTTGCGTAATAATTGACTTTACTCACGCTAGTACCCTCCTAAAGGTAGTCGCATTCAACCGTGCTATCAATCACCGCTACTAGCGCAGTTACTACTTGTTTGTAAACACAAAACATGGGGATGTTTTGCCTCTTCTCGAAATTGTCTTACCATTTACAAGTTTTAAACTATAACTTTTGTGGTTTCAAGTTCTTTAGATTCTAACATACCATTGAGCAGTAATATTTTTTCATTTTTTTATTTATTTATTGAGGCTTCACATTTATAATAACATTAATTCTAACACCATAATCTTACACTAAATTTAAACAAAATGCGTTATATATCTAAGGAAGCACAGCATGCATTAATATTTCTTAATTTTTTGAAAAATTAAGGAATATTAATTATTCCTTATTTCCTTGATTTTTTTAAATATTGGTGCAATTGGCACATAACTCAAACGAAAGTTAATTTCCCACCCAGCAAAAAGGAACAGCCTCCTGTTCCTGATCGTGATAGTGATCGTGCGCGAGCGGGACCACGCATGGTGCAAGTAAGTCGGTATGAGCGGGATAGCATGGTATCACAATCAGATTCACGAACGTTCACAGGTTTGCTCTATCCAATTTATTTGACTAAGCCAACTTCGCTCTAGAGGAGTGAAGTTGGTATATTTTGTTAGTTACTTAGTTAACCAAAATTTGGAGAGAGAGAGACCATCAGTCAGACGTAAGGTCAAGGGTTGGAGTTTTTGGCGGGAACGTGAAGAAATCATGTCGCGTCATTATATTATTTTCCATTACTTGTGTTATTTCGAGTGTTAATGTGTAAAAACTGTGAATTTTTACCCGTTAAGTGTTCGTGAACATGCACGAGTGTTGGTGAATGGTATAATGTCGTGAAACGTGAATTTTCGTGTTGTTTCCAAAACTCCATAGAAGGCTCTAGTAAAGTTTTCACCACTTTACTGGGGCATGACTAGGACTTGACCATGACTTGCTTTGCTCTACTTTGACAGTGACTATGACTTGTTTGATTATATCTAACTAAACTTGAGAATAAATATGTATACTTGACACTGGCAAATGCATAAGACGTGCGACGCCAAAACCCTCTTAGGAGGAAAAAGAAAAAAAAAAAAAAAAAAAGGTCAAGGCAGTGCTCGGGTCAGATCGTACAACAACGGATATAATGGTGTGCTAAAGAAAATGCCTATATCAATCCATTTATAGGCTATGCTTCGCCAGTGGATCGATGAAGGCCAAAATGATGGTTATAAATTTTTAATTAAGCGCTATTTGTCCTACTAAACGTCTCTCCAATAAAGCTCAGTCCTCTATGTCTGTCCTTCAGGAGTGACGTCATTGTGGGTAAAGGAATACCGCTCTCAAGGCTACGTATTGTACTTCATAGCGATAAAAATGCGGCGCAGTACCGACTACTATACTTACATAGCATTTTCGCAGTTTTGCCAATAACGAGGCAGGGAATGTTTAGTTGGGTATAGAAACACAATGGTGGAGTATTCAGTAAATGGCTTTGAAATCTGAGTATAATTGAATTGGGTTGTAGTCTCTAGGTTGTAATCGAAGTACATTCCATCACCATGTTTCAGCGTGTCACCGCAAGGTCAGACGCGCCCACATTTCATAAAATGGATACATCCCGCGTTTTTAGCAGAATATCCTTGTCTACCCGCTTTATTTTTCGTTTTGGTTACTATTTCACTTATTAACATCGATTAAATCATGAATAGGTAACGGAGGGGCACAGAAAAGGAGTTTCTTTACATCATTAGGTGCAGTCATAATATTGTAGTTTGGAGGTCAACAGGTAAAACTTCTTGCGATCTCTGCTGCGTTCTTTAGATGGTAGCTCAGCCCACTCCTTCAGTCATTTCATTCTGCCTGGGCGTCTTCCCAGAATTCTGCCGTAAGGGATAAAGCGTGGGAATCTAAGAAAAGAGTATTAGTTAGTTCTTATTGTGAAGTATATAATATTTTACGTGTTTATAAGTGACCTGGTTTTTCTGCTCTTAATAACGATACGGATTTGCGAGCTCGACCTTGAGTAAGGTAAGTAGCGGGTCGCCGCCAAAATTTTATGGAATCATGGAATTTTGCGTGGATCTCGTTGTTATGACACGCGGTAACTTGATATTTTTACAATGATTTGCAAGTTTTTAACTTCTTTATTCTTGGATTCGGACTGGCAGGCTTGGATGGGAATGGAAGGCAGTTGAAAAAACGTAATTTATTTAACGATACGTTAAAGAACGAGTCAGTGTAATAATAGTGTAATAACGTTTGTGATATTATTTTGTTTACTCTACTAAAACCGTAGACAGAGAAAGCAATAGACGAATGTCTCATACCCACGAAAAAAAATAATTGAAAATTAAGTATAGGTAAAAAAAAAATGAAAATAAAAAAGAAAGGACAAAGTTATAATATTTCTATGCCGTAACGTATTTTCAGTTTTCTCAAGGGCAAATCCACTGCATCCTGATTGGTCAAAAATTGGTAATGATAATCGTGATTGGTAGATACAAATAAGAAAGAAAGAAAGAAAATATTTCCATTTTGCAACAGTAACACTAATAACATTGAAGAGTAGGCAGGTTTAATGTTTTGTCTCATGTGCGGCTAATCGACGTTATACCTATACTTTCAAAAACTGAAATGATAGAAGCGGTTAATAAATTCTAACACATGGCGAGGATACCCGAAAAACAGGATGAGAGCAAGGTCTCTGCCCGGCTGACTCTCTGACTACATATGAATACATACATTAGAATAGTATACATGTATACAGAGATAGGTATGAACGGTACCTGATAAACCAGCTAGATACCTAGATAGAGTACGGGGCTATGGGCTGTAGTATCACATTATCACATTCCATTTTATTTATTCTGTGCCACCTAATCTTATTATCATAAATGCAAAAGAAATGTTGACTCTCTTTTTTTTCAGGATTTTTTTTTTTCAGGAATTTTGTCTGTGACTTTGCGGATGAAGCGGATCTTTATGAAAGTTGACAAAGAATTACCGTTAAGAGGATAGTCCAACCGCGAGGATTTAGCGCACTCGATATTTTAAATTGTATAGCCGTCGCTCTGTTTCTCGTGCGTGCAATAGAGAGAGTTGAATTTTCCTAACTTTTTGATGAATTAGCGTTTCGGGGGTAGTCTGTATCACTCCTTAAACCTTGACAAAATCTTTTGTTTTTTTGTCAATGGCTCGGATAAATCATAATCTATGCCGCTTTGTTTTGTTTTTTCAAAAGATTTTTATGGTATTCTAATACAACTCACTTTAAGTGCCTATAACAACGAAGTCAGCGAAATTCAAAAAAAAGAAACAAACATACAAGCATAGTTTTCCACGAAAAAACATTTAAAAAAACATCGCTATCTCTCTTGCACGCTCTAGAAACAAAGCGACAGCTATACAATTTCAAATAACGAAAGCGCCGAAACCTCGCGGTAGGACCATCCTCTTAACTGTCTTTGGCGTTTTAAATCCGACAAATGTCTGAATGGCGAATTATAGGCCGATGCGGCAGTGATTGCGACACTGCATATTGTGTTATAATGCAGGGGCAGATGTTCTGTGGGAAAAACGAGGAACAAAAGATTTAGCACACACGTGACAAAAGCAGGAAATAATTCTGACAATGCATGTCGTAGTCCAAAAATTATAATAGGACAATGCAAGTACCGTGATTTCATAGCTATTGGAGATAACTGCAGGTACATTTAGAGGCAGAAGATATACCCCCGATTACTGAAACGTGTGTTAACTTTGACGACAGATTAAGTCTGTTGCTGCCTTTGTCATTTGCTTAGTGCCAAACAAAGACAGCATTAGAAATTAATCTGTTATCAAAGTTAACAAGCGTTTCAGTATTCGGGGGATAGATAGTTAATCTATTTTATCGACTTTTAACTTAAACGTTAAAAGTCCCTAATTTTTACAGGACTCACAGAAAAAGGATTGTTATGTTTTACTATTATGAAACGTGATTATTACTGTTTTCCTAAGTCATGACGCAACAAGGAATCCAACAACACTTCTCTCGTTAAAATCGGTCAAGCCGTTTAGGCTACAGGAGGTATACCTCAAAAAACATTACTCTGCTTGGGCAGTTGCGTAAAAGGTCAAAATAGTAGACATCTCATCAGATGGTGATTTCTGATTAGTCTCCATCTATCTATCAAAGTTAAATTTGCCAAATACCAAAGTTGCCATTTAATTTAACATATATAACTGTCAATGAAGTTGCTTACTACTATTATTAAGAGTTGTTATGTCACCACTTGCAAGGTCTGGCGAGCCTTGCAATGATGTCATGTCATGTATGGGCTATAAAATCGAATGGGGAACTCGTATTTTTAAGAGCCTTACACAAGCACAAAGGTTTTCTTACTGTTTTACCAAAATTCTGGCAGCATTTTAGTCAAAAATTCTGGCATCATTTTACAGTTTAAAATCCTGGCAGCATTGTAGAGTTCAGAATTCTGACAGCATATCAGAGTTCAAAATTTTGGGAGCATCACACTAATATTAAAAGCGAAAGTTTATGTGTAAGTATGTAAGTGTGTTTGTTCCCGTTCAACGGACGAATGGACAACGAAGAATAGATTTTAATGAAATTTGATATGTATAACAGTTTTTTTTGTATCTCTAATAATATATGGGGTGTTATTGAAAGATGCAACGATATTGAAAGGTATGTATGTACTCTTCATTATGATTTTCTTGATTGTCAAATACTACTTTCTTAAATAGTTAATACCGATACATAATACTTGTTACAAAAGAATTGGTAATTATATACTTCTTTGATAATTATCGAAATTAATACGTGCCCAAAATACAAGTTCAATCAATAAAGGTATTGGCAATTTGAAGAATTTTTTTAATTTGAAGGCTTGACAATTTGACATCACATTAGAAGAGTTCAAGTGTAATTGGGACGATGGAATGAGGTCAATTAAACTGGCCTTCTTAACACTTCAGTGGGACGGGAATGCTATAATTTGGTATTTTTGGAAGTCATTTTCAACCTTATATCACCAATTTTCAAGATATCTTCCGCAACTTCTTATTTTAATTTTAGTGTTAAAAGATTTTAATAGGCAGATCTAGGAGAGATAATACAAGGAAAATATTATGTCTCCCCCTTTCCCTCTTGTTTTTCTTAGACGGCAGTACAGTCGAGTCAGTGGTTTCTTACCGACTGCCCAAGAAAAGGTAATGTTTTTGGGGTGTTATTGTAAGTATGTGAGTATGTTTGTGTATTCCTAAAAATGGCTTGATCGATTTTGACAAGCGAGGCGTCATTCCCTTTTTGTCATAGGCTACCGTTTGCATTTGGATATTTTGTTTTTCATTTTTTATATGACTTGTTTTACCAAAATTTAAAACTAATGGTATATCCTCGATATACTATTATCCTCTCCATACTAAGGTTGCCTGGAAGAGATCGCTTTAATAGATAAGGCAGCCAGCCACGATAGTTTTAAGTCGTTTTTTTGACGTATGTAGTAGTAGTATACCTATAATTTCTGATGTAAACAATATAGAGTTGTCTATCTATCTATTTAACATAGTTTAAAAAATATATATAATGTTCTGTAGTCAGAGATTACTTAGAAACAAACAATCAAAATTAAAAAGTTTAAAATATTATGTAGTATAAGTATTCGACAGGAAACTCAACCGACTTAGTTACTAATTAATCAGACTCTAGATTGAAAATGGACTAGATATTATGAAAAAACATCTACATATAACCAAAATAGGTCAAATCCCTGTTCACGTGAGTCCACATTCCGTCCGTATCCCAGTCTCGCACATGACGTAAACCTGCGCAAAAAATATTATGCCGAACCGCCCTGTAACAGCTGAAACTGACTCTCGCCACACTAATAGGTTTTGCTTTGCACTGAAAATACATTTTTCTAATGTAACTCGACAATCTTGAGTTCCGGTGATGATACTTCTAGCGAAGGATATAGTAAAACCGAAGCAGAAATAAAAAACCAAGCAAAAATCCGTACCTGTTTACTTTTGTTGTCGATCCCGTTTGCTTTTCCGTCCTCTACGGTGCCGTTGCTCTCCTCACTCTTTTCACTTTTCACACCCTCCAACGCCATTATCGAACTGTTATTTTATTCACTATCATGCAAGAAACGTAATGGAAATGCACTGGAAATTAATTATTTTTCACACAAATTCAATACGAGCAAACACTCCCATAGACAATCGAGTAGACAGAAACAGCGACGCGCCGCAGTCCTCGACGCATCGAGCGCGAATGAAAAACGAAGCGCGATTTTGCTATGCGAGGGAGAGAGCAAGAATCGGGACCCGGGAAACGAACGTATCACTTCCCAGTCCCGAAATGATTTTATTTTTTCTGCGTTTTGATTTATTTTTGTGATGCTCCATAGCTCTACTGTCTCCACTGCACCTAAGAAGAAAAAAATATGTAGCCTGATATCACATAGAACTCTGAACTATCGAACTGGAAATTAAAATTATTATCGCTTAATATTGATGTAATGTCACAAGGTAAGGTATTTTATTGATATTTATTGCCATTTGAACGTATCGGTATTGTTACTTAGTAAAGTTACACAAATATGAATTATACTCAAAGAAGAATTTGCGATTTTTGTTTAAAGAACTATATATTGTTCTTTCAAAAACCAAGCATAACAATAACAAACTTTACCGCATTTTTTTTTGACGTT
The DNA here is from genome assembly GCA_947579745.1 of Apocheima hispidaria. Lineage (NCBI taxonomy): Eukaryota > Metazoa > Arthropoda > Insecta > Lepidoptera > Geometridae > Apocheima > Apocheima hispidaria. The sequence goes on along the minus strand of OX388168.1, from coordinate 5,043,599 downwards.
GACAAACGTGTTCTACATGACAGCAGAGTGACCATAGACACCGGAATATGATCTTATTCTAGAGCCAGAAGCGGTATTATGAAAGACCTCCGAGCTCCGAGAGACTATCTCTATGATAAACTCAAGTACAAAAAACAGTCAACAGATGGCGCAAAGGCCAAATTTCCACAACAAACCATTTCTAAAGTTGAATAGGAGAGCCACTAACGTAGTTTCTGAGTTGATTGCCTATTGGAATACATACATAGATAATAGGATAGCGATAGTGATAGTGCGCGAGCGGGACCGCTCATAGTGGAACTAAGTTGGTACGAGCGCGATGGCATGCTCACGCAATCAGAATCACGACCGTTTCAAAGTTAGAGGATAAAGCCCGCTATATTATATTTTACGCAAAATAAGACAACTTTATTTACATAGGTATGTACAATATTTAATATTATGAGCTAAGATAAATTATAATTATCTTGATCGAACAAATAAAATTAAAATACGGTGCGCAAAAAATATTCTCTCCGGCGGGGAATCGAACCCCGGTCTCCCGCGTGACAGGCGGGGATACTTACCACTATACTACCGAAGACTTACTAAGATTGTCAAAATTATTGATCACAATGCAGTAATAAGAATTATTTTTTCATCATATCGGTAAGCGATAAATTATTATTATCATAGCAATGCAATAATTTTAGAAAAGGCGGATAGTTCGGTCGACGCGGCAAAAGTTGAAACAAATAATGCCAAGTTCAGTTTAGCTTTCGAGTTGTGTAGTGAAAAATGAAATAAGAGCCGCGAACAGTTTAATAATTGAATTTATACATTTTAAGGGATTTCAGAGTAATCAGATTTAATGGTATACTTTCAACATCAAAAATTCAAAGCCCTATGTCTAGGTATTTTTTTAACGAGCGATGCGGAGGTCTCCAAGGCTACAAATTGGCGTTTGTATGTAAGTTTGTCTGACAATAACACGCGAACTGATCTTCATGAAAGATTGAAGTAGCCATTACAATTTCAAAGTTTCGATGATGAGCAAAATCAGTCCAGCTGGCCTAGCACGGGCGCCGGGATAGTATTTTGGCCACCATATTTATCCCGCGAGAACGAGACGGATGTATCCATATTCTAGCTATTGTAATCTAATGTTAATGCTAATGTTTCTAGCTTATTGTAATTGTGTATATGTATGTATGTATATTATTGTTATTATTTAGGTATGTATATATTGTTGTAGTATTAGTAAGTAAGTAATATATTTTTGTTATTTTACTATGTTTAAGTAGTATGTAGTCTTATTATGTAAGTATGTCTATTTTTTCTGTTTGTGCGTTACATATTCCTTAATAAGGGCACACCCCGTCCCTTACCTCTTCCTTATAAATCCTCTCCATGCTATGGTTGCCTGGAACAGATCGCTTTAAGCGATAAGGCCGCCAATTGTTACACTAGTTTTAAGTAGATTTTTGTATTATGCATGTAATTTCTGGTGTGAACGATAAAGAGTTATCTATTTATCTATCTATCTAGCTCTAACACGTTGACGCGAAGACAAAATGGGTGGACATTCTATTTATCTGTGGGTGGACATAACTTTATCCCGGCGCGCGGCGCTCGGTCTAGGCCAGCAGGGAGTTATAAAGGTCGCGAGGCGTCAGTTCGGTGCGTACTTCTAGTTTATGCTAGGTATTGATTGGTAGACGGTAAATACACACAAAATCAACAAGCTTAGGTTCCTGTTATAGAGATAAGGTTTTTATCTGATAGAGCATTTGTTACCGAGTAAAGCTAACAGTATAATCGATCCAATGAAACCTCAGTTTTGTTTGTGCCACTTTCATGTAAAAAACGAATTGTTAGTTATTTATGTATCTAGCTGCTACCCGCGACTGCGTTCGCGTAGACCTAAACAAACAAAAAATAGGTCAATACGTCCACAACCATTTAGCTGTGATAACGCCACAAATACCCAGACGAGAGACAGAGAGTCAGAGTTACTTTGGCATTATATTAATATTAGTTAGGAGCGAGATGGGCCTATAATTCTTCAGTAAGGTGTTATCACCTTTTTTGACGAACGGCACCACGACACTGCTGTGCCGTGCTTCTGGTGTAGTACCCTCCAGTTTGACGGAATTGAATAACTTCTGGAGGACTAAAAGTACCGGTTTTCCACCCGCTCTCAGAAGCTCGGTCGTTATTCCGTCTTCACCCGGTGCCTTGTTGTTCTGAGAGCCATATTAATCTCGTGCAAGCTGATGTCTGGGATGTCCTCGGTGTAGTGTCGGGTCAGTTCGGCTCAGGGGCGCTAGTCTCGTCTAATTGAGTTCTTAGAATTAGCATATATCTAATTTGTATAATTTCTTTGATGATAAATATCTTTTCTAAGCATCTGGCTTCTGTCATTAAATATTTATACATTTACTGATAGGTACTTATAAACATTTTGACATCAAGGGGGAGCTCCCCGATCGACAAACAACAAATTTTCCTGCTACATATTCCATGGTCGAATAATTTCAGTTTTTATGACTGTATTTGAATGTTATTCCGATATTGTCCTACATTTATCATAAAGCAAATATTTCCTATCAGCTAGTCGGTACATGGTAGGTAGGAAACTCATTAGTCGAATCAGAAACTAACTCGGCAGTGCACCACACGCTGACCGTTTAGTCGACACGTCCTGCTACTAATAAAATAACATTATACCAGTGAACGATAACTAATTTCAACAAAGAATTGTGAGGAGCGAGTGAACAGTGAACAGGAGATCCTGATAATCTGCAAACGTGAATGACATTTAAGTGATAGGAACATAGCAGTGACAATGATTAAAAGTAAGTCGAAATAGGTCGTCTAGCATCCATTGTTTAGTTATACATTTATATGTTGTCCTTAATATAATAGTTAATGCATATTTAATACACTTTTGGCTAAGCAATATCTATCCTTACATATTTTATTTAATACAACATTGCTCAACGGAATACGGATTCCTTTTTATCAAATTTTACAATTATTTCATCCTATCTATCCAAATATTGGTAGAGTCTAAACAGTTAACGAAAATTACAATAATTTCCATACTTTACGAAAGGTATGATTTTTACTCTCATTGTAAACTTCTATGGGGAATTGTTGTTTTGTTGTAGGTAATTATAAAGAGGATTGATGGCTAAGTTGATTTATAGGTGGTGAACTTTAATCGAGATGAAGTATTTTCACCTGTTTGTAGTAGTATTAACTACGTTTATTTTATAATGATAGAAGTATGTACCTAAGCAATTTCAATAACTCAAAGATAGATATCTAACCCCCGAATTCTGAAACGTTTGTTAACTTTGACAACAGATTAATTCTAATACTGCCTTTGCCTGGCACTAAGCAACTGACAAAGGCAGCAATAGACTTACCCCCGAATACTGAAACGTTTGTTAACTTTGACGACAGATTAAGTCTATTGCTGCCTTTGTCATTTGCTTAGTGCCAGACAAAGGCACTATTAGAATTAATATATTGTCAAAGTTAACAAACGTTTCAATATTCGGGGGTTAATCTATCGCCAAAGTTAACAAACGTTTCAGTATTCGGGGGTAAGTCTACTAAGTATCTATACGGGGTGTTACTGAAAGAAAAAAATTCCATACATTTTGTCCAGTGTCATTGACATTTTTCTATGGAACAGCTGTTTTTTTTTGCGGTTTCATGGTTGGTCCCATAGTAAACGTTGTTCATAATTACGTGTACATACGGACCTTTCAATATTGCTGCACCTTTCAGTATCACCTTGTATAACTACAAAATATACTGGATAAAATTATTCAAAGTTATATCAAGTCTTTATTTACTTACTTATTTCCATAATGAATATGCAATGATATCGTAAATGGATAAATAGTATAATGTATATATAAATTCATATATATATGTACAAATTTATGCTATACTTGCAACGTACCGTGGTTTTTCCCGCTACCATTATTTTTTTCTACAATAAAAATCCAATAATTCACACTAATATTACAAATGCGAAAGTTTGTGTGTAAGTATGTAAGTAGGTAATTGTGTATGTGTGTTTGTTCCCGTTCAACTCCGTAACGGCTGGACGGATTTGGATGAAACTTGGTATGGAGGTAGCTTATTCCCTGGATTAACACATAGGCTTGCTTACTTTTCATCCCGAAAAATTTAACCATTCCTGTAGAGTAGCGGGTGAAACCTCGGGGCGCAGCTAGTCTATGATATAATTAAAGGTATATGCTATCACTCACAGGCTATCGCTATAACCAAAATCCATTCAGTCTTTAAGTAGATGAGTAGAAACGAACATACTAACCCACACACAAACATTTGCACTTACAATATGAGTGACGTGGTCGTAGAAGTATATATAGACATAAAAGTAAGTATAGTTTTTGTATTTTTTCTCTTTCCTCCTGAGAGGATTTTGGCGTCGCACGACTTATGCATTTGCCAGTGTCAAGTATACTCATATATTTTCAAGTTTTGTTAAATAATATCAAACAAGTCTTAGTCACAGTCAAAGTCGAGCAAAGCAAGTCACGGTCAAGTCCTAGTCATGCCCCAGTAAAGTGGTGAAAACTTTACTAGAGCTTTCTATGGAGTTTTGGAAACAACACGAAAATTCACGGTTCACGACATTATACCATTCACCAACACTCGTGCATGTTCACGAACACTTAACGGGTAAAAATTCACAGTTTTTACACATTAACACTCGAAATAACACAAGTAATGGAAAATAATAAAATGACGCGACATGATTTCTTCACGTTCCCGCCAAAACTCGTAAGTATAGTTCTACATAATCAGTAATATTCTTTTTTTTTATTGACTTTGATTTTCTGTTTTGATTTCATTGCAAAATGTTTTAGTAGATTTGAATGTAGAGTCAGTAACGTTTTGGTTGAAAGTATACTGTATAGTTGCTTATTTTTGTAAATGAAGTTTTTTTTTTTCGTTTATGGTTACAGAAATATTACAATAAGTTGTTAATTATTGCCTTAAAACCTATATTAGGTTTATCTAGACAATTAGTTCTCGATAATATTAAAACAAGAAATAGAATTGAATAAGTATAATATACATAATGTTATACAGCAGTATGGAAAATATATATTAGTTAAGAAAATCTAGTATGACCACAGACCTTAATACACTAGACGTTCGCGAATTATATACCTTCGCGTTCTCGTATAGAGTTTAAAATAAAGAATGTTTCCTAAAAGTTCATTTACATTGAGCTCTGATCATAACTATTCAATAATGAAACAGTAATTGCATTCAATTGATGTCAAGTCAGATCAAGGTCCGAAGCAAGAAGATATATACGTCTATATCTATATTGATAGATACTATCATCATCGCAGTAGATCTGAAGAGTCATATACAGGGTTAAAAGGAAAGGGTGTGCTAAGCCGAAAAGTGCCCATAGTACTCATAGTTATGAACAACGTTTACTATGGGACCAACACTGAAATCGAAAAAAAAAAGATGGAAATGTCAATGACATTCGAAAAAAATTATGGAACAGCTGTTTGTTTTTCTCGATTTAATGGTTAGCCCCATAGTAAAAGATGATCACAATTTTGGGTACTATGAGCCCCTTTCAGCTTAGCACACCCTTTCCTTATAACCCTGTATAGAACTCTAGATTTACCAAAGCAGTAGGAAGCAGTCAGTAGTAAGTGCGACGTTAGTTCTCAATAGATGACCGTTTCACTCGACTGCCCAAGAAGGAGAGTAATGTTTTTGTATATAACCATTTATGTAATTAATCGTTTTTACCCGCTACTTCGTTCGCGTGGACATAAAAAAAGTGATATACAGTAACTCCTTATCAAATTTTATCATGATCCGTTCAGCCGTGATAACGCGACAAACATCCACACAGCGAGACAATGTCACTTCCTATAGTTGGCTAGATGGCGTTGATCAATTTTTGTGCATGTTTTGACGCTTTGTATGGACTGACTGTAATTTAGGAAGTGCTGAATCGCGCAAGCGAAGTTTTTTTCTCGAGACTAACGTATTCATTTTCATACCTCGAAGCTTTATACGTCCCGATACGATTGCGGCTATACTCTGAATTACAATATTAGTTAGGATTAGGATGGATGTTTGCGTCTTACTATATCACCTCATGTAGCCAGGACCCGTACCGTGAGGTGCTTATTGCGATGATTGTTAGGTTCAGCCGACGACGCTGCGCGACAACAACTTATCACGCGGGATACGGTTCGTGGTCACGCAGCGTCCTCGGCTGAACCTAACAATTATCGCGATAAGCACCTCATGGTACGGGCCCTGAGCTTTCCGGACTGTAAGACTATATTTTAAAGTCGAATTTAACTAGTAGTTCGCGCCGAACTGAGACCTCGCGACCCCTATATCTTCACAACCCCTGGACCGATTCAGCTCATATTCAAACTTAAAAATTGTATTGAAAAAAACTACTTGCCTACAAAATTTAATGAAGATCGGATCAACGGTTCGCAAGTAGTCATCGGACAAATATACACACAAACATACATAAAAATGCCGATTTGTCCCAGTAAACTCTGAGACCTTCGCTTCGCTCGGTCAAATATTTACTTATTGCTTGTAAACAACGCCTAGTTGATTAGCACTATTGCATTGCAAACTGTCCGCAAGGTGACACTATACAGGATTATAAAGATAGGGTATGCTAAGCCGAAAGGGGCTCATAGTACTCATGATTGTGAACAACTTTTACTATGGGACCAAGTTTGACATGTTTCTATGGAACAGCTGTTATTTTTTTCTCTATGGGGTTGGTCCCATAGTAAAAGTTGTTCACAATCATGAGTACTATGAGCCCCTTCCGGCTTAGCATACCCGTTCCTAATAACCCTGTATTTATGTATATCTACGCAAATGATTACGGCTAATGGGTAGAGCAATTCAAATACTCAACAACATTGTGTTATTCTACTCTTGCTTTATTAGTATGACATTGTTTTTAAGCATTGATAATGAAGCCAGTTGATTGAGCATGCAGACAAATTCTCTTTGTAAAAAAACAAACATACTGGGCCGGGCGCGATATCCGATGTAATTGGCGAGAGTATTCTATTGTGGTTAATATTTTCGTGAGGGAGATATACGTACGAACTGTCAGCTGGTTTTATGGGCTGTTTCAAATCAACTTTTAACACAGCAGAGAAATATTTTTGACTATCTTTCACTTTTATTTGACTTCTAAACACGTGTCTTTTGTTTCTCCTGCCCTAACCACACAACTTCTTTCAAAATATCAAGTCAAAACAATCTAAGTTTCAATACGTATTTAAAAGTATGTACATTACATTTCTCCCAAAAGACTGTCTAGAATTTGTTTGTCCTTCATAATTGTTAAATTATATGATCGGTATACGTTTTCATGTGAATATTTTAATATCATGCGTATCACCTATTTCGCTAAATTAATTGACCGAGCGAAGCGAAGGTCTCAGAGTTTACTGGGACAAATCGGCATTCGTATGTATGTTTGTCTGTTTGTGTGTATATTTGTCCGATGATAACTTGCAAACCGTTGATCCGATCTTCATGAAATTTTGTAGGCAAGTAGTTCATTTCAATACAATTTTTAAATTCAAATATGAGCAAAAGCGGTCCAGGGGTTGTGAAGATATAGGGATTGCGAGGTCTCAGTTCGCCGCGAACTACTAGTAGTATCATATTAGACACATACTACTTTTGGAAAGTAGCCTAGTACGTAACCAAATTTGTGCTCTTTGTTTTTTTTTTGTTGTTTGTGCTATGAAATAAATAAATAAAAAGAGACAGCGAATATAATATCTATAATATCAAAGCATATTTTTGCGGATATTTGGATCGCATGTATTGATGAATGTACTCTCGCACTTTTCACAGACTGCGACTGAAGCAAAGTGAGCGCCGGCGCTCACTTTAAAGTCTTCTAAATTCTCTTACTTGGGCCTGTCCGTTAATTTTACTTTTCTATCTAAAGCAAAAATATCATAAAATGCATAATAGGTGGGTTATGTCATTCAATGCAAGCGTAATCGTTGTGGGTAAGTACAGTGCCATAAGACAATTTATTAATTATGCCTATTATATGATAGCCTGATAACAATGATAACACGTCACGAAGACACCCATTAAGATGGCCCATCTATCTCAGTCTTCTGCAAAACATCTCGGAAACAAGACGTGCGCACGCACACCCATTCCTCAGTTTTACGTAAGGAACGTGAGTACAGAAAATCATATATTTATTTTTAGGCATTATTTAATCAGTATAGAGCAACTCGTAGAGTCGCCAATTGCTAAAATGGGATGATAATTAGTTTTTGAAAATACGACCATGTTGATTGTCCAGTGGATTGGATTTGACCTATGACGCTCTAGCGTCCGTTATCAATTTGACGTTGGGATGGGTATTTCGTCAACTGGTCATTGTTCAATTTATTATATAACGTTGTTCCTGTAAAGAGGCATCCTTTTAAGGCTACGATTAGGGTATATTTTTGAAATAAGTAATACAGCCATGTCAATTAAATCGGTCATCGCATCTAAAATAAATAACGTTGACATAAGATTTCGTCACCCTTCGAAGTGATGTATCTAAACCGAAAATATTTTTAGATAGAAATCCTGTATTTTATCTAGAATTATAGTTTTTTTATTTTTTTTTATTATAGAAACCAAAAAATATTTATAAAAGTATCTAACCGACCCCCGAAAAGGCATGTATTTGGGACAACTTGAATCCTCTTTTTTAGATGAAAACAGACCAATGAAGATGGTTTACATTTTCTCATGTCTTCATTAAGTCCTTAACAGTAGTAGTTCGCGGCGAACTGAGACCTCGCGACCCCTATATCTTCACAACCTCTGGACCGATTCAGCTCATATTCAAACTTAAAAATTGTATTGAAATGAATTACTTGCCTACAAAATTTCATCAAGATCGGATCAACGGTTCGCAAGTTATCGTCGGACAAATATACACACAAACATACAAACATACATACAAAAGCCGATTTGTCCCAGTAAACTCTGAGACCTTCGCATCGCTCGGTCAATTATTTAATCTGTGACTTTTTTTTCAGTAGCGCTAAGTGAAGCAATGAAGATTGGTTTCATCGGGGGCGGCCGATTGGCCTTCGCACTTGCCAATGGTTTCATATCTGCTGGTAATTTCTAAATTCACACATAAATATTTTTTAATAATGTTTTCCCTTAAACTATTCTATATTCAATTTCCTCAACTTAGTCATTGTAAATTTTAGACTTACGTATGATTTATTTCAGGTTTGGCAAAACCTGATGAAATCACTGCTAGCTGTCATCCATCTGATGTGATCAGTGCCGAAGCATTTAAGGTGAATAAGGCTGAACTTGGCTTGGCACTACCGTGTCCATTTAAAAAAAACCTAATCCTAACTAATATTATAATTCAGAGGAATATAGCCGAAGTCGTATCAGGGCCCCTATTCAGAGAAATTACATTTTTATCTCGGTCACTCTCACTCCCATTAAATTCTAAATTAGAGAGACAGTGACCGAGACAATCTCGAGCGCACAGGAATAGGGTCCCTGGACCCATAGATAAGAATGTATAATAGCGTACCTGGACCTATAAAGCTTCGAGGTTTAAAAATGAATAAGTTCGTCTCGAGGAAAAAATTTCACTTGCGCGATTCAGAACTCCCTACATTACAACTCGTCCATACAAAACGTCAAAAAATGCACAACAATGGATCATCGCCATCTAGCGAACTATAGGAAGTAACTTTGTCTCTTTGTCTGGATGTTTGTCGCGTTATTATGGCTAAACGGCTGCGGGGTAAACTTTGAAACGTTCGTGATTCTGATTGCGAGAGCATGCCATCTCGCTCGTACCAACTTAGTCGCACTATGCGCGGTCCCGCTCGCGCAACTCTCGCTATCGCTTTCAGAGTTACGGGATAAGCTCACAGATCTTGATATAAATTGATAAGGAGTTACTGTATATCACAAAGGCGGACATAGGTTAATTTTTTATGTCCACGCGAACGAAGTCGCGGGTAACATCTTGTTATTATATAAGCTCATTCACCCCTCTGAGTATTACGTTCATCGTTGTAGTGTATAAATAGATATTGGCAGCAATTCCACCGTGCACTCACTAAACTGTCTTTTACTAAATATAAACACAATATCTATCTGTTTCTTGTGTTTCTATTAGTAAAAGACAGCGCTAAGTTTAGTTTAGTGGGAATCGACGCCGTTGTCGATGTAATTACACTATAGCCTTGATTTTGTGGTCACAATTGTCAATAGAGATAAGTAGGACTGACGTTTCTTATCTATATATTTACTTTGGTTGTAATGTACTTAACTTACTTGCTGCGTAAAATAATTACACTACGACTTCCCAAACACATCGTCACTAAAACCATTTACTAAAATGAACATTTTGTTGTACCTACCTATGTACTTATTTCGTCCTATCATATCATATCATAACATAACATAATATAACATATCTTCAAAAAGTAGCCGTCATAATTGAGAAAGTAGATAGATAGATACACTCTTTATTGTTCACACCAGATCGTACATAGCTAGGACAGAAAACAAAACATTTTAACTAGTGTAATAAATGGCAGCCTTATCGCTGAAAGAGATCTCTTCCAGCCAACCTTGGGATGGAGAGGATTGTAGAAGTTGTAAATGACGGCCATAAAGTTGAAAAGTAATGGAGGTAATGAGAATTAAGTAGATACCTAAGTTATTTATTCTATGTACCATAGTTATTTATTTCTCTCTTGTATCTTGTATCCTCTTATCAAAGGCTTTCGAGCGGCGTAAAACTGGAAAATAAGGGCAGCAATCCGGCTCACATAACGAAAAATCAAGGCTCCAATATTCTTATTCTTCAATAAATACTACAGGCAGTTAATGAGGAAGGCATTACATCCCCTATTTCAAATGTTCTTGTTGCTGCTTGTTTGCTTGCGGGAGCTGGACTGCTCGGTGTATATACGCAAATCTATAATAGCACTTAGCTCTTTATTAGCATATTCGTTGGTATATTCCTTTTGTAAAGTCTTTAGTTTTTATATTCCGTTTTAGATGATAAAATATTTGTAAAATTTGATAAATGGCACGGACCCCGGAGTCCGTGGAGCAGTATTGTAAAATACAAAAAAAAAAATGTTCTTAAATCATTCCAGGGTATAGGAGCCACGGCGCTCTTCGAGAATAAATCGGTAGTGGAGCGTTCAGAGGTGGTGATTGTCTCCGTGAAGCCTGATGTGGTGGGTCCAGCGCTGAAGGAGGTCAGCGGTCTGCCGGCTGCGAAGAACAAGCTATTTATATCAGTTGCTATGGGCGTGTCTACAGCTACTATTGAAAAGGTAACCAATTAACAATAAATAAAAGAACCTAAATAATTATGTACTTTAGTGTACTGTGTTGAACTTTGTAGACTGACTTTTGCTCTCAGCTTTTGCATGTAAAAGTGAGAATGGAGTACTATTTTCATTTGTCTTCCGTACCTTAGTACCAGTGGCGGTCTTAGGTCAATGCGAGGTGCGACCGCACCGGGCGCCGTCATGTGACGAATGTGACGCCGAAGAAAACGTCTGACCACCGATAGAATAGAAACGAAATAAAATCCAACTTGACGCGCCTCAGCAGCGGTAGTGTTAGCAGTAGCGTGGGTGATGCGTCAGTGGTAGCGGTAGCGTGGGCGATGCGTCAGTGGTAGCGGTAGCGTGGGCGATGCGTCAGTGGTAGCGGTAACGTGGGCGATGCGTCAGTGGTAGCGGTAGCGTAGGCGATGCGTCAGTGGTAGCGGTAGCGTGGGCGATGCGTCAGTGGTAGCGGTAGCGTGGGCGACGTGTCATTGGTAGCGGCAGCATGGGAGACGCGCGCGCACATGGGTCTGGGGAACAGGGTCGGAAGTTTTGTTTCGACTTTCGTCTCCCTTCGTCAACCTCGCACCACCCAAAAATGTATCCAGGACCGCCACTGATACTTATGACAATAAAATTATAATGGACTCTTTTCTATGCCATCAGTCACGGTTTTATGGGTTCGAAAAATATGAATACATGTTCTTTCTCTATACGTACGAACTTCATGCGAACTCAGCGCTCTTCATTGGACAACCAGGGCCGCTAGTCTCGACTTTTCGAATTTTTGCGTCATAGCGACCGAATTCGGTCGCAAAGTGCGTAGTGAAAAGTCGAGACTAGTGCCCCTGAGCAGTTGCAGAAATATGCGTAGTGTTCTGTTTCATCTATAGGTGAATCAGAACGAGAATGTGCCCTTAAAACGTCCTTATTTATTGACAAAAATAAAATTCTCCCCACGTACGTAAATTTTACACGCCCAAAGTTCAGTCAACAAGCCGTTTATTGCTTCGATAAGACGAACAAACGAGCATCTAATATTTTAATGCCGCCGGTACACAGTAGGTATTGTTATCTCCGAATGAATATTAATTGATAAGAGTTTCGGTTTCGGTTGGAAATTAAATCGATATATGTGTATCTGTTTTACCAGTCGATATAATAAATACGACTGATGATGAGTTTTTGGGTCGCGATGGTGACGATATCGTCGACCCATCTCGCAGCTGGATGACCAACGCTCCGTTTACCCTGCCTCGGCCACCACTCTGTCACAACCTTACTCCACCTGTCGTCTCTATGTGTGTGAATTACGTATTCCAATCTTGCCTAAGAGAAAAGTATACCGCCGTCTCGTCCACACAGAAAACGTATATGGTCTGATACCCACCCCTAAACGTTATCCGATTTCAAAGAGTTTTTTTTGAATATAACATATCAAAAAAACTCTTTACACCGTGAAAAACTATAGTTGCATGTTTTTTTTTTTAATTTCACATTATTTTCGTTGTTACTTTTTGCGTCGAAAATACGATGATTAGGTAGTTGTTGTTAGACTTAGAATACCATAATTTTTTTTTGAAAAATCAAAACATAGCGGCATAGTTTATAGTTTATCCAAGCCACCAAAAACAAAAGATTGTGTTAAGATTAAGAGGGCGATAACAGACTACCCCCGAAACGCTAATTTCATCAAAAAGTTAGGAAAATTCACTGGCTCTCTCTATTGCACGCACGAGAAACAGAGCGACAGCTATACAATTTCAAATATCGAATGAGACAAAACCTCGCGCAAGGGCTACGCGAAGCCTGTTGTCACCCACGTGAGAATTACTATACTATATACAATTATACATGGTGGATTAGTTTATTTTACCATGTTTCAACTCGACAGACGAAAGAAGAAAAGGTGACGGTGACATTTTCCGCATCTAGATTCTATCAGTTCTTATAACGTTACTTTTTAATGTTTCAGGTGCTTCCCCCCGAAGCTCGCGTCATCCGAGTGATGCCCAACACCCCAGCTCTTGTCAAAGAGGGCGCTGCAGCATTATCCAGGGGCTCCAGAGCGACAGCTGAAGATGCTAAGCTAACGTTACAGCTGTTCCAGGCCGTGGGGACATGTGATGAAGTCCCGGAGTATCAAATGGATGCTGTGACGGCGTTGAGTGGCAGTGGGCCAGCATATGTGAGTTCAGATTTCGTCTAAAAATGCGTAAACATAAATAAGTAATACATTTTTATTTTTTTAACGGGCAAGTGCCTTTAAGTAAAATATATACAAAATACAACTACCTAAGCTACTTACCCCCGAATACTGAAACGTTTGTTAACTTTGGCAACAGATTAATTCTAATATTGCCTTTGTCTGACACTAAGCAAATGACAAAGACAGCAATAGACATAATCTGTCGTCAAAGTTAACAAAGGTTTCAGTATTCGGGGGTTAGCCTACTACATAAAAATAACAGTTGGATTATCCAGAGACAATTAATTCAAATGTTCAAGCTCACTGCCAGTTAGCAGCTTAAAAAAAATTAAACATATTTTAATTAATTATAAACATAGCACGTATGGTACACAGAAATAATAGGTGCTGGTTCGATTCGTAAAAGTATACTGACGAAGCAAAAACAAAAGAAACAATATTCAAATATAAAAATAAAACAATATTAAATCCTTTTAAAGAAAGGCGACCAGTGCTCAGGAAGGAGTTCGTTACAACACTTCATTTAAATATTTCAGATATACATGCTAATAGAATCTCTTGCCGACGGTGGGGTCCGGTGTGGACTACCCCGTGACTTGGCTCTTCGTCTAGCGGCGCAAACCACACTGGGATCAGCCGCCATGCTGAAGAATGGCGGGCACCCGGCCGCCATGAAGGACAATGTCACAAGCCCGGCTGGCTCCACGGCAGAGGGAACTTACCACCTGGAACAGAATGGTAGGGTCACTAACATTTTTAGAAAAAAAAACACGCGGTTTCTACTTACGCGTGGAACGCAGGTGTTTAGTTTGGGGCTCTCTTGTGAGTTCAGCGAATGCTTTATGTGTTACGCATACATATAATGTAAAAGTATTTTTATAAATTAATGTTAATGTTTGTGTATTGATTGGTTCTACGTAGGAAATTGACAATTTAAATATCAATACAAAGAAAAAATTAAACACAGAAATGATATACTCACGTAGGGCTTACTTGCATGCACATATTAGCTTAGCACTACCGTCTCATTTGGTATACAACTAACTGAAAACTTGCAAAACTTGCTAAAGGTTCAATGAGGCGTTTTCCAAAAAAAAAAAACCTGGTAATAAAAGTACCCAATAGATGGCGTTAGATGTACCTAGAGGTTTTTCTGTCACTGTCAAGACATGAAAGACAAAAAATGTACGTGTGCCTTTTTTTTTTCTCGTGTTTTTTGGCTCCACATGTGTATTTAGACAATTTCAAGTAATGTAACTATGTATTTGACTACATTTGAAATATAACAATGGTTGACACTGGCTAAATAAACAACGTTTGGAGCCAAAATTTACGATTTAAAAAATAAACATAAAATATTTCGACAGACAGGTAAAACGAAAGGACAATTACGCCATCTAGTAAGTATTTTAGAACTTTTTTTTTTTTTTTGGAAATCGCCTCATTCTATACGTTAAAAATGGCAACAAAATCATGCCATTATTTATCCAAAGTCGCGCAACAGAAATATTATTCGAAAAATGTTTTTTTTTTGGAGATGATCTTCTATTTTGATCGTATAATAATCGAATTTAGTAAGATCTACAGTTTTATTAATAGATTTTTGATTCTTTTATTTTTTTCAATGCAGGTTTCAGGGCGGCAATCATCGGAGCAGTGGCTGCGGCTGCAGATAGGTGCAAAGTAGTCAATAAACAGTTAAATAATTGATCTGTAACAAATACTTATGTGTAAAAGATCTTTGTACATAGTTATTAAGGTACCATGGACTATTTTACGTTATTAAATGTAAAAGCAAAGTTACTCTTTCAAATACTTATTTCATTTCCACGTTTTTGAGGTTTTTTCACCATTAGCACATTGATTATCACCATATAAATAATATATTAATAGGTAAGTAAGTACCTATGGTTTTCACATAAACGATTTTGAAAAAACTAGTTCTGATGCGACCGACTCGGCTATATAGATGGCGCTATTTTAAAGTAAGCGTTAAAAAGTAAACTATGGTTTCAATTTGGTTGTGAATTTTTTACGCTAAGCAAAATTAGGCTCTAAAAAATAATAATTCCCTCATTTCATTCCCCTGAAGGAAGCTTCTACTAAAGAAATCTTAATTTTTTTTTCTTCTAAGTATTGTTTTCTGGCAAGACATTATTTTACTAGCCAAAATAGATTAAAACTACTACTTTGAAAGCCTACTACCAATTGTAATAATTATGTTCTTAATGGATAAAAATGACAAGTTTTGCGTAATAATAGGTAAAATGACGAGTTATGAGTGTCATGACTTAGGCGTTCCTGCCTAAAAAACATAGGCGTCGTATTTTTGGCAATACCTTTTCCGTTCCTTAGCAATTAACACTGCCATCTAGTAAAGTTTGATGGAAGCGGCCCCGAAAAGCTTTCAAAGAACGCATTGAAGCTTTAGTTGAGTGGTGATGACTTCCATCTTTGGAGTATACTGAGAACTATTAAAGTGGCTATTCCTATTCCTAGCGTCATCTAGGAAAAGTTGCATAAATCTTATACCGGAACCAGAGACAAACTTGTGTATTTGTTTTATTTTGGTCTTTCATAATTCCCCATATTTTGACATTTTCACGTTTACCTGACGGCTTTTATTATCTGTGATTCGTTTTACAAACCGGCCAACGAGAAAATCAGAAAAAATAAACTGGTTTCTGATTGACGTTTTTTGTCTTCGTCGACCGCTTCTCAATTCTCAACGGCTCACGATTAAAATAAAATGAAACGTCACATCTCACTTGTTTAAATGGAAGAATTGAATCGAATTGGATTGCATTTAGGCTGAACCGCTGAAAGTGAATCCGAGACCTTGCACCAGTGTGTAGCCGACTATTGTATTGTGATCTGTTATCACGCCCGGTTCATCTGTTTACAATTTTGTATCGCAGTCCAATAAGTCTGCTTCTCGTATGTCGGCTTATTAGAAATATAAATAGAGTGCGTAATAGTGCGAAGGCTCCTTGTTCTCTCTAAGCGAATTTGACCTTAGATTTGCCTAAAGAAAACCAACCTACGCCAATTAATAAAACCGCCACCTACGCGGCAAAATATCACGATCTGCGTCGCTACCATGAACGAATTTATTCGAAATTTGTTCGCTCCCGCTTCGTTAATAAATACAGTGCATGTTTATTTATAAGTTGAAGTGATTGTCAGGCTCGAGTAATAGTATTCTGGGGGCTCGAATTACATATTTTTACGAATTGGTGCTGTGGTGCTGCTGTGTCTTTGTTGGTGATCAAGAGTGCGATCAAGGTTGTTCAAGAAACCTGCTACTTCAACAGTTTTTGGTAAGTAATTCTAACACTAATATTATTTATGCGAAAATAAGTGTGTATGTTTGTTCTCACTTGATTCCAACAATAGCTAAACAGATTTGGATGAGTTTGTATGGGATCAGCTTACCTGGATTAACAGTATTATTGGCAACTTTTTTTTCCTTTTGATCGCAGTTATAACCACCGGGACTTTTAAAGACCGACAATATAGATAAATATATAATAGATATAGATAATAGATAATTCTTTATTAAAAACATGAAGTATAGAAAAACAAATTAAAAAAATACAAAAATCAATTTTCATTGATTTAGCATCAAAAAATAATTTATTTCCATACAAACTTAGGTAGGCCACTTAACCCATTTTGAAGTGGAGTTTCGCAAAATCTGGTGTAATTGTTCACTTACTAGACCATTTGAGGAGTATTGGTTTCAAATTTCACGTTTCTATCATAAGCGGTTTGGTCTGCCAGTTGATTCCTAGTTCCAAGAAAAAGAGCTTGTTCTTTTTTAAAATATAATATATACATAATACACAATTATACATAATTACATAATACATACATAATTATATATCCTAATCCTAACTAATATTATAAATTCGAAAGTAATTCTGTCTATCTATCTGTCTCCTCAGCTGAATGAGCTGAGCTGAATTTTTGCATTTGCACAGAGGACATACGAGTAAGGTCAGGACTCCTTCAAGAATCTCGACAACAAGACTCCAATAGCATAACATCTGACAAAACTGGAGTGGAACAGGTATGCCAGCGACCCAAGGCCGTGCTCCGTTACTTTAAGGAGCTCAGCTGGTTTGGGTAGGCTGGCAGCGGGGTTAATGCACAAAACACCCTTAGCGGGACATCAGTGCAGGTCTTATCGCCCCCAATTAGAATTAGAATATAGATGTGAGCGAGAAAGAATTTAAATTGGTTTCTTGCCCTTCATCATCATAAATGTATTGTTATTAGCCCTTATCGATACTCTGCGGGACTTACCCCCAAGTACTGAAATGTTTGTTAACTTTGACAAGAAATTAATTCTAATACTACTTTTGTCTGGCACTAAGCAAATGACAAAGGCAGCAATAGACTTAATCTGCCGTCAAAGTTAATAAACGTTTCAGAATTTGGGGGATAGGCTTCTTATTTTACACATTGACCTATACTGTATTATTGCTTATTATATTATAGCTTGCTGCTTGCAAAATTCTGATTGTAACTTTTGGCAAGATTTTGCACACCACTCATAAAATATTGGTGTATTATAATGCTCAATATTTTGTCTATCTACTTTCTATCATGTTAACATATTTGGAATAGCATATTAGGAATCTTACGTAGCTTTTTATGTCATCTTGTTTGAGTGCTGACACTTTTTGTAGGCTACCTATGTTTGTAAAAGGCAATCGGCATAGGTTTAAACTTAGAAAGTTTTTTGACCAAGCGAAGCGTAGGTCTATGGGAACAAGTCAGTGTTTGTATGTATATTTGTTTGATGATAACTTGCATACTGTTGATCCTATTTTCATGAAATTTTGTAGGGAAGTAGTAGGAAGTAGGTTTGTAGGGAGGCTAGCTACCTTTCGTCGATGACCAAAAGTTAAATTTGCATAATATCTTCAGAGACTTGGCTGTATTGAATAAAAAATTGGCGCAGCCTGTTTATGTAGCATTGTACCTACTAAACCTTAAGTCTCTTCCCTGCGCTTTTGTCTTATTTTTTTAACTAGCTTGCCCGCACGGCTTCACCCGCATGGGCTACAGTAAATTAAACACCCCTTTTCACCTCTTGAGGGGATGATTTTTGAAAAATCCTGTAACATGCCTGTCTTTATTTTTTCCGATTAGTATAGAAACTGAGTTTCTTTTTCCATATATACAAACTTTGGGGGCCCATTTTACCCCGTTGGAGGTTGAAATTGAATAGCGCGGCAAGGTCGACTTTTCTCAAAGAAGCTTGTCAAAATAATGACACAAGCATTCTTGAGTAAATAATATTTTTCTCTTCTATGATTATAACGAAATCACTTTTAAAAAAATTAATGAAAATTAATTAATTTTAAAAATTGATGTTTTGTGATAAGATAAACTGATAGGCCATCAAACGCAGATAATTTCAGTTCATTCAAATTAGAAATTATTTAGTAGCAGAATATACTGTTTTGACTTTTTTTTTTATTATTTTAAAGCTTAACAAGCTTCAATCAATGTCAATTATTAAATGAACACAGCTCCCCTTAAGTTTATACCTACAGTCAATAAATTCTACTTAGTTAATTACCTCATAAATTGAATATTAATCAGCAAAGTCATTAAGATATATATTACCTAACAGTATCCCAACTCCGACCATGGTCCTTAACTCTGGTGGCAACGGTCATCGCGTGCCGTCCCACTCGCGCCAACTTACTCGCACCGTGCGAGCGAGCAGAATAGCAAACGAAGACCATCTCCACCAGAGTTACACGATAAGGCCCACTGTAGATGGACCGACGACATTGTGAAAGTCGCCGGCAACCGGTGGATGCAAGTGGCAAGTTGCCTGACGGAGTGGTGGTCTGTGGGTATAATAATTTATTTACAGTAGAAACTCGATTAACCGGACTAATTGTTGTCGTTAGGCATTCGGATAATCGAAAATCCGGATAATCCAATGTATGAAGCAAAGCGGTTTTGTGCATGTAGTAATGCTTTTTAACAGAGCAAAGGACCCGATATCGGTTGCCCAGTTGCTAAAAGTTCATTTTTCGGTTTCTTCATCATTTTCCGATGTATGCTATCTAACTAAAGCAATAACGAAACACGAACGAACGCGGGCAGCGATCCCGCGGGACGCTGGATGCCAGTTCCGACCCGCGGGCTTATCCCGTAACTCTGAAAGCGATAGTGATAGTGCGCGAGAGAGACCGCGCATTGTGCGACTAACTTGGTACAAGCGGGGTGGCATGCTCGCGCAATCAGAATCACGAACGTTTCAAGCCCGCCGTTCATGCTTGCATAAATTCGACTTGTAGGTTTGCGGTGGGTAGTCCGTATAACTGAGGGCCGGATAATCGAGTTTCTACTGTATTTCATTATTACGGTATTAAACCTATAACACTAACTTACTACATTACAATCAGATTAAAAAAAACAAGTATTAAACATTTAATAATAATAAAAAAAGAATATAAAAATACGTACATGTTAAAAAGTAGTCAAATTGATGAAAATACATATTAAATGTCAAATATAAGGTTTACCTTTGTTCAGCAGTAGACCTCTTCCGGCTGATGATGATGGTGATCCCAAATTGATACTAAACTTTAAACTCTCTCACATTAATCTCGATCGCCATACTCGATCTAAACTAGCATTGGCTTGGCCTAGACGGGAGAGAAAGAGTCACATACATTTGCAATTGCATTGATCTTCTTTTAAAAACTGCCTGCACTCTACGATTTTACGCTATGTTTGCCATAACCCGCAAGCTGTGAAGGCGGCTTGGAGATAGCAGATTCATCATTTCCTAAGAGGACGCTGCTGCCCGTCCTCCTTTGGTTCTGGTCGCAGTTCCAGGACGTACCCGACCCGCTTACTCACATATTATTAAGATATTAATATGAGATTTGATCAGCCTTAACATTACAGAATGGATGGCCCAGAATTAAAAGATCACAAACATTAAGCTAGTCAGTAGATTTGTCAAATGTTCGCTTGAAAATTGATGTCAAAAATAAAATATACGTAATACAAATACATAACCAAAATAATCCTTTATAACTTACCCCCGAATACTGAAACGCTTGTTAACTTTGACAACAGATTAATTCTAATGCTGCCTTTGTCTGGCGCTAAGCAAATGACAAAGGCAGCAACAGACTTAATCTAAAGTCGTCAAAGTTAACAAACGTTTCAGTATTCGGAGGTTCAGTTAGCTTTGGTTAGTGTTCATCAAACATTTAATTCACGAAATATTTTTTTTTTCTTTCTTAAAGTAGGCAGTGAGATACTTACTATGAAATTGTAGAACCTTTATACCAAGTTTCGTCATGATTAATTGAAAAATACGACGTGTTTGCGAATACACACAGACAGATCAAAACAAATTTTGCCAGTTCTGCAAAGACTTCGCTCACTCGGTCAATTTTTTTTAAGAAAAAATATATGCCTTTTTCACTTTATACACTTGCTTTACTTTTAAAGTCATGTCGCTTACGTAAAGGTGTTAGTTTTGATGACACAGTGACCACTTGTGGTAATGAAATTGCATCATTGTCTGAATGCGCTCTGTACATTTGAAGGTCGGAGTTTGGTTACTGACTAACATTTATGTTTATTTTCTAAATTGGAAAATGGCTAAAGTCATGAATGGGACTACTAATTACTTGATTATTGCTTATAAAAAATACACAAGTGATATTAATAAAAGAAAAACAAAATATCTGACTGCAAAATTTAGCGTATGTCACTCTGGACGTAATGAGGAATCCACGACACCTCACTCGTCAAAATTGGTCAAGCCGCTTAGGATAAAATATGTAATATAGGAACACACAAACGTAATCTACATAACCTAATCTTGGGCAGTCGGATAAAAAGGTAGTTTTACTACATTCATATTAAAATATTTAAATTAATTTTAAAAGTCAAATGGCTATTTATTGTACATTATAGTTATAGGTATAATTACAAGTCATTTTTAGGTATGTACTTAATCACTAAAATATCAACAAAAATACAAATATAAATAGCAAAATAATATTTTTGTCAAACGACAACAAATAAATTAAAGCAATATCAAGTACATAATATCAATGAATTACAAATACATGTCAAAAATTCAAAACGAACACATTTAACATGAAAAACACAGTCATTAGGCACAGGTACTTTGAGTAGCCTAGTCCCCTAAGCGCATTGCGCAGTATCCCTGGGCCCAACGTCCCCAACACGCTCGCGGAGTTGCCACGCTGTATGGCCAAGGAAATTTGCTGGATCAGGAATTAAATTAATTATATTTAAATTTAATTTAATTGTACATCTAAGTTTTACCTTCCTAACATATTTTTTTGTAGTTATTCTATTCTATTCTATATCTCTGAATGAATTGCACGTGTATCTGTGTTTATCTATCTGTCTTTACTGACAGAACTGCGCGTCGCAGTCAAATAATGATTTAAAAAAAATGCAAACGTAAATGCACTGAGTGAGTACACCGAGGGAATGAATTGTGTCGTACTCTGTGCCGCACAGTGTAGCGTACTGGTAACATTTCACCTTTAGGATAACCAGCAGAAAGAGTCAGCTGAATCTCACCCAAGCTCACGTGGGGAAGAGGGGAGAGTCTCGGCAAATTTCACGTAATTATTTATTTCGCAAGAAACATTGTAAAATTGCGAGAAAACTGGGTTAAATTATGTAAAACTAGTTTTTCCTCTAAAATATGGCTAAATACTACGCAATAATATTTATCGTCATTATGCGAACGCCACAAAGTAGCACAGTTTGTTCGCTTTTTTCACTGTGATTCTTAACTACGTTCTTAGTAGTCTTAAATGTCTTAAATAAAAATAATGAAATAAATTATGTTTTTTAAATAAATCCAACGCAATCTATCATAGATTAACGTATTTACAAAAAAAATACGCATGTTGAAAAATCTCACATGAGAATTTTGCTCTCGAACCAAATCTCACGACATCTCACTAAGAGGAGAGGCGGTCGAAATCTCGCCATAATCGCCTCACGTAATTAATGGCGAGAGGGTCATCGCCACGCGCTTTCTCTGAAGAATCCAAGCTTAAAAATCCTTTCCGTTATACAGGTACAGTACCAGCTGTCTGAAGCTGAACCCATCATCTTCAACATGGTCTGAAGAAACCCAAAGATATATTTTGAGAAAAGTCGAAGCAAAATCAGTCAAGATAAGGAAATCAAGCGCACTGCTCTGCTACAAGTCGAGGATGGATGAAAGCGATGTCATTATATCTTCTACGGAAATTATAAAAGGTAAGATTAGAAAATATTAATATATTTACTATTGGTTATCCAGTGTGTCCTGACATCGGTGTCCGAGCCGAAAACACGTACTACTTTAACTTTACCAACATTGATGTACCAACCATCTAATCGCGAAAAAGCTTATTAGCTGTTCCATAGAACAATATCATTCACGCTCAATACATGAAACATCATTAACACCATGAAAATCTTGAGAAAAAAACAACAGATTTTTTTGTGGAAAAAAAGAAGTTTTTTTTCTTTTTCATGGTTGGTCCCGTCCCGTAGTAACGGTTGGTCAGAATTACTTATTGCTGTTTTCGGCTCGGACACCGATGACCGGACACTGTATGTAGTTACTGGTACAGATAGATCTTCATTTGAGTTCTGAGTATACGCCGTTTTTGATTGCCGAACTGAATGATGAATAGAACTATTCATCATTCAGTTCGGCTGCACCAGTCTCATAGATAGTGGAAATAGTGAGATGCACCACAGGGCCTATTCGGAGATATGACAGATCGATGTCGATTTCGAGATTCCAATCTCGACTGCTTCTCGTCTCGATTGCCTCCGACCACTTGACGTATCTCGTACGCTAGCCATCGTGATTATCTCGAAAAATAGCGTTGAGAGTAAGAAATCTTGATGTTCGACATTTTTTGACGAGATTGAATCTTTTTAGAATAAGGCTGGACCCCTATTCTAAAAAGATTCATCAGCATGCAAAACTAAAGGCGCCCCAAGGCCCAAGGCCCTTAATTTGCATACTATTGTATACAAAAGGTTATTATTTTTGACTTGTAGATGAATATTTACCAATAAATAACTTTGACTTCGACTTTGCTACACCAAATTCAGTTGCCGTCCACGTTGGCGGGTGCAGTACATGTGAACTAGTGATGAGTATGCAACTATAAAGACGTTACACTGTGTCATCATCATCATGATTACTCTATCATAGTCAACTGCTGAACATAGGCCTCTCTCAAGGCACGCCACTCAGCCCGATCTTCGGCTTTTCGATTCCAACCACTAGATGTCCTAGGTACACCCCATCGAGGAACAGGGCTTCTACGTTACGCTTGCAGAATCATAGTCTGTACTGGTGGAACACGTCTTTTACACTGTGCGATGGACTGCAACTGACAAACAAGGGTCCAAATGGAAAACCCACTTTACGTCCAAGAGCATCCCGAATTGTTATAAAAAGTACCTAAATATATGAATACAACCTTCAAAATTGTATGAATCGAATACTCTCCGACCATGAGTCACATACTTGTTTAAACCTTATCAATGCAGTTTAATTCGCATTTCGATAGCTAAATCTGGCTCGAAATAAAGAGATAAACCTTGTTACCTTCGCCAAGGGAACTAATATTTAATCTGTGGCCAAGGTCCACAGGTCCATGTAACATTGATCGGATCGGCCCGTAGGCGTTCCAAATGACCAGAACGGACTTATGCCTAAGATATCACCAATCTTATCTATACTACGTAAAAAGCAGTATTCATATAAATATTGGTTTTAGCTAGGTCTTTCCGCCCACAAGGATGTTTATTCCTTACCAGTGTGGTTCTCCATACGGCAATTGCCGTATTATACGGTTTTTAGGCACGCTGCGCTTCACATATACGGTATACGGCAGCACTTCTAAAGCCGTATAATATTTCTATGAAATATATGGCAATCCACGAAAGAGTTATCAAAAACTGCAATTACATTTTATTTTTGCACCAAGTTCCCGGAATTCCACGTTGATCAACAAAGAGTCAGAGTTCTAAGTTTTCTGCGAAGGGATGAACCCTTAAATGAACGAGCGACGTTATGGGACTGCCTTAGAGGCGGAGAGCGGCGTGGTGGGAAGCGTTGTATGATAGGAGTTACAATGCGCGCCGTAGTGGGACTGAAGTATAGGCGCAGAGCGACATCATGGGAAGCGGCGTAGAGGGAACAATTCCTTGGCACAACACTCTTCCTTACACATAACAAGAAGTACAGGGCTGCACTCCAAATCCAGATCGCTGACGTTGCTGAAAAAACTGCCCCGATGAAGTGGGACGGAGCAAATTTGCCGAATCTTAGAGGAGCTATGGGCCAAGGCCACCAATGACTGACTGACTGACTGAACAAATATGAGTGATGGGCGCATAAAATTAAATTTTTCGTGCTTTACGAGGACCTTCCATAGGCCTAGGGCAGTATCAAATCCGCCCCTGCAAAGAGAACGTTGCTACTCACCCTCCGGTGATTTTTTGTCGCAGTTCTACGTCGTACTCGGGTCTGTCAGTCAGTGGAGTTCTATCAGGTGGATTATTATCATCTCATCATCACAGTCACATGTATCTATAACAATCCGAGCAAAAAACATTCGAATTTGCATAACAATGCTACAATACCGACTACCGATACAAAATGTCAATCGCAATGAACAAGTGTAGTATGAAGGTCAGGGCTTGGGACTAGTGATGCGACGCTAATACGCGGAACAAGGTTATCAGCTCGGATCAGAAAACGAGGGAGATGTGGTAAGCTGGCATAGAGGTGCGAACGAATGGGTGGTTCCGTCTTCATCCCAGCGGTCACATCCCATTTCTTGACAAATCCCAAACACGTATTACCAGCTCCACCCACACAAAAATTTATATTTTTTTCTTAAATCGCCCAAGTGCTATTCTTGGCTCATCCCACGGCAAAGGTGACAATGTGTACTATAAGGTTGTTGCTATTATTGTCATAGGCTACATTTTGCAGTCGGGGTTTTTTGTTTTTCGTTTCATAATAATACTTGTTAACCTCATCACCCAGAAGTCATAAGTTTAGTTTTTAGTCGTCCGGAACGTGAAGAAGTGATGTTGTGTCACTGTATTATTTTCTGAAACTTGTGTTATTGCTGTGGAATTAATGTCGTGAAACGTGATTTTTTGTTCTATGGAGTTTGTTTCCAAAAATCCATAGAAATCTCTAGTAAAGTCTCCACCACTTTTCTAGGGCATGACTTGGATATGACCGTGACTTACTTTCCTTGACTTGGAATATGAGACGTGTTTTAACTTTGAAATATTTTTCCTTACTAGAAATATTACAATAGGACACAACGTGTGAAGCCAAAAAAAGGAAGAAAATATATATCTTTAAATATCAAATCTAAATTCGTGCTCAAGTCAATAAGTTATGAAAAACGAAAGTACCACCGTCCAGCGGCCTTCACCTTCGCTACACATAATACATACACTCGATATAAGTGGATTTATGACGTCAGTTGTGACGTACACATACAATACTGCAGTTCAAGTGGATAGGTAAATATTTGCACTCCATAGAGGCGTAACTTATGGTCTATTACGTCAGTGAGGACCGCCGGAAGTTACTTGCAAGGCTTTGGTTAGCTATTCATTAACATTCATGCTTCGTTATCCCGATGCTGGGAATAGTCATTTGTCTGACCCCGGTCTTGTGATAGTCGAGAATAGGATACTTCGCGTTGACATAGAATCATCGAGTTTGACAAGAAGCGAGGTCTTACAGCACAAGTAATGGAAAAAATCGTTGAAAATGAAAATGTATTTATTGCAGTTAATTTGGTCATATAAAAAAAAATGCGATTACAAACTTAAATTTGTAGTTGGAGAATTGGCCATGACGTATATCCATGTATGGGAGAACATTTTTTCAACTACAAAGTTTGTCCTTCAGTCCAATTTATCTTTTCATTAGTTCAATGTTGGGTGATTTTATAGGTAGTTATCCGAACTAATTGACCGAGCGAAGCGAAGGTCTCAGAGTTTACTGGAACAAATCGGCTTTTGTTTGTGTGTATATTTGTCCGATGATAACTTGCAAACCGTTAATGCGATCTTCATGAAGTATTGTAGGCAAGTACTTCATTTCAATACAATTTTTAAGTTCGAATATGTGCTGAATCGGTCCAGGGGTTGTGAAGTCGCAAGGTCTCAGTTCGCCGCGAACTACTAGTATTTTAAATGCGAATGTAACTTACCCCCGAATACTGAAACGTTTGTTAATTTTGACGACAGATTGAGTCTATTGCTGTCTTTGTCATTTGCTTAGTGCCAGACAAAGGCAGTATTAGAATTAATCTGTTGTCAAAGTTAACGAACGTTTCAGTATTCAGGGGTAAGTCTGTCTATCTGTCTTGGTGTTTGTCGCGTTATCACGGCTAAACGGTTAAACTGATCGACCTGAATTTTTGCATTGGTTTAGCTAAGGGTAGGAGACTGCCATAGGCTACCTTTTTTATTGGTCCACGCGAACGAAGTCGCGATTAACAGCTAGTATAATTATACAAAAAAAAAAATGTATGTGTGCCTCGGTGCCAGATCTCGCACTCGCACTCACAAATGTGTGAAAGAGGTAGCTCTGGCCTTATGAAACACAGTTTACTGCTCGGATACCCCACCTTGTCGTTTCCATCGAAACCATCACCTATCATCAAGAATACCCTAAAATATTTTCTATACACCATCGCGTGATTGAGCCACAAACATTTATGGACAGGAAACATGAGACATGAAACCGTGAAACTAAATCCCGTGGGGTGTCGCATGTGTCAACCATGACTAATGTTTGCTGACCATCCCTTACATTTATCGCCCTTGCCTTTGGTTAAGTAACAAGGCTTCCGTAAAACCATACAAATACTGATCTTATTTACATACATAAAAGTATGGCAATAATTTGTGGCGTTTTTAAGTTCGTCAGGTTAAGCGCGAAGGAAAGAGTACGTTTGAATTTTAAATCATCTAGAAAAAACCGGGTAAGGGCGCGTCTGACTCGCGCAACGAGAGTTTTACGTAAAACTATATGACTACTAGCTGTTACACGCGACTTCGTTCGCGTGACCCTACAAAAAAAAAAAGTAGCCTATGTCCTTCTCCTACCCTTAAGATTGTATAGACAATACAAAATTCAGGTCGATTCGTTCAAACGTTTTTTTTTTTTTTTTTATTATTGATTGGCTTGCGTTTGACTGCCATCACGTCTGATGTTAAACGAGGATGCAGCCTACGATGGAGCACGCATGCCTAGAAGAAACCGATTCACTCGCGACTTGAAGACGCCCAGATTATAATTATCAGAAAAAACCTACTCGGGCAGTGCATTCCACTGCTCAGCAGTTCGAATAAAGCAAGTGGAATCGAACCGTTTCGTACGAGTTTTTGGTATATCAACCATGAAACGATGTCGATTTTTTGATGTCCTGGCTGTCCGATAGAAGAATGGGCAGGGGGGAATAAGATCACGCAAATCCGAAGCACACACCCCGAAATGTATCCTATAAAATACCGAAAGGCCGCGATAACGCGACAAAAACCCAGAAAGAGAGAGAGTTACTTTCGCATTTATAATAGAAAGCACCAAACATTGTTCTAACGAAAGAAAAGATAAGTCGGATTGAAGGACAAACTTAACTTTATCGTTGAAAAAATTAACTGGCATACATCGAAATACGTTACGGTCAATTCTCCAACTGCAAATTTGAGTTTGTAATGACAAAAAAAAATGATTACAAATAGTATAATGAAAGTAACACGTTTTTTTTTATGCCATTGGTTGCAAACAAGCAGACGGGCCGCCTGATGGTAAGCGATCACCGTCGCCTATGGATACCTGTAACACCAGGGGCACCAGAGATACGTTTCCGACCTTTAAAGACTCTATTAACAGCCCTATTGAAGAACCCAATACAAAAACAAAATCAAACAAAATCATACAAAAAGAACAAGATAAATAATAAAAGAAAAGACTCTACTTTGTAATAAACATCTCTAAATATACGTCATAACGTAACGAAGTGAAAATTAATGAAATTAAACTACGGATTCAATATCTGGCATCAGCCTAGGTCGATTTCAGCGAGGCTTATGTTAACTCACGCCGAAAATCACTTAGGAGACTCAGGCAGCTGAATCCATTAAATGCTATGGAAGGTAAGTGCCGATGAGCGAGAACGAAGCCTTATATTCAGATACCCAGCTTAGATTTCGAAAACACTAACTTCGTTTAGCTTTTAAGGTTTTTTTTTTTAAAACCAAAACGGCCCGTATCGTGATATCTATATATCAATTAAGTATCAAAGCGCATAAGGTTCACGGTCGAGGCAGCGTTAGCGGCTGAACCTAACAATAATCAATGTCAATCAAGTCTATGGCAATTTATCGCAGCTTAGCAAGGTAGTGTGAATTCCAGTGTATACGGCGCGTAGGGCGCGTGCGGTGCGGACAAGTGAGCGTTCACCTTTACGATGTCGTGGTAGTCGGTACGGGCCCTAAGGGTTAATGGTCGCAGGTCGCAGCACACACATAAACGCGTCAACGTATCGCCTCCGTCTCAATTTTCAGTATTCTTGTATTACTAAAAGAAAAACCCGACAGCAAAATATAGCCTAAGCTTGTCTGCATGGCTTTGCTCGCAGTAAATGAAATACCCATTTCAAGTGTTTAGGGGTTGATTTTCTAAAAATCCTGAGATATGCTTTTCTTTATTTTTTGCTTAGTGCAAAAACCAAGTTTCATTGGATTAGCATGACAAAAATATTTTATTTCCATACAAACTTTAGGGGCCTATTTTACCCCTATAGGGGTGGACTTTCGCAAAATCCGTTCTTATTCTTCATCTAGACCAGGGGTCTCCAAACTACGGCCCGCGGGCCAAATCCGGCCCGCCACTGCCATCAATCCGGCCCGCGACAGATTAAGACTAGTGTCTTCAATCTGGCCCACGACAGCCAATGTTTTACTGTTGTTAATATTGCTGTGATAAGTTGAATGCAAGAGAATGAAAACACAGAATGATAATTGATGTTTACTTAGGTAAGCAGAAAAAATAAAATTGTTATGACCCTTGCAACATACCGAAAAAAATATTATGGCCCCAAGGCTTCAAAGTTTGGAGACCCCTGATCTAGACCATTTAGAGGATATTGGGTTCAAAATTCACGTCTCTGTCATAAGCGGCTTGGTCTGTGCGTTGATTCATAGAGAAGGGCTTGTTATTTTATTCATACAGGTGACGTTATGGATACACAGACTCGCTTCAAAACCGGTTAAGACATTTAAGCGCTAGGACATCCCGAAAAACATTACTCTCCTTCTGGGGAGTCGGGTAAAAACTGACCAGCCAGTCTTCCGAGTTATCCACGGGTTAAATTCACAACCGATCAATCATATTTTAGTTGGCACGAAGTCCCGTTTTTTCCTACAATAACTTTGTCCTTAAAAGACTGATAACTTTGTAAAATACTAATATAAGTTAATTTTGATAACTTTGAAAAGACTAACCCCCGAATACTGAAACGTTTGTTAACTTTGACAACAGATTAATTCTAATACTGCATTTGTCTGGCACTAAGCAAATGACAAAGACAGCAATAGACTTAATCTGTCGTCAAAGTTAACAATCGTTTCAGTATTCGGGGGTAAGTGGCTAAACCAACTCTAGATTGACCACTCAGTATCTACGAGCTTACTCTTTCTAACAGACCCTCGCACGATTGAGCCCTATACCACTTACGCTACATAAGGAATATATTCAGTGAAATATCAAACCGGGTATATTCGACCTTCCGCATAGCATTATTGCCATGTATCGCTTCCAACCTTATTCCCCTTCCCGTAACCCAGCTCCATGACAGTGCAGTTACAGTCGGCCCCAATAAATAAACTTCGTGAATCGACACAACTTGTAACCTATTTCTACTTCCCATATATCGACCTATTTTGCCTATTGGGCGTTTTTACAAACTAGGACGTATCTATAATCATCCTTTTCATATTCTTTTCCCACTTAATTAGGAGTCCTTCAAGCGTTTATCTGCCAACCTGCACTGGGCCAGCGTGGTGGTCGGTGGATATGGCCTAATCACCCTTAGAGGGCAGGCTGATACAGAAAGCGTTTACGTTTTTTGCATCATTCCATTGGCATGCTGACAGCAACATGCTGACCGTCCAACAGCATGCTGACCGTGATAGCAGGTAGGCTAGATTGCCCTTATATAAATCATTGTTGCAGCCTACACATTGCACACAGAAGGACCTAATTAATCAATGTAGGGGTACTTTGACATAATTAATTTATTGTATAATGTTGTATAATGTTTACATTTTAGTTTGATTATTTTAAATTGTGACTACTGTTATAATTTTGTGATTTTGTATGAGTTTAAGTTACTTGAAATAAATGATTATTATTATTATTATTATAGAGCTGCAAGTGTTAGGCTTTCAATCATTGAAGTATCGAAGAAGAAGCGTAGTATCTCACATACACTGGAGTTAGTACAGCAAACAACTGCCATTTCTTGAGAGCGATGTGTGGGAGCGGTAAACACCTATTGCAACATGAAGACTCAACGCGTACTATAATATAAACTGCACACAATCCATTTGACAAACAAAAGCCGCTATGCAATTGTTTATTAGCGCTGTAATATTATTATATGTTCTGTGTTAGCGCTTAGAGTAGGTGGAATTTGGAACTGAGCGCTCAGATTTACGCACACCTTGCCGTTAACCTTGTCAGAGGAAAAATGTATGAAAAGTTGATGATGGACACGCAAATTGAAGTTAATATCGAACAACTGAGTTCACCCCTTTTTTTCGTGTATTCGTTCACGGTGGTCCTTCTTCAATGTCTACTTCGGCCGTCTTTTTTTACCCTATATATTCTTAATTTAATTTTGAAATAGATTCGCGTTTTATCATATCCCGCCATTTTAAGGGCCGGCTTTCCTAATTATTTCTATCTCGTTCGCACTTTTTTTTTTAACATTTTTACAGATAGCAAATAAAAAAAAATTGCCGATGTTTTAAAGCCACGGAAGAAGGAAAAAAAAAAACATTTTCTTCCCCCTAAAATTTGATTTTTTGTAACTTTTAAACTTTCGCGATTTGAACACATAATTTAATGTAACTTACCAGGACTTGCGTAGTTAAATCTTCATAAGAAACATTAAATTATTTCCGTTTTGAATTTTTAAGTCTATTGGTATATTTCTTATTATGACAACTTTTATAAAGTCTTTTTCTTATAATGACTATTTACCCAGAATTACCACAATTTAAAATGTTTTTAGGCACATACAGACAACTTCCCAAAATGTCCGCTTTTCTTTTTATAATTCTGTTGGTCGTTAGACCAGATAAGTATTTTTTGACATAATGACTAAAAAAGCCAATCTTTGCAACGTTTCACTCAGCGCGGCAAATTCATTTTTTTTTGAGTTTTTTGTTAAGGCGAGGACTGATCGTGATTTGAAATGAGTACTGTCCCGCTCAAAGTTCTAAGCTTTAAAGTTAAAAATCGCATATTATACTTGATGAGAAAACGGTAAATTGTTGTTTTTCATTGCTTTTTTGGTGATTATCGGAAAAATACAAATAAATAAAAAAACTACCTGGTTCGCCGTATAAGTCACTAGCCTGGACGTTTTCGATGGATCCGATTTGTAAAAGAAAATTTATTGTTACCGCTGAAAATTCAGAGCATTTAATTTCAGAAGGGTTTTTCAGGGGGTCATTTTGCGATTTTTTATTTTGTAACAAATAGATAGATAGATTTCCAAAATTGTATTCGGTTAAACGTAATATCAGTTTCATTTTCTATTTGCAGTATTTTTTGCACCTGATTAAGAAATCTCGTCGCTTCGAACAAAGCGCTGAAATATGCTACTTTTTGTTGTTTTGCGATTGGACCTCGTCTTAATTACAACTTAATTATCCGTCGTGGGTTCATGAAAATTAATTTTGCGCTAATAAAAAGGATGTATCAAGAAATTAAACCAACCAAAAAGTCAAGGTGAAAGCTAGTATAAGTACACTTCTCTCTAAACCAAAAACCAAGGTAAAAATCAGCTTATTGAGATTCGTAGCTTATATAACCAATATAATCTAGGTGATCGTTTTAGCCGTAATTTCTTGATAAGACCTATTTATTGTCGTAAAATTAGTTTTCATGAACCCACGATGAGTAATTAAGCTGTAATAGACAAAAAACGCAAGAAAATTTGAATTTGCCGCGTTGAGCGAAACGTTGCACCATAAGAAAGACCTGAACTGTGTTTTTTCGTTAAGAAATACAATTTTTATATTGAGCTTAGTGATAGTCTAGGGATTGCCAAAACTACGAATAATTCATTATTCGTAGTGCCCAGAGTTATTCCGCCAAAAGTATTGTACTAAATCATTTTCAACGACATATGAGTAGTGTTTCAACTGATATTTGAAAATGGTACACGCAATGGTAGTTCAGGTACAAACCTGTACCATTAGTCATGCAGGTAAGTCATAAATACTTAGATATTACATTCAGATTCTTGTTATAATCATGCAGAGCTTGTCGAGTATGATGTATGATTTGATAACTGTATTCAGCAAAGTACTTTTAAAAGGTATAGGGGTATATATTGTCTCTGATTATGGCTTTATCTTGTCTTGATCATATGAAACTAGTACGAAAACAGAATTAAACAAGTAAAGACTTGTCGGGTAGAAGAAACTGTATTCTGCAAAGAACTTTTAAAGGTATAGGGCGTATTTTGTTTTAATAAATCGGGAATACTCACGTTAAATTGAGTCGGTTATTCCGACTATAGTTGCGATCACATTCGGTGACCTTTATCAAGGAATGCTAAGCGTGACACGCGCGCGACCTCGTCTTGCCTTGTACTCAATTTAATTCTGAATGTAATGTGAGTATTCCGTTTTATTAAAACAAAATACGCCCTATACCTTTAAAAGTTCTAATGTAACAAAATGTAACAAAACCACGTCAGTTTTTATAGGGTGATTGTCTCTGATCACGGCTTTATCTTGATCATTTGAAACTAGTATGAAAACAAGTAAAGACTCTTCAGGCAGAAGAAATCAGTTCGACCCTATCTTATTATTCAGTATAAGACCCAATTCGAAATAAAAAACTAGTAAGGGGTTAAGAGATCAAGAAAATTAGCTTCAAATAACGAAGGCCATGCAAAAAGTAAGCCATGTATCATAATTGTGTAGGGCGTTTTTTTCTACCTTTCGAGAAAAAATTCGACCCTCGAAAATTACGCAATTTCATTCTACTGGACTTTGTTAATAAACACATAAGGGTCATGAAATAAAGCTCTATATCTCGGCACTCGTAACCTTATTACACTCCGGATTCCTGGAGGTCGTTAGGCTTTACTGTATATGAAAGCTCTTTTATTAAGTCGCTCATGAAATATGAAACATCTCCGGGCAAATATAAACTGCTGTGGCACATAAATGGTTCGGTTACTGGGTAGTGTGAGGAAGTGTTGCTAGGTTGCTACAAGCATAGATAAACTATATAAAGAAGAGTGCCAATCGCTATAGAAAGATGCGTAACTTGATTGTAGTAGCTGTTAAGGACGTAAGATGTCGCTAGGCTTAAAACCGCGACGTGATTTGTCAAAATTTCTGCTTGACTTAAATAAAGTCAAGAAATAAAAGTTAAGCTAACTCATTCGAATTGGTAAATAAAAAAGAAAATGCTACTTAACGCTCTAGATAGATGCCAAGATGGTATGCTTCGAACAAAAACAGAGACAATATCTTTGGATTGATTAAAAAAAATTGAATGACAATCGGGCCAGCCATGAAGTTGTGGAATAAGGAACAGTCATCAATGGAAAGCTGATTGTAATCAGCCTATGGATATCAATTTTACAAACTTGCAAAAAAAATCCTTCGGGTAATAATAGCCTTAATAACTAGCAACACCAGGCATCCTAAATGTAGCAATATTAGGGAAACGAAACAGAAACATGTTTTCATGTCTACACGAGTATGTGGTTACGAAAGCAAGATATCCCGACGCGGCTAAATATAATTGAGTTAGTAAATGTACAAGCGTCGACACGAAGCTCGTTCTAACTTCTGAACGGCGTTTGTGTGTGTTAGATATCTTGATGGAGCGCAATATGGATTTATGTCTGTGGGGCACTATCGCAGGTCATGATGCCTTATTGCTATATCGCATTACCAATCATTCTTCATTTAGACATCCACTGCGTACTGTACGTTAGATTTGGTTATTTGTCCGTGTTGAAGTAATGACTTGCAAATAATATTTTCTACTCAATTGTTCGGTGACTTTGGTTCTTCGGCGAATATCCTTGTTTCGCATTTTATCGCGCAAATACACTCCGAGCATAGTTCTCTCCATTGCCCGCTGTGTGACTCTTAGTTTCTCCAAAGGGCCAGTAGTCAAGGATCACGGTTAGAGCTTTCAGGGTTTGCAAGCTGAAGTGGCAATGGGCAGGCCACATCACTCGAAGAACCGATAACCCATGGGGAAGAAAGGTTCTTGAGTAGCGACCACGAACCGGAAGACGAAGCGTAGGCAAGCCTCCTACTAGGTGGACCGACGACATTGTAAAGTCGCGGGCAGCCGGTGGATGCAAGAGGCCCGTTGTCGGTCGGTTTAGCGGTCTAAGGGGGAGACCTATGTTCAGCTGTGGACGTCTTATGGCTGATGGTGACTCAATTGTTAGATTTAACAGTAATATGCTGCAGTATCATCATTCACTGCCTTCCTAATCCCATCATTCATTTATTATAGGTTTCTCTCTTGATATGCCAGTCTCGGTCTCGCGCCTTTTGGGTTCGACTCGCGATTTTGACAATATCGTCGAACTATCTCGCTGCCGGATGACCAACACTCCGCTTTACTTGCCCCGGCCACCAATCTGTCACTACCTTACTCCACCTGTCATCATTTCCCCTAGCTACGTGTCCTACAGGCCTAGCACGCGCGCCGGGATAAAATTTTGTCCACTGTTCACACGTTTTATCTTCGCGTCAACGTGACAAAGCTAGAATGTGGATATGTTTGTCTTTTTAAGAAAGAGATGGACACAATTTTATCTCGTCGCGCGTGCTAGGCCTGCTGTTCTAGACTGGTAGGCATTATTCCTAAAATAGGTGAGCTTTGGAATCTTAGACTTAGACTCTTTAATCTAAGTTTGGAATAGATCCTACAATTTCATTTTAGTGCATGGTATCCCACGATTTAAAAACGTACCCTTTTACTAGTATATTTTTACCTAAATGTCCATTCTCTACAAATGGCTACAGTCGTAATGTGGTTCATGTTATTCCCTATGACCGCGGGTTTACGAGCGTCATCTATTGATCAGGCACTTGTTAGGATTCCTACGCGTTTGCTAGACTATTACAAGTCTGGGTATTGCTTTGATGTCTGGACTGTGGTGAAGCGATGGACTTCCTTATTTACTTTATAGACAAGAACATTTTCAGAGGTTGACTTTTGTTAGCTTTGTTTTGTGGCAATATACGCAACGACTTGAAACCCTATGTAATAGACATAACATCAAACTTATCAGTGAAAAAGTTATAGATAGACACGAAACACATAGATAGATTGACATTGTGATTTGAAGTACATTGTAATTGTAATCTATTAAAGGTTTTTTTATTGGTGATTATTATTATTATAAATATTGACATGTTTTAATATTGTATGTCCATTATGGAAGCTGTTGTTACCTAACATATTTTTATGACCTGATAAATACTAACACAGTTTGCACAATAAATTATTCTGGAATATTCGAAGAGATTAAAGGTTGGGTTTGGTTAGGTTTGAATCGGTTGAATCCAAGCTAAACTAAAGCTCTTTGTCTCTCAAAAGTTTATAAACGTATTTATTTGAGAAAATATACAATTAGCTGAAGATGAATAATAAATATTAATAAGTTAGTTCAAGGTCAGCGAAACCGGCGTGTCATTGGTACAATTTGTGCCAAAGTCTTGACTGAAAGTGCATAACAGATTTCTAGGGGGTTAGGGGGTCGGAAGTCATTCAGGCTACGTTTGTATAGGCAATATCGACAAGCGAAAAGCTTATTTCCCGCAAGTTTGGTTGCTTTCACGTTTGCTCCAAGTCGCACGTGCAATAAATTACGAGAACTTGCTAATTTAAAAAGCCAAGTTCGATTGTTTCCCCGGTTAGGTTCGCTTAAATCATGATAACGAACGCATTTGCATTTTTACGAGTATTGGTGTCCTATCACAAGCTATCTGAATAAGGATCTATATTTATCGTCACCTAGTTTTATGGCGTGCATTATAAAACACCTAACCGTTATTCCATTCAATGAACCAATCAAAGATGGCTGAACTAGGAACAAACCAGTAAAGGTCTAGTCTAGACTAGCATAGTGTAGGACAGCAGGATCTTTAAAAACAAAAAAAAAATGTATCTATAGGCCCACTGGCTATTCCCGGTATTACAGTTTTTAGGCCTCTGAAATTATTACGCGGTTGTTGCAGTAGGGCAAATAACCGGGAACTTAAATTTAAAGTTTCGGCCGACCCACACCAGGGCGCTTATTCTCTATTGCCATAACTAGCTTGTAACGCGCCATGTTAAGTTAGTCGCACGAAACGATTCTCTAAGTTTCTTAAACGCGCGATTCTTCACGATTAGGAGCCGCGTTAAAGTTTAGAGCATGCTATGACGTCACGCGTTATTGGCCAGTTATCTCATGTGCGATAGATAATAAGGGCCCTGTGTTGAGTTAGTTGTAAACGCCACTCGCGTTATCCTGTAGGAAGACGGGTGAAACCGCAGGGTATAGTAATAAAGCTAAATTCTAGATCGGATCTTAGTCTATTTCTTATTTTAAGTTAATTAGTTATTATTTTCAGAACATACAACAAAACCGAGTTGGGTCTTCCGTCGACCTTTTCAGTTGTAATGTATACCCAAAGCGTCCATTACCGCGGACGAAATTCGCTGAAAGCTTAAAAGCCAATTTGACAGGCATCAAGCAGGCAGGTTATGTATGAAGTTGCAGTTTCCGTCTTTGACTCATCATTATCATTCATCCATGAATGATTTGAATTGATTCCCAGCAATGATTTCTATTAACTGGTATTAGGATCCCGAGTGATACTGATCCTGCGTTTAAATAAGTTTTAGTGGAAACATTTATTTTTCCAGACAAGCATTTATAATATCCGTTTTTGGTACTGCAGCTATTCTAAGTATGTATGTTTGTGTGTTCCTATATTACGTACCTACTACACGGCTTGATTGATTTTGAGGAGCGAGGAACCGTTGGATTCCTTTATAAGTCCGGAGTGACAGGCTACATACATTTTGCAGTCGGGTTTTTTCTTCTTCTTAATATTCAAATCAAATCAAAAATCAAAATGTCTTTATTTCCGGACAACAAAGTCCATTGCAAATCAAAAATTGGAAATTTAACATATAAATTTAATTTATAAATTGATTTAAATTTACTCTATTCCAAGCATTTTGTGCAGACGACTTCAAACTCCGTAGTAGGTACCTTCCTGACCATCGTCTGCACAAAATGTCGAAATAGAGGCGAAAAGGGGTTTTCTGCTACGGTTTTTAGGATGACGTTGCCTCTACCGCGCACTCTCCTAGCTAATGACGCCACCATATTGTTACTTGTTATTTTCTCCATTTTTCTAGTTGTATTAGTCAGTGGGAGCGTATACACGCGAAACAGAAATCTCTCTTCTCTTTTCCGTCTTCGTTCGTATTTTTATAACTGAGAAGACAACTAAGTCGCTCTTATGGCGGTAAGCGTCACGATGGCCCAAAACAGTTCAGTGCTACTCAGAACTTTGAACTTCAACAGTTCAAAACCATGTGCGGCAATCACAGATCACACCCTAGATTCTGCATTCGGGACGCTCGAAGCGCACCACGCATCAGTCTAAATACACTTATAAGAAATTACTCTTATTGGTTGATTGTTAGGCGCGAGTAGGCGTAACTTTGAGATAGCCAATGAGAACGCTTGGTCGCACTCCCCGCGACCCGCGCCTTCCTCAAACTTTGGTGACTTTTTGTAGGAACAACGAATCTCATAATGCGGTATCTAGTGTGATCTGTGGCGGCAATGCATTGCGCTCGTCCCCACGAGATATCAGATGTTAAATCTCTTTGTGCCCAGTAGTTTCGCTGGAAGCATTGCCCTTCAAGCCGAAAGACAGTAATGTTTGTACACTACTGCTTGGCGGTTGAATAACAGGCATAGGTGTGGTACTTCCTCAGGCAGACTGCAAAAGAGTTCTACCACTAGTAGTCTCTTCTCTCACACAACAATAATAAACCG
The DNA here is from genome assembly GCA_947579745.1 of Apocheima hispidaria. Classification (NCBI taxonomy): domain Eukaryota; kingdom Metazoa; phylum Arthropoda; class Insecta; order Lepidoptera; family Geometridae; genus Apocheima; species Apocheima hispidaria. Next base: position 5,004,540 of record OX388168.1, on the reverse strand, counting down.
GCTAAATAGTTTTACCTGCCAAATTCCTGTATCTTTTTCATTGTTTACGAAGTCCTACTTTGAAGTTTATGAAAATACTAGCTGTTTCACGCGACTTCGTTCGCGTGGACCTACAAAAGACAAAAAGGAGCCAATGTCCGTCTCCGAAAGCTAAATCTATGCAAAAACTCAGCCTGACCCGTTCAGCCGTTTAACGATAACGAGACAAACACCCAGACAGAGAGATAGTCACATTCGAATTTATAATATTAGTTAAGATTTTTTTAATGAAATTCGTTTCTTTTAAATTGGTCTCCACTTATGCAACTCCTGATCTTCAGACCCACAAAAGACAAAGAACTTAATTCCACCGGTATTAAAGTCTAACTAACCCGATACTGAAACTGTAATTTCCTATTCTGGAGTGTGCGGTAAGGGCGTGGCCCGATTGTCAGCTTGACCTTGATTACGTAAGCGTATGCAAACTGAGGGTGTGCTCCAGGGGCGAGCGCTAGCGATTTATGAGCCATAAATTCATTAAGTCAAGGGACTCACGGTCTTCGATGACACTTTCATTACATTTTATTTAGGCTGGTTTTAATATGACCCACAATATAGCGTTTTTTAATTATTTATTGTATTTTATTTTTTTTGATATGTTTTTCAGTCTATATTCATGTAATTGTCATCCCGGATAGTCTTCTGTACTTGTACAATTATACTCGACCTAAAAAAAACCGAGCAACAATAGCACTGTCCTTACTGATTTAGCAAGGCTATATATTTTTGTCTCCTGCCACGTACTTTGGACCTCTAATAAATCTTAGTTCGCTTCGATTTGCTGTCTTCTGTTTGATTTATGGAAGTCATAAAAGTTTCATTTACATAAAAATATGCGATTTGAACATCTGTTACACTCGAGATTGAGAAATTAATATATTTTACTTCAAAATATTGGCCAGGGGTAATGTCGCCAGCTTTTTGGGCACCTTACCCGCAGACAGCGACCTAAATGCCGTTTTTTATTTGTAGATATTTTAGATTTAATTTATTTAAGTACTTATTTAGTTTAGTATAGTTTATAGTTTTAGTTTGTACATTTAAGTTTAGATTATTTTAGTAAAAATGAAATATACTTTGATTTGATATTATATTAAAATACATAAATAATGGTAAAAAAAATATTGGCAAACAGCGAACTGATTTATCCCCGAATACTGAAGCGTTTGTTAACTTTGACGACAGATTAAGTCTATTGCTGCCCTTGTCATTTGCTTAGTGCCAGACAAAGGCAGTATTAGAATTAATCTGTTGTCAAAGTTAACGAACGTTTCAGTATTCGGGGATAAATCAGTTCGCTGTTCGGGGGTTAGCTTGTTAAAACTTACTAGAAAATCTTTTTTGTCATTTATGAAGTTACATTAAATTTGCACAGGAATTATGTCTAGTTTTAATTATATGCATATTATATATATATATATTTTTTAGATAATTTATTCATGTATCAAAATAACCACCCATACAGTTTTGTGGAAAAATATAATTTTTCAGACAAGTTTTTATAAAATCCGTTATTGCTATTGTACGCTGATCAAAATGAATCCATACTCCATCAATCTACTGTTAGGTACTGAGGAGTTCCGTTTGCCACCTTCCGTATCCATCATCAGATCAGTTCGCTGTCATAATATTGTATTGTCGTCGAAACTTGACAGGCATGCAAAATTACAACTCAATTGAACTGGTCTAAAATTCGGCTGCAAGATTTGACCTTAACACATACAAACAAACAAACATTGCAAGTTTAATTCAAGCTTGTAAAAATCACTTAAACTATCATGTCACAGATCATAAAAATTGAATTACAAAAGCCAGCTGAGATTATAAAGATTTTACTATTTTTAAAGATTTAGCACTCGATGAAATGTAGTGTGTAAGAGAAAATTTTAAGGAATTGGATGTAGGCAATGATGATATAGCAGAAGAAGATGTGTGACGTTCTAATCAACAAATCACACAAAACAAATCAAATCACAAAACATGGACGACATCCGGTTGGATTCGGAATGACCGACGCCCGTTTGATGAACGCTCTAATATTTGTGCGAGCGAAACAGGTAGTTTCCGAGCAGAGCTATAGTGTGAGATTAGACAAAAAATCCAAAAAAGGTCTGGCGTTACACCAGCTTACGCCACTTTTCGCCTTTTATCGCGTGTCGTCATTTTTGTCCCCATGCTTAAATTACGTATTCCATTCTTGTTTATGCACGCTGATAACGTAGGCTGGTGTCACCCACATGACCCTATTAATGCCATTCCTAGCGGAATATTTCATTCTACCGTGGGTAGAGTCTTTTTTGCCGGACCAGCTCTGAGAGTCACCGGCCTTTCTCTGAAGAAACGTTATTGCTCGTAGGACGAAATGTTATGTTAGTCTTGTCAACATTCCCAGAGCAAATAAAATACGTTTATTTCTGAGAATAAACCTAAAGCATTACGATAAAAACTTTATGCTTTGTAAACTAAACATAGTAACAACAGTGGAACGTAAATAAAGAAAAGCAAGTTGACTGTTACACAATGTGACCCCATTTTTCCATGAACCACTAAATTGGTTCACATTACTAAAGTACCCATTGAAAAAGAATGTTGTCTGCATACTTTACCAACCTTTTTAACGTAAGAAATATTATTTCGATAAGAATGCTCAACCCAGGTCATGGCTATGTATTCCACGACTGTAAAAAAAACGGTTTCATACGTTTGACCTTGGGGAGAAATTTTAAAAATCTGTGCTGATAAACTTCACGATTGTATTGAGACGCTTTATTTCACCCACGATGGATAAATGGGAAAAGCGACAAGACCAGTACTCGAAGCACTACTGTAGTAGTAGGACTCTTTTGCGGAGTCTGCTGTGGAATGTTTCACACCTTTGCCAGTTATTCGACATTGGCAGGATTCTGACAAAAGCAGAAACCTAAACCCAAGAAGACAAGTCAAGAACAGAAAAGCTTACGTATAAAAGGGTTAATCAGTAACTGAAAAGACGATGTTTTCTCGCTACAGTTAAATTGTATTTTCAATTAAACGAGAACAGTTTAGAACATCAACTGAGTTAAACATTTGTGCAAACAGACTAAATTATTCACAAATATTTGGTGCTGCGAACTCTGTTTTAATATTTAGCGCGCTCTTGAGAGGACTTACGAAAATGTACCTCATTAGCACAGAAATAACTTCATGCTTCCGCGTGAGAAAGTTGGTGACCGATGTCGGTAGTTGAATATGCCTACAAAACGCTCACTTTTATATATATGCACACACTATAGAACTGGATGTGGCGGCATTTTGTAGTGGTATGACTATTTTACAAAGTCCGCCTGGGGATGTAGCACACCATTGCCGGCTATTCAACCACTAAGTAGTAGTGTGCAGACATTAGTGTGTCAGATTGAAGGGCAATGTTAAAATAAAAAATATATGAATTGAAATTGCTGGGCATAAAGCGATTGAACATCTAATATCTCGGGGTAACGACCGAAGAGCATCACCGCGCAGGATGTCGAACTGTTTAAGTTCAAGTCTGTGTGGCACTGCACTGTTGGGAAAGCGTGAATCGTACCATCGGGCGAGCGACATGCTCCTATCGTCAATTCGTTATTCAGAATTGTAAAAAAATTAAAAAGTATATGTAAGAATTAGCTTTTATCCGCGGATTAATTTTTCATGTGATCAAATCATATTATCATAGCCTATATAACTCAAAGATAGTGTAGCTTTTTATCAGCTTTAAATAACTTTCAGAATTGGTCCAGTACTCATATCTACAAACAAACGAAGACATAGTAACATAATTTAATTGATTATACTAATATTTGTAAAGATGATAGAAACACAAATGGTCAAGGTACACCTCCCTAGGCAACTCCGTAAAAAACTGACGACATAAAAATAATTTGACAGCAACAGCCAACGATTATGGGCTACTGTTAACAAACTTAACAGATGGTCTTGACGGCAACTGGACTTGTGGGCTGCGGATATGTACAAACCCTTATAAGGCACTGGATGTCAACCCACTGTCGGAACAAGAGTTAAACGGCCTTTTAACCGATATAACGAAAGGCTAGACTTATTACCATGTTTGGTTTTGGCAATAGGTGGCCTGATCTTGTACTATTAACTATCCTGTGGCCGGATATGATACAATATTCTCTTCAATTAACGAAGACAAAGCTACGCGTGGTAGCTCAGTGGGAGGAGCACACTCGGGTCGCGGGTCCGTACCAATGACTTCTTTGGAACTTACGAACGGATATAAAATATAGTATATACCACTGGATTTTTGGTGATGGAAAAACATCAGAACGAAAAACCTGCCATATTTCCTGAGAAGAAATTCAATGACGTGAATTTTCCAACCCGCACTGGGCCTGCGCGGTGGACATGGTTCTAATCACCCTTCGAGAGTAGGTCGATGTCCCAGCAGTGGGATGTTTAAAGGATGATGCAGAAGCTATCTTAGACTAAGGCACAAGTACAAGTGTATAAATAATTAAGAAGATGACTTTCTGGATGTGACTTTGACATGTGATATTTTAATAACTAATAACTACTACTGTTATAAAAGCCGCGAATTATTGTAATAGTTTTATTAGTAGCTTAAAGTCACAGTACAGGACAACAATAACACGAAGCTTCCCGAGGTTTAATGGTGTTAATGACAAGTATTATTCTATAGTAAGTAATAAAAAACATATAATTTCTAAGTACTGCTCGAATGCATAATGTCGTTCAGCTTGAAATCTTCACAGCTTATGAGTGTGTCCTTCAATGTCACCGAGAACAATAAATAACTGCAGTGAATGTCTCCACTCCTCGAATATATATTTTTAGAAAACCTTTATACGTGTTTTAAATCTATGCATAATGTCCTCTGCATGACTAAAACACGAGGATCACCTTGCGAGAATAACATAAGGCGTCTACTCAGTTTTTTGACCCTTACGTTTAGGTTCTTTTTTATTGTCTACGACGTACAATATCAGAGGAGTTATAAGATTTTTTTACAATATAAGCTTATAGGTAGAGTATGATAAATTCAGTATGAATTTAAATGGATCATTCGTGAAGTTACGAGTCTATGAAATATGGATGAAACTCCAGGCTTTTGTAGCTATGTGAATACGTTTTTGAACCGGGTGTCTTAAAACTGCTATTGGGGATCGGGGGAGGCCTTTATTCAACAGTGGATGTCTTCTGGCTGATGATGATGATATGAATACGTTTTGTGTGTTTGTCTGTTATTTGATTCTGTTCATATTCATATTTAACGTCGTCGTCATCATCAACAGCCTGAAGGACGGCTGCTGCAAAGGCCCCCAGACCCTAACGTTTGCAACCTTGTAATGAGCGCTTTCTATTTAATAATTTTCTATACCTCCAGTCCACTTAATATGCATTAATACAGTCATTAGTTATGCATGTCAGTGCCCCAACCTCATTTTAAGAATAATCGCACTGGCCAGCACGTTGAGCAACACGGTACCGGCCCGAAGGGTCGGCCGGAGGCCAGTGTTGCTCAATGGGGCAGCACGACGACTGCATTCAAAAACACTTTTTAAAAATTTCTTCTCTTCTTAATTCTCTTTCCATTATTATTATTATTATTTTCATTATATTTTTTATTATTATTTATTTTTTAGCATTTTCATTGTTTTGTATTTGAACCACTCGCTTCGCTTGTTGTTCAACCCTAGAATCCTTCGGTTGCTCAGGTTTTCAATACAAGTACCTATAATCGCGCCAAAAAAACAACTTTGCAGCCTTGCATAACAAATAACTATTTCCAGGCAAGCTCTTATACAATCCGTTACTGGCACTGTAAGCTGATTAAAATGAGTCCAAGCTGCATCAATCTACTTTAGTTACTGAGGAGTTCCGTTTTCAACCTTCCGTATCCATCATCAGATCAGCTCACTCTCATAATATTGTATTGTCATCGGAACTTGACAGGCAATTGAACGAGGGGAACTTGTTCTAAAATTTTCAGTTGCAAGATTTGGTCTTAAGAGGATAGTCCTTACACGAGGTTTTGGCGCATTCGATGTTTGAAATTGTATAGCTGTCGCTCTGTTTTTCGTGCGTGCGATAGAGAGAGTTGAAAATAGTATTTCAGGGCTAGTCTGTTATGTTATCACCACATAAATCTTAACAAAATCTTTTGTTTTTGGTGTCAATGGCTTGAATAAACCATAATCTATGCCGCTACGTTTTGTTTTTTTCAAAAAATGTTTATGGTATTCAAAAAAAAATTACTTTACTTGGTCGTATTTTCGACGCAAAAATTGTCACTTTAAGGGCCTATGACAACGAAGATGTTGCGAAATTTAAAAAAATAAAACATACAAGCATAGTTTTTCAAGGTGTGGATAACATATAAAAAAACATCGAAATCGCATATCGATTAGGCATGCGTATCAGACTAGGCTTTTTGTATGGACAAGGCGGCGGTATACTCTATTCTTAACACACACAAACATTGCATGTTAAATAACAGCTTGAAAAAATATTGCTTTTCGAATAGAAATACCTTATGCCATCGTTTCAAACAATATCTTTTCAATAGATTTAGCTAGTTCATTTCACATTAGACTTTCAGTACAATTGAAAAGAAACCTAGTAGGAAAGCGAAGGGGGGTTATTCTAAAAGAAATAACTCAGGCTGAATGGTTATTTAACATGCAAGTGCGGCCTTAGGACGTGCACCCCGTTCCGAAATGTGGTTTTGAAACTTTCAGAATAATTTATGCATATAGCTAGAGACAATACTTGCTAAAGGTCTTATTTTTTTTTTTGCGAGGGGTAAATCTTCTCAAGATACCCGACTTCTTTGGGGTGCATTTGGGATTATACCCACTAAAACCCCCCCGGTGGCCTGCCTTGGTGCTTGACCGAGGGTTTCGGGATCTCCAAGGGAACGCTCCGGAGCCCAGCCTTGTATTTCCGTCTTCTGAGCTGTAGGTTGTGGGTTCGATTACCACCCAGGACAGCCGTCACTCGGGAGGGAAAAATCTCAGACTTGCCCTGACACCCCGGAAGGGGTGTGCCCTGGGGCCCTAGCGATTTGGTTATTATCTGTTTGATTATTTGGAGAGAATCTCATCGATCTTCTGACAGATCCTAGGACTGTTCGACCACGCCGGCGAGGTCGATGTATGTGCCTTTAGTATCCGGCGCCTTTACCAAATACTAAAAACTTCCTATTGATGGGAGCTGTCGGATCGGGGAAATCTAACATAGGCTAACTACTACTCCGACTTACTCACTTAGCCGTTTGGTAAATCCGGCTCTGGAAATTTGCCTTCGCCAGCTCTCCGCCTCGTCTGTTCATTAATTTGCCAAGTTTATGAAGTTGTACAGTTGTCGTTGATAACTTTCGCTTGTAACTATTAAAACTATTAGCATTCATATTTCAATAGAACCGCCCGCCGTTTAATTGTCCAACCCAAATTTTGTGGATATTATTCAAGTGATATAATTATCAAAACGGCACCCTTATAAGAACGTCCGTGATTCTGATTGCGAGAGCATGCCATCCCGCTCGTACCAACTCAGTAGCACTACGCGCGGTCCCGCTCGCGCACGCTCACTATCACGATCAAGAACATCCACAATAAGGGATGGCGGACTTGTAGATATTTTTAAAAGACGTCTGGTTACAATAACAGTAGCAGCCTATTATGTTTTCCACTAGGACACTAGGTGGACCAAGTGGCAAATGGCAGATTGTCTTGGGAGGCCTTTGTTCAGCAGTAGACGTGTTTTGGCTGCTGATGATGATCATGTTTTCTCATATCGGGAATCCCGAGGAACAAGCAATTTTTCGCGATTTCATTGTTGGTCTCATAGTAAAAGTTGATCATAATGACGAGTCCAATGATATCCCAGAATAACTATGTCCATGGCGTAATTCAACACAAAGTAAGGGTTTGTGCCCATCATGTGTGCCCATCAGAAACTATTTATGAAAAAGTAAAGAAGAAATCAGTGCCAAAACCCCATGGCGTGCGAAATCACGAAATCCTACACGCAGTTTACGAAATTTTCGTTTAACGCGATAACGAAAAGGCGCTATTGACTTTGACTGATTCAAAAATGTCTTGTAACTCAAATAAAATGATTTAAATTAATTGTTATCCGAAAAAAATAAGTATTGAGTATTACAATTTTTGTAAAACAACAAGTAATATTATGAAAAGAAAAACAAAATAACCGACTGCAAAATGTAGCCTATGTCACTCCGGACATAAAGACAATCCAACGACATCTCACTCGTCAAAATCGGTACATACTTACATACATACACCCCAAAAATATTACGTTCCATTTGGCAGTCGGGTAATAAAGGTAACGTTGTTGTCTAATACAATAAATAATAATAAATTAACATCTTTTATGCATGTGTTGTATAATATTTCCCATGTTGTATGCAAATAAATAATCTTATCTTATCTTATCTTAACTTCTGTTTTACTAAATTATCAAACTAACAGTAGCATAAGTAACTAAATGGTATTTTTTCCGAAATAAAATTCCAACAACATGAAAAAAAAAAACAACGTTACAAGATGTTTTAGCAAAAAACAATTGTCATATCGTGGCTGAAAACGGAAACATACCAAATGCTTTAATATTTCCTGCAGGTAACTGTCGGCAAGTGGTTACCAAACTTGCTAATGACTAAACTTTTGCCTGAAACCGAGTTTTCATTTCACATTATTATTGTAAATGTAGAGAATTTTCGTGTTTCAGGTTTTCGGGAAATTAATATTAAAAGTTTTCGAACACCTCATATTTTTTTAATAAATTTTGTTGAAACACGCTGGATTTTGTTCTCTTAAGATATAGGTTGAAAAACTAAAACCCGTCTACGTCCTTAACCCCCGAATACTGAAACTTTTGTTAACTTTGACGACAGATTAAAAGATTTAAGATTTGAAGTTCGCGCGATGAGCGAAACGTTGCACCTTAACAATATGCATAACTGTATATTTGAAATGTGCTAATTAAGACCTTTGATACCCAAAACAACATCATATTTTTTTAGTTCATTATTTATGTCCTCTAGAGGGCGCCATATTCAATTTAATGTGACGTGCTTCTAATGATATCTAATTTGTCAAGTTATGACAAAATAGCTGCGCCCGCGGTTTCACCCAATATTCTACAGTCTGAATATATTCCGCGATAAAAAGTAGCGTATGTGTTAATAAAGGTTGTAAGCTACCTCCATACCAAAATTCAAATCCGTTCAGCCGTTACAGAGTTAAACGGGAACAAACACACTTATATACTTACACACAAACTTTCGCATTTATAATATTAGTGTGATAGTTCAGAAGTTAGAAGAGAATAGATGAACGTACATAACGGTCAAAATCATAAACCTCCTTTTTGTTCCTCTTGGGGTGTGTCGTGCTGCTTTGATTATCTCCTGAGGCCGAGTTCTACTCGTTTGACTTATCAAAGCGATTATTCCACACCTTGAGCCCGGCAGCTGCCAGGCTGAGACCGCCAGTCGCTACACTACTGTTTTTCCATTTGAATTACAACGTCGCTTACAAGCGAGAAATCTGTGCCCAGCAGAAGGCCTAGCACGGGCGCCGGGATAAAATTTTATCCACCATATCTATCCCGCGAGAACCAGACGGATGTATCCTTATTTGTCACGTTGACGCGAAGACAAAACGGGTGGAAATAACTTTTTCCTGGCGCCCGTGCTAGGCCTGCTGAGGTAGCATGCGCAACGCGACAAAATCTTTTTATTATGCAAGAACAGGACACGGCTATGATTATGTATACGTTTGTCTCATTTTTCACGCCATGAAAAGTAGAGAAGACTTTGCCCCGGTGCGCATGCTAGCCCTGCAGAACATTATCGAAGAGCTGAGGCGATACGACATTATTTTTTGATTTACAGGAAATCTATAAAAGACTTTTACGTTTGCTGTCTCAGTTAGAAGTTGATAAAGTTTAAAATTGATCTGATTGCTCAAACAATTTCAAAAACTGCTTGGCGTAGAGAGCGCTCTTCCGATGCGCGGTTATTGGCTTTCAAAGGCTATTCGTTGATTTTTATTTCTGGTGTGAATGTGAATTATAAAGAGTTCATTTGAATCTTGAGAATATATATTTAAAAATATTAATTTTCTTTCCAGACAGGCTGTACTTCGCCACGCTCAAGACAGGCTATAAGCCGAAGCCCACCCGCAACAGCAAGTACTTCCACATAGAAGATGATATCGTCTACGAGAATTTCTACTTCGACTTTGGGCCTTACCACCTCTGCCACCTGTACCAGTTCTGCAATAGACTTACCGAGGAGCTCGAGAAAAACCCCAAGAAGAAGATTGTGTTCTATACGAGCAACAATGAGACGCTTAGACTCAACGCGGCCTATCTTATTGGAAGTTATCAGGTGAGATGAAGTTTCATATGCAAAAAGACAGGTTCCAAGCATTGAGGTTCATCACATCACATTTGGAAGCTGTATCAAATCTCGCAAGGCCTCGGCCTCAGAAGCCGCTAAGCTAAGTCTTAGGACTGCTTCTAATCTTACGTTTTTATCCCAAAGTCTTTAGTTATAACTTTGTCATTCTTACATGTAAAAGATATTTATACAAATAACGCCCGTACATCTAAATTCGATGTATGGTTTGAGGGCCTAGCTTGGTGTTTGCCTCCGACCATTCACGGTAATAAACGCGTTAGATAAAGCAATATTAGCGCGTGGGGCGGGGAGAGCTTCCAATCATCATCATCATAATCAACAGTCTGAAGACATCCACTGCTGAACAAAAGCCTCCCCCTTAGACCACCACACTGAACGACAATTTGCAACTTGCATCCACCGGTTACCCGCGACCTTCAAAATGTCGTCGGTCAACCTAGTGGGAGGCCTACCTACGCTGCGTCTTCCAGCTCGTGGTTGCCACTCAAGAACCTTTCATACCCATCGTTTATAGGTTCTTCGAGCGATGTGGCCTGGCCATTGCCACTTCAGCTTGCAAACCCTGAGAGTTATATCGGTGAATTTGGTTTCAATAGCCATCCCGTATCTGCTCCCTAATCCTCCTCCACCCGGTGAACGAACCTGTGGCATCCATGGACGCAGTTAAGATTAAAGAAAAAAACCAAATAAGACAATACTCTCGCAACTCGAGAGCCAGTTTCAAATGCGTCGCAACTTTTTTTTTTTTTATATTTATTTTATTATTAATAGTTAAAAATTAAGGAATATTAATGCATGCTGTGCTTCCTTAGATATATAACGCATTTTGTATAAATTTAGTGTAAGATTATGGTGTTAGAATTAATGTTGTTATAAATGTGAAGCCTCAATAAATAAATAAATAAAAAACTTACGAAAACGGTGTACAATTACGCCGTTTTTCAACCGATGGTAAAATAATAAGCTTTGTGACCATCGCGAGTGTAATCCGAATCTAATTGCGGATTACGTGAAGTCCCACACGTCAATTGTCCAATACAAAACGACGTAGGACGTCCATAATGGTCGTGCCTAGGAAAATAACCATTGTTGTCGCCGTTACCTATTAAGCATGAAGAGAGTTATGTTTGACATTGAAACCTTTTGTAGCAAGCTATTTAGTTTCTTCAAATTATTTAATTAACGGATTAGTATTTAATGCGACGGCATTTAACTTTTTTTGTCAACTGGCTTCAAAAATGAACGCCTTCGTTAATCGGTTGTTAAAAACATCATGTTTTTTTCTCAGTTTACTTATGTTCTGTGTTACGAATTACGATGTTGTTACATGTTAAGAAACGTCTCTGTCAATTGTGAAAAATTGTGTGCGTCGAAAATAACCTACGGCACTGCGGACGTAAAGAGGAATCCAACGACACCTCGCTTGTCAAAATCAGTCAAGCCGTTTAGTCTACATGACGTCTTATACACACAAACATACTTACAATGATACCTTACATACTCACATAATGACATACACTACTACATTTCTTGGGCAGACGAGTAATTTTTTTTTAATTAGCTTCTTTATAACCACAGATCACACTCTAGATTCTGAAGTCAGTTCGCTCGAAGCACACCACGCATCAGTCTAAATACACTTATACGAAATTACTCCTATTGGTTGATTGTTAGGCGCGAGTAGGCGTAACCTTGAGATAGCCAATGAGAACGCTCGGTCGCACTCCCCGCGAACCGCGCCTTCCTCAAACTTTGGTGACTTTTTGTAGGAACAACGAAACTCGTAATGCGGTATATAGTGTGATCTGTGTTGCTAACATACACAGCGTCATAACTAATCATCCATTCCCTTATTTCAGATAATATATTTGAACTCCAGCCCGGCGGCTGTTTACAAGCAGATAACCGACGGGTCCGAATGGTCCCTGCTAACGTTCCGTGACGCGTCAGGCGGCCCTCCGTTGTTCGATATATCTCTACTGGACGTGCTGCACGGGATCAAAGTTGCTCACGAAGCGGGCTTCTTCAACTTTGATCACTTTGATGCGGACCAGTATCTGTTCTATGAGGTGAATATATACAAGGTGTTACTAATAGGTTTGCCAATATTGAAAGGTGTACTTCATCGTTATGAATAACTTTAACTATGGACTAAACCTGAAATCTCGGAACGTACGTCTTAAAGTAACGACTAACCACGCCTAGAAATTAACCAAAGAAATTGTATTTTTTTTGGTGTAGTTTGTTCCGCACTCAGGACGACAGATGCGTGGTGGGCTTCGGTGGTCCTGAGTGCGTAAATAATAGTGGTAATCTTTGTCCGCGACTCAGGATTCTATGGATTTCTCAGGATTTATTCTAATTTATATTATCCATCTCACATCATCATCATCACCATAAGCCCAAAAACGTCAACTGCTAAACAAAGGCCTCCCTTTGAATCCCCCCCCCCCCCACCCCCCGTTGCCATTATCCCCACGCCTGGCAGGCTTTGGAAACGCAGTAAGCTCACCGCTGGTTCTGGTCGCAGTTTTCAGACAAACGGGTCCCAGATGACAAAAACTAAATTAGAAAAATCACATCACATAGCATTATCTTCGTCAATTTCAATTCATTTATTCTTACATATGGGTACACACAGCACACTTATGAATGTCAAGTCAAGTACAAAATGTATATTATTAATAATAAAAATGAATGAATGAATGTGATTAACATTGTATAACGCATTTAGATGATCACTGTATTCAATGAATAGGCTCTACTTAATTTTCATACTATTGTATACAAAAGGTTATTATTTTTGACTTGTAGATGAATATTTACCAATAAATAACTTTGACTTAGACATTAAAATAACATAAAATTAAAAATAATCATAAATGTCAGCATAATAAAACAATATCGTCCGTCAAGTCTCAGACAACCCCAATTATTTCAGAAAGTAGAAAACGGCGACCTGAACTGGATAGTCCCCGGCAAGATGCTGGCGTTCTCCGGCCCCCACCACCGGTCGCGGCTCGACCGCGGCTACCCCCTCCACTCGCCCGAGCACTACCACGACTACTTCCGAACGCACCACGTCACCACCATCGTACGACTAAACAAGAAGTCGTACGACGCCCGTCAGTTCACGCTACATGGGTTCGAGCACCGGGAGCTGTTCTTCGTGGACGGGTCCGTGCCCTCGGACCTTATAGTCAGCCGGTTTATACGGATATCGGAGCTCGCTAAAGGCGCCGTCGCGGTACATTGCAAAGGTGAGGTCATTTTATATTGCAGCTTTTACAAATACAAATATTTTACTGTCCAAAAATTCAGTAATGCTTGCTAAAAATAAGCGGTAGGTATTACTTTACACAGATATTTTTGAAAAAGGTGCCTGTAGACCCTGCACTAGGAGAAACCTGTGTCGCTGTGACCTGTGTTTGCTTTGTTAGATAAAAAACAAAATCGAAAGTTTTAAAAGGGCGTCTTCAAACACCTCTTCTGGCTGGCAAACACAGATCACACACTAGATTCTGCATTCGCTCGAAGCGCACCACGCATCTGTCTAAATACACTTATAAGAAATTACTCCTATTGGTTGATTGTTAGGCGCGAGCAGGCGTAACCTTGAGATAGCCAATGAGAACGCTCGGTCGCACTCCCCGCGACCCGCGCCACGCCTCAATCTTTGGGGACTCTTTAGGAACAACGAATCTCGTAATGCGGTATCTAGCACTAGCCTGTATCGTACGTGACGTCACCGGCCGGTCCCAACAGAATACCAGCGCTGATTGTTTACAGTCAGCATTATGCTGAGTTGGGATCGGGTTTGTGACAAAAATGGGGTAAATTCTTTTTATTGTGTTTTTTTTTAAATATTTTAATATGTTTTTTTGTCATAAATAAAATTTTCTGTATTTTAGTGTGATCTGTGCCTTCAACGCATCGACAACGCCATTATTTTTTTGTCAGCTTGTTAGCTACTTTAAAAAAAATATACTTATCGAAATTTTGTATCGGTTTATTTTTGCGAACAACCAAAAGTCTTCTTTAAAAATTTCAAAATATTTATTTCATCAATAATGTATGTATGATCAATAATGTAGAAGCACTATACCCCAAACCGGGTTCAATTAAGTACCCGTATCTTGGGGCTAAGGCCTTCCCTTCAAATTAAAGTATTTAAAAAGTGTTTCCCCGTCCTCCAGCCGGGCTGGGCCGCACGGGCACGCTGATAGCCTGCTACATGATGAAGCACCACGGGTTCACCGCCCGCGAGGCCATCGCCTGGCTGCGGGTCTGCCGCCCCGGCTCCGTCATAGGACACCAGCAGTGGTTCCTGGAGAAGTGAGTCTGCTAATTCATTACTTTTCCCTACTTTTATTGACCGAGCGAAGCGAAGGTCTCAGAGTTTACTGGGACAGATTGGCATTTGTATGTATGTTTGTGTGTATATTTGTCCGATGATAACATGCGAACCGTTGATCCGATCTTCATGAAGTTCTGTAGGCAAGTAGTTCATTTCAATACAATTTTTAAGTTCGAATATGAGCTGAATCGATCCAGGGGTTATGAAAGTATTTTATGATATAAAAAAAAAAGCTAATTTTCCCTAGAAAGTGAAAATTATTAACGCTAGGAGAAGCACCAGGGAATCACCATTTTTTATTACCTCGTAAAATAAACCTTATATGATATGAAGTTAAGATGAATGAATGAATTTCAATAAAAGGGTAGCCGTACTAGTAAGTTAAATTAAATGGGATTTCCCCAACTTTACATGATGTTGCCATTATGGGAATCAATCTAAATTATTCTGAATTGTAGTTTTTCGCTACTTGATGCCAGGGTAAACATTAATCTCCAAAATTTTTAGTTCAGAAGACAGGAAAAACTCAGTTGATATATATCAAGATAAAAATCAATTGATATATATCTTGATATATATCCGCTAATATATATTGGTGAACCCTGATAAAAAGCTTTTGATAATTCTAGCGTTCAGTCCCGAATGCACGCGGAAGGCGAGGCGTACCGCCGGCGGCATAACATCACGTCGTACCCCGTCTTCACTCGCGGCATCTACTGCGATCTGCCGCCGGAACTGCCGCACAAAGATACCGCCGACGACACAATCAAGCCCGTCTCGCTCCAGTCAATATTGCACACTACTAAAAATGCCAAGGTCAGTAAGTATGATCTGCCGCACGAAATGTCGCCTCATATCGATTGATATTCTGACTTGCCTTCTGGCTTAGTTTTAATGCGTCTGTCAAAAGAAGGTCCCGGCTTCGATTTCCGGCCGGGCAGATGTTTTTATGACAAATTTAAATTTCGTGTTTCAATTAGTTATTCCTACCATTGAGCTATTATTACTCCGTATACAGGGTTGTAAGGAAAGGGTGTGCCAAGCCGAAAAGGGCTCACAGTACTCATCTTTATGAACAACTTTTACTATGTCGAATGAAACGAATGAAAGAACTAAATCTTTTTACCACCTCGCTATATTTTTTTCATGAAGTGGCCGCACTCGTAATGTCATTATACTCAGTTTGATTAAAAATGCGACTATACTGCTTCGTTTCCCCTTTCAGCTCGACAATGCCAACGTCCTGAACGCCAACGAGGCTGACTCCGAGAACAACGTGACAACTGTCATCGGCAAGTACAAAACGACTCCCACCCCCATGCTGCCTAAGACAGTGTTCACTCCCAAAATGAACTACATGCTCCCCACAAACAACATACGAAACGCCAACAACACCAACCTAAAACAACCCCGTATCCTCAACTCTTCGTTGAAATCCCACTACGCGCAGAAAACTTCAACCTTCCCTCCAACTAGAAGCGCCAACTGTCAAGCCAAACTGACGGGGACTGTCAAGCCGTTCACGGGCAAGAACAGCTTCCACGGTCAAAGGGCTAACTTAGCCAGGCCGGTGGGCTACACACACGGGGCCAGCCCACTCAAAACGTACACACGAAAAACGGTCAGCGTGAGCAAGATAAACGATACGGCAGTCACGTCGCTCAGTAACGTAAACTCGACGTTATCCGCTCTGACTGAGAACTGCCATTTGAACGGCAAAAACCGTCTCCCGTCCGAGCCGAATTTGAAAACCTCTCAGAAGCCGACGCCGACGAACGCTCGGAAGAAGCTGATCGTCCGTTCGAATTCGATTTCGCGAAAGAAACTGCCAAAAAGCAACGCCACCAAAGGCCTAGAGGCCAGCCAGGAGTTGTCTTCCAGTGATACCAACGTCACAAACATATCTTCCGATTCGCTCGAGGCTCCTTTCCGGTTTAGGCGGAAAAGGGATAAGTCCAGCAGTCCGGAACCGATGGACTGTTTCTCGAATTCGGTGATAACAGCCGACGTCACGCCCGATAATATAGAAGAGACAAATAACTCTCAAGGTAACAAGCTGTACAAGATAAAGGCGCTGAGAAAGAAATGCCCCGCGTTCGGTGTCAGTTTACTCAAGAAGGAGGGCATTCAAACTCGGTCGAGTAGCTGCGCCAGTAGTTCGACCGTCAAGAAGAAATGATCTCTGTATATAGAGCGTTAGAGTAGTTGTTTGCACGTCTTAGAGATTATTGTATAGTTACAATGTGCGTAGCACATGGTGTTGTAATGTGATTTTTAAGTCGATAGATTTGTTTGGACGCTTCCTAACTATAATATCCTAATGTAATAATGGACTGATTTTTTACTGAATTCATATCAACTAATCCGCGTTAAAAGACACTGTACAACGCCTCGCAAGAGTTATCGCCGCAGATTACTCCCGTAGATTTCGCACTCAAGACGATCTAAGCATACATTTATAGGTCAAAACGGACCTTTAAAATACACTCTTATTGTTAATTGCCAAGCATGGCTGAAACCAATGGGAACGCTTATGGTGGTATTAGACGGTTCACTCGGGTGAATGCTCACTCGGATGAATGTTATGGGTTTCTTTCATATCACGCTCACACGGCACGTAGTAAAATGAGCGTTCATCCGCTCATTTTCTTAATTATGTCTTCAAACGAAGTTGTGTGATGAACCCAATGACATTTTACATAAGTTAGGTTTTTACCTCCAAAATGGCGTTTAGAATTAAGCTCCCCTGCTGTCTGTTTACAGCTCATTGTAACCTAGCAACCAAGTTCCGCCAAATAGCTCGAAAGAAGATGCGAAAAGTGGGAGAGTAAAAGAGATAGCTATAATTAAATCTATTAGACAGATTTTGCAGGGCAATTTTAAAGGCACTAAAATCGTATCTCAGGTAAAATATCATTGGAAGAACCCGAGTGAACATTCTCTCTACGTTCAGACATTTAATTTTTCGTTCATTCGAAGCACGAGCGAATGATGCCAATGAAGAAATCAACATCGTTGGATTTGATTCATTAATGAATGCACTCGTCACTTTTGATTAATTCTGTGTTCAGACGTTTCACTCCGAGTGAAAGATAGAACAAAAATAAACAAAAATATTACCGTCTGATACCACATTTAGCTCCAATCCCCGCAACTAGAAAACTTTGGTAACTTTAGATCGGTACAAAAACTTCGTAGTGCGTTATCTATTGGGGGTGATCTATGGTAACTCCGACGTGGCATATTTCTTGCCGTGCGTTGTATGTTCAAACAAATCTATTAACCTTTTTAAATGTATAGATATTGTTTATGCTAAATGTCGTGAACCCCACATTATGAGCCTATGAATATATGAAAAATTATCTCATCGGACTATTTTTATTGTTCTTATACTACTTTTAATGCGGTTCGGTCGATTGATTGACTAATGTGCTCGTTTTGATATATTAGTTTTTCCTTTTGTCCAAGAGATGGCGTTTTACTAAATGGAATTATTCTCTTCGTTTCTATGCTTTTAAAATCATGATATGTCTGCCATGGGACGGGTAAGTGCAAGTGAGAGCGTGATATCAATAATTTAATGCGTGATTGTGTTATGTCTCGCTCTAAAGAATTATGGCGCAAACAGGTAAGAATAAAATGGCGTATATTATGTTGTGCAAATTACTCCTAAGCAAATAAAAATCGTAGAACGTACATGGGGTATTAAGCCCTTGTTATGGGGAATCTTCAAGTTTTCCGGCTTGACGTCGCCGTTTGGACCATTCTGTATATGAAGCCGTGTCTCCTGCTCGTGTTTTTTCGAAACATTACAGAAAATACCTTACACATAAACATTTGTTTTCATCAAGGATTCTCTACTATATCGAATGGGCCACAAACTATTGTTTACTACGTCACTTGGGACCGCCTTACGGCACGTCGGCCATGTTTTGTATCCCAACCAAGCTAGTACCTTAGCTGTCAAAAACTGTCAAATGTTTTTTAAGTGTTAGGAAATCGCTAGGGAAAGGGGTGGAGTTGACGCCATATTGTGTATTCAGTGTCGAAAATGACGTGAATTGTAACAAGTCCTCTTTTTTCTTTCGTCATTGGTTTTCATACACTAGCTGTCTCGTGCGTAATAAAATAATTGGCTTGTGACTAACAGAAGTGATAGATGACAAGCGGTTGAAAATGAAACAAACCCTTTGCCATGAACCTCGGAAAACAGAAACATTGGGTTTGCAATGTATACACAAATGTGTATAGCCACGCCTCTTTCTTTCGATGTTTTTGTGTATAGTTTCGAAAAAAACACACGCAGGAGACACGGCTTTAGACAATCAGTCGATCGCATAGTCTGTTAAGGAGAAATATTTTTGTAGTTTAATAAAATTTATAAGTGATAAGCCAATGCCATCTTGTTTAGCTTCTATTGAGCATATAGAACTTGGTGTAATTTTATCTTATTGAAATGAATAATTTTGTTAATCTGTTTTAGCTCTTCTGTAGTTAGTCTTAAAGCTTGTTTCTGTTAATTGATGTTCGCTGTTATAGCATTTTACAATCATGTCCGTGTACTGACTTTTGTCTATTGTTTTATCCAACGATCTTTTACAATGTAGATTCAATATAACCAATAAAACCCGTTCTAAAGTTGTCGGCCGATTTTCCACGGTCATTCACAAAAACCAGCCTTATTGTGTTGAGATAAGACCCATTTCTCAAATGTGCGACTAAGTGATGGCGTGATTCCCGCTTATGTAAGCACTGCATTTTGGGGTCGATGTTGAATCTTTAGGTTTTGAAGATCGTTGGTTTTACCTCTTCCGGTTTAAGTAAGACAACATTACAATATAATGAATTACCATTTTATGTATTCTATCAGTTTTCTGGTTCTCATAGTACAAGCTTGCTTAGTTTGGGGCTTTAAGGGTTAGTTTCGTTCACACCATGATTTAAAGGACACCTAAGGTCTTAACCCTTAAACCCTTAAAAATATGGCTTCTATCAGTTTTCTGGTTCTCATAGTACAAGCTTGCTTAGTTTGGGGCTTTAAGGGTTAGTTTCGTTCACACCATGATTTAAAGGACACCTAAGGTCTTAACCCTTAAACCCTTAAAAATATGGCAAATTAACCCCTAATCCAAATAAATTACCCCTTAAAGTTTCTCAGGTGATCCGTGTTGCAATGTATCGCGTCATCCCGATCGTGCGCAAGGTGCTCAGTGAGCGAGACGGTACGATCACGGCTGACAGATAACGTTATCATGCTGCCATTGTATTACAATTTTATGTTTTGATATACTCCTGTACCGTCCATAAGCATTTCATTGAGATTTCTCGCAAATCACCTATCCCTTCATTTTTACCGCCTTTTCCAATAAGGGTCGCTTTAAGGGTCGCTATTCAACAATCTGTATTAATAAGCGGGGTTGGGTTAAAATATTCTAACTAAAAAAAAACATATCAAATATATTTTTTTTTTAAATTGAGATATTTCTACCCACAGAGCTTTTATGGATACCAGATACAAATGGATTTCATACTACGAATAAGGTATACTTATAATAAGAACAACTCCTATGTTGAGTAGCTAACAGACGTTACAAACACCGACCGCAGACTAAAGATGAAGAGGAAGTAAGAGGCAAATATCTCTCTCTCTCTCTCTCTCTTTCTCTGTCTCTCTCTTTTGTTAGATAGCGGTGCGCGCCAACCAAGTTGTGTTAAGGTGCAAAGTTTCACTCAGGGCGCGAAATTCAAATTTTCTTGCGTTTTATGTCAATTACAGCTTAATCACTCATCGTAGGTTCATGAAAACTAATTTTGCGATAATAAATAGATTGTTTCAAGAAATTACACCAACCAGAAATTCAAGTTGAAAGCTAGTATAAGTACATTTCTCATTAAACCAAAAACCAAGATGAAAATCAGCTTATTGAGATTTGTAGCTAAACCAATGTTATCTAGGTAAACGTTTTACCCGTAATGTCTTAAAACAACTTATTTATTGGCGCAAAATTGGTTTCGATAAATCCACGATGAGTAATTAAGCTGTAATTGACAAAAAACGCAAGAAAATTTGAATTTCGCGCAATGAGTGAAACGTTGCACCTTAAACCAAGTTGCTCTAGTAGTCATTTCAAAATGACCCAACTTAGTTGCCAGCAATATATAATCTTTCTCTTTCCGTCGTTGTAACGGGCCGTCTGTCTTTTTTTGTCTCAAGTCGGCATGCGCATTAGATACAGAGCGACCGACTTATCTAACAATGGCCTCCCGTCGTACTTTCTAAACAACATCGACAGACACATTCTAGAATAGAAAATTGTTAGTTGCATCATTTGTCCACTTCTCTAAATAAGTTGGTAATTCTGTTGTATTACATTCGTGGTTGTTTATTTGCGTTGGGGCATTTTTTTTTATTAAGTCACACTTAATAAAAAAAATCACACTAAGTGTACCTTATTCGTAGATTTATCTCCTTTATTATTAATATTATGTTTTTTTTTTCCTATACAACTTTATCTATGTTTTATTCACCCATTTCGGTGTGCATTGTGTAGATTTATTTGTATTCATTTAGGAATAATGATTTATTACCAATCGTCACAAACTGTGAAACGGTAGCTTGTCATACATTTTAGTATAAATATTAGGTTTTGTAAAAAAAAAACTCATATTTGCAGCGTTCATATTTGTTATTTTTAGTGTATTTATAATCTGGCAACACTATGAAGTCACTGAAAATTTTAATAAAATATTTTATGTTCTTTTGAAGTTGTGTCCGTCAAGTTTGAAGTAATTTAAATAAAATCCTCAAAAATTGGTATTTCGAATTAACATAAATACAATTAAACTTGAGTAAAGGGTCACCCTTCGAGGGTGAGCTGATAATTATCACAGCAGTTGGATGTTTAAAGGCTGAAGCAGAAGCAGAGGAATGGGTTGAAACGAATCTTTAGTCCTCATTGTCTGGTACCAAGTTTCCAGACTGTGAGTGATCTTAAGTAGTTGATTGAATTTTGCGGACGTCAATTTTCAAACCGTAGTGTCTTTCTGCTGCAAATGCAGCGATTGATCTTATGTACATATTTTATTTGTCCAAAAAAGGATATCCACAAAACTTTTGTTCACTACTTTATGCACCTGAATATATATGGATATTCATATGGGAATATGCAAGCACGATAACCGCCGGCTTGTTCGTGTCTCGTATAAATTATGATAAGGTCAAGTTAAAACCGAGTTTTTTAGTGACTTCAATAGTTTCATAAATTGCGAACCTGTGTCATATCAGAATTTGCGGACTTGCCTTTATTTTAGAAACTTTTTTTTTTACTTGAATGCTTGTCTGTTTGATATATTTTTTAATTACTATACGCATTATGAACGTTTATCTCGAACGCGTTGTCATCTAGATGAGCGAGATGAAGAACGACATGGTACACGAAACAGCATTGCTAATACTGTATTTTCTCGATCGACAAATATGAAATAATGTTGTCGACTAAATCAATGTTATCGATTCTTAACGCCATTATTTGATATTTTTCATCGACAAAAACTCTTTTATTGAATCTAAATGTCCAATTTTTTGTACAATAAAATGCGGCACTTGCCGTGTAAGGATATTTTTATCGATGGACAAAGGGAGCACGGCCTTAATCGATTAAAATATTATTAACGTTTTATAAAGTCAAATTTGTTGATAAATAATATACCGGAGTTGCTTTGCAGGTACGATTTTTTATCAATCTCCAAATGTGACATTTTTAGTCGATAAATGTAATTGTCGATGATAAATGTCGAATGATATTTACAAATGATTAAACTGGTTACTACACTGTACTTACAATTATTAATTATTAGTTAGATTAATCATTTCTTTTACAATTGCATCTAACAGGAATTATTATCTGTATCGTTATGGAATCGTTTTTTAACAATTAATTGTAAGTACAGATAAATGTTACATTTTTATTTTTTTAAGTATTTTATAATAAAGTTAATTGTTGTCCTTTAGTTGTGATGTTGTTGCTGTTATACGCTTTGAAGATGCAGTTTGGATAAAATAATTATTGGTTGTAAAAGTTTTTTTATTGGCGATTGTTTGAGGTCAGAATTGAAAATGTTTTTAAATTTTGACATAATTATGATTGGTTTTTGTTAAAGACTTTCAAAAATATCGTTTTTTAAATGTGTTGTATTTTGTATAATTATATTTAAATGTATTTGAGTGACAAAATCGATATTGATCAGTTTTATAATAATCCGGCAACTACAGCAATATTTTTGCAATATAATTATTAATTATTTATCATGGACTTCAATATATTATTTAATAAATTGTTTGTGAAATATACTTACATGAATTAAATTATATATTATTATTTTATAAATCGGAATGAGCCATATTTAAAACTTAGTTTTACTTGTGTAAGTATAAGATTTTATTAAGTACATCTTTTTCGGTTGAGAATTTATTGTTTTTATACATATGTATAATAAAGAATAATTATATAGTATTTTATCGATATTTTTATATGTTGGTGTGAAGGGTGTGAAGGGGGCGTCTTAGGGACCAGAGTTTGTAGTTATATAGATTTTTGTATAGATATTTTGCGTCTGTTGTGTAAACGTATAATTTTTAAAATTATTATAATTCTTATTATAGTTATGTTGTGATCTGGTATCTAAACAGTTACTAATGTATTGTGCACTACCTATTAGAGTTACATGTTTTTAAATATCGGGACACCGTGAACTTTGGTGTTCGGATTGCTTGTGCTTATTAAAAAATAAAAAGATATATTCCAATTTACTGAATTGTTTAATTTTTTATTGTTATATGTTAATATTTTTTTTTCATGTACAGTCACAGAAAATATAAGAGTACCCACATCAGACTAGATTTGAGAACAGACAAATTTGGATCGCTTGGAGCAAACAAAAGTTCATGCAAAATGATTTAAAAAATATGAAACAGAAATGAAATGAAAAACAAACTATCAAAACTTTTTTCTCTTTCCTCCTAAGAGGATTTTGGCGTCGCACGTCTTATGCATTTTCCAGTGTCAAGTATACATATATTCTCAAGTTTTGTTAGATATTATCAAACAAGTCATAGTCACGGTCAAAGACGAGCAAAGTAAGTCACGGTTAATTCCAAGTCATGCCCCAGTAAAGTGGTTAAAACTTCACTAGAGCCTTTTATGGAGTTTTGGAAACAACACGAAAATTCACGTTTAACGGCTTTATACCATTCACCAACACTCGTGCATGTTCACTTAACGGGTAAAAATTCACCGTTCTTACACATTAACACCCGAAATAACACAAATTTTGGGAAATAATAAAATTACGCGACATGAATTCTTCACGTTCCCAAAACTCCCCTATCAAAACTTCCTATGTAAATGTGTCCAGCAGGGCTAGCATGCGCACCGCGCCAAATCTTTTTGTTATGCGAGAACAGGACGCGGCTACGATTATGTATACGTTTGTCTCATTTTTCACGATATGAATAATAGAGACGATTTTGTCGCGGTGCGCCTACTAGCCCTGCTGAGCGTTTAGAGCTAAACGATGTATGAACCCTGAAATCCTACTTATATACACGTCCATGGAGTGAGAGTACCTATTGAGCCTTACGTATACCCTGTCACTCAGTGCTTCCAGTGCTGGGCACTAGGGCATACTGCGAAGACGTGCACTGTTAAAAGAGATGTATGCCCTAAATGCAGCGGTGACCATGCAAACTGTGCCACTAAAGTATTTACTTGCACGAATTGCTCCGGAAGACACATGGCTATGGCAAAGACATGTCCTGCTTATCTGAAGGAAAGAAAGATAAGATTGATTATGGCGGAATATAATTATACATATAGCAGAGCGTCGCAAATTTACGCGGACTCAACTATCATAATACCGGCCGAGAAAAGAGATCCACGAGCGATGACTCAGATTGTTACACAAACTAGTGGAGCAGAATCACGACCTAGCCTTAGCTTGCAGACAAATACAAAATATGGATCATCAGATGTCCAATCCGAAAAGAGCGTCATTTTGCCTACGAGACAGCCGAGGAAAAGATTAAAGAAGTCTAGAAACGACTGGACCGGGTCATTTGAGTGGAATGATATAGAAGAAGGTAGATATGAGAATGAGTCAACACAACAGGAGCAAAAATCAGATGAGCGAACACCGGAGAAGACTACATTTAGCGAGCTTATGTCTAGAATAAAGGAAGTTATATTTTTAAAGAACAACTTTGGATTGAACATCATTCAATCCAAAGTGAAGCGGGTTATTAAGTTGTGTGTCGAGTGGATCATAATAGTGATGGTAGATAACGTTTCGGATTGGCCCGTTGCCAACTTAATTTACGGATTTCTGAATCGTAATGGATAGTACAAATATAATAAAACTGAACATTTTACAGTGGAATGCCCAAAGTTTTAGGAATAAGCTGACTCCTTTTGAACAGATACTAATACAAGAAAAAGTCCATATTGCTTGTATAAGTGAGACATGGTTAGCGAGCAACAGCTGTCTGAGAGTAAGTCAATACAATGTTTATCGCGCCGACCGCGACTCGCACGGTGGCGGTGTGGCCATATTAACGCATAAATCTATAAAGTCGCAAGTATGTCATTTAAGTTTATCTAACTGCGGTTTAGAATTAGTCTGCGTAAAAATTCTTAATTGTAAACTTATAGATAATATTATTTCAGTCTACTGTCCACAAACTGCGAGCCCGTCTCTGAAATATTTTGAAGATTTACTATCTATATTTAATCGTCGAACTCTAATCCTTGGTGACTTTAACGCGCATCACTTGTCGTGGTCCTATAAAATAGATACCAGGGGCAAAGCTTTATTTGATGCACTGATAGATAGTGAGTTTATAGCTTTAAATGATGGTCGTGACACTCGTGTCAAATTAGTAGATGGGCACCTACAAAAAACAGCTCCAGATATATCACTAGCCTCGTCTGATATTGCATTAGAATTTAATTGGTCAGTTTTACAAGAAAATTTAAAAAGCGATCACCTTATTATTAAAATAGCTACTAGCTACTATGCGCCCAACAATCCTATTGTTAAAAGAAATTTTAAATACGCTGACTGGAACGGATACAGTAAATGCCTTAATGATATATTTAATACTTTCGAAATACCTACGGATAGCCAAAAGTTTTATGATTCGTTTTTAGATAATTTGAATACAGCAGCTAATGTTCACATCCCTTTTAAGAAAATTAATCAAAATCCTGAGTCCCGTTTTAGTCCTAAGCCCTGGTGGAATAGTGAGCTATCTAAATCAGTGGCCACACGAAGATTAGCGTTATCGCGGTTTAGAAAAAATCCTACACCAGCTAATTTATCTATTCTTAACGAAAAAATTGCCGAAGCTCATAATTTAATAAGCGATGCGAAGAATAATAGCTGGTTTGAACTATGTTCATCCGTGAATGAGAAAACCTCGTCTTCAGAAATGTGGCAGCGCATGCGATGGGTTAAAGGTCACAAATATAGCCAACAACATATCAGCAAAGTACAAGCGTCTAACTTGCTTAATGCCCTAGCTCCCGATTACGTCATTCCAGATCAGCCGGTATTTAAAAGTTTTAGCTCGCAGCTAGATGTAGAAATCTCCATGCAGGAGCTTGAGACATGTATTAAATCAAAGGATACATCTCCTGGATGCGACGGTATCTCGTATTCTATGATAAAACACCTCCCTAGGTGCGGAAAGTGTTTATTACTATTGTTATACAATCGATTCTTATCAGCTGGATTTGTACCTACGCAATGGCGCACGGTAAATATTGTACCTATCGTAAAGCCAGGGCGTAACCCTGATGAAGTTTCATCATTACGACCTATCTCATTATTATCATGCATTTGTAAGATATTTCACTTAGTTTTAAATAAAAGATTAGAGTGGTACGTGGAACACAATAATATGTTTTCCTCTTATATGGTTGGATTCAGAAAAAGTAGATCATGCATGGATAGTTTGAGTAGTTTGGTAAGTAGAATTCAAATAGGATTTTCTGAAGGTATGTCTACAATTGGGTGCTTTATAGACGTATTAAATGCCTACAATAACGTGGATATAAATGTACTTATATCGATATTGGATAACATTAGGGTTGGCCCAAAAATATGTCAATACTTATGGAATTTTCTTAAAGAAAGAACGTTACATTTAAAGATTGGGGATAAATGTCTGACAAGAGTTACTGGAATTGGACTTCCGCAAGGTGACCCGCTCGCGCCTTTTCTGTTCAACGCTGTGACAATGGATATTTGTAGGATATTAGAACATAGGGTTTATATATCACAATACGCGGACGACTTCGTTATATATAATCATTATAAAAGCATAACAGAAGGAAACGAGACAATAGAATCTAGTTTAAAATTATTATGTTCACTTTTGGCCAAATTAGGCTTAGATATTTCCCCGAACAAAAGCAAACTGTGTATTTTTAAAAGGGGTTTTAATAGAGACTCTTTGAATATCAGGATAAATGATACACCACTAGAAATTGTAGAAAATATTAAATACTTAGGACTATGGCTAGATAGAGGGATAAGATGGTCTAAGCACGTAAATGAAGTTTATGAAAAATGTTTTAAATTCATTAATATTTTTAAAGTATTAGTTGGGTCATCGTGGGGTGTACACCCTGTGCATTTGAGGCGCTTGTATCTATCCATTGTTCGCAGTCGTCTCGATTACGCAAGCTTCTTGTTCGATAATTGTTGCCGTACTAGAATCTCTAAGCTAGATAAATTACAGAACAAATTCTTAAGAATTATGGGAGGTTTTATTAAAAGCACACCTACTCATGTTATGGAATCGGAGCTGTGTATCTCACCTTTATATATTCGTAGGCAATACCTAGCGTCAAAGTACTGGCTTAAAGCTAAGTCTATTCGTGATAATGTCGTTATTGATTTACTTGAAGAGCTGTCCCGCCTGTTGAGATCACGGTATTGGACTCGGAAAAAAAAACCACTATTAGTATCTGTGCATAATATTCTTAAATATAATAGTTTCTACTGCAGTAATCAATTAGAAACGTTCAGTATGAGCACGTGGGTTAGTAATATTGATGTAACAGATGTCTTAGAACCCAATATTAGCGTCATTGATAAGCCAAAAAGATCTTATAATCCTTTGGACCTAAAACTAAAATGTGTAAAATATTTATGTGATAAATATTCTGGGTGTTATAAATTATTTTCCGATGGATCCCTGACAGATAACAAAAGAGGTGCTGCGTTTTTAGACGCTGAGACTGGAACTAGCATTAAACTTTTAATAAAATCAAAAATCTGTATCATGAATCTGGAACTTATAGCCCTATTAGAAGCAGTGTCGTACATTGAAACTATAAATTGTGATAAATTTGTTATTTTTACTGATTCCAAGAGCGCCATTCTGCATTTAGCTCGATGTGTCAGTACATCTAGTTTTAGGGGCATACCGATAGCTTATAGTTTACTAAATATTATAAATCAAATGAGAAGTATGAACAAATGTATCAAAATTCAATGGATTCCTTCTCATGTTGGCCTAGCGGGCAACGAAGAAGTGGATAAACTTGCAAAAGAAGCAGCTGTCGATGGAGACCTATTTAGTTGTCTTCCTAATTACACAGATTTAATACCATACATCAAAAATATTTCATTTGATAATTGGTCCGAATATTTTGACGAGAGATCATTGACTAAAGGCATTTGGTACAAAACCATTCAACCTTCACTTCTTCGTTCCCCATGGTTTCTGAGGGCCAACATGGGAAGGAACGAAATTGTTACAGCTGCACGACTTCGATCTGGACATGTTCCACTAAATATGTTTGCGCATATGATGAGAAAAGTCGAGTCACCTTCTTGTGACCGATGTGGCTCAATAGAGGATGTTTACCACATTTTAATGGAGTGTGCCTGGAACGAGGGATTGCGTCGTCAACTATTTAATTGTGAGCACGTTCTCTGGCAAGTGGGAGGTTGCAATAGCGTGCTGGCAGAACCTGATTCACAGGATGCCAAAGGGTTGTACGACGTATATCATGCAGCTCTCAAAGAGAGAAACCAATTGATATAAATTAGTATTATTGTTTAGTTATAAGGGTGTCATTGAATTAAAACCCTGTATAAATAATAAAAGAAAAAAAAAAAAAAAAAAAAACCCTGAAATCAACACTTCTTTTTTGGCGTAGTCATGTAAAAAGTTCAAAACAACACAGCAGTTTCCTATAACATTTATTGAACAAAATATCACTGGCAATCACTGCGTACTGCTGCAGCGTACAGTGCGTTTGACCTAGAAGTCGTACTGCGAGACTATGATGATGAGGCGGGCCACTGCGCTGCCGGCGAACTGGCCGTGCTGGTACAGAGACATGGTGAGCTCCAGCTCCGCCACCTGAGGACCTTCAAGCGGGCAGAGGAGCGAGATAGCGCAGATGTTGCCTGATGGACGCATGCTAACAAGGAAATAAATAGGTGAGCAGGGGCCTTATCATGTAATTCTGGTGGCGATGGTCGTCGTTTGCTATCCCGCTCCCGCAAGGTGCGAGTAAGTTGGCGCGAACAGATCGGCACGCGATGACAGCATCGCCACTAGAGTTGTGCATTAATTTTAGTTTCTTGCCGGTTTCATTCAAGGTTTTAAATCATCGCATCAATCCAAGATACAAAATACAAATAAATTTATTTGGCATAAACAAAATTGTACAAAATAAGTCTGAACCCAGTAGGTCCGAATTAATATACACTGTATTTCAGAGCCAATGGCCTCTCCCATAGTCATTACACAGAAAAGCTACGCCAAAACAGAGACAATTAAAAGAACAGAAAAAAAAATTGGCACCTACATAACATTATACCCTTATGCAAAGAGTAATTATAATATAGGGGGCCCTTATGTCTGAGGATCGTGTCGTTCGTGGCGTGACTTCCACGAACAAGACCTTCATCCCCCTTTGGTGAGGTGCCATCTTACCACTTCGAACAAAGCACGCTTCGAGCGATATGAATGGCGCGATCTTGTTGAACGAGCAGTGTAGGACGAAAAAACTTAAAGGGTACTCAAACAGTTTAAGGGTCTTAACGAAGGGAACAACTTAAAGGGTAGTCAAATAACTTGAGGGTCACAGCTAATTTCGCGACGTCCTTGGCTTTCTTCTCGGCAAAGTGTAGCTGTTGTGAGTGGCTTCCAACTAAGGTATTGCGGTAATCCAATGTCCACTAATGTATCAGACCTGTGACTGCACTTCTTCAAGTTGTCAGCGTCTTTTGAGGCAATATAACCAACGCCTGTAAAGCAAGTGAATGAGAGATACTAACTCGAAACATCTGAGGTCGGCGGGGGTGACGCCAGGCGAGGCTTGCACTTTGATCATTCGCATCTCGAAGCTCACCACCGAGTCCACCCACGAAGGTCCGTGCATCGTGAATAGATCCACCTGGGAATCGAATGTTTTTAATAAGCAGTCGCATTAAGAGTTTTTTAGTAGATGCCTATACGTTCACTAGTGAACAAATAAATATAATATAAGTTTATGTGTGTATCTATACTTCGCAACGAAATAAGCAACGGATAATCCTTTAGTCTTCGGAGTAAAGTTTTATTGTAGGTATATCTAATCCATGTCAGAGGCTTAGGTGTGGCCCTCAGATCACACCCAAGATTCTGCATTCAGGACGCTCGAAGCGCACCACGCATCAGTCTAAATACACTTATAAGAAATTACTCAGATTGGTTGATTGTTAGGCGCGAGTAGGTGTAACCTTGAAATAGCCAATGAGAACGCTTGGTCGCACTCCCCGGACCCGCGCCGCGCCTCAAACTTTGGTGACTTTTTGTAGGAACAACAAATCTCGTTATGCGACATCTAGTGTGATCTGTGGTGTGGCCTAAATGTCTGACGTCCGATTACGTTACCGATGGCTGCTTTCATAGTCCCAACCGGGCAGAGTTTCTATTATATCATGGGATAAACATTGTTTTTATCGCGATTAGTGCAATTGTAAATGATTGGTTGATGATGTTGGAGGGTTCCCGAACATTTGAGGAACAAACAACACAATGGCACAATCACTCCTTCTAAGGGAAGTGACCGCGCCTCATTTGATTTGATATGAACTGATGCTTACACTCCCCGAAGGCAGGTAGATGTTAGCCACGAAGGTGATGAAGTTGTAGCTATAGGTGCTGGGCTGCTGCAGGCACGACCAGTCCGCCACACGGCATGACTGCTGGATGCGAGTACAGCGGCTATCGACAAAAAATATTCAGATTAAGAAACGTTCCCATCATGGGGAGATTGTCTGATATAAGTAGGTATAAACATAATTTGAATTATCAAATGGAAGCCTTCATCAGCCCGTACCGCCAGGTTCATATAAGTTCATGATATTATAGGTACTATGTCATTATGTTGCCAATATACATTGTTATATCTTATATCTCGATGAGGGCCAGCGCAGCTCACATACAAAGTTAATAATTGTCGGATACCTACTAGTTTACTTGGTGACTTCTCAACGAGTAACACCAAACGAGTCACATGTGACTTGTTGCGAGTTTGTGGGAACCCTTCTTGAAAAACACGTGATGCAACGTGTGATTACCTATGGTCTTTCAAACGCTGACTTGTTTATGGTCAACTGCAAGAGAGTTTGTGCTAACTATACATTGTATAACCCTCCTTTTTCGTAATCGGGTAAAAATTAGTTGCTCACTGCTTAGACTCGAGCCGGTATCCAGTGGGGCAGTCGATGTGGTGGCAGTGGTAACTCCCGCGCGTGTTCTGGCACACGTAGCCCGGGTCCGAGGTGCGCGCGCAGCTGGCTTCGCCTGTCTCGCACTCATCGATGTCTGGGAATGAACAGGTATTTACAGCTTGGCTAAAAAGTCTTGCAATTGAACTTTTTTTTTTCTATTGATAACCTCGAAGTGTTCTATTATCTTTGGTCGGTACAGTAATTTTTTGTATGCTGCTAAACGAAAGAAAAAGCGCAAAAATTGAAGAATTCGACTGTTTTTATGCCTTTTTTGTTTTTAAACTAAACTGCATCATCGCATTCTTTTTTTTTTTCTAGTATATTCAGCTCACATTGAAACTAACAAATTTTATGGACAAAATAATCTGCATTTAACGTACAAGTTAGATGCATCCTCCGTTTTTTTTGTATAGACTAAGTGTCTAAGTTTATAAGGTCTTTGACAAATCTTGCTTTAGCAATTAACTAACCTACTAAGTAAGTAGCTACTTCCAAATCTGCTTCCAGGCCGGGCTTTTAAACAGCTGCGTACAAACTACAAGGTAGTAGGATCCAGACGTCATTAGCCCAGTTATAGTATAATATTATCTTACCGATGCAGCTCCTTTGGTCGTCAGACAGCCTGTACCCCGCGGGACAGGCGCATCGGTAGCTGCCGGGTTCGTTCACACACTCGCCTCCGCACAGCTTCCCTCTCAGTCGCACTGAGGACCACTCCTCGCACTCGTTGACGTCCATACAAGTCCTGGAAAGTATATTTATATTGGAGTTTTGGCGGGAACGTGAAGAAGTCATGTCGCGTCATTGTATTATTTTCCAAAAGTTCCTCTAATTCGAGTTTTAATGTGTAAAAATGGTGGATTTTTATTCATTAAGTGTTCATGAACGTGCACGAGTGTTGGTGAATAGTAAGTATAATGTAGTGAAACGTGACTATTCGTGTTTTTTTCAAAACTCCATAGAAAATTAGCAATAATAGTAAAATCTCCGCCTCTTTACTGGGACATGATGTGGACTTGACCGTGGCTTGCTTTGCTTGACTTAAGCTATGACTGAGACTTATTTTAATTGGAAAATATTTGACTTCACTGGAAATATTACAATACTTGACACTGGCTAAATACACAAAGTGTGGTACCAAAACATACGAGAAAAAGAAAGTATATTCATTCATTTGTATGTACGAGGCTCAAGTGGATACAAATAGTCAAATATGCCTTATGATAAAAAAATAGTTTCTGTGATCTGAGGAGGATGGGGAATACTGCGAATGAAATTGGAATAAAGCTAACTAGCTAGCTATAGATGGCGCCTCAAGAGACCTATACTCATGATGGAAATGGTCTATGGTGAAATGTTGAAGATGATGAAGTAGGTATGCAAACAGTTACCACTGTTCAGATTTGACGGAATATCGCAGTAACTACCAGAAGCTAGTTAGCTATTTTTGCTGTTCCAACACAGCAAACAAACCAAACAACAACACTTTTAAGCATTGGGTTGCTAGGTATTTTTTTGGCGGGTAAAATAATTGTTGCATTTAATCGTCGTATCTGCGCTTTTTGTTAAAAATAATACGAAAAATAAATTCCGATACCGGGAATCGAACCCGAGCCTCCTGGGTGAGAGCCAGGTATCCTAGCCACTAGACCATATCGGATGCTGAGAGGCGAAGCAAAAATATCAAACTAACACTGTGTGTGTTCTAATCAATAATTTTATTTATATTTCGCGCTTGGCTATTAAGTACCTATTATTTTTATCTACCGCTTAGCTGGCGATACTATTTTTATTACCGTTTACGATCTTTAGGTAGGTATATACGGTTCGGTTAGCCATCAGGGACCCTATTCGGAGAAATGACATTTTATCTTGGTCACTCTCACTCCCATTAAATTCTAAATTAGAGAGACAGTGACCGAGATAAAATGTCATTTCTCCGAATAGGGGCCCAGGCGTGCAACGTGCTCGTCTCGTTACTCAGTAGGTAACCTAGAAAAATCTCCATCGTGGACCTAATATCATCTCCATGCATTTTTTTTCTCTTAAGTTTTGGCTCCACCCTTTGTGTATTTAGCCAGTGTCGATAATATTTCAAGTGACAGAGTGACATTCGAATTTATAATATAAGTTGAGATAACTCACCTGCTATCATTATCCAAGCGGTAGCCTCTTTTGCAAAAACACCTGTAGCTCCCCCACGCGTTGGCGCAGCCCTGGTGGCAGACCTGCGGCGTCTCGGTGCACTCGTCGACGTCAACGCACACCTTATCGTTCGTTGGAGCGTTTCTGAACCCTTCGTTGCACTCGCAGCGGTACGAACCGACAGTGTTAATGCACCGCGCATTGTAGGAGCATGGCTGAAATAGTGAAATGCTTTTACTGGTTGGCATTCTAGCCAGACAGGCTTAGAATGTGTTTTGTTTTTGGTTTAACAGGGTAGGCATCTGACTATAAAGTCATCTGTTACGTGACGGTATGGTCGAGGATGGTAAACACACCTAGCTTGGAGAAGGTTACTGGAACCTGGTTACTGGAACACATTGGTTTTCAACATGAGGGCTGGTAGCTAGCCAGGTAGCCGAGACGAGTATTAGAATGCACTCATGATATGTTTTCTACGTGATGTTTTCTTTCACGGGGAGTTCAGCTCATTATTGGAATTCGAACCCACAGCCCGCGGTGTGTAATCCGAACCCGCTAACCACAGAGCTGTCATCGCTAAATCGGTTTATTTCGTAGGTAACTAGTTCCAACGACTGTTGGGAATAGATCAGTTTCATTGTAATTAACCTGCTTGCTTTAACTGGCCAAAACCAGTACAGTACATTAGTCAATAAGAATTTTCAAAAAAATGCCTCGCGACAGAGCAGTTGTGATTTATTATGATTTACTCAAAGGATTCTCGCTATTATTTTAGCTATAAAAGCTTAAGAAAACATTGAAATAAATATATTTACTTCGTAAGGACTGGGCCCCTATTCGGAGAAATGACATTTTATCTCGGTCACTCTCACTCCCATTAAATTCTAAATTAGAGAGACAGTGACCGAGATAATCTCGAGCGCACAGGAATACCCTGCTAGTATACTAACTACGCACCACTGCGAACTCAGTGGCAGACGATCCGAGCTAGCGCGCGGACGTTGCGTCGTTACTCTCACACACGTCCAATCACACACGCAAATGTCACACGTATTAGAACCGCTACAATGCGATACAGTTAGTAGAAATTTCAGTGGTTAGCGTTAATCTACAAGTTCCAATCAATCTCTAGATATGCATCAGCGTTTAAACATCCACTGCTAGGATATCGGCCTGCCCTTGATGGGTGCATTTGGCAATATCCACCACGCTAACCAGTGTGGGTTGGTGGATTCACATTAAATGCCATTGAATTTCTTCTCCGGAAATATGCAGGTTTCCTCACGATGTTTTCCTTCACCGAAAATTCAGTGGACCAGGCCAGTGCCAAGAGTAAGCTATCTCTAGATAAGGACCTAAATTCAAAAATTCTTACATTGCCATGCATGCACTCGTCGATATCAGCGCACTCGTTCTGCCCAACGAGCTTGTGTCCAGCTCCGCATTGGCAAGAGTATCCTCCGTAAAAGTTCTCACAACGCTGCTGAGGGCCACACGCGGAGCTGTTCGTTGCGCACTCGTCAACATCTGTTGGAAAAGGAGAAGCAAAACTTGAGCTCAGGAGTAACACTGCTTTTTACATCCCCAGCAGTAGGATGTTAAAATATGGATATTGGCTTACTCTCGAAGGGTGATTAGGCCATATCCATTATCCAACAAGCTGGCCCAGTGCGGGTTGGCGGACTCACATACGCCATTGAATTTCTTCTCCGGTAATACAGGTTTCCTCACGAATCTCACTATGTTTTCCTTCACCGAAAAGCCAGAGTTGCATGTTCCAAAGAACTCATTGGTAAGGACCTGCCTGGGTTCGAACCCGCGGCCCCATTAATATGAGGCGAGTGTACTTCCACTCAGCTACCACGATCTTGGAGTTCGAACAAGGTAAAAATAAGAGTGAAGCGTTAATTCGTGTATAAATCCACCCTTACCGTAGCATCGCTTGTCAGGAGTGAGCTTATATCCCCAAGGACACCCCGTCATGATAGACCCGTTACTAGGATCCCTCGAGTAGGTGGGCCTTGGCGACCAAGGTCCTCGCTGGCCGTACTGCGCGCCAACTGTGATCACATTACTGCCTGGTTCCGAAGGCTGGCGGGACTCGGGCTGAACTGCTGGCACTAGGAATAAGAGGAAAAGTCAGTACGAGGTTCATATGGCTATATTCCTCTTGTCCATGAGAATCACCTTCCTGGTTTTATCATCATAATTTTTAGTTCGTGATTGTCCGTTGATAAGTTTCAGAGGAATGCTTTTGAGACGGAGTTTTAGTGAATGATTAAGTTTTGGGGTAGGTACTTCACGAAAATCAGATTCGAAAAAGGTTATATTTAGTTTTTTTTTCTTCTATGAGTTTTTCTAGTACCCAGTCTTTTGTAGTTTTAAATACATGTGCAGATGTTAGTATACAATTCAAGATGGTACCATATCGCGGATTCTCATTCTCAGCACGGCACCTCGGTCCGCAGGTGCACTTGAACCCGCCCTCAATGTTCACGCAGTCCTCCTCACCAGCACACGTGTCCTTGTTAAGAGAACACTCGTCGATATCTGTGTGAATCGGTAAACATTTAATTAATCACGTCACACTGATATAAAATGAAATAAAATGATTTAGTGAGAACAATAGTTTCGACTCCGTAAGGCAGGAGCATAGGTAGGCACCTGACAACCAGACACCAACTATTTCTCTCGTTGGTAGCAGATAATAAGAGGAAGAGAGAAGAAAATAAGATAAAAATACATTTCTCGTCCTTTTCAATATAGCTTGTTAGACGGCGGTGCCAAGTCAGGTGTTTGTT
This sequence comes from Apocheima hispidaria, assembly GCA_947579745.1. Lineage (NCBI taxonomy): Eukaryota > Metazoa > Arthropoda > Insecta > Lepidoptera > Geometridae > Apocheima > Apocheima hispidaria. The sequence goes on along the minus strand of OX388168.1, from coordinate 4,967,945 downwards.
ATATTGTATTAGCAAAGTAACGTTTGAACGGATGTGGACGAAGGTTTGCGGATTTGTCTTCTGAAAAAATGTACGGCCCCAATAGAATTAGAACCACGTGGCGTGGTTAGTTATTCAAATGGGGGAAAATATTATCGTGATATACCTATATACCGCGAGTTTATCGGGTCACAGCTGAACTTGAGGATATTGTAAGAATTGCAACTATCGTACGATTATTAGGTACATAGAAGCTCATTCTCTGAGGCTGGTTCTTTAAGTTTGAGTTCTTTCAAGCCACGCCAGTTCATGCCTTCCCAACCATTGTCTTGTCTGGTCCGATTTTTAGGGCTGCATGCTCAGAAACTCATGCCGTAAGCTAATGAGGAAAGTCTTACCGACACATCTCTGCTGGCTGAAATCGAACCTGTAACCGAGCTCGCAGATGACAGGCGGGTATCTTCCACCGTAAGAAGTATGGGGGCGGTAGGGGGTATATGCCCATTCCGGTGTCGACACTGAAAGTGAAGTCTTTTAATAGCAATAGGAATAAACTCCAATCACAATAAGCTTTGATATACATAATAAATTTTCATAAATTTTGGCAACCAACAAATTGTCGCATAAAAGCACAGGGTTCGAGATAGCAAAAAACCATAGTCTTGATTCAGTAGGTGTTTATAATGCATGATGTCGTATTGAGGACCTCGAGTCAATTTTTAATAAGCCGGGGCCGAAATATTGTTTCGATAGGAAAAATCAGTACCCACTTTCACTTCCGCACGCGGTCCTAAATTAAAGTTTTTTGGCTTATCAAGAACGCGGTATCTTACCAGCATTACTCTCCGTGGGTCTTACTGTAGTGGACGTGGTGGTCGAAGTAGTAGTCGAGGTGGTGGTCGAGGTTGTGGTGGTCGGGATACACCAGCCATCGATTCCTCTCGTGAACCCAGACATGCACTCGCATTTGTAGCCGCCAATGTTGTTTACGCACTGCTCCATGCTGCCGCAGACGTGGCGTGACGTCTTGCATTCGTCTATATCTGCAAGGTTAGAAATGATTATGGTGTTAGTTCAGGGCCGTCATTGAGCAACTCGCTACCGGCCCGAACGTCGCCAGAGGCCAATGTTGCCCTATGACGGCCATTAGCCTAAAAAAACCTGAAAAAAAACTACTTAGTAAAGTTCATAGCTTGGTTCGTAGTGAACACTATTAGCGCTTGATTTGGTTGATTGATTAGTAATAAATATATTTAGAACGATATTCATCACATTCAAGGTACCTTGGTTTCAAGGTATTCTTGTAGTGGTCAGATCATAGCTTCTGTATAAAAAGAACTTACCCACGCAATTCCCGTTGATATCACTTTCGTAACCGTTCAGACAGTGCAGCTCTTTGGGATTTAACGGCTTGTCTACTGATGTAGTCCCTTTTTCTATAAATTGTGGAAACACGGTAATTATCACGTTTATGTTCATTTCGTTAAGAACGACGGCAAATAAAATCTATAAGCCAGTCACTTGTCTGTGAGATGTTGTCATGGGTTGTTTTATGAAGAAATTTATAAAGAAGTTAAGAAGTATTTAATAAAATCCTTCTATTCAACAAGCTATTAAAAAAGGCGAAAAAATCCTCATACATCAATCGTCGCCTTCTTGGTGCTATGTCCAACAGGCACAAGTCGGCCCATCAGTGTTTTTTTTTAAATTATTAAGGTAGACTCACCAACACAATTTCCAGAAGCATCCTTTTCGTACCCATACAAACAATGGACTTCATCAGGATTGAATAGGTCGTCTATTACGTTGTTTCTTTCTGTGGTTGTTGGCTCGGTAGTTGTTTCTATTCTCCTTGGAGGGTCTGGTCTGCGAGATGTCGGTCTTCGCGTTGGATAGACTGGTATTCTGGGATAACCAGGTCTACTCGGGTAATCTGGCCTGGCCGGGCGATTTGTAGGTGTCGATGGTCTTGTCCCGTAAGGATCATAAGATGGTCTATGGTCTTCTGGCGTTGGCTTTGGAGGTGTGTACGGTCGTTCTGGTTCTGGAGGTGTATATTCTGGCTGTCTTGGTTCAGGCTTAGCCGTAGTCAGTTCAAGCCTCGGGGTAGTTTCTGGTGTAGGCCTTCTCGTTGTTGTAGATGTTGTGGTATAATATCTTCGATCTGGGTATGATGGATATGACCTTTCTGGATAAGATGGGTATGGTCTGGGAACTCTTGTAGTAGTGGAAGTAGTAGGTCTTGGTGTGATGGTTGGTCTAGGTGGAGACGTCGGTCGAGTAGTTGGTCTGGTAGGTCTGGTAGTTGGCTTGGTGGTGGTCCGCGTGGTGGGTCTAACTGTAGTGGTAGACGAAGTCGTTATGAGCACTGTATCTGGGTATTTTTCGTCAGTTGTATTTTCACTGAAAGAAAATTATGCGATTATGTTAAGTGCAAAACAAAAACCTGATATCGAATGTAGCAAGAATGAATAGAATGTTCAAGAAATGGCAGTGTAATGCTCTGTGCCATTTTTTGAACATTATATTTCAAATGTATCTAACATAATGCTGAGCCACCCAGCTTACGCGTAAACAAACATGCACTAAGAAGTTCATGACGCGGCGAGTTAGTACTTTTGTGAAATGACTTGTCAAAGAGCATGTTAATAGGATTCCGTAGACCCGTAGGACGTTTGAAGTATTGAACAGGGTTTTCTGCTTTTTTCAAAAAGTTTTTATCACATGTTGCGCGAAATAATTTTAAAAGAAAGAAAAATTGTCGGCCCGTATTTCGCAAGCAGTACATTTGATACACAACTTACAGTACATTTGATAAACAACCCCGGAGAGTTTAAGGGGGCTGTCGAACATGTAATCCTCCCTTTATTCCCTCCCCCCCCCCCGGTAATTTTTTCGGAACGCTGTCGTATCGACCAACGAGGAAGCTGCCTAAATTGATGAAGTCTAACTTTTAATGGTTGACAGGCTGTTTGAGTGCAGCTCATTGGCGCAGTTTGGTCAGTAAGTTAACTTACTTGGAATCATACTCGTACTCGTAATCATAGAGTGGAGCAGGTGTCGTCGTGGTGGAACTGGTCGTACTGCTGGGGGGACGGCGCGTGCACGCGAAGGAGCCAAGTGAGTTCTGGCAGTGGAGGCCTGGACCGCAGTTGTCCAGCTTCAGCGCGCATTCGTCGATATCTAGGAATTAGGAGGAAATCTCAGTATATACCGGTAAGTGAGTTGGTGGTCAAACGCGGTTAAAAAACGAAACACATGTAAAATAAAAGTGAATTGAAAAAGTGAAATTTTTGTCAATCTACTTGACAGAGATGTACCTCAAGCAAGTAGGGGCGATATGGACGCTTGTGGCAAATGGATGAGCAAAGCAGAAGATCGTGTGAAGCCGCTTGAATTGTCCTCTCCTAAAGAACAGCATAGGTGTGATGAACTCCTTTTTTGATACTGGCCATCTTCTTTTTATAAGGATTTTATATTGTTTTATTTTTATATTTGAATATTGTTTCTTTTATTTTTGATACGTCATTATACTTTACGAATCGAACCAGCATCGGTTTTCTGTGGTCCACATTCTGGTCCTTCTACCACTTTAAGAAATTTAGTGCTAATATATTGTTTAAGAAGAAGAAGAAGAAGAGGAGAACAATGTTTATTGTCACTCGCAGTCATGGTAAAGAAGGTAAGACAGTAGCGTTAGATAGCTCACATCCAGCAGCGCTTAGCAACCCGCCTGTCAAGTCACCAGAGGACTAAGTCCAGCGGCTTCCAAATGTAACATAATTAAGTAGGCTCATACTAGCCATCTCTGAAATGCTGTTCATTCTAAACCATAGATACTTACCTGCAAAAACGTTTTTAACTATGAAGAATGGTTCAAGAGATAGGTAACTGAAAAATTCTGAATATACGAACCAAGTGAACTTAAAATACTTGATTTTTTACATTTTGTGTCTGGTACTTATTTACTTTGTCTTATAGATTGGCTCGATGATTTATCGACCAATATTGCAAGGCCAAAATCAAAACGTTGTTACTAAACTTGTTAGTTTTAGGGCCACGCTATTTAGATATCGAAGAAACATTTATAATATATTTACTATACATTTATTTTTAGGATTTATATATTTATATTACATGCATGCAAAAATTTTAAATTAAAATAACAAATTTTAGAACAAATGTACTATTTTCGAATATCATAAGATGCCATTCAAGTGTCTAGGGCAATTAATAAGTACAATTTCAGGGAAGGGCGCTGTACGCTGAATCACAGGCCTAATAGAGTAGTTTACCTGCCTAGTTCGGCAGCAGTTTACCTGTTTTTTTTTCATGTTTTACCCAACTAGCCACTAATTATGTTATTTTTTGCATTTTTAAGAAATAAATCATTATTATTATTATTCCGCGTATTTTTTTTTTCTGAGTTTTGGGTTCTTTACATTATTAATATAAAAACATAAATAAAAAACCTAAATCTAGTCCCGCCGGCAGCGAGGCAGGGCTCAAGCTACCGGTGATTAGGGCTGCAAAGTGAGGAGCCTCCTGACAATTCGCGTCGTGTCAAGGTGTCATGTCTGCCTTCTGTATCTGGCCCTTGATCCAACGGTCTAGCGAGAGCCTCTTGATATGTTGGTCGAGGCTCTTCGCCATAATTAAGACCGTTCGCCGATACGACTATCGGGACAATGATCGTCGAATCAACATCGCACATGGCGGTAACCTCGTGAGCCAAGTCAAGGTACTTGCTGAGTTTGTCCTTCTCGGCCTTCACGAGATTCTCGTCATGTGGGATAGTGATGTCGACGTTGTTAATATTATTATTGTTTAAGATAATGCTGAAATTATTCTTACCAACACAAGAAACCGAGGAGAGGTCCAGCTCAAATCCATTCTTACACCTGCACTCATGTGCTCCAAACGTGTTGATGCAGATCTGGAACTGGTCACACAAGTGTGAACCTTCACGGCACTCGTCAATATCTGCAATTTACAAGCGTACCAAGGAAACTGCAGAGCTTCTACTGGATTTAGAGGAAATCTACTGGATTGAGGGGCTTTAGCAGCTCAATGGTATGCCTTGGAATTATCAGAGCAGCGTTTGTCTATGACTTGAAATAAGTTACTAGCTTGTCCGCACCGCTTTGTTCGCATTCATCATCATCATCATCCACAGCCTTTCTTATCCCACTGCTGGGTGTAGGGCTCTCTCTTGCTATGCCATCTGCCTCAGTTCTGTGCTAATCTAGTCCAGGATTGACCCACGATGGTGACGATATCGTCGACCCATCTCGCAGCTGGACGACCAACGCTCTGCCTCAGCACCACTCTGTCACATCTCGCATTGGCTACAGCAAATACAGAACCCCATTTCACTTCTTAAGTGGTCGATTTTTGAAAAATCCTAAGACATCCCTTTATTTTTAAGCTAATTACACCGAGTTTCATTAGCGTTGCATGAAAAAGTATTTTATTTCCATAAAAACTTTGGGGGTCCAAATCATTTTTTGAGATAGAATTTCGCAAAACCGTTCTTGTTGTTTACTTAAACCATTTAAGGAATTTTGGGTACAAATTTCACGTATAATATATACGTCATAAGCGGTTTGGTCTGTGCTTTGATTCCTAGATCACTACTGGTTCTTTTGATGTGAATAATGGCAGGCATGAAAAAAGTTAATTTGCAAGTAAACTCTGGAAAGATATTTTAAAAGAATGTATGGTAAAAGGAATTAAGTAAAATAATTCCAAAAACTACTTAATTGCACATTGTTCACTTACCTTCACAGACTTTCCCGCCTGGTCTTAATCTCGTCCCTTCTTGGCACGTCTTCGTAGCCAGTCTAGAAATTAACAGATGAGTTTCAGTTCAATATTAGACTTAAACTTGCAAACAATAAGCTCAGTTTTTAACTTACTTTGGCAGTTGACTGATCTTCGACCTGCAGTTGTAAGCTCCTGGCAGGTTGATGCAGACCTCGGATCTCTTACAAACCTCGCTACTTTCCTCACATTCATCAATATCTATAAAAATAAAAAAGAACATTTAAATCATACTCTATAACGCTATAAAACTTGTTCAAATATCAAAAACAGGTGGAGAGGATTTCACTTTTGAACTTTAATTGATTTGAATACCTTTCTATAGTTTGCCAGAAAGCTCTGGGAAAATCCAGGGTTACCTTCACAAATCCCAGTGGCAGCATTGACTTTAAACCCAGGCGAACACCGCTTGGAGACGTGGTCTTGACAGAAGAAGCTGCCGTGTGTATTGATGCAATGCTGGGAGAGCCGCTGGCAGTCGTCTAGATTTTCTGCGCACTCGTCAATATCTGAAGGTAAATATTTATATTATATTAGCTTTAACTCCAGATCCAGCTGGCAATATAATGCCAGCATAAAACCGTCCGTCATATTAATTTCACCAGCAAAATAAGCAGGTATCAAATTCGCAATTTAATCGAAAACCTGACAAGTAATTTAACTCGTTGAGCTTTTCTTGTATCTTCGTGATCTCGTAAATATTTTCAATATATTCACAGATACATTTGTGGCGGATGGCGGATGAAAATACTCCGATGAAGAGCTTAAACTCTCCACTTCTCCATTTGCATTCAGACAGCGCGTGATAACCCGCCTTGTAGTAGTTGCTTAGATCGCTACTCAATCTGGGAAACTTACCAAGACATTCATCATCATCCCCTGCCCTAAACCCTGGCGGGCAGATGTCGGTCTTCGGCACTGGTGAAGTAGCAGAAGCTTCGCTTACAGGTTGCGGGGCTCCAGGGACCGCTTCATCGAAGGGTTTGCCAGGCTTCCCGGCACATTTGTAACCGCCGATGGTGTTCTCACAGAGGTATTTGGCGCACGGAGGCCGGGGCAGTTGGCATTCATTGATATCTGGTGGGGAAAGGTAATTCGATTCTTATATATTTATATATATAGTTTACGAAACAGCCGCCAAGGCTTGTTTTGATTTTTAATAAAAATAATAATAATTTAAATATAATATAATTGTTAATAAATATCGCTCATAAATAAAGGCAGTCAAGACTGAGACGATTTCTATAAAAACCTTTGAATTAAAATAAGCTATTATTTAGATATTGTACACTGTACAATCACCATCATTATTGAAAAATGTACCTTCATCTCGCAACCCTACCTAAATCAGTCACGTTTAGGCGGTAGGAGGTCAGGAACATACAAACAAACACAAAAATCCTCGAAAAAAAATACTCTCCCATTTTTTGAAACAAATATAAGTAAATATACATTCACTAGCCGAAACGTCATTAAAATTGGAAAAGTTCTGCAGGTTCTAGAATAAACGCCATTCTCTTTGAGGGAAATTTGAGAAGATGCACAGAAACTCTCGTACAGGAACGTAGTAATTACTTAGTGCAAAGACGAAAACGCATAAAGGCAGAATTGATGACGAAATAATAATATGTAATGCATTTTATTTATTTTTTTAATTGCGAAATACTAGCTTTTCCTACGTAAAAATGAGCGAAAACAACATGGAAAATAATAATTACTTAAGTATGAGGTTCTAGCAATTATCTAGACCCGTGTTATTTGCCTTTTCTTACCATCGCAAACCTGGTTGATGACATTCCTCTTGAACCCTGGGGGACAACTGAGCCCAACATCCCTTTTCTTGATGGGCACACATTTGAAAGCACCAGGCACGTTGTGGCAGACCGTATCCTCGACTGTACATAGATCGTCTATAGCTTCCGCGCATTCATTTATATCTGAAATCAACCAATCAATGAACTTATTTGCTCATTAGCCACTTTACGAGTAACTAGGCAGTGGCATCAATAAGATGTCTAATCAATGCTGGTTTGATTGTCGTAAAAGCCTGACTGCTCCTAGGGTATGTTTTAGGCCTTTCAAACGCGAAGGACTTGGCATAGCCTACCTACCATACCTAGATTCAAACCATAATCGAACAAACTCTACAGCAATGGAAGTTCATGGACACCCGGTTGGGATCGACATATTCGCTGATGCTGATGGCACATATTTTTTCACTTCAATAACTGTCCACTCAATTATACAATGAACCAACCTATACAAGACTTTTTATCTCCTTTCAGTCTGAAGCCTTCTTTACAGGAGCACTTGACAACACCCCCTTCATCGTCACAGTTTTGTTGGCAGCCACTGTTCTTACAGGTTTCTTTAGGCTTCTTCCTCTCTGTCGTTATCTCAACTGGCTTTTGCGTTGTGGTAGGTTTTTCCACCGCTTCCTGAAATATATAGAATATTATTAGTAATTTTATTATATTGTTAATTTATTATTATTATTAATTAGCGGGCCATCTGAAGTCGCTCAGAACACAAATCTATCATACTCATGACGCATCTGTCACATTACAATCGCTGAATTAAGTATCGGAATAAAATAATGGGCTGTTTACACAGGTGTTATCGAGACTATAAAGAACCTAGTTGTCAAGGAGACTGTTGTGGAATTATATTTTTTATTTGCCGTAGAGACAAATAAAGAGATAGATAACTTTGTAATAGTGACACTATAAAAACAGTCTTCATACCAAACAGCACTGGTGGTACGCATTCTTTCTCAGTGCAGAGCTGGGACTGCCTCCTTCGCCAGCCGGCGCTCCGCACGCGTCTGCACCTTGTGACTCTCCAGTGAGTCTCCCGATAGAACATTCTTCACAACATGTCTAAAAATAACAACCACTGTTATTTACTTACGTGCAGGTAAAATCCTCGATCCCACTTTTGGGGTTTCGATTTCTCTTCTTCCTTTGTTATTTTCTTATTTTATTTTATTTTCATAGGAAAACTTACAGCTAGGATAAGTATAGAAGGCCAAGTAAAAGTTTTCACAGATAACAAGAAGAATAGATAAACATTGTAGTAGAAGACGGGACTCGCACATCACTAAACACTAATGAGATAGGTATGGTTGCCAAATAGATCATGTAAGCACATACCGAAATAATTAGAGTTACAAAGCTGCAATTTTAAATGCCGTGTTGAACAGGTCAATATCAATCTCCTGTGAGAGCGTTGTAACACCTATATAGTGAATCTATATACCTGTACATTGAAACTATAAGGGCATATAGGTTGTTATATTAGGTTCCAGTGTGATGCTGTATCAAGTACCCTACCAAAATAAATATATTTCTCTCACAGCCATATATTCGGAATAATGTGAGAAAAACTATGACCTTATATTAATTACATTGGACTATGCTATGATTAAATAATCGTACCCATAGAAATAGAATAAGCAAGTGGCTTATCATATCCCTATTCTGAAAATCAAGAATGTCACGTACGAGCTTATAAGCAAGCATACGTACAAAAAACATAACTAAGTACCTTGCCAATATCTGTATTCGAAACACTACATCGCTTTTCAGGCGCAAACTTCATTCCAGCTGCGCAATCTTCTTTATTCCTGAAATAAAATATAAGATGGTTAGGGGCGTCTTTTAATCTAAAGTAAACAGGTTACTTCTAGGTAAGCGTGTTCCATCTTAGATCGCATCCACGCAGGATGGGTCAAAAGCAATTTAACAGATTATAGTGCGTAGGACCCATTTCCCATATCCTGTATGGTAAGGTAATCTACCTTACCATCTATATCTTAATGTCTTCTTCTTTGCCTTGCTCTTTCCATTTTCCTTCCTCTATCATTTGGCCCCACTGTATGACATGTTCCCCGAGAGATACAGTATAGGTCTCTCCAAACCTAGAGTAATCAGGTTTCTCCTAGATCCCATGCTCCTCATCATAACTTAACATCTGACAGGATAAAGCCAAACGCTAGCCAAAAATTGCACCTGTCACCTCGTTGATGCTGCTCAAAACTTCACAAGTATGGAATACTAACTTGAAGTACTCTTCACAGCTGTTCTTCATGGCTGCCTTACAAGCATCCAGCTGCTCCGGCCCTATCTCCTCAGGAGGCGACATTGCAGCGCACTCCGCAATCGACTTTGCTGTCACAATCACACCTTCGGCGTAATTCAAACATGTATCCTCCACTTCTGTGATTTCTTGTGATGATAAAGCTGGAAGGAGTGATTGATGTGATTTTTATGCTTGAAAAATGCATGTTTTTATTATTTGCATCATGGCTGTCTGATATTGATAACTTTAAATACGGCATCATATCCCTTAGGTACTAGTTACTAAATACTCGTCATTGTTTTTACTTGATTTTGAACTTGAACAAAGGCCTATCTCTATCTCTATCTATCTCAATACGAATACGAATCGCTTAGCCCTGAAACACACAGGCGATATCATTTTTATACAGAACGAGAGCAAAAGTGTCAGCCAGCGATCACTCCTGCTTTCTCGCTAGCGTTGGTATTAGTATTTATCGCGGGTAGTTACGCCGCTGTGCGTGCTTAAATTAACTGTATTGGGACATAGCGATTCTCTATTTATTTAATTGTAGTCTCGGAGTTAATCTTCTGTAGAACTGTTATTTATTGTGTGTCCACTGTCCAAGGTATTCGAAACAAAAATGCACATTGTGCACTTTGGTATTACAGCTATCTGAGCCATCTGAGCTCAACCTTGTAGATAATCACACGTAATAGGAACAGAATGCACTCAAATGAGGTCGTGTAGGTGGACTCCTATCTATACTGACATTACCAACAAAGTTACAGAGACGATATTTCTTGTGGCATCATTCTACTATTTGAAATAATCACAGAAGTAGGTACAGTCAGCGTCAAGTAGATGTTAATGTGGACTCGGATCGCAGGCACGGATCTCAGATTTCCCGAGCCGGAGCAAAAACTTCACATCGGCGTAGGCGTCCTTTCCAGCATCTAAGACTTAGTTCTAAGATCTGAGTTTTTTGACTAGCCTTGTGACTTAGTGGGGGGATTTTTGCCTTCTGAGCTGTAGGCTATGGGTTCGATTCCCACCCAGGGTGATGAATTTGGATGAATTTACAGAAAAAAAAAAATTATGTATCCTTTAAGTTATCTGGTTGCCATAGTACAAGCTTGCTTATTTTGGGGCTAGGTGGAGCTGTGTATGAAAAACGTCCACCATTTTTTTTATTTTTTATTTTATTTTATTCAACAACATCAAAATTGTAAGCCTTCTAACGAGTCACATGTGTCTCGTGGGGAAGTTTTTGTCCTATCGACTTCGACCTGGGTTTGTTTCGATGGGAACCCTTTTTAAACGTCACATCATAGTCCCATAGAAATGAGAGTTCAAAATACTTTGCAACTGTGACTCGACAGGATTTTTTTGTCCCTTCGAGTCACACTATTAGATTTTGCGTGCGCCAAAAATATAATTACAGATTTATAATTGATAATTTATTACGGTTCAAAAGATACAGCCAAATAACGGTCGAACGGACGGACAGACAGATAGCGTAGGCCTCTCGCTAGCAGCATCCCTACAACTTTAGTTCTATCAGTTTTAACAAATCCTTTGTGTTTTATTAGAATTTAAATAATTTACAGTTTGTATGGAAAAACATTTTTTTGAGCAAATGTCAGCTTCTAAGCCTTGACCACCCCGCGGCCATTCCTTCTCGATTGAAACCGCGAAATGATATTGCCCTATAACCTTAGAATAACTAGTTATTCTAAGCCTATAATTTATTACATTATTTCTTGGCAGTCGGGTAAGAACCCTTCAATTACAATGATTTATTATTCGTATGATTTCACTGTTTTTTTTTACTGTTGGACAAATCAGTTAGACTAACCATTTTGAGCGCGAGGAGGAACCTGAAGTTACTGCATTTGTGCTCGTAGAGGTCGACGAGATTATCATGTCGCGAATTCGTAAACAGATAGTATATAAGGCCGGTGCCTCTGTGATAGCGGAAGCGGATAGGCGATGCTCGGGATCATTTTTAACCGACTTAAAAAAAAAGAGGAGGTTCTCAAGTCGCCTGATTTTTCACCGAGTGAGAGAAGCGATCGAAAGTCTCTATTTTTTTTATTTTTTTTACTCGGTCATCTGACCCCAAACTAAGCAAAGCTTGTAATATGGCTGCCAGAGACTGATATACGTACATAAATATTTTCAAACACATACTTATATAGATATTAACACCCAGACATAGAACAAACACAAATATTCATCGCATAAATGTTTGTCCTAGATGGGAATCGAACCCACGCCCCCAAACACAGAAGGTAGGTTCACTACCAACTGAGCCAACGGGGGCAGTCGATTAAATGGCATTTGCTATCATCTGTCCGTATGATGTTACTCGCGTACAGGTATTTCAACCAATCTTGACGAAACTTCAGTTACAAGTTTCAACAACTGCAGTTTCTACAATTTTATAGAATTTTTTAGTCGTCGGCGTTTTTTGATTGGTAGGGAATTATCTCCCAAAAAGGGGGGAAGTTCGATCAGAAAAGTTACATTTGAACATTTTGACGTGAATTCGATGAACGTCTAATCGGTCTGGCAAGGGGTCTCAGGTCCGAAATGAAATTAAGAGAAAATTGATGTACTTAAGAAATGTTATAGGCGGGGCTGTCTTTACCCGAGGTTCAAGGGGTACGGTGCACCCGGGCGCTGAGTCCTAGGGAGCGCAAGCCAACTTCCATAAATTTCGATAGGTACCTACTATACTCCAGTGTCGGACTACAGACCACGCGAGACGAGCCCTACAGAGCTGGTCTGTAGACCACGACGGCCCTGCACGGAGGTTTTGTGAGTTACGGAAATAATGCTTATATCGCCGTATCGGGCATCTCGGCGCCAGCATAAATATAGCATAATATATATATACTAGATCGAAGACCATGACAAGTGGTTCATGAAGCCCGACTTTTAACCCCCCCTCCCCCCATTTAATGCTTTGGTAGCCAAATATAGTTCCATCTCCTACCATCTGGAAAGGTCTCCGATCACCCAAAAATAATGTCCTCGTTCTACCGCTTGGTAAAATAAACCATCAGTCTTTTCCGAGGGCCAACAAAATGAAAAGTAAAGATGGACAGGTTAAGTATGTACTTACCCCGGCCGCTCCGTTAATTAAACTACCGTCCCAGGATTATAGCTAAGCCGCTTACTATTTTGTTTGTTAATCGTAACCTTTTAATTAAAATTTTAATAATAACTGTTTGTGAGAAACCTTGTTTGAATACGAGATGACTCTGGTCTTATAGAAACAAATCGTGCACTGAGCGTAGTAAGTAGGTACTACAGTACGCACTAATAGCCGTATTATGCGCCAGATAAGTATTTCCTAAAACATCGGTATGACCTAAAAGTGAGACCTGGGGCGCAAGTCTCGACTTTTCGCTACAGCACTTTGCGACCGAATTCGGTCGCTATGACGCAAATATTCGACAACGAACACGAATTTTACGTCATAGCGACCGAATTCGGTCGTAAAGTGCTGTAGCGAAAAGTCAAGACTAGCGCCCCAGAACCAATAACAGACGACGGGTAGAAGCATCTTCTTAGAAAACACTGAACATTCTGAGATCTCCAAGACGCCTGCCAAAGGTGGGGATTATGGCAAACACCCTCCCAAGAGGGCTTCGTCCAGTGGTAGACCTCTAAGAGCTGATAAGAAGAAGAACGTTGACGCTGGAGCTGAGGTCTGTAAGAAAGCTTCGGTATTCCATGCGAAGAAAGAGCGAATTAAAAGGGGACCTTTGGCATAGCGGAACAGGACTACTCTGGCATAGCGGATTGTGGTACAGGGAAGACATCCCCGTGGTACCTCAACTCGTCGCCTCAGGTAACACTCCCGGGAAGTGCTGGGAGAATTTCTTATCCATCCTTGAAGACCTCGCTACATGGCCTGACCTGACACCGTGGGAAAGGGACAGCTAGACTTGAATTTCACGGGAGCAAAATAAACAAACTTCTCCCTTTCGCTCCCTCAGAAACTTATATATAGCCATCTCTATCACACGATGTCAGGTCAGGCCATGTATAGACACCCTTATTAAGGCCTCGCTACCTTAATTGACCAGTGGGATCGGTGCAATAGGACTAATCCTGATTACAATTTTGACATTTAGTTTAATACTTATATTATTATTATTATTCTTATTATTTCCCCTTTTTATGTTTTGAATGTAATTGACATTGCAACCATAAATCATAATTGTTCTTTTAATTAATTAATGTAATTGGTGTTTTGTACCGTTTTAATTAATATATATATAAATAAATATAAATATATAATATAATATGGCCTGACCTGACATCGTTTGAAAGAGTAGTACTATATATAAGTTTCTGAGCGAGCGAAAGGGAGAAGCTATAACCTTAATAGTTTGTTTCTTTTGCTCCCGTGAAATTCAAATATAGCTGTCCCTTTCACAAGATGTCGGGTCAGGCCATGTATAATTCTCCCAGCATTTCCCGGGAGTGTTGCCTGAGGCGACGAGTTAAGGTACTGCGAGGCTTTCCTATAGCATCCCTCCATCAGGCACAGAAGCAGACCACCGTTTTAGTGAGTATAATTCCACATAGCTCGACTGCACCCCAATAGGTTGTCTTTTGAAGATTTTATACCAGTCACCGAAAAAAGAAGTCGTGTTGCATTCGGCGCGCGAAAATGTTACCATGTTTTTTTCTGTGCCTTGGAACCGACCACGTACTTACCTACTTAGCTATTATAGTAATTAAAATAGTTATATATAAAAACTGCGACCAGAATCACCGGAGGACGCTAAGTAAACGGTGAGCGTTTTGCGAACCCAAGCCGCCTGCCAAGCGTGGGAATTATGGCCACATGGATTATGGAGAATAGAGGGACATACATGGCGCAAGCAAGAAGCCAGCAGTGGCTATACATATACAGTCTGTAGATGAAAATGATATGACAACGCTGTATTTCAAGTATGGCTCAATACATAGTACCAGGTTCTGGCGCAAATGTCACCTTGCTTTTTCACGGCTCGTTTACAATAATAACCAACAAATATTTTCCGACTATCTACTAGACCATGGTGAAAGCCCATTGTGCACCCAGACCCGCTATCTTCCCAGGAATATCTACCGAAAATTGCTCGTTTCCTTTCCGCCCTATTTAAGGGGTAATAGTGGGGTAAGCTTTCAGCTTCACACAAAATACCTAACTAAAGAACATATAGTAGGCATGACATCAAATATCTTGGCTCCTTAGAACCTAACAGGCTAAAATGAGCTGCTTGGAAAATTGGATTTCTATGGAAAATAAGAAAACTCGATCTTTATAAAGAGAATTCTGTGTTTTTGGCAAAACAAAATGCGGAAAAGTTGATGTCCTTTTCTGAGATTTTTGCTACAGAAAGTCTAGTCTTTATTTTTGATTTACTAAAGGTATAAATTTTGACAAAAATATAATGGATATCAGTAATCTCCGCATACCAATATATCATGAATGTATCAAGCAGGGCTAGCATGCGCGCCGCGAAAAAAACTTTTTGTTATGCAAGAACAGGACACGGCTACGATTATGTATACGTTTGTCGCATTTTTCACGACATGAAGAGCCCTGCTGGGTTTGCTTTTGTATTCACAATTTTTTTATTAAAATATCATTGTGGTTAAGGTGTGTCATGAAACTTACTTCGTCCGTCTTGATTAGTCCACGCTACGCCACTGGTATCGGTTAATCAGAGTGGTGGCTTACCCACTCGGATTAACCGATTAACTCAAATCGGTCAATGGCTCATCACCACACTCGAAGTAAAATTAAGGCCTAATATCCCACTATGTATTTATTTATTTGCTTAGTCTTAATTGAGAGATTACACTTGAAGAGCTTCTGCGGGTTCAAGTGACCGGGTTAACCGCTCTGACGTCATCGGTATGTTGGCGCAGAACATGTAAGTTACCTTGTTACATATACTGTACCTGATAAGCAGTCGTGCACTGTATAGATATCCGTTGCACATTTTGGACGCGAAGATGTGGACCAATATTGCACCAAACTTCTGAGACGAGACTAAATTATTGCAGGAAACGTTTTTTTTTGTGTCGTCTTTGTTTCTCAATGGCCTATGATAAGATTTGTAAAAAAGAAGTGTGATTTGAGGATAGTGAGTAAAATAAACTGCGGGTGAAGGTAGTGAGAAAGCTGCATGTGCTTAGCGGTTAAATTATGGCCGTGAGATTGAACTATAAAGTACTAAACCATTTATTCTAATAATCTATTTCATGGCCCAGCCTTGCCCAAGCTATGGTAAGTACTAAGGCAAGATACTGCGTGCATTCAATATTTTCTGCATTAAAGTTGGTCGGATCTACCAGACTGCTCATGACCTTTCCAGTGCGCGAGAACCTTGCGCTTGTTTGTCTTAGCATTTTGCATCAGTTTTAATAAGTTGGTAATTAGTACTTAGCGAGCGATGTGTGTGTATAAAATGAAAAAAGCCGAACTTTCCTTTTCGTTATCTAATTTGTATTTATCAGCCCAAATAACTTATAACCAATAATAAAAAATCCTTGTCAGCAGTTGTTTTAGGAAGACAACAAGTTGCCTGCTGCAACACAACTATCGCTAAAGCAGCAGGCAGGGTTACAAAATTTTGTATAAACCTATAAATTAACCCAATAAAATATTTTGTTTTTTGTATTTTTTTTGTATCACGCATTAGCTATTATGACAAGAGCATACTTGAGGCGACACTGCAGTACATTGCAATCTAATCGTTTAATTGTGGCCACTTTGCCAAACTTCAGTCGTTTACCGATCTCTACGGGTGATTGAATGAAGTTGACCAAAGTGACCGGGCAATACGGTGTCACCTCTCATACGTAGTAGGTACATAATAGCGCAGTGGTATCACGTTGGCTGTCAATTGTGATCGGGGTAGGGAATAAAATAAAAGATAGGTGGGTACCTAACCTCTGTAATCCAATGAACTTTTTAAATATTAATGGTAGATCCGTTACGTGTGTTGTTTTATGGTTAGGAACAGTACTGTCAAGAGCATAATTATGTTTTACTCGACTGCCAAAAAGGAGGGTAATGTTTTTAGGTGTATCATGTAGTTTGTAGGAAGTAAATGTATCTAAGGTAGGTCATTACCTCCTACAGGTTCTGAAACACGAGTGTCAGAAGAGTCTTCTGTCATTTTTCCGTCTTCGTGAATCCAGTGAATAAGCTACCTCCATTCCAAATTTCATTCAAATCCGTTTAGCCGTTACAGAGTTGACCGGGAACAAAGACACTTACATACTTACACACTTACACACAAACTTTCGCATTTATCATATTCTTCATTCTTCCTTTACAATACAATACAATACAATATAACTTTATTATACACCAAAAGACAATAAAACTTAAATATAAACAATAATGGAAAACCGGTAGTATAATGGGCGGCCTTATCGCCTAAAGCGATTTCTTCCAGACAACCTTGGGATGGACATAATTATGTATGAAAAACACTACGGTCGGTGGTGTGAATATCTACATAAAATATATATAATATAATATATGCATATATACCTTTATTGCATATAAACCGCATTACGCGGCCAAAAAAACTTTAAAAGTATAGTTACTGTTTAATGCGAATTATGTAATTGCAAATATACTTACTTTATGCGATCAATTAAAATAATGTAGAATTTAAGCATATTTAAGTTACTAAATAGTTGATAACTTGCGTTGCAAACCCCGCGATAGCATAGAATAGGTAAATTAATCTACTTGGTCGCGACCATTTAATTTCATGTTTGCACAAGTGCGCCACCTTATATTAAATAATTCTTAATATTAAGTAATCCAAAAAAGATTTAAAACTATCTTACCAGTAGTTAAAGACGCTGAAAACGCACAAAACACAAAACTTAACACAAAACCCTTCATTTTTCCTCACTTAAGTTCCAAGTCACAAAGTTGCAATCAACTTTTTCGCGTTTCGTAAGTTAGAGACATATTTCGAGGTAAAGTTCCGCCTGAAGTATAGCTCTGGTTGTGAGACCCGGCACACAGGTCAGGCGAGACGCTACTGATAAGATTTCTGCGCATGTCAGTCAAGTAGGTATAATTGTGGCTTCAAGATGTAGGGCCATAGTTCAGAGTCGGGAAAATCTAAATGGGTTAAGTACTATGATTTATGGAATGTAAACAGGATTGCCATTTAGTGTGATAATGCCGCAGCATGATGCTGCCAACTGGTGAGCTCGAACATTTGGATTAGATATCTTGACCTCGGGATTCTGAAACGTTTGTTAACGATGACAACAGATTTATTCTAATGCTGACTTTGTCTGGCACTAAGCAAATGACAAAGACAGCAATAGACTTAATCAGTTGTCAAAGTTAACAAACGTTTCAGTATCCCGAGGTTAGACCTTTAATCTATTAGTAATCCAAAGGTTTGTTTTACGTAGTAGAATATAAGTAGTTTTGTTTTAGTTTGTATGTATTTAGTTTCGTTAATAGCACACTTACTGGAGAAAAAAAAACAGGAGTGAAAAAATATACCCAAAAATATTTTTAAGCCTCTCATTTGAAAAATCCATAAGAAAAAAAAATGTAACTCCTTAAATACGAAAAAAGCGTAGAAACTACAGGAGGTATTTTCGTGAAGGCCTTGGATCCTAGTTTTTTTCGGATCGACGTCACCGTTTGGACCATTCTGTATAATAATTATAATTACCATCTTTAGACCTTTAATTAATTAATAGTCTCTGGGTAATCCAACTGTTCTCTTCATGTAGTAGGGTAAATAGTTGTACATTGTTTAGTTAAGGGGATGGTCCAAGTGAGGTTGTCAAAAGATGGCGCTAGTGTCGTTATTTTTGGAAATATTATTATTACTTCGTAAATTGCAAGCCAACTTGAACTAAATCTTAAATCACAGCCTACATACTATACTAATGCAGTTTATTTAAATTCCATATTTTTCTTTATAAATCGAGCACGTGTTCCTTCCTTCACAGCTGGGCTGTGTTCAGTAACATCATCATCATAACTGGAATAAAGGAACGAATATGGCTAATGAACTTGTTTTATAATTAAAACTATGGATAATTTATAATCATTGTATTGGTAAATGGTGTTGTTAAAATTTGATAGCAATTTACGTCGTTAAAATGTATTTCTAAAAATAACGACATTAGCGCTATCTCTTGACAACCTTGCTTTGGACTTGCCCGATATAAAATTAAAAAAAACTCGAAATCATCTACAATTATAAATGCCTCATCTGACCCACGTTAGTACTCTAGTAAATGACAATCACGATCACCCATCTGTTGACTGACAGTGTTGTCGGTATACCATCGGAGATCGGTTGGGATTGGTCGAGCTCATCATCATCATCATCATCTCAGCCACAGGACTTCCACTGCTAGAATAGAATAAGAATAAGAATTATTTTATTGCTATACTGTGTACAAAGATGTTCTTAAAAAGAGATTAATGTTTCAACAGTGGACCCATATCGGGTGTGCAATATATTATTTTTACCTACTTAATGATATAGCTGGACATTGGCCTCCCCTTAGATTTCCACGAAGAGCGGATGGAAGCTACGAGCTACGTAGCTCGAGCGTTGGTCGAGCTACGTTATTATAATTAGTTAATAATAGTATTTTTATTGTATACGTAGGAGAAGACACTGGCACCAGGGACCCTATTCGGAGAAATGACATTTTATCTCGGTCACTGTCTCTCTAATTTAGAATTTAATGGGAGTGAGAGTGACCGAGATAAAATGTCATTTCTCCGAATAGGGTCCCTGACACACAGTACTAGGTCGGTTCGGGAGCCTATGAATCAACACTCATTGTAAAAACTGAATTGATATCAAAATAAATAATTTTGTTTTTGTTATGTGCGCTAAGCATGTACGTATACATACATTGTACTTTCCTACGTACTTACAAACTAGTATCTACATCATTCAACCTTGTAAACTATCAAACTGTATCATAGCGCGGCGTCGGACGACTCCCGGCGGTCCAGTAAGCAGTGGTTGCTATCTAATTGACGCTTCATGAATAGAGGTGAAAATGAGCATGCTGATATTTCTACAAAGTAGGCAAAACGATTTCGTGTAAGGCACTTAGATGAATGATATTATTAGCTGCGCTCCGCGGTTTTACCTGTTATTCTACAGGACCGGTAAATAATGGGGAGAGAAAATACCCTATGTGCTAATCCAAGGAATAAACTACCTCCATGCCAAATTTCATCCAAATCCGTTCAGCCGGTACAAAGTTGAACGGAAACGCACTTACATACTTAGGTACCTACTTACACACAAACTTTCGAATTCAGAATATTAGTGTAACAGCCCAGTCAATTTAGCGTGTGAAGTAGGTAATTATTTCGTATACAAATATATTTAAAAAAAAAGAAACGAGTTTTGGAAACAGAAGAGATGTTTCTGATAGCCGTTTATATAGCCTCTACTTTAAGTTTAAGTTTTAAGTTAATTTAGTTTAAGTTTTAAAATCTGGTTAAGGGGATTAATATTTAACCCTACCGCCAAAGATTTTCTGCCCAATAAACTCCTTCCGCTTCTTAAATGGGACGCTAAAGAGATTTTTGGACAAAAAGTGTAAAAATCCCCTTCGCAGGGGATTTCTGGACCATGTCCATTGCCATGTCCTATTCGATTGTGGCACGTGTGCAACACTCTCTCGGTAACTAGTACCATATTAGTAGAAACAAAAACCTTGTAATAAACGACTAGCCTCGTGGCTCAGTGGGAGGATTTCTGCCTTCTGAGCTGTATGTTGTGGGTTCGGTGGGGCTCTATAGGCTCTGTTGCAGTTTTATCAAGCGTAACTTTATTAAGCGTAACTGCATAGTATTGCAATAAAATAATTCTTATTCTTATAACTTTCTGTTATTCAGTGGAGAAGTTGGCTGCCTTCTTTTTTTTAAGAACGTGCAAGTTGATAATTGGGAAGTAGGAAATTCAAACTTGGAAAAATTCCAAACGAAAATCGCTTCATATATTTTTTCAGAAATCAGAAATATTTACTAGCCATAAATAACATTGAATATTACAGGCAGGTAACTTTTACAAATTAAACTATGTTTAGAGTTAAATTAGGCAAAGTAATCAATAATTTAAACCATTTGATAATATTGTGACCGATAGGTAGGTATGCTGCTTACTCCGTTTGTTCATTACACAAAAATGAGAATTCCGTGAATTTCATTGACATATTCACTTAATTTATATAAAGGATTATTTTCAAAGAAATGCTTAAGAATCAGTTTAAATTTGCTATTGTTTAGTTCGGTTGTAGAATTAGGTAATTTATTGTACATTAATATTTTGGCGTGACGGCCCTGTTTCTCAACTATTCAGATCACGCACGACTCTCTAGTTAAAAATCTCTACCTAGCGATCTACCTAGCGATCTTAAAAATCTCTACCTAGCGATCTACCTAGCGATCTTAAAAATCTCTACCTAGCGATCTACCTAGCGATCTTAAAAATCTCTACCTAGCGATCTACCTAGCGATCTTAAAAATCTCTACCTAGCGATCTACTTAGCGATCTTAAAAATCTCTAGCTTTTTCATTTGTATCAAATGAAAAAGGTAGCCTGCAATTCCCACTTTGAATTCGTCTCTCCAGATACTTTCACACAGATGCAAGGTTGGACTTGTTTGTATATATGGTACCCTCGCATCGCGTCGCCGGTTTTTTTTTTCGTGTAGTTCAAGAACGTTGAAAGACACCGGTCTGAAAGAACTCTTATTACCTTTATCCTGGTTGTTTATACCAGTCCCAAACAACAAAATAACTCAGACTGTTGCGCCACCACCAGGGTCCAGCCCAGGGGCCTTATCCCGCCAAGCAGTAGTGTGCAAACGTTACTGTGTTCCGGATTGAAGGGCAGTTTCCAGAATTACTGGGCATAAAAAGTTTTAAGATCTAACATCTCATGGTGACGAGCGCAGTGCATTGCCGCTCGTGGCTTTGATCTGTTTAAGTTCAAAATTCTGGGTCCTCTAACTTTGAAACGTTCGTGATTTTGATTGCGAGAGCATGTCATCTCGCTCGTACCAACTTAGTCGCACTATGCGCGGTCCCGCTCGCGCAACTCTCGCTATCGCTTTCAGAGTTACGGGATAAGCCCACTGTTCGTATTGTCACCAAGTTACATATTTAAAAAAAGCGAAATCGCCGAAAACTTTACAACATATACTTACAACTTTTTTTTTTATGTCACTCGGTGATGAGGCGAGCAAGTCGCTCACCTGATGTTAAGCGTCACGCTTGCGCATAACAGTTCAGTGCCACCCAAAATTTTGAACTTCAACAGTTCGAATCTACCTATGCGCGGCAATGCACTGCACTCGTCACCCTGAGATGTTAGATGTAAAATCTCTGTAATCACGCTGGAAACATTGCCCTTGAATCCGGAACACAGTAATGCTTGCACACTACTGATTGGCGGTTGAATAACTGGCAAAGGTGTGGTACTTCCCCAGGCGGACTCTGCAAGAGAGCCCTACCACTACAAAATTTGTTACAATGAACATAAACATCCAAAACGTGTGGATAGTTTGTCATTATGTAGAATTGATCGTGGAAATGGGGCGGGCGCCGTGGCATTGGGTCAAGAGCGGGAGATAAGGGGACAATTGCCCAATGTCGGGATAAAAATATGAATACTGGAGATAAGAATAGAAGAAACTATGACGTCGGGTATTGAAAGACATTTACGATTTGAGCGATGTGCCTTTTCGTCGGGCAATTTTTTTAGTTCAGTCGCCATTAAAACTGATGCTCTAAATCTCTATAGTTATAGTGTTGGATAGATTCGCCATCTTAGAATAGGAACAATAGAATTAATAATACAAAATTACGTTCATGAAGAAATAAATAAATAACGCACAAGAGTACCACACTAAAATTTCCTGAATCAGTGTTCTTGCATCAAACCTCTACAGCTAGATCAAACCTAAAACTCACTATAGTTTCACAACTTTGATAATTCGTAAAAAAAAAACTCCTTTGGCAGTCGGTTAAAAAAAAACTTTTATTTACAATAGGTTTTCCAAAGAGCAACGAAGGATACGTAGGATACTGCTATCCTTAAATGTAATCATCATCATCATCATCAGCCATAAGACGTCCACTGCTGAACATAGGCCTCCCCTAAAATAAATCCTTAAATGTAAGAGTCCTCCAAACTCAAAAACTAAAACCCGCCTACGTAAAAGTACGAAACAAGAAAATATTACTAGAAATTCAAAATGGTCCATGTAATGTACATCAAAATAGTTTTGGCGGGAACGTGAAGAAGTCACGTCGCATCATTCTATTATTTTCTATAACTTGTGTTTATTTCGAGTGTTAATGTGTAAAAACGGTGAATTTTTACCGTTACGTGTTCGTGTACATGCACGACTGTTGGTTAATAGTATAATGTTGTGAAACGTGAATTTTCGTGTTGTTTCCAAAACTCCATAGAAGGCTCTAGTAAAATTTTCATCACTTTACTGGGGCATGACTTGGACTTGATCGTGACTTGCTTTGCTCGCCTTTGACTGTGACTATGACTTGTTTGATAATATTTAACAAATTTGAAAATATATATGTATACTTGACACTGGCAAATGCATAAGACGTGCGACGCCAAAATCCTCTTAGGAGGAAAGATAAAAAAAAAAAACACCGCAGCGCTCCAGAACACAAGTAATTATCAGATAATTTAATGTATCAGGACTTTACCACGCTAAATCTAGTTTATTTATATACCTCGACGTTTCGGCCAAGTTTCAATGGCCGTGGTCACGAGCTGACTGAAGAATGCGGGTCGTCTCTGTGCGAAATGAGGGTGTTGAGATCTACCCTCATTTATTGTTGTCTTGAAAAAACGTAGGGTTGTCACCACGGCACACAACACTGACTGTATCAACAGACTTCCCTGACACTACACCGCGATACGAACACTTGCCAATTAATTATCAGATCACAGAATTCTCCTTATAAATAAGGTCGTCTTTGTATCAGATGTACTCGTAGCCTGCAAAGCTACTAAACTGAAGTGGTGCTGGGCCGAACATGTCAGCCGCATGCCAGAAGAACTTTGGGTCAGAATTTATCACAGATAACACTAGATACCGCATTACGAGATTCGTTATTCTTACAAAAAGTCACCAAAGTTTGAGAATGGCGCGGGTCGCGGGGAGTGCGACCAAGCGTTCTCATTGACTATCTCAAGGTGACGCATACTCGCAACTAGCAATCAACCAATCAGAGTAATTTCTTATAAGTGTATTTGGGTGTGATTTGTGTTTTGGATGGTTGAATGGAGTGCCAGCTAGGCGCGGCTCCCTGGTCGGCCTATACGAGGCGGCGCGACGAACTGAACACCTTTGACAGGTATTAGCAGGAGTCAGCTCAACACCGACAAAGTTGGAAGAGTTGGGGAGAACTTTGCCCAGCGGTGGGATACCACAAGCTAGCAACAACAACATATTATAACTGATTTAAATAATAATATAGCGGTAACCACATCACTCGAGGAACCTACAACCGGTGGGGAAGATAGGTTCTTGAGTGGCGACCACGAACCGGAAGACGCAGCGTAGGCAGGCCTCCCACTAGGTGGACCGACGACATTGTAAAAGTCGCGGGCAGCCGGTGAATGCAAGTGGCACGTTGTCGGTCGGTGTGGCGCTCTAAGGGGGAGGCCTATGTTCAGCATTGGACGTCTTCTGCTGTTGATTCTGCTTCTGATGCTGATGATGATGATAGCGGTAGCATTAACTCTTTTCACGTAATATAGGTAGATAAATACTCCAACGATGACGGCATCGAACGATGACAGCTACGAGTACTTGGCTGACATCCAACTGTAGTAGATGTTATTCAAATCGACATGTGATATGGTTAATTAATTAGAAATATTTATACAGGCTGTTCGGATAAACGACGGACATACTTCGCAACAACTAGACTTGAGACGTGTATGTTTTTTGCTACTAGTAGTTCGTGCCGAACTGAGACCTCACGACCCCCATATCTTCACAACCCCTGGACCGATTCAGCTCATATTCGAAATTAAAAATTGTATTGAAATGAACTACTTGCCTACAAAATTTCATGAAGATCGGATCAACGGTTCGCAAGTTATCATCGGACAAATATACACACAAACATGCATACAAATGCCGATTTGTCCCAGTAAACTCTGAGACCTTCGCTTCGCTCGGTCAAAAAACAGGGTTATTTTATTCACCAAACAACCCAAACATTTTAGTTTCATGACTTTTACTCTCCCAAAACAAAGCATTAAAATTAGGGTGCCTAATGACAATATAACATTACGAAGTCAGAAAGGAAATGGAACCCGGGGCATGTGTTAAGAAAGCTGACATATGTTTTGTGAAAAGTCATGGTTACAGAACAAACTTATTAATTTAAGGAACCTTGGCCGTGATTTTTGGTTATTAACAATAATCAAGTATAATCTGTATATAGCCCAAATTATCATTTATTTTCGAATATATCATCGTCTAACCGAACACCTAGTACAAGTGGTATTTCAAAAGATCGCTCATTTCTGCGAAGTGATAACAAATGTCGCGAATGCTGTGTTGATAGGCGAGGGCCGAATATTATAAAACACGATAAGAACCTACCGCAGTATTAGATAGAAAAAAAAATGACTTTGATTTCTCCAGAAAAAAAATCACAATAAGGTCTGCGTTTGTGTGCACTTATTTGTAGAGCGTAGTATTTATTTTGTACTAGCTGCGCCCCGCGATTTCACCCGCTATTATACAAAAACAGAATATTTTTCCGGGATAAAAAGTAGCCTATGTGATAATCCAGGTTGCAACCTCCATATCAAATTTCATTCAAATCCGTTCAGCCGTTACAGAGTTGAACGGGAACAAACACACTTATATACTCACATTCTTACCTACTTACACCCTTACACACAAACATTCGCATTTATAATACTAGTAGTTTGCGGCGAACTGAGATCTCGGAATCCCTATATCTTCTTAAAAAAATTAATATATCTTTAAAAAAATAAAATTGGTATTCTAGTAAAAACTACTTTGCTTCATCATAATTTCAACGTAAAGATTTCGTCGCTTTGGATGACTATAACTATACTAGTAGTTCGCGGCGAACTGAGACCTCGCGACCCCTGTATCTTCACAACCGCTCGGCTGATTCAGCTCATATTGCAAATTAAAAATTGTATTGAAATGAACTACTTGCCTACAAAATTTCATGAAGATCGGATCAACGGTTCGCAAGTTATCATCGGACAAATATACACACAAACATACATACAAATGCCGATTTGTCCCAGTAAACTCTGAGACCTTCGCTTCGCTCGGTCAACTATTTGACTCGTTCCGTTTTTCAGAGTTTACGAATAAATAAATAAAATGACGACTTTTTTGGACTTTGAATTCGTTGTGAACGAAGAATGGCGGCACGAAGAAAATGTGTGTATTTCGGATCGATACCCCTTATAAAGTTCCTAAAGCTTGCCCGCACGGCTTTGCTCGGATACAGCATACAGTAATTTATAAGCCCCATTTCACCTCTTCAGGGGTTGATTTTCAAAAAATCCTGAGACGTGCCTTTCTTTATTTTTAGTGCTTAGTACACAAACCGAGTTTATTTGGCGTAGCATGAAAAAGGATTTTATTTCCATACAAACTTTGGGAGTCCATTTAAACCCCTCTGGGGTGGAATTTTGCAAAATCCATTTGAGGAATGTTGGGTTCAAAATTCACGTCTATCATAAGTGGTTAGGTCTGTGCGTTGATTCCTAGATTTTTTTTTATTTTATATATAATAACGTTTAGTAATAATAATGTTTATTTGGCTAGGAAAACTTAGAATCTAGATAGCAACACCGATGTTACAAATGAAATAGGTAATGGTAACAAACAGTTTTTGACTTCTATCGGTGTGCAGTGTAGCCCACTCTAGGGTAGCCTGTGTCCTTGCCCTGATGCCGAGGCACTAGAATACGGCATCGGTATCCCCTGCCTGTAGTAAGAGCCTACTAAAAGGGGACCGCTGGGCTCGGGAGTGGTTAGAGGTGGGGCTCTAACCACCAAAGCGAGCCCGGGGACAACAGCGTCGAGTGGCGGACGCTGTTGTAGGCTACGCCTCACGACAGGTACTAGCTGTCCCGGGAGGAGCTGAAGCGTGGTGCTGAGGGCTCCGGTGTGTTCCCTTGGAGATCCCGGAGCCTTCAATCATGGGTATAAACCCACATAACCCCGTTGCACCCCAAAGCAGACGGGTATCTTGGTGAAGATTTCCCACTCGCAAAAAAATAATAATATAGTTTTGCCTGTGTCCTGGGCTCATATAAGATAGAAATATGAAAGATAAACAAACAATAAACTAAAAAAATTCAGAATCCTGATTAAAAGACTTGTTTATTTTAAATATATTTTTTATACACACAGTTCATTAAATTAAATAAATAAATAATAAATGTTGGTGGAAGTTTTCTCCTTTTTTTTCACACTTAGCGCCATCTAGCCCCAAACTAAGCAAGCTTGTACTATGGGAACCAGATAACTGATAGAATACATAATTTTTTTTTTTTTGTAAATACATACATAGAAACACCCAGACAAAGAACGAACATCCATGTTCATCACACGAGATGTTTGTCCTGGGTGGGGATCGAGCCCACAAACTACAGTTCAGAAGGCGTAGTCAACATTGCTATAAGTATAATATAATTTTAAATATGAATACAACATTATAACAAAATATGAATATTACTTTGACTATTCTATACCCTCACTTTCCTATTAACCTTTCCGTAAATCTCCGGGAATGCCTCTTTACAATAAGGTAGAGATTCCCTCACTTTGTCGTACAACGTGTGATCGAACATTCTCCGGAATTCATCCAGAGTTGTGAAAGTGTCCGCGTACAGCATTTGGAAGCCCCCGTTCTCCATCACGAAGCTCTCTATTCGACGGGTTGATGATTCCTGGAAAGATCGGAAAGTTCATTTATTGCGTATATAGGTATACAAGGTGGAATTAACATTAGATACAAAGCGCCATATTCCGTCTTTCGGCATGCAAATATCTACAATAAAATAATTCAAAACATAATTCTGTGACCACATGATTTAAAAAAATATATAAATAGCTCCTAGGCGTGTCGAGACTCGAGTTTTTGGCGGGAACGCGCTTCAATGTATTATTATTTTCCAAAACTTGTTTTATTTCGAGTTCTAATGTGTATTTTTATCAGTTATATAAGTGTTCTTGAATGTGCTTGAGTGTTGGTGAATTGTATGATGTCGTGGAAGTTCACCTTTGGTGTTGTTTCCAAAACTCCGTAGAAACCTTTAGTAATGTTTCCACCACATTACTGGGGCGTGACTTCAGACTTGACCAGGACTTAAACTTCTTTTTTTGGTAATTTTTTCTAATTGTGGTTCACTTGCAATATTAGAAAACTTGACACTGGCTAAAAATACACAACATGTGGAGCCAAAACTTAAGAGATAAAAAAAATACCAGACGTTTCTGGGTCACAAAGACTACAACGACACATTATTACAAAAAAATAAGTAACTAATGTTAACATTTTCTTTTTTGACGAAGAAGGAAGAAAACAAAATTTTCGAGATTTTTCCCTCTTCGTCGCCAAAAAATTACATTCAATTTTTCGTTAGTAGTTATGGTACCGATTCTACTTACAGTTTCAAATTCTTTAGCCTTCGGCACGCCATAGACGCCGATATCGACGAACATCTGATCTTCCTTGACCCGCAGTTGGCCGGGGTTGTTGAATATCTTGAACGGGCACAGCCAGATGGGATAAACCTGAAACAAGACAGTTCTTTCGGTAATGGAGACTTTCAGAAGACCAGGGACCCTATTCGGAGAAATGACATTTTATCTCGGTCACTGTCTCTCTAATTTAGAATTTAATGGGAGTGAGAGTGACCGAGATAAAATGTCATTTCTCCGAATAGGATCCCAGTGGGCTTATCCCGTAACTCTGAAAGCGATAGCGAGAGTTGCGCGAGCGGGACCGCGCATAGTACGACTAAGTTGGTACGAGCGAGATGGCATGCTCTCGCAATCAGAATCACGAACGTTTCAAAGTTAGAGGATAAGCCCACCGGTTTTAGAGTTTGGTATTGAAATGCAAACGTTATGAGGCGTTTTCCAAAAAAAAGAAATCCTGGTTATAAAAGTACCCGATAGATGGCGTTAGATGTGTTTTTCTGTCACTGTCAAGACATGAAAGACAAAAAAATGTACGTGTGCCTTTTTTTTTCTCGTGTTTTTCGGATCCACTTTATTATTTATTTGACTTCATTTGAAATATTACAATAGTTGAAACTGGCTAAATACACAACGTGTGGAGCCAAAATTTACGATTTAAAAAATAAACATTAAATATTTCGACAGAAATGACAATGACAGGTAAAACGATAGGTCTGTTTCGCCATCTAGTAAGTATTTTAGAACTACTTTTTTTTTTTTGGAAAACGCCTCATTGTCAGGTGACTCATAGAGCATGAGTGAGCAGTGAGCATGCAAGCATGCATGCAAGCAGTTTTCTTATATTGCTAAGATATAAACTTACGAAATAGCAAAGTAGTATGTAACCGATCACTTTTTTCCAAACTACCCCCAATGTCCTCGACTTAATGTACTAACTTGTTGTTAGGTAAAAGTTTTAAAAGGCGATCCTAGCCTATAAAACAATTTAGATTTAAGATCTTGTGGCTTAGTTGTTAACGCTGAGTTTTTACAAAAAAAAAAAAATTTACCCATTTATCATAATAAAGAACTTTCTAAATCAAAAAAAAACAAATCAGTGAGCATGCAATCGATCGTATGATATTTGGCATGAAAGTATCACGCGAGAACGTAAGAACGTAGTTCTTCGACCTATATCTTGCAGAGTTATGCTATTTCGCGAGTTTATAGACAATAGACAATAATTTATTTTGTAGCAAAAAACAAAAAGAAAAATAAATTAAAAAATGAAAAATAAACAAAACGCGTGCTATTTTCGTCAATAGGTAAAGGTCTGTCTATACCGATTATGTGGTCGTGATCCAGGTTAACCAGCTGATAAGTATATATAAACTACTAGCTGTTACCCACAACTTCATTCGCGTCGAACTACAAAAATATATAGTATAGACTATGTCTGTCTCCGACCTGTAAGCTATATCTACGCAAAAATTCAGCTCGATCCATTCAGCCGTTTAGCCGTGATAATGCGTCAAACACCCAGACAAAGAGACAGAGTTGCTTTAGAATTTACTTGCTTTTACCCGCGACTACGTTTGCGTGGGCAGTAAAAACAGCCAAAACGGCCAAAAAACAGTAGCCTATGTCCGTCTCCGATCCATAAGCTATATATATGCAAAAATTCAGCGTGATCCTTTCAACCGTATAAACGAGATAACGCGTCAAACACCCACACAGAGAGACAGAGTTACATTCGCACTTATAATTTTTATTATTTTTAATTAGTTAGGATTACGATATTATTATTTAGGATTTAAGTGGCATACACTGTCAATTCAAGAATGTTGCACCATTATTTTGCAGAGTTCGATGCGCACGTTTCTCGAATTGGGTTAGATTATAAAAACTACCAAATTCGAAAAATGCTCATTTCGAGCTATGCATAAGAATGGTGAATCCTTCTTGAATCGCAGTGAAGGCAGCAAAATTGTGCAGCCTTAATCGGTCGCGTGCGACAATCTGGTCTCGCGTACGTGGGGCCTAAATACTAAGACAATATTGTGGTGCGTCGCGCTTTTTTAACTACAGAGCGGTGTGATCGCATTACATTCACATTTATTGGTTAACTACAGCGAATATTCTAGCGTGAACCTACATTAGAGGATCGGTTAACGAACCTGGAACTCTTGATGGAAGACGTCCAAAGCCGCGTCCAATCGTTCCACTGGTAGCAGCATGTCCTGTATGACGTGCGCGCGGTTGTACAGCTCGGTGACGGCGGCTGGCTGCGTCAGCTTCAGGAGGGCCACCTCTGGAGGCATCAGCCAACCGAACAGGACACGGAACAGCCAGGTGTTGCCGAATGGGACTATATCCTATATATAACATATCTTGAGTAAATAATCTGGGCAAGTGTGCTTTACCTTAAGCTAGGTATTGACATTGCGAGGCTCGCGAGGCATGCCATCAGCGGAACATCGACATCGAACAGAGATCTCACGACCTCACATCTTGACGGATTTTGCTCATATTGGAAATTATTATTTAGGATTGAGTACTGAATGTTTCTGGCAAATATTATCAAAATTGGAATTATATTATCCTCCCTTTTTGGAAAAAATAACCCTCCAATCAAAAACCACCGACGAGGAAAAATATCTAATTGTAGATCCTGTACACCAAGTTTCATCAAGATTAGTTGAAATGTACGATCTGTACCAATATATTGACAAATGGAAGTAAATTTTTCCAGTTGTAGCAGAGACAAATCAATAAATATCTGCCGGGCCGGGAATCGAACCCAAGATCTCATTGGACAAGGCAGACACGCTACAAACTAAGCCAGGAACTCACCTGCAATTCCCAGAACAAGCTCTTGGTATGCCTGTGGTAGTAGTCTCTCAGCGGTATGTACTCCACGAGCGGCCGCTTCCTCTTCAGGAGCTTCTCCACCTGCTTGTAGAACCACTCGGCATGCCACACGCCGATGGGGTTCAGCTGGAGAGATTGAAATAATGTGTTTGAACTATTATTTTAAAAATATACCAATCTATCTCTATTGTCAAGACTAAGTACAGTCACAAAAACTGTTCACGATATGCCTCGGACGGACTTCATATTTTCAGATTCCTCTGGTTCTTACTACTCTTCAAATACTTCTTCTTCATCTTTGGTCGTACTTTCTCTGGTTTTCGACATTCTTTTGGGTATCATTTTCACGTGGCCACAATAACTATCTTTTTAGTACCCATGAGGTAGGCGTTTGAGAACAGCTCAGAACTGTTTCTTCCCCGAAAGCTTCTGCTCGCTGTTGGTTTGAACTCATGACTTGCTGTTTGCGAAAGGCCATGCAATTTTCCAGGAATTACATCGGATAGTCACCGAAATCGACGGATTATTTTAACATGTCTATAAGCCTGCTAACCTTCCCATCCCTGCCGACTTCGTCCGCCATATCTCCCAGCATCACTACTCCAGTATCCTTTGTAAATACTAGAGCCTCCACGAACTGGTGAGGATTCTTCTTAAGAGATTCCTCTCGGAACTTTTTCGAAAGGTCCTCGAGGCTTGTGTAGGGGTGGTAATGCAGGCGAACGTATCTGTATTAAAAAAAAAAAATGCACCAGTTTTTCTTCTGCGTTGATGAACAGATCTAAAATGAATAGATCTGGTGTAGATAAGAACACCCCTAACACTGAGTCGAAATGACAACGAAAAAACTTAGACAAATGGAAGGTAAGTGGATTTTAAAGTGCTGTCACAAATGGTGATGGTATGTTTGATGGTACAGATAAGCTAAAAAGATATTTATTCCCCCATCAGGGAACCAAGGACCTCGAGGCTTGTGTAGGGGTGGTAATGCTGGCAAACGAATCTGTACTGAAAAAAAAATTTAACACCAGTTTTTCAAATGCGTTGATGAGCAAATCTAAAATGAATAGATCTGGTGTAGATCCCCTAACACTGAGTGGAAATGACAACGAAAAGAGTTAGAAATAGAAGGTAAGTGGATTAAAGTGCAGTCACAAATGGTGACGGTATGTATGGTGGTTCTGATAAGCTAAAAGGATATTTATACCAAATGAATACCATCTTACGGCAAAAAATTGTTGG
The DNA here is from genome assembly GCA_947579745.1 of Apocheima hispidaria. NCBI lineage: Eukaryota > Metazoa > Arthropoda > Insecta > Lepidoptera > Geometridae > Apocheima > Apocheima hispidaria. The sequence continues at coordinate 4,935,191 of OX388168.1, read as the reverse complement.
GTTCAAGCATAACCAGTCGAGGATATCATTACCACAGCACCATAAAGACTTCTTCTTTAGCGGCTATTCTAAAGAAGAGTTATATGCAGCAGGCCGATACGAAAATATAAAGGAGAAAATGAAAGGAGTTGGTCCACTTACTTTTTTGAGGGAATGACTTTGATGACGACCGAGGTTAAGAATCCGAATGTTCCGTATGACCACGGCACTGCGTAGTACAAATCCGGATTTTCGTCCTGAAATGTTACGAAAGCTAATTTAGGTTGGTCCAGACACAAAAGACTTTTGATAAAGCAAAAAACTGTTCTTTCCTTGGTCGAAGATAAGAATGTGTTGGATCGTGTGTTTTCATCTTGTCTTTGTATTCAGTTTCTGTTTAGTCTGTGGTAACTTCCTGCTCCTCTCTTTACTCCTTGGTCTTTAGTCTCAATGGACTTTATATAAAATATTACCAATACTTTCTTATAACGTGCGCGAGCGTTCGCCCCCTGCTGTACTCCATAGTACTAATTGCCCACGATACCTAGGATTAACAGAATTCAACATTAGGGCAGCAAACTTGCATGACAGCGCCCCGTGCCGTAGAATACTAAATACTTAGTATTAACAGCGCTTTGCGCCATAGAATAATTGATAGTTAGTATATAAAAACAGAATACCTTAGCAGTTACTACTAAGGTAGTTAATATAAAACGATATTATGTTTTGTAAGTATCCACCCTATGGCATTGATCAGAGTAGTCGTGTTTTTAAAACCTAAGTGTTAATTAATTTCCTCCCCTTCTGTCATCAGAATTGTGGATGAGTCTAATAGCATTTATTGATTTTGATTATATGCTTGCAGGCAGTATGGTGGTGGCTTGGATACCTTGCTGCAGGTGACGACAGATCCATCAGCAAGCACCAGCTCGTACCGCTCGCAGATGTGTTGGAACAGGCCGTGTACGTGGGACGACGACTCCACACCGGTCCCCATCACCAGCCCACCCACTGTCAGCTGGTCCAACTCAGGTACAACGGGTAAGGCCAGCCCGAGTGGTTCCAGCGTGCGGGACAGCTGGCCCATCGTTACTAGGGGCTCGCACCGTACTGTCTGAAATATACAATGGCTTATTTTTAACTGATCTCGAGAAATAGTAAAATATAAAGTCAAAAAATACTACTTTATAAACTAGAGATACCTTATAGAGTTCCGGTGGTGGCGTAAAAAAATCAGCTGTTCCATAGAAAAATATCTATGACACTCGACAAAATGTATGGAACAGCTGATATTTTTTCTCGATTTCAGGGTTGGTCCCATAGTAAAAGTAGTTTACAATCATGAGTACTATGAGCCCCTTTCGGCTTAGCATACCCATTCCTTATAACCCTGTATAGCGACAGGTTAAGCAAGTTTCAAGGACAACAAGACAGGTTCATGACCAAGATAAAGATAAGGTAAATCATATCCATTACCTATGGCTGATGAGCGAATGCAGGTGCAAGAGCAGGTGTGTAGAGCGGTAGATAAAGATTTTTGTTGTTGTTGTTATTTTGAAAGTTATTTCAATTTAGGGATTTAAAATTTAGCATTTTAACGCTACTGCGATATTCTGTTTCTTCTACCTTTTTTTTATAAAAAGAGAGGCTTGTCTTGACAAGTTGATGATCTGCTCGATGGTAAGTAAACGTCCTCCTATGGACCCTTGCAATTTACTTACGCTGTTTTCGCCATCTTTTTTCAAGAAATTAAACATCCTAACTGTAAATTGGTACAGTATTTAAATCAACTCATTTCGAATTCAGAAAAACAGCGGTTAGAATTTTGATCAGGATGACGTAAACGATTGTTTTTGCACTCGGCACAGACAAGACGTAGGACAGTTCGATGAACGATGCCTAACCAAACTGGTGCAAACTGATGAGATTCTATAAGCTGAGATAATGTTTCGAGTCAGTCAGTCAAGATTTCAATCTCGACTGACTCTCGTCTCGAAGCCTCCGACCCACCACTCGACGTATCTCGCACGCTAGCCATCGCGAGAATAAAAAAAATTGAAGGTTCGAGGCGAGAGGTTTTAAGAAACCTGTATACTGCTTTTTTTTTTTTGGTGTCCTGCTTTCACGATCTTCGTGCCTCATGATGGGCCGGAAAGGAGACGCATTATCCAAAAAAAAAAGAGTAGTCTGCAACACGTGGTAAAGAGATAGGGAATGAGATAGGGATGCTTTTGCTGAACAGTCGGACAGATATAATTATATGTAATGATAGCCTTGTAGGTTAATAAGCTAAACTAAAAAAATATAGTTTTTCTATTCCGTGCATCTCATTAATTATAAATACAGGTCTTCTACTGAGATATAAATATTAATATTTTATTTTATTTTTGTTTTATCGTCTGGTATAGTCGTCTAGTAGATGTAGCTAAGAGGGAAAACACGATTCCATAATATTTTCTCGATAAATAAATCATTGAAAACATTTTATTTACACACATTATTACCTCGATCCACAAACGTGTTCCGATCTCCGAAGGCCTATTGTATATTCAAGAAATGCCTATAGTAAGGTGTAAGTTCTAGGATAGCGCAGAACATAATTTTAGCAATTATCTGATTTTTAGCGCGAGCCATGTCTGTTCATCTGCGCGCAAAGGTGTATAGCGCTACCTTTTTCTCGAATTAGACTTTAAAAGAAAGGTTTCAAATAATTATTATTATAACTTACGTACGGCAGATAAAGATAGCGATGGCCGGACGACCTTGAAAAGCACTAGAAGGACTAGCAAAGTGAGTTAACTATTCGGCATTTCTATGTATATTCGAAACATATACAGTGTTTTATGTTTTATGAAAAGGGTATGGTAAGCCGAAAAGGGCTTATAGTACTCACCATTATTAACAACTTTTACTATGGGACCACTGATCACACTCTAGATTCTGTATTCAGGACGCTCGAAGCGCACCATGCATGAGTCTAAATACACTTATAAGAAATTACTCTGATTGGTCGTTAAGATAGCCAATGAGAACGCTTGGTCGCACTCCCCACGACCCGCGCCTTCCTCAAACTTTGGTGACTTTTTGTAGGAACAACGAATCTCGTAATGCGGCATCTAGTGTGATCTGCGTATGGGACCAACACAGAAATCGGAAAAAAAAGCTGCTGTTCCACAGAAAAATGTCAATGACACTCGACAAAATGTATGGAACAGTAGATTTTTTTCTCGATTTCAGCTTTGGTCCCATAGTAAAAGTTATTCATAATAGTGAGTACTATGAGCCCTTTTCGGCTTAGCATACCCTTTCCTTCTTACCCTGTAGATATGTATATTTGTCCGACAATAACTTGCAAGCCGATTCAATCTTCATGAAATTTGTAGCAATATGTTAGTTCGAATACGAAGAATATCGGTCTGCAGGGGTTGTGAAGCTGCTTGTAAAGATCGTGAAGTCTCATTTCGGTGCAAAGGTGCAAACCACTAGTAACTATCAGTGCTGCGAACAGAAGACCTCGCGAACACAAACTATTTTGTACAACCTCAATTCTACAATTTAAAAAAAAGGTTGTTGTAGTCGGGGATTTTTGATTGGAGGTCGTGAGGTCTCAGTTCGATGTCCCGAACGGTGACCTCACGACCTCACGTATATCTGAACAACCTCTCGACTGATTTTGCACATATTCGAAATTCCCATTATAAGAATTTAGTACCGAATGTTTCTGCCAAAATCGGCCGGTAAATGACGCCGCAGCAAACTTCCCCCTTTTTGGGGAAATATCCCTCGAATCACAGAATTCTCCTTATAAATATGTCAAGACAAACTATAAAATTGTAGAACCTGTACCTATACCAAGTTTCATTAAAATTAATTGCAAAATACGCCCTGTATGCGAGCTCCAATATACAGACAGACTGAAGCAAGTGTTGCCAGTTAAAGCAGAGATAAAGTCGAAGCATTGCTCACTCGGCCATTAATGTAGGTAATCGAATTAAAAGAAGTACTCTCTCCTAACCATATTCTGGGTGTCGACTTCCAGGATATCCACGAGGTCGACTTTGATATTGGTGGAGGTTTTCTTGTAGAGCCCCTGCCGGAAGGACATCGTCTGCCAGGTGGGACGCGCGGTGCAGAGCCGGGTGGAGCGGTCGCCTGATAGCCATTGCTTAACCTGGAAACATGACAAAAAATGTTTGAGATCTGTACCAATTTTTACGGCGAGGTCCAATCGCAAAACAACAAAAAGTAGTATTTATCAGCGCTTTGTTCGAAGTGACGAGATTACTTAATCAGGTGCAAAAAATACTGCAGATAGAAAATAAAACTGAAATTACGTTTAACCGAATGAAATTTCGAAAATCTGTCTTAGTTACAAAATAAAAAATGGCAAAATGACCCCCTGAAAAACGCTTCTGAAATCTAATGCTCTGAATTTTCAGCGGTAACTACAAATTTTCTTTTACAAATTAAATATCCAGGCTAGTGGTTTATACGGCGAACCAGGCAGTTATTTTATTTGATTTGTATATTTCCGATAATCGGCAAAAAAGCAATGAAAAACTACAATTTACAGTTTTCTAAACAAGTATGATATGCGATTTTCAACTTTATAAATTAGAAGAACTTTGAGCGGGTCAATACTCATTTCAAATCACGATCAGTCCTCGCCTTAAGAGGATAGTCCTTCATCATAATCTCGTTTTCTGCCAAATTATCGAAAATAAAAACTTAATATAAATGAAAAAAGTCGTTTTAACCGTAAGTTATCAAACTCACCTGTCTCTGAACTTCATTGACTTTCTTATCATGCATCTTTGGCGCGCTGTTCATCTTAAACACCACATAGTTCCTGAAGGTAGACCAGACCTTCCACAGCGCGGAGAGGGGAAGCAGCACCGTGATTACGATCACCCATCTGTACTCCACTATTATGTACTCGGCTAGGGTTTCCGTCTGCATGGTCGTTGATGCTCTAACCTACTGCAGATTGAACAACATTCTATGACCCTGCTCACATCGTAGGCTGTACGTGCGTTTTCAATATTATTAAATCCTATGTCCATCTTTGTGACATGCAGTAACTCCTTAATAAACTTTATCAAGATCCGTTTAGCCGAGATAAAGCGACTAACTGCATCCAGACAGAGCGACATAGTCACTATATAGGGGTTGATCCATTTTTGTACATTTTTTTACGTTTTGTATGGACTGACTGTAATGTAGGGAGTGCTGAATCGCGCAAGCGAAGTTTTTTCTTCGAGAAAAAAACGTTTTTTACTCGAAGTATTTTCCGTTGTCTAACAAACAAGAGGGAAAGAGAGAGATAAATGTATTTCTCTCTAATTTTCCTAATAATTTTTTTTTTTTCTCATCCTGGTTATCAGGTGTGTTAACGCTATTATATTCTATTAATATACGTAAGATAATTATTTGTGTCATCTTGTCATGTCTACTTATAAACGTACCTATGTAAACTAAAAAATATTTTCGTCCAGCTGAGGATAGTAATTGTAACATTACATGTACATTGCTCATTCTATTGTTATAAATTATTTTTCATTGTTTGTGTCATCGTTATTGTATAGCATGGTTCTAACATTGTGTCCTATATTAAACTTCTGTTTTACCTGTATCTAAAATACGCGACACGGGTTTGGAAACCATTCGGAAATATGACAAATTGATGTCGATGTCGAGATTCAAATCTCGACTGTCTCTCGTCTCGATTGCCTCCGACCACTCCATGTATCTCAGCTTTTGGGAAAAGGGGTCCGGGATAGTAGGTAGATAGATGGCTACCTACTACCATAGATAAATATATTTTTCCAAGTGAAGATTTTCTTCTCGCCAAAAAAGGAAAGGTATCATGACCGGCGCAAGACAGTACCTCTACACAGGGCGTATAATAACTACTACTACGAACATGTAAGAATGACTACGTGCTGGACTTATTCAAGCGACTATTATAAACAGTGTAATAATAATAATAGTAATAATAATAAACAGTATAAACACTATTATAATCTTTATATCCGAGCATCTGCGAATGCGCGAACTGCCATGCGCAGTTCAACACATAGTGTAAGGTAATACTAGCCCATCCCCTCAGAATACTGAAAGATTCTGTATTCTGAGCCCACGCCCATAATTTTATCGATAAAATAAGTCGATAGTTTTCTTACTGCCTACGATATATAAAATAAAAATGATTAGGCCATCATGAACCTGCCGCCTGAGCGTTAACATCGAATTAACTGATAAAGGTACTTTTATCTTTCGCATTCCGTTTACAGGTCTACCTAGGGATAATATTGATAATTAGACAGAAACGATTAAGAAATCCATGGCTCTCATTAATAATGTAAGTATTTCATTTGTATACTCTGGCACCCTCTCACCTCCACACTTCGGCGGCTGGTATAGCGGCGAAAATGGCGGAAAGCCGTAATCGAAAGAAATATGAATCGCTCGGCGCCCGTAGTCCAGTAAAGGAGCTGTCCAGGCGCCTCGTCGAAGTTACAGATTACCAAAGAGCTGGCGCTTACCTCGGGCAAAGGGTGAGTTTGGCAATTCAACGGGGTAATTCGCCAGCTTTTTGGGCACCTTACCCGTTGACAGCGACCTAAATGCAGTTTTTTATTTGTAGACATTTTAGATTTAATTTATTTAGGTAATTTTTTTTTTTTGTAGTTTTACTTTGTTTATTTATGTTTAGATTATAATATAGTTTATATAATATTTTCAAATTTAGTTAATATTGTTTAAAAGGTTAGTATTTAATTATCTACCTATACCTAGATATCACGATATCTTATAATATTCCCCATTTTGGAAAATACGTTAATTGTTGGCTAATCCAAAATTAAATATTTTTGATGTATCTCGCTTACATTTCAAACTTTGTCTTATTCTATAATTGACTTATATCTCACAATACTATTTTCAGTGTAATCCTAAGGTTATAGCCTAATTTAAACATTTTTGTACTCTTTATGAAGCGTAAAACTAAAAATATTCCCAAGTAAGTCTAGCTGAGCTTCTATGTGCGTTTTATATGCTTCAGAGCATATAAAACGTTTTAAATGTACGAGGATATTCGCCGAAGAACCAAAGTCACCGACACGACTCTCAGGGTTTGAAAGCTGAAGTGGCGATGAGCAGGCTACATCGCTCGAAGAACCGATAAGTAGCAGATGGGGAAGAAAGGTTCCTGAGTGGCGATCCCGAACTGGCAGTCGCAGCGTAGGCAGGCTCCTACTAGATGAACCGACGACATTGTAAAAGTCGCGAGCAAACGATGGATATAATGGATGGAACGGATGGCCAGTTATCATTCAGTATGGCTTATACTCATCAGTATGTCTTACGGCTGATGGTGATGATGAATATAAGTAGAGTTGTTTCATTTTGAAGGACACTAGTAATTATTTTTTGATTTTATTTAGGTAACTACAAAGTTTAATACATAAAGTAACTACAAAAACTTGCATAAAAGTTTTGTGAAAAACAGGTAAATTATTTATTACGGGGTTTTACTTTCTTATTGATTATAAAATAAATTAATGAAAAAATATTAAGATACATTACATTCAAGCAATTCATAATAAGTAAGTACATATACCGCCGCCAACCGTCACTGGGCCAGCATAGTGGATATGGCCCAATCACCCTTCGAGGGTAGTCTATATGTCAGAAGTGGGATGTTCAAAGGCTGATGCAATGAGGCGTTTTCCAAAGAAAAAGAAATCCTTGTTATAAAAGTACCCAATAGATGGCGTTAGATGTACCTTGAGTTTTTCCTGTCACTGTCAAGACATGAAAGACAAAAAAATGTACGTGTGCCTTTTTTTTCTTGTTTTTTGGCTCGACATGTGTATTTAGACAATTTCAAGTAACGTAAGTATGTATTTGACTTCATTTGAAATATTACAGTAGTTGACACTGGCTAAATACACAACGTGTGGAGCCAAAATTTACGATTTAAGAAATAAACATAAAACATTTCGACAGAAATGACAATGACAGGTAAAACGATAAGTCTGTTACGCCATCTAGTAAGTATTTTAGAACTACTTTTTTTTTTTTTTGAAAACGCCTCATTACGATGAGTTCTGCCTACAGTACCGAACTCCAACATCTTCTGTATAAACATGGCAACTGATGAGATGATTGAAAGTAGAGCTTAGAAAAAGCTTAGCTTAGCTTAGCTTAGCTTCGTAAAAGAACTCGTAACTTTAAAACGGCTGAACAGATTTTCATCAGAGAGCTAAAAACTACCACAATGAAATCTAATTTCGAATAAAAAACACCGCACTGAAACCGGTCACGTCAGGGAGAAATGACACTTTTATCTCTCTCTCACTCACTCCCATTAAATTTTAAATTAGAGAGACAGTCACCGAGATAATCTCGAGCGCTCAGGAATCCTCAGGGGTCCCAGGTCGGTATAATGCCACAGATACCTAGCACACGTAGCCTTCATACTTTTAACATACATAATTAAACTTACATAGTTTTTTAAATTATTATGTCAAACTGCATAGCAGCTTGTAGGCAGACGCCAACTCTCCCTGGGTTAAAAAATACCTACCCAAAATAAAGAGTAAAGTATGTTATTCCGGTTATATATTTTTTTTCCATGTTCCCGACAACCGACAAAGCAGATATCCTATTTATTAATGCAATAGTTAAATACAAATTCCCTAGAACCTGCATTATCTAACTCCTTTCAAAAAAAAACTGCGAATAGTTCCAAGAATTCTGTAGTCTCAGTAGAATCTGCCAAAGTTTGTTTACGTGATGTCTAACAGAAAAACACCATACTTTATGTAATCCACTTAAAAACACATACCAGTTTTTAAACTAAATAGCGTACATTGAAAGAAGTCGAGCTATATTTATTTATCTGTACACACCTGGATAGTCCCACGATTTATTAACACGTCTTATTCACTCCATAACAACCACTAAACTGTTTCAAGTTCAATGAAAATTGAGCATGAGCTCTGCTCTGATTGTATGAATAACATGTAGGATGAAAAATATGCCCTATGATTCTGTTACTAAGGCTTAAAACCGTTTAGATTCAATAGTAATGAGCAGTCAATTGCCGAGAATGATAGTCGCTTCTTTTTAGGGTTCCGTAGCACTACAAGGAACCCTTAAATTTCCTCATGTTCGTCTGTATGTCTAAATGGTTTACAGCACTAAGATGTTTAGAAATCTTAGTGTTGATACAAAAAGGCTTTTAACAGCTTTGAAGAATTACGAACTATATCTAAGCTGAAAACGACCCATTCTTTAGAAGGCTGAGGTTAGTTTCAATTACTTACGCTGGCATTAAAGGCGGTGTTGTCAAAAGCTCAAAATCGACCTGATGTTGGATAACGGCATTGTAGCTTGAGGACGGCAGAGCGGTCTGTATGTCTAAATCCTTTACACCGTTATAACTCCCAAAGTTATAAGTTTATACAGTATAGAACTCAAGTTTTATTATTTATTTTCATTTTTTTATACAGTATAGAACTCAAGTTTTATTATTTATTTTCATATACGTTTAGGACAGCTCGTATGCGTACGTGTAAGATGAACCAAAAAAAAATGTTCGCTGTACCCTTGAACCGTTGAACAGGTCTTTTACAACAGATTAATTCTAATACTGCCTTTGTCTGGCACTAAGCAAATGACAAAGACAGTAATAGACTTAATCTGTCGTCAAAGTTAACAAACGTTTCAGTATTCGGGGATTAAAGTCAATAATCTTTAAAAAAATTACATATTTTATTTTCAATGGGTGGCATACATGTAAAGTAGTAAAGGTATATAAAGGAGGGAAATATATTGCTCGTCTCCTAAGTGACGAGTGAGTGTCATTGGATAGTTCTTTTAAAGTGAAGAAAAAGTTTCCGACACCAATTTTTAATCAGATGTTCCGCTTGCGAAGTATGGGCCGACAAGTTAGCTAACAATGTGTTTTCCGCCATTTCTAAACTATGCATCTCAGAAACTTATCATTTTTAAGTTAGATAGAGAAAAAACTCAAGACACAGAAATTTTGAAACTTTATTTTCAAATTATTTCGGGAAACATGAATTAATAACTTTTTAAGATAAGCGGAAAACGTCTACGGAACCCTTTTAAGCGTGGCCCGACATTATCTTAATTAATAATTGAGTTACAAGGGCTTGTGATAATATGTATAGTCATATTTTTTTTGTTCAAATAAAGTGGCGCCACCTTTTTTGATTATCGAAACGATTCTAAAATATTTATCATAACTTTATCGCATTGATAAGCTCTCCCGCCGATTAAATTGTCTAATTACATTGTATTATAGTGTACTGTTGCCATCTCTGATTTTAGCCTTGAAGAGACTTGTCCAGTTTCATGGCCCGTACAGTGACGTGACATCCTTAGCGCGCTGCTTGTTAGGTTCAGCCGCCGTTAGTCCAAGACACGGATAGAGTTTTGACCACCGCGCGCTAAGGCCATCTCTTTTCATCTGAGCGCAAAGCTGTATAGCGCTATCATTTTCTCGAATTATTCTTATTTTTCGCTATTATTCATTTGATTTTACGATTATTTTGAAATCTACGAATCTGGCGTAGAAATAAAATAAATTACCATTTAAACTCATTTTTGACATTTAATTTTACAAATTATAATTCTAGTAGTTAATTTACACTAAATATCACAATAGTTTCAAACATCTCCCAAATAATAAAGTAAATAATACAGTGTCTATAAAGCCACTTCATTTTAGCATAAACGTCTAACAAACCAACCTACTCAAACTATAGGTAGGTAGATTGAAGATTACAACTTAGATTTATTTTTGGAACCCACATGGGCCACCGGTATCACAGTATCTTGCTTCACCACAATCTCTCTTGGAGCAGATATGACCAGCAGTCCATCAGGCGTCAGCCTCGATTCAACCCTGTCCAGCTTACAACCGTCAGGCAATCTGTACTTCCTCACAAAATGCCGGGAAATGAACCCGTAGTCATCCTTCTTCTCGTCGTGTCTCCCTTCTACAACAACCAGTCCATCTGTAGTCTTCACACATATTTCTTCGGGAGTAAAGTCCTTTACGCAGAGGAAAATCTCGTATTTGTCCTTACAGGTCTTCGTGGAGTTATCCTGCCTCCAAGGGAAGTTCTCCAGCCAGTCTATAGACCGTAGAACGACTTCGTCTCCGAAAATTGTCGGTTTATACACACCGGGTAACTGCAGCATGACGAGATTATTAAATTTCTAGAACTGTCAAAACACTGCGTTTTATGTATAAATTTATATAAGCTAAGTGTGTACTGACAAGGTCGCGTGCGCATGTACACAATGACAAACTTGGATGTTAAGTTACTTTTCTAGTTTTGGTATAGATGGCGCTAGTTTCTTAAGAAAGACAAGGTTATCAATGTTATCAGCGCTTGCGTCAGTTATAGGTATGTTACGGGGCGAGACGATATTAGATGGAGAAGAGACGAAAAAGCCACACAAAAATAACATCAAACTGCCTTTTTTATATAAACTACATCAAATGTCAATGTAGAAGGTAAAGACACATTTTTTTAATTAAATTACTAGGTTCAATAGCTTCATAATTTCTAGATAACACATAACATCTGTGCTCTACTCAGTACTATTTACCCCCGAATACTGAAACGTTCATTAACTTTGACAACAGATTAATTCTAATACTGCCTTTGGCACTAACCAAATGACAAAGGCAGCAATAGACTTAATCTGCCGTCAAAGTTAACAAACGTTTCAGTATTCGGGGGTTAGGTAGGTAACCTAACCATAGGACAATTTCACAACCTAAATTCATTTTAAGATTTACTCAGTTACGAAGCCCGCATTTATATGCGAGGCTTTGAATAATAATTGTAGTAATAATAGCTCAGTGATGCGAGGTTCGCAATTATACATCTCGTATATATTTTAGGTTAAACTACAACTTTTGGAAGACTACACAAAATTGGTTCCTAAAGTCTGGAGGTTACTCGGTAATCTGCCAATAACTTTAAATATTAAATATAAATTTATTTTATATATAAAAGCAATATCTACCAATATTATTTTGAGCCAGTAAAAAGAGATGAGATAAATATTGAAACGAAAATTATCTATTTGGAAGAAAAAATGTCGAAAACTAATGTCGCTGTCGTAACCGGAGCAAACAAAGGCCTAGGTTTCCACATAGTCAAAGTTCTATGCGAAAAATACGATGGAAAAGTATACCTAACATCACGAGACGAAGGAAGAGGGCTAAAAGCTTGTGAAGAACTTAAAAATATGGGTCTGAACCCTGAATTTCACCAACTTGATGTTTCTGACAAAGACAGCATTGAAACATTTATCAATCACATATCTAAACAACATCACGAAGTGGATATCCTTGTGAATAACGCTGGGATCCTGTTCCTCAAAGATGCAACAGAGCCAAAAACACTCAGAGCAGAACAAACTGTACAAGTCAATTTCTTTTCTTTAGTAAATTTCACAGAAGCTATTCTACCATTGCTAAAAGATGGTGCAAGAATAGTGAACATCTCGAGTTCTTCTGGACATCTATCTCGATTACCATCGGAAACTTTGAGAGAAAAATTCAGCTCAGAATTGAGTTTACGAGAATTAAAGGATCTGATAGAAAATTATGTTGAAGCGGTGAAGAATAATGAAGAAATCAGTAAAGGTTGGGGTGATTCAGAATACGTAGTGTCGAAGATTGGCGTAAATGCTTACACGTTCATGTTGCATCGGAGATTGAGGTCCAGAGGTAACTTTTTCAATAGAATATTAGGGCGCTTACTCGCGTCCACATCTATCTCGCTCGCGCAGTTTCACATTATTAAATATATTAAATCCCTATGTGTGAATTTTTTAAACTACCTACATGTTGTGTTAGTTTATAATTTTTTATTTTTTTTTATGTCATAATGTGTTTGACACATTGTAAAAAAAAAGACTGATCATTTTAGTCGTGTTAAATTAGTTTAGTTTAGTGAATGGTACTACAGAATGGACGTTAACAGAAATTAAACCCCAATTTCTTGAGGTTATTAGATGTTAAATCTCTTTGTGCCCAGTGGTTTCGCTGGAGGAAACATTGCCTGTCAATCCAGAGCACATTAATATTTGCACACTATTGCTTGCTGAATGAATAAATGGCAAAGGTGTGGTACTTCTCAAGTGAAATCTGCAAAAGAGTCCCACCCTTAGAAAAAGTATATAATGTAGGTTAGCGTGGCCGCATATGTTACAAAACATCAAAATATCAACCAATCACGATTACCATTACCAATTTTCGACCAATCAGAATGCAGTTAGAATAGCCTGCGTTTGAAAAAACTGAACATGCGCTACTGGACAGAAATATTATAACTTTGTTCTTTTCCTTTATGAGTAATACTTAATTTTCCATCCTTTTTTCTGTGGGAAAGAGACACGTATTCAGTCGTCTATTGTTTTCTCAGTCTACGGCCCTACCACTTCAATAAACAAATAAAATACGCGAGTAAATAGACCTAATTACAAAAAACTTACCACTTGGCAGGCATCCTAGTGAACTGCGTGCATCCCGGCTATGTGATCTCAGACATGACGCGCGGCGCCGGCAACGTGACTCCCGAGGCGGCAGCGGAGCACCCCACGCAGCTAGCGCTTCGCCCAAGCACCGGCGGCCAGTACGTCTGGCATAATGGGACCACAGTGACATGGGACGGGCCCGATCCGAGGGGATATATCGATGGGAAAAGTTAAAATGTAATGTAGAAACTGTCCCTACATAGATTACCTCCTGTTGATAACGAAGCAACGCATCGGTCAGAATACATCTTTAAACATTTACTCTCATTGGTTAATTGCTAAGCGCAAAAAAGCGTAACCGAGATAACCAAGCGCTGTCTTATTCCCAACCCGCGATTGGTACCTTTTTTACGCACCGAGAAATCTTGTAATGCGGCATCTATGGGTGGTACTTATGACCTCATATTATGCGCAACCTACGTATTCATTTCTTTTGATTAAGTAGTTTTGTTTATTTTTACTTTAGATGATTTTAGTAAGTAAAACCTTTAGCTTAGCTTATTACATTCGATAGCTTGGTCTTTCGAGCCATTTCTATTTTCAAATATATATAATTACTAGCTGTGCCCCGCGGTTTCACCCGCTATTCTACAGAAACCGATTATTTTTCCGGGATAAAAGTAGCCTATGTGGTAATCCAGGGTGTAAGCATCTCGATACCAAATTTCATTCAAATCCATTCAGCCGTCAGAGTTGAACGAGAACAAACACACTTACATACTTACACACAAACTTTCGCATTTATAATATTAGTGTGATATATGTTTTGTTATAACGAGAATTTAATTTATACATGTCACAAGAATACCATTTTAGGTTCTTGTTACATATTTGTTAGATCTTTGTTCTTACAGCCATTATTTTCAAAAGACTTTGGTTTTGACTGTTTTTATATAATAAGATAATTTTGCGTCGAGGCCGAAGTCAGCAAAGATCTTTAAAACGGTGCTTACATTACTAAGGGAAGCACACCATAAATCAAGGTCGCACGTTGAAAATGGAGTACTCATAGTGTAGCGATACGATTGTTTTCAGACAGAGAAATGACATTTTATCTCGGTCACTCTCACTCCCATTAAATTCTAAATTAGAGAGACAGTGACCGAGATAAAATGTCATTTCTCCGAATAGGGTCCCTGATCGGTTACTTTTAAACTTTCGCGATTTACCGCGGCCATTGAAACTTGGCCGAAACGTCGTGGTATAAAAATAAACTAATTTTAGCGTGGTTAAGTCCTGATACATTAAATTATAAATGATCGGTTATGATGTGATGAATATTTGTGTTTGTTCTATGTCTGGGTGTTATTATCTATATAAGTATGTATTTAAAAATATCTATGTACGTATATCAGTCTCTGGCAGCCATATTACAAGCTTTGCTTAGTTTGGGGTCAGGTGACGATGTGTGCAAAAATGTCCCAGATATTTATTATTATTATTATTTAAAATCCGTTGCCAAAATGTTTTAGGCAGTCAAACGGTAGTAAAGCCTATGATATATACTAAAATGTTATTTATATAATTTAATAAATACGGATATCGGCAAATAATGTGATGAATTTTTTTAAAGTTAAAAAAAATGTATCTTTTTGATATTATTTTACGAATAAGTTGTGCGAGTAGCGTAATAACTTTTACTATTCGTGGAATAAGCAGTAAAATGTATACAGGGTAACCTTTTAAGTAGTGCGCATATTTTTATCACGCAATCAGTATCGCTAATATAACATATTTAATCAATAAAAATACAATATATTTTTTGGTGTTTATTAATTTATTGACCACGGAATGTCGGAAAATCTAAACTCAATATGTTAGGTACATATTGAGTTTAGATTTTCCTACTTCTCACTGTAGCAGGCGAGAAGAAGAGATGTAGATACCTACAAGTATCGAAGGTGTTCGCAGTACAGTCACGAATAGCATGACCATGACTACAGCTCTTGCTTTAGCTACTTTCAGTTGAAGTTGTACGAAGGTGGGTAAAACCAAAAAAAAAACCTTTATTTTTCAACAATGTTTATGTACACACAATTTGAGCACTACTTAAAAGTTACCCTGTATATGATAGCTTTACCTACCTGATAAGAGTTGTATTGTAATGCTAGGTGTATCATTAAAAGAATGTATGTATTCTTCCTTTAATTTTAATGATCTTTTTCATGGTTAATGGCTCAATTAGGTACATGGAACGAAATATTGGCATCTCATTTTAATATAGAAAATATAATTTTTAATAACAGGGATATGATTCTAAATTATATACGTAAATATATATAGTCAATGACGAATTTACACGTTTAACATGCGCAGTGCAACGAGATAAAAAAAAAAAAAACGAAACAACAACGGAAAAATATGATAAAACCGACCGGGAGACAGCGAGCCGCAACCGAATGAAAAAATGAATTAAAAAATAAATAAACATCTTTTTTTTTTAAATAAAACAAATAGGTTAATTTATTTTACAAATTCCTTTGTTATCATATTTCTCTCGTTTAAAATATGCTCTTCTTAATACAAAGATTTATCGATCAAATCACCAACGGAAACTGAAAAGTAAGAGTATATAGTGGTGCACGGTTTACTTTGCATCGATGCACTCGGCGGGGTGTTGCGGGGGCTTGGCGGGGGCGAAGCCCGGGGGGAGCGGGATCGAGTTGTAGGGGGCCGCAGTCCAGGACAGCTTCTGCGGGGGCGGTTGCCAGTGGGCGGCCGTCACGAGGGGATGCTTCACTCCGTTCGGCTGGACGCCGAGCTGGTTGAACCGAGCGAACAGCTCCTGCTGCTGCTGCGTCAGGGTGGGCGGCTGCAGCGCGGGGGCGGGGGCGGGGGCGGGCGGGTTCTTGCTGAAGTTGATGGACATGATCGCCGGGTCCATCTGGGTCCAGTCGGAGAACATCGGGCTTGAAGAGCTGTTGTTGTTCATGTAGCCTGCAAACAATCGACAGAAACGGTGGATATTTATTTATGAAGAGTTGGTGAATAGTAGAATGTCGTGAAACGCAACATTCGTGTCGTTTCAAAAACTCCATTGAAACTTCCAGTAAAGTCACCACTTTACTGGGGCATGACGGACTTTACCGAGTGGACTTACTTTGCTTGACTTAGACAAAGCTTATTGTAATTGTGCTTGATTTATAATATTACAAAACATGACACTGGCCTAAATATAAGAGAAAAAAACTTTAACCACAGATCACACTAGATACCGCATCACGAGATTCGTTGTTCCTACAAAAAGTCACCAAAGTTTGAGGAAGGTGCGGGTCGCGGGGAGTGCGACCGAGCGTTCTCATTGGCTATCTCAAGGTTACGCCTACTCGCGCCTGACAATCAACCAATCAGAGTAATTTCTTATAAGTATATTTAGACGTGCGTGGCGCGCTTCGGGCATCCTGAATGCAGAATCTAGGTTGTGATCTGTGGTCGTGCCCAAAATATATTATCGCGGATTGTCGCGTGCTACTGGTTCGCCATCCCTGTTCTATGATATCATTGTAAAGATTGTACTCAACATTATGAACAACCTTTACTGCGGAGTTTTGGTGGGAACGTGAAGAAATCGTGTCGCGTCATTTTATTATTTACCAAAACTTGTGTTATTTCGAGTGTTAATGTGTAAAAACGGTGAATTTTTATTTAATTTGTGAACATCCACGAGGGTTGGTGAATGGTATAAATAATTGCGTGAAGCGTGAAACGTGAATCTTCATGTTGTTTCCAAAACTCCATAGAAGGGTCTAGTAAAGTTTTCACCACTTTACTCGGGCATGACTTTTTGTAGGAACAACAAATCTCGTAATTCGGTATTTAGTGTGATCTGTGGGCACGACATTAAAGACTCGCTTAAAAATCGTTTGGCTGATGACTCCAGTTCAACATGCATTCTGCTAAAAGTAACATCTTACAACCCAGTGATATTTTACTCGAGATACGATTTTAGCGCCCATAATTCTTTATAGCTATCTCTCTTACTTTTCCCATCTTCTTTCACACTCTTTGGTTAACTTGGTTGCTAGGTTACAATGACCTGTAAACAGATTGCAATGGAGCCGAATTCAAAGCGCTATTCAAAATTATTCGATTAGTCTATGGCCTCATTAAACATTTCTTTATAAAAAATGGTACGTGGAAAAGGTTGACCAATTGACCATCCCGTAGAACATGTCGGAGCGTCCTGTATTACCTTGTTGTTGGTGGTGGAGGCGCGGCGCGAGCCCGAACGTGTTGGCGTGCGAGTTGAACCCGGGCGGGGCCATGCGCGTGCGACGGACGCGCTCCATGTTATCACTGGGAATACAATGTTTATGGTAATTAATCGCATTGTAATGTTTAGGTAATAATTTTTAATTAATTAATTAATTATATATATAATAATTCATTTACTTGAGTATGTATTCGTATAATTTTTATGTATTATAACGAAATTAGTTTGGCAAGTAATCGCTTTTATAACCATGTTGTGTGCTCACGGTTTGGATCGCGGATTCGAATAGAACCTTCATAAAATTGTTATATAATGTATCATCGGTGATCTGTTGTGTGTACCTAATAAATAAATAAAAAAATAAAAAATAAAATAATCAAATAAGAATATATTTATTGCCAAAAAACAAAACAAAAAATAATAAAAAAGGACACGGCAGCATTAGCAAAAACTAGTTTGGCAATACGGGTACGCTCAGCGCTATGCTGCGTGCTCCCGAATGGTCACGCAGGGCTGATTTTCAGCGTACACCTATGCTCAAAAGATGGAAGGTGAGCATTAGGCGACTGCGGGTATTACAATATCAACTTTTAATACAAGTGTTAATATTAGAGTACTTAAAGGTTTGTGTATTTGTGTGTGTGTGTGAGATGTGAGTGAGATGGTATATCGGTATCTCATGTAATTTTAATATTTTGCTTTAGGAGTTTATATGTGCGTCAAGTCGTGGTTAAAACGGCGGGAGCAAGCTTGTTTCACATTCGTGGGGACGCGAGTTAAAAACCCGGGCGGGCCCGTACCAAAGACTCCTCTGGAACTTACCACTGGCTTTTCGGTGAAGGAAAACATCGTGAGGAAACCTGCGTCCTTTCGGAAAACATTTTCAATGGCGTATGTGAACACGCCAACCCGCACTGGGCCAGCGTGCTGGATATGGCCCAATCACCATTCGAGGGTACGCCGATATCCCAGCAGTAGGATGTTTAAAGGCTGATACATGTGCGTCAATTTTTGCAGTTATGGCAAACTGTACCAAACTTACTGTATTTAGGATATAAATAGTTGAAGATAAAAATAAGCTTAAAAGAAAAAAAAAAATCTTAATATCTTCTTAGTTATATGGTTATAGTCGTCTAAAGCGACGAAATTTTTACGCTGAAATTATGATGAAGCAAAGTAATTATTATTAGAATACCAAATTATATTTTTTTTAAATCAAAACTTATAATAATTTTCTATGCCATTGACACTAAAAACAAAAAGATTTTGATTAAATTTAGCGGATGATCTCGAAACGCTAATTTCATCAAAAAAATGTAGGTAATTCACTAACTTTGTCTATCGCACGCACGTGGAACAGAGCGACAGCAATGCGATTTTCAAATACCTACTGGTAGTTGTAACAGAAATGTCCTCACCCGCTGGAGACCTGAGTCTGCATGAGCTCAGTTTCCATGAGCTCCGCGAAGGCCTTCTGTGTTTCTTTGAAAGGATCGAAGTCGAGGTCGTCGTCGCCGTCTCCCGCCGCGCACCGGCCGCCGCTCTCCGCGCCGCGCGCGCTGCCCATTCTACAACCGTGGAAATGGCGACTTAGTGTACTCCAAGACGGATAAGGCTCGCAAAGGGGGTGTTTTCGCGGGAACGTGAAGAAATCGTGTCATTTCATTATTTTCCAAAGCTTGTGTTATATCGAGTATTAATGTGTCGAAACGGTGTATTTTTATCAATTAGGTTCTCACAAACTCTGTAGAGGCTTCCAGTAAAGCGTTCACCACTTTAATGAATCGTGACTTGGACTGGACAGTGTTTGAAATTGTATGACTATGCTTAACTTGAGACACAGAGCACACCCTAGATTCTGCACTCAAGACTCTCGAAGCGCACCACGCATCAGTCTAAATACACTTATAAAAAATAACTCTTTTTTTTTTTTTATACCGAGTAAAATAAAAAAAATAAGACGTTAGTTACCTCTGTTTGTGCTCCATCTCGAGCCGCTCTGCGCTGAGCATGTTCTGCGGGAAGTGGTGGTCGCGGTAGCGGCGCTCGTCGCTCCCGCGGTTGAGCTGCAGCCGCATCTGCTGCGCCTTGTGGAAGTCGGTGAAGAACTTGTCCATGTTCTCGGCTAGGTATCTTCCTTCGCTCTGGAATTTTTACATTATAACAGGAGCGTTAAAACCGAGCCATAGTCGCCGGCTAAACGGGAACAATTCTCGGAACGTTCTGAACGGTTCGGAACGGGAACGTTCTGGGTACTTCTTTTTTATTTTTTTTAAACTTTATCTATTGCGGAAACTTCGTCGAGCTAGTTTTATTCGTGATTTGGAGAAATTAACTAATTTTTTATACGCGTTTTCAGGGTTGGTCCCATAGGAAAAGTTATATTGAAGAGTACATAAACATATCTTTCGATGTTATCACACCTTTCGGTGACATCCTGTATATAATATGTGACAAATACATACAAACACAAAAACGCTGATTAGTTCCCAGTCCCAGTTGCTCGGTCAATAACTGTTTTTAACAGACTTCCAAGAAGTTCTCAAGTCGACTGTTTTTTTTTTCTATGTTATCTCAGACCTCCGTCATTTACAACTTAAACCGATTTGGTTTAAAAAAATAATAACAACTTAATACTTTCAGTTTGATCATCACCATTGTTATCAAAATCCAGTTCTGATAATTGGATCCATGAGCAATTGAGGGAAATCCTCAAATATTATAGACATACACATAGCGATTTTGGTATTTTCATCAACAAGTCTAGCATTTACATTCAGAAAGTATCAATTGGTGAAGTGGTACTGATGAGGAAGACCACAGACGGCTACCGGAACTCCTCAATGATAAGTATTTCAAGAGTGGCGCCAAGAACAACTCGATAGGGCATTTATTTTCAAAGTAATTTGTTGAATTCGTTTTTTTTTAAATTATGTGATACTCACGTTCGTTTGTTGTGCATCATAGCCATTAACGAGACCGGTCTGTGACATTTGCTGTTGATTCTGCAACATTTGTTGTCCGTGCAGCATGAACCCGCCGAGCGCGCCCGCAGACATGCCGCCGGACATGTTGGCGGACATGCTCCCGGACATGCTCGCCGGGAGCCCGCTGCCCATCGAACTTGTGCCCATTGAATTGTCTACGCGCATACCGAACGGTGGAAGCATATTTGGATTTTGATGAAAATTAGCACCTGTTGAGAAAAATCGTGTCGAATATCTTGATAATTATCTTATTTAATATCATTCAAACAGTTACAAAGCGGAGAAATGAAGAGCAGTGAGTCAATACAGTATAAGACATTGTGAAACAGCAAATCAAATCTTATCCAAGCTTTTAAGGTCCGACTCCCCATGCTCTCGCTATCTCGTTCGCACTTTTTACGAGGAATTTTCTTCTCCTTAGTCAAATTAAAAATATGATAACATGAAATCTGCTATAAAACATTGGCAATAGTATTCTAACGATATTAAATAATCTTTCTTTTTTGCGTTTTTTTTTTTTTAATATTTCGAAAGAGATATCGAGAGCTAAGGCGAGCCAGCTATATTAAATTTTCACATTTTATAACATATTTCTACAAATTAAAACACGATATACGAGAGAGAGAGAGAGCTTATGAGAGATCTGTCTCGCTATATTGAGATGTTGCACTGTCTGTATTGTATTGTTTTTATCGCAATTGACATATGGCAAGGAGAAATTTCAAGCCATCCCATCGAGTAATTATGTACTACAAACTAGAGATGGCAACGCGTTACATCGCCTTTTTAAACATCCCATTTGTAGACACTTTGCTCAACTTTACACAGTCCACTTTTTCATTAATAAAGTGTAACGAGACACATTATAAGGTATTTTTTGGCAAGTAACTGAAGTTTGGCAAAGTGACCACAATTAAATGTGACATTGCAATGTACTGCAATGTCGCCTTTATAATCTGTTCACGGAAAATGTCTAATAGTGACATCAGGGACTGCACGTCATTGGTCGCAGATAACGAACATAGGGTGCGTGCGGGCGAGTTAGTTAAATCAAAGAAAATCTACACGAGAAGAATAACCAACTCGTACAAAAAATTGTACCCCGGAAAAATCTGCCTAAAACTAGATGACGCTTACGTTTTTAACCAGCTAATGTCCAAACCGCTATAAAAGCCGATTAAAATATGGTTAATATAAATACATAGTATTAGTATATGTCCGCTATTTAAGGTTTAGTTAAAATTAGATTGCAATATACGACGTAAAAAACATGTTTCCAAAAATAATGTTTTCAACGCCAGAACCTAGCGAGTTTTGGAAATAAAATATAAAATTAATAATTTTACTGATATTATTAATACAAAAATATTTATAACAAGTCGCGTTTTTTCTCCGTACCATTACGAATGTTTTTCTATTTCAAGTCGAGCAGAAATTGTGACGATCATGTCGCTGATTAAATTACTAGCGACATCTTACGTCGTTATCAGTACTACAATTGAGTTACGCATTTTTCTGAGGACATTAGCACTCTTAGTATAGTTTCTCTATCGCTAAATGTTAGTCGTATCCAAAAGAAAAAAAAAATTGGGCTTGGCATTCGAGTGAACATTCTCATTTACGATTTCATTCTTATGTACAGTTCTAGACTGATTGCGAAGCCGTAAAAGCAGGCTAACATTTTAAAAAAATGGCCAGACTCGCAGACCTATCAGTTACTCATGGTCCTAGTGCCGGTCTTTTCATTTTCATACAATTGTGCAAGAGAGAGCGCTAAGACATTATTAGACATTGGGTTTTTTTTTTTTTTTTTTTTTTTATTTGGCTTTATTAGACATCCTCCGTGAACAAGACTATCGTATGTGGTACATAACTCAATGAAGCCATCAAGTACAACATTTACTTTTAGCGCCTATAATTTCGTTTACATTGCATGCAAGTCTTTCTATTCTATATCACGATATCGTAAAATAAAATATCACAGCTAAAAAACCCACAAGCACGGCCATCCAAACGTCCTTACCTAATAATTCACTAGCAGACTCGAGTCCTACACTAGACGAAGGCATATAACGCTTAGGCTCGACCAATGCATTGTGTCTCGCTAACATTTCATTCTGTCTCATTAGTAATTCACTCTGGCTCCGTTCCCTCATCAGCAGATCCTTCTGATCCATCAGACCTTGGCTAATTTGACTAATCTGTCTATCTAAGTAGCCCATATCTCGGTCTAGTAAACCATATCCGTTCAGCACCGGGCTCTTCATGTGAGGGATTATGTGGTTATCTACGAGTCCTGCGAGCATTTCTTTGTGCTTAGCCATCATCATTACTTCGTTATTCGCATCGTTCAGTAGATTGTGTGTATCGTCTTCTAGGAGGCTGTGATCGATGCTGTCTAATAGATCGTGGTTCTCTAACAGGCTGTGTCTATCAGATTCTAGTTCGTCCAATTCGTTTGTGAGATATTGAGTATCGTGGTCGAACACTGAGGGGCTAGCTTGCGTATTGCTATACGTTTTAGTTTCTTGTTCTGTCTGTTTGTGTTCTTCGCTGTGTTCATTGGTAATACTATTGCTGGCTTTCTGTTTCGATTTGTCCTTCTTCTTTTGTCCGTGTGTGGAGTTTTCCTTGTTTCTGTTTGTTTTCGTTTCTTGTGTTTCTTTAGTTTTAGTTTGAGCCTGTGTTTGTAATTGTACGGGACTGGAGGATTCTGATGTCGATGACGCGGACGATGAGCCGTTTTCTTGTGATTTAACTGGAAATAGAAAATATTGCTTTGATATAACTAGCTCTCACAAACTCAGGGTATCCTACCGTGGGAGCTAGTGCCCCAAAACTAGCTTTTTTTCTAGCTTAGTTCTAATAAAAAAAAATTAAAAAAATAGCACAGATCAAAATAGACTCCGACTCTGCAATCAGGACAATCGAAGCGGATCACGCATCGGATCTAAATATGTATATATAAAATAACAAGTCTTTTTATAGGAACACACGCAGGCCAAGCCGCTTATGATAGAGACGTGAAATTTGGACCCAACAATCCTCAAATGGTCTAGGTGAACAATAAGAACGGATTTTGCGAAATTCAACCCCAGAGGGGGTGATTTTGGAAATAAATATTTTTATGGAAATAAAACCTTTTTTCATGCTACGCCAATGAAAATCGGTGTGTGTGATGAGCATTAAAAAAAGACAGAAAATATAGATTTTCGAAAGAATGAAAAGAAGACCTGAGACCCTTAAGACGTAAATTGGGGTTTTGAAATTACTTTAGCTCATGCGAGCGAAGCCACGCGGGCAAGCTATAAAAATGTACTCTCGTTGGTTCATTGTCAGGCGCGAGTAGGAGTAACATTGAGATAGCCAATGATAACGGTCGGTCGCAGTCCCCGCGATCCACACTTTCCTCCAATTTGTTGAGTTTACGTGGGGACAACGATCGCATAGTGCGGTCTAGTGGTTATCTGAGTTTGAAACCAACGAACTTTACATAAACTTTTTTTTAATGCTACCGTCGAAGTCGCTCGCCCGATTGTAAGCGTCACACTTGTTCATAAAGTGCCATTTGCTCATCAATCGTTCTAAACAATACGCGGCAATGCACTGCGCTCCGCACCCTGAGATATAGATGCTAAGTCTCTTTATGACCAGTAACTTCATTGGAAAATTTGCCTTTTGTGTTGGATTACACAGTAATATTTGCATACTACTGCTTGACTTGAATAATTAAGGTAAAAGTGTAGTAGTGATAATATACAGCAGTGATTTCTTTAAGTTCCGACTTACCCGAAGAGTGTTGTGGTTTAGGACTGGACTGCTTTCTGGCCGGACTGTCGTTGGGGGGCGACGACCCCAGACTGGGCCACGCCTCCTTTCCGTTACTAACGCCCGCATTACCGTTACTATTGCTATCGTTCCGTTCTTTCTTAGATCTGAAACCAATGGATATTGCATGGAAATATTGTTAAATCTTTATTTAAAAGAAAAATCATGTGATACCACTGCCACGCCATTTGTCACAGCTCACGAGATATGAAAGAACGGTGTAGTCGACAAAGATAAGCACGCCTACTTCGATTGGGAACAGGATCTCAAATGCTCTTGGAACGCAATGTTGAGTGGTAGAGTCAGACCAACCCTAGAATGCTTTCAGGTTTCCTTTCATCGAATAGTCAAGATCATTTTTGAGATATGAACACACGACTTAAGGCGTAGAGTCCGAACGCGCAAACCACTGAGCGATCGTAGTCTCACAAACTAAAGGTCAATTTCATAGAATAGGCTAGTTGACCACATTACTATTAGTACTCACGAAATCGTTGACTGATTATTTTTCTGCCTTATAAAAAGCTGAACAAACTAAAGTATTTTAATTTAAATAACTAGTAGTTCGCGCCGAACTGAGACCTCGCGACCCCTATATCTTCACAACCCCTGGACCGATTCAGCTCATATTCGAACTTAAATATTGTATTGAAATTAACTACTTGCCTACAAAAATTCATGAAGTTAACGATAAGTTAACAAATAAACTCTGAGACCTTCGCTTCGCTTGGTCAATTAATTTATATAATTAGTTATAATTTTAAGTGTTTTCGGGGTATTCATGTGTTATATATATTATATTACCTCCTGTAGCTTAAATGTAATTTTGATGAGTGAGGTGTCGTTGGATTCCTCTTTAAGGTGCAACGTTTCGCGCTGCGCGCGAAATTCAAAATTTCTTGCGTTTTATGTCAATTACAGCTTAATTACTCATCGTAGGTTCATGAAAACTAATTTTGCGATAATAAATATATTGTTTCAAGAAATTATACCAACCAAAAATTCAAGTTGAAAACTAGTATAAATACATTTCTCACTAAACCAAAAACCAAGATGAAAATCAGCTTATTGAGACTTGTAGCTAAACCAATGTTATCTAGGTAATCATTTTACCCGTAATTTCTTAAAACAACTTCTTTATTGGCGCAAAATTGGTTTCAATAAATCCACGATGAGTAATTAAGATGTAATTGACAAAAAAAGCAAGAGAATTTGAATTTCGCGCGATGAGTGAAACGATGCACCTTAAGTCCGGAGTGTCAGAGCTACATTTTACAGTCGGATATTTTCTTTTTCTTTTAATAAACTTTTAAACTACCACTCCCAGTCAACCAAACCAAACCACCAGTCAACCAGTCAGAAACAGTTTACCGTGTAAATATAAAACGTTACTCACTTAGACGAATTGACTACGTTTACGTTTGACGTTGTGACCACTGTTGTCGGTATAAAGTTCGATTGATTACCTGCAACCAAATCAATTTATAATCATTACACTTGCATTTAAATAAATATAATAAATAAATGATATGGGAACCAGAAAATTAATTATAATTCTAATTCTAACTTGGGGTGATAAGACCTGGGCCCGTACCGTGCGGTGCTTATTGAGGCTCAGCCGAGAACGCTGCGCGACCATACACCTTATCGCCAGGGGATACGGTTCGCGGTCGCGCAGTGTCATCGGCTGAACCTAACAATCATCGCAATAAGCACCTCACGGTACGGGCCCTGTACTAACGTCCCGCTAACGCAAAAAGGACCGCTGTGCGGCCTAGTTGCGGAAACAAGCCCGCTCACCAAGTACCACCAACGTCCCGCTAAGGGTGTTTTGTTCAAGGGAACCAGATAACTGATATAATATATTAAATAAAATGTAACCTGAAATAAATGATTTTGAATTTGAATACATTTTTTTTTTTTTTTTTGTAAATACATCGTAGAATACATAGAAACACCCAGACAAAGAACAAACATCCATTTCATTGCACAAATGTTTGTCCTGGGTGGGAATCACAGATCACACCCTAGATTCTGCATTCAGGACGCTCGAAGCGCACCACGCATCAGTCTAAATACACTTATAAGAAATTACTCCTATTGGTTGATTGTTAGGCGGGAGTAGGCGTAACGTTGAGATAGCCAATGAGAACGCTCGGTCGCACTCCCCGCGACTCGCGCCGCGCCTCACAGTTTGGTGACTTTTTGTAGGAACAACGAATCTCATAATGCGGTATCTAGTGTGATCTGTGGTGGGAACCAAACCCACAACCTATAGCTCAGAAGGCAGAATTCCAGCCGCTGAGCCACAAGGCTAGTAAGGCTAGTCTGTATTCTGTAGTCTTAAAAATCTGAATTTAGTGTGATAAGTATGAATATTTACCATCTTTTGAACTGCTCTTGCTTTCATTCGCACTAGAATTACCTGCGAATTATAACAAAAACACTGTTAGAATCGCAAACATGTATTTCCTTTGATTTGATCTGTATCTGATTTTTAGTGTAGCGTATCTCTTGTACAGTGTTTTCGTGTTCAGTCTCGCGAGGCTTGCGCCAATTGGTTCTGCAGCGTGCGCTCGTGCAGATGATGCAGGCTCACTTTGTTTTCCTCCCTTTTTTGTGTACCTGGTGCTTAGTGTAGTGTATCTGATCGGTCGTGTTGGCTGTTTTGTGATGCTTGAGTCAAGTGTGTAGCTTGTGGACATGATGCAGGCTCGCTTTCTTTCCACCTTTTTTCATGTATCTGACGTTTAGTGTACTTGATGGGTCATGTTTTGTTGCGAGATTGTGCAGCTTGTACAAATAATACAGACCCGCTTTAATTTCACCTTTTGTCGTTTATCTGGTATTTAGTGTAGTGCACCTGATGTATGGTGTACCTGATAGATCGGGTTTGTCTCGCGAGGCTTCCGCCATTTGGTTGTGCAGCTTGTGCTCGTACACATAATGCAAATTGTCATATAGATACATGTTTAGCGTATTATATCTGATGTTTAGTGTACCTATTGGATCATGTTTGTTGTCTCACGAGGCTTGCATTTTTGGTTGTGCAGCGAGTGCTCGTACACATGGTGTAAGCTCGCTTTCAATTCCCCCTTTTGT
The DNA here is from genome assembly GCA_947579745.1 of Apocheima hispidaria. Classification (NCBI taxonomy): domain Eukaryota; kingdom Metazoa; phylum Arthropoda; class Insecta; order Lepidoptera; family Geometridae; genus Apocheima; species Apocheima hispidaria. Next base: position 4,907,489 of record OX388168.1, on the reverse strand, counting down.
CATGTATCTGGTTTTTAGTGTATTATATCTGATGTATAGTGTACCTGATGGATCGTGTTTGTTGTCTCGCGTGGCTTGCGCCAATTGGTTGTGCAGCTTGCGCTCATACACCTGGTGCAGTCCTGCATGCATTTCTTCCTTCGTGAACGACGCTTTAGGATCACCTGAAAACGTGTACTACATTTAGCATGTACATGAGATAAAATGGTGCCGACCCAGGTACGAGAGCAGCGTATCGAATTTTAATAACGCACTAAATGCCATTTTGCAACAAGAAGCTGTTTTTGCGAACGGTGCACGCAGGTGTCAAGAGATATCCAGTGTACAATATCGAAAAAGTATTCCTACTGAATACTCTTAAGATGTTTCTGTGTACTGCGACACAAACATTTTGACACTAGCTATCGTGAGATACAAGTTGACAAAATGCATACAATATTAGTTCTTCAAGGTTATCCTTGACGTACCCTACCCATTAATGCGAACCCAGCTAGCAAGGATTAGCGTTTGACCCGAAAGTAATTATTAACAGGATTTTTTTTCTGTACATAACTGCAGAACCTCTCTAGTATACAATAATTAAACAAAATGCGTATCCGGAACAGACACAAATTTTACATGTCGTCTCTATTTGCGCTATTATAGAGTCTATTTCAGACGACGATCGTAAGCACGGCAGTGAGTCGTCGGCGACAATGTATTTTGGCTCATGCATTTTAATATGCAAACGCAATTTAATATATATGTTATGTCCGAGTCCTCCATATTCAGTCCCGTGACAAGGCTATGTGTCGCGCAAGCCAAATTTGATTTACAAAATCCTATTTACATATTCCGAGCAACTAATTTAAATAGCTAACGGGAATATCCGAGTCGCCTAATTGTGCAGACTGCTATATGGTCGGTGATGTCGAGCATGTTCTGACCGAATGTGTCCGGACGGTGATATATTGTTATTCCGGTGATTTTGTAAGAACCTTTCGTTCCTTCCGGTTCCTCGAGTGATGTGACGACCCGGGTTCGACTCCCGCCGGGCATGTTGGAATGATGAATCTAAATATATGCTCTCGGTCTGGGTATTAGTTGCCCTCGTCTTTGTGCGTGTTCCCCGACACAGCGAATCCCAGTGTGGAGCTATGAGTGTGAACCGTTATTAAGTGTGTTTACCTAGCTCGTGAAGGTACATGCAGTCCGGCTTGGGGCAGGGCTGGTTCTTCATGAAGTTGGCGCAGTACTTGGTGGTGCCCAGCGAGCCCTTCAGCACGCGCCCGTCCAGCGTCACGTTGTTCACGCCCTGTATGGCCCGGAGCGCGTCCGCCATTGAAACATACGTCACGTACGCGGACGCGGACGGACCCTGTGGGAACTACTATATTAGTCACAAACTTTGTTTCATAAATGGCATCATGAACTGTACCTGCATATTATTGTGGACAGTCCGAAAGTCCGGACAGAGGGATTCGAGTCCACAGCTAACCAACAATTTCTGGGCTGTCCACAATAATATAAAAAAAAACATAAATCATAACGATGTAGAGAGGAGAGGTGATGCAAAGACATGCAAGACGTGTGTTGTTGTTTGTTGTTGTGTTGTTTTTGTTTTAATTTAGATTTTTTGTTTGTTGTGTTCAAAATTTTATTTTGAATGACATGTTCAAGGCGAGGGCTGAGCGTGATTTGAAAATCGCATATCATACTTAATAAGAAAACGGTAGTTTTTCATTGCTTTTTTGGCGATTATCGGAAATATACAAATCAAATAAAAAAACTACCTGGTTCGGTAAAAGGTTGGTAAATTCAGAGCATTTGATTTCAGAAGGGTTTTTCAGGGGGTTATTTTGCGATTTTTTATTTTGTAACTAAGACAAATTTTCGATATTTTATTCGGTTAAACGTAATTTCAGTTTTATTTTCTATCTGCAGTATTTTTTGCACCTGATTGTGTAATCTCGTCACTTTGAACAAAGCGCTGCAAAATGGTACTTTTTGTTGTTTTGCGATTGGACCTCGCCTTAATAATTATTTTTCTGTGGACTTTTTCTATTGACTTCCCGAAAAAATGATTTTAGTTTTTTTTTTAAAGACGAAACGACGACTGTTTGACAGGTCGGAAGTGAAAAAAAACCGCTGCAGACTACTTACCTGTGACCCTGCGTAAGTCGTACTCTGGTTTATGACTACTTTGTGAATTTTTCCATATTTTCCAAAGTACTCCTGCCGTTTCAATATCTGAAATGGAAAACAATACATATCAGAACCCCACATTTTTAAAAGCATTACTTTTTAATAAATAAAAAAATCTATTATTTTTAATACGTAGGTGAAGCCGTGGGTCAAAGCAAAAAAATATATTGTCTGTTTGACTCCCAACGTGTTTTTGTCTAGTAGTGTCCCACCTCTGGGTCGGCGAGGCGCACGGGCAGCCCCACGACGAACACGAGGTTGTTCTGCACGACGCGCACGTTGGCGAGCGCGCGCCGCGACTCCAGCGTCTTGTTCCGCCGCTTCTGTTCGCGGGCCTTCTTCTCCGTCTTTATTGCTGCCACCTGCAACATCCAGACAAGCTAAAATGTACCTTGCTCTCACACTTTAAAGATTATTTTACTCCGTGGCTTATTTAATCAACATCACCGTCATTGTCAGCTAGCGTCCTAGAAAAAGTATAGGTAGGTATGGAACATAGGTTAGCGTCTCATGTGCGGCCGCACATGAGACAAAACATCATTATATCTAGCAATCACGATTCCCATGACCAATTTTCGACAAATCAGACCTTTCGATAAAACCGAAAATACGCTACTACCTACACTACTACACACAGTGCTCCTCATTTTTGTGAGCACCATGAGCACGCTCAAATGACGTCACTCGTGACGTCATGTGGCATAAATGCGCATCTTAAACCGACTGTTTCCACGCTGACAGTGCAAATGGTAACCATGTGCGCATTTTAAACCGCACTCCTAGTACCAAGTACAGATATAATATAGAAATTAAAGGAGATAGAAATACATTACCTGCTCTTGACTGAGCGGAGTAAAGTCTGCCGGGTTCTCCGGATAAGCTTTCCGACAAGCCGGACAGAGCCCGTTCTCGCCTTCCCTGATCCGATTCCAGCAAAACCGGCATATCTGCAACATCACAGCGCTATTTGAGACGTGAGATACGGTAGACTTATTTCATAGATACAACGTTGCGAAGTTCTCACCTAGCACGGGATTTTCCTTCCAACAACTTACTACTGCAGTAGTAACAAAGGCAATCGAATTAACCGAATTACCACTGGTAGTAGCAAGACATATTTTTTATTTCCTGACAATTTACTGAAATAGTAACAACGGTAATCGAATTACCACTGGTAGTGTGGTAGTAGGACAGGAATTTCCTAATAATCGACTACTGCAGTAGGAACAAAGGCAGTCGAATAACCCGAACTACCGCTGGTAGTAGTACGACATATTTTTTTTCCTAACTGCTTACTATTGCAGTAGTCACAAAGGCAATCGAATTACCATTGGTAGTAGGAACGGTTTTTTTTTTTTTTTTTCAGTCGTAACAAAGGCAAGCGAACCACCCGCATTACCACTGGTAGTAACAGAAGCAAATAATGAACTAGTCGGCTTTTGCATAATAGTTTCGTATGTTTGTGTGTATTTATTGGATGTATTTAAATATCCGCTCTGGGTCAGAGTGTTAGTTGTCCATGTCTTTGTGTGTTCCATGGCATCCCCTACACTTAGGAACCTAGTGGGAGACCTATGTATATAAAACGTTATTATTATTAGTTTGAAGACAACTTGAGTACCGTTAAGGCCTCTCTACATGGCCAGACATCGTACGAAAGAGATGGCTATATATAAGTTTCTGAGGGAGCGAAAGGGAGAAGCTATAACCTTAATAGTTTGTTTCTTTTACTACCGTGAAATTCAAGTCTAGCTGTCCCTTTCGCGCGATGTCAGGTCAGGCCATGTATAGGCACCCTTGATCCGACCTTCAAGAAATTATGTAGGCGAGTAATTATAAACATTTCTCCATAATTAGAATATTCTAAGCACTCTAAATTCTGATAACAGGATAGAAGGTCAAAGGATATGTCTACAAATCAGGTGGTGATCCTAAACTAGAATGAATTGAGATACTTGGAAACATTATCATGTAGAATCACCAGTTCCTGGGACTGACTCTCGAGCAATTTACTGTTTTTATCCCCGTCACTTCCATACACATATCGATGTCTGTGAGAGAGTGACAGAAATAATAATACGTTGATATCGGAGAATCTGTCCGTTTATGTCGATGTTGAAAACCCGACTGCAAAATGTAGCCTATGCATGTCTCCCCAGGCATAAAGAGCAATCCAACGACCCCGCTCTCGACAAACTAGACCAAACCGTATAGGCTACAGGAGGTAGCACACAAAAATACACCCTTACCTACATCATCATCATCATCAGCATCAGCTATAAGACGTCGACTGCTGAACATAGGCCTCCCTCTTAGAGTGCCACACCGAACGACAACGTGCCACTTGCATCCAGTGGTTGCCCGCGACTTTCACAATGTCGTCGGTCCACCAAGAACCTTTCCTCCCCATCGGTTCTCGGTACTTCGAGTGATGTGGCCAGCCCACTGCCACTACAGCTTGCAAACTTTGAAAGCTATATCGGTGACTTTGGTTCTTCGGCGAATATCCTCGTTCCGGATTTTATCGCGCAAAGAAACCCAGAGCATTGCCCCTGTGACACTGAGTTTCTCCAAAAGGCCAGTAGTCAAGGACCACGTTTCAGTTCCATAATATATGTTATCACTGGCAGCACACATTACCACAACACCCTTACTTACACCCCAAAATAATTAACCTTCCTTCTTGGGCAGTCTGGTGAAAAGTAGATAAATTGTAAATCATACTTGGTATCCACATGTGCACGGGTAGAAGTGGAGATCGTCCACCTCCAGGGGCTCCATACACAGCGGACATTCCACCTAGAAACATGAGAGAATAACATATAAAATTGAAAATATACACTGCCGAGATAATTTTACTACTGAGTGACGAGATGAGCAAGTTGCCCGCCCGATGGTAAGCGTCACGCTTGCTCATAACAGTAATTTACCAACCAGAATTTCAAAACCCAATGCAGTGCGCTCGCAGTACATGATCTACAGTGAGAAGACGAAAGGCCTCCCCCTTAAAAATGGAGGGTCATAATCCTCGCGCTTAGCAGGCGGCTAGAGATCCCAGAATATTCACCGTTTACTAAGAGGACTTTGCTGCCCGTCCTCCGGATTCCAGATTACCTAGCAAATTTTGGATGTTAAATCTCTTCATGCACAGTAATTTAACAGGCTACTTACCGTTCAATGCGGAACACAACAATATCTGCACACTACTGTTTAGCGCTTGAATAGTAGGCAAAAGTAGTGCTGCCCCAGCCAGACTCTGCAAGAGTCATACCCCTGCAATAATATGTACTGCACTTCAATAATTCAACAATAAAAAAAGTAAAATTACCAGCTCTTCTCCACTCTGATTCAGTACTGACATCCTAGACCCAAGAGCGCGCGATCCAACCTTCCAGTTACACTAGATGGAACTCTACTGTAACCTGAAAACAAAGTAAAGTTGGGTTATTTACTTTTCTTAGACTTACATTCCACTGCGGAGGCAAGGCCACCGCAATATATTTCTTGATCTGTGAGGCTGTTCTTTTATTTACTATAGAAGATGATTTAAGCCGCCACTCCCAACTCAACTCTTCAAAAACACGCCCTACAATATTTCATACCGGCACATGCTTGCAATATGCCTGTATAAAGTGCACATCCGTTTTTCTGATGTACACTACCAGGGCACTGCCAGAGTTAGTCTGATTCCCTGCTCTCAGCGACGGCCCAAACCGAGTAACGGTGCCCTCGTGCTAGTCGCTGTAGAGGCCTCAGAGGACAAAAACACTCATTTTTTTTTTATTATGTGATGTGATTTTGTGTGTATGTATTTTTTTTTGTCATTAGCACCATAAAACTACGCAGAAATTTGTCTTGGCGCCAGGCCATCTGCTATTGAAACTAGAATACAAACAATCTTCGTGTCTAAAAAAAAACACCTGAAGGATCGGTTCAAATTGAAAGACATGGTTATAAAGTACAAAAACTACTAAAACCTAAAACTCGCAGTCAAAAACATATAATGTGGTTCCTTGGTATAGGTAAAACTACATCTTGCTGTAAAATCTGACAATAACTAATCTCTCCACAAACCTAACTCAAATGACAACAAACCCTTTTCTGTGGACAACACATAACTATAATCTTACTAGCTGCGCCCCTCGGTTTCACATAAATCTCAGATCAAACTATTGAACTGATTTACAAATGCATGTTAAATCAACAGTATTGTTAGTTAATTATATTTTACAGTCCAGTCACTGACTATACAACAATTTGTTGTGCTAAAAACGACAAATTAAACTTTAAACTACTGTACAGCTGCATCATTAATGGCAGAAGAGGATAGGGTTGTCAACAATTTTTTTTTTTTATTTTGTTCCTGTGAAGCCAGCAGAACAGTTTCTGAAAAATTGTAAAATTTTAAAAATAGGTGATTTTTTTCATTTATTACAAAACAAGTTTTAATTCAAAGTATCCGTATTTTACGAGCGTTTATCCCCACAAGGTCAGATTATATGTATATGTAAATATATTGTACAGTGTATCTCTTTTGTTATAGGGCAGATGACTTATGTTTAGTTGTTTAAATAATAGGCTCAGTAATGAATATAATTAAATGTGACACGAATGAATAAATAATTTAAATCGGCTACTAAAGTTGTCTCTTTTCTGCAAAACGATTGTTTTGAAAATGTCTAGAGCCCACGTGAACCGTGACGTCATATGTAATACTGTCTCTGTATAACACCAAATTAAAATAAAATGCTTTAAACTTCTTTATTTAAGGCAATAAGTTTTTCGTAGATCGTCTTTAATTATGGGCAGATTTTTTTAACGAAGCATTAAAAAAAAACACTCATGCAAATTGACAACCCTAGTGGAATGCAACGCCCTGATAGCGTAAGTACGGGCGATCAGTGATGAGCGTTATGACATAAGTCTTATGTTGTAATGTTAGAAAGGCGACTACAGAGGTCAAATACTTTTCGTTTTTGCATGCCATTGGAATGGGCAGGTGGCTTGCGAAAAACACTGATTAGATGTTACTTATATATTATTATATATATTATATAAGATGACTTAAGATTACAGATACATATAGATTAGATGATTCTGAATATAAAGGAAGCAAAAAGTATGCTTATTTTTATGCGACTGCCAAAGAAGGAGAGTAATGTTTTTGGGGGTGTTTGCATGTTTGTGTGTTCCTATATTACATTTTGTAGCCTAAACCGCTTGACCGATTTTGGCATCCATTTTTTTTTTTGTGTTGTTGGATTCCTCTTTACGTCCGGAGTGACATTGCCTACATTTTGCTGTCGGGTATTTTGTTTTTCTTTTAATGATATTACTTTTTCTCTTCCTCTAAAAATGCAAATGGGGTTGTGACCGCGCTTTGCGACAGAGCTACGTCTGTCACACATTTTTGAAGATAAAAGTCACGGAATGGGAATTAAAGCAATCGCTGTCGTTAGAATAAATCCAATTTTTTAGAACGATTTACAGGTTTTTATTTTTTATTGCGAAGGAGAAGGAATTTGCACACGAAAAATTTGCGTTTTTCCTGATTCTTCGTCGAAATAGCCAACGTTAACACGTTGTTTGTATATTCGCATTTATAACCGGAATGTCGTATCGTACGCTAAACTTTGTAGTCGGGTTTTTAGTTTTGCTTTTAATAAATAATACTTGATAGTTACAAGTGTTAGATCTTACACAATTTTAATATTATTATTTGGAACTATATAATGTGCAGTAATATATATACTACTATTTTAGCATACCCTTCCCTTATAACCCTGCATACTATTAATATAATAAAATTCAAGTGGATTTTTCTGTTTGTCAACAGATTAGCAATAAACCTATTAACGATTACCCCACCGAACAGATTATTTTAGATAAAAAGTTATTGGCTATTAATGAGTCAGTGCATAGTACAAACTTTATGTGCAATATTATTTGTTTCCAAACATTATACCTGGTGATAACTGATTATAGTCATAACACTAACACCGCTAATAAAAAACTGAATTTTAAGATTTTTTGGAAAAAAAAATAGATCTGGTTTTATTTTGTCCTATAGTCGTACTATTCAAACAATATAACTATGTAACTATTCGTATTTTGAACAATTTTTTGACTTTTTTTGTAAGTTTTTTGCCTTTTTCAATCTGTATAAAGACTATCCATGGACTTTCAACCTCAAGCACATGTAGTTAGTTACTTTGTTTTCATATAAACAAGAAATAAGAATAATTTACAAACACTATGTTATCATTGCGTCACTGATATTGTCTGTATTGATACAAAACTCGAATTACCCACTGATAAGCGAAACATAATTTAGTAACTTAGATTTAAACATCGACCAAAGAAAAAGGAATGGACAGGCCCTAACCCACAGATAAATGCCCTAACCACAAAACTTCCTTAAAAATTACAAGTCCAAACAATCGACCTTAGGCTTCAATGCGTAATTAAAAGTATGTATAGTTTGTCACAAAAAAGAGATAGCGAATAAATAATCCTAACTCATATTATAAATTATAAATTCCAATGTAACTCTGTCTATCTGTCTCGGTGTTTGTCGCGTTATTACGTCTAAACGGGCGAACAGATCAAGCTGAATTTTTGCATAAATCGGAGACGGATATAGGCTACCATTTTTTTTTGTTCACGCGATTGAAGTCGCGGGTAACAGCTAGTATAATATAATATCAAGGCATATTTTTGCGTATATTTAGATCGCATGTATTGACGAACGTACGTCTCGCACTTTTCGCAGACAGAGCGACTGAAGCAAGGTGAGCACCGGTGCTTAGTATAAAGTATTCAAAATTCTTTTAACTGGCCCAAGCCAGTCCATTCATTTTACTTTGGTCGAAGGATTTAATCTGTACTACTAATATTAAATAATTTAATTCAATTAAATCAATTTTTAGATTGTCTATCAAGCCACCCCACAGCATAAGATTTAGTCATATGAAGTGATATATTTTAGTCGGAAGCCAAGACTAAATTTAAAAATAATTAAATTTAGTATCTAATAATTTTTAAATGTCAAGTAAATGTAATAATAATAATATTGAATTGCCTGGAAGAGATCGCTTTCAGCGATAAGGCCGCCCAGTGTTATACTAGTTATATGCCTGTTTTTCAAATTGTAAAACACCAAATGCTTATTATTGATGAAAATACCAAAATCGCTATATATATGCCTACGCGATATTTGAAGAATTCCCTCGATTCCTCATGGATCCCATTATCAGAACTGAATTTTGATAAAAATGGGACCTATCTTTCCAGATACCAGATAATAGGTCAAGCCGTTGAGGCTAAAGGCGGTAATGTAGGAAAACATAACCATACATACTTCCATATATCCTTACAAAATAAAAAATAATTTTCCAAATCGGTTGATAAATGACGGAGTTCTGAGGTAAACATAAAAAAAATAAAAAAACAGTCGAATTAAGAACCTTTTTTTTGGAACTCGGTTAAAAAGACTCCATAACTAATTGTTTCTTAGTATGTGTGCTAGGAGTGCAAATGCATTATTAAACAATTATGCCCAGATATTTTTTTATTGTTCTATATCCGTTTGGTGAAATGTAAATAATGAGATATCTCTATTTGTAGTGCATGCATGGAATCAAGTTTATTGTCCCCATTTTAAAATAAGCCGAGATTAAAGTTACCACAAGAATATTGCCAAAATAAAATATGAAATAGTGTCTTCAGTTCTTTTGTACCTTTTTTTTTTCTGTTTATGCTATAGACAGCTCTAGAATTGTTGTCATCCTTTTCTCACATCGCAGATTAACCTATATAGATTCCGCATTCAGGACGATCGAAGCGCACCACGCATCGATGAAAAAACAAAAAATCTCTCACTCACTCATTCATTCACTCTTAATCGTTCAATGTTAGACGCGAGTAGAGGCTTCCAAAACGAACGCTTGGTCTCAGTCCCTGCAACCCGCTCTTTCTTCCAAATTTAGTGCGTTTTTGTTGGAACAACGATCTCTTAAATGTCTAATCTATAGACATTTATCTATAGGTGATAACCTGACTTTTTCTACATTCTGAAATGAAAAAATAGTCGCAGATCAGTTTATTCTAAAGAGTGGTATCAACATAATCGACTGCAATCCAAGATATTGATAAAAAAGATCTCAAAAGTAAGGATATGCCCTTCCGAACATTTGTAACTTGTACTTGAAAAATTAGTGCCATCTGTCGAAATCTCTACCAATTACATCTTATTATTATTTTGCATCGCTCTCGAGTACGACGATCGCCCAACAACGAAGTGTAAACAGCACTCAGCTGGTATTGTAGGATTTTTTTTCTGTGCCCAATCTTTACCAAGTAGTCTATGACTAGGTATTGAATTTCTAGAATTTTCTACATTTCTTGTGAGTTTAAGTAACGCAGACATTTATTTTTGCAATATAATAATACTTGCTTTGTTATTATCTAGATAAGTAGGTACTTTTATATAATTAGGCATGTTAAGTATTTCTTATCACCATTTTTAGCTCTAGGTCATAATTAGATTATAGGAAATCATTTTTCAGAAAGTTTTCATCTTTTTTTGTAAACATAAATAGTAAATTATTTGAAAAATAAATATGGTAACATGGTTTACAAAAAAAATAAAAATATACCCGACCGCAAAATATAGTCACTCTGAAACTAAAGAAGAATCCAACCACACCTCATTTGTCAAAATAGGTCAAGCCGTTAAGGCTAAAGGAGGTAATATAAGAAAACAAAACCATACATACTTCTTTATATTAGTTTCATAAATACTTACATACACCCCAAAAACATTACCCTCCTTGGGCAGTCGAGTAAGAATCTTATAACTGACTGACTGACTGACAGCCAAAGCCGGTGGCTCTAGAAGCGCAAGAGTTCCATAAATAGCATAAGTAAGCACTAAATAGGGGTTTTAAAACCCGCCATCCCATTAAAGGGATGTAATAGAGGTTGAAGGTAGAGGTTTACTTTGTATTTGCAAGACTGAAGCTGAGCAATAATTTATTTATTTATTAAAACAATACACTACAATAATGTATACAATGACACGGGCATCAACCAGTTAGTAAAACAACTAGTAAAAACTTCCATACAAACTTCCAACCCGTATTAGCTAGTTAGTTAAATGAGTAGCTGATGCCAGTGTCTTTTTATTTATTAGCTCATGACTTCATTTACATTTTTGTATGATGAAGCAAGGATAGATAACTATTAATTGTTCAATCTAGCACCAGCATAGATATTATATTTTGTTACCAACTCTTTTCCTTGTTGCAAGTTAGTTGTGGGCAATTAAGCATTGTAATACGGCAAGTTTAGATGATTTTATCCCTAAGCTGCCACTAAGCTATCATTAACCCTGGCTCCGTACACCTGTACGAAACCCGTTTGGAAAAATTATATATTTAAACCTTCTGTGAAAAATTATCTAACTGATGGTGAAAACCGCATCAAAATAAACATAAACAAATAACAGACTGACTCGGAAATCGTGTTTATTTACACTATGTAATATAATATAACTAGTGACCTGCCCCGGCTTTGCGCGGATGTAATATATAAGAAAAAAAATGATGTGAAAATGCGAAGTTACTGCCTTTTTATATGTATAAACTTCTTGATGGTGAAAGCCGCATCAAAATCCATTGCGTGGTTTATGAGGAGTTCTTATCAATTTTGGGTATTTTGGCCACCACTCACCTGGTCACGGATAGTAAAGACAGCTAGCATGGAATGGGAACAGGGGCCTTATTTTGTAAGTCTAGTAGCGATGGTAATCATTTGCTATTATGTCCGCTCGCATGGTGCATGTACATATTAAGGCTCTTGGTTCTAAAGCAATCCTGTCAGAACAAACTGTTCAGTGCCTGGTGATAAATCATATTGAGGGGGTGGCTAGCCGGCCAACAGCTCTACAACCATACTATAATTTCCTCACAATGTTTTCTTCACAGGCAGCTACAATGGTTGTTGGGATTTTGGCAACCACTGATCTAGCATCACTAAAAAACTGTGCTTTAACTCAGGAAAAAGCCATGCCATAGCGCCTGAATTCCATCCACAACCTAGGGGCCGTTCAAGTATTACATAAGCACTATTTCTTTGTTTTGGTTATTTTGGATGACATGGGGGGCAGGGGAGTACATGATGATTATGTCATCAGTAGTTTTTTACACCCCTCAAATGGGGTTGAATGGCAACCCTCCAACTTAGAATCATGGGTTCAGGTTTCATGGACTGAAGACTGTTAATTTGAATTTACTATGTGTACCAAAAATTTAAAATAAGTTTGTTATGTTCGTAAGATTATAATATTTTTGTCCCTTTACTCTATGTTGAATACTGTATCAGTAAAATCTAATCTCTATCCTAAATCTATTTTCTTATTTTTAAAATTATAATTATAACATTATAATTATAATATTTAAAAAAAACAATTATAATTGAAAAATGTTTACGTAAGCATGGGGGGGAGGGGGTAAGTGCTTTGCTTACTTTTGCTGACAAGGGGGATGGGGGGGTAAATAATTGTAATAAATCTGCTTACATAATACTTGAGCAGCCCCCTAGAAAATGTGACCCTCTTTTAATGCACAGTAAAGTAATGTTTGAGTGTTGGTTACAGATGACAAAACTTGACTGATTATTACTTATGACTGATGTTGAATTTTTTTTTTACAAAAAAAGGGCAGCAATTGTTTTAGCTAGTTTTAGAATCAACAATGTTTATAAGAAGCGGGAAACTTACTTTTTTCCCTCCCACTTACGAATTAAATATCTTAATAATATAAGATGACTGATGGTGATATTGAAATATGTTTTTGCTAAACTGTATTTTTTAAGTGTAACATTTAAGTCTTAACCTGCACTGATGCATTGTTCATTTCCCTCGGCCAGTACCAATCCAACTTCTTGAAATACTGTAGCGACACTGTGGGCATTGGCACAGTTGTTCCAGTGGTATCATGTAATCTTAATGTATTTCCAGACAAGCCTTAAGTAGTTTATTTAAATGAACAACAAGACATTTTGTCTATTGTGCAGTTATTGTAATATGTAATATGCTTAAATTACCAAACTTAAAGTTACACATTGGAACTAAGAAAAAGTTCCATAAACCATATTTCCCGTTTTATTAAAACAAAACATATTTGCATATTGACCTGGCTAATTTTTTATAGTAAAAAATATTGATTGTGTAAGCGAGACACAGAGAGAGCTGTGTCAAAGCTTCATTTGAAACGTATTTTTTTTTTGTTTTTGAGTAGAATCTACACAGTATATTAAGCGATCAATCTCTCCTATTACAAATTCAAATGCTTTCACTGTGCCCATTAAATCTGATAGGCTCAAATGAAGGCCTGTTGTGACTGGATAAACAAAACATGGTTGAATTTAGTGGAAGTGATATTGGTAATTCCATTTAATAATAGATTGATATCCTATTACAGAAATTGAAACTAGATTGTGGAATTTTTATAATTATAATAGATACATTATAATAGATGTAGTTATTAAGTTTTATGGGTTTTACAGATATTTTTCAAACTGTCCCTAAGACCTAATAAGTCAGTTGTTAGTATACACATTTATAACTTGAGTTTGTTCTTTGGTATTTATCCTACCAATGTTTGTATTGAAACTTGGAAGCTTGTCATAAAGTGCATACTTGTAAAGTTATTATGGTTCATTCATATTATTGCTTTGTCCAATGATTCATTTAAGCAGTCACTTAGACAATGGGTCCTACAAATAAATAAATAAAGTTGAATTTATACAGGCAAAGTTTCTTCTTGTTTTTAAAGTTATGCTAAATTCGGAGTTCACATGCTAAACATAACAGGTAAACAGTGGATATAGGTCGATTATATTAAAAGTAGGAGCGATAAAGGATCGCAACAATGACTCAACCCAGGTTTGACAAGTTCACAATTTGACATTTTACCAAGAAAAAACATCTCGAGATAACGATCCATTATCTTCTGGAAGCCAACCCACAACACCGATCCGACGTAAATTGACCGAATAAGTATGATAAACATACAGAAAACAGTTTACGTTGCATTTTATGTACCTACTCGCGTAACTAGATGTATGCCCGTCAGCTGCCATTCAAGAGTATGTGGCAAAAGTCAAACTTTCATTTCGTACAAGGATACACTATAAATACTGTAAAAACACTTTACTTACAATCTTGCACGCATGGAAAACTTTATTCAACAGTTTCATCACACGATTCCATTTTAGGATAAAAAATTAAAATCGATGTTTACCTTACGTCTTCTCTCAATGCAAATCTTTTCTTTGCAGATCCGAGACTGCAAGCAAACCCTTCCGCTAGAGTCGAAGATGAATCTTTTCCAATGGACCTATTATGCGGATCACGATTCAATTTAAAGTAAAATGCAAAGCTGAAATAAATACAACTGTCCCGAAGATATTTTCTGCGAGTTACTATACATTTGTTTTATGAAATGGCCTAATCTTTTACAAGATTCCGTTCTGTGATACCATAGACAACATTTATTTTCTTTTTAATTTTGAGTAATGTAATTTTCCATTGCTGTCACTTTCTCTTTATAAGTACTTGAACTGGTACTTGTTCTAACTTAAAATAAACCAAAAAAGCGGCTTATCATTCATTTTAGAAATTTATTTCAGTGGCATTTTTATGAAAATTAATCGTTTAACATAATGGAATTCATTTTGAAGATTGGCTAATAGATAATAAATACCATAGACATCCCAATAATACCCAATCAAGCTTCAGAACGATTGACAGCTGTAACTTTCTAACCAATAGCGTCGATCTGTCAGTTTCAATTTGTCAAGTTGTCATAACTGTCTGCTGTCACAAAGGGCAAAACTAGAAACACTTTTTTGTCTACAAGAGCAACAAGGTCCAATTACAATCGATTATAGATTATCCAACGGTTAAAAGAATCGGATATCATTTTAATTTTTTAACCATTTTAGGTAGAATAAAGGTGTCTCCACACGGGCCTGATCTTGTTTATTCGAAAAGATTAGCTAGACATGAATTTTACGGCAGTAAAAGAAACAACCAATAACCGTAATAGTTTGTTTCATTAACTCCAATGAATTAAGCTTTTGTGGATGAAATGAAACTTTGAGGGTAAAGGAAGTTTTACGGAATTTTCTTATATTTTACTCGTAGCGGGAAAGATAAACCTTTTCGCTTTTTGAATATTTTGTTTAAGGCGAGGAGCGATCGTGATTTGAAATGAGTATTGTCCCGCTCAAAGTTCTAAGGATTAAAGTTGAAAATCGCATATCATACTTGATCAGAAATTACTTGTAAATTGTAGTTTTTCATTGGTTTTTTCCCAATTATCGGAAATATACAAATCAAAGAAAAAAAACTACCTGGTTCGCCGTATAAACCACTAGCCTGGTCACAATATTTAATTTGTAAAAGAAAATTTGTAGTTACCGCTGAAAATTTAGAGCATTTGATTTCAGAAGGGTTTTTCAGGGGGTCATTTTGCGTTTTTTTTATTTGTAACTAAGACATATTATTCGGTTAAACTTAATTTCAGTTTTATTTCCCATCCGCAGTATTTTTGGCACCTGATTGAGTAATCTCGTCACTTCGAACAAAGCGCTGAAAAATGCTACTTTTTGTTGTTTTGCGATCGCCTTAAAGAATCATTACTATAAAAGTACGTAAGCGTAGCTTAAAATATAAAGCACTATGTATCACTCGGAAGGATTTGCGATTCCCAACTCGTGTTTATTAAGGTTCAAACTTCACCATCGTTGGTAATCGGTCATTTTCTCTCCTCGGTGAACAGCACGCTCGCAAGTTGAATGCAGTAGGAGCATAAGGTGGAGGGCGGGAGTACCATGAAGGCTACACCTTCATGGGGAGTACCTCTCCACACGTCGGCACGCCTTGCCCTTCCTTGTCAAGTATTGCTTGTTAGTTATTACTTTCAAAAAATTTTTCTTCAAGTTCAGTGACAAAATAACATGTTTATATTAATAGCCACGCACGGCAAATGGCGTAAAGAGTTTTGGATATGTATTGTGTAGTGGAGAAAGACAAAAAAACTTTTTTGTTCGTTCCTCTTCTAAAAAAGGAGCACCGTGTAACAAAAACAAACAAAATGGACGTCGATGATTTTGATTGTAGTGTAATTCATCGAACTCATCGAAATAAAAGACTTTTTTTTACTACACTAGTAGTTCGCGCTGAAATGAGACCACGCGACCCATATAACTTCACAAGCCCTTGACCGGTTCAGCTCATATTCGAACTTAAAAATTGTATTGAAATTAACTACTTGCCTACAAAATTTCATGAAGATCAGATTAACAGTTCTCAAGTTATCGTCGGACAAATATAAATACAAACAAACATAAATACAACTGCCAATTTGCTCCCGTAAACTCTGAGAACATCGCTTCGCTCGGTAAAAAATATATATTGTTAAATTATTACAAATTTATTTTAATTATGTTAATAAATATTTTCTTTTTTTATTTAAGTTATACGGCCACCTCCAACTTGTTTTCGTCGATATTATGTACCGCTCTTGTGTCAAATAAAAAACTTTGATTGATTGATATCGATATGACTGTCATTAAATTGGTAACATCACTAGCACATTCCTAAGCTCGGCATTGCAACTCGCGCGCCGACTGTAGGTACTATTCGATTATACTTTATTTTTTTGTATTTCTTACCATTAATTATTATTGGCGAGTCTGATGGTTTCCTCTAAAGCCGATCCCAGCGTCCCAGTTATCGTCATCCATAGATCATCCCTAGATTCCGTACTCAGGAAGTCCGTAGCGAACAAATCGGTCAAATTACAGCTAAAAAAATATATTCTCATTGGTACATTGCTAGGCGCGAGTAGGCTTGAGATAGGAGTTATGGCGGAAACTTGAAGAAGTCATGTCGCGTCATTGTATTATTTTCAAAACATGTGTAATAGAACATGTGTGGATGGTCCAAAGCGAGATTGTCAAGAGATGGCGCTAAAGTCATTATTTTAAGAAATAGACTTTTTTCTTTGTAAGTTGCCATGCAATATGAACCAAATCTTAAATTGCGGCCTTATAAAAACTGTGAAAATAAAACATGTGTCTACAAGCATATTATATATTTTTTATAATAATTAAGAATAAATTCTTACATCACGAGTTATAAAATAAATACATTTATTGCCTTAAATTAAGTCCAAAAGTATTCTGTACAATTATTGTTAGCGATGTACAAACGAGAACGACGAGTAAAAAATATCCAAAAAACAAAAAAAAAAAAATTAAAAAATAGGGCCTTATCGTGAAGTCAGTAAGTTCCATCCTACCGACTACAAACAACTTAACAAATTGTGTCTGAATCACAACCAATAGTTTGCATCTTAATTTCTTCTCTTATCATTTAAATATTACACAAACTATTTTATATCATTGCTCTTCGCTTATTCTAAAACAAGAACCATTCTTTACCTTAATATAATTACATTAAAAATTAATACTATCTAATTCCTAGCGGGTGTTTCTTACTGGACTGCTGTTGCTCTCGATGTATACATGCCCTTATAATCTCGAGATCCTAAAATTGAAGTAGACTGTGCGACCTACGGTTATATTAACAATATTATTGCTATAGTATTCAACGTGTTGAAACTTTATTGCAGTAAATATGACGAAAGTACAGAAAGCGCGATTTTTATTGAGCTCCGTGAGTGCAGGCGCAAGTCGTAATGCACGGACTTCGCGCCTGTTAAGATATTCATGTATATCAAGAGCCTATACATGGCCTGACCTAACATCATGTGAAAGAAATGGCTATATATACGTTTCTAGGGGAGCGAAAGGGAGAAGCTATAATCTTAAAAAGCTGCTGAAAAAACGTGGTTAATGGACGACCCCAAATAGCTGGATGGAGGGCAAACAGCTAGAGCTAAGGCATGAGACCTAAGCGAGGATACGCACTTTTTCAAATTTTTTAATATATATTACACAGAGTAAATTAAAGAAATAAATCATTTAATATCTTTAGAATAACATTATCTTATTTTTTTTAAATTTCTTCTTTTTAATTTTTATATAAAAAAATGTTGAAAAAGTGCGAACGAGATAGCAGGAAATAAGTGCTCGAAATAAGCGTTCAAGTTTTTGTTGGGGATTGAGAGGCGATGCTCTATCCCTTTTCCGCAAAGCGATTATAGTATAGTTTAGAATTTGAATACCGGGCCAATTCTTAAAATACTGCGCCGTAGCCTAAAATTAAAATGAATTTTGAGCAAATTTTAATTTTGGTTTTTAAATCGGCTCCAGTTTTTGTATGTCATGGCTACATGTAATAGGCGCTTTAGGTCCATTAACTACCGTATTTAAAAAAAAATATTATTGACCATCTTTAATATCTTTGCTCGCAGAAAGGCTTGATTGTCCCTATATTATTCACTGTCGTAAATTACACATTACACACAGGGACAAGACGTCTATTGGAGCAATTCCACTTTTATTGTTATTATTTTTATTATTAATTAATTGTAATTTGATTTGACATTGTTATAAAATTGATTTGAAATGTGACTAATGATTTGTTTTTTTTTTGTGTGTGAGTCTTGTTACCTGAAATATATGTATAAAATAAATTTACGTTTAATATTTTTTTTTTTTTTTTTTGTTTTACATTGTTTTTTTTTACTGATAAAACATCTAAAAAATAACATGTTAAAATTTCTTTTCTGTTAAAGTATCGAACTGCGTTTGAATTGTCACACAACATTTTGAAACGAAACTTGTTTGACACTGTGTTTTACGACAAATGCCGTCATCAACATGTTTCTATGCATATCTTGCAACGTACGAAATATTCTACCAAATTGGAAAACATAAAAAACAAAGATTTAGACAAGTTGCGAGACATAAATCGGCAAAAGTGCGAATGTCAAACGTAACAAATCAATTTAGCCAGTTTTCTGCGGCTAACGAAAAATCAACGAAACAAGTTGTGTGATCGGTTTCATATGAAAAGGTTTGAAACTTTCACATGTTCAAAGTTTCTTGATGAAAACACACAGTAATCACACTCATGCGAAATTATAAATGCGAAAGTTTTTGTATGTAAGTATGTAAATATGTGTGTTTGTTCCCGTTCAACTCTGTAACGGCTGAACGGATTTGAATGAAGTTTGGTATGGAGGTAGCTATCGCCCTGGATTTACCACATAATCTACTTATTTTTCCCAAAAAAATATTGGTTTCTGTAGAAAAGAGGGTGAAACCGCGAGGCGTAGCTAGTAAACTATAGCCCTATTCATTATGTAAATGACGCTAGTACACAAGTACAAAGTTATTTCATCGTGCCGTTAAAAAGCGATTAACATAATGGATGGACCGTAAGCGGAAAAATTATAAGATTCTTGTACTATTTATCCCGGAAACTGCGGGACACAGCTAGTAAAGTTATATTGTTAACGAAGTACATTTTTTTAAGGAGTCGCACAATCTACACTAGGGACAATCAGTATTGCATCGCATGTGTAATACGCTGGCGTGCGCCCGCGCCGATTTGATTGTTTATTAGACAAGGCATTACCTATTCCAAGGCCACTGTGACGCTCGCAATGTGCTACTAGCATACCAATATTACCTACGATAACTAACGAATAATCTGCAGCGCACTTCACCATTGTTCAGAATTACAGATAAAAAATAAATAAAATAAGACGGTTTTAAATATCACGAAATTAAATTCATGTGGCAAATAATATGGCATCAGATTTTTAAGTACTTTCATTAAAGTAAGACTAACGAGGACTCGCGTTGAATCGTGTTACCTAAGAGTCGATTTGCTGCAATCTCCTCTAATTTTCATTTAATAGTAAAGGTACTGGAAGACAGAAAAAACATTGCTACTCAGATCAAAAAAAAAAATACGATGTTAGTGATAAAGTTAAAAAAAAACTGGTAAGTTTTAAAAATTACAGGCGGTCAAGCCGAAATATTCCTAGGAAACCAATTCCACTAATGAATTACAACTAAACGGACAAAACAATATTAATATTCATGTACTTCCCTCCGTGTCGTTTGAATTAACAAAACTGCGGGATCAATCGTCTATGATCACATTAAACACAGGATCTGGCTCCATTAATTTCAAAATTGACTAGATATCTGTGTGCATAGGAATCGTAAAAAAAAAAGACTATGTAAAGGAACCAATACACTGATATTCTGGCATGTCTGTGTTAAACGAAATACTAAACCTAATTTATTGCCATCAGCAAAAATTACGCCTTAAACTGTACTTTTTAAATTATGTAAAGAGTTCACAATAACACTTACTAACCTTTGTACAATTTGTACAAATCCGCATCCATATAACGTAATCATCATCATCAGTCGTTAAACCTAGAAGTAAAATCGTAACCGAGAACATTTTAATCGAAATCGGGAACGATCTCGCACCGCAAGACTCAATAATACTCGGCTAACATCGAGCTATAATACTAGAGTTACTACACTTCACCGCGATGTTCCATTTCAGTTGAGCAACCTTACTCAAAACCCGCTAAGCGTTCACTTGTTTGCTGTCTAAAAACAAAACTTATTCGCATAACTACGGACACCTCGGGAATATTTATCCGTATGTTTTTTTTTTTTTGTTTTTGGCAAGTTACTTAGTGAAGCGTTGCGAATGTGCCACAAAAAGCAGTTTTCCTTTTTGACACTTCATGTCATAATCAGTTTCTACCATCCAAAACAGATGGCGTTGCAATCCGTAAACACTATCTGTCAACTTTGACAGGTATAGTTCACAGATTGCAACGCCATCTATCCCGGATGGAGGACACTGAATGTAATCTTAGAATGTAAATTATATATAATGGCGGAAATTTGTTGAATTGAATTTTTCTACTTATGTTGTACGTACTAATAAAGTCAGGCCGTAAGTTTTCAATGAAAAAATGTAAAAAAGTATATGTAAAAGTGTCAAATAGGAAAACGGCTCATTAAACGGAACATCGCAATGTACTGCGGCGTCATCTCTAGTACGTAGTACCTCAATGGCGGTTAACGAAAATCACCAACAGAATATGTGGTCGGGTCCGACCTCGGTCGGGGTTGGGTTGAATCGGCATCACTTGGACGGCTGGTAGGGAGGGTACGGCGCATGCGGCTGACCAGCTCGGGACCCCGTCGCGTACAACTGCTGTTGGAAGTTATGAAACTGGGCTGCGTAAGTCGGATCCGCCGTCGAGGGAACCGGAAACTGGCCTTTGAAAGCGCCCGGGCCTCCCATCGAAGGCGGCAGCGGCTGCCCGGCCGTCATCCTCGGACCTAGGCCTCCCTTGCCGCCGCGGAATTGCGGCGGAGGTCCACCGCCGAACGGGTCCATTTTGGGCGGGGAGTTGAAGCCTTGAGGGTAGTGGTGCGGCATGCGGAGCATGGGCGCGCGCATGACTCCCCGCATGGCGTCCATATCCGGCCGCGGCGGGAAGTACCCACCTTTCTCCATTTGCATTGGGTTAGTGACGCGCTGGAGGAAGTCCAGCGAGGGCGGCCCGCGCGGCCCGGCTTGGCAGGCCATCTGCGGCCGCGTCGGGAGATACTGGATCGTATTGGGCGCGCTAGCTTTCACTTGTACATTTGCGCCGTTGAAGGGCGGCATTTTGCCGCCCATGCGTGGGCCCAGCATCGCCTCGCCGCCCATGGGGCCCATGCCGCCGCCCATCTTCGGGCTGAGGTTCATGTCCGGGGGGAAGTCGCCGCCCATCATGCTCTCCATTGGGCCTCCCATTCCCGGGCCTCCCATGTTGTCCATGTGGCATCCTGAAATTTGAGTTACAATGAATAGTCCTGCGACATATTCCTAACTAGGGGTACTTTAGGGGTTGATTTTCGAAAAAACTAAATCTAAAGTAGGTGAAAAAAAGTCAAGGTAAGTTTTTGCTGTGAAAATAACATGATTTTGATTCATTTTGTTTTAATGATACATTTTATATTGAAAAAACGCAGAAAAACTGATTAACCTCGAGTGAAACTCGCATTTAACCTGAATCTTTCAGACACTTACCCATATCGTTCATCATCATGTGAGGATGCCCATGTGGATGCATTGTGTGGTGATGCTGCATATGATGGGGCCCCGAGCCGAACGGGCCCATTCCCCCGCCATTGGGGCCCATGGGCCCGCCACCGGGGCCCCCACCTCCGCCGCCCACCGTGTTCGTCAGTTGTTGCGACATTTGAGCGAGCGACGATATGGGGTCGAAGGAAGACGTGGCGGGCCCCATCGGGCCGCCGGGGCCCTGGTTGGGGTTGATGGGGATGTTGTCCGGCCTGTTCATACTGCACGGACCGGGGAAGGGCCCCGGTAAGCTCGTGCTGTTCGGACCGCCTGATAACGTCGTCTGAAAACATTTATTTAGTGTCACAAGCAATGATATTTTACTATAAATACGATTTGGCGCCCTTAAAATGGCCCCCGAAAATCTGTCTGGCAAGACAGATTTCATCATAGCTATCTCTTTTACTCTCTTACGTTTCGCATTGTTTGGCGGAACTTGGTTGCTAAGTTACAATGAGCTATAAACAGACTGAAGCGAAGCCGAATTCAAAGCGCCATTTTAAATCTTTCAATTCTTTGCCATGCCATAAATCAGTAGTTTTACCGTATAAGTCCCTACTAGTGGTATAAAACGCGACGTACGCCCTTTATCCGAGGTTCATAGTAAATTGATTACCTCATTCTTATTCATATACGATTATAATTGATTACTCCCGGTTATATTTATATTGATATATTCGTGGTTATTCCTGGTCATATATTGATACATTAATCGTTATTCCTGGTCATATAATGATACATACGTCGTTTATTCCCGGCCATATATTATTACATAAATCATTATTCCCTGCCATATAGTCCACGGGAGAGAGTCCTTGAGATGTTTTGTACTAATACATACCTCATTATTCCTTACCATGGAGACATTAGTTCCTCACTGACTTCCGTTGATGCGTTTTGTATTGGTTCATACCTCATTATTCCCTGCCATATATCGATTCATACCTCATTATTCCCTACCATATATTAATTCATATCTCATTATTCCCGGCCATATATATTGACTCGTACCTCATTATTCCCTGCCATAGAGTCGTCCATGCTGGCTGTAGTGTTGACAGCGCTGCCACTAGACGCGACACTGCAACTGCTCTTGTTACTGGCGGCACAGGATGTGGCTGACGAGGCGGGCGCGTATGGCCCTTGGCTCAGATTCGATTCCCGTTGGGGTGTTTTCGACGCGCCGTCTTGGCTTGAACGGTTTGACGATGGACTCGGTCGGGATTTCTCGTCTGTTGGAGTGGAAATAAGTTTGACAAATATTCATATAGATGCTTAACTAGGTCGAAAAATCCTATTTTTCTGATTGGCTTTTTATACCGGATTGCCCAAGACGGAGGGTAATGTTTTTGGAGTGTTAGTAACTAGAGTATGTTTGTGTGTTCCTATATTACCTTGACCGATTTTGACGAGTTAGGTGTCGTGGGATTCTTCTTTACGTCCGTAACACAGCATAAGCTACATTTTGCAGTCGGCTATATTGACTTCCTTGTAATAATATTACTTATTTTCAAGTTAGTGTTGCTAACAGTGACGAGCCTGTGTAACATTATCAAAAAGGTAACTGACAACGCAAAAAATCATGTCTTTTTTAAAATTTCAGTATTGGATAAGGTCTTACTCTAGATATCTCCTTAGACCATCCCCTGCGAAGGGGAAAGGACCAATTCGGTCTTGGGATCAACAAAGGTCGATTAATATTAGAAAAAAAATAAGGCTTATGTTTAACTGATCACCAGATACAGTGAAATATTTAAAAAAAAAACAAAACCAAAATACACTAACACCAAAACCAATTAACCCATTTACTGCCAAAATAGTAAATTAATACCAAAATTAAGACCCCAGTTTAATGTGAAATTATAACCAAAAATGCATATTACATATTGCTATCCTATTAAAGCAAATTACTCCAAACACAGATCACACTAGATACCGCATTACGAGATTCGTTGTTCCTACAAAAAGTCACCAAAATTTGAGGCGCGCCGCGGGTCGCGGGGAGCGCGACCGATCGTTCTCATTGGTTATCTGAAGGTTACGCCTACTCACACCTAACAATTGACCAATCAGAGTAATTTCTTATAAGTGTATTTAGACTGATGCGTGGTGCGCTTCGAGCGCCCTGAACGCAGAATCTAGGGTGTGATCTGTGACTCCAAACTAATCATTGTTAAACCAAAAATAGTAAATGACCACCAAAATTTTACCATCAAAATGTTCGGGGCCATTATAATATTATTTTAAATACTTTTTAGCGCTTCTTTGGTTATATGCCTATTTGCCTACATTTTATAGCAATTATAGTGGTTTATTTATTTAGTATTTACTCGCTAAGATTTGGTGATCATTTACTACGTTTGGTCTTCGATTACAATTTGTAGAGTGTTTAGTATATTTTTATACTAAGGGAGCTTGCGTATCAATATATTTTTTGGTGGTCATTAAAATGAATCCCTAAAAACATTAGTCCAAGAATCGAAACAGCTTTAAAGTAATAAAGAAATTCGGAAAAGAATTAAAAACATAAGATAATTAATATTTTGTAAGAATTGATTGTGCAATTAAAAAAAAATAAAAACATTTCTTATACTTGTGAATATGCTAACATGTACCTTGTCCACACTGAGCTCCTTTAGGCGTTTGAGGATTGTTAAACCCGGGACTCTGTTCCATAGAGAATCTGCCTGCCCGCTGCTCCGACAATGATGAGTGAGGTTCAGGAGTGCCCGGCATCATGCTGTGGAAAATATTCTTGTAGTCTTGTTTTACAATATAACTAGGTTGCCCGCACGGCTTCGCTCGCATAGGCTACAGTAGATTAAACACCCCATTTCACCTCTTTAGGGATTGACTTTCGAAAAATCCTGAGACATGGCTTAGTCTATTTTTTATGATTAGATTTTAATTCCATATAAACCTTAGAGGTCCATTATACCCCTATAGAGGTGGAATTTCGCAAAATCCGTTCTTATTGTTCACCTTGACCATTTTAGGAGTTATCATCATCATCATCAACATCATCAACCATAAGACGTTCACTGCTGAACACAGGAGCATTTTTTATGGGTGCATTTTAGGAGTATTTGTTTCAAATTTCACGTCTCTATCATAAGCGGTTTGGTCTGTGCGTTGATTCCTAGAAAGTGCTTGTTCTTTTTTATACCTCTTCTTCTTCTTCTTTTTTAGACCTCGCTATAACTTTACATCCTGCACCGGTATTGCTCATATTCGAACACAAAAATTGTATTAATATTAACTACTTGCGTACAAAATAATTTTTTTCATGAAATTATGAAGATCGGATCAACGGTTCGCATGTTATCTTTGAACAAAAATACATACAAACGGAGTTCCTACTTGTTCCCGTAGTCTCTGAAACCTTCGCTTTGCTTGGTCAAAAAGGGGTTATAACTATTATGGTTACTTAAAAGTCCGCTATTAAAAAAATTAAAAAAATCGCAGCCACTAATCAAACCTTTATAAATCGGTTGAGGACTTCAATACAAACAAAAAATGTTTACTTCTCTAGTTTCATAAAGTGTCACGTTATCCAGACATTGAAGCTCCAGCCTCCAAGATAGCGAACGACGTGATTTATAAATTTAGTATATTTTGTGCTCCGATATCTCAGTAACACTTTAAGATACTGGTGCACACATTTTTTTTTTTTATGTTTTTTTTTTTATTTAGTAAGAATTGATCATTGGCTGCAATTATGCAGTTATTTCGTAATGTCAAACTTATGGGTATGCCAGGCTATATATAAAAATGTCAGAACCCCTTTAACAGGCATAGTTAATGGGCAGCCAATAACAACCAATAATGCTGACACTGAATAGTCATTTAGCTTCTGCTAATGCAAAGGTCTACCTTTAATTTTGTTACCCTCCTCAATATGCCTAGAATTTAATTTCACGCCAAATTCTAGATGGGTTTAAACACAGACTAGGTAGAATGCCTATAAACAGCGCTAAAAACTTACCCCGCGGGTGATTTTTGATTCGAGTTGGACTGCGGCGTCTGACCCCCGCCATTCGAAGGCGGCCCGTTATCTTTTAACGACGTGTTGGGTTGCTTCTGTATTGTTAACTCTTGCCCTGTTTTTGACAATCAACAACTCGTATTACAAAATACACACAAAATGAACAACACATGTGAAATGTAGAATGAAGAACGGAATTAGCCATAGAGTATGAAGTATGTTAGCACATTTTCACCAACCACCACCACAAATGAAAGTACAAAATACAAATGTATGCTATGAAATGTGTAAAAGTGCGAATAAATTCAAAGAAGTTGTATAACAGTTTCTTGTTGAAAGATTGCCGAGGGAACAAGCAAAAGACATTAAATACTTTAATTTTATTATTATCAATATTATTTTTTCTATGAAATTGATTCTCAGGTAAGTGATAATTATTATCTTTATGAGAATAAATGTTTTTACTAACCTAAAAAAAACGGCGGGAAAAAAACACGGTATAATTACGGTTTTATTCAGAACCTAGCTGATGGCAGCGACTTCCTACGCAGATTTATGTCCCGAGCCTAGCAATAACTGCGCGGCTATACATTGCGCTCGTCACCTTGAGACACCAGATACTAAATGTCTCTATGCCCAGAAGTTACGCTGGCGACATTGCCTTTCAATCCGGAACACAGTGATGTTTGCACACTACTGCTTGGCTGTTGAATAACTGGCAAAGATGTGGTACTTCCCCAGGCAGACTCTGCAGAGGAGCCCTACCACTACTAAATGGTGAATATGCTGCGATCTCAAAGCCGCCTTCCAAGCGTGGAGATTATGGCAACCAAACATATGGGGGAGCCGTCTTCCAGCACTAATCATCTAGTAAAAGCTGACAGTAGGATATTAACTGTCATCCCCCAGTATTAGAGTATAGCGATATGATTATTTCAGGTTATTTAAAAAACGTTGCCACAATTTTTACACAGTATTATACAGTAATGTATCTGGTTTTTAATATCTTTGGTTGTCACTCTTAATTATTTTAGGCAGTTAAACGGTAGTAAAGTCAATGGTGTTTACTAAAATCATGTATCAACTAATTTTAAATGCGAAAGTAGCTTTGTCTCTCTGTCTGGGTGTTTGTCGCGTTATAACCGTTAAACGGCTGCACGGATCGAGCTGAGTTTTTGCATAGGTATAGCTTAAGGGTCGGAGACAGACATAATCAACTTTTTTTTTGTAGGTCCACGCCAACGAAGTCGCTGGTAACAGCTAGTCTATATATAATCTCTGTTCTATACCCACCAGTTTAGGATGTGTGTTGTCTACGAATCAGTTAGATTTTTAGTAAGTAGACAGAGACGTGTAGTTTTGTCTCCTTTTTACCTATGACATTTCCCGTCAGTAAAAAGTTGACAAACGGACGTTTGTCGATGGTAAATCGATAATCTTTCAACAAAATATAACATTAAAAACCAAATCACACAAAAATAAAATAAAAGTCAAAGCAGAAAATTAGAGAATACTTAGAAATAAGCCAGGGTTACACTTGTAAGTTGTAAATTAGTATGGCAAAACTAGGCGTGGCAGGCATGCGCGTAACGTGCACACAATTTCAGAACGTACGACGCAAAGTTAATGTTCAAAATTCTGTAGTACATTGTTGATTTTCCGTTCTTTTCTCACAAGTGTAATCCCGGCGGTGTTGTCTCTGTCGTTACCTTCGAACTGGTTGAGATATGATATTTGCTGCGGCGACGGTACGGGCATCAAACTCGGTTCCTTTCCATGCGAGCTGGCTTGTTGGTTCTTTTGCTGTTGGGCGGCCAAGCATTGGAGCGTACGGACAAATACTCCGTCGTCTAGCTTCTCTAGTATCTCTTCAGTGGCCAACATTTGATCCAAATCACGCGTTCGCGTGCAACATCGCGGCCAGTTTGATTATAGTTCGTTGTTATTGGTCACACGTTGGGATTTGAAGCGTCAAGCGTATTGCGGGGGGAGGGGAGGGAAAACAAAAATACGCATTACAACTACAGAAAAAAAATATAATTCTACAAAATAAAAAATATTTTAAAAAAAAATGGAAAAAAAACGTTGTGGTTGGTAAAATGTCTAACAAATATGATTTTCTCTCGGCATGCTTTCTACTTCTATGGCTCCTGTTTTATATTCATGCGATTAAAATACTTACCGATTTACCTGCGTATTCGATATAAAATAAATTATGAATTAAAAGGACTAGTCAGTAAACAATCTAGTTATGTAAATCTACCAAACCAAAAAACTCTGGTAGATTTCCACTAGTTATTGTGAATAAATAAATCAGAAGAAAAAAAAACAGTAGTGGCATAATCGATATTTTTCTACTTCCTATTATTTTATTTGTGGCTCAGTGGGAGCACGGTCGCCTCATATTGCCGACGTGGCGGGCTCGAGCTAGGGCAAACCCGTATCAGTGAATTCTTTGGAACTTACTTACGGCTATACCACTGGATTTTCGGTGAAGGTAAACATCGTGAGGAAACCTGCATATTTCCGGAGAAGAAATTCGATGGCGTATATGAATCCGCCAAACAGCATGAGCCAATTGACAAATTTCGACGAATAATTTTACGTAATTCAAAAAAAATTAAGTGTAACGACCGTGAGAGTGACAGAGCGATCATTCTCGCGTCCTTGTACGCCTATAGATATTTATGACGAAAGTTATAATATCAAACACAATAAGAAAAAAAAAATGGATCAACAGACTTGAAGATGAACTTTAATCAGCTACCTGACAAAACCCAGTTTTTATCACTGACATTGACCACTTTAATTTGAACCCTTGGAAGTAACAGCGCCAATAACACACGAAGTTCAATTTATCGCCTCACACGTTTCAACTAAAATATTTCTATCAATTTTCAGTTTTAAGAATCGTCCTTTGAATTCACACACACATACAGAATTGGTAAATAAGCTTGCGCTAGCGCATGTAACTGACCTGGCGCGTCCTGTTTAGGGCCCTGTTTGCAGTGCGCGGGGCTGTTGAGGCCGGAGCCGGCGCGCGAGGCCTCCGCCGACATCGGCATTTGAACCGAGCCGTGTCCTGGAGATTGTGTTGCTGTGGGTGTATTGTATACTTAGATAACTCTAACCAGTGGGCTTATCCCGTAACTCTGAAAGCGATAAGTGTTGCGCGAGCGGGACCGCGCATGGTGCGACTAAGTTGAAACAAGCGAGATGGCATGCCCTCGCAATCAGAATCACGAACGTTTCAAAATCAGAGGATAAGCCCGTAGGGCCCGTACCGTGAGGCGCTTATTGCAATGATTGTTAGATTCAGCGGAAAACGCTGCGCGAACATACACCTTATCGCGCGGCGATACGGTTCTTGGACTCGCAGCGTCGTCTACGCAGGGGTACAGGCCCTGGCTATCCCAATGGAATTTAGCTATAAAAGCCGCTTTTGCATTCGCACCGTGTAGGCAGGTAGTTATCCGTTAGTCGTCCGGCTGCGAGATGGGTTGACGATATTTTAAAAATCAGGGGCTAAATGACTGACTTTCGAATGAAATCCTAAACAGTCGCATTTTTGAAATAATCATAATATATCACACGCTAACGTTAATCGCTATCGCTTGGTTTGAACTATCCGAATTTGCTTTTTATCATTAGAAAATCTTTCATTTCGCATGATATTTTCGTGCGAAATTCTTACGAGCGATTAAAAAATGGAGCCTGCTTCAGATTAGCAAAGGACAGCAAGAGAGACGCCTATACCCAGCATGGAAAAAGGAGGCTGTGGATGATGATGGGTTACGTTCAGTTTTGTGCAAGTGGAAGTTTAATTCTAAATTACCCTCTATGGTAACGGAACGTCTATAGGTTCCGTTAACGGAACCTACGGTTAGGTCCGGTAATGGAACCTACGGTTAGGTCCGGTAACGGAACCTCTATAGGTTCCGTTACCAGGATGTACGAGGCGAAACATCGGTTAAGGTAGACATAAAAAAGTTTTTTTGGAAAATATTTTTTCCAGACAAGCTTTCATAAAATCCGTTATTGGTACTGTTAGCTGATCAAAATGAGTCCAAACTCCATCAATCTACTGTTAGTTACTGAGGAGTTCCGTTTTCCACCTTCCGTCGCCATCATCAGATGAGCTTGCTCTCATAATATTGTATTGACACATACAAAATTTCAACTCAATTGAACAAGGGGAACTGGGAAAAAATTTAGTTGCAAGATTTGACCTCAACAGACATACAAATATTACAAGTTAAATAAAAGTTTGTTAGAGTACGTACCTATAGGCACAGAGGCGGATCGGTGTAGAGGAGAGGCCCCGTACGGGGGCGGCGGCAGGCACCCGCCTCGTTCCGAACACGGGGACTTCACTTGTGTACCTGGAAAGAACAAAATTAAAAAAATATATATTAAAAATAATTCAATACAAAAAAAATACGGAAGTTCTATAAAAAAATCTGGATGGCACTGAACTGTTATAGGCAAGCGTGACGCTTAGCATCAGGCGAGCGACATGCTCGTCTCCTCACTCATCGCCATAAAAAATAATCTCAAAGTTTTAAATACATATCTTAAAATAATCTGCGTGACATGGCGTACAAACTATAGTTTATTCATTATGTAAATATGACGCTAGTACATTGCTAAGTTATTTCATCGCGCCGTCAAAAAGCGATCAGCGTAATGGATAGAACATAAGCTGAAAAAGTATGAACGACTGATATGTACTGATAGTACTCACTCAATTCATTATCCATGCTCTTGGGGTCGTCGAAGAACTGGTGCTGGATCTTCTGCCAGTCGATGTCGGCGCCGGCGGGGGACTTGGGGCTCCGCATGCCGCCCTTGTGGAGCACCCCGCACCCGGGCCCGCCCGGGTCGCCCGGACCCATCTGGGTAAAGGGATTGTTTGTAAGACTTTCTGTGGGTTCCATGGCATCTCCGACACGGTATACTATGTAATAATCATAACTAATATTATAAATTCTAATGTAACTCTGTGTGTTTGTCGCGTAACGGCTGAACGGATCGACTTGAATTTTTGCATAGATATAGCTTAAGGGTCGGAGACGGACATAGGCAACATTTTTTTTTTGTATGTCCACGCGAAAGAAGATAGATAGATAAACTCCATATTGTTCACACCAGATTGTACATAGCTAGGACAATTTTTTTTATTGAAACTAGTGTAACAACTGGCGGCCTTATCGCTGAAAGCAAGAAGAAGTTGCGGGTAACCGCTAGTATTGTATATAATATCTCGTCACACAGCCTATATATAACCAGAGGACGATGAAGATTCTTCCAACGATACCTCATTTGTCAAATTATGAAAAGTAGTTTAGAAATTATGAGGGAACAGATGAACATACAACCCTCCCTTCTGCTTCGCGTAGTCGGGTAAACAGACTTATTCTCCCGTTTCTTTTTGCATCTGTTTTTCTGTAGTAGGGCTAGGGATAATGGTGTAGCACTCACAGTTCTGGTCCGGTAGTCCATGCACATGGGTCCGTTGGGCGGGGGCCCGCCCCCGTGGTGGTCGGGCCCGCAGTCCCCGCCCAGCATGCCGCCCATCATTCCGCCGTCCATCATTATGCCGCCTGCAACACCAACGCGAGCTGATGTCAACACAACATACAAAAAAAAACAATTAACCATTAGAAAAACTATAACCCCCGAATACTGAAACGTATGTAAACTTTGACAACAGATTAATTCTAATACTGCCTTCGTCTGACACTAAGCAAATGACAAAGACAGCAAGAGACTTAATCGTCGTCAAAGTTAAAGTCAAACGTTTCAGTATTCCGAGTTAGAAAAGTAGTTTTTATTTCTTATCTTATATTAGCTTGCCCGCACGGCTTCGCTCGCATAGACTACAGTAAATGAAACGAAACACCCTATTTCACATATTCAGGGGTTGATTTTTGAAAAATCCTGAGACATGCCTCTGCTTATTTTTTAAGCTATTTTCATACTCGGTCTGGTCTGTGCGTTGGTTCCTAGAAATGGGCTTGTTCTTTCATATATATATGTTACGGCTAGAATCCGAAGTGCGGCTACGCCTAGTTGTAGCCGGTTAGCACTAGGTGTAGCCACTTACTCTTGTTTAAACCTAGTATAAGCCGATTGATTCCGGCTAGAACTAGGTCCAACCAAACCCTAGTGGCTAATACTAGGTCTAGCCGATATCACGCTGGCTACAACTAGATCAAAAAAAAACCCTGGTGGCTATTAATAGGAGTAACTTAGAGGTTGGTTACCTTGGGGGGAAGTTGTTCTCCTAACTCTACAGAGCCACATATTTCAGGCTTTTATGATAATAACAATAATAATCAAAATATGATATTAATAATAATAAAATATGCTAAACAATGACGTCACAAAACGGCCGTTCTGGTTTCGCGCGTTTTGATAGAAATTTATTTATTTAATTACTTAAATAAATAAATTTCTATCAAAACGCGCGAATACACATTGCCACATAATGCGTAATGGTAATTTTTTTCAGAATGTACTAAATTGCACATTATATACTCTGTTATAGGGTGTTGCAAACAGTATAGTTGCCTACATACTAAAAAAGTAAAACTACCTATTAATAAATACAGAAATACAGAATAATACAGAAAACTTATACAACTTATAGTAAAAATTTAAATTTAAATTCCAAATTTAAAGACAACGAGAGTGAGAGAGAAAGACGTCTATTTTTGCAGCAGTTTTTGACGAGCGTTTTAGTTTAATTTCCTTGAAGCACGCTTACCGTTCATCGCGTTCATGTTAGGTCCCGGCATCATCCTCGGGCCCATGTGTGGTCCGCCCATCATGCACGGCTTCGGCCCGCCCATACCTCCCATCGGATTGGGCATGCGCTGCAGAAGAAAAAAACATTACTTTAGTGATTTTTACAGCAATAAACAGGCAACTGTGTAAAAAAAATATATTTTAGGAAACACCGTAAGAAAACCATAGGAAGGTGGTCGAGCATTTCATTGCTTCATTTCTAGATAGGATCCAGTTCCAAATCTTAAAATTGGTGTGTTCACCATCTTCGACCACATCATCGTCAAATTGCGGCTAAACGCTTAGAAAGAAAAAAGGAGAATAAGGTAAGAAAAAAAAACTTACGCCCATAGGCCCTCCGCAACCTCTCCCCATATGCATATCTGAGCACATCCCCCCTTTCATATCTGGCCCCCCACAAGGGCCCCTGATTCCTTTCATCCCGCAAGGCCCCATCGGTCCCATAGGACCATTGGGCCCCATCCCTCCCATCATTGGCCCGTTCGGTCCCATCATCCCATTAGGCCCCATAGACCCGTGCCCACCCATCCCCATCCCCGGCCCGCCCATACCACCCATAGGTCCACCGGGGCCCATCGGCCCACCCATAGGGCCGTTCGGTCCCATCGGACCCCCCATCGGGCCGTGTGGTCCGGACATGGTACAACTCGGTCCAGAATTCATACTATTGGACATAGAGACCATGGGTCCGTTAGGCCCGGGTCCCATAGGCCCGTTAGGCCCCATGCCGGACATGGGTGGGAACGGCATGTTCATGTTGGCCTGTGAATTAGGGGGGTTGATGTCGTTCTGCTGGGGGTTGTCCGGGCCTTGATTGGGGTTGTTGCCGCCGCTTTCCGGGAACAGCATCTGTTGCATTTTGCGTATGGTCGCGAGTTGTTCTTCGCGGTGCGCGCGCTGTTGGGGGGTTAGGTTCTCGTCGGGGATCTTTACACCTAGGGAGATAAATAAAGCTTTAGCATTTTTAAGACATTAAATGTGTCTCGCTATCTCGTTCGCACTTTATCGACATTATTTAATATAAACATTACAAAGCGGAAATAAAAAAAATAACATTTAATATCTTTAGAATATCACTGCAAATGTTTAAAACGATTTTGATGTGATTTTTTTTTTTTGGCGGGATGGAAAAAAGCTCGTAATTTTTTTTGTTTCCTTCTCCTTCGCAAATTAAATAAGAGAAAATTTAATTTAAAAAAAAAATGCTTTATAAGTTTGTACATTTAGCATTACCATTTTGCTTGTTGTACATTATAAGCCGGAGGCACAGAGGCAATGGTATTCTAATGATATTACTTGATAATTTTATTTTATCTCTGCATGTAATTGTTATATTTGGACTGCCCCGGTGGCTCAGTTGGTAGTGAAACTACGTTCTGTGCTTGGGGGCGTGGGTTCGATTCCCATCTAGGACAAACATTTATGTGATGAATATTTGTGTTTGTTCTATGTCTGGGTGTTAATATCTATATAAGTATGTATTTAAAAAATATCTATGTACGTATATCAGTCACTGGCAGCCATATTACAAGCTTTGCTTAGTTTGGGGTCAGATGACCGTGTGTGCAATAATGTCCCAGATATTTATTTATGTCCCAGATATTTATTTAAAAAAAAATGGTAAAGTGCGAACGAGATAGCGAGAATCTTAAACACTGTTCAGTAGGCCCTGCATGCGCACCGTGACAAAATGTTCGCTACTCTATCGTGCCAAAAATGAGACAAAAAAATATACACAAACAATATTTTGTCGCGTTGCGATTTGCTAGGCCCGCTGAGGTCTATGGAAGACACAAGGAAAATGTACGACACATACATTTTCTGCAAGTTTGAGCTTTGTACTTTTCACACATTGCAGGTGAAACAAATATCTATTATTTCTGACCAGAACAGCTGAACAAACTTTCATCAAATACAGCTAAGAGTCTTCCTTACTGCCTTTCAATTGAAAAAAAAAACAGTGTTTAAATCAGCCCAACCCCTTGGGAGCTACAAAGATCAACTTGTAATCTTGTGATCGTGAAACTTGTAAAATATCTCGCTCATTTAATCATCCTTCATTGATTTAAAAATAGACCCTTGTACACGAGTTATTTACCCTTAGGCCCGCCCTGGCAGGGCTGGTCGCCTCCCGAGTCTTGACCGGAGCCCGAGTCTTGCGCATTCGCTTCGGAGCAACCTGGCATTTGAGCGCCGTTAGACATGCCGTTCGACATTACTGAGGGGTTTTTCTGGAAACGAAATCAAATATGTAACAGATTTACAAATTGAAGTCACATACTTACACACAAAGTCTACAGTCAGTCAGTCAGTGTACAGTCTTCTAGATCGAAGTGTTCCATCATCACATACCAGGCGAAAGTAGGTCTATTCAAATGAAAAAAGACGTTTAATCTCACGAGGGCAAACTTTACTTGTTTGTAAGCAGTACTAAGTAATTTCTCATCATCAGTTGTCTGCATATATCCGAAGAAGAAATACGATGTACAGTTCAAAACCATGTGCGGCAATACACTTCGCGCATCATCCTGAGATATTTGATGTTAAATCTCTTTGTGACCAGTAATTTCTCTGGATATATTGCGCTCCATTTGCACGTTTGCACACTACTGCTATGTTACTATGCTACTAGACATGAATGATTACTCACGGTGTCCCAGGGCATTTCACCATCAGCACCGAGGCCGTCCATGACACCACAGGACGGGGTGCCCCCTGGAAACCCATCCATGGGTCCCATCCCCGGGCCCATCTGACCCATCTGTCCCTTCATCATCATCATCTGACTCTGGGGCCCGCCCATTCTGTTCGGCATCATGTTGGGCCCCATGTGGCCCATGCCGTGGCCCATCGGGCCCATGTTGGGTCCCATCGGACCCCCCATCATGTGACCCATTTGGTTAGGACCCCCCATCATGTTGGGTCCGCCGCGCATGCCGCCGCGATTCTTAGCCATGGCTAGGTTGTTGAGCCACTGTGCGGGACTCTGTTTATTGAACTGGCCCATTTTTAGGGGGTGTTTCTGGAATGGAAATATCTATTAAAAATTCTTCTGTTA
This sequence comes from Apocheima hispidaria, assembly GCA_947579745.1. Taxonomy (NCBI): domain Eukaryota; kingdom Metazoa; phylum Arthropoda; class Insecta; order Lepidoptera; family Geometridae; genus Apocheima; species Apocheima hispidaria. The sequence goes on along the minus strand of OX388168.1, from coordinate 4,871,300 downwards.
TTCGTAAAATAATAATAAATAAAAAACAATATGTCTTATCAAATATTATTTTACATTATCACCAGTCTGATCTGTAATACTACCCCGCCCCTTATCCCTGTAAGTCTTCCTAACCTAATGACAAAGTCAAATCGACTGAAATCTTGAGAATTCTGAGTAGCAAGCGCGCCAGCCAGCCTCCCACCGAAAGGTCGACATCTGGCGTTAGCCTTATAATTTTCACCTTGTTAAGTTTTCTTTTACCGAATAAATAACAAAAGTGTTAGACAAAAAACAAGACAGGAGACATAATTAAAACTATAATCCCCGAATACTGAAACGTATGTTAACTTTGATAACAGATTAATTCTAATACTGCCTTTGTCTGGCACTAAACAAATGACAAAGGCAGCAATAGACTTGATCTGTCAAAATTAACAAACGTTTCAGTATTCGGGGGTAAGGACACAAAAATGGAACTGGAACACAAGCAGAATATAATGATAAATGGACTAAGAAAGTTATAGAATGGATACCGAGTGGCGTAGCGCGGACTAATCTAGACGTGGGAGAAGTGGCATAAGCGAGGCCCTTTTCTTTCAGTATCTATTTCCAAGATCAATGCAGAGATCCTACCATATTTTTGTGAATACAAAACCAAACCCAGGACACATACATGATAGTGAAATAGTAGTTATCACACTATAAATGCGAAAGTTTGTGTGTAAGTGTGTTTGTCTCTCTGTAACGGCTGAGCGGATTTGAATGAAAGCGCAGGCGCAGAATTGGCGCAGCTAGACCATTTTTACATATTTGGACATTAGCTGAATAAACCTAAGGCCATCTAGTTTTAAGCAGATTTTTAGAGTCACACATTACACACACACTTTTTTGTATGAGATTGTGACTCTTCTCGTGTAGACTACACTTTTTCATTATTTGATAATAGTGATAAACTTATAATAATAATTGGACTATAATTCATCAAGCATGATAATGATGTTATAGTATTATTTGAATAAAAGCTTTTTTATTTTTGGACCTACGACATTGTGAAAGTCGCGGGCAACCGGTGGATGCAAGTGGCACATTATCGGTCGTTGAGGCGGTCTAAGGGGAGGCCTATGTTCAGTAGTGGACGTCTTCTGGCTGATAAAGTAATGTAATGTATGTTTTTTATTTTTACTATGTTTGTTGCCATCCCATCTAGCCAAGTGTTCCGCCAAGTGAACTCACCTCCAAATACTTTTTAGTGCCAGGCTGCGCGCAGTGGTAAGAGATGATGGAGTGATGCTGCCCGGATAAGACAGCCTCTGCTCCCTTGTTGGCCAGAAGTGTTGAGAACACGAAGATCTGGCTTTGCTGCTAGCGGAACACCCACTTACTTTTAGTTGAGAATTTACATAGAAAGGCGTTTACATGCAGACCTTGAAAATTTCACAAGACAGTCAGTTCCATCAAATTTCAATAGATGGCATTGCAAGGTCAGGTTTCGCATTTATTTTAAACTGGCCAGGATGATGCCGTGTCCTTTTTGTCACATCTTTTAACAATATCAGTGCCAAGGACTTGTTTTGGACTATATTTCCACCAAATTGAAATTGTTGATCAACTTGATACAGGGCAAATATACAAAACGTTAGGACCCAAAATGTACGTACGTTGTAAACAAGTAGCGCCATCTATCGAGTCCGTCGGAACTAGATATTATTTTATTTTGCTTTTTGAAAAGACCTCATTAAAGCCTGACTGCCTAAATCACAATGATAAGTAAGGATTCTAACGATACCACAAACATTGAAACAATTTAGGCGATCGGACATTTTGGTGAAACGAAGAAGCTCACACCACGCCTCTACATACAAACATTCTTGGGCTCTGAAAATATAATACTCGTTTTAGAACGGAATAATTTGGTGTATATTTGTTTGGATTTGATGATACATTTTCACATTAAATTCGAATAGGTTAAACACTGTAAGATCATATTGAGATTAGGAACGAGCAGTCTTGTACAATCCAGCTGCCGATCTGATCTAATTTTTATTGATTCGGGATCACTTTCCGTCTTCATCATCCAGATATTTTTTTTTTTGTCGGTGACGAGACGAGCATGTCGTTCACCTGATGTTAAGCGTCACGCTTGCCCATAATATTTCAGTGCCAACCAGAATTTTGAACTTCAACAGTTCAAAACCATGCGCGGCAATGCACTGCGCTCGTCACCCTGAGATGTTAGATGTTAAATCTCTGTATGCCCAGTAATTACGCTGGAAACATTGCCCTTCAATCCGGAACACACTAATGCTGGCACACTACTGCTTGGCGGTTGAATGTGATGAAGAACGTAGATATTTGTTTAAGTTCAAAATACGTCTGACCACATTCTGCCTGATATTAAGAGCCCGCTTCCCTCAGTTTCTTTCACGCATTTTCAACATTTTCAAAGACAAAAAATTATAGTGGGAATTTAAAATAAAGTGTTATTTTTAGAATAACATTGACAGTGTTATTTTCTTATTGACACTTTATCATTTTGTTGACGAAGGAAAAATATTATTTCGAGCTGTTTGTCCTTGGTCTTTATATTTTTGTACTACAAAAATGTTGAAAATGTGCCAAAGAGGCGCTTGCCGCAGTGCTGCCTTAAGCAATAATCTGGTCTAGAATTAAGCACGCTTTATAATAAGAACTTGGATCTGAAATGAAAATTTTCCAATAGGGTTCAGTATAAAGCTGCAGGACCACTTGGATATTACACAAAAGTACATAACTGACCGAGCGAAGCGAAGGTCTCAGAGTTTACTGGGACAAATCAGCATTTGTATGTATGTTTGTGTGTATATTTGTCCGATGATAACTTGCGAACCGTTGATCCGATATTCATGAAATTTTGTAGGCAAGTAGTTCATTTCAATACAAATTTAAGTTCGAATATGAGCTGAATCGGTCGAGCGGTTTTGAAGATATAGAGGTGGCAAGGTCTCAGTTCGCCGCGAACTACTAGTCATAACCTTAAAGTTTTATAAAGCCATAATATCATCAGTGTTACCTCCATGCTGCCGACCTGCTTGCTAATGACGTTAGATGGTAGAGTTTGTGCTTCACTGGAGGACATGGGGCCCATAGAGACCCCCGGACCCATGGGCCCGCCGGCGCCTGCCATGCGGCATGAACCCATTGTCTCTGGGCCACCGTTTGGGTTGCGGCAGTTTTGATTGCCGTCCTATAATATTGACGTGTTTCAAACAAGTATAACCAACCACCGATTTATTTTTTATTTTGTTATGTTACTCGGTGACGAGACGAGCAAGTCGCTCACCTGATGTTGAGCGTCACGCTTGCCCATAGCAGGTCAGTGCCACCCAGAATGTTGAACTTCAACAGTTCAAAACTATGCGCGGTAATGCACTGCGCTCGTCACCCTGAGATGTTACATGCTAAATCTCTGTATGCCCAGTAATTACGCTGGAAACATTGCCTTTCAATCTAGAACACAGTAATGCTTGCACACTACTGTTTGGCGGTTGAATAACTGGCAAAGGTGTGGTACGTCCCCAGGCGGACTCTGCAAGAGAGCCCTACCACTACAAATTGTAAGCGAATGCGGAAAAAACTATCTTTTTAAAATACAACACAAAACACCGGGCGCGAAACGAGGTACACGCGCTTACGACTGTTTTTTTTATCATTCATCAAACACAAGCACAATAAGTAGGAGCTATCAAAAGTGATCAGAATCGAACATTTTCCTTTCATCAGCATTTACGATGCTATTGCAGCTGCCACAATAAAAAAGCGGGGAATGCTCCGATGAACTTTTTGAACTCATTCCTCCATCCCGGTTTTACCATCGAACCGGCCGTCATCGCCAGAAATGCCACCCACATGTTATAGATACGTGGAAGTCTCATACAGGGCCCGTACCGTGCGGTGCTTATTGAGGCTCAGCCGAGAACGTTGCGCGACCATACACCTTATCGCCAGGGGATACGGTTCGTGGTCGCGTAGTGTCGTCGGCTGAACCTAACAATCATCGCAATAAGAACCTCACGGTACGGGCCCTGTTCGATTTAATCGATTGCTTCTTCCACGTTCCTGTAGCCTGTGGAATGGCTTACTCCATTCGGTTTTTCCACCGAAGTATAATGTAGACTGCTTCAAACGAACGTACTGACAATGCGCCTGGTATTGAGGTGTCCATAGGCGGCGTTGACCACTTACCATCAGGAGGCCCGTCGCTAATTATATAAATAAAAATAAAAAGTTTATTAGCGCGGCCCGGGTATAAAAATCGTCATTTTGCTGGACTTACCTGGAGGTTTCCCGAGGAACCTCTAAGGCCGGTCTGTGGGTCGAGTATATCATTGGAGTCTGATGAGAGGCGTTCGGATTTCAAAGATCCTGGCCCGCCGAGCTCGCACGACGGAGATTTAGTGGGGTCACCTGCGTAAGAACAATTCTATAAAAAAACATTTTCGGGTAAGCAGCACACTAACAGTTCAGTGGCACCCAGAATATTGAACTATAACAGTTCAAAACTCTGCGCGGCAATGCGCTGCGCTCGTCACTTTGCAATATAATTAAGATGTAATCTCTTTATGCCCAGTATTTTCACTGGAAAATTCACACAGAAAAATGTTTGCACACTACTACTTGGCGGTTAAAAGCGTTCTAGCTACAAATTGTTCATGGCTGAGCTGAGATGCTCGTTTATGGAAAAATGCTAATCTTTCCTTTGCTGTATCGTCATAAGCAGAGAGCGGAATGTTATAGAGATGGTCATTGTTTTTTATCGACTATTTAAGTTATCGATACTTTTTGCGCCGCTTGCTAATGCATTTGTGTTTGGCTTAAATAGTTGTTTTACCCGCATGATGATGAAAATTGATGATGATGGTGATAAAAGTACCCAGTGTGTTAATACAGCGTATAAGCTATCTCCATTCCATATTTCACTCAAACCCGTTGAGCCGTTTCATCCAGCATGGAGAATGAAGCAATCTGAATTTTGGTATATAGATACTTTAATAAAATGGAAAATCCTGGAATAAAACTTAGGATATTTTTCAACATTGTTCACGCGGGTGAAACAGCAACCTTAGCTAAATAAGCAAAACAGTTCAAAACTAACAAGTATTGATAGTTTGAATAGTCGATAAAAACAATGCCCCATCTCTATTACACTTGTTTCGCCATTAGATTCCGCTCACTGATTAGAAGTTACAGCAAAGTGGACGCGTTTACAGGGTTCATCGCTCAGAAATCGCAATTGATGCCACGCCACGTCCGTACCGTGTACGCAGCAAACGTCACTAAGAACGAAGTTATAAACGCTTATCGATAATAATCATGCGCAGCACTGCGCTAGCCCATAAGATCTGTGAGCGGGAGAGAGAGCGAAATACTCGCTGCACCGCTCCCATTTTTTATGACCAAGTTCTGCAGCGAATAAAAAACTATAGTCGGTCTGCTGTCCTCTGCACCCGCTTGCCTGTGTTTTAATCTGATATGAGGCTTGACCACTCACAGTCGTTGTCCATGAGCGCGTCTATATAAGTCTTGATGACGTCGACGGTCGACGCCTAGCTCAGCGTTATTGTCCTCGCCGCCAAATTGGCTGAGAACCTCCATCTTGACACTGAGTCATGAGTTTATGAAGGCCACTCACCGTCGCTGTCCATGAGGCCGTCTATCTCAGTCTTGATGCCGTCGACACCTAGCTCAGCGTTATTGTCCTCGCCGCCTGATTGGCTATGAGGCTCCATCTTGACCCTGTGTTGGGGCTCGTCCGGCTCCTTTTTTAGCGCCGCCGGGGTCGGCAGCGACGCTGACGGGGGCCGGGAGCCGTGACCTGGAACAAAATATAATTTGTGTGACCAACTTATCTATAGTTAAATGGGAGAGCCACCATCGTAATTTCTGAACAAAACTGACAGACATAGAAATAAATTAATATTTTCTTCAATTGGCCACCTCTGACAGATAAGTTGGTAGCACTGTATCAAGCTGGTTAGAAAATCTATAGACCTGGTGCGTGTACTAGAGGCGTTAACTGACGGGCATGATTTAGTATTTTTTTCTATTTTTCATTGTTAGGTTTGTATATAAAGACAGTACAGACACTGGCTGACTTGAAATTTGCTATCTGCGTGTTGCACGCCCTTGATAAGGCTTTACTAGCTTCATCCACGGTCGTGACCGAGGCTAGCTATTACGGACCACGAGCCCATCAAACGTGCCAGAGCGAGAGGCACCGAGGGAGCGATAACGGGAGCAACGTGCGGGAACGAGATCCACCGTGGGAGCGAGAGAGAGCACGCGGGGGCATGCCGCCCCGCTATTGGCCGGCGCCCGACGCACAAGCGCGCTACGGGGATCACGAAGTGCGAGACCGCATTTTAGATCTTAATTAGGATTATTGTGTAAATATAATGAGTTGAATTTGAGAACCGATCGAGAGAACTATTATTCAGTATACAATCCACTACGAACTAGGATCCCATACACTAGCCTTGACTATTAATGAACCTGTCAAGGGGGACGATAACCATCCTTGACTTACAACTGTTACTATGATAAAGGGAAACAAAAAACCCCAGACAAAATCTAGCGTATGACACTCTGGACATAAAGAGTAATCTAATCACACTATAATACTCGTCAAAATCGGTCAAACCGCACACACAGCTACAGCAGTAGCAGCAGCTGTAGTTAGGCTACAAGAGCTAATATAGGAACACACAAACATACAGTTACATACACAACATATTTACCCTTTAACATGGGCAGTCGCATAGAAATGATGATTGCTCGCTAAACATATTATTGGTCTCCATAAACAAATGCCTTCATATAACTTTAACACTTTTTTTTTACGATCAAATGTCTCCTAAACAGATGCACAAATAAAACATTATAATGAAAATCACACCCAAACAGCTCATACCAGTTCAATATAACGTTTTGAGATGAATCGATTATACGCTCGGACGCCGGTAACTATAATGCCGGCGCTTTCACTCTGCATAACTATTGTAGTGTGGAAATGAATGCATATGGGTAATCGTGTTTGTTCTAAATGCTTTGTTTGAATATAATTCTTTTTTGTGTTCTGTACCAAAATGATCAGATGATTTTCTAATGAACCATAAATTCCAGACTTCGCCAAAGCGGAGACGAGCAGAGAGATGTGTTAAAACAACCAATAGGATTGCGTTAAAACCAATACTCCTCAAATGGTCTAGATCAGGGGTCTCCAAACTACGGCCCGCCACTGCCATCAATCCGGCCCGCGACAGCTTAAGACTTGTGTCATCAATCTGGCCCACGACAGCCAATGTTTTACTGTTGTTACTATTGCTGTGATAAGTTGAATGAAAACACAGAATGATAATTGATGTTTGCTTAGGTGGGCAGAAAAATTAAAATTCATATGGCCCTTGCAACATACCGAAAAAAATATTATGGCCCCAAGGCTTCAAAATTTGGAGACACCTGGTCTAGATGAACAATAAGTACGGATAATGTTCAACATCAGCAACAAAATTTGTATGGAAATAAAATATTTTCTAAAAACTCGGTTTCTGTAATAAGCATCCTAACTAATATTATAATTCAGAGGAATATAGCCGTAGTCGTATTAGAAACAATAAAGCTTCGAGGTATAAAAATGAATACGTTCGTCTCGAGGGAAAAACTTCGCTTGCGCGATGCAGAACCCTACATTACAACTGGACAAAAAATGGATCAACGCCATCTAGCGAACTATAGGAAGTAACTTTGTTTCTCTGTCTGGATGTTTGTCGTGTTATCACGGCCAAACGGCTGAACGGATCTTGATAAAATTTGATAAGGAGTTACTGTATATCACAAAGACGGACATAGTATACTTTTTTTAAGTCCACGCGAACGAAGTCGTGGGTAACAACTAGCAAAAAATAAAGACAGGCATGGCCCTGGTTTTTTTTTTAAATCTACCCCTACGAGGTGAAATGGGGGGTTTCATTTAGTGTAGCCAAAGCGAGCGAAGCCGCTCGGGTAAGCTAGTTAATACATACTCTAAGGTCAAACATATTACATATTTAGAGTATTGTGAGGTAAGAACACAATTGCATTTTTCTCATGTTAGAATGAAATTGCAACATTCAAGGTAACATTGTATTGTTAAGGTTTGTTTGCATTATCATTTTGACCATGGATGTATGAAAATCGTAAAGTTGTTAGTGGCCGTCGTTATGTTGTTTACTATAAATGTTATAGTCAGTGTGTGGAATTTTTCGGATGCTGTAAGTATTTTTTTTTTCAAACTTTGATGTTGTTTAAATAATTAAACTTTGAAAGAGAGAATAAGAAAGATCGAGAAAGGCTTGAAGCCACATTATGAGATAATATTACAGATACCACATTACCAGATCGTTGTTCCGACAAAAACTCACCAAAGTCGGAGGAAATCGCGGGTTGCGGGGACTGCGATCAAGCATTCTCATTAGACTAGGCAGTGGGAACAAGCAGACCTACACACAAACTTTTGCAATATTTGAATATTAGCATAGCAAAATTATACGAGAAGAATGACGATCTCATACAAAAAGTCTACCTCCGAAAAAACAGCATAAAACAAAATGGCGATCACGTATTTAGTCAGCTAATGTTTAAACCGCTATAAAAGCCAATGAAATATGGGTAATATAGAAACATACTATTATATTACTATTATAGCTATATGTCCGCTATTTAAGGCGCAGGGTAGTGCAAAATTAAATTGGGCATTTAGGCGCCGCACGAGCGCCATCTACGGGTGGCGCGCTGCCCTACTATCGAACTAGCGCTTCTATGCGGCTAGATGGCGCGCGGCCGGTCCGGCGTCTCAGAAGATACCTACTGAGTTGCAGTGTTGTTCTCCATACAGCAATTGCCATATTATACGGTTTTTAGGCACGCTACGCTTCAAATACACAGCATACGGCAGCACTTCCAAAGCCGTATAATATTTGTATGAAATATACGGCAATCCACGAAAGAGTTAAAAAAACTGCCATTACTAATTTTTCGTGTAACGTAACGCACCGAGCACCCGGAATTCCCCGTTGAAAAACGCCCTCTATGAATACGACAATATTGAGATGTTGGACTATTAAGTGATTTGTATTTAAATCGCTTCACCGAGCTTAGAGAAGGTGTTACGATTAGTGATACATTGATCAGAAAAAAAAGAAAATTCAAGGGTGAAAATGTCGACACTGCGGAAGATAAGAGAAGAAGAGATACCATTTCCAAGTGAATATACACAATTCAAAATATACATGGAGACCAGTAAATAAAAGCTAAGAATCATAATCTTGAATACAAATTAATGAAAAATTAGAACATACGGCAATTTTTTTTGATTTTGTCCCAAATACGGCAATTTTGAAGTGTAGATACGGCAGCCCCAAAATCGACTTGGAACAACACTGCAGTGAGTTGTTTCAATGTTTTCATTACAGAATATTTTATGACCAGAGACTCATCTCTTCAGAAGAGAACAATTTTTTTTTTATTGAACCAAAATTTAGTACGCGAGCTTAATGTTAATGAAGAAAAAACATACAAGTTAATTTTGATCACACTTCAACTAATATTATAAATGTGAAAAATTTGTTTATTTTTGATTTATTATAAACTATGATTGATTTTTGAATATTATAACATTAGCTGATGTGCCTTTATAAAGTGATATATTTTTCATTAAAATACAAAGAAACTCGGTTTGTTTACTAAAAAAATAAAGAACTGTTTATGAACGGTTAAGGCATGCAACGATGACGAACAAAAAAACATTAATTTAGCATTTGCAATGCGTGATTGACGTTTTAGAAACAACTTTGATGGTCTTGGTTTCCGCCCACTCTTATTTCCCATATTTATTTTATGATACTAATACTCGATACTAAACCACTAGAATACACTCGATAATCAAACCAAACGGCTTGAGCTTAGGTATCTGCCTATACTATACCCACAGATCATCTGTGACTATACCGCACGGGCGCTGAAAAGTGCAAGCATGCTCATCCACGAGAGCGACGTTGCCATTCCGTCCCATCCGCGGGTCGCACTTTGCGGCGTTGCGTTCGTGGATGTGAGAGCGACGTTGCCATTCCGTCCCGTCCATACAAATACAAAACACCTATTGCCTGATCGTATTTTGCGAGCACAATACGTTCGTGAAGAGCGACGTTTTTGTAGGCGCAAATAGTTTTTGTTTAAAAAATCGTTATGTTGATCACTGTTCGAAACAAATAGACCTGTACAGAAAAGATACGCACTATAAGAACAACTAGTCCGAGTTTGCTACTAAGCGAATGTGAAACACCCATAAAAAACGCTTTGCTAGATCTTGGTACATCAAAGTAGTTGAAATAGTTGTGGGTGTTCACTGGTGCTAGCTATAACCGACAGCAAGTACTTGGAGTCGGCAATAATAACTACAAGATATGTGTAATAGGATGTATAAATATCGACGCTCCACATGCTATATTTTTCGCCAGAAATGTTTCTAAAAACACCTTGTTTTCGTGTTTTTGCCTTTCCCATCACCTTAAGGTTTAGTTCAAATTAGATTGTATTATACGAGAAATAAATATATGCTTGAGTTTCTATTTCAAGTCAAGCAGAAACTGTGACGATCATGTCGCAATCGCAATTCGAAGCACTAGCGACATATTATATCCTTGTAAGTTACTACAATCGGGTTACGCATCTTTTTATATGGCAATGATCACTCTTTTCTAAATAATTTCTCTACAATATTAGTGTGAAAGTAAAACACCGAAAAGTATTCTTTACTTACCAGGCTCTGCAGGATCATTAGGCTCGTCCTTGAGACGGGCGCCGCCGCCCTTCTCCTTCTCCTTTATCATGCCCCTGCGTGCCTTCGCCAACTTGACTGAAACGCGGAGAAAAATTTACTTTAAAGGCACAGCTCTACAGTTCATTACACATTTTGTCAAAAATAAATGACAGAGTGAACGAAGCGAATGAAAGATCTCAGGTTTAACTGGCAAAACATTTGCAGTGTCTGCAATTCTGCATGCAGTGTTCACTACTGACAGTGCAGCCATCATCTATGCACTCAGAAGACCTACAACTAGGTCGAGAGTGGTAACAGAATGCCATTCTGCTCTACAAAATTTAGCACACAGGTATAAAGTCACGGTTCAGTGGACAAAGAGCCACGGCAGATGTGAGGGCAATAACAAAGCAGATACACTTGCCAAGGAAGGCACGAAAAAGGAAATCAATGTAAACGTTGCAGAACTGTGTAAACCAACTGCTATGGAAACACGGAATCTGGTAAGTCTATACACAGAACGAGAACAACAAAATCAATGGAATAAAATGACGGGGTGCAAACATGCAAAAGAGTTTTACCCGTCGTTAGATAAGAAAATGACTAATAAACTATTAAAGTTAACTAGGTCGGACCTTCGTCTAATGATAGGTATTATCACAGGACACTGTGAGCTAAACTATCATTTGCACAAAGTTGGAGCTACAGATAGTCCTCTATGCCGAGGGTGTCTGCAGGAAAACGAGACCGTGGAGCATGTGCTACTGCACTGCAAGGCCACAGAGGACATAAGAGTTAGGTCGGGACTCCTTCAAGAATCTCAACACCAAGTCTCCAATAGCATAACATCTGACGAAACAGGAGTGGAACAGTTGTGCCAGCGACCCAAGGCCGTGCTCCGTTACTTTAAGGAGCTGGGCTGGTTTGGGTAGGCTGGCAGCGGGGTAAATGCACAAAACACCCTTAGCGGGACGTCAGTGCAGGTCTTATCGCCCCAGATAGAATTAGAATTAGAATTAGATGCAGTGCTCTTTTTATGAAGAAATTTTATACAAACTTAGAAAGCAAGGATGAAAAAAAAATGCTGTAAGCGTAACAACCTCGTCTTGCCTTGCGCTCAACTATATTAAACGTGAGTATTCCCATTTTATTCAAAACAAAATATGTCACAACCACATTAGTTTTCATAGTAAAAAGAATGGTAATGTTTTTGGGATGTATGTAAGTATGTTTGCATGTTCCTATAGTACCTCTGTTAGCCTAAGCGGTTTGACCGATTTTGACGAGTGCGGTGTCATTTGAAGTCGGGTATTTTGTTTTTCTATTAATAATATTTCTTGTTCATAATATGATTTTGAGGCTTTGGTTACGTAATAAGTATTATCTGACTTGCACAATCAACATTTTAAATTTAAATTATATAAAATCACTACAAAAATGTTTTGCAACATTTTCTTTAAAACAACAATTATTTTTTTGTCTATCAAGCAAATTTGATTTAAGCATATCACATACTATAGTAGGCAATAGACAAAATATCTTGTTGTTTGATTGAATAAATACTTAAATATAAAATTTCATGAATCAACTTGAGAATAAGAAAGAATAGAATAGAATAAGACATTTTAAATGTTCTGACTAAGAATGTTGCAAAAAATGCCTTTGAGAAATTCCATCTCTAAAAAAGTAAAATGGACCCCCAAACCCAATGAAACTTAGCTTGTGTAATAATCATCAAAAAAAAAAGAAAGGCATGTCTCGGGATTTTCCACAATTAACCCCTAAAGAGGTGAAAGGGGGTTTCATTTACCATAGCCAAGGCGAGCGACGCCATGCTGGCAAGTTATGTTAATAACTTACAAATATTTTTTTTTATTTAATTGTGAATGTCGCCCTGGGTGATATTTTATATTAATATGAAGAGGAAAATAATCTGATATTATCAGTAATAGTTAGGCTTTACATATGAGATCCTATCTTAATTCATTTTTAAGCACTATCAGTACCATGGTAACACAAGCCTCGAACAATTCAAACACATAGGTACATAAATGTTTTAGGTAACTTTAAAATGGTATGTTACGAAGTATGATGTTTATATTCTTGCTCTCACCAGTCGTTATTATTAAGCATGCTGCATTATGGTTATACTTTTGTTGAGAGTTTATCAAAACTACTGAAAGTATGCAACTAACTCTCATGTAGATAATTTACTTGTTTAAGGATTAAATTACTGTTTATGGGAAGGTAATATTTCAATTTTTAATATATTTAATTTAAGGTAATATTTCTATTTCAACTAGACAGTGCTTCAGAGGATTTGAATTTTGTGGTTGTATTGAAGATCATTGAATGAAAGCTCTCAGTTGTGGTAGAGTGATCACATGTGATCTCCATTCGGTAAACATCAGTGTTGTGTACACAAAACTGATCCAATGCGCGCTTTCGTCACGGGCACATTATTGGCACATGGCCCACAAATCCACAGAACGGCTCTTCATTACAAGAATGTCATTATGCTGCACCAAATAATCGGGATTATTATAAATAGAGAAGTAGAAACCTTGGCGGCGGTAGCGACGCTGACAGCGCGCGGGTAACTCGTCAACACAACCAGGCGACTCCGACCACTCATCAAACCAGATTTTTTACCAAAACTAGCTACATAGTCCAAGTTTTTCAAAAATTCCTAATCCTAACTCCATACATAAACAATGAGATAGGTCGGGTGTAGACAGCGACCACACGAAACGCACGTTTGCTATGGCCGTTTTATTGCCTTCTCAGCTACGTACTAACCAGACGATACCGCCGGAGAAAGCCCCTAACATTATTTTATATCATTCGTGTGATCTAATTAAGGTTTAACGATGGGTATGCAGCAAGAAACAAAAAAATCGGGATCGCTGACATTTTTGTTTATGGTACATCGACGAGATCCAGAATCCACAAATAGCAATTAAACATACACGATTACCGCCTCCCGACGGATTCACTATCACTTGATAACACAAAACACTGCGTTTCTTCACATTTATGTAAGTTTCATCGTCAAAATAAACCTGGTTTTATTTAAAAATTCTTTCTATCAGCATTTAACACAAATCACCACGCACACAACACAACATACATATATAGTGTTGCCAGAAAGGATTCCCAATAAAGTACGACCGAATGAGGCGTTTTCCAAAAAAAAGAAATCCTGGTAATCAAAGTACCCAATAGATGGCGTTAGATGTACCTTGAGGTTTTTCTGTCACTGTCAAGACATGAAAGACCAAAAAATGTACGTGTGCCTTTTTTTTTTCTCGTGTTTTTTGGCTCCAAGTGACAATTTAGACATAGATCGATTTAGTTTTTTTAGACAATTTCAAGTAACGTAACTATGTATTTGACTTCATTTGAAATATCACAATAGTTGACACTTGCTAAATACACAACGTGTGGAGCCAAAATTTACGATTTAAAAATTAAATATAAAATATTTCGAAAGAAATGACAATGACAGGAAAAACGATAGGTCTATTACGCCATCTAGTAAGTATTTTAGAACTATTTTTTTTTTGGAAAACGCCTCATTGTAAAAACACTTTAAACGTTTAATTTTTTTTCATTCTGCAACTGTGGTACGTTTCTTTTGTGTGTGAAAGGACGTGTGAAAGGGACAGCCAGATTTGAATTTCACGGGAACAAAAGAAACAAACTATTAAGGCTTCTCCCTTCCGCTCCCCTTAAAAATTATATATAGCCACCTCTTTCAAACGATGTCAGGTCAGGCCATGTAGCGAGGACTTAAATTGCATCCTACTTGGTATTTTCCATGGACGTAACATCACACTGCACAGAGCCATGAGACGTTGCCACTCCGACGTTCATTATGTCATCTCATTGTCATTTTTCTCTTTTTATTACACGGATCGTCGAATAGAGTAAGCAAGAGAGCTATTATAAGACTGGCAACCTCACACTCTGTGTCCATTTTTGACCGACTAGTAGGTCATAACATTGCGACCCGTCTTACTCAAAGGTGAAATTAGATTAAAATATCGCTGTGAAGTCTTAATATTATCATACATAGTGACATTATGGCGTGTTGTGCTGTGTTTTGTTCATCGAGAACAACGAAAGGAGGAGTAAAAGACCCAGAATTATCATTTCCCACTATGTAAGTTTTTTGTAGCGTTTATTACCTAAAATAACCAGTATCAAAGCTAAATATTCATTTCACGTAAAGAATATACATGTTTGAAGTCATACAACTATCAAGCAGTGTTATGTAGCAATGAATTAAAGCTTTAATTTAAGATAAATAAATGCATTGTTTTGTGTTCCTGCTAGTGAAGTACCACTGCAACTACTAAATTAATTGAAACATGAACCGTTAATTCCTGTCCGCGTTTAATCGGCTTGATACGTATTCTATCGATAATTAATTATAATATTTATGAAGCTTTCGCGGCTTGAAATGTATGATATTATATATTATATTGTGTCATGGTTAACCAATTAATTAAAATAAAATATTTTGTTATAGGTTCCCAAAATGTCCGGAAATCAGAATTCAGTTGATAAAGGCTGTGAAGTGCAAAAACTGGGAGTCTCATAAATACTCTCGACTTTGTTGAAAACATTTTGAAAAATCTAGTTTTATGACTGGGCTGTCAATGAGGCGTTTTCCAAAAAAAAAAACCTGGTTTTAAAAGTACCCAATAGATGGCGTTAGATGTACCTTGAGTTTTTTCTGTCACTATCAAGACGTGAAAGACAAAAAAATGTACGTGTGCCTTTTTTTTTCTCGTGTTTTTTGTCTCGACATGTGTATTTAGACAATTTCAAGTAACGTAACTATGTATTTGACTTCATTTGAAATATTACAATAGTTGACACTGGCTAAATACACAATGTGTGGAGCCAAAATGTACGATTTAAAAAATAAACATAAAATATTTCGACAGAAATGACAATGACATGTAAAACGATAGGTCTGTTACGCCATCTAGTAAGTATCTTAGAACTACTTTTTTTTTTTAAAAACGCCTCATTAAAAAAGTAAGATAAAAGAATAAAAGAAACTAGGAGACGGTGTAGATACTAATTAACTTTCTTAGTTACTATATATAATATATATATTCGTACTATTTACATGGCAATTACGAGTTTCGATGTTCAATAAAGTACATATTTTTGCAAACATTGTCTTCTTAATTTACTAATTCTTAGTTTTGTACATTTGTCTACATTTTTATCGATATATTCTGCACTAGTTTTCACTTCCCTACTCACTCACACTCAAGCAGTTCTAGACACACACTACAACATAAAGTGACCATGCTGCCAAAGCAATCAGCTATCCATTTTGATATTACATCCATGGTATTATCATATCAAATAAATAAAATAAATGTCATTAAAACACCTAATTTAACGTAAAATATACGTTTTTGATGTAGTTAATATTTGTCAAGCCAAAATTGTAACTAAAAAAAAACCATTGTCTATTTTGTCTATGGTTATTTCACGTACGTACGGAAGTGAGTGAGGGAGGAGGGACGATTTCGCTTCATTCGCTTCGTGTCGCCTAAATTTCGATTTTACGAGGATTTGTGATAGGATATTTTGTGTGTACAAGTGACGATAGTTGTGTGTTTAATTTTTATGTAAAAGAATACCGTAACACTATTTCATACGTTGTTTATCGTGAAAGAATCCGACCGCTCCCTAGACGTCGAATACGTCAGTTCGTCGTCGCGTATTTTGTGCCTATTTGTACTATTTACTCGCTTTTCTGGGGCCTGCAATAGTAAAAGCTTTTGGAAAGTGTATTTACACGGGAATCATATGGTGTAAAAACTCTCTCACGTTCCATTTAGTAAGTGATTGTGGTGTCAGTGCTTTCTCAGTTTGTGGCCATTTTCAGTAAGTATTCTCATTTTGCTTTTACATGTTGATGGATTTGTGTTTTTCATGATGATAAGCATCAACAAAGCCGCTTGTGAGATGTGATAACGGCGACGAGTTAGAATTTAGGCGCTCCGATACTTAACGTGTAAGAGCATTCTCTGAGGTCTCACCTATGACATACTGTCCTAAAAACATTCTGAGCCGTTTTTATATCAACAGAGGAATTTTCACACTTTATTTGACATGCTTACAACTGCTTAGGTTCTAAATCTGCCAGTCAGGTCAAGTTTCTCTCATAAATTTCTAAATTCCAATTGAAAACTTACATTGCAACATTTTATCAAAAGTACTAAAAAAAAACAAATCATTCCCATCCCGATAGATTTCTTAAATGTTGTATGTAAATAAGTCTGTTATGCATCAGTCTTTAAACTTCCCACTGCTGGGATATAGGCCTACCCTCGAAGTCTAATTAGGCCATATCAACAACGCTGGCCCAGTGCAGGTTGTGGATTCACATAATCGAATTTCTGCTCTGGACAAAATATGCAGGTTTCCTCACGATGTTTCCTTCACCGAAAAGCCAGTGCTATCTCCATAAGTCAGTTCCAAAGAACTCATTGATATGGGTCCACCCGGGTTCAAACACAGTCGCCAGTTTGTTGGTATCCTGTGTTTTACAAGCTACAAATACTTTCATATACAATAGGTATGTATGTAGGTATGATAAACAGGCCTATAGAGGCCTATAGACGAGAAATATACGGTACGGTACATAGATACAATTTAAAAGAAAAATTATTTTCAATATCTTTTCTTATATAAATGTCATAGGTCACAAGACTCCAAGTAATCTGTTATCTTTACGTTTGTATTGAATGTATGTACTGTCTTTAATTATCATTAAAAATATCAAGCATGAGCTTCATACCATAGGTACCAACCATTAGCTTGTTGTTTTAACCGACTTCCAAAAAAGAGGTTCTCAGTTCAATTGTTTTTATTGTTTATCTTTGTTACCTCAGAACTCCGTCTATTATAAACCGGTTTGGAAAATTCTTGTTTATTTGAAAGGATCCATCAAAATCCAGTTCTGATAATGGGATCCATGAGGAATTGAAGGAACTCCTCAAATATTATAGGCATAGGTATTTTCATCAACAAATTAAGCATTTGCATTCAGAAACTATCAATATTTAGGTGAAGTGGAACTGATGAAGAAGACCACACATGTCTATCGCAACTCCACAAAACTGCACGGGTGGCGCCAAGAACATCTAGTAGTTTTTTCAGAGTATTTTGTTGAGTCGTTTTTTTAGTACGGTGCCGCACATAGTTTGGAACTGTTGAAGGTCAAAATTTTGGGTGGCACTGAACTGTAATGGGCAAGCAGGACGCTTAACATCACGTAATCATCTACTTGCTCGTCCTATCAGTCAGTACCATAAAAAAAAACTGCATGTTTTTCAAAGAAACAAAAAATAATCTTTCAAACTATATGGGGCTGTTTTTAACTAACTTAAACCCTCTCGCAGGAGCAATGGGTAGCTACCTAACATAATACTTTTACTTAGAGACTTGAGAAGCATATACATGAGTTCAGAAAAAAAATATTGGTATGTGTGGAATTTTATTTTCTTTGTACAAACAACTGCTAGCTTTGTTCACCTTCTCATTTGAAACTGCATGTTATTGTCACTTAGAGACCAAATTTTTTATTCTAATATGAGTTCAAAATTATCTCTATTCATAATATTGTTGCATATAATCCTATTATGAATTTATATGCAACTTATAAGAAGACGCTCGACGTGTTTCGCAACGCGTCCCGGGTTCGTATTAAATATGGAAAACTGTGCTTAAAAAACGCAAGCTGTAAGTAAATAATATGTAAATTTATAAACATTGTATGATTAAGTCAAGGTCAAACACAGCCCTACTTTTATAAACTCGTGGTTAAACTCGAAAAACTACGCTACCTAATTTACAACTCATGACTCATTCAATAGAGTTTTCATTCAATTGTTGAATGGAGGAAGGTCACTGGATGACTACTCATTTACCCATTTTGCACTCCAAATAAGCATGAATACTAATAGATTGAGCTATAACTTTTCATGTTAGAAGGTAGGTAAATGATGTAGATTAAATTGATGATTCAAGCTGTAAAGTACTTACAATTTCTCTGATAGAATGTTTTCACAAACATTTTAATGAGGGGTTAGGTAGGTTACCTACTCACATATATACTAACTTGTTAGGAGCATGTCGGGCCATGCTCAGTAGGGTTCCGTAGTCGCGTAGGACGCTGAAGTATTTATCCATGTTTACCGCATATATCTCGAAAAGTAACTATCACATTTTGTTTTAATAAAACGGGAATAAAAATAAATAAAGAAATAATTTATTATACAGCTAAATTATAATCTAAACTTAAATATACAAACTAAAACTAGAAACAAAATTATTTTTACTGCTTTTAAAGCATTAAAAGCATTATCCACGTGTAAAAAAAACGTGTCACTTTTTGACTTTGTCAATTATTAGAAAAAAAAAAATTCGTAAAATTCAATAAGTATTGCAATTTTATTCATGGTCCCCCGAGCCGATTATAGATACTAGCAAAATCAGGATCATCACAGAAGTAGGCTGAGCGGTATTTGTCAGTCAGTCGTTAGTATTTTAGTAGATTGTTGGGTACAGCCCTTTCTCAAGCACGATGACTTTTAGGTTCAGCCGCCGCCGCTGCGCGACCGTGAACCTAATCGCGCAGACGCCGTCTGAATCTAACAATCATCGCGCTAAAGATTCCACGCCACGGCTCGTGCCTATCGGGATTACAATACATTATCAGCCAGAAGACGTCCACTGCTGAACATAGGCCTCCCCCTTAGACCGCCACACCGACCGACAATGTGCCACTTGCATCCACCGGTTGCCCGCGACTTTCACAATGTCGTCGGTCCACCTAGTGGGAAGCTTGCCTACGCTCCGTCTTCCGGTTCGTGGTCGCCACTCAAGAACCTTTCTTCCACATCGGCTATCGGTTCTTCGAGTGATGTGGCCTGCCCATTGCCACTTCAGCTTGCAAACTCTGAGAGCTATATCGGTGACTGGTTCTTCGTCGAATAATCCCCATCGATAGATATCCCAATCGGAATATCTAGCCATAAATATCGACACAAATTAGTTAACTGGCACATATTTCAGATCATACAGCGCTTCAATCCCGGACTGCGAACGCGCGCCGAGTTTTAATTTGCCCACATTTATGTAAGTGTTCTCGTAATAAAAGAAAGCAAATAATTGTCCATTGTTAATCTTCAGGAGCAACGTGGCGGTTGTTCGGTGCATTCACACCGCCTGCTTTAGTGGGGCTAATTGCCGAGGCAATTAACTCAAGACCGCCGCGGCGGTTCTAAATATTTATGAGATTATGGGGACCCTAAGCTTGAGTGCTCTTCACGTATTACGGCGATGTTTTGGATATGAGATATCTTTACTAATACATAAATAATGTATTTAGTTATTGGTATGTTTGGTTAAGATCTATTTTAGACACCTGCTTTGTTAATATTTGCAGGATAATGTAGAGTCAATAATGTATGGACGTAAATGAGACGTACTCTCATTGAGTAAAGTCCTAAGATGAAGAGCATAGCGCTGTGACGCGAATTCTCTACTACTCTTCATGCCGTGATAAATGAGACAAACGTATTCATAATCGTAGCCGTGTCCTGTTCTTGCACAACAAAAACATTTTGTCGCGTTGCGGTGTCTTGCTGGGGCGCTAGTCTCGACTTTTCGCTGTGCACTTTGCGACCGAATTCGGTCGCTATGACGCAAAATTCAACGCTTTTTTTGCGTTTTTTCGTTAACAATTCGTGTTCGTTGTTGAATTTTTGCGTCATAGCGACCGAATTCGGTCGCAAAGTGCTGTAGCGAAAAGTCGAGACTAGCGCCCCCTGGTCTTCATCCCGTATCTATCGTAAGAGCCGAAGAAATGGGAACCTATGGGCTTTAGACTTAGGGATATGGCCTTCCATTCAAGCGAACCCAGGGAAGAATGGTAAGCGACCACCTTCGCCTATGGATACCCGTTGCACCAGGGGTATCACCTCAGAAAAGGCATCATAGACTGACCTTAGTAACAGCACATGTCGTAATTACTCGGAAATACCACAGGTGGAAGCTTGAATTACAAATTGCGGGCCCGCGTTCATGTTGCACCACTGCCGACGCGTATTCTCAAGCGTTTCTCTACGCCTGGCATGAGTTTTTTTTGTCTATTCTGCAAGCTAAGTGATCGCGCAAGTGAGATGAGACGCGGGGTGAACTTACATTATCATATTTACAAATTATATCCCTTCTTTTTTCCTCTTATTTTTTGGCTTCACACGTTATGTATTTAGCCAGTGTCAAGTATTGTAATATTTCAAGTGAAGTCAAATATTTCACCATTAAAATAAATCCCAGTCATACTCTAAGTCAAGCAAAGTAAGTCACGGTAAAGCGATGGAGACTTTACTAGAGGTTTCAATGGAGTCACGTTTCACAACATTATACTATTCTCCAACATTTGTGCATGTTCATGAACACTTAATGGATAAAAATCCACCATTTTTACTCATTAACATTCGGAATAACACGAGTTTTGGAAAATAATACACGGTCCTACCAAAAACTCTACATAACATCATAACATCGAGTGGTCACAAATGGCAGCAGTTCATTCCCCTTACAACATTTACTTACTTACTTACTTACCCCTTTGTCATTTCTCTAGTAATAAGTAAGAAAAAATGCAATAACACTTACTTCGGGAATGAAACGACTGTTAACTTTGACAACAGATTCATTCTAATGCTGCCTTTGTCTGGCACTAAGCAAATGACAAATACAGCAATAGATTTATTATGTTGTCAAAGTTAACAAACGTTTCAGAATTCCTAGATTAGCGTCTTGCCCCAATTATGCGTTCACTTGCAGAATAGACCTGCGGGCTTATCCTCTAACTTTGAAACGTTCGTGATTCTGATTGCGAGAGCATGCCATCTCGCTCGTACCAACTTAGTCGCACTATGCGCAGTCCCGCTCGCGCAACTCTCGCTATCGCTTTCAGAGTTACGGGATAAGCCCATGGCTGCTTGTAGGAGGCTATATCCCCGTGAAAGGCTCAGAAATAGAGCTCATCATCACATTCATATTCATTACACGTCGTTTCGCAATATACGATACGTCCTTCCGTGCCCTTAGTGTCGAAGCACTGATCAAATTTTGCAAACTAAACGAGCTTTGATCGTGTTTGTGCAGACTGTTGTGATCGTAAGCTCGATGTCAATGACCGACCTTCTCTGTCTAGGTCACTAGTCATCTTCTCATACTTTACACTTCACATATGCGAAAGTAAATGTAAGGTGGAACATCATTTAGGCGGCGCGGCGAAATATTCTTTCTATGGATTTGTATGACGCTATCCGTACTGTAGAGTCGCGGCGCGGCTGATTTGCCTCTGGGAGAATATTTTGCAGCGTCGCGGCGCGGCACCTAAATGATACCGCCGTCTTGTCGATACAAAAAGCGTAGTCTGATACCTACCCCTAACTTCTATCCGATCCGATTTTTA
Source organism: Apocheima hispidaria (assembly GCA_947579745.1). Lineage (NCBI taxonomy): Eukaryota > Metazoa > Arthropoda > Insecta > Lepidoptera > Geometridae > Apocheima > Apocheima hispidaria. The sequence continues at coordinate 4,848,960 of OX388168.1, read as the reverse complement.
ATACGCTATCTACACCGTGGAAACCTATGCACTCGTGTTTTTTTTTTAATTTCGCAATATCTTTGCTATCTTGCACTTAGTGACAATGCGTCGAAACTACGACGAAGAAAAGTAGTTCTTTGTTATTACAATACCATAAACATTTTTGGAAAAAAACAAACCATAGCGGCATAGATTATGGTTTATTTATTTTTTTAAGTATACATTGCCACATAATGCGGAATGGTAACATTTTCAGAACGTACTAAATTACACATTATACCCTGTTATAGGGTGTTGCAAACAGTATTGTTGCCTACATACTAAAAAAGGAAAACTACCTATTAATAAATATAGAAATACAGAAAATACAGAAAACTTATACGACTTATAACTAAAATTTATAAATTATTGTCCTCCAAAAAATTCTTCTATATTATAATAGCATTTTTTTATTAATAAATGTTTTAGCTTCTTTTGGAATTTTCTTGGGTTTATCCAAGCCATTGACACAAAAACCAAAAGATTTTGCTAAGATGTAGGGGGTGTTAACAGACTACCTACGAAACGTTAATTTCATCAAAAAGTTACGAAAATTTACTGGCTCTCTCTATTGCACGCACGAGAAACAGCGACAGCTATACAATTTCAAATATCGAATGCGCTAAAACCTTGCGGAAAGACTAGCCTGCGTGAGCAAAGCTACTGCAGGAAATTTAAGGCATATGATATAACTAGTACTTCGCGCCGAACTGAGACCTCGCGACCACATTATCTTCACAAACCCTAGACCGATTCAGCTCATACTCGAACTTAAAAATTGTATTGAAACGAACTACTTGCCTACAAAATTTCATGAAGATCGGATCAACGGTTCGCAAGTTATCATCGGGCAAATATACACACAAACATACATACAAATGCCGATTTGTCCCAGTAAACTCTGAGACCTTCGCTTCGCTCGGTCAAAAGTAAAAAAAGATTTTGTTTTCAACTTATTACCTTAGATGCGAGGTGTACCGATACCACTTTCATCCATCAGCTAACAGTTGCTTCTTTTTGTTTTAGGAACCACACGTCTGTTATCATAATGGCATTAATTTTTAATCCATTACCGCGCCATTAGGCTGTGCTCGTCGGCTGAGATGATAATACCACTGCAGTCATGGAAGGAGTGAAAAAAATACATTCTGGTACACTGTATCGGTGAGTAAATACCTTTTAAGCGTAGCGTCTACAGTTGTCTCGCTCGTGTATTTTTTTGATTGGAGTAATTGGAGATAATATTCACTAAGTAACTGTGAATTTTCAAAAACGTTTTATTCTAAAAGCGTTTTTTTGTAGTGGTCTCTCTTGCAGAGTCCGCCTGGAGAAGTACCACATCTTTGCCAGTTATTCAACCGCCAAGCAGTAGTGTGCAAGCATTACTGTGTTCCGGATTGAAGGGCAATGTTTCCAGCGTAATTACTGGGCATACAGAGATTTTACATCTAACATCTCAGGGTGACGAGCGCAGTGCTTTGCCGCGCATAGTTTTGAAGTGTTAAAGTTCAAAATTCTGGGTGGCACTGAACTGTTATGGGCAAGCGTGACGCTTAACATCAGGTGAGCGACTTGCTCGTCTCGTCACCGAGTATCATAAAAAAAAAAAACTGCTTATGAACATATTACAAATGTTTCAATAAACTTTTGTTTTTGTATAATACTCGCTGTTACCCGCGACTTCAATCGCGTGGACCTAAAACAGGCAGCCTATGTCCGTCTCCGTGGAAAAAAATCAAATAGATCCGGTCCGCCGTCAAAACGCGACAAACACCCAGACAGAGAGACTTATTACATACTTATTTCATAATTGTTATACTTTTCTTTTCGAAAATATTCAATTTTATTAAAAACATTTTTTAATGTAAACGACAAACAGTTGATCCTTTTTCCTATTCACCTGTGTTCCTATTGTACTGGACGCGACGGTGCAGCAGAAAAACACTTGCACTTGTACATCGAAACGTTGCACAGGAGTTTTGGCGGGAAAGTGAAGTATTCATGTCGCGTCATTTTATTATTTTCCAAAACTTGTGTTATTTCGAATGTCAATGTGTAAAAACGGTGAATTTTTACCCGTTAAGTGTTCGTGTACATGCACGAGTGTTGGTGAATGGTATAATGTCGTGAATCGTGAATTTTCGTGTTGTTTCCAAAACTCCATAGAAGGCTCTAGTAAAGTTTTCACCACTTTACTGGGGCATGACTTGGACTTGACCGTGACTTGCTTTGCTTGACTTTGACCGTGACTATGACTTGTTTTATAATATCTAACAAAAATTGAGAATATATATGTATACTTGACACTGGCAAATGCATAAGACGTGCGACGCCAAAATCCTCTTAGAGGAAAGAAAAAAAAAAAATGTTGCACAGACGCGACGGTAGATTTTTAATTAGAGCAGGTACCTAGTTAGATAATTTAACAATATCGATAGAGTTGAAGTTTCTTCTAATACTTTTTTCTGTGGTCTCGCATAAAGTTGCGGCAAAGATTCGAGCAAATACGTAGAAATACAAGTAACTTTTTGCCCGTCGAGTAAAAGCGACAAGATTTATCTTTCGCCTCTTCTATAAAGGTCACTGAACTCGAGACATTTCATAAATATTATAGACAGAGCCAATCTAGAAATAGAATTTTTGCTGGACCGTGAAGAAGTCTTGTCGCGTTATTGTATTATTATCCGAAACTTGTGTAATATCGGGTGTTAAAGGCCTCGCTACATGGCCTGAACTGACACGGTGTGAAAGGGACAGCTAGACTTGAATTTCACGGGAGCAAAAGAAACAAACTATTAAGATTATAGCGTCTCCCTTTCGCTCCCCCAGAAACATATATAGCCATCTCTTTCACACGATGTCAGGTCGTGCCATGTGTAGACACCCTAAGAGCCGGCTCGTCTGATTCCGCTATCTCGTTTGAACCATGTTTCTTCACATAAAAAGAGCAGGGACAAAGAGAATGAACAGATAAAAAAATTATTGTCACGGATTATCTTTAGAGTACCATTGCGAATATTTTAAACCAGTTTTCGGCTTACTCCAGAAATCCCCTTAGACAATCCCCTGCGAAGGGGATTTCTGGATTTTTTGTGCATTAATCCCCTTTGCATCCCATTTGAGATTGCGAAGGGGATTATTGGCCAAAAAAAATAGAAATCCCTTAAGTAGTCATTTATTTAATTTTGATGAAGGGGATTGTTGGATAATAAATCTAGAAATCCCCTTAACAATTTAATGATATTATTTCCTATTTTCGTTAAGGAAATTGAAAAAAAAAAACCGAAAAGTTGTCTTTTTCTTTGATTTGTGTGATGTTGTGATTTGATTCTTATCTGTTCTCTGTAATTTTATATTTAAAAAAATATTCTTAAGTGCGAACGAGATAGTTTGTTATGTATATGAACAGTATAATGTCGTGAAATGTGACTTTTCGTGTTGTCTCCAGTAATCCTTATAAGCCTCTAGTAAGGCCTCCACCACTTTAATGGGGCATGACATGAAGTTGATCGTTACTATTCTTGACTAAGACTATGACTGAGACTTGTATTTACTGTGAATTATATTTGACTTCACTTGAAACATTACAAAACTTGACACGTGCTAAATACACAAAGTGTTGAGCCAACCATAAGAGGAAAAAAAAGTAGAATTTTGAGATTTCCCTTTATTCTCGGTTGTCGCATTCGCACCACGTAGTACTGACACAATATCATATGAGATACAATATCGTAGTATATCCACAGACACATCTATTATTATTAGTATTTCAATAGATTCCGGGCGCATTCAAGGCATGTCGCAAGATCCTACTCCACACTATCTAGCTTTCGGGCGATGGACCGCTTGCAAAAAAAAAACATTGTTCAGTACGAACAAGGAAACACAGATTTCGCTTGGAATCTGCTTATATTTTTCATAAATTCTTTAACATGTATTAATTTGGTGTGTAGTTTGATTGAATGAAGTGAAGTAAGTGAGTGATTGAGTGAATTAATGGATGAATGATTGCTGCGCGAATGGCGCGAGTTTGAAATGTGGATTTAGTTGACATAGTATATTAGAAGGCTGTATATTAGATTTAGTCTTTTAAATAGCTCGCGAAGACGGCGCGAACAATCATCGTTAGTGAATAATATTGATCACTTTCATCATCATCATCATCTGCCAGACGACATCCACTGCTAAACACAGGCGCCCTTAGAGCGCCACACCGACCGACAATGTGCCACTTGCGTCCACCGGTTGCCGGACGCCCGTGACTTTTATAATGTCGTCAGTCCACCTAGTAGGAGGCCTGCCTACGCTGCGTCTTCCGGTTCGTGGTCACCACTCATCGGTTCTTCGAGAGACGTGTTCTGATTATTGCCAGTTCACCTTGCAAACTCTCAAAGCTATATCGACTTTGGTTCTTCGACGAAATATCCTCGTTCCGGATTTTATCGTGCAAAGAAACTCCGAGCATAGCTCTCTCCATTCCTCGCTGTCTTTGCACTGTTAGGGGAAACGAGATGCTTACCATCAGGTGAGCGACTTGCTCGTATAGTCACTCAGTTCTATAAAAAAAGGCTATCCAAAAATTTTAAAGTTGATATCTCTATGTAAGTATATTTTCATACATAGATGCTACATGTAGGTAGATACTTATTATTTAGCTTAGCTATTAAATACCAATTCGTTATCTTAAAATGATTTCTAACATCTTAAAATTAAGGTAACTCTAGATATCTTAATTTTAAGCGTTCATAATGGCTGAAATCTCAAATCTAATTAAAATTTCGCCGCTCACCTTTCGTTTCATTATTTGGTAATCGTAAGACACTTTTAGAATTTTAATTGTTCAACTCGTTTCAAACAACGGCTACAATGCCTTGTGCTTAGTAGAAATTAAGGTTTTTACAAGACCATTGTCGCAACGAAAGTTAAGTCGTCAAGTTATTCCGAAACGTAATTGAACAATGGCCAAGTAAAAGTCCTCGGAGATTCTGATCTCAAAGATCTAATTAAAGATATATTACAACTCGTGTGCAGGCTTTACTGAGGCTGATTGATTTTTAGCGGAATCTTTTCTCGACTTGAAAGGCTTTTGATGTTTGTTTGGGGTCACATGTTCTTCGGTGTATGTGCCGTACGGCGTAGGTCTTAGTTTTATCATAGCAAAGTTATACGAGAAGAATGACAATATCATACAAAAAAGTGTACCTCCGAAAAAACAGCATAATACTAGATGGCGCTTACGTATTTAGTCAGCTAACCTTTAAACCGCTATAAAAAAATATATGAAAATATTGTTAACCGCAACTTCACATAAAAAAACTTCACTTGGACATAAAAAAAGTATCCTATGTCCGTCTTTGTGATATACAGTAATTCCTTATCAAAATATATCAAGATCCGTTCAGCCGCTTAGCCGTGATAACAACAAACATCCAGAAAGAGAGACAAAACTACTTCGTATATTTCGCTAGATGGCGTAGATTTTTTGTGCATTCTTTGATGTTTTTTATGGACTAACAGTTACAATGTATCGAGTTCTGATTCGCGAAGTTTTTTCCTCGAACGTATTCATTTTTATACCCCGAAGCTTTATTGGTCCTGATACGACTGCGGCGGTTATATTCCTCTGAATTATAATATTAGCTAGGTTATAGAAACATAGTATTGGTATTAGTAATTTCACTCAACGTTCTTCCGTCGCAGAGTTGAACAAGAAGAAACACACTTACACACAAACTTTCGCATTTATAATATTAGTGTGATTTCTTTTGATGTCCTGTCCGATTTATTTGTCTTCATGTTTTTGCCATTCGTACGCAAAGATATTTCGGGTTAGTCTATAATACAGAGTGCGGTGTTTAGTCTGGGCTTGTTAAAAGTTAGCACTAACTGAGGATGGTTTTAATTGGGTGTCGACTTTCCTAAGCAACTTTATCTGGCTTTTCACAGAATTTTCACACAATTTTGCTTCATCTAAAGCTTGGAAATTTCACGCGTCTCAGATATGACATAAGTATGTAAGTATGTACATATCGTATGTACATATCGTATGTATGTCGTAGTATGTACTACGACGTTGCACTGGGTTTTATAGGTACGACTGTCCTTTAGGTGAACTTTTATGGGGATTTAAGCATACAGATGCATCATGAAATCAACGTTTCCTTTTATTTTCCCAGCGGCTTTTGTCACTCAGAGATAGTGTAGCGATAGTGTGTGTGTAGTAATAGTGTTGCGTAAGTACATAAGTATACTAGGACGTTCCACTGGGTATTATAGGTACGATTGTCCTTTAGGTGAACTTTTATGGGGATTTAAGCATACAGATGTATCATGAAATCAACGTTTCCTTTTCTTTTCCCAGCGGCTTTTGTCACTCAGAGATAGTGTAGCCATAGTGTGTGTGTAGTAATAGTGTTGCGTAAGTACATAAGTATACTAGGACGTTCCACTGGGTTTTATAGGTACGACTGTCCTTTAGGTGAACTTTTATGGGGATTTAAGTGTACAGATGTATCATGAAATCGACGTTTCCTTTTCCTTTCCCAGCGGCTTTTGTCACTCAGAGATAGTGTAGCCATAGTGTGTGTGTGTAGTAATAGTGTTGCGTGAGTACATAAGTATATTAGGCCGTTGCACTGGGTTTTATAGGTACGATTGTCCTTTAGGTGAACTTTTATGGGGATTTAAGCATACAGATGTATCATGAAATCAACGTTTCCTTTCCTTTTCCAAGCGGCTTTTGTCACTCAGAGATATTGTAGCCATAGTGTGTGTGTAGTAATAGTGTTGCGTAAGTACATAAGTATACTAGGACGTTCCACTGGGTTTTATAGGTACGACTGTCCTTTAGGTGAACTTTTATGGGGATTTAAGCATACAGATGTATCATGAAATCAACGTTTCCTTTTCTTTTCCCAGCGGCTTTTGTCACTCAGAGATAGTGTAGCGATAGTGTGTGTGTAGTAATAGTGTTGCGTAAGTCCATCGGACAATCCTCACTGTAATAAATAAGTAACATAGTAACAGAAAATTTTGTCAATATTAAGAAACTTAAAAAGATTGCGTAGTACACAACCTTAATTATAAGATTAAACTAAGCAAGATTGTAGATTTTTTTTTGTAATACTCTTAGTAATAAACAGGTTAATTTTTTTTAATTTTTTTTAAGTACACTAGTATACTAGAATTATGTATGTACGAAAAAATCAAGTGTACGGACGTACAAGTCATTAGCACTGAATTGTTATGGGCAAGCGTGGCGTTTACCATCATCACGCGAGCGACTTGCTCGTCTCGTCAAACAAAAAACAAAACAAACAAAACAAACTCAGGCCCAAACAAAAATACAGATCCGCGATGACTTACAGATTTATATTCGCACGTACTTAGATCTCGGATATTTTAAAGACCTCGAGATTCTCAAGTCTCAAACAATTTTTGCTTCAACATTAAATATAGTCCCAGTCCTATAGATATAAGACAATCACAATAGTCTATTGTAGTTGTGTTCAAACACGTATTGTGCATACAAATGGGAAAAACAATAACTTGGTGAGCAGATAGGCTTGTCCCATTTACGAGATTTCAAAATACCAGAAATAGCTAGGAAGGCCCAAATATTCCTTTGAAATTCACTCTTGACCCAGTTCTATGCTTGTAGCAAAGGTAGTTCAGTGCTTGGAGTATACGGATTCCAAGTCGCAGGGCGTGGGTTTAAATCCCAACAATGGATTTGCGCCGCTTATTTAAACCATAACCACAGAATAGATAATAGTACAATCATAACCAAGTCGCTACTCGGCTGGCTGACTATCCTCAGGTTGAAAATCTTGCTAACACCTATCTATTCTGTGGTCTGGCAGCCTCACTTCCTAGCAATTTTCAGATTAATATCAGAGCTAGCTTCCATTCCATACGTTTCCATTAGTTTTAATTTTCAAATGTGACATATATTGCTAATCGTAGAAATCTATAATAACTGTGTCGCAATACAGCGTCCATAACATTTTGAGATGTGCGTATGTGAGAGCATTATAAGAATTCTGAGATCGAACACTCTCGGGAACGCCAAGAAGCATGACGTCCGATTGCTAGCGCGGGTCGTCTTTGATTGCGTACACAATGGTGCGTAGTATACTCGTACGCACCATGGCGTCGGTACCATTTGAAATGTTGATTCGCCCTTTCCTTAAGAACTATTATCAAAATAATCAATGGAGAATACGAAATTTTGACCATCAGCCGGTCTATTCTGCAAACAAAACGCGCAAATTTTATGAGGTGATAAACTAGCTTCATTAAGCTTGTAGGAAACACGATGAAGTATGTGTTTGTCTGGCACGGTGACCTTATAAACATGTGTCACGTGTACACACGACCATTGAACTGCTGTTCATTCCTTGTACAGAATAGCTTACCTGCTGCGCTTTGATCAGTTTGTGAATCGGGTGCATTCGGAGCAGTGGTTGATGTACCTCTGCCGTATTGTTGCACCCTAGCGGGTGAATGAACATAATATGGTATTTACAATTTGCAATTTTGTTACGAAAATGCGACGAAGAAAAGTACTTGTTAGAATATATATGTCATTACAACAGTTTTCTGAGATAAGAGGTATCATCACGTTCGAAGGATACGTATAATTATACAAATACGTGCAAGTACTCTTGGCATTTAGATCGCTGATCAATCGAGATCGATCGGATTTTCCCGTGAGGTCATTAAACTTTAGATCGAAACAGATAATACAAACTACTCGCTTGTACACGTACGTTTGACAGGCGGCTCAGCCAGGGTAATGTTGTTATCAGTCACAGATGAATAGAACTCTGTGTAATAAGTTGACTAGCCTTGAGGCTCAGTGGGAGGATTTTTGCCTTCTGAGCTGCAGGTTGTGGGTTCGATTCCCACTCAGTGCAAACATTTGTGTGATGAACATGGATGATTGTGCTTTGTCTGGGTGTTTCTATATATGCATTTAGAAAGAAAAAAAAAGTATTGATGTTATTATATGAGTACAAGCTTGCTTAGTTTGTGTCTAGATGGCGCTGTGTGTGAAAAACGTCCACCAATCAATCGAGAAATATCACATTTTGAATAGTACAAGATTGGGGGTTTTCAGGAAAATAAGCCAAAAATTACGTTTAGAATAAGAAAAGACTGGTTTTTTGACGGTAAATGTTAAATTTATCTATCAATTAAATACCGTACTTGCAATGCTCTGATATACTTAATCGTGCCTTTATAGATTCGATAAAATAGATCGATTCAAAACCAAAAACATTTGTGCGCAATATGGCAGCCAAAGACAGGCCTTATTTATAAGGAGAATTCTGTGATGGCAGCGTAGAAATAAACTTAAAAATGTCTCTCACGTAACAACTTTGTTCCTGAGTTTTGGCGGGAACGTGAAGAATTCATGTCGCGTCATTTTATTATTATCCAAAAATTGTGTTATTTCGAGTGTAAAAACGGTGAAGTTTTACCCGTTAAGTGTTCGTGAACATGCACTGTTGGTGAATGGTATAATGTCGTGAAACGTGAATTTTCGTGTTGTTTCCAAAACTCCATAGAAGGTTCTAGTAAAGTTTTCACCACTTTACTGGGGCATGACTTGGACTTGACCGTGACTTGCTTTGCTCGCCTTTGCCCGAGAATATATATGTATACTTGACACTGGCAAATGCATAAGACGTGCGACGCCAAAATCCTCTCAGGAGGAAAGAGAAAAAAAAAACTTTGTTCCTTGTAAAGAGTAAGAAATAATATGATCAATTGATCATTGCTATATTTTGTCTCGTTAAGAGCGTTCTCAGAATCTGACCTTGTTCATATTTATATAGTACATCCGCTATTCTACAGGAACGATTACATAGTTAAAAAGTAGCCTATGTGTTAATCCAGGGAATAAGCTAGCTCTTATACCAAATCATCCAAATCCGTTCAGCCGTTACAAAGCCGAAAGTTTTTGCGTAAGTATATAAGTGTGTTTGTTCCCGACACACTTATATACTTACACAAAAACTTTCGCATTTATAATATTAGTCTGATTTCTTATAATTGTAGCTACAATAAATAAAAACAAGTCCACTAATGGCTAAGTTACTTCTGTCGTCCTGCCTTTTGGTGGAGCTAGTAGAAAACTCCAAAAATAGATAATCTATTCTTTTGGCAGTTTCATCTCGTTATTCTTGTACAAGGTGTCTGAGAACAGGTAATTTTGATATTGATATTGACGAGGGATCTTCTGAAACGCTACACTTGCTCTCTTGAGAATCTGATACGCGTGTGTTGGTAGATAGTTTCGCGGATAAATCTTTGCTTAAGCTATCAGAGTTAACGATAGCAGAAGGTGCTATCGTTTGATAGCTTCTGGTGTAGCCATTAAAGACTGTATATCTTGCTCCAGTGTATATCTTTCACCGGCTATTCTAGAGGAAAGGTTAAATTATTCAGGATAAAAAGCAGCCTATGTGTTTTTCCAGGGAATAAGCTACCTCCATACTAAATTTCATCCAAATCCGTTCAGCCGTTACAGAGTTGAACTGGAACAAACACTTGTATACTTACATACAAACTTTTGCATTTTTAATATTAGTGTGTTTGTCGACGATCCATATTCTTGCTTTGGCTACCTCTTGGTTTGTCTTCTACAACCTTCCTCCATCAGAGATCACATCACGGCAATTCCGAGTGACAGAACGACAGAACTCCCAACCTCGAATAACTTATCCACCTGAAAATAGAGCAAATGTATCGACTCTAATTGTGACATGGCGTAAAACTTCTTGGGGTTTTTCAAGGTCTTGGCTGCACTAACCTCCAGACACAGTTCGCTCAGGGAGTTGAACCCTCGACCTTTTCGTCTAAAACAGCCTATTCACCCGCAAAGCTGGCTGAGGTCATCTAACAAGGCCACAACCCTAGTGACTTTGTCTGAAAGTTCATAAGATGCATTCGTTTTTACCCGACTGCCCAAGAAGGAGAGTAATATTTTTGGGTTGTTTGTATGTATGTTTGTGTGTTCCTATATTACCTCCTTTAGCCTAAACGGATTTACCGATTTTGATGCGTGAGGTGTCGTTTGATTCTTCTTTACGTCCGGAGTGAGATAGGCTGCATTTTGTAGTCGGGTAATTCGTTTTTCTTTCAATAATACATGTTTTTCGAGTTAATCCGTGTTTGACTATCGATCTGTTTAATAGTAAGCGACACCATTTGAGGAGAAGTAGAAAATGAAATAGAAGACTTTTCTTCAAGACACTAGAAGAAACGTACGCGATAAGCTTCGATTCATTTATTCTTGTACTGCTATCCTCAAGGAGAATCTACAAACTACGCCATAATATATCTAAATAGACAGGAGGTAGATAACGTTCATAAAAATTCACCGATCTTAGTTATTATATACCTAGAAGTTTAAGCGAGATTTAAATTACTTACCCCCGAATACTGAAACGTTTGTTAATTTTGACAACAGATTATGTCTATTGCTGCCTTTGTCATTTGCTTAATGCCAGACAAAGGCAGTATTAGAATTAATCTGTTGTCAAAGTTAACAAACGTTTCAGTATTCGCGGGTTATTAACCTGAGGCCAGATTGTAATTTTATTAAGTAACTAGTTTGTTACGCGCGACTTCGTTCGCGTGGACAATAAAACATTTTATATTGTGACATATAAAATGTTATCAAGATACGTTCAGCGGTTCAGCTGTGACAAAGCGACAAACATCCAGACAGAGAGTCAGTTACTTCCTATATTTCACTAGATGGCGTTGACCCATTTTTGTGCAATTTTTGACGTTTTGTATGGACTGACAGTTGTAATGTAGGGAGTTCTGAATCGCGCAAGCCAAGTTTTTTCCTCGAGACGACCGTATTCATTTTTATAGCTTGGTCCCACAGAATTCTCCTTATAAATAAGGTCCAGAAAGATAGTGTCCATACAAACACGATTTTGAAATGGCTTATAATTTTTGACAGTCTTTTTTGTCATGACATTTGAGGCTTTCCATTAAAAAGTGATTACCCTATTTGGTCGGGTAAATAAATTTTGATTGGAGTGATTTAGGTTGTATCACAGTGGTTCTTAAATAGGCTCATACTTTTTTTTTATCATCCACATTATTGTTAAGTTAAATAATGTTAAGTTTTTATTTTCAATTTATTACGATGGAAATGGAATCCTCTAAATTTGCAAATAAACGCATACGCAACTTTCGCTTATTAGCGGATTTATCTTTTTTGAAACTGCCTGACTATTCTGCAACCTCAAGTAACACGCATGTGACGGTGAAAACCTAAGAGAATGTGCATATTACTTGCAGACCCAAAAACTCACAACCACACTAGACAAATTTACATTCTTACATTCTTAGGAAGGTACAAAATTTTATTTCTAATAAAATTGCAATACAATTGTGTCATATCGTGACACGCTCATTGTAGGGTTTTAAGTTAAGTTGTTGGATAGGGATTGGTGAAACATTTCTATTTGTTGTTGATAATTATGCGCCGACACGTTTTTTAGGCAAAATTATGAAAATTATGTATTATAAGCAAATTAATATTGGTGGAAACCTTAATAGGTTCCCGCCAATATTCATCTCTACTTTGCCGAACTATTTTTATCAAAAGATCACATGATTGATTGATGATGACAAGATTGGGCTACATATATCTGAGTCTCTAGGAAACCTAAACAAAGTTGGGAAATTACAAAAATATCTGGCAATACTACAGTTCATTTTGTCTTAGGGATGTCAATTCTTGCAGAAAAAATCGTATACGAACCGATTCCAACCGATCTCGTATTAGATTCTTCAATCGGACAAAAAAAACGAACTTCGATTAAACCGTTGATTATTTTTGGATCAAGTATATAGTCAAATAAATTCCACGTGAATCCCTTATCGTTCAGACTCTTAAAAAAAAAACTAGAGGCGATGGAGCATTCTCAATATTTACGTGTTTGATCGTACCTTTCTAAGGGGATGCCTTTGTCCAGCAGTGGATGTCTTATTTGGCTGATAATGATGATGCAGCCAATTAATCGTGTTTTAATCCGATTGAAGTGATTGTCAATTGCTAATCGACGAATAAAATTATCAAAGGGCTGCGTCAATGACCGTCGCCGGTCTTCTTTACAGTACAAGAAACAATCCTCAATCATGATATATCAAAAAAAAATTTTTCATTTAATAATCGATTTTTGGACTAACCTAAATTCGATTGACATCCCTAAACGTTGTCATAGCGACTATTCTGTTTACTTATTCAATAATTTTATATCCTATTAAAGTATATTTCAGGACTTAAAGATGGATGTGGCAGTGGTGTTCTTTGATTCCTGTGAATCCTTGTAATTTTGGCATGATATTTTTGTATAGTTTACCATTTTTTGTCTCATTATTATGAGATTTTATCAGTATGAGATGAGAATGACAACTGTATGGAGCTCTTAATTTGATTTGACAGGTACGTCAATCTGGTGTACTTTATTTCAAGATAGTTTGATTTGCTGATTAGGTGTCTACCCCTTTATGTCTTTGCTTGGTCCTGATACGACTGCGGCTATAATGCACTGAATTATAATATTAGTTAGGATGCTCTTCAAGCGTATCATAAACAAATAAAAAAATACTATAGCATCCCTTAAAGCCCTCAAAGGTATAATCGGGAGAAAGCCGCTAAAGCTACAAGAAAAGCAATTTGCAGTCTTCAAAATTTGTCACCACCAAAATTGACAATTTTACCAATGCGGTTCCATTTTCCCCTTTTTCTACGGTTTCATAGGGAAAGGGAACGCGCGAAGCGTAAAACCTATTAATTTACCGTTCAACGGCTTATTGGCAAGCTTATTCAAACCGCAAAATATATTACTCCTTGGTATTGGTTTTGTTACATTGTTTTCTTACTTCGCATTGACCGCAATTCCTGCTTTTATTTTTCTGTTATTCATGCAAAGCTATGTTACATCGAATGATAGGTGCCGTTGCATACTAGTCATAGTGTAGTCATAACATCATTCCTGGGGCGCTAGTCTCGACTTTTCGCTGTGTACTTTGCGACCGAATTGGGTCGCTATGACGCAAAATTCAACGCTATGTTTGCGTTTTTTCATTAACAATTCGTGTTCGTTGTCGAATTTTTGCGTCATAGCGACCGAAGTCGGTCTCTATGACACAAAACTCAACGCTGTTTGCGTTTTTTCATTAACAATTCGTGTTCGTTGTCGAATTTTTGCGTCATAGCGACCGAATTCGGTCGCAAAGTGCTGTAGCGAAAAGTCAAGACTAGAGCCCCTGGCTGAATTAAAATTAACACATTCCTTCCCTAATTCAGCTATCTTCCTCGCACTTTTTCAACACTTTTCTAATTTAAGAAAAACAAACCGGAAATAAAAAATAAACACAAATTTTCTTTGAATAACAATGTCTATGTTCTGATGTTGTTTCCTTCTCCTTCACCAAAATAACAAATAATTATAACATTTTAGGGATGGGAAAGAGGTGGCGCTTTTTGTATGGACTACAGCCTCATTTAGCAGCGTCTGCAGGTAGATGAAGCTAATAATATACATATTATATATAAAAAAGAACAAGCCCTTCTATCTAAGAATCAACACACAGACCAAACTCACCAAACCTCTTATGATAAAGACGTAAAATTCGTATTTTGTGAAATTCCACCCGTAAAGGGGTAAAATGGACCCCCAAAGTTTTTATGCAAAAACAATCCTTTTTCATGCTAAGTTAAATAAACTCTGTTTGTGTACTTTAAGCATAAAATATAAAGAAAGGCAAGTATCAGGACTTTTCGAAAATCAACCCCTAAAGACCGGAACCGGAAGACGCAGCGCAGGTAGGCCTCCCACTAGATGGACCGACGACATTGTGAAAGTCGCGGGCAACCGATGAATGCAAGTGGCCCGTTGTCGGTAGGTGTGGCGCTCTAAGGGGGAGGCCTATGTTCAGCAGTGGACGTCTTATGGCTGATGATGATGATGAACCCCTAAAGTGGTGAAATGGGGTGTTTCATTTGGCCTGCTACTATTACATATTACCCCAAGTATCACCAATTCGCCCCTCAACTTTCCGAACGTACGCATCAGAAATTTCTTCGCCTTCATCATACCTAAGACAAGTATTAAATAAGCAAACTCCTTCCGGTTTCGAACTCTGCATTCTTATATTATTCAGCCGAAAGTTGTTGAAGCGAAAATCTTTTGTAAGCTAAAAATTACCCTCGCAGACACGTCGGCTAAGGAAGGATGGGTGAAATAAAAATACGTAACTTTCAGGAGTACGGTTGCGAGAATTGAGATTAAAAATAGCTCTGTTGATTCTGAGTGAAGTCCCAAAGCGGGTGTCTAAAAGTCTAAAACGCAACAACAACTACAATGCTTTTGTCATAAAAATACTTGGACAACGGCAGCGTCGAAATGATTACAGCTGATGATGTCTGTTGAAGCTTTTGATTCTGAAAGCCGAAGTTAATGGTCAACCTTAGTTTCGACGGATCTCCAAGATTTCGCAGATAACATTCATCTCGACTCGTCCAGTCCCTTCATTTTCCCTTACTTCAATGAAAAAATATTACTGTCCGCGTTCGCAGCCCCTATATCCCGGCTGTATTCCTCATACAGCCCCATTTAGCTTCCTTTGGGACTGTAAGGGGTCCCGTACACGTCTTTCCATCTTGTTTTACGAGCTGCCGGACATTTACCATCTCTATTACTGTTATTATAATGTCCAAAATCCGCAAATTGTGGCGATTCGATTGGGATTTTATTTTCTGGACGTTGACTTTCAATGCGCCTCGGCGTGTGCCGCATTTCGATGTCCCAGTGGTGGAAATCGTCGTTTTCAATTTACGCTGCTGTGAATTCCGTTAGGGACAATGGTGTTTAGAATAGAGCCGTTGGATTTCATTCGAAAAGTTTACTGAGTAAAGTTTTATGAATCATCAGTATCGGAATAGCTATATAAGTTTAAATGGGACTATTTTCGAGTAGATCGTACCTTATGGCCTACAAGGCGCATTTAATCGTAAAACTAACGTAATTGTAGTGGTGGGGCTCCGCTTAGGGAAGTACCAGTAGTGTGCAGGCATTGCTGCGTTCCGAATTGAAGGGCGATGTTTCCAGCGTAATTACTGAGCATACAGAGATTTAACATGTAACGTCTCAGGGTGACGAGCGCGGTGCATAGCCGCGCATAGTTTTGAGGTGTCGAGGTTCGGAATTCTGGGTGGCACTGGGCTGTTGTGGGCAAGCGTGACGCTAAACATCAGGTGAGCGACTTGCTCGTCTCGTCACCGAGTGACACAAAAAAAAGGACGTCAGAAATAGGTTCACTGATCTACTGAAGGCTTGTCCACAGACCAAAGGCATGTCAGAAGCAGCATTGTGCGAGAGCAATACTTGTCCAGCGCAGCAGGGCGTTAGTAACGCGTGTCTGCAACAGCGCAGCTTGTAGCGGGCCCGTGTTTAAGCTGTACCAAAGCTACAGCGCGTTTGTGGAAGCCTAGTTTTTAGGCTCTTTGTTGGTCATATAATAAGTAATAATTGTACCGAAGTCAATGAAGAAAATATAAATAATACAAATATATTATTTATACTTAATATAAATATAAGAAAAGATATAGCTTTAAAAACTAAAACACCTACTTTTCATGACTTTATGTCCTCTAGAGGGCGCCATATTCATTTTAATGTGACTTCACGTAGCCTATAGTCTGCGGACGATCCAACGATACATCATTTGTAAAATTATGATAAGTAGTTTAGAAGTCATGAGGGAACAGATGAACATACATACAAACCAGTCAAAATCATAAACCTCCTTTGTCGTAGTCAGGTAAAATAAATATCGTAGTTGAAGCCGCAAAGTACGAACAGTAGACCTCGTTCAAAGATTTTTTTATCGTCGGCGATTTTTGATTGGGATATTTCCCCCAAAAAGGGGGAGATGTTTGGTGCGGTGCGCTCTCAGTTCGACTTCGACAATTTTTTTATTTTTTTTTTGGTGACAATTCACGACCCTATATTTTGACAACCTCTTGGCTGATTTTGCTCATATTCAAAATTCTTGTTAGAATTGTGTACCTAATGTTTATGCCAAATATTATCAAAATCGACCGGTCTATGGGGCCGCAGCAAACTTCCCCCTTTTGGGAGAATTATCCAACAATCAAAACGTCAACGTCTAAAAAGTTCTACAAAATCGTAGAACTATATCAAGTTTCGTCAAGATTGGTTGAAAAATACGACCAGGGCCCTTACCATGAGGTGCTTATCGCGATTATTGTTAGGTTCAGCCGACGACGCTGCGCGATCACGAACCGTATCCCGCGTTGTCGCGCAGCGTCGTCGGCTGAAATTAACAATCATCGCAATAAGCACCTCGCGGTACGGGCCCTGTACGCGAGTACCAACATAAGCACAGACGAAAGCAAATTTTGCCAGTTAAAACTGAAACCTTTCGTTTCGCTTCGCTCACTCGGTTAAATATACTTTTTTAAACGCTCGCAATCTAATGAAACGCGCAAGAAACTGCCGCCAGTAGAAAATCAAATTGTTCCTGAAACAGATCCAATAAAATTCCCATGACCTCTGAAAGTTTCCACTCTTCCAGTCTAGGCAAGCAGACAAGAATTTTGCATAACATAGCTTTTCAGAGACATGAATTCTCTACTCTACGACCCAATTCTAATAATCCCGCCTAATGCTGTACTGCCTGTAGTACAATAAATGAGAAGTAAAGTTCTTATTCAAATTCAAATTCTTGAATTGATCACATTGTTACTTATCATCAGGTGAGACTGTGACCAAAAGTCCTGACCATTCTGAAGACCTATCAGTTAATATAAGTCAGAAAAAAAAAACTACTCGCGGCCACTTGGCTCATTGCGGTCATCATAATTAATAATGCTCAAAGAAACTCGTAATAAAGTCTTTTATAGCTGTAATTGGTTTTAAACCTTGCCAATTAAAATAAATTAATTAAATGCTCCCCTCGCTCGTTCTGCTAATGCTAAAGGTATTTAATTTAATTAAAACATTTCGTATGTACCTATTCGTAATCATTGATTTCTTGTCACATCATTGCTCGAACACCGTACAACTGAGAAACAAAAACGAGTTAACATAAGAAAAAAAAAACGAGTACTATACGGTAAAAAATAGTAGTACTATATGGAAAAATATACGAGTAGTATAAGAGAACATATTTGATTGCTCGAACACCGTACAACCGAGAAAAAATCAGCGAGTCATATCAGCGAGATAGCCAATGAGAACGCTTGGTCGCACTCCCTGCGACCCGCGCCTCCCTCAAACTTTGGTGACATTTTGAAGGACAACGAATTTCGTAATGCGGTATCTAGTGTGATCTGTGTATGTACTCCATGATGCACACTATTTCCTTGGCTTACAATGGTAGCGATGGTCATCGCGTGCCGTTCCACTGGCGCTAAGTTACTCGCACCATGCGAAAAAGCGGGATAGCAAACGAAGACCAGGGCCCGTGCCGTGAGGAGCTTATAGCCGCCGATGCTGCGCGACCACGAACCGTATTTCCGCGCGACAAGGTGTATGGTCGCGCAGCGTCGTCGGCTGAACCTAACAATCATCGCAATAAGCACCTCACGGTACGGGCCCAGGTAACAAGGTTTTCCAATGGCACAGTAACTTTCCCATTGATAAGTATTGCGTGATGATTTTTGCGGTTTCTTTTTTAAATGTTTCATACTCCTTGCTCTTCACTAAGGTTGTCTGTGTCGGGGATATTACGGAACACACAAAAAAGCAAGGACAATAAGCACCCAGACCCAGAAACAGATATTTTCAGATATTCAGAAACATTCAACATTCAGGTATCTGTCCGGCTTAGAATGGAACTCGAGACAAAAGAGACGCACCACCAACTAAGCCAGGATGGTCGTCGTGTTTGCGTAGTCCCTACTGGCTATATATAACCTTTCTAAATTGCTTTTCTATAGACGTTTTACGAACAAATTGAACTGAATCCTTACAATTTCAGAAGGACGTTATCAAGTGTCGATAAATCGATCCCAAGATTCTACTAAAGCTAACATTACATTGATTCCAGTGCTATCGTGATCTTTTCGATGTAAGGTTGCTCCCAGTACAGTCTCGTTTTCGGGATTTGTTGTAAATAACACAGTTATGGTTTTGCAGTGTAACTCTTCCGCAGTGTCGCCTTTGCATTTTACCCTGAAAATTTAGTAAAAATATTATTATTTTTCTATCCTCTCATAAATATACGATAATTAAAAAAGTACGTATCGGCAACAGCCGCATGTATTTTACATTGAATTTAAAAAAAGAAGGCCAAGAGCAAATACCGTTAATCGCAATTGTGGTGTCGTAATTAAAGGTGCCTGAGCCAAAATGGATAATAGAAGTATATTTTGCGATTTATATGTATTTTTGAACACAAACTATGAAAAATTCAAACGCTCTAATAATAAGCATCGCATGGTTTATGCTTTACTCCATTTTGGCGTTTTTTTTTTTCGGAACAAAGAAATTAGATGGTGTACGATTCACATACACCATATGCATATATATATAAACACATATATATGCAATATGCAAGTTAAATTAATTTGCAGGGAAATTAAATACCATATGCAGGTATTTGCAGGAAATATGCAGGATTCCTCACGATTTTTTCGAAAGCCAGTGGTATATCCGATCGTAAGTTCCAAAGAACTGATTGGTACGGGCCCACCCGGGCTCGAACCCGGTACCTCACGAGATTGTAGCGAGCGTGCTCCCACTGAGCACCCATCAATAACTGACTGTAATCAGTTCTAACATTTACACGACATTAACTATAAATTAAAGGTCGAGCTACATTTTATTTCAAACTCCGCCAGGTGTAAAGGGTGGTCGGCATTGTTGGATTTAGTTATTGTTTACGAATTCACGCCTGACTGGACACTGTGGATCCCGGCTTAGTATTTCACATAGTAGTCTATTTTTGAATGGTTACAGTACACAAAAAGTAGGCAGAGTTCATAAGAGTTAGTATTTACGTACTATCGATTAATGGCCACTATTTAGTGCCCCTCATTAGTTACGTAGATTAAAAATCTTATTTTGGAATGTACGTTTTTTGTTTCTGTCATCTAGTATTCTGCCGTGCTAAGAAGAAAAGGCATATTTAGCACTTTTTCAAAATTGAGTTAAATACATATGTACAACATGTATATATCTCAATTTTGAAAAAAAAACATATGGATTTAACTCAATTATGAAAAAAAATTAAGATGTGTCTTTTCGCCTTGGCACGGCAATATTGCGCGGAAGGAAAATAAGATTACAAGACATTTCTCGATAAAAAAATCAGTGAAAAAAAACCTCGATTTACAGACACATTTCGCTGGCGCTCGGAGGCCCTTAATGTATATTCAAGTGATTATTACACTAATAGTGAGGTAATAATAATATCTAGGTTTTCATGGAACATATTTTCGATTGATTTCCTGGTTTAGACGTAATTAGCAATTATTTGGTTTTTAGACTAGCGCGCGCTAAAGCCATCTCTTTTCAGCTGCGCGCGCAAGTATAGCATTATCTTTCTGTCGAAATACAGTGTTAAGATCGAGTTGCCTAAAAAGTAAGATGCCTAAGAAAACAGGATGCCTAAAATGCACAATGACTTATGACAATGACAAGCAATCTAACATGTAATACTAACCCGACTGCAAACTGTAAGCCTATGTCACTCCGGGCGTAAACAGGAATCCAACGATACCTCAATCATCAAAATCGATCAAGCCGTTTAGGCTACAGGTACGACCTGTATAGGAACACAAACATACTTACATACAGCCCAAAAACGTTACCCACCTTCTTGGGCAGTCGGGTAAAAAGCAAGATGCCTAAGAAGGCAGTATAACTAAAATTGATCATGACTAATGACCAGAATGCTTGAAATGCACCATGACTTGTAACCAGGGCCTAAAAATACTATTACTTTAGTACGACTACTATTTTTGAGAACGTTGCTCATGTTTCTTGTGACAATCATGCTTTAAAATGTTTTCGCTTCGAGGCGACGAATCAACATCGAATGAAATTAAACCACTATATTAACTCGTACTACTGTAGTACAACCATGGACTTGGCCAAGTGTAAATCTATCACAGATTATATATAGATAGCGCATTTGGAGTTCGTTGTTCAGACAAAATATCGCCAAAGTTGGAGGAAAGCGCGGGTTGCGGGGACTGCGACCAAGCTTTCTTATTGGCTTTCTCAAAGTTACGCTTACTCGCGCCTCTATATGTAAATAAACATCCATAATTGTCAGTTTCTCAACACGTCGGTTTTCCAAAATGTCCGTTTACCAAATTGTCCTTTTACTACCCACTTTATTAAAATGACCTATCTAAGTTATGCTCTCCTTGAAAGACGATACGTGGTGCGATACGAAATTGGTCGACGTCTATTATAATAACCCTCCTTTTTCGTAGTTGGGAAAAAAATAAATAGTGGACATTTTGGAAATAGTTATTTAAGAATAGTCTTTATAAAATTGGACATAATGAGAAATCGAAAATAGACTTCAAAATGAAAATAAAAATCGAAAATAGACTTCAAAATGAAAAGCTACCAAAAGGCTCGCGTTTAGCAATGAGCGTAAATTTTTAAAGGTGTATTTTGATCAATACGTGGTGCTCGATCTTACTGAGTGCGGAATCTATGGACGGATCTGTGAAATCTACCCATCAATGTGTGCCCGCTGTTTGTTTTCTGTGTTAGTAAACTCACACACGTAACCAGTCTGGGTGTAATATTGGCTCACTGGTAAATTGGATTTACCGTCTAGGAAAACAAAGCTATCGCAGATGCAGC
Source organism: Apocheima hispidaria (assembly GCA_947579745.1). NCBI lineage: Eukaryota > Metazoa > Arthropoda > Insecta > Lepidoptera > Geometridae > Apocheima > Apocheima hispidaria. The sequence goes on along the minus strand of OX388168.1, from coordinate 4,827,049 downwards.
TATGGCGAAAATTGCAGCTTCATCTTGAAATATAACTGTCTGCTTCTTTGAGAACTTTTGTGAACTTATTGGACTTCGTTTCGGACATTTTACTGTTTAAAGAAAAATCATGAAAGCATAATTATAACTGTAGGCTTTAGTCATAACATATGTTCTATATTTCTATGCCTGACCTTTTCAATTATTTTTTTCTATACAAATTTAAAGTCATACGTTTTGAACGAGGGACCGAGTTTGTCTACAGTGGCGCATGGAAGGTCCAGAAAAACCCGACATGGCAATGTAATGTTTACCCCTGATCCAGTTATCTCGTTCGTACTTTTTCAACATTTTAATATTTAAATATTACAGAGTGGAAATAAATAACAAAAACGGTAAGTTATTTATCTATACTTATATTACTTTTAATACTATTTTCAATGTAAAATGTTTTTAATTATTATATTTATTCTAATTTATTTTTATATGTATTAACATTTAGTAATAACATTTGGGATTTGTTTTAAATGATTAAGTATATTTATTTTAATATGTATTAACATTTGGAATTTTGACGAAGAAGAAGCAAAAAATACAAAAAAACTTTTCCTTCGGTCAAAAAATTTATAATAACATGAAAATTGCTAGAAATCATTGGCAAAGGTATTCTAAAGATAAAATAACGTTTATTTTGTTTAATTTCCACTCAGTAGTTTTTTTATTAAAAAATGTTTGAAAAAGTGACAACGAGATAGCTTTTGCGTTTAAACGTATCTCGATGTTACGGAGTCAGAATCAGAAAAGTCTTCGAACATGCTTACGAAACCAAAGAAAACAGCGACATAAACCATCCCCACAATTCTCCACAGCATCTTCAAGTAAGAGTGCATGCCTCTAAGTTGCCAATATCGGCTATTATGCCATGTTACTATGACCCAATCGGGGCAACATGCTGAATATTGCATGATCCCATCCTGCGAGTAGTACTCGATACGAGATCGGAATGGTAAGCAACTCTTACCAAGCAATCGATACTCAATACTATTTGCAAACATACTGCTAAATTTGCTCAAGTTGTTAGAAGTTTGTACTCAATCTATATTACATAGTTATCATCATCATCATCATCATCATCATCATCATCATCATCATCGTCAGCCATGAGACGTCCACTACTGAACATAGGCCTCCCCCTTAGAGCGCCACACCGTCCGACAACGGGCCACTTGCATCCACCGGTTGCCTGCGAAATTTGAAATTTGACAATTTGGACCCAATATTCCTCAAATGGTGACCTCAAGACCGGATTTTGCGAAATTTTACGTCTAAAGGGGTAAAAAGTTCCTCCAAAGTTTGTATGGAAATAAAAAAATAAAACACGCTAAGCCAATGCAACTGGGTTGGTGTCAAGTTGGTGTACTAATAATAAATATAATGTAAATAAAGACATGTTTCAGGATTTATCGAAAATCAACCCCAAAAGAAGTGAAGTGGGGTGTTTCCTCTACTGTAGTTGAAGCGAGCGAAACCGTGCGGGCAACTAGTATATGTCTAAAAGAACAAGCCTTTTTCCAGGAATCAATCCAATGATATTAAATCCAAAATTTTATAATAAAATAATAACAGTGTTGTGCCATCTCCAAATAAATTTGTACGCCTTCTAGGCAAAGCATGATTTAAAGCAACAAAAACTACTTTAACATCCATTTGATTGTGCATTTAAATGTATAATGTTCTCGTGTTTTGTGCAAATAAACATTCTTTATCTTTATCAACGCACGGATCAAGCCGTTTTTGATGGAGACGTGAAATTTCGACCCAATATTCCTAAAATGGTCTATCTAGGTAAACAACAAGAAAGGATTTTGCGAAATTCCACCTCTAAAGTGGTAATGTTCTCCCAAAGTTTTTATAAAAACTTTTTTCATGCTATTGCTGTACTAAACATCACACTAATATTATAAATGCGAAAGTTTGTGTGCAAGTATGTAAGTGTGTTTGTACCCGTTCAACTTAACGGCTGAAAGGATTTGAATTAAAATTTGTATAGAGGTAGCTTACACCCTGGATTAACACATACTAGATTTACCACAGAAAATGTGTAAGTATGTCTAAAAAAAAACATACTTTGCTCAAAGCAAAAAAAAAAAAAAAGATACTTATGTGACTTAAACCGAAGGACGCAATGTATGTTTATGTGTACAATTTATCATATATTTGATTCTAATGCAGTTTCTGTCTCCATATTTTTTATTGAATTTTGAATGCAATCTATTCGGAATCTTTTACAAAGATAACAAACGATTTTAGGATGTCGCTTTGCTTCTCCTAAGTTCTTATTGGTTTGCAGCTTCAGGCATATTACTACTGTGTATTCTGTGGCAGAAACGCGGCGTTACATGCAATGTTTTTCAGAACTGTGTTTCAGAACGAAAACACATCTATAATCCCATTTGTCAACCGAAGACATCCATTATCAGATACTCGATCACAAGAGTGACGCGAAATCTCGTGGATTTTTACTTTCTTAGGTTCCTCCCGCGTATCATAGCTATTATGTGCTTGTATATTACGTTTTAAAACACACCCTAGAGATATAATAAGGCTGCGTTTCCACTGATGTCGAGCGGAGCGGAGGTGTGAAAAGAGATAGGTGTTTCAAATCAAGCGGAATTGTGTAACGGAGTCGAGTGGAGCATGACATTGCCTGATACATTTTCCATGACCGATACATTTTGTATTGTTCTTAGCGCTACACTCCGCAGCATTTAGCTCCGCTCGGATCGCACCGCTATATGGTCCGCCGTGACTACGCTCGCCATAGAATTAGATACAGTTCTTCTCGTCTTGGCTCTGCTGCGCTCGACTCCGCCACAGTGTAAACTCACCCTAATGCTATTCAAACAAAACGTAGTACAATTATAACAAAGCTAAATAAAGGCGTGTAATGAATCTTGTTCCCACAAAAAAAATACTTTTGGTATAATTTGTTTTAAAAGTTCTAACATAAAATTCGGGATTGGAGAATAAAATTTGATATTTTTGGAATTGCCTTTTATTTAGTCAAGAATTGAAATTCGATATTTTGTTTAACAACCCTATCGACTTCCTACGCAGATTTAATTCAACATCATCATCTACAGCCTTCCTTATCCCATTGCCGAGTAACGGTATCTGTCTTGCTATGTCATTTACCTGGGCCCCTATTCGGAGAAATGACAAATTTATGTCGATTTCGAGATTCCAATCTCGATCGTCTCTCGTCTCGATTGCCTCCGACCGCTCGATGTATTTCGAACGCTAGCCATCGAGAATATCTCGAAAGATAGCGTTGAGAATAGGAAATCTCGAAGTTCGAGATTTCTCACGAGATGAGGTTGATAACCTTTTGAGCATATAGTTCCTGGTCCTTTGGTGATCGATTCGTGATGTTTAGAATTCGTCCATAAATATTTATAATGAATATCCTGATTTATCTAACTAACATTTTTGCTTGCGGTGCGGTAGCTTTCATGTCTGCACTGCATTTGGGTCTGCTGTCAAATTGAGTTAGCCCATCCGAAGTTCATTGAATTAATTCGATCACATCAATCATGAATCCCGGCCAATCCTACTCACCCGTAATAGAAGCACCACGAACTGTTATTCCTATAAATACTCGGAGTTTAACCGACTGCTTGCCTCGTGTTCAGTGTCGATCGCTTCAAAACTTTAATCAGAATAACAGTAGGATTTGATGATATTTTCTTTTGTTTTGATAATATTGTTGTCGACTACTATGCAATGCATGAACGACCGTACTGTTTCATTACGCAATCCTGGCTGGAATGAAACTAGTTAGATTGAAGAGCTTGTTGATTTTTCGCGAGCCATGATACCCAGACTAGGCCAAAAAGTCTTTATTTTTTAGTTTCTAGATCTGTTTAGTCGCAAAATGACCAAAGCGCAAAATTACAAACGCTCTAAAATTGTCAAAAGAGCAAATGTCCAAAGAGTGTTAAGTCCAAGGCACACAATGACCGAGGCGAAAAATGTCCAAAGCTCACTAAGACCAAAGAGTTTAACGTCCAAAGCGCAAAACGTTCAAAATTCCAGTTATACTGCTTACTAAACAGTAATAATATACAGTTTCATTTATATTCACACAAGTGTTAAAAAGTTAAAAAGTATAAATTAAAAAACCAAATAAAAACGCCTAAAAATTAAAAAAAATAAGTTGATAGCATTAAGTCGCAAAATGACAGTATTTCATATTATAAATAAGTATTTTTTATTTAATCAGTAAAAATCACTGTAAAATTAAATTATTAATAATAAATATCTGGGACATTTTTGCACACACGGTTTTTATTATTATTTATTTAAATTATTATTTAAGTAGTTCATTTAGCAGCATAATTAAATCTTTGGACGTTGTTCGCTATGAACGTTTCGCTCTTTGGTCCTTGCGAGCTCTGGATAGTTTGCGCCTTGGTCATTGTACGCCTTGGACCTAACAATCTTTGGACATTTTGCTATTTCGACAATTTGAGATCGCATGTCATTTTGCGACTAAACGTTTATAGGATTCTACTACGAACATTCGCTTATAATGTTAAACAAATTAAAACTTCCAGTGACCGCTATAAAGTAGGTCCTTCCTTATTTATATTTATACACTACAACATGTATAAACATACAATAAAAATCCAAACAAGGACTGATACGCCGCGATCACAAACAAAGGGCATTGTTTAACCGAGAAGAACAAGTACCTATCTTATATAATATTAAGTAGAAATGTGGGAATATTGGAGTCGGGGGTGTTTTAAAAGTTGCGGAGAAGATTCCAAAATTAGATTGCAGTCGAACTGTAAACATGGACTTATTGTGCAGTATTGTGACTTCAACCAAAGAAGACTCGAAAGATACTAGTTTGCAAATGCCTCTGAAGCTGTATTTCTGGATTCGTTATCCAATCGTAAGAGCCGATTAAAATGAGAACAAAAGGGGCAAGTAGGTTTCGAGATGTGACATCTCGAATTCAAGCGAGCTCGGGAAACAACGGCGTCGTACAAAATAGAGATTTCAAGGGAATGCTCTCATCATATTCCGGGGGTGTAGCCGAGGGCAACGTACTTGGGCTTACTACTGGTACGTTCTTATGATCAAGAAAATAAATTTTATTCATGTCTTCACCGCGATAGATCTGATCTGACGGAACATTCAGTTTTATCAAAAATTAAAAGTAAAACTTTCTTTTCTATTAGTTGCCCAGCTACTACGCCTGCCGACCTACACGCAAAATAGTCGTACATGGAGTACTGTAAACCCTTTAAGTCCATAATCTGAATGAGGAGTTGGAAGTTTTCCTCCGCGAGGCTGATTCGTCGAGGACGCGACGTGGATTTGATCATCGATTTTTAGAAAAACTTTGCTAAGACTCTGACTCTGCGGATATAACTTTCCCTAATGGAGTTATGGAAAGGTTATAAGCAAAGCCCATCTTGCTTATAAAAGTACTTAAAGGGTAAAATCTTAAAGATTTGTTGATATTATTATGTACAATTTGAAAAGGCACTACTTAAGCGCTATACGATGCCAAAATTCCTTGTAAAATGATGTTTCAAAGTATTTCTAGGTTAGTCATGTTATAATTTTCAACCACATCGTTTTCCGCGTCGTTAAGTCATGAATAAACAAATAACATCTAACTAAATTATTGCGTAAAACAATACCCAAGTTCAATGTAAATATCATAACACCGAGGCCCGCACCGCTCCAACCGCTCCTAAATAGACCAAAAGACACCAAGAAGGTACATCGTAGTCTTTTTGCCTATTTTACAGACCACGATGAATCATGACCATAGTTTGATTCACTCAAGGAAATTAAACGCCAGGTAGAACATTCCTTCCTTTATAAATAACCCGGATAAGTAAGAATAATTTAAGACGTGCTACTGGTATCTCAATTGCTAATTTGCAAGTTTTTATACACACTGTGATTTTTCAAAAACTATGTTGTATCTGTTTTATGTTGCATCTCCGCTGTCAAATGAAACATAATTAAAAATTAATACATCTTTGATGGTATGATAGTCAGATACAACATACACTCTTTGAAAATTCACACTATGGACGCTGCTATGCGTCGCAATGTACGCATTGAGAAGGCCTCGGTAGTAGCGCGTCGCGTGATGCACGCTCGCTAGCGCGGGTTGCCTTCGACTGAGTTTCCAATGGTGCGTACTTTGCGTCAAGGAGTCAGTACCATTTCACATGTGTATTCGTCCGGTTCTTACGAAGTATTATTATATGTGGCAATGGATAAAAAGTATGGATGGATATAGATAATTCTCATTAACCCTAGTTTTAAGTTGTATTTACTTACCCAATGTAACCCTTGTTGTCATAAATAAAGAAAATTTGAATTTGAATAGATCCATTCTCACAATGGCACTCTTTCCCTGCCTTTTACCAAGCTTGGCTTAGCCATTTAGCCGAGAAAAGGTAACACATAGACAAAGAAGCAGTGGTACTTAAGGGAAAATTTATATTATGTACTTGCATCATGAATTCATGATGCAACCATTATTCGTTGCAAATTGCATATTTTTGCAATGTCAGTTGTTCAATCCTTATCACAATATCGAACCGGTTTATCTAAACTGATAAAAGCAATATCTCCGTTTAGTCAAGTAAAGGCAAACGCATAACATAGATAAAATAATTTAGCAATTTTTTTTCCGTTTTTCGATGACCGGTTTTAATTGTATCTGCATCAAAAGTTGATAGATATCCTAAATGCAATGTTATTCATCATCAACCATTTTCTACCAACTGCTGAGTATAGGTGTCCTCTAGGTCTAGGTGTCTCTTGCCCTGATGCCGGGGCACTAGAATACGGCATCGGTATCCCCTGTAGTAAGAACCTACTAAAAGGAGACCTCTGTGCTCGGGGGTGGTTAGTGGTGGGGCTCTAACCACCATCTACCAAAGCGAGCCCGGGGACAACAGCGTCGAGTGGCGGACGCTGTTGTAGGCTTAAACGTCTCACGACAGGTACTAGCTGTCCCGGGAGGAGCTGAAGCGTGGTGCTGAGGGCTCCGGTGCGTTCCCTGGATATCCCGGAGCCCTCGGTCAAGCACCAAGGCAGGCCACCGGGGGGGTTTTAGTGGGTATAATCCCACATAACCCGGCTGCACCCCAAAGCAGTCGGGTATCTTGAGAAGATTTACCCCTCGCAAAAAAAAAAGGTCTAGGTGTCACCGGAGCCCCATCTTTTCTGATCCTGTACCAGTCTTGTCCATGGCTTTCCATAACCGTACCATCAGCCATCATCATCAGCCAGAAGACGCCCACTGCCGATCAAAAGCCTCTCTCTCATAGAGCGCCACACTGAACGATAATCTGCCATTTCCTTCTACTGGTTGCCCGCGACCACAGAAGAGGATTTTTTTTTCTTCTCTCTTCTGTGCCCACGACTTTCATAATGTCTTTGGTCAACCTTGTTGGAGGCATACCTTCGCTGCGTCTTTCGATTCGTGGTCGCCACTCGAGAACCTTTCTTTCAATAATATTGTAAAAATTGTAGCAAATTGATTAACGCTTAATTTTATATTTCGTTATTGTTATGAATGCAACTGTGTGACAATGAATAATATTCATTAATTCCCCCTCGATTATCGGTTCTCCGAGCGATGTGGCCTGCCCATTGCCACTTCAGCTCAGCAGTCATTATGCAGATACAGACAATTGTTTCCTAATGTGTAAACACCAGCATGACTAGAAAAATCCGATCCCAGAAAGGACAAAATTATATTTACTAAAACTTACTTTTGTCGTCAGGGCGCTTATTCTCTATTGCCATAACTAGCTTGTTACGCGCCATGTTAAGTTAACTCCGTGTTATTCGCACGAAACGGTATTCTCTAAGTTTCTTAAACGCGCAATTCTTCACGATTAGGAGCCGCGTTGAAGTTTAGAGCATGTTATGACGTCACGCGTTATTGGCAAGTTATCTCATGTGCGATAGAGAATAAGGGTCCAATTCTCAGTTCGAACTGAGAACTTATTTTACGACTTTTACAATAGACAAGATTGGTTGAAAAATACGACCAGCGGGGTTATCCTCTAACTTTGAAACGTTCGTGATTCTGATTGCGAGAGCATGTCATCTCGCTCGTACCAACTTAGTTACACTATGCGCGGTCCCGCTCGCGCAACTCTCGCTATCGCTTTCAGAGTTACGGGATAAGTCCACTGTACGCGAGTACCAACATACGGTCAGACGAAAGCAAATTTTGCCAAACTAATTACTATTTTTTTTAAACTGAGACCTTTTGTTCGCTTCGCTCACTCGGTCAATACTCAACGTTAAAACCAAATTTACAGAATTTTCTTTCATTTTTGCATTCATCGAGACACAATTTTATAACGGCCATTCTTAAAATTTCGACCGGTGGTGACAAATTGCTCCTCAGAACAACTTGAACCGCGTCTGACCTTTCGTATTTATTCTTTTTTGTATGAGGCCGCAGGAAAAAAAGATAACCCGCGGTCCAATGTGCGCCTTGAATCCTCGGGTCCTTGATGACGTCAGCTCGAGGAATGCACTCGCGGATTGTAACGGCCCATCCGATTACTTCAAGAATTTTAGAGATTGCATCTTGATGATTTTTTCTATTTGTCCATATATCTGTGTTCGTTTTTATCAGCTTGTTATAAAGTAGATTTTTACCCGACTGCCCGACTGGTTTAAATCCCAACAACGAGCTTGGCCTGCGGTTGAAGGAAACATAGAGTGCTGGAAGAGTATTCAGCTGGCTAGGTAGGTCCGTGGCTGTCACGAGTGCTGACTACCTAACAATGCTACTCAACCTACTTTATTGCTGAAAAAAATAAAAAATACATTGATTATTAAGTAATACCCTTCGACCAAAGTAAAATTAATGGACGGGCCCAATTGACATAATTTTGAAAACTTTAAAGTGAGCGCCGGCGCTCACTTTGCTTCAGTCGCTCTCAGTCTGTGAAAAGTGTCGATGACGTACGTTCGACTGTCAAACGGTTCGAGAGCAACTGATAAACAGGTGTCCCTTTTTTCTCTTGTAAATATTATATTCGCTATCTCTTTTTTGTGACAAATGTACATAGGTTTAATTACGTATCGAACCCAGGGTTTTATTGATTTGACTTGTTATTTTTAAAAAAGTTGTGTGGTTAGGTTAGGTTAGGTGCCCGTCTATTCATTTTACTTTGGTCTAAGGAAATACCTAGGTTACGTTTGCCACAAAATTATACATTTCATTTCAAGCTTTCAAAGCTTCCTGACGCTCTGCCCAAACTTTACCTTGCTTGGTCTGAACATGGCAAGGCGTCATTGACTTGTGAAACAACTGACTGTGACTTGTGACTGTAACTGTAGCGGGTGGTAACTTTACTCAGTAGTGGCGGGTGGTGGCACATGGCTACACGTTCGCTGCGCCCGCAACCCTGAATTACATCCGCACAAGTCCACAATTAGCGCTGGGCTTGAGCACTCGGGCTTACGGTGAACCTAAGTATAGATAGGCAAGCTTACACTTATGACATGGTCCTGAATGTCTAACTAAATTTTTGCCTAAAGCCTAAAGCGGACGCAAATACTGACCAATTTAAGCTAAGGTAGTGTTCCCCCGAATACTGAAACGTTTGTTAACTTTGACGACAGATTAAGTCTGTTGCTGCCTTTGTCATTTGCTTAGCGCCATACAAAGGCAGCATTAGAATTAATCTGTTGTCAAAGTTAACAAGCGTTTCAGTATTCGGGGAATTATTGTATGTTCTTTGGCTAAGCAGAGTAAACGAAAACAAGTCGGTGTTTGTGTTTTTTTTTTTTTGTACTCGGTGATGAGACGAGCGAGTCGCTTACCTGATGTTAAGCGTCAGCTTGCCCATAACAGTTCAGTGCCACCCAGAATTTTGAACTTCAACCGTTCAAAATTATGCGCGGCAATGCCTTGCGCTCGTCACCCTGAGATGTTAGATGTTAAATCTCTGTATGCCCAGTAGTTACGCTGGAAAAATTTGCATTCAATCCGGAACACAGTAATGCTTGCACACTACTGCTTGGCGGTTGAATAACTGGCAAAGGTGTGGTACTTCCCTAGGCGGACTCTGCAAGAGAGCCCTACCGCTACAAAAACACATGAAACACAAACATGTATGTTTGTCCGACGATTACTTGTTAATTGTACATCGGATCAGAAAGTCTGCGCCTAATTTATTTGATCCTCTTACCCCCAAATACTGAAACGTCTGTTACCTTTGAAGACAGATTAAGTCTGTTGCTGTCTTTGTCATTTGCTTAGTGCCAGACAAAGGCAGTGTTAGAATTAATCTGTTGTCAAAGTTAACAAACGCTTGAGTATTCGGGGGTTAGACTTGAAAAGTTATTTTGTTACCACTAAAAAAAATTGGAAAAATAAATTACTACATCATCTTTTAATATCCCACTGCTGGGATATCGGTTTACCCTCGAAGAGTGATTGGGCCATATCTACCACCCTGGCCCAGTGTTGGTTGGCGGATTCACATTCGCCACCGAATATCTTCTCTGGGACTATGCAGGTCTCACGATGTTTTCCTTCACGGGAAAGCCATTGGTAAATCCGTATGTAAATTCCAAAGAACTCATTGCTACGGGCCCGCCCGGGTTCGAACCCGCGATCCCACTAGTATGAGGCGAGCGTGGTCTGAGCTACAAAGATTATTTAAAAAAAAATGGAATTCATCATCATCATCATCACCAGGCTGAAGACTTCCACTGCTGAACAAAGACCGGATTAGCATATCATTGGTTATGTAAACTAGTAGTATAACTAAATAAATCCAAAAATGTATACTTTTAGAAGTAAAAGCTAAGGCTATTTTATACGTAATTTCTTAAGAGGATAGTCCTTCCGCGAGGTTTTGGCGTATTCGATATTTGAAATTCTATAGCTGTCTCGTGCGTAATAAGAGATAGTAATAGAGAGAGTTAGTGAATTTTCCTAACTTTTTGATGAAATTAGCGTTTCGTGGCTAGTCTGTTATCACCCCTAAATCTTAACAAATTCTTTTGTTTTTGGTGTCAATGGCTTGGATAAATCATAATATATGCCGCTATATATGCCGCTATGTTTTGTTTTTTCAAAAATCAAAATCAAATTGTATGGACAAGACCGCGGTATACTATATTCAAAGCAAAAGACCTTACCTACCAGTGTATAAATACTACCAACAATACACCGGTCGAGTATGATTAACCGATGACCAATGGCCTGATTGATAGCTCCAAGCACGTACTCAGTGGCTTCTAAGTACCTAGATTATCGCTAGCTGTACCGTTATTGTACACAGTGCGGTACGCGCGGTCAGTGATACCATATGCGTATGTTATTAATGTTATTATGTCAGTACTCAGTACAGTACTTGATTGTCAACTTAACTCATAGTGAAGAATCCAATAAAAACATGATTCATTGAATTATTATTATCTCACTATTAGAGTAATAATCACTTACTTGGTACTGTAACAGCCTTTTAAACATCCCACTGTTGGGATATCAGCCTACCCTCGAAGGGTGATTAGACTGTATCCACCACGCTGGCCCAGTGCGGGTTGGCGGTTTCACATACTCCATCGAGTTTCTTCTCCGGAAATATGCAGGCTTCATCACGATGTTTTCCTTCACCGAAAAGCCAGTGGTATATCCGTACGTAAGTTCCCAATGAACTCATTGGTACGGGCCTACTTGAACCAGCTGCCTCACGAATGAGAGGCGAGCGTGCTTGCACTGAGCTACCACGACAATACCACTTACTTGACTATACTTGACTTGTAGGTATACATAATTGGTCGTGGTTGGTAGTCCGGATAATCTCGAATCCGTATAACTGAGGGCCGGATAATCGAGTTTCTACTGTACTTAATAAGGGGTTATTAATAAACGCGGATAAATCTTGGAGCAGTTGCTCAGTTTTTTGTCTTTTTCAATCGAGTTCTAATTTCAGAGCGAAAAGGAATAAGCACTTGGTAAGTAATCCAAGGGCACTCCACGTTTATTAATACGGGAGTAGGGGTTCAGAGATCCAGCGAAAGTATATATCGAGATCTGTTCAATGGTTTTTTTTATCGACAAAATGTCACGTAATCATGTTATTATCTTAACTAAAAAAAAAAAACTCGACACATGATCTCTAATGTTCATATCTAGAACGGAATAGAAAAATGAAATTTTTTTCAGGCTACTTTATTATAGTGTAAAAGATTTCAGCTTAGTCAAAGTTCAGTCGCAAAATGACCAAAGTGCAAAATTGCATCCAAAGAGTGTTAAGTTCAAGGTGCAAATAAAACTCATTTTAAATACGTTTTTGAAGCTAGTTTCGCGTTTACAAATTGCAGAAAAACTGGTGTTTCTCCAAAGTTTTTTCTTATGACCTTATTCCCATGATGTATAAAATTCGTACCAGAAGTGGCGTCAAAAGTCCTTTGCTCGTATCACTTCTTGTGAGAGTTTCGCTATGACTAGCAGTAAGGGCAATTGAGGACAATAGATATGCGGGCAATAAAGCCGAACGAACAACAATGATGCTGAACGAACAAGAGCAATCGATTTAAGAGCCGGCTCCCCTGATTCAAATATCTCGTTCGCACTTAATTACAAATTTAAAATTTATAGAAAGAGAATTAAAAAAAAAAGATCCATTCCAGAGTAATCATTACTAGTGTAGTAAATTTTTGTTTTAATAAAACGGGAATACTCACGTTAAATTGAGTCGGTTATTCCGACTATAGTTTCGATCACATTCGGTGAACTCTATCAAGGAATGCTAAGCGAGACACCGAAAATAAGGTCACCGAATGTGATCGAAACTATAGTCGGAATAACCGACTCAATTTAACGTGAGTATTCCCGTTTTATTAAAACAAAATATATCAAAACCACGTCAGTTTTCGTAGTGTAGTAAATGTTAATGAAAATTGTGTTCTGGTCAGTCCCGTGTTCATCTCACTGTGTGTGAAACAGGTAATGGAAACAATAGCTAATGCCTGCGAATAATAGCGTATCTATTGTTTCTATAAATAGCCAAAGCTATAACTAACTTTTCGTTTCATGAATTTAATATTGTAAAATATCGTTTTTTTTTAAATAATGTATTATTATGTTATTTATGAGGAACAGTAGTTAGCTTTTAGCTAGCTCATTCAGGGAAGGGCGAGGCTATTATTCAACACCAAAGTAATTTATTAGACGTGCAAAACGTATATTTCCAGGTTTAGGCTGAATGCAGCCGTGCACACAGAATGGACCACCAGTAGAGTGCCCGTACTGTGTGTACTTTTATATTGCGCCAACAACACAACTTCATGCAATCTCGTCCGCAAGTTGCAATTTTTCAGTGTCACCTTTTCGCAATTTTACTTGCACAAAATCTATTTATTTTCCTGACTTGCTCTAGTGTTGAGATCCTATTCGACATCGTTTTTTTTCTTTTTACAAATCGATAATCGTGTTTCGCTGAGTAAAGAGCGCAGACCGCCAGAAAACGCGTAAGTTATTATTAAATTTTAAACTTTCAGAAAGTTTGAAATAAAACGGGGGTTACGGCAGACAACTGCTACTTCAAAATTCAGCTATAAAGTAAATCATATATCTACTAGGTGTCTGGTTAGACTGTGAAGATCTTTCAGGATACCATTATACTCACGCATAGAAAATCCTCATTGTTCCTAACGTATGAAACAGCTGTTTTTGCTGTTTCAGGGTTGGACCCATAGAATATGTCTGTCGTATAAGTGAACATTCAGTAGCTTTGAAACGTATCATGGTAACTCCTTCGAATACTGAGAAGCGAAAACAGCTTCCAATCCTTGGCTCCCCAAAAACAAAAGGAGACATACCTTCATACTACCGCGGAGGAATAGAAACTCTTGACACGTCTCAAAGCCATTTAATTAAAAATGTGGACATTTATAATTAAATGTCCACATTTAATTATAAACTACCCACTTTGGCCCACTTTGGCGGATCCCCTTTCATATTGGCGGAAAAACGTTGCGCCAGCTTGAGCTACACGGAATTATGCCGGCGATTTCCTGCACTCTAATAGCCAATAGTTAACGCAATCAAGCGACATTAACAGTTAGCGTAAGTGGAAATTTTTAAATGACATAATGCTTGACAAAAAAAAACCTCTTCTTTGGTTAAAGCTTTAAGATTACTGGACGGTGGTGGTGGTAGTAAATGAACGAATAAGCTCGGTGTAGTTGTTCTGGACAAAACATTACTACCAATCTTGGAACATGACTGTAACAGTGTAGCTTCTGGCCGACGTTCGACAAAGCATGGCTGCTTTGTTACGAGATGCATCCTTGCTGGTTTGACTTTATTACTGCTTTGTCCTGTACAAGCCTTAACAAAATATATTTCGGAAAAAAAGCATGAGCAATCTGAACACACAGAACTTTGCAGAAATAGGAATGCAGAGATGTTATGTCCCACAAATTTATTTCGCTTATTCCCAGGTGTCGTCAATGGCTTCTTCGCCACTGACGTGTGCCAGGATCAGAATCCTGACGTGTTTTTCGTGATTTTGTTCAATTTCGAATAAAAAAAATGTATTGTTATTCACTTCTTGCCATTTCGTGAGAATCGGATCTGTACAAAAGTTAGTAACGGTACATAGCCATATTGTACCCGGAGATTTGACAATTATGTATTTATATGGAGCACTTGACCGTTAAAATAATTAAATCTACAGTCTAGGAACTCCAGGCTCTCATAAAAGGCTTGTTTCATCTCCGCGCTTCAATTTAATAACGATAACAAGTTGTGAATCAGTTTGCGACGAGCTCACAACTTGTTAAACTAAATCAACGTAGTTTGAAACAATGCATTACCATGATTGGATGCATAGCTGCGCTGTTGGGGTTTCACACGGTCAATAATACTGACGAACATGGCATGCTTGATGTTCTCTGATATCACCAATATATCGATAGAATCAAGGGTCGTACCACATCTATTTCATTCGCAGATTTGCAAGTTTTTGTAGATGGTTGTGAGTTTAGTAAAACTGGTTGTCGTAGATGTCCATTTCTAAAGACATTTTAGTTTTTACATTTATTTACGAAAGAGATAACCAAAAAAAAACAACATATTTTACTGTTTCCGACAAATCAAAAAGTGTATAAACAAGTTTCTGAAGAACATTCTTATGATAAACAGACATATAGTACCTATTGGAAATTCACAAATAGTGATTCAATATCTTCAATATAAATAATGTGGAGCGAGACAAATGTGGATACGACAAAGGCCAGCTTCCACTGTATAATTATAATTTTTTGTAGTGGTAGGGCTCTCTTGCAGAGTCCGCCTGGGGAAGTACCACACCTTTGCCAGTTATTCAACCGCCAAGCAGTAGTGTGCAAGCATTACTGTGTTCCGGATTGAAGGGCAATGTTTCCAGCGTAATTACTGGGCATACAGAGATTTAACATCTAACATGACGAGCGCAGTGCATTGCCGCGCATAGTTTTAAACTGTTGAATTTTCAAAATTCTGGGTGGCACTGAACTGTTATGGGCAAGCGTGTCGCTTAACATCAGGTGAGCGACTTGCGACTTGCACGTCTCGTCACCGAGTAACATTAAAAAAAAATTGAACAAATCTTTGAGCAAAATTTTAGCTCCCCTCATTGGGCTATCTGTAGAGGTCGGTCGGTCGGTTGCTTTGTATTTGTCGCATATCAAACGAAATGATATTTGAGTGGTGGCTTTCATTAAGTCGCAAGTCTATCAAACAAAAAGATTATTCTAAAACTGGGTAGTTTTAGAATAAGCTTTTTGTTTGATACAATCTTGAGCATCCAAGTGACAGTCGTTCGTAGAATTGGACGGTCAGGGAAATTTCGGACTACTGATTCGAATAATTGGATGCAACGAACCTTACTTATCTAATTAAGTAGTAGACATGTAATGGCATTTTACTTAAAAGCATTTTGGTGTTAGGATAATTTAGCGATTTACTAAATGAATCCTGCGAAGTTGGTGTTTTGCGAACAGTTGGCATTTTCCGTTTTAGGCATTATGCATCTAAACGACCTCAATAGAGTTCTTTTCTATGGAATAGATGTGTTATTTCGTAACTTCAGAGCTAGTCCCATAGCAAAAGTTGTTCATAGTGATGAGTAAAATGACACCCTTAAGGCATAATTACCCCCTTTGTGTGTAACCCTGCTTTGTTAGGGCTCGGACAGACGATGCAAAAACATTCTCGCGGAAGCGCGTTCTGGTGTTAATTGACCGAGCGAATTGAAGGTCTCAGAGTTTACTGGGACAAATCAGCTTTTGTATGTATGTTTGTGTGTCCGATGATAACTTGCGAACCGTTTATCCGATCTTCATGAAATTGTAGGCAAGTAGTTCATTTAAATACAATTTTTAAGTTCGAATATGAGCTGAATCGGTCCAGGGGTTGTGAAGATATAGGATCGCGAGGTCTCAGTTCGCCGCAAACTACTAGTATTAAATACCAAGTTTGAACTCTATTTACTAGGCCACAGTATTCAAATTGCTTGCTACCCGCGCGGCATCCGCAAGAAAGTTTTCGCGTCGAGTAAACGCGCCGTTACGGGGTGACATTCGATAAACATTAAAATAAAAAATCCTTATCTTAACAAAATCTTTAAAATTAGCGCTATCTATTTTGCGCATTAAAATATACAGAAGTCTGCCGAGTAGATAATCCAGATGCTTACAAGAATAACAAGACCATCTGTCCTGAATAAAATTGAACGATCGCTTTTGAAGATTCCCTTTGTTCACGCCCACTCGCGAGTCGGATAATAAAGACAACGTATCTGACATGACTATAAATATTTTTCTCAAAACATTTTATTACATTTCAGTGAGATGCTTGTGCTTCCGGCCATTTACGAAATAGCCCAGTCAAGTTACGGGACTTACCCCCCCATACTGAACCGTTTGTTAACTTTGACAACAGATTAATTCTAATACTGCCTTAGTCTGGCACTAAGCAAATGACAAAGACAGCAATAGGACAGCAAAGTTAACAAACGATTCAGTATTCGGGGGTTAGTGTGGAGGACCCGGACATAATTCATAACATAAATATAAAATTGTATTTGGTCTATGATATGGTATAATTTTATTATGTGTGATCAATATTAAATACAATTAAAAATCAGTCTGGGGGTACGGAACATAGAAAAAGTATGCTTTAGCCATAATACATTAATTATCGTCGACGACGACACACTGCCTTGCTTACGATCGTCGCCTGAAATAGATTATATATATTTATCTCAAATAATCATTTTATACATTTTCACCGAGCTACTAAGGCTCAGGTTCTGGGGCTCTGGTTTGTAACGCTCGCCTGAATATTTTCATGCGAAATGACCAACTATCGCACGAAATTCCAAAAAGTAGCTTTTGTCTTTTATTAACTGTTAATAGAAAAAAATACAGATAAGCTTGTGTTATCTGTGCAAAAGAAATGATGGCTGTACATTTGTAGATAACCTACTTACAACAAAATATTTTTGTGAATTTGTGTATACACATAGACACATAGGCACATAGACCACGTGCCGAGCTTGGAGGAGTATATCCGGCAAAGTATTGTTTGACAGACATTACACAGCTTAAAAATACTTCGGTGCGAAAGTTACCGGTTTACCGGTTGCTGCGTGAAATGGATTTTTTAAAATGTTTTGTAAAAAATGGTAACCCAGATTCCGAATGATTCAAAAATACGCAAAATCAGAATCACTCACATTCGATTTCACTGCTGATGGTTTTCAAATGCGAAAATAATTTCATTCCGAAGTATTTTAAAAATAGAGCCCCTGGTCAGATTTCCCAGAAGTTCCATACTTGGGTAACTTGCTCTAAGATTAGACTTACCGTGGTTAACACAGCAGTTAGTACGCGCGCTTACTCCGCTAGTCCTAGAGGTTTTGGCGCATACGATATTTGAAATTGTATAGCTGTCACTGTTTCTCGTGCTTGCAATAGAGAGAGTTAGTGAATTTTCTTAACTTTTTGATTAATTTACCGTTTCGGGGAAGTCTGCTATCATCTATATCTTAACAAAATATTTTGTTTTTCGTGTCAATGGCTTGTATAAACCATAATCTATGCGCTAATTTATGTTCTTTTTTTCAAAAAATGTTTATGGTATTCCAATAACAACTACTTTTCTTCGTCGAATTTTTGACGCAAAACTTTTGTCACTTTTACTGCCTATAACAACGAAGATATTAGGAAAAGAAAAAACATACATACAAGCATAGTTTTCCACGGTGTAGATAACATATAAAAAAACACCGAAATCGGATAACATTTAGACTACGCTTTTTGTATGGACAAGACGGCGGTATACTCTATTATTAACACAGTTTAAATGAATAATAGTTACAACGTGCTCCCTAGTTAAAGTTGGTAGTTAGTATGCTACAGCAGCAAGCTGTTTTTTAATTACCGCGTAATTGTTTGATAAGTTTATTCACACAAATTAGCGGACGTTTTCGGTAAACAATGCGAGCGGTAATGGTACGCGACGCCTAATTTTCGTTGTAATTAGGATCGTATGACAATGGTACAGGGTTAATAGTAGTGGCAGAGTTTTATTATGTGACCAAGCATGAAATCGCGGAAGTAAAATCAACCATTCGATTCTCAGAGGTAGTCATAATCGAACAGCTGATTTTTTCGCGTATTCATGCTTACCCCCGAATACTGAAACGCTTGTTTACTTTGACGACAGATTAAGTTTATTGCTGGCTTTGTCATTTGCTCTGTTGTCAAAGTTAACAAACGTTTCAGTATTCGGGGGTTAGTCCCATAGTAAAAATTCTTTTATTAATTCCATACGGCTTAGTACCACTGTTCCGTTGAGACTTTACGGTAAGGTACCCGAAAGGTGTCAACGGGTAGGACCTTATTTTTAAGCGTACGTCCTACCTTTAAAAGGCTCTATCTTTTTTACCATAATAGGTAGCCGTTTGAAATGTTCACAGTATATGTAACATGTTTTTGGTAACTTTGGTTCGGAACCTTCGGTATGCGATTGTGACTCGCACTTGGCTGTTTATTAGGAGACCGTCTAAACATAACGTATCATAAAAAGGGCTATATCCTAAAAATAAATGCGGTTCCACAATAAAAGGATTTCCTACTAAAGTCGCGAAGGCCCTTTCGAAATATGGGATTATCTCGAGCCAGAGCCAATCCGGGCTCGTCCCTAGTCCACCACTAGCAAAGTGCATCTAAATAATACAGCTTTGCATGACAAAGTGGCTCAGTCTGGCATAACGTCTATAAAATACACTATATTTATGATAGGATGCTGTTCGCCTAAAATGTAGAGAATAATTTTGGCAATTTTAGGATAGCTCCAGTCTTTATGGTATAGCGATTTTCCTTGGCAGTCGAGAATAAAGCCAAGAGTTTACACAAGCTGTTTTTGGATTTAATTAAAATGTTCAAGTTGGGATTAATTGTAGCAGCAAACATTGTACAGCTTGAACAGAGAGCTCTTTCTTTTTCTTTGTTTTTTAATTTTCTTCATCCCATCACAGAAAATTAACGGGATTAAAAGTGCACTCTGCAAACGAAACTGCCTTATGTATACAGCGTGATTTTCTTCATCCCAAAATGGTTCCGAAAATGCTTCCATGCATCTAAATTAGTAGCGTGACCGCCTATAATAACACTCTTCAGAAGAGTTTCAACCGAGTTTTTTACTCGAATGATTAGCTAAGTTTATCTCCGGTAGTGGACCTTGACCACTGGCCTGTTGGAGAAACTCAGAGTCGCACAGCTGGCAATGGAGAGAGCTATGCTCGGGGTTTCTTTGCGCAGTAAAATCCGGGACGAGGATATTCGCCGAGGAACCAGTCACTGATATAGCTTTCAGAGTTTGCAAGCTGAAGTGGCAATAGGCAGGCCACATCACTCGAGGAACCGATAACCGGTGGGGAAGGTAGGTTCTTGAGTGGCGACCACGAACCGAAAGACGCAGCGTAGGCAGGCCTCCCACTAGGTGGACCGATGACATAGTGAAAGTCGCGGGCAACCGGTGGATGCAAGTGGCATGTTGTCGGTCAGTGTGGCGCTCTAAGAGGGACGCCTATGTTCAGCAGTGGACGTCTTCTGGCTTATGATGATGATGATCTCCGGCTATGAAATTCATAACGTATTTATTATTTCCTGCGAAAAAAATAATATGCTTCATTATTACCAAGATCTCTGCGAAGTAATATTTAATTCATAAGTAAATGTTTGTGGGCGGCTAATAGCATTGAATAGAATACGCCCAGCTAATTTATTTCGGGAGAAGTATCCTGGGCATTATTTTGCAAATCTACCCATTTAGATTCTCATAATACGTAATCGCACGTCGTGGTAGCCCAGTGGGTGCACGGTCGCTTCATATTAGTGTGGTCGTGGGTTCCAACCCGGGGCCTTATCCCGTAACTCTGGTGGCGATGGTCTTCGTTTGCTATCCTGCTCGCTTGCATGGTGCGAGTAAGTTGGCGCGAGTGGGAAGGCACGCGATGACCATTGCCACCAGAGTTGCGGGATAAGGCCCCCGGTCGGGGCCCGTACCAATTAGTTATTACTAGATACCGCATTACGAGATACGTTGTTCCTATAAAAAATCGCAAAGTTTGAGGAAGACGCGGGTCGCGGGGAGTGCGACCAAGTGTTCTCATTGGCTATCTCAAGGTTACGCCTACTCGCGCCTAACAATCAACTAATCATAGTAATTCCTTATAAGAGTATTTAGACTGATGTGTGGTGCGCTACGAACGTCCTGAATGCAGAATCTAGGGTGTGATCTGTGTTTGGAACTTACGTAGGGATATACAGGGTTATAAAGAAAGGGTGTGCTAAGTTATCTCATCATTATGAACAACTTTTACTATGGGACCAACCATGAAACCGAGAAAAAATAATCAACTAAATATAGTTAGGACTAGTTATGATGATTTTGTCCGTTATGTATGTATAGTATGTATGTATTTGACCGTTATATAATCATGTTATGTATGTTCATATTATGTTCCCTTCATTAATTCTAAAATACTTATTATATTTTTGACAAATGAGGTATCGTTGCAAGCAGTTTCAGCGTCCGCTGGTTATATATACGTCACATTAAATTGAATATGGCGTCATAAAGCAACGGACTAAAAAAAAAAGTTTTTACAAAGACCTTATAAGGAGAATTCTGCGGTATTTTATGATGCCGTGTTGGTTACCACCAAAGACATAAACGGATAATTCTGTGGTTATCACATGAAAGGGGCTTAAGTAACACAATTCAAAATATATGTATTGTTAGCTGTTGCTCGCGACTTTTCTTGCATGCACCCGATAAAAACCACGGCCACGATAAAGGCCACGTAAGGACGCAGCCGGGTTTTAGCTTTTCGATTATCTTGTTTTTATAACACAATTTCGCTTCTGAATAACAGAATTACACGGCGCACCCGGCGGCAGTCAAGCATAATCTTAATCAGCTTAGCAGCGTTTTTATCGCGCTTGTGTGAAAGAGCTTTTTTATTATTTTACTGCCCCTCGAAGTGCACTTGAGTTGGTATTAATCGTTTACTAAATCCGGCCCTTGGGCTTTCTGGGGTTTTAGATTTTGCTAAAGAGACCAACTGAATTTTAGATGGCATTACACTTTACTTAAAAAAAAAAACTTATAGAGAGACACAATTTTTAAAAAACATTTTTTTGTTTGCCGTTGTTCACACACATCGCCATCTAGCCCCAAACTAAGCAAGCTTGTAATATGAGAACCAGACAACTGATAAAATACATAAATACTTGTTTTTTTTTTTGAATATATTTACTTTCATAAAATCCATAGAAACACCCAGACAAAGAACGAAAATCCATGTTCATCAGGTTTGTCCTGGGTGGGAATCGAACCCACAACCTACTGCTCAGAAGATGGAAATCCACTGAGCCACAAAGTTAAGCTAGTCAAATTCGAATGTGACATCGATTCCCATGAGGTATTTTTGAGGCATAAGACCGTACCGTGAAGTGCTCATTGCGAAGATCCAGCCGCCGATGCTGCGCGACCGCAAATCGTATCGCTGCGCGATAAGGTTCTTGGTCGCGTAATGGCCCAATCAAGTTACGGGACTTAGTATGGAGGACCCGGACATAATTCATAACATAAAAATAATTATATTTGGTATAATTTGCTGACGTAAAATCAATATTAAATTAAATTAAACAGTCTGGAGGTACGAAATATAGAAAAAGCATTTATGTTTTAGCCATAACACATTATCGTCGCCGACGACTCAGTGCCTTGCTTACGACTGTCGTCTGAAATAGACTCTAAAGTACCGCAAAATGTAAAATTTGAGTCTGTTCCGGAAACGCATTTTGTTTAATTATTTTGTATTAATAATATGAGAGATTGGTTCTACAATTACGTACCGAAAAAAAAACTTAATAATATATTCCGGGTTAAAAGCTAAATTGACTGGGCTATAATATCGGCGGCTGAACGGCTGTGGCGCAGAACGACACCACAACCGCCCCTCTCCAAGTCACTAATCGATCAAAAGATGGAAGACTATCTGCCACTCTCTTCATCATGCCACCGCGCACCCTTCTCGCCACAGGGCCTCTATTCCTGTGCGCTCGGGACTATCTCGGTCACTGTCTCTCTAATTTAGAATTTAATGGGATTGAGAGTGACCGAGATAATCTCGAGCGCACAGGAATAGGGTCCCAGCTCGGTTGCTACCATCCCGCAACCTGCTGAGATCGAAAACGCGACCTTACAAAACATTACCAAACTTCATATTTTCGTCTTCCTCCATCTCATCGGTTAATCTAATCTGGCGATCAGATTTCAAATCGTCAAATAAAATTAAGGATCCTCTGAATTCAGAAGTGCTACTCGTTTGTAATTAAAGGAGAGTCAAAGAATTTCCGGGATCCGTATTGATTTTCTTTCGTTATTCCGAGTATCAATCCCTTTTACATGATTGCTGATAATATTTGACCGGACGGAATAATTTGTAATATCAAGATTTTAGGTAGGATTGATGGTACACGCGTGGTACGATTTTAGAATAATTCTCTCTTCTGCTCTTTATGTTTATGGTCTCTCCTCGGGATTCTGAAACGCTTGTTAACTTTGACAACAGATTAAGTCTATTGCTGCCTTTGTCGTTTGCTTAGTGCCAGACAAAGGCAGCATTAGAATTAATCTGTTGTCAAAGTTAACAAACGTTTCAGAATCCCGAGGTCAGTCTGATAAATCCACGACAGCAATGAACGATATTGCTGTACCATCATGAACCATGGCTTTTTTTTATTAAACCGACCTAACTCGTAGTATACGTGTTTTTTTTATCAATGTAAATTTATACGATTTTTTTTTAAATAGTTCTATCCAAAAATAGATACAAAAAGGAACAACATTATAAATATGCACTGGTTCACTAATCTATGAGAGGACGATTGCTATTTGACACAAACTGTTCTTCAACAAAGCTGTGATAAAAAATCGACTCACATAATTTTGTTATGAAGGTAAGTCTACAAATCCAAAACTGACACAACATCGGCTCACATATTTTTAAGTCTTCTAATCCAAAATTGACTCAACAGAGGCTCACATATTTTTAAGTCCTCCCATCCAAAACTGACTCAACATCGGCCCACATATTTTTAACTCTTCCAATCCAAAACTGATTCAACATCGGCTCATATGTTTTTAAGTCTTCCAATCCAAAACTGACTCAACATCGGCTCACATATTTTTAAGTTTTCCAATCCAAAACTGATTCAATATCGGCTCACATATTTTTAAGTCTTCCAATCCAAGACTGACCCAAGAACCGCTTACATAACAAGCAAGACTCATTCGGTGATCCATAGGGGTTTATCAACACAGATAATGCTCACAAATAATTCGAAATTCTGTTAATTGAAACCAACCGCAACCAAATTAATGTCTCCCGTTAAACAGCCCCTTGGAATTCCTTTTGTTATCGCTAATTCGCCAGAGGCATATGGCCTTCTCAGTTTTCATACACCTTGAGGACATATAAACTGACACGGCTAGTACCTATTTTCGCGTTTGATCTGAACAACCACACGTATTTATGTCAGACTCAGATGATATCTGAGTCCCTTTGAGTGTAGCGTTGGTAATAGCTTTGCTGGGTTATTTTTAGGACAAAATTAAACCGGTATCCTGGAAGGTTTCCTTTCGGTGTCCAGCAATTTTTTTGTTATTATGGCAATGACATCGGGCTTCACCTCGTGTGTAGGTATTTAGCACGGGTAGTTACGCTTCGCTGAGGGTGCTAAAATTATTCTTTCTGCGACGCAGCGAGTCTCTTTTTATTAAACCGTCGTCTCGGACAGAGTGCGTTCTTTAATTATACTGTACCCCTGTATCAAAATGTGTAAACCACTTAAGGTCCTTCGACTTTCATACAAAACTATCGACGCCTTTTTAGGCGTCCTACTACGATTTTGAACTGGGCATGACTTAACATAGGTCTAATTTGGCCTCTAAGTATCGCAAAGTCGATAATTTAAAATGTTCATGGCTAGGAAATACCATTTTTCAACCCAATAATTACGACAAATTTTACGAATGTAGTGGTGTGTTCTTTACATGCGAATCATGCGATCATGGTGTGCGTGAAATATTGATGTGTGGGTGCATCTTGCAAAAATCGTGTACACTGGTTGTGCCGCGCGCGCGTCACGCGGTTTACGCGACGTTGCCAGCTTGTCGGAGCGTGTGTGAGCGAGACTAGGTATCCTTGCATCGCGGCTTAGTCCGCGCGCGGCCTTCGATAATTGCGACGTTGCGAGATT
This sequence comes from Apocheima hispidaria, assembly GCA_947579745.1. NCBI lineage: Eukaryota > Metazoa > Arthropoda > Insecta > Lepidoptera > Geometridae > Apocheima > Apocheima hispidaria. The sequence continues at coordinate 4,802,158 of OX388168.1, read as the reverse complement.
CGGTATCGGTGTGCAGTGCAGTGTTTGATTTGGTTACCTAACAACCTAATAATAGTATACACAATTATAATAGAATGCAGCAGACATCATCGTTGCGCTATAGACGCCACCAATATTCTGGCCCAAAAAAGAACATGAAACATGTTCGTGCTCAGCTGAAATATTTTCATGGCGAAGGTGTATCGTAAGTACCTATCTACCTAATTTATAAATAAAAAATATAATCTATATGTATAAAAATAAACCCCTATTTTTCCTAATCACGCTATAACTTGAGAAAGGCTGGAACGATTTTGATGATTTCTTTTTTGTTGTAATCGTAATTGTGAGAACAAGGTTTTTATAAATAATTTAGCGAAGCCGAAGGCCGAGCTTCGCGGGCATCAGCAACTAGGTATATAAATATCGAAGTGCCTAATTCACTTTCAAATTTCAAATTTAATTATTTCCAAATTACAAGTACATTGCAATAAATTATATGACATCAAAACAATATAAATAATGATGTAGCTTGTTGAACGTGACAATGTCGTGCACTAAGAGTAATCTTGTGTCGTAGGTAGCTGCATGTCCTTCGGGAGTTTAGTTAGGTACTTAGTGGTGTATGCGTACTGGATTTATTCAGTGATTTCTTGAAATGGTAAGTGGACTTTACAGGAAACCAAAACATAGGTTACTTATACCTACACCGACATGATAGATACCTATTATCTATTATATTAGGGTATAACTAGGTTAGTACCCACTACCATAGAATCTAATTTTTTTTTATTTGCAGAAGAGAAAATGTTTGGCGTAAAAAAACAAAAAACAACACGGAGAATGAACCCAATAGTTCAAGGTTAGAAGTGTATTTTAGGCGCAAGCCACACTCATCTGACGGAGCGCAGACAAACCGTCATTCACTAAAGAAATTTCAACCTTATCGTCGTTATAATACGATACAAAGGATACGACACATAAGAAACCTAAATTTACGAGTATTATTAATTTTGGTTAGAACTGACCAAAGAAATTTCCTGCCCACGGTAATTCGTTCTTTGGTTTGTTTATCAAAATCCCTTTCATTTATCTTTTTCAGTCATACTAGTACCCAAAAAGAAGATTTAGATTCCGACAAACAAAAAAATGTTTCTAATGGATTGAAACGTCGGCGTAGAAGGTAAATAGAGAGTAATATTATAATTAGCAATTTTTATAAAAACACAATAATTTGGTTTTACCGTTTATAGTAATACAAGAGTGAATAAAGCGTATTTTACCCGACTGCCCAAGATGGAGAGTAATAAGTATGTAAGTATTCATGTAGTATATGTATGTTTGTGTGTTCCTACAGTACCGTCTGTAGCCTAAACGGCTTGACAGATTTTGACGAGAGCTGTGGCTTAACAGATTTTGATATATTTTGAGGACTTTGACACAGGTAACCATTTATATATTTTTAGGGTTCCGTAGTACTACAAGGAACCCTTATAAGTTCGTCATGTCTGTCTGTCTGTCTGAATCCTTTACAGCCTTATAACTTCCAAAGTTATAAACTTACACATGCATGAAATTTTGCACAACGATAGTCTAAGTCACAGGTGAATCAAATACCTCGTCAAACGCGGGTTTTGGTTCGACCTAAAATCACCAAAGTTTGAGGAAAGCACGGGGTGCGCGGAGTGTGACAAATCGTTCGGTTTCATCCGCTATTCTACAGAAACCGAATATTTTTCCGGCATAAGCCTATGTAGCGTAATTCCGTAGCCTATGTGTTTATCCAGGGTATACCAAATACCAAATTTCATTAAAATCCGTTCAGCCGTTCCAGAGTTGAACGGGAACAAACACACTTACATATACTTAACTACTTACATACAAACTTTCGCATTTATAATATTAGTGTGATGTGTACGCATAGTTTTATACGCATGTATATTGTATATATAGATTTTGTGCGCACGAGAGCTTCTATTCCTCTGCCAGCTCCAGAATCGTTGTCACTTTCTCCCTCGGTAAAGTGGATGAACATTCATCTGGAAGCCCACGAAATAGATACCCGTGCCACTGTGGTCTATAATTGTAATAAAATTAGATTAAAAAATATAAATATATAAAAATTAATATCAAAATGTTACTAACAAAGTCAGAAAACCAAAACAAATTATTTCGTAAAAATGGTCAATAGGTACCCCGTATCGTCAAACCGCGGCTCGTGGCGCGCGGCGTTCTCTCTAAGAACGCGCTGCCCTTTCGGTACCTTTGTACGCCCGCCGCCGACGCTCGCTACGCAATGCTGTCTTTGTAGTGTGTATTCTCGTAAACGCGCGAGTGAAATTACATTTTTCTTGCTATTTATCTGTGGTCTAAGTAAAGACATACAGTTTCAAATAATAAAAATAAAACTTCTTTTGAGAACCAACACAGTCGGTAGGTTGCATAAAGCATGAATAACTTGGAAGGAATGTTTGAAGTTTTTATCCGTTATTACAGCATAACTCAAAAAGTAGTTATCACATGTTGCCCGAAATAATTTTGAAAGAAAGTTTTTACTAAGATCTATCAACATGGAAGATTACAAGTTTCTGAGATGCATATTTTAGAAATGGAGGGGGGGGGGGAGTACATTGCAAGCAACTTTGTCGGCCCATATTTCGCAAGCAGTTCATTTGATAAAAAAATGTTATAGGAAACCTTAACATCATTTTAAAATACCTATTCAATGATACCCCACATGTGGGGTACAGGCGAAATTTTTTTTTTATCACTACTTTACATGTACTAGCCACCCCATTAATATAAAATTATGTTTTTTTAATTCTGTCAAAATTGTCACCTTACAAAGACCTATTCAACGACACCCATCATAATGGGGTGCAACCAAATATTTTTTTTACCCCCCCTTTACAAGTGTGGGAAAATTTAAAAAAAAAAAGGTTTTTTTATTTTTTGAAACTGTAGGTTCACTACTACTTCGATACTTAGACTATCGTTGTGCAAAATTTCATGCATGTAAGTTTATAACTTTAAAAGTTATAAGGCTGTAAAGGATTCAGACAGACAGACGGACGGACAGACAGACGGACATGACGAACTTATAAGGGATCCTTGTAGTACTACGGAACCCTAAAAATGTCATATGGGTCTCCTAGTAGTATAACTGCCATTACTTCTTGTTGTTTTTACTTGAAATTGACGTTTGATAAAATTCATGAGTAATCTGATATTTTAAATAGGTATGTTTTTTTTAGTTGTGAAGAGGTATGCCCTAAAAAATTTAAGAACAATAAGCCGCTAGAAAATAATAATTCAAGACTGGCAGAAACTAGAGGGTTAGTTTCTATGAAATTATTTCTCATATTTTTTTTGTTTATTTTTTATGTTCATTATTCACTGTTGATTTGTAAATATTATAAAAAGCTGAATATTTTTTTGTAGAGTGAGAACATATGGGAGATCATTACCTATACATCATGTAGAGGCTACATATTTTAGCGCAAAAATAAGCTCTCAGCCATCAACGCCTACTCAACCATTAACACCTACTGAAGCTGTGGAAACGAATTGGCCAGTGATTGATCCGACTACAGCAAGTCACGAACTACAAGTTGAAAAAGTTGTCGATAATAGCTTGAATGGTCTGACAGGCAACAGAATTGTAAATATACAACATGTTCTTCACTGGGCTATAAAACTTGGAAGGCATGAAAGAATGTGCCCAAGTAGCACAGTCGAATTCATTACAGAGTTCCGAGGTGGGTTTGAAAGCATATTTGTTTTCAAATGTAGTATGTGCGCAAAAGAATTCAGAGAGACTAATGACCCTGAAAAAAAGCTTAATACGGGCTTTGTGTGGGGAACTTTAACAGGAGGGGGTTATTATTCGCAAGCTGCACATGCTACTAATGTGATGGACATCCCTACTATTGGAGCAAATAAGTTCAGAGAAATTGAAAATTCACTTGGAGAGTTGTGGCAAGATCAATTGACTGAAGAAATTAAGAAAGTAGGGCAGCAAGAAAAAAAAATTGCAATTGAGAAAGGACAAATCGGTGACGATGGTATTCCATACATAGAAGTGTATGTGGATGGCGGATGGGCTAAGAGATCTTATGGTCATGACTACGACTCAGCATCGGGAATGGTAGTTTTTTTTTAAATTTATTGTACAATAAAATCATTATTGGTGGCTAATTCTATTTGTGTTTTAGGCTTGCATTATTGGAAAAAATACAAAAAAATGCCTGTATCTTGGTGTAAGGAACAAGTATTGTTATCATTGCCAATTATACGAGAAACGAAAAAAAGATATCCCCGCACATAAGTGTTTCAAAAATTATGAGGGATCATCCACAAGTATGGAGGCAGATATATTAGTTGAAGGTTTCCAAAAATCAGAGGAAATGCACGGGTTACAATATCTTTCCTTTGTTGGTGATGGAGACTCTTCTGTTTTTGCCAAATTAAAAGAGAAGGTATCCTATGGACAAAAAATAAGGAAAACAGAATGCAAAAACCATGTCATCAAAAATTACACAAGCGCACTATACAAAGTAACGTGTTGACAAAATGATTATTATTGTTTTAATTTTTATTGAATTTGTATATATTTAATTGTTTTAACTTATTTTAGATACTGGCGAATACTAAATTGCCTCTGTACGGCAGGAAGCTTTTGAAAGCTAGATTATCAAAACTAACTTTGATTTCGAGAAAGATAATCTTGCATAATCGGAATGACAGAATAGCTATGCGAACTGATCTACAAAATGGCCCATCGCATGTTTTTGGTCAACATGACAATTGCAAAACTTATTATTGCAAATTCATTGCAACTGGCGAAACTGATGATAATCTGCTGGGAAATATAAAACTACAAGCTGCTCCCGTTTGGGCTTTGATTTGTGCTGCAAACGAAAACGTTATTTCCAAAACAAGTAGATTATCGAATGAAACAACAAATCATGCCGAAAATTTTATGAGTGTCATTAGCAAGTTCAACTGTGGCAAGCGGATCAATTTACACAAAGCTGGCTCGTATCAGCGCAGAGTACATATTGCCGGTAAATCTCGTAATTAAATTTAACAGACAAATATTTGGAGGAAAGCCATGTGTTAGTTAGAGATTATTATGTATGAAAATTATTTTAAATTATTTTACAGGTCTTTCACAAGTTACTGGACAAAAATGGCATTGCTCTGCATGGAAAAAAGTTACTGCAAGCTCACCAGGGCTAACAGTAAAAAAATATATCACCCAAGTGCAAAAATCAAAAATGCGTCAAAAGAAATACGTGCGCAGAAGACTTTTTGCAAAGCCAGCTCTAACGAAGCATTCTGGTGACAAAAATTATGGTCCTAAAGCTCAAGATATAATCGACCCTGTCAATTTGGATGATTTGAAAAAGATGTGTTCTGAAAAAATACTTGACTTCCATAAGACTACTGAAGAAATAAAATATATAGAAGAGAGTACAATTGGTCAACATGACAATGAATTGTATAATGTACACAGGAGTGACAGATTGACAGCAAGCCAATTCGGAATGGTATGTAAAACAGCAAGTCAATTTGGAATGGTAGGTAAAACAGCAAGCAATATAGCAATCTCTATGTTTTTTTTAGATTTGCAAACGAAGAAAGAAAACACCCTGTACGAATCACGTGAAGCAAGTTCTATATAAAAGTAATGTTTTGACAAATGACATGCAATACGGACAACAAAATGAGTCAGTTGCTAGAACCTACTTTATTGAAAATTACAAAAAATCAGTACGACAAGCTGGACTCTTCATTGATGAGGAATATGGTTTTCTGGGAGCTAGCCCTGATGGTAAGAACATTAGCAGTAAAAATAAACCACAATATGTAAGAGTTGCTTCTAACTCTAGATGCTTTATATTATTTCAGGTATAGTGCTTAATGAAGAGGCAATTTTGGAAATAAAATCATTTCCATCCCTTGCAAGGAGCAACATGGACATTGCCACTGCATCCAAGGAAAAGAAAAACTTTCCAATTACGGAAAAAAACGGGATTTTAGAAATGAAAAAAAATCACAACTTTTACTATCAAGTATAAAAAAACATGAAATCTACTAACTCTACATTTATGAAAGTACGACTAAAAAAACTTTTTTTGTTTCTTTCAGGTGCAAGGGCAATTGAGGGTAACCAAAATGAAAAAGTGTTATTTTATTTGTTTTGTCAGTCCCTCAAAGCCCATAACAGTGATCGAAGTAAGCAGAGACGATGAATTTATTGAAAAAATGGTGCCAAATTTGGTACATTTCTTTAAAAACGCAATTTTACCGGAAATAGTTCTTCGCAGAGTACCAAAAGGGGCGACGTGCATCGATTATGAAAATCCATGTAAACGTTATTTACCAAAATTATCCGAATTCACCGACTATCACCATCAACTATATTATCACACTAATATTATAAATGCGAATGAGAGTGGCTTGCGCCTAAGGCATCGCTCTAACACAACACGATTAGGCCATTATCGCTAGTTCACGCGAATTTTGTTTGTACAAGCCATTTTGTTTGTGCATAAATTGATATCAACTTATAAATTGATATCAAGAGGTGTCAAAATTGGTATTTTATTACCGTAATGGCCCGATCCTTTGGCGGCCTGCACTGCAGATTGATTTGTGGGTACCATTCGCAGCTACACTGGCGATTCAAGATTCGCGCCGATCTTATGCAGAACACGAAGCGTGGGTTTTCGAACTTTGTTGGATTTTGTAACCCTACCAATTTCGAACAACGCGCGCTTCGACCACTGCATAAGTACGGCGCAGCCTTGTTGAATCGGCAGTTTAGCTGCCAAAGGTTCCCCACAAAACCTCGCGAATTTTCGCTATTGACAAACCTAACGGTGTTTTATTAGAGGCGTCGCCTGAGACGCGTTAGGTAGCGTCTCTCAATAATAATTATATTTACAAGGATAGGTAATATAGGTATGCTTGTTTGATTACAGCCTAATTTTTTCTTTCTTATACAGGAATGAAACATCATGAGATCATGGATCATGGAGAAAACACAAGGAGTGATACAATTTATATACAATTTCAATTTAATTATAATAAAAAAATAAATAAAAAAAATATAGATACATATATACCTTTTTCTTTACCTTTCTTTTTCTTTCGGTCATAGATTCTTTCTTCTTGCCCATTTTCATGGCGATGGGGGGATTTCTACCCGTCAAACTGCGACGTTCATTATCGGTCATAGATTTTAACCATAATCATCATCATCATTAGCCAAATTGCTACCGTATGGAGGTTTCTTACCCGTTTTCATCATGCTCCTCCTTTTTTTTTAACTTTACAAGTCGACCTAAACGATCCAGCCATACCCAACTGCAGGACCGCCCCGCGGGCCCGCACGCGGCCCGTGCAGCCTCGCGAAATACTAGTTTATATGTATAAAAATGAACCCCTATTCTTATATTTTGAGGACTTTGACATAGGTAACCATTTATAAATTTTCAGGGTTCCGTAGTACTACAAGGAACCCTTATAAGTTTGTCATGTCCGTCTGTCTGTCTGTCTGTCCGTCTGTCTGTTTGAATCCTTTACAGCCCGCACCGGCTTCGCACGGGTATATAACAAAAAAATAAAAATTATAATACACACACAAAACCCTTCTATTTGCGTCAAGTTACAAAAAAAATATATATATAAAGAAAGCTAAAAAGCTTCCCACCAGCGAAAGAATTTTTCAAATTGGTTCAGTAGTTTCGGAGCCTATTCAATGCAAACAAACAAACAATCAAATCTTTCCTCTTTATAATATTTATTTTTGGTGTGACTAACTAATAACCCCATATCTAAAATTTGTTGGAATTCGGCATTTCTGAGTATGGGGCTCGGTGCGCGCTCCATCAGTGCCAGGAAAAATAATGCAAAATTACGGGAAAAAAAATTCACCTCAATAATGATGATGAATGTGGTTTTTGCATTTTTATGTATGATCTCGTTGCGCGCACGCTCACTGATCCCGGGAAGAATATTGAAAAAATTCTGAAAAACTTCCTTCTTAGTGAAATAATAGATTTTTTGTAAAAGGTGCCTATATAGGTATAGGTACCTATATAGGTAGGTGGTAAGGTGGTAGATAGAGGTATATGAAAATATTGGATATTTCGTGCTGCGCGATTGAAATATGTGCATAATACTAATAATACTTACCTACCTACCAACAAACCAACCAACCAACCAACCTACCTACCTACCCTACCTACCTACCTACCTATTAGTTAGTTAGTTTTGTGTGTGGTGTTTGTTGTGTTGTTTGATAACTTATTTTGTAAAAAAATAGCACAAAAAGAACAAAAATCTACAAAAACAGTAATTTTCAAATGAGGATTGATCCTTCGTCTCATTGACACACTACAAAATAAAGCATAATGAAAATCCGTCCACTCGACCGCTCGGCCAGTCGATCTGATAGGTGGAACGCCGAAAATCGGGTACTCAATTTCGTATTTGCTTGTAACCGTTTTGAATTCGCATGTGATTCGGTCATAGATTTAAAATTCATCATCATCATCATCAGCCTGTTCCATATCGTACCGAGATTTCTTACCCATTTTTCATAGCAATTTTTCATAGCATTCTACCCGTCCAGCTGCGATTTTCATTTGCGGTCATAGATTTAAAATTCATCATCATCATCATCAGGCTGTTGATAACGTACAGAGATTTCTTGCCCATTTTCATGGCGATGGGGGATTTCTACCCGTCCAACTGCGATTTTAATTTTCGGTCATAGATTTAAAATTCATCATCATCATCAGCCTGTTGATAGCGTACCGAGATTTCTTACCCATTTTCATAGCAATGGGGGGATTTCTACCCGTCCGACTGCGTTTTACATTTGCGGTCATAGATTTAAAATTTTCCATCATCATCATCAGCCTTCTCCCTAACGTAACGAGATTTCTTAAAAAATACATAAAATGATTAAATTAAAAAATATTTTATTTTACTAGAATACCTTTGCCAAAATTCGTAAAGGTCGGTCCAGCCGTTTTATCGTGAACAGATAACAAACAGAAAGACAGAGCTACTTTCAAAATTTATAGGATACTAGATGCGCCCCGCGGTTTCACCCGCGGTATAAACTCTGTAACGGCTGAACGGATTTGGATGAAATTTGGTATGGAGGCTACCATACCTAAATTTGGCTACCTCCATACCAAATTACATTAAAATCCATGCAGCTGTTACAGATTTGAACGGGAACAAACACACTTACATACTAACATACCTACTTACATACACACAAACTTTCGCATTTTGGTGTGACTTAGTAATAACCCCATATCTAAAATTTGTTGGAATTCGGCATTTCTGAGTATGGGGCTCGGTGCGCGCTCCATCAGTGCTGCCAGGAAAAATAATGCAAAATTTCGGGAAAAAAATTCACCTCAATAATGATGATGAATGTGGTTTTTGCATTTTTATGTATGATCTCGTTGCGCGCACGCTCACTGATCCCGGGAAAAATATTGAAAAAATTCGGAAAAACTTCCTTCTTAGTGAAATAATAGATTTTTTGTAAAAGGTGCCTATATAGGTATGGTACCTATATAGGTAGGTGGTAAGGTGGTAGATAGAGGTATATGAAAATCTTGAATATTTCGTGCTGCGCGATCAAAATATGCACATTATACTAATAATACCTACCTAGCCACCAACCAAGCAACCAACCTACCTACCTACATACCTACCTATTAGTTTTGTGTGTTGTGTACACACAAAATAACAAATAACAAACAACAGTACCTACTATGGACTAAATTAATCTAACCCGGGTCTAAAATCCATATTTTTAGTCGCAGAATAATGTCTATCGACGCGGAAAACACAACATTTTTGGGTATTGCATATTTCATTAGGTTCATTTCATTAGGTATTAGGTATGTAAAATTCGAAATTAATTTGAAAAAAACCGAAAAAAAGTGGAAAATTTGTTCGGAAGGTACCAGACTCGGTGCCTTTAGAACCCCCGATATGGGGTTATTCCAGAGACCCAGTTATTCAATCGTCAAGCAGTAGTGTGCAAAACATCACTGTGTTCCGGATTGAAGGGCAATGTTTCCAGCGTAATTATTGGGCACAGAGATTTAACATCTAATATCTCAGAGTAATGAGCGCAGTGCATTGCCGCGCATGGTTTTGAACTGTTGAGGTTCAAAATTCTGGGTGGCACTGAACTGTTATGAGCAAGCGTGAAGCTTAACATCAGCTGAGTGACTTGCTCGTCTCGTCACCAAATAACAAAAAAAAAAAACTTACATGCTTACACACTTACACACGAACTTTCGCATTTTAAATATTTGTGTGACAATATTAGGTTTATGTAGATACATACTTTTATAAGTTTCGTTACTAATTTTGAATAAGTTTGTTTGTCAAGAAACCCACAGCAAAAATTAAAATAAATAGTATTCTCGAAATTAAATTATAAAAAATAATACTACCTAATTTTAGGGGTTCGAACCCGGAACCTCACGAGCGCTACCCAATCAAACTGATGACTTCGGCCACCGAGACGATATTCAGAGCAACGAAATTTCGTATTTGCTTGTAACTGTTTTGAATTCGCATGTGTGCGTAATGTTCATGCGTGCATACAGGCGTTGAAGATTATTTGAATTTTCAGTCGAGTGCAGCTATTAATGGGCTCTATTATTTTTGAGATGTGTTTATAACAATAGTAAGAGGTCGCAAAGTGAATTAAAACTGGGGCAGATTACCTCAATTGAGTTTTCAACGACAGCGCCATCTCTTGGCGCCTACCTACCTAGCGGACTCAAACGAAGCACCTTAAAAGCCTCGGACAAAGCCTAACTTTGTTCTGAAACATACAACCTGGACGTACAAATTTACATATTAAAGTACCATGGTAGCGTTCAGTTGCACCTGAATGCCACACGCAGTCAATGGTCAAAAGACTTACCATTTAAAATAGGTACATGCTTCTACGAGGTATTTACCTTTTTACTATAATAAATAATAATAATAATAATTTATTTCATAAAAAAAAATGCACAATATAACATTAATAATTAGTGGCTAGTTAGGTGATACATAAAAACAGGTAAACTGCTGCCGAACTAGGCTCTAGGCCTGTGATTCAGCGTACAGCGCCCTTCCCACGAGAATTATGCTTATTACTTGCCCTAGACAAATTAATGGCAATAAGAATTAAATATTAGAAGCAATAAGGTTTTTAATGAAACGGCAAGAACTCAATCTAATAGCCCGCCCTAACTGACAATAGGTTTTTGTCCAGCCGGACTGCACCGTCGTCCTAACAAACGAGGGAAAGCAATATCCTCCAATTGCTTCCATAATAATAACCTCTTATCCTCAATACCATATCCTTGCGTCGGCTATAAATCAATTCAATTTTTCGATTTTCTGCATGCGTGTCAATAAAGTGTAACATGAAATGTTCTATATGCTTGTTACAGTAACGGGCCAGTGGAGGGCGCGTACGGGCCTCAACACAGCCCTGTATCGCGGTCGGACGCCTCCACCGAGGACGCCGAGCTGTCCGCTGCGCTCGCGCACCAGCACCATCTAGCGATGCAGGTACAAACATAAATAAAATAAAATAAAATAAAATAGCCTTTTAATTCCCTTCCCTTACAAAACATTTATACTTAATTTTATTTATATTATTTTATTTATATTATTTTTACACATATTTTATTTTTTATTAACATTAATTTAATCTTGTTTAGTATTATTAGTTCTAGTACTTAAGTTTAGTACATTTAATTATTTTTATATACTTAGTTTTTACATTTTTATTCTAGGTTTTAAATTGATATTAATAGTTACTAGATTAGTATGTATTAGATTTGTTTTTTTATTTTTAACATTATTTATTTATAGATTAGGGTTGAGGACCCCTCTTTGGGTGAAGGCCTCCTCCAGAGCTTCCCAGTCTTGCCTATTTTGTGCTTTGGTTATCCATTTTTTCCCTGCAGTTTCAGATAATTCGTCCTCCCATCTTTCCTGCGGTCTACCTCTTGAGCGTGTTCCACATGGGCCTTGCCATTGGGTTATCTTTGTCCACCTACTATCTATAATGCGTGCCAGATGGCCGGCCCATCCCCACTTTAATTTTTGAGCTTGCTTTAACATGTCTAGTGTTTCTGTTTTTTTCCTTATTTCCGAACTTTTTATTTTATCCTTTAGTTTTATGTTCAAGATACTTCTTTCCATTGCCCTTTGACATTTTTCTATTTTTCCCCTTGTATGGTAGTTATATATCCAAGTCTGGCAGCCATAGGTAAGGCATGGCATTATACAAGAGTCTAGAATTTTCTTTTTGAATGAGATAGGTAGGTTTGATTTTAAAATTTCTTTATAGCTCCAAAACTTTCCCCAGCTTGTTGTAATTCTTCTTTCTATTTCTTCCTTGTGTCGGGTTTTCCTAAATGATACCAATTTTCCTAGATATGTGTACTCTTCTACATACTGTAGTGTGGTGCGACATGCTGATACAGGGATTTGAGAGCTGTTTGTCATCACTTTCGTTTTGGAAGCATTTAACTCCAGACCTATAAGTAGGCTGGCCTCACAGAGCTCATTTAACATTGTCTCAATCTGTCTTGCTGATTCTGAGAATAAAACTATATCGTCAGCAAATCTGAGGTGGTTTAGTCGTTTTCCCTTGATTGTTATACCTTTATTTGACCATTTAAGGTCCTGAATAATGTGTTCTAGTACTGATATAAACAGTTTTGGCGAAATTGGGTCACCCTGTTTTACTCCCCTACAGATTTGGAAGGGGGGGCCATATTGATCTAGCTTGACACTAGCCGTACTCTTACTATACACATTTTTGAGGATATTTATATAGGTTTCTGGAACTTTTTGTTTGCTTAGGGCACTCCAAATGCTGTTGTGTGAGATTGAGTCAAATGCTTTTGCATAGTCGATGAAAACTAGATACAATGGCTGTCTAAACTCTACGAATTTCTCTATTATTTGTTCTAAAACTTGGATATGGTCCATGGTACAGAAACCTTTGCGGAAGCCTGCTTGTTCAACTGGTTGGTTTACTTCTATTATTGGACTAAGTCTTTCCTCTAAGCATGAAGAGAACAGCTTGTATATGTTAGGGAGCAAGCTTATAGGACGGTAGTTTCCTACGTCTGAAGGGTCACCTTTCTTGTAGATTAGTATTATATTTGATGTTGTCCAACTTTTTTTTTTTTTTTTTTTTTTTTTTTTTTTGTGGTGCTGCGCTCGCGCACCAGCACCATCTAGCGATGCAGGTACAGACATACTAATAGATTTGTCAACCAAACCAAGTTCTAACAAATCAACACATATGTATAATCTCACCAACTTCGAACAACACGCGCTTCGGGCTCTGCATAAGCTCTGCATTCTTGATTCTGCAATGTAGGCCGCCAAATGGCCGAATGGTTAAACCTATGTAGCAACACTCACTTTCCTATAGCTCCAGATTTTTCCCACAGCTCTTTTTGGCACAGTGCAAGACGCGTCTATTATCTTTCGCCCTCATAAGACAGTTTCACAGCGCACAGTCTAGTAAAAAATTATTAATTGAAATAAAATCGTTGCTGATTCCAGGCGGGTGAATACCCTGTGGTGGGCGGTGCAGTAGATCCCGAGTATGGACAATATGTGTCTTCCCCCGCCTCTCACTACAACCACATGGGTCACCTGACGATGGCGCCTTCACAAAAATACCCACACGTAAGTCCTTATACTTATTAGGTAAGGGGCGGGGCGGGTCAATGCGATAACGTCCCGCATTTGCGCGTGCGATCCTGCATTTATGTCCCGCTAATATCTACCCCTAGGGGGAAGTCAACTTTTTCCCTGCCAGCGTCTTAGCCATCTCAGATTATGAAATATTGGAGCTTGGACCTGGAATGCTGGCACAGTTGCTGTGGTGATAAAAATGTCTCAAAACGACACACATATATCCCTGCGAGATCTTGGGCCGTCTCCCGTTCGAACCACATCCCGCACTGATCAAATGAAAAAAAATAACCTAGCAAAAAATCTCGTTCGGATCAGCAGACCTAGCACGAGCACCGCGATAAAATCTTCCCTACACTTTTCGTCGGTCAAAAATAGGACACGGCTACGATTTTATGTGTATATGTTTGGTTTTTCGAATACGGTAGTTTATATTAATTACGACATAAAGAGTAGAAGATTTTGTCGCGGTGCCCAAGTCAAACAAGATGATACATTCAGATGAATAAATGCCAAAACCTTTTCACGAGGTAATGCTCAAACCACGCCCGAATAAGTGAAGAGGCACACGGTGATCGGTTGCATCAATTTTTTGTCCATTGACGAACAATTATAGTGTTCTTAATATTGTTATCTCAGTAAATCGAAATTCAATTTAATTCTGATATCAGATGGAAAGAGATCGCCGTCCATCGAAAATCCCAAGCTTTTCTAAATTCGGAAGTTTTCTGTTACAATGTTTGTTTAGGCCAATCGTGGGATGATATTTCTTCCACTTCACTAAACATTTCTTATTTCTACGTTCATCATACTCTTATTAAAGTAAAGCTAAGGTAAAATCTACAGCCGCAGGATTGCACAAAACATGATAGAAATCACTAGCGTCAACAAGAGTCCGCACTACTACACCAGGCGTGCGACGAAAACTGGCAACTCTCTATAAAATGCTTTTCTATTAACAAAATATAAAAATGCTATTTAGGAGCTGCGTCTTTCTGTCATGAGTGGTGGCGAAAACTGTATAGTCTGGCATCGCATTAAGAATTCTTTTGACGCTACGACCCCTTCTAATTTTCATCACGTGCAGCAATTAGTTAAAAAAATTCGTGACTTCGTTGTTTCTCTCTCCAGGTAATGGACTCGGTATCAGTAACAGGCGGGGGCACATACGGCGGAGCAGGCGGCGTAGGCCATTACGGCACGTACGGGCACTACGGCGCCGCGGCATACCAGCCGCAGCCGGCTTACATGGTCGACACTGCACAGATGCCGGCTTACATGGGACAGGTGAGGACACTGGCACAAGGAACGTAGGGAGTATGAATTAAGGCGCCGCGGCATACCAGCCACAGCCAGCTTACGTGGTCGACACTGCACAGGTGCCAACATACATGAACACAGATGAGGACATTGCGCTGAACTAGCTGATGGTCTAATGTTGGTCTTGGTTTCCGATACTACATTGTAATACATTCTGCCTGTTTTACGCAATCTCTCGGGAGACGGCTACTCTTTCCACTGCGTGATTCCAATCTCGACGTTACGCTATTTTCTCATGGCACTCCCCAATCTCCCCAATCTCCCCAACTTATCTTATTTACTCACGCTTTGATCGTACTCCAGTGGCATGGAGCCTGTTTAATTTTCTGTGATGGTTGGTTTACAGGAGTACGTGGAAGGCGGCGGCAGCGCGTCGCCTCGGAGCGCCTCGCCCGGCGCATTGCCACAGCATAATATGCATTTACAACAAAGGTATTTGATTATACTACTTCACCTTCTTCCTTTTAAGGCGATTTTAAATAATGCTAATATTTAAACTTGAAATTTGCATGAACTACTTGCCTTCAAATGTCATGATCATCAAAGACCGAATCAACGATCCGCAAGTTCGTCGAACAATTGAACAAACAAACGATCGAACAAACGATTTTATTCCGTAGACTTTGATACCTTCGCTTCGCTTGGTCATCGATAGTTTTTTTTTTTCTCTTTCCTCCTGAGAGGATTTTGGCGTCGCACGTCTTATGCATTTGCCAGTGTCAAGTATACTTATATATTTTCAAGTTTTGTTAAATAATATCAAACAAGTCATAGTCACAGTCAAAGTCGAGCAAAGCAAGTCATGGTCAAGTCCTAGTCATGCCCCAGTAAAGTGGTGAAAACTTTACTAGAGCCTTCTATGGAGTTTTGGAAACAACACGAAAATTCACGTTTCACGACGTTATACCATTCACCAACACACGTGCATGTTCACGAACACTTAACGGGTAAAAATTCACAGTTTTTACACATTAACACTCGAAATAACACAAGTAATGGAAAATAATAAAATGACACGACATGATTTCTTCACGTTCCCGCCAAAACTTCCGTCATCGATAGTTAAAAATACTGCCATTAGAAAAGTGAAAGTGGAGGCTACTCCATCGACAAACTCTGATGTCGAAGAAAACCTCTTTTGTGGTCAATACTCGTTTGAAATGGACTGTAATAGCTAAGTTATTTCGATGATCGATTTAACTTCTTAAATTTGTTTTTGTTCAAATGGAAGTTGGCCCCCAGGTACGACTCCGCGTCTCTGGAGCAACTAGGGAGGCACTACTGCGTGACGTCTCCGCGCGGCGAGTACGCGGCTGATACGTACGGATACCAGCACTACCCCCCGGCCATGGATCCACAGCAACACCAACCTCCACAGTTCAAGGTAGAAGACAAATCATTTTCAACTTTATTTCGAAGGTGGTAACGTTGATAATCCATTGAACCTATTCTCAAATGTGGAGAAATAGCGCAAGTCTTTCCTACTCAGATTTTCAAAGACTTCTCTCATCTCCATTGCCATCCTTATTTCTGCTGTAATAGAGTTATTTTTCCTCAGGATTCACAAAACGGTCTCAGCTTGGGCAGCGCGGGCGGCCAATCAATGTACGGAGACGAGGAGGAGTTACAGAAGCAAATGGCTAATATGGCTTTAGGTAACAATTCTTATTTGCTCACAGCATAATCCTCCATCTGAAATCTTAATAAATAGTGGTCTTTAATGGTAAGAAATAAAGTCTAATATTGTTCCGCTATTCTGTCCTGCTGTGCGGTCATCTTTTACGCTGAAGTTCGATGTATGTGCGTTGTACAGACATCCTGCCCATTCGGATCGGATAGATATCCGCCTTATTCACCTAAGAATAAAATTGTTAATCATATGAAGCGCGAGTGGGATAGCGTTAACATTCAACCTGCTCTATATTCATGATATATATGATTTATTTATCAATATTCTAGCTTGTCTCATCTCGGGATTCTGAAACGTTTGTTAACTTTGACAACCGATTAATTCTAATGCTGCCTTTGCCTGGCACTAAGCAAATGAAAATGACAGCAATAGACTTAATTTGTTGTCAAAGTTAACTAACGTTTCAGAATCTTGAGGTCAATCATTTATATTACAATTGCGTACAACGTGGCCTAGTTGTTGCATTATGAACTTTACGAAGTTAAACATAAAATCTCATTTCGCTGTTTATTTCAGTTCACGGCGGTGTAGGTAGAGAGGACGGTGGCGGCCTCCAGTGGCGAGACCCGAACTTACCAGAAGTGATTGGTTTCCTCAATTCGCCGTCAGATGTCGTGAAAGCGAATGCGGCGGCGTATCTTCAACACCTCACTTATATGGACGACCCCAATAAACAGAAGACGAGAAGTTTAGGTAATATTAGTATTATAGATTTATTTTAATGTAAAAATAATCCACTCTGGACGTAAAGAGGAATACAACGACACCTCACTCATCAAAAGCTTAGGCTATAGGTGGTACAATAGCAACACACAAATATACTTACATACATCCCAAAACCGGGACCCTCTTTCTTGGGCAGCCGGGTAAAAGCTTTTGCATGATTGTTTCAGGCGGGATCCCACCGCTGGTGCGGCTAGTATCGCACGAGAACCCCGAAGTTTGCCGCAACGCTTGCGGCGCGCTGCGCAACTTGTCGTACGGGCGGCAAAACGACGAGAACAAACGCGCGATCCGCGACGCGGGCGGCATTCCCGCGCTCATGGCGCTACTCTGCCGCGCTACTGATATGGAGGTGCGTACTACTCAAAATTTTGTCTTAATAGTCTGACCATAGTCGGAGACATATTTTTTTCAACACGAAGCCTATTAATATCCAGTAATAGGGATTTTAATTATTTAAGCACAAACTTTTTTGCACAACCTCTATTCAATTATTTTTTTTTCTTCTGCGATTTTTGATTTTCCCCCCTTTTGGGGATAAATTAGCCGCGGCGCTATTTACTGGCCATTTTTGATAATATTAGGCATAAACATTCAGTACTAACCAAAATCGGCCGGTATATGGTGCCGCAGCATGATTATATGGTATTTCCCCCTTTTGGGGGGAAATACCAATCGAAAATCGCCGACGACTGAAAAATTAGTATACCAAGTTTTGTCAAGACTGGTTGAAAAATACGACCTGTACGCGAGTACAAACATACGGACAGATTAGAGCAAATTTTGCCAGTTAAAACTGAGACCTCTCGTTCGCTCCGCTCACTCGGTCAATAAACTTTTGACTTATTTTTAATACATTTTTAAAACTTGCTGACACTATTAATCTACCGCAGTGTAGTGTGGACGATGCAACGCATTACTGATAGTCTCTGTTGACGTTGGAGTTTCTTTTCGTCTTAGAATTCTCGTCAACAACTAGCGGTAGAAGCCTTCGAACGAAGTAAAATGAATATACTTTTTTTTATTTTTTTTTATTTCTACAACACACGCTTCACAAAAATAACATGCATACAAATTTAAACTTAAAATAAATTATAACAATAATATAACTTAACTTCACAACTTACAAACATGCTGGTATGACCATCACAGTATGAGCATGCTAGCGTACGTCATAGTCATTATAATGTGCATGTACAAATAGAAAAACAAAACAAACTTACTGCTCTGCGAAGCAGTCCTCACTAGGATGAGTCGTGTCGAGAACTACTGCAGTCCGCCTACCTCGCTACACAGCCGAGCAGTTGACATTTTTTTTTAATAAATACTGGCCCAAGAGAATTTTGAAGACTCTAAACTTAGCGCCGGCGCTCTCCTTGCTTCAATCGCTCGCAGTCTGTGAAAAGTGCGAGACGTACGTTCGTCAATACAGGCGATCCAAATATCCGCAAAAGTATGCCTTGATATTATATTCGCTCTCTTTTTGTGACAAATTACTACACTTTTTTTAATTACGTATAGTAGCCTAACCTCGGGATTCTGAAACGTATGTTAACTTTGACAGCAGATTAATAATGCTGCCTTTGTCTGGCACTAAGCAAATGACATTGACAGCAACAGACTCAATCTGTTGTCAAAGTTAACAAACGTTTCAGAATCCCGAGGTAAGTTCGATTGTTTTGACTTGTTGACCGAGCGAAGCGAAGTCTCAGAGTTTACTGGGACAAATCGGCATTTGTACGTAATGTTTGTATGTTTGTGTGTATATGTCCGATGATAACTTGCGAACCGTTGATCCGATCTTCATGAAATTGTAGGCAAG
Source organism: Apocheima hispidaria (assembly GCA_947579745.1). Classification (NCBI taxonomy): domain Eukaryota; kingdom Metazoa; phylum Arthropoda; class Insecta; order Lepidoptera; family Geometridae; genus Apocheima; species Apocheima hispidaria. The sequence continues at coordinate 4,782,851 of OX388168.1, read as the reverse complement.
TAGTTCATTTCAATACAATTTTTAAGTTTGAATATGAGCTGAATCGCTCCAGGGGTTGTGAAGATACAGGGCAACCCCTGTATCTTCACAACCCCTGGAGGTCTCAGTTCGGCGCGAACTACTAGTTATTTTTAAGGACAACAATGAACAAGTTTCATTGTTGTCCATTCATTTCACTTTGGTCGAAGGTAGAAGCCCGAATTCTAGCCACTCGAATTTTGTTTTGACCTCCATGTTTTTTTCTCTCCAGGTGAAAGAACTTGTGACCGGCGTTATATGGAACATGTCGTCGTGCGAAGACCTAAAACAGTCGATCATAGACGACGCAGCGCAAGTGATTGTGAACAAGGTGTTAATACCGCACTCTGGCTGGCATCCGACCAACCCCGGCGACACTTACTGGTCCACTGGTGAGTGGAATGTGTGTAGACTAGCCTTGTGGCTCAGTGGGAGGATTTCCACCTTCGGAGCTGTAGGTCGTGGGTTCGACTCCCACCCAGGACAAAAAATTGTGTCATGAACATGGATGTTTGTTCTATGTATTTATTTACAAAAAAATATTATTCTATCAGTTATCCGCGGGCTCTAAATTTTAAACGTTCGTGATTCTGATTGCGAGAGCATGCCATCCCGCTCGTACCAACTTCACGCACGCGTTGTCACTATCGTTTTCAGAGTTACGGGATAAGCTCGCAAGTTACCATAGTACAAGGTTGCTAAGTTTGGGGATAGATGGCTAGCTGTGCCCCGCGGTTTTAAAAATGATTATCTATCTACACTTCTACACATCTATATATGATCTAAACAGTTAGAAGACAAACATTAAAACTAACACTACAAAAGGACCAGAAATCAGAACGCATTTATAATAATAGTTAGTTATATATATTATTGGTTAGATATTTTCGCCAAAACGAGGGCCGTTTGCTGCGGCGCCCTGCGGTTGCACCCGCTATTCTACAGGAACGGTAAACATTTTCGGGATATAAAGCCTATGTGTTAATCCAGGAAATAAGCTACCTCTATAGCAAATTTCATCCAAATCCGTTCAGCCGTTACAGAGTTGAACGGGAACAATAACACTTACATACTTACGCACAACATTCGCATTTATAATATTGGTGTGATCGTCCAGTGTTCCGCAACTCGAGCGGCGTGCTCCGCAACGCGTCCTCGGCGGGCGAGTACGCGCGCCGCCGGCTGCGCTCGCTGCCCGGGCTGGCGGAGGCGCTGCTGCACGCCGTGCGCGCCGCCGTGCAGGCCAACGCCATCGGCACCAAGATCGTCGAGAACTGCGTCTGCGTGCTCCGGAACCTGTCCTACAGGTAACACGAGACAGACACAAAGAAAATAATTTTATTTTTCAACAACAGTCACATTAAGGAAGTCCCAAGGTTGTCTGGAAGAAATCGCTTTAGGCGATAAGGCCGCCCATTATACTACCGGTTTTCTATTATTGTTTATATTTAAGTTTTATTGTCTTTTGGTGTATAATAAAGTTATATTGTATTGTATTAACTATATTGAAGGGTAGGCAGGTCAGCGATATCATATAACTATAGTTAATCAATGTTATGTGTCATGGACTGCTCGGAGTATATACGCAAATCTATAATAGTACTTCGCTCTGTAATAGTATATTCGTTGGTACATTCTTTTTGTGAAGTCTTTAGTTTTTATATTCAGTTTTAGTTGATAAAAACATTTGTAAAATTTGATAAATGGCACGGACCCCGGAGTCCGTGGAGCAATATTGTAAAATAAAATGTTATGTGTCACAAGAATGGCCTCATTAAAATGCTGTTTAGCAAACAGCGGTAATCTTCCATTGAAGCTGTTCTGTGAAAGGCTCGAAACAGTAGTGCAACGTAGAAACAACTATACAAATTACTTAAACAATTACAATATTTAAAAAAGGTTTACCCTATTCACGGTTACTTATAACCAATTTCACCAGGTGAGTGGAGTTACTTTAGGAAATTATACGTACAACGCGGTCGCAATATCTGCGTACCTCGTTGGTATGCTCCCCGTCGCACGCTCGCACTGTGGCGTCAGTACGGTCTCTTTAGTTAGCACCTTCGTTACCGATAAGACCGCCTTTTTGTGCCTGTTTCTAATGTAAGATTATTGTAATGACCATTTGCAATGTTTTCGGGGTGAATGTAAATATGCAAATATATGTATAAGTATGTTTGTGTGATCCTATATAATTACCTCGAATTACCTCCTGTGGCCTATATGGCTTGACCGACCTTGAAGAGTTAGGTATTGACTAGGTATTAGTCGTATTGACTAAATCCCAAAAACCTCTTGTCATGAGCGGCTTGAATCCACAGATGTCAAGAAATAGAAGATCCGTTATACGACACGAGAGCGCCGCCCACACAGTCATCGGGACAGGCGAGGATACAGGCTAGCGCGTCTAAAGGTAATTTATATCTTAAACAAAAAAAAAACGACTTCAACAAAATACTCTGAAAAAAATTCACTATCGAGATGTTCTTGGGGCCGTGAAATATGACCATTGTGGAGTTCCGGTGGCCATCTGTCCCATCTTCTTCATCAGTTCCACTTCATCAAATGATATTTTCTGAATGCAATTGCTTAACTTGTTGATGAAAATACCTAAATCGCCTAAAATATGTATGCCTGTAAAATTTGAGGAGTGCCCCCTCAATTCCTCATGGATCCCATTATGGGGATTATATTAAATCAATATCTAAATGAGTGAACAAACATTTAAAAAAAACTATCTAATTGAGAACCTCCTCCTAGTTTTGAAAGTATTATTTAAAATTAATTAATGAATTTTAATAAAATGAAACATTTATATATTAACATTTACAAATTATAACTAAATTAATAAAATAAAAGTAATATTAAAAAAATTCATAGTGTCAAACAATTTATATATATTATAATTTATAATGAAATGTTTTGGGACCTTCAAAATGGCGCTTTGAATTCGGCTCCGCTGCAATTCGACACCGACAGCTTCAGAGTGCGAAAGAAGATGTGAAAACTAGATTTATTTTTAATGAAATCTGTCTCAAATTTTCGGGGGGCATTGTAAGCGAGTTAAAAATATAAACATGTCATAAGTAAAATATTACCTAGGGCATTGAATTTTGAATCGTATTGCAGGCGAAAACCTGGGCTGCTTCGGCGGCAGTAAAAAGAAGAAGGAAGGGTCTTCATCTTCCAACTCGACGTCCCCGCTCGGCAAGAGCGAGCAGGAGCCCGCGCCGCCCGACGCCGGCGGCGCGCAGCTCGGGTACTCCGTCCCCAAGGGCACGGAGATGCTGTGGTCGCCCGAGGTAGGGGAAATTTACTAGTAGTTCGCGCCGAACTGAGACATCGCGACCCCCATATCGTCACAACCTCTGGACCGATTCAGCTCATGTTCGAACTTGAAAATTGTATTGAAATGAACTACTCGCCTACAAAATTCGCCTATAAAAAGATCGGATCAACGGCTCGCAAGTTATCATCGGACAAATATACACATAAACATACAAACATAAATACAAATGCCAATTTGTCCCAGTAAACCCTGAGACCTTCGCTTCGCTCGGTCAAATAGAGTATATCGCTTTCTTACCCATACAAAAAGCGTAGAGATCACACTAGATAACCCATTACGAGATTCGTTGTTCCTACAAAAAGTCACCAAAGTTTGAGGCGCGGCGCGGGTCGTGGGGAGTTCGACCGAGCGTTCTCATTGGCTATCTCAAGGTTACACCTACTCGCGCCTAACAATCAACCAATCAGAGCAATTTTTTATAAGTGTATTTAGACTGATGCGTATTTTTTATAAGTGTATTTAGACTGATGCGTGGTGCGCTTCGAGCGTCCTGAATTCAGAATCTAGGGTGTGATCTGTGGCTATTCTTGTAGTATTCATGGTAACTTCCGCACCGCACAAAGGAAGCCACAATACTGATGTGATAAATACTGAACGTCCAGGGTATGACCGCCATCCTCCACGATACCTGAGTCTAGATCATGATATAGATCATGATAATTACTTTACGTGTAGCCTTCGCCTTAGTGTGCAATGATTGTACCCAGGTGGTGCCGCTGTACATGGCGCTACTGCAGACGTGTTCGAACCCCGAGACGCTGGAGGCGGCGGCGGGCGCGCTGCAGAACCTGGCGGCCTGCTACTGGCAGCCCTCGATAGACATACGGGCCGCTGTCAGGAAAGAAAAGGGTCAGTTACTAGCTTGCCCGCGCGGCTTCGCTCGGGCTTCATTTCACCTTTTAAGGGCTGATTGTCTAAAAATCCTGAGACATGCCTTTCTTTATTTTTTATTATTAACTAGCGACATCGTTCACGTGGATCTACAAAAAAGCCTTTGATCGTCTCCGACTCTTAAGCTATATCTATGCAAATATTCAGATGGATCCGTTCAGCCGTTGATGTGCGACAAACAGACAGAGACAGAGTTCAGAGACATTCTTATTTATAATATTAGTTTTAGGATAATCAAACCGAGTTTCATTCGCTTAGCATGAATACGTTTTTGAATTTTCCAGTCAAGCTTTTGTAAAATCCGTAATTGGTATTGTACGCTGATCAAATTGAGTCCAACATTCCACCTTCCGTCTCCATCATCAGATCAGCTCGCTCTCATAAAATTGTATTGTCATCGGAACTTGTCAGAACATAGATTATGCCTATCCCCCGTCCCTGTAGGCGCGGCATTTGTTCGTCTTCTGGCAAATGAAACTAAATACACATACCACGTGCAATCCAAAATGCTGAATGTCTCCGTTTCCAGGTCTACCTATCCTGGTGGAACTGCTCCGCATGGAGGTGGACCGGGTGGTGTGCGCGGTCGCGACGGCGCTCCGGAACCTCGCCATCGACACGCGGAATAAAGAACTCATCGGGAAGTACGCCATGCGGGACCTGGTGCAGAAGCTACCCGCGCCCAACCAGGGGCACGACCAGGTAACGAAAAGTAGCATTTTTCAGCGCTTTGTTCGAAGTGACGAGATTACTTAATCAGGTGCAAAAAATACTGCAGATAGAAAATAAAACTGAAATTACGTTTAACCGAATAGAATTTCGAAAATCTGTCTTAGTTAAAAATTAAAAAATCGCAAAATGACCCCCTGAAAAGCATTTGCATCTGCATTTTCAGCGGTAACTACAAATTTTCTTTTACAAATTAATAAAGAATAAAGAATATCCAGGCTAGTGGTTTATACGGCGAACCAGGTAGTTTTTTTTATTTGATTTGTATATTTCCGATAATCGGCAAAAAAGCAATGAAAAACTACAATTTATTAACATATTAATATATTAACTACGATTTTCAACTTTAAACCTTAGAACTTTGAGCGGGACAATATTCAAATCACGATCAGTCCTCGCCCTAAGCATGTTTCTATGGGCATTGGCACTCTTTTAAATACAAATCCTCTATCACACTAATATTATAAATGCGAAAGTTTTTGTGTAAGTATGTAAGTAGGTCTCTATCTTGTTTGTTCCCATTCAACTCTGTAACGGCTGAACGGATTTGGATGAAATTTGGTTTCGAAGTAGCTCATGCACTGGACTAACACATAGGCTTTTTACTTTTCATCCCTGAAAATAATATTCGTTTTCTGTAGAACAACGGGTGAAACCGCGTGGCGCAGCTAGTGATTATATACTTGTGGCACTAGCTTATAAGATAGTTCTGTACGTTTGCTATTATTATTTTGGTGTACACAATAAAGAGTTTCTATCTATCTATCTATCTATATAAAGTTTCCGTCCCCAGAGCACGTCAGACGACACGATAGCCGCAGTCCTGGCGACGTTAAACGAAGTGATCAAGAAGAGCGGCGAGTTTTCGCGGTCGCTGCTCGAAGCGGGAGGTGTCGAGAGACTCCTCAACTTGACGAAGCAGCGCCACCGCCATACTGCGAGGGTCCTCAAGTTTGCAGGTCAGTGTCCTCAAATTTGAGGGTCATTGCTACTATCATCATCGACAGCCTGAAGACGTCCACTGCTGAACAGACGCATCCCCCTTAGACCGCCACTCTGAACGATTTGCAACTTGCATCCACCAGTTACTCGCGACTTACATTGCTTCTATAAAGATTTCCAATTAACAGTAATTTTAGTAGGTATTTATAGAACATTTTTGGTAATTCGTTTTATTATTATTTTATGATTAATTATACAAATCAATAATTTTATTATTTTACAAAATTTGTATGATTTATTTATACTTATCATATTTAAAAAAAATGACTTTTTAACGAAGTCCCTATAATGCTGAAGTGATTTTCGAAATTAAATTGATATTTACTCAAGAATAAAATAAATAAATAAAAATATAGTCGTTTTTTGACGGAGACACCAAATACCAATAATAGTGCTAAAAATTGTAGCAAGTTGACGAGTCCATAATGAGTCCATTCTTAATTTGTTATATTTTGTCATTGAGCAACTCTGTACCGGGCCGAATGGCCCAGGCCGGAGGCGTTGGGGGTTAGGTGTTGCTCTAAGTATTTTGTAATTGTTATAAATGCAAGTAAGTGTACATAGAATTAGCATTGCTATTCAACGAGGTAACGTCACCAGCCTTTTGGGAACCCTGCCCGCGGATACTGACCTGAGCTCTGTTTTTTATCTATAATTAATTTATAATAATTTTGGTTGTAATTTTAACTCTTTTATTTAAGTTTAGTAAGTGTACGACAATAAATCATTTTCATTCATTAAGTAGGTAAAATTTATCGGGCGAGCGACTTGCTCGTATCGATGTTACCATATAAAAAGAATCATAAATGTTGGAGACAATCGGATGTCGGTAATGTCGGAATGTCGGTGTGTCGATGTAGATGGTTCGAATTGAGAACCTTCTGCTACAAACCATGTCTACTCGTGTTGTAGGCCAAGTCCTGATGACGATGTGGTCGCACGCGGAGCTGCGCGAGGTGTACCGCAAGCACGGCTGGCGTGAAGCGGACTTCCTCACGCCCGCGCGCGCCGCGCAGCCCCGGGCCTCTTCCAATACCAGCGGTAACTTTATACACCAACTATATTCCGAAATCAGAAATATTTATGGGTAACATTGAATATTACAGGCAAAATACTTTTATAAATGAAATCGTATGTTTAGATTTAAATTAGGGAAAGTTACACATACTACACACACATACATACATACACATATTACGTACATAAATACATACACACATACGTTACATATTGGTTATTTTTGACATTGTTTAAAAATGAACTTCCGCAAAGTTGCGCCTGAATCAATCAACTACTAAAACTATGAATTATTTAAACAATGCTTGCTCAATTTATTCTTCATACAAGAGTGAGGATTCAAAGAATCAAAATCACCCAATTTGTAGAACAGATTGTTTCGAAAAAAAGTCAAAGATTTTGACGTACGTTTGCTATTTATTCTGTGGTGGTACAGTTTGCACAACAATAATTCTTCCCGATGTACCTGAGCGGTAGACCAATTTTAGTAGCGCGGGAAACTTCGATCATCAATGGCGAAGAAGAGTACTACGCGCGCTAAAATCTTGCGCTGTTATTGGTTAATCGATTTCCCAGCTAAATCGCGGCCGCCCGTGCGCCATCTTGTAAGCGGGACAGAGCAAAGAATGCATAGCAAACAATACTTTTCCATTTGCGCTTGCAAATAAACTTCAAAGTTCGTCATAGAATATTAACACGTTCGGCTACTGTCGGAAACCAAACCAAAACTGCCGATCGGAATTATTTGTAGGGTTAAACTGTAGGAGTCTTTTGCAAAGTCCTCCTGGGGAAGTTCAACACCTTTGCCATTTATTTGACCGTATACCAGTAGTGTGCAAACATTACCGTGTTTCGGATTGAAGGGCAATTTTTCCAGCGTAATTACTGAGCATAAAGAGATTTAATATCTCAGAGTGACGAGTAACGAGCGCAGGACAATGCCAAGTGTTTTTAATTGCTACTGTTTACAATCCTGGGTGGCATTGAACTGTTATGGGCAAGCGTGTCACTTTCTATTATGCGAGTGAACATGCTCGTCTCGTCACTCAACATAATTTAAAAAAACCCCAGCTGATCTATCATGACTCAACACAAACGGAAAGGTCCGGTCACACCGTCTATAGTTGCAGTCCATGTACGGTGCGTGCAATACACAGCAGCAGCAGCAGCAGTTTTGTATGAAATTCTAACACAGATCACACTTAGATTCCGCAGTCAGGAAAATCGAAGTGCACCACGCATCGGTCCATACAATGTGCTTTTTAATCAAGAGTTTTTTTAAGCACAATGTAAAAACCTACAAAAATATTGTCATTGGTAGATTGCTAGGCGCGAGTAGGCGTAATCTTGTGATAACCGATAAGAACGCTTGGTGCAACCCACGCTTCTTCTTTTTTTTTTTCGGAATAACGATCTCGTTATGCGGTATCTACTGTGATCTGTGATAGGTAATCTGTGAATGGAATGGAAGTCACATCTTTCATGCAGTCATTGTACATATTCGTCTGTCTGTATATTTGTCTATATGTCGATATGTATCTGAATTGTTCATCATTGTCATTCCATTGTGCATTGCAATGCTATGTGAATCTTGCCTGTCTACCTTATTATAACCTAACCTTACTAATAACTAGATCACAATAAACTCATTGAATCTTCGTCCAATCTAAATGCACAGTTTGGCTTCGACCAAAGTAAAATGAATGGACGGGTTCAAGTAAGATAATTTTGAAGACTTTAAATTGAGCGCCGGCGCTCACCTTGCTTCAGTCGCTCTCAGTTTGTGAAAAGTGCGAGACGTACGTTCGTCAATACATTCTTCAATTCGTCCCTTTCTCTTCGTAGATATTATATTCGCTATCTCTTTGTGACAAATGTACTAAATAAAAGTAATTTGCGTACTGAGGCCTAAATTCGATTGTTTTGTCTTGTTTGTTTTATTTATTTATTTATTCATGCAAATTACAACTATCCTTACAGGAATTTCCTAATTCAATAGTGTAAGTCAACGACATTAAAAAAATATGAATCTTATCTAGTTCAATTACTTACGTATAAAGTCATTACTTAATTAAATTCATTACATGATTAATTTTCCCTATAACATAATATAATAAACATACCCGCGATAAATATCTACAGCCGCGCAACGCGTGCGACGAAGCCATAATAATCGCTCTGTCACTTTCGCCCTATTTTTTTTTTTTTTTTGTATGTTGTCTGTTTTATCCTCTGAAATAAACAGAGACTGTACAGCGTACACACCTTGGTTTCTACCAATTTAATTTGTGTTTGCTGGTCAAAGATATTGATGATCTTTGACCTGGGGATAAAGGAACATAGTGAGTTAGGATAGCTGTATCTGCATATATCTTTTTTTTTTTTTTTTTTGCCCTCATTAGAATGAATTTAAAAGCGGCCCTGGCTGTAAGCTGATACTAACAGATCGTGCAATTGTGTGGTCGTTGCATAATATACATGCACAGATTTTGAATGAGTGAATGATTTTGTCATTTCACAAAATAAATTAAACTTTGTCATTGAAATGGTCTGTTTAAATATACTTGATTTCCGGGATGGCTAGGAAACCCCGTAGAGTGCTTAATAGTTTGTACTCATTGAAACCGAATTTAACTTCTAGAATAACAGCTATCGAAAAAATGTAAAATGCAAAAAACAGAAGTTCAATCGTCCAAATTCAAATTTTCTTAAGTTTGTTGTCAACGACAGCTCAAATACTCATCGCGGGTTCCTCGCGCAGATCCGAACATTGCACCTTGAGCGTTAAAATTTATTTTCAACAATCAACAAATTATTGATATTTGTACCGCAAATGTCAAATTTTCAATACGTCATAATCGTTTTCTTGATTTGGCTCTACAGTTTATACATGGACAATTTTTAATATATGCCATTGTAAATATGTCCTTAGGAGCACTTAATTAGAATCTGGAGCTTGTAATATTAATTTGTAGTACTTATAAAATCTGATTTTTATGCCAACCTTAACCTTCAACCAAACCAAAACCAAATATAATAGAATAATACTAAAATTAATCGCCAATAAACTTAACGAACGGCCATTTCTACGAATGCGCAAGATTCTCATAGCATATGTACATACCGCTTGTAACACACATACTGCGGGGCCACAGGGCAGGGGTCCGCCGGCGCGCCGCACTCACCCAGCAACGCTAACAGCACGCTCAGCCGGCCCATGGCTTCTACAGGCGGGACGAGATACGAGGACAGGACAATTCGCAGGCATCGGGAGGTAAATATCATTCATAGACGTACATGAAGCTAATAATTAACTAACTAGAAATTTCCATAAGTTTTTAGCGAAAATAGATAGGTACATAGATAAACTATCGTGCATCTTTTGTTTTTAAATTACTGAGCATAAAGATATTTCATCATCAGCCAGAAGACGTCCTCTGCTGAACATAGGCCTCCCCATTAAAGCGCCACACCGACCGACAACGTGCCACTTGCATCCAACCGCGGCTTTCACAATGTCGTCGGCCCACCCAGCGGGAGGCCTGTCTACGCTGCGTCTTCCAGTTCGTGGTCGCCACTCAAGAACCTTTCTTCCCCATCAGTTATCGGTTCTTCGAGTGATGTGGCCTGCCCTTCGCCACTTCGGCTTGCAAACTCTGACAGCTACATCAGTGATTTTGGTTCTTCGGCGAATATCCTCGCTCCGGATTTAATCGCGCAAAGAAACTTCGAGCATAGCTCTCTCAATTGCCTGCTGTGTGACTCTGAGTTTCTCCAAAAGGCCAGTAGTCAAGGTCCACGTTTCAGTTGCATATATTATCAGTGGCAACACACATTGGTTGAAGACCCTTGTCTTCAAGCACTGCGGGATTTTGGACGAGAAGATATCAGGCAATTTCCCGGACGCTGCTCATCCGATTGGGATTCTTCGGGCGACCTCCTTGTCGAAGTTAGACTTACCTAACTGGACAGTCTGTCCAAGGTAGTTATAATGGTCAACTACTTTCTAGCGTTCTTTCCCAACGACTACCGGTACGGGTACAACATGGGCATTAAAGAGATTTAAAATCTTATAATTCGGCATTGCTGGCAGGGTTTTGAACAATTTTATTTTAAGTGCTGGGTAGCGTTGAACTGTTATGGAGAAATGTGACGCTTACCATCCTGGCGCTGCTTGTCTCGTTACTCAGTAGTATATAAAAAGGGGTCATGGCACACAAGGAATTATCATCAGCGATTATGCGGTTCAGTTGATGCTGAATCGTGTTTTGGCGACAAAATAGACATCGAAATTCTTTTTAACGATTCTGCAGATGTTGCTACCACTGGCGGAGAGGTAAAGTGGGAAAAGAGCGAACGGGATCGTAGGCCAGAGCCTTGAAGATGACTGAAGCGCCCTATGCAAGGGCGAAAATACATTTTTTTGGTGTACTGGTGTGCCTACCAGTACACCGTCAGCGTAACTTTATGATAGCCATGGTGTCGATTTAGATTAGAAAATCAAAAAAAGGAATCTACACCATTTGGAACGCTTTGTCTCAATCTTAGAGTTCAAACTGCGACGATATCAGGTAGAAGCAAAGATCTCATAACGAGGCATGTAAAGGGTGACTCTTACTAATGATACGCTTGGTATACAAATGCTAGTGGAATGTAACGTTAAACACCTGTATCGAGCTTGCAATAACCAAATAAAAGTGTATGCAATGGCCCTTATACCATACGTCTCGAAATGCTTGGGTCATGTAAATGTCAATGAAAATGTCAATGTCAATGTAAATGTCATCATCTACGGTCGCTGTGAATTCGTGGTGTTACATTACATTCAATTCAATTAATTTCATCAATCAATTTAATTCATAATCGAAATGTTTCGTGTTGCTTACATTTATCCGCTTTATTTAACGCCGCACATCTGGGCTTGCGTTTAAGGCTTCTACAAATCAAAAGCGTGTTAGCAGGAGCACAAATGAACGCGTGCTCGTGCTTTTTTTCTAAACAAGGAACTGTACGAACCACCACACCGTGACAGTTCGTGCTCCTTGTATTACAAAACGCTTGGGCCCGCGTTTAAGATATGACCTTTTATGTTAGGTCTTTATTGCGATGATTGTTAGGTATAGGCGCCGACACCGCGCGACCACAAATCGATAAGGTAATGATAAAATAGGGCACGTTGCGTCGACGCTCAATCCTAACAGTCGTAGTTGCCGCCGGCGTCCAGCCTCGGCAATGAGGGCTGCCTCGAATCCGACTCCCTACCTCCCCGACGTGGGAGGAGGAAGGACCCGAAGTGAGTCCTAACAATCATGGCAATAAGGAAGTCATAGCACGGGCCATACTCTGCGCGTAACACACACTCTTGCACCTATGCCGCTGCTGACTCGTCCGGTTTACTGAAGCTTTAAATCCGCAGTTTTACAACCAAATGTGACACTGTATATTTGTATCAACATTAATTATGATTTAAGATGTAAAAAAAATTGAACAAAATCTTTAGACATGTGAAATTTAAACAAAGCCAGTCTTGTTGTGAGGAATAAATAAAGAAGATTTGGTTAATTGCACGACTGAAAACAGATCTTTATACTATGACATTTGAAAAAGAAAAAGGCACGTGACGTTGTAATATTCAAGCTGATAATATCGCCAACGACGGATGACAAGGACAGTGATATACTATAAAATAATCCTATAAGCGAGACAGCCATATTGTGGACAAAGCCTGTCTGTCGTTATTGTGCCGGAGTATTCTAATGCTATGTTTATAATCTTCAACGGCTTCCCAAATCTTTTGTTACAAAACAAAATTGACGTGGTTTAGATCCATGTTATTTTAATAACAGGGGAATACTCACGCTAAATTGAGTCGAGTCACAAGCGTTTTTTTTAGACTATTTGACTTGAATCCTTCTTAGACGTCCACTACAGCACGACACCTCCCCCCTGTTGGACGGTGTTTGTCACAGTCCCCCACGACTGGCAGGCGGAATGGACATCGGAGAATCTACTATTCACCGTTTATTAAGTGGATGCTGCTGCCTTCCTCAGCAGGGCTAGCATGCATTCCGCGACAAAATCTTCTCTACTCTTTTTGTCGTGAAAAATGAGACAAACATATACATAATCGTAGTCTTGTCCTGTTCTTGCATAGCAAAAAGATTTTGCCAGGTCGTTTTACCCGCAGTTTGAGTTGCGCGGGTTGCGGGATTTAGCTATATTATCGTATTATTAAAATAACAGATTTTGTTCTTTCTGTACAACATTACGCACAGTTTAAATCTAATTTTGACTTCCCCAGAACGATGACATGCCAGCAATGGACAACAACTATCAAGACGGGCTCGGAATGGGTAACCCTAATGGCCGGCCTATGAACCTACAAGGTGTCCAGGCCCAAATGCCGCCTCCGAGCAGTCGCTAGCCAGCTTTTCACCTCGAGCCCTCACTATCCGCTGGATTGCCACTCCAGCTCAGAAAGTGCACTATTTGACAGCTGTCAAACTTGACAGCTGCTGGCAGTGCACCAGAAACTGAACGCCAGGCATTTTTCTCGATGTTAGCTGCGAATGAGCTGAGTGTATCAGATGTTAAGACGTTTGTTTCTGTATGTAGTGTACGATCTTGACTTAATTTTGAGTGTAATTGTTTGAGTTAGAAATGAGTACTGCCAATCAAAGATGAGTTAGCTGTAAAATGACATTTATTTCAATTGTGTTAGAGGCTTTACTGCGATGAACGTAATATTAATAGATGAGCGGATTTAGTAAAGCCGGGGCCATCACCTAAAGAACGAGACGGGAAAAAAAATTGATTACCTTTTTTTTATCACTTTGGTCGGGCCAAATCAAATCCATTTATCTTTTAATATTTTATAAATATTTGGATCCAGCTTTCGTCAGTAGCAGATAAAGATTGGAACCGTGTTACAGCAGACAAACTCAAACTAAGAAACATATATCATCCTATATTAATTCTTCATATATTGAATTCGATCTGTAACCATATTAATAAAACGATTTAGAAAAGAGCACAAGGAAATCTAGCGGATAGAAAAGTCATTCAACCATTTATTCTTAATACGATTGGACCTGTACGTATTTGAGCACGCAAGACTGCGTACGGACTCGCAAATATGAGTTTTATTGTTTTCTTAGTAGAGTTGATTTTACTTTACGACCTCTTGGCTTGCTCTTACGGTATTGTCTGATCAAGACTTATAAACGTTTCGTATTTTCAATATCATTTTTCCATATTGGAAACGTTTCTGAAACTTGATCAATACCATGCGTATCATTCCAATCGAAAAAGCGCCATTTACTTTAAATTATACAGTGCAAATTCCTGTAACGCAAAATTGTACCATTGATTGTACTAAGAGCAATTCTTCGTGAGAACACGTATAAGTAGTTTTTGCATTTTTATAAGAGTTTATTTAAATGTGGACTATATTTTCGACAAAATAAGTAATGTTTTTCTGTGTATTAATTTATTGCATGTTAGAGGCTCGTCGGGTCCATAAAGTTTCTCACGGAGCCATGTTTAAAAAAAATATATTTATTGTTAGGATCGAAATTATGTGCACAAGCGTTCGTTAAAATGTAGTAAATTATTGTAATCGCGTATTTAAGGTTTCATTTGTACAGTCATCTACAAGGAAAACAAATTTTACTATGAAATGGTAAAGGGATGAGTTTCGTTTTTCACCGACTTCCAATAAAAAAAGGAGGTTCTCAAGTGGACTGAAAGTTTTTTTTATGTTTGTAAACCGTCATTACATTCAAACGTCTCCGTCATTTATAAACCGATTTAGAAAATACTTAGACATAAAGTGATTTTGGTATTTTCATCAACAAGTCAAGCATTTGCATTCAGAGAATAACATTTGGTGAAGTTGAACTGATGAAGAAGACCACAGATAGCTACCGGAACTCCGTAATGAAAAGTATTTCACGGGTGATCTTGTCAAAGAATACTTTGGCAATATTTATAATATATAATTATACAGTGAACTAATTTGTCTGTAAAATTCCCCAAATAAAGTTTTTTTTTCTCAGGGGTATTCAACATTCAGAAAATAGTGGGTTTTTAAGAGTTTTTTTGTGAACTGATTCATGTTTTTGCGCTAGATGGCGCAATCGTCGAATTTACATTCCAAGCTTATTTTTTTAATAGACACCGCTGAATTAATCTGAGTGTATTTATTTATCATTTACTTACTATTTCATGAGATGACTGTACATAGTTCACTCGCCTCAAGGCCTAAATCATATTGTTCAAATATTCGGAATATTGAAGCCATTTTAATTTGTAAAAATCGTGTCAATTTCCACATGTATATAGTTGTGCCATTGATATAAATAAAAATAAAGGACTTTCCTAATAGGTGTGTGTAATGAACTTTAAAGTTGAGGGTCACGGCTTTCTGTCAAGTGTAAAAGGTTTTCTATTTCTGATAAAATACCTATTTACTTCAATATCATACTGCATTTTTGAAAATATGGCACACCGGCCAGGATTCATAGAAAATTTGAGTTTAACGCCATCTGTTTTCCAAATAGCCGCACTACAATTAATTTTACCGATCTAAGATCTAGACCAACTTTTTGTTTATTACTGCTGGAATGTTTTTTTTTTTTTAAGATAAGTTATTTCCACAAATGTAAGACGAGTAATCGATATTACCATAATAATATTAGTAACATGTACACAATTTACTTTTTTAACATTCGAAATTGGAATAGTATTTTTATTATTTACAAATATTTGTATAAACACATAATAACAGTTTTTTGCGTGATCGACATTCGCAAAAAACTTACATATAAGTACAAATCGATTTGAAGAAAATTGTGTCGACTGCCATCTTATTAGCTTCATGGGCAAAGGCTTTGAAGCTATAGATACAACATCGACGTACTTACCATACATTTAGGCGTTACTCAATTTAAAAGCCGCTAATTACTGGGTGGATTGACACAGAAGTACAGTTTCACTCAACAAATAATCCCTTCCGATTTACATGCGCAGTAGACCAATTTTAGTAGCGCGGGAAAATTCGATCTACCAATGGCAACTACGCGCGCTAAAATCTTGCGCTGTTATTGGTTGATCGATTTCGTGGCAAAATCGCGACCCGTGCGCCATCTTGGCCCGACAGTGGACGAATCGTGTAAGCGAGACAAAGCTAAGAATGCATAACGAACAATACTAACCCATTTGCGCTTGCAAATAAAGTTCAATATGTGTAAATCATCATTTACACGTTCGGCTACTGTCGGAAACCAATCTGGGCTTTTCTGAGCAAACGAACTGCCGATCGGAATTATTCTTTGCGTTAAACTGTAGGTGCGTTTTCAAAACCGGCGGTAATTTTTTTAATATTTTGACATTTGTGTATTCATTCCAAGGAGATCTACTATAATTGTATTATAAGTGTCTGTTGTCCTCTAATATACATATTAAATAAGGAGTATCCGTCTTATATATAGCCGTAAGATGCATCCAAGTTTTCTATACTATTTAAAAGTTTTTTTCTCTAAAGCTGCGTCCCTATTAAGGCCGCGCGGATACTGTACGCTGTACAGTACACGCGTACGTGATTCTGAGTCCCACAGCTCAGCAACAAGGCGCGGCCTTAGTGGGGACGCAGCTTAATAAAATGATGTAATCAAGTAACTTTCGGTAATTTCAAGATATAAGTTATGATACTAGGAGATGGGAAAAAGGTCTAACAACAAAATAGCGAGTGGATATATAAACTACATAAGGGGAAGTGTAGGTGGACCAGAAATTTAACTCAAGAAAATAACTTTTTTTGGTAATGAGATTCTGGTCAACACATTTTTTTTTTTTTTAAACTAGCAGTTATCCTAACATAACTAAAACTTAAAACTGAACTTTTATTTAGGGCTATTTTGAGGATTGTAATTTATTTATAAATCAAATTTAATCATGATAGATTTATTGGTTTTTTATTCTTAATTATTTTATAAATATCAGTAGATGAGATATCTTAGATTTAATTTAACTTTTTGTATGTATGGATATCATCAAATTTTTATTCATGTGGCAGTCCGATATTGGATCGCGTGACCGTTGACTCGCGCTACCCTAATCGCCTGACATTGTCCAGTCTCGTGATAAAGGTTGCGCGATCGCGATATCAGGCGATATAGGGATGTTAGGCACCCTTCAGACTGGGTAGGCTGATATCCTAGCAGTGGGATGTTTAAAGGCTGATACAGAGAGGGGTGTTAGGGAGATTATATTGCAGATGTTAGGTCGCGTGACCTAACATCGGAATGCCACCTTAACACAACCCATGACTTGTTTTTATCAAATATTGAATAAGGCAGCTTTAAACCTAATTTCTTGGTTGATTTTGGTCCCTCCGTTCGATTAGTTAGTAACAATTATTTATTTTTACTATAATCATACACTTAAGCTATTTTAATCATAGGGTTAACTATAAGGGGTTATTGTGAGATTTTTATGATTATTTTATGCACAAGAAAGCATTTTGAGACGGTCGCAGTGCATGATAAAGTATAACGACTGATTTATACAGAACCTTAACAAAACTACCTTTGTCCAGTGCATTATAATGATTTAAGTACCAGTAAGTTTTGTATATTTTTTATTAACGATATGAAACAAATGTATAACGTTTTACCAGACTTGCCAGAAAATGCAGCTTCTATGAAGCTCTTCTGTTAATGCAGCTATATTTTGACTAGCGAATAGTCGCAATATAAATAATTTAAAAAAAACTGGCAACATTAAGAAAGTGTCGAACTATTTAACCGGGATGCATAGATGACAGCAGCTCGTGGAAATCTGCCTTGACGGAAATCAGCGTAAAATGTAACCGATTTACGGCCGCACGAAACGTTTAATGATTACTTAACTGCCAATAAGTAAAGATTTTCTATAGAAAAAAATATTTAATTATTCTCATAAGAAGTAACCATTAAATGTCTCTGAGTGCGCCCTTAAATTAGCCAAATCACTTAATACACTAACAAGTACAGAAGACTCGCTCCGAAATGACATTTAAATAAATAGATACTCTCGCAACGTGGCACTAAAGTTACTTTTATTAAGTACAGCAAAGCGTAACGTAAGTCCCAAAACACATCCGAGTGACGCGACACTTGATCAGACAAATGTTCATACAGATTTACTCAACAAATAATTCTTCCCGAAGTACTTGCGCAGTAGACGTATTTTAGTCGCGCGGGAAACCTCTACCAATGTCAAAATAGTACGCGCGCTAAAATCTTGGGCTGTTATTGGTCGATCGATTTCGCAGCAAAATCGTGGTTGGCCGCCCGTGCGCCATCTTGATCAGCCGCCCGACCGTCAGCGTACGAATCGTGTAAGCGGGACAGAGCTAAGAATGCATAGCGAGCAATACTCCAACTGTGCTTGATATAAAGTATAATATAGATTATTTACACGTTCCGCTACTGTTGGATCGGTATGCGCTTTTCCGTGCAAACGAATACTGCCGATCGGAATTATTTATTGTTTAAAACTGGCCATGTCACGCCTTTGACATGTTTTTCGTGCAACATGCTTCGCATTGAATGGAAATTTAACGAGTGTCGTGCCTAACCTCGGGATTCTGAAACGTTTGTTAACTTTGAGAACAGATTAATTCTAATGCTGCCTTTGTCTGGCACTAAGAAAATGACAAAGACAGAGATATACTTAATCTGTTGTCAAAGTTAACAAACGTTTCAGAATCCCGAGGTAAGAGTCATACATGTCGATCGACGCGCGCGTTCAGGCAAGAGTCAATCGCTCTGTCACTTTTGCTCTCGTTTGGTCAGATGTTAGAGCAGATTTTACGAAAGGATTGAGGCTATACTTTGTAAATGGGGTATAATTATACCTCTTCGCATTTGGAGAGAGAGAGAGAGAGAGAGAGAGGTCTGCCCAAACGCATGTTTAATGTTGTCAGCTGATCTTTTCAATCGTTTTTGTTTTTTTGCTACTGAATTCGCTGATCAGAGTAAAATCAGTTCTAAACCACATTAAGCAATTGAAGGCATAATCATAGGTGATTTATTTTAAAATAACTTTGATCATATATGATTAACGTACTATGTAAGCTTTGTATAGACTGCACGAGGGTGTTTCTGAATCATTTTGATTAATTTAAGTTCTTCCACTTCACAGAAAGAGGATCTCTAGTACTTTCCAAATGTTTATTTTACGCATAGATTAGTTCAACAGTGCTTCGATAAGCATATTACCGAGGTCTAAATGTAGTTACACAATTTAAAAAAAACTATATTATTGTCTTTGGTCAACCACAGACTATAGAGTTGTTGTAACAGTGTAATACTCGATTATTTATATTTTATTTAAAATTTTATATTTGAAAGTATATTTAGCTGTATAACAATTAAAATAATAAGTCATTTAGAAGTGTCACTTGGACCCTATCCTATTACCTAAAAGCCATAAGGCAGTATAATTGGCGCGAGCCGCAGGCGAGCACATTAAGGGAGCCGAGAGTGTAATTACCAATGCACGCGCGTTTCATACGACGTTTTTCAAAACACTTACGAGGAAAAACTCTTTTACTGTTTTATTTATTGAAACAATTACTGAAAGTACAATTCTCAAAATGAAACCGAACAGTTTTTGGTTTTTGGAACAGTATATGGCATTTTTACCATATAAGCCAACAAAAACTGTTTAAGAAAATTAATATTTTGTTTTAGCAGCATAAACAACTCTTTGTACTTATTCAAAAGGAAACTGTATTACCCGGTTACAATTAAGAATGTTTCGTCTACATACATAAAAATGGCAGCGAGGTACAAACTTAACTTAATCCGGATAGCATTACCGCACTTATGTAAAATAAAAACACGCGTGCGTAATATCTTGAATTATGAGCCTGAAAGGGATGTAATACGATCCACATTAAACGCGAGTGTGTTGAAAAGTATATTTTAGCCCAAACACTAAACTCCAGAAATAACTAAGGAGGTTGAGGAGCGTTTGCAGGTTTTTATCTATCGTATTCGCTGGAGAGCTTTTGCTCTGACCGTTACAGAATCGCTCCGTCACTTTCGCACTCGTTTGGTCTGATCAACAGTACGCGGCCCTCGGATGTTAGCGCAAGTGGCTGCGCAGTACGCATATTTTTTTGTTGTTTTAGGACGCCTTTTGAGCCTGCGCAGTATTAATGGAGCTACATTTATAGACCTCAAATGATTTGCGTACTGTAAAAGGATTCTCAGTCAAGGCCGCTCGCTGTGCCACAGGGAGACCCCGGGAAATGACGGCTAAGTGACTTATTATTTTAATCGGATTTTAAAAGTCTTCGTTTGTCGTTACGACAGTAGGACGTAGTAAAATTTAGGTTTCTTTAATTCATGTTGTATGTTTATCATAGTAATTCTCTTACAAGATACTTATATTAAAGAAATTATATTATTATCACAGAAAATTAAAACGGATGATTTTTTTATTTTATGTTTTTTATTTTCTTTCTCCTTTAGTTGTATTATCCTTTGTTTTTTTCTTCTGTAAAATACAGCAAGTTAGGCCTAGAACAGTGTTCGAAGAGCACGAAGCCTTTTTTTGTAGAAATCAATGAATGTAAGAAAATACAAACTGACCAACGTTTATTGTCCATAAAAATACGGATTTGTGTACGTCACTAGAAGACTAGAACGGAATTATGAATTTTTGATACGTTTATATCGTGACTAGGTTTGTCCTGGCTTCCAGAATAAGGCTTGATGCATTACAGTGGACCCCGATTGGGCCCGGGGATTCGTCATTGAATATGAGCCCTATATCGTGTTATATATTATACAGCATAATTTCCAATAAACATGTATGAATTTGTTTCACGCCGACGACTTTTTGAGTATTTAATGTTGCGCCTTAAACTACCATTTCGGTCGCCTGTCGTAGCCGCTTCGTTACACATTGGGTGGAAGCACAGATCACACTAGATTCCGCATTACGAGATTCGTTGTTCCTACAAAAAGTCACCAAATTTTGAGGAAGGCACGGGCGTTCGTTCGAGTGCGACCCGTGTAACCTTGAGATAGCATTGGCTATCTCAAGGTTACGCCTACTCGCGCCTAACAGTAATTTCTTATAAGTGTATTTGGACTGATGCGTGGTGCGCATCGAGCGTCCTGAATGCAGAATCTACGGTGTGATCTGTGGGTGGTAGTTACAAACTGTATAACTGTTACGACAAAGCGACCGAAATGGTTGTGTGTAACTACTACGACGAAACGGTGACCGAAATGGTTGTATGTAACTGCTACGACGACACGGTGACCGAAATGGTTGTATGTAACTTACAGAATGTGTAACTGTTTCGAAACAGCGACCTTAATCGGTTGATAGCCTGACCTATTCGTTTGACCACAACTAGCCCAAAGTGAATGATGCGAGATGTCTGTCATTGGAAATTGTGACTTATGTCCTTTTATGTCATGATACAGAGCTAACTTTTCAATATAGTGCTAACACACCTGCGACTTTGTTTCGCGTTGACTGCAGTTATTAACGAGAGAATATATTTTCCTCTTTTCTCTCGTTGGTTCGCTGTCCGTGTCCGTTTTCAGGTTAACGCTTAAGTTCTCAAGGCCCAGACGGGGCCCAGTGTGATGCAAATCGTTCTTATAAGTTCCGTATTTACTAAACGCAATCTAGTTAAATTTAGTAATTTTTTTACCAAATGTAGTAAAATTAGTAACATGTAGCGTTGAATTCATTGTAGATTAATTATTTTGTAATTCATGAAACCGATAGACAAACTAAATGTTTTGGATATACATTTTCGACAACATTTGAAATATACCTAAGTGTAAAATTTCTGTATCTGTATGAGTGCTCACATTTTATATTTATCAGTAGTGGATTATGAATAATCGGTTATTGAATTTATAGATGTAATAGATGCGTAATTTTAAAGAGAAATGTATGCGTTTGTCGTGCTGTGGGTTTGATATCGTGAAACTGATGATGGCGATGTCTGATTTGTTGGTCGCTTCAGACTAAGCTGCCTTAAAAGCAAGATGCCTAAGAAAACAGGATCCCTAAAATGCTTAAAAAATCAAACTTAAAAAGCAAGATGCTTAAGAAGGCAGTGTAGCTTATATGCACCATGGCTGACAAGCGAGATGCCTGAAATGGACTTAAGTTTTTTTGAATTATTATTGAGCCTATCTGGATACGCTGAAGTTTCACCATTATTATATAGCCGTGAGTGTCCATTTTCATCCCACTGCAGTTAAAAGATCTCCAAAGCTTATCTTATCTTTCTACTTAACTACCAATATGTAAAAGGACACAGAATCACACTAGATACCGCATTACGAGATTCGTTGTTCTTACAAAAAGTCACCAAAGTTTGAGGCGCGGCGCGGGTCGCGGGGAGTGCGACCGAGCTTTCTCATTGGCTATCTTAAGGTTACGCCTACTCGCGCCTAACAGTCAACCATTCAGAGTAATTTCTTATAAGTGTGTTTAGACTGATGGGTGCGCTTTGAGCGTCCTGAATGTAGAATCTAGGTTGTGATCCGTGGCTTCTTAGCAGTGAGTCATTACAGGATGATAATTTCTCCGTGTAGTTTTTGGGTCACCTGCCGTCGTCCACCTCCGTCATCACTGATCAGGGACTATTGCTGTGCGCTCGAGATTAACTCGGTCACTGTCTCTCTAATTTAGAATTTAATGGGAGTGAGAGTGACCGAGATAAAATGTCATTTCTCCGAATAGGGGCCCTAGATGATGGAGACGGAGATTGTAGATCTCGAATCGGAACCCTGTATCAGGCTCTGAATTCTGAACCCGATCGGAAGGGTTCAGAATTCAGGGCCTGATATTTCTTCCGATTTTTAAAGAAAATCTAATCATATAGGAATACCGTAATAATTTTATGGTCAACACATAGATTGAAAGACATAGGTAACTTTGATTGTTAGGACACTAGTGCTCCAGGCAAGTTCGAACGGGGCTCTATTTTTAAATCGTTTTAATGATTTCGCACGAAAATATCAAGCGAAATGACTGACTTTCGAACTAAATCCCGAAAACAATTCGCATTTTTGAAATAATCAACCGCGGGCTTATCCTCTAACTTTGAATCGTTAGTGATTCTGATTGCGAGAGAATGCCATCCCGCTCTTACCAACTTAGTTGCACTATGCGCGGTCGCACAGAGTTACGGGATAAGCCCGCTGGTTTGAACCATTCCATTTTGATTATCATTAGAAAATCTCTCATTTCGATTTCGATTTTGATTTCGTGCGAAATCATACGAGCGATTCCAAAATAGAGCCCCAGCTTAGAGGAACGTTTCATGGTATCATTTCCACAGAACGAACGACTCGTTGCATAATAGGTGCGCGCACGTTTTTTATTGGTGATAACGAAATGTTTTTTTACTTATTATATGTAATTAACACGTAACTATACGTATTGTTAACTATAACTAATGGGTGGGTGTTTGTGACATCGCGGTATTAAATATTCGAAAACAGTATTATTCAGTAATCTTATGTACCAATGTTGCTAATACACTTACCTACATTTAAATAATATACAAGCAGTTTTATTTTAATACTAGATAGATAGAAACTCTTTATTGTGAGCACCAGACAACCAAAATCAGACACAGAAAAACCTTATGCCACAAGGTGCGGCCTTATCGCTAAAAGCGATCTCTTCCGTAGGCAATCATTGGATGGAATAAAATTAACATAAACACTTTTATTGATACAAATGAATAAATACCGTATAATGATTTATATACCTAAGTAGGTATATATCACACTAATAATATAAATACGAAAGTTTGTGTGTAAGTATGTAAGTGTGTTTGTACCCATTCAACTCTGTAACGGCTCAACCGATTTGAATGAAATTTGGTATGGAGGTAGCTTATACCTTGGATTAACACATAGGCTTTTTATCCCGGAAAAATATTTGGTTTCTGTAGAAAAGCGGGGGCAACCGCGGGGCGCAGCTAGTAATACATATATGAATAAAATTAAAGTGATATAGACATTGGTCTAAATAAATATAAGACATTACAATCTTTACATACATATAATATAATTATATACATATAAAACATAAACTTCGCAAAAACGCGAAAGAATCTAGGAAAAACTCAACTAAACATAAGCAAAAGAACCAGCAGCAGATAATTATAATTTTCAGAGCCGAGTTAACACTGTGATAGATACAAAACCTTCACTCTATCCTTGAACATGTTTAAAGACTGATTGTGATTGACTTAGATCTTACATTGCAGTGGTAGGGCTCTCTTGCAGAGTCCGCCTGAGGAAATACCACACCTTTGCCAGTTATTCAACCGCCAAACAGTAGTGTGCAAGCATTACTGTGTTCCGGGTTGAAGGGCAATGTTTCCAGCGTAATCACTGGGCATACAGAGATTTAACATCTAACATCTCAGGACGAGCGCAGAGCATTGCCGCGCATTGTTTTGAACTGTTGAAGTTCAAAATTCTGGGTGGCACTGAACTGTTATGGGCAAGCGTGACGCTTAATATCAGGTGAGCGTCTTGCTCGTCTCGTCACTGAGTAACAAAAAAAAATTTGGGTTGCATAATATTCAAGGATATAGTAGTTTTTACCCATCATGATGGGTACAATAATAGAGTAGGTACCAAAAACATATATCTCAAAATTAGATTTTTAATCTACATAAATAATGAAGTGCACTAGATAGGAAAATCACTTTTTTATCTAATTAGGGCGTTAAAGAGAAACTAGATATGTCGCAATAACGAGAGGTTTTCAAAAAAAAAAAAAGTTCTAAAATATTTAAAATATTAATAGTCCTATCGTTTTACCTATCATTGTCATTTCTGTCGAAATATTTTATGTTTATTTTCTAAAACGTAAATTTTGACTTCACACGATGTGTATTTAGCCAGTATCAACTATTGTAATATTTCAAATGAAGTCAAATACATAGTTACATTACTTGAAATTGTCTGAATACACATGTGGAGCCAAAAAACACGAGAAAAAAAAGGCACACGTAAATTTTTTTGTCTTTCATGTCTTGACAGTGGCAGCAAAACCTCAAGGTACATCTAACGCCATCTATTGGGTATTTTTATTACCAGGATTTATTTTTTTTTGGAAAACGCCTCATTGAGATCAAAGGTCGCAATAAAGAGGATCGTACCTAAATATGTGCGAGAAATACCGCGCAACGCGTGCGAAAAGGCGAGAGACGAGCGATTTTGATGATTGAGGTGTCGATGTATTCCTCTATAAAGTACTCCTTGATTCCTCTTTACGTCTGGAGTGATATAGGCTACATTTTGCATTTCGGGTATTATGTTTTTCCCATAATAATATTATTCTGTGATAGCTTTGATCGTGGTACTAAGTCGTGGTTTAGTCATTCAAAGATTAATCAAAACATAGTTATCTATTTAGGTACGTACCTACCTATATATTACGTTAATCCTAACATCATGATCGAACCAAACAACATCGAAGCTGCATTGTTTAAGAGCCCGTTTCCCGCCACAGGCTAACTTGTTCATAAATTTTCAAAAAAAAGTGAGATTAAAAAAAAGAAGAGAATAGGCATAGGTATTTATCGTTAGCACAACATTGCATATTTTTAAGTAAATAATTTTTATGTCAGGTATTTTCTGTCTGGCAAAGGACAAGGAAAAAACAATAACTGCTCGAAAAATAATATCATAAATAATATAATAAAAATAAAATCATCTATTTTATGTAAAGAAACAAGCCCTTTTTAGGAATCAACGCACAGACCAAACCGCTTATGATAGAGACGTGAAATTTGAAGATTTGAACCCAGTAGTCCTGAAATGCGGGCGTATCCTATAACTTTGAAACGTTCGTGATTCTGATTGCGAGAGCATGCCATCTGGCTCGTACCAACTTAGTCGCACTATGCGCGGTCCCGCTCGCGAAACTCTCGCTATCGCTTTCAGAGTTACAGGATAAGCCCACTGGTCTAGATGAAAAATAAGAATTAAAAAATATTAATTAATTTTGCGAAATTTCACCCATAAAGGAGTAAAATGGACCCCCAAAGCTTGTATGGAAGAAAAAATCTTTCATGCTAAAGCAATGAAACTCGGTTTGTGTAGCTACTAAGCATTAATATTATAAATGCGAAAGTTTGTGTGTAAGTGTGTTTGTTCCCGTTCAACTCTGTAACGGCTAAACGGATTTTATTGAAATTTGTTATGGAGGTAGCTTATTCCCTGGATTAACACATAGGCAATATTTTATCCCAGAAGAATATTCGGTTCTGTAGTATAGCAGCTGAAAACGCGAGGCGCAGCTTTATATTTTACTAGCTGCACCCCGCGGTTTCATCCGCTATTCTTCAGAAAACTAAGCCTGTGTGTTAATCCAGGGTGTAAGCTACCCCCATACCATTTCGTTAAAAAAAAATCAGCCGTTACAGAGTTGAACGGGAACAAACACATTTCCATACTTACCTACCTCCACACTTACACACTTTCTCACAACCATTCGCATTTATAATATTAGAGAGATTTATAATTTTATAAATTAATGTACGAAAGGAGGCTTAATAAAAAGAAAAGGATATGTTGAATAAATATTGGTTGACTCTTTTCACACAGCGCCATCTAGCCCTAAACTAAGTAAGCTTGTACTATAAGAACCAGATAACTGATAGTATACATAGTAACACCCAGATAAAGAACAAACATCCATGTTCATCACACAAATGCTTGTCCTAGGTGGGAATCTAACACACAACCTATACATCAGAAGGCGGAAATCCACCCACTGAGCCATAAGGCTAGTCTCTGTGGGCTAGTCAAAGGTTAGGTTAAGTGGACTCACACAAGAGTTAAGTTTGGTAAGAACGGGAGCGGGGCCTTAAGTTAATTTATTGGAAATTGCAGGCTATCGTTACTAATCGCAGTGAACACTGAACAGCGATCGTATAAATGGTATACCTAAACGTTACCAACTGCGAGCTATGGGAGTGTTGGAGTTTTAGTCGCAAGTTTATTGCGATTGCTTTTAGTATTGAATATAATTAGGATGAAGTGGGTGCGGAATAGAGATACTAATAATATAATTCAGAGGAATATAGCCGGTCGTATCAAGACCAATGAAGCTTCGAGGTATAAAAATAAATACGTTCGTCTCGAGGAAAAAACTTCACTTGCGCGATTCAGAACTCCCTACATTACACTTGTCAGTCTATAAAAAACGTCAAATAATACACAAAAATGGATGGTCATCTAGCGGACTATAGGAAGTAACTTTGTCTATCTGTCTGATATTATATTCACTCAAATGTACACATACTTTTAATTGCGTATTGAATCCTAAGTTCGATTGTTTAATTTAAAACAAGTAAACGTCCAACGAGTGCTGAGTTGATTACTTGATGAGGCAAGTAAGATTCATCATCATCTAGCCAGAATAATGAACAAAGGCCTCGCCTTTAGAGCACCACACTGAAAGATAATCTGCCATTTGCATCCAACTCCACCAGTTGCCCACGACATGCACATTGCACAATGTCTTCGGGCTAAGCTAGACACTAAGACTCATTCGTTCCAGTTGCCCTTTAAGTTAACCACAAAATGCTTACGTTCTTTGGTCTAAAATTTGTGCTTATAATTGATGATTCTGAAAATCGTTTGTTCAGTAGTGGACCATCTTCTGGCTGAAGATGCTAAGAATAAAAGAATATATTTATTGCCAAAATCAAAACAAAAAATGGACATAGAAACATAGGGAGAAACAAGTTAGTGTTTGGCAATAGGGAAACGCTCAGCGCTGTGCTGCGTGCTCCCGAAGGGTCACGCAGGGCTGGTTTGTGTCGTACACCTATGCTCAAAAGAAGAAGGAAGGTGAGCATGACGGTGAACCTTTGATCAGGCACTCAGCCACTCGCTAACCGTTAGCTTGTTTACTGAATAAAAACAAAATGTAGACACATAAGTAATTTTTGTTTTAATAAAACGGGAATACTCACGTTAAATTGAGTCGGTCGTCTTGCCTTCTTGCCTTGCAAGGCAAGACGAGGTTTCGCGCGTCTCGCTGAGCATCGCAGCTTGATAAAAATAAATAAAAAATCAGTTTCGGTCACCGAATGTGATCGAAACTATTTTTGGAATAACCGACTCAATTTAACGTGAGTATTCCCGTTTTATTAAAACAAAATGTATCAAAACCACGTCAGTTTTCATACATAAGTAATTATTCTCGAGTGTGTACCACGACCCACCAGCATTCAAGGGATTAAGAGGCCTTGTCCAGCAGTTGACGTCTTCTGGCTGATTACGACGTAATACAAGAGTAACAACTAGATCGTCATGTGGAGAGATTGATCTTGCATCTCAAATACAAAATTAAAAAAAACTACCAAACATAACAAGCCCACACTGTAGGAACATATACATATTAACAAGTAGTGGTTATTCCGCGGTTCGGTTACTGATTTCTCTATTGTAGTTATTCTGTAAGATTTCGCTTTATTGGTAGGTAAATAGTTATATTATATAAATAAAATAGTTGCCAAAACGTGATATAGGGCCTATATCACGTTTTGGCAACTATTCCGTAGCACCAAATTCATACCTCAAGACACCAACTTTTTAAAACTTTGCCCATTGCATTCCCAAAACTCATTACGCAGTACGATTAACTGGAAACTAGGTTATAACCGCAGCAACGTGTGATTTGAATAATTCGAGCCTACACGTAGGTGGGCGAAGGAGGCGGCCCACGGACATTATAACGAATGAATTATCGACATATTATGCGCTGGTTTGGTTGCCGTGTAGTTCCACCGTGGACGGTACAGTAGGCACAAAATTATTTCACCCATGGAAAGAATAAGATGCCTTTTTCTACGAATCAACGCACAGGCAAAACCACTTGTCTTATGATAGGCCATATCCACCACGCTGGACCAGTACGGGTTGGCGGATATCTTGTTTGTTATAGTGTGTATAATCCCACATAGCCGGGCATCCCAAAGCAAAAAGGTACCTATAGCCCTCGTGAAAAAAAAGGGATTATGTTTTATGAATAAAAAAGTTGTTAGTTATTATGCCAATTAGGTTGACATTCTAACTTAAGATTAATTCTAATACTGCCTTTGTCTGGCATTAAGCAAATGACAAAGACAGCAATAGACGTAAGCTGTCGTCAAAGTTAACAAACGTTTCAGTATTTGGGGGTAAATCACATAAAAGCTTTATGCAAGCTCTTTGTTAAACTCAAAAACGTCTCAGATAAACAACTGTCTCAAAGTAAAGCGAGGTTCGTTAAGACGTCTCAATTAAGTAGGTATACGCTAGATTGGAGCATTTGAAAACGGCACTTATTGACGATATTTCCGCGATTTTTTATTTTAATGGGAAAAATAACAAAGAGTTTGTTTCCCGGTCGGCGGCTACTGCATTAGGGTGGCATGTGGCATTTTGGTAGGCACGAGGCGTCGAGTACTAGTAGGTACTTCCTTGATATTTATTTTGACACCTACAGAGATTGGTAGTTCCACGTATAAGTAATTACATTCTGCATAAGCATGCAAAATATTTAATACGAAAACTGACGCGGTTTTGACACATTTTGTTTTGATAAATTTAACGTTACGTTTTAATTTATATAACGACTCAATTTAACGTGAGTATTCCCGTTTTATTAAAACAAAATGCAGAATATTCATTGAATACAATAAAATTACCCGCTACTACAGATAGTTAGCACAGGACAATATAAGTAAGCTTTGTTTTTATGTCGGAACTGCAGTATAAGAATTTTAAGTGATGACAGTTATTCATAGCAACTGGCCTGTCCAGCGAAGTCTGCGCAGGCTTTGGTTTCTCCCATGTTTTCTCCGGCTCTGGGATAAATTACTCAATAATTGGAACTTCTGATTTGTAGAACAATACTTTCAAAAAAAGTACTAGGTACGTATTTGGCAACCACTCAAACCAATTTTCATTTCTCTCGCGAGCCCGTTCCCGGATGGCCGGATCCCGACAGCTACATTATTTACGTAATCCGCGCTGTTGTAAATTGTATAAATCACACGTGGGCTCGTTGTAATCTTTCGCGACGTTAATCCCGACTCGATGGGGGACTATTCTGGGGAGCGGGCGAGAAAATGCTAACTGAGAGAAATATAGCCTCTAAGTCAAAGTCAAAGTAAAAGTTTTTTTTATGTTACTCGGTGACGAAACGAGCAAGTCGCTTACCCATAACAGTTCAGTGCCACCCAGAATTTTGAACTTCAACAGTTCAAATCTATGCGCGGCAATGCACTACGCTCGTCACCCTGAGATGTCAGTTGTTAAATCTTTGTATGCCCAGTAATTACACTGGAATCATTGCCGTTCAATCCGGGACACAGTAATGCTTGCACACTACTGCTTGGCGGTTGAATAACTGGCAAAGGTGTGGGTTATTTATTGGTTAATATTCATCTACTAGTCAAAATTAATAACCTTGTGCAATAGTATGCAAATTAAGTAGAGGCTGTTCATTGAATAGAATGATCATTTAAATTCACCTCTTTCGGTAGACACCGGGTATGCCCTGAAATTGCGACCGGAACTACCGGAGGACGGGCAGCAGCGTTGTCTTAGTAAACGGTGAGCGTTCTGCGATTTCCAAGCCAAGGTAATCGTGGGGATCGTGACAAGCCATTTGCTCAGCTCTCTTCCGGCAGATGCTCGAGTGACTGTTTTTTTAAATGCTTCTGAGTGACGCGAGAAGCAATTCGCTCGCCGGATGGTACGCGCTACGCTTGCCCGTAACAGTTCAGTGCCACACAGAATGTTTATCTCTACAGTTACTTCTGAATGGGTGAGTTCAGTCTTTGTGTGTGTTCCGTGGCCACCTAACGCACACGAATCCTAGTGGGGAAATATGAGTTTGTGAAGCGATGATTCAACCAAAAAAAAACCTGCGTGGCATCGCACTGCGCTCTTTTCCATGAAAGATAGATCATCATCATAATCATCATCAGCCGGAAGACGTCCACTGTTGAACATAGGCCTTCCCCTTAGACCGCCACACCGACCGGCAACTTGCCTCTCTTGCCTCCACCGGTTGCCCGCGACTTTTACAATGTCGTCGGTCCATTTTGTGGGAGGCATGCCTGCGCTGCGTCTTCCAGTTCGTGGTCGCTAGGACCTTTATTCTCCATCGAGATATATATACCGAGATGAGATTAAGCGATTGCGGTTTTGGGTTTGGTAATAGGCCCTTTATTCTACAGTCCGCTAGCACATCGATCACGGCGGATTTCCGCGAACGCTAAGTATTGTTTTATGCTAAACTCCTGTATATTTCATATTTCTGAATTTAATTTCGGTAAAAGATAATAAATTACATTGAAATGGTTACCTGAAATTATGAAGATATCGTTAGGTAAATTCTATTATACTTAGCAGCTTTTTAATCTTGTATTTTGGCTCCACACATAGTTTATTTATTGTAATTTTCCAAGTAGATGTTTTTTTTTTTCATAATGAAAACAAGTATCAGTCACAGACAAGAATTTTCTCTTCAATTCTGAGTCAAGAATTCTAGTCACTCCAGTCCAACTCTAAGTCACAGTAAAGTGGCGGAAGCTCTACTGGAAGCTTCTGCGGAGGTTTGGAAGCAATTCACCATTTTATACGTTTTACCCACACTCATGCACAGTCACACCATCATTATTATCCATAAACATTTGAAAGAATACAATACATAATGTTTTGGAAAAATTATATGCGAATGCGACATGACTTCTTCGCACATTCCCGTCAAAGCTCGTTATGTGATGTTCTATTCAGTGTTGCTGTCCAAGCAAGATTTTTCTTTTTAAGAAAAATAAAAAGAACCTGCTAAGAAAATAAGAAATCAGTAAACTTCAAACTATGAAAGTTGTGAGAGCGAAATGTGAATTTGTGTTGGTCTGTGTTATATACATAAAGTAACAAGGTCTTGGCGTTAAACAGTTCAACTTGGTCGCGAATCCGCGATCAAATCGTCCATTCCGCACGTAACTACTTCAACTTGTGTGTACTGACACCATGAGCTTGAGAAAATTGAGGACACATCGGCTAGCGTGGCCGCACATGATACAAAACATCATATCTACCAACCACGATTGCCAAGTACTAGACCAATGAGGATGCAGTGGAATTGCAGACAGCCAGTTTTCGACAAATCAGGTAGCAGAGGAATTGCAGACCTTTCAAAAAAACTAAAAATACGCACGGGACAGTAATATTGAAACTTTGTCGTTTTTCTTTATGAGTATCCTTCATAAGAATGTCGTATATCCTAGTTAATTTTCCATCCTTTTTTTCTATGGCCAAGATCCAGCCGTCTTTAGCTTTCTCTGTCAACGTGTTATAGTTTTGTGTGTGTTTACTTTGGTATTTTTATGTTTGACATGATTAGGCGTTTGTCTGTGTCAATTTGGTCGAAGATGGTAATCTGGCTCGGCTTTCCAAGTCAGTTTGCTGATCCCCTCCGTTGGACACTTGGCAAAAGTTAAAATTGAGGGCAGTATCTAGCTATCCTATTCAAGCGAACACTAAACGATGCTCTACCGCTATGCTATGGTTTTCTTATAAGGTTCTGTTGATTAGGATGTGTGGGCTTCCTTTGCTGAAAACTCAGGCCAAGCTCGGTCAAGTGACCCTAGTATGTTAAATTTATAAGAAACACGTAAATTATTAAAAAAACAAATAAAACACATGCAAATTGTGGAATGAGCTTCCAGCTGCGGTAATTCCGTGTAACTATAACATGGGGTTCTTCAAAAGGGCTGTTAATAGAGTCTTTAAAGGTCGGCCACGTATCTGTTATGCCCCTGGTGTTACAGGTATCCATAGACGACGGTGATCGCTTACCATCAGGCGGCCCGTCTGCTTGTTTGCAGCAATGGCAAAAAAAAAAGGGGGAAAACCAGAATCCAACTGCGAAATGCCAGTGACAATATAGGCAAATCACAGACATAGGCAGACATGAAGACAAATCTAACTGTATTATCTAAATCTAAAGACTTCGCACAAAAAAAATGCCAAGGCGCTTAGGCTACAGGACATACAAGCACATACATACCTACATACAGCCGAGCGGATACGTACATATTCTTATATTCATCACAAAAATACAACCCTCCTTCTGAGCAGTAGGATATAAAACGGATAGGTAAATTCTAAAAAGTAACGTTTTTATCTGACTGCTCAAGAATGGGAAAAAGGTATTGTTATAGGAGTGTATGTTAAGTATAATGATTTTGGGGTGTATGTTTGTATGTTCCTGTTATTACTTCCTGTAGCATAAGCGGCTTGACCGATTACTTATATCTGGAGTGACATAATAATGTTACATATTGCAGTCGGGTATTTTGGTCATTCTGACTCTGTCAATCAACAATTGCAAAAATAAACTACAAGATGTGGAACACACTTCACCCGAAGGTCTTTCCGCCGAGCTACAACACGGAGCGTTTTCAAAGACAGTCTGTCTGTAGAGTCTCCTCTTGAGAGTGGCATAGCTTCGACAACACTATTAATGCTTGCAGGTGCCTGAAGCCGGCGATTACTGGTTACCATCAGGTGGACCGTCTGCCTATTTGCCGATCTTAGTACTCAAAAAACTCGATTTCTCCCATAAACAAACAAACAAGAAACTCATGGATCACCTAACAGCAGTAACAAAAGCTATTACCTCCGTCGGAGCCAACTTTAAGTTATAAACTTTAGGTATGGAAACGGGATTATCCACGCGCATTCTGAAATATGCGCGTACGAGTTTAATAAAGACATTCTGTATTTAATAATGTTGCGTAAATCTGTATCTACTAAGTTTTAATTGTTACTTTCACTTAATTGAACGACTTAAATGTTATTTGAGTTATATTTGCTTGTGTGAATTTTAAGATCCAGGTATGTACCAAAACTGCGAACAGAACCACCGGAAGACGTGCAGCAGCGTCCTCTTAGTTAAAGTTGAGCGTTAAGAATCCTCAAGCCGCCTGCCAAGCATATAGAATATAGTCCCTTTGTTCAGCAGTGGACGTCTTTCGGCTGATGATGAATGATAGATGTTGTCTTCGCCGAGACACTGCGAGTGTCAGTAGTGTAATGAAACCCGGAAATATGGTGTGAGCTTATATATTTAAAATTTATATATTATTATATATTATATATTTGAATTGATTACGATGAAGAAGTTTCCTGAATGATGTATAACATTATACAATAAAAATTGGTTAGTGGAGGGTAGTTTTCGTCGTTAGTTGTAAAAGGCAATTGACGTTTGCTGCTATGTTGGTAGTATTGGAATGTTCTGGTGAAATGTTTTTGTTTTTTTTACATAGACCTGGGATTTGAAAGGGAGATTTTATTGAGTAACTAATACCCGTGCTATCGGACTACTCAGGTCTGCTGATATGTTGGTACTTATGTAGAAGCGGCAATTTCAAGCCGCGACAGCTAATTTAAATATGTTTGTTTTGGGAGAAAATATTACGAATGATTACAAGTCATGCATTTATAGTGGTCGGGTTATGTTGTAAGGAAACTGAGAGGTTGAGTCAATTAAAAATAACCCTGTTTATTAGCTTATTAGCGTTTCGCTAGTCGCATTTATCAACAAAAGCTTCAAAATCGTGCTTGTGGTAAACCTTCAATTGTATGTACCGTCCTAGTTACTATTAGCAGCGCAAAATTTACTCACAATAGTGCCCACTACCCATTGCGTAACTTCCAACCCACCTGCGAGCAGGTAGCTGAAGCCGAGCCTAGGCATTCATACAATGCCTTGATGGAGGCAACCGACCCATTCGCACAAAGCCTCGATATCCGTTTGATTTGCAGATTGACATCGCGACCTGCCTTTACCACTCCTAGCTTACGTTTGTTCAATAGGGATGATATAATACAGATCAAATGCTTATCGATGAAATTAGATACTAGTACGGTATCGAGCCAGATCCTCAGAT
Organism: Apocheima hispidaria; assembly: GCA_947579745.1. Classification (NCBI taxonomy): domain Eukaryota; kingdom Metazoa; phylum Arthropoda; class Insecta; order Lepidoptera; family Geometridae; genus Apocheima; species Apocheima hispidaria. Next base: position 4,747,824 of record OX388168.1, on the reverse strand, counting down.
TATAGTGGAAGTAATTTTGCAGTGTCCGCCTGGGGAAACTCCACCCCATGCTAGTAATTCTACCGTCAAGCAGTAGTGTGCAAATGTTATAATGTTACAGATTTAAGGGAAATATTTTCAGCTAAATTACTGGGTGTAGATTTCACATCTAAAATGCCAGGGTAACAAGCAAGTGCATCTATAGCTTCGCACTGTTACGGACAAGAGAAGAGATGGCCAGGCTAGATAAAATTACTGACGACTTAGCTTAACTGTGACGACAAAAAGTCTGCAGCAGACTGACAGACTTCATGGAGAAGTATAGTCCAGAGAGTGATCAACGATCAAACCACTCTTACACGACCTTCGGCAGTCAAGAAAATGACTGAGAAGAAGAAAGAAGTGGGATAAGAAGCGCTGTGAATTATGTTGATGGCGATAAGTATGTACCTATTTACAGTTTTAACTATACATTTGTTTTAGGACTTATAATGATGTAGAATGATAATGATTCGTGTTTCTTAAAGCATCGATTACCCATTAATAAAATATCGACATTATTATCTAATCTCTAATTCAAAATGCTGATGTGGTCGATAATACTGTGGCGAGTTAAATGCTAAGTTCACAATGAGCTAAGCTTAACTAATACCTCAAATGTTTGGATTGTGCCGTACGGCGTGAGGGTGTGTCCCATGTGTCTGTCTTTATTAATTTGCAGGCTTTGAAGCTTTTATGAAGTTACTACGTGAGTCAAAGTGTGGCTTACAGTATGATATTCAATTTTTTTTTTAGTAATTGGTGTATAGTGCTGTGGGTGGCATAGTTAATAATTAATCGTTAGTGCTTTAGTTTTAGTTAATATATACTATGTCACTGTTTATTGTCCCAAATAAATAAAATAAAATATTATCATTGTATGTGAGATGATGTGCATTCTTAATTTTTTAATCAGCGCATGCGAAACGAGGTCTAAATAATTTATTTTTTGTAATTAGTTTTAAGTTATTTATTGATAATTTTGGTTTCAACAGTAACGGTTGGTGTTTTGTGCAGTCAAGAACCAAACTGTAGTTTTAAGATATTCAAAATCTAAAAAAGGAACGATGTATTTTCTGGTTTCAAAAAGAATTTCTGAGTCGAGCGTTATTTGTGTAACAAGGGGCCAAAGTATATTTTTTTCCCTGAGGGTGTTATTTTGAATTCTGAGCGAAGCTAAGGATTCTATAGTAGAATCCCGAGCACAGCTCAGGATTCTAAAGTAGAATCCTTAGCGATGCGAGGAATTCAATATACGCTGTCCGAGCACAAAATATTTTGGCCCCGAGTGACAATATTTTTCATCATTACCTATGAGGAAAAGAAAGAGCTACGTCTCGAAACTCGAATGTACAAACATTGGGTTAAAAGTCTACTTAAAAAACTCAAATAATTATGAAACGCGCACTGCCGCAAAAATCTAACTGGCCAGTAACTTCTTCTTACTTTATGCGTTTGATCTCTTTGGTTAACTTCTCAAACTAGTCAACGAAGAGTTGGTGTTATAAAACAAACTCCTTGCTAACGACTCACAGCACGAACGCAGACCAATCAGAAGAGAGAAACTCGAACTCCCATGGGGGCAAAATTGAAATTTACTCCCGCTTACGTTAGGGACATAAGACACTGCTTTATCCTCTTGGTGCATAATCTACAATTACTAAAATACAAAAAAGTTTGGTATATTTTCACGTGAATCCGCGTCTTTTCGTTCCCTTACGTTGGAGCTCCTGTGACAAAGCATCTTTACACTTCCTTCAGAAAAAGGCTTATTCTAGGATTTGGAGAGCAATTCCTATTTTTTCATGATAATCACCAAATATTATTATATCATTTCAATGAGTAGATACTGGACATTTGATAGTGTGATCATACCCTCAATGGGGAACAGCGGCAGCTCATACCACATGCTTTACATGTAGCTCGAACCACGGTGCGAATAGTCCAAGTGCTCTAAATTAATTGGCTCTTTCGCACCGCGATATGAATCGCCTACGGTTTTCCGAGGGTACTGAGGCAAATCGGAGGTTAAAGGTCATCCTCACCTGTGACATTCAGAAATTTGTATTATCTATTATGGTGACAACCATTTAAATTGACTCTTACCACTGAGCTAGTATATATACAACTCAGTGACTTACTTAACATATTTGACACCTATATTGTGACAGATACCTACAGATGCAGCAGCTTTAGAAAAAGTCAAAACTTAAAGAAAAACAGGAGTACAGAAGTTCTAACATAGTTATTCAGTCTCTTTTTAACTAACTAGGTAATTTAATTGCAAACGAACCCGCTCTTGATAGCTTTCCAACTAAGAAATGCGTAACCAGAGACTTTCATCATTAAAATCCTAGTTTATCAAAATAAATTATCGCCAGCTTTGGCGACGGGTAGTTTCATTATGTTGTCAATCCTGCGACCGTTAACGATGACAGTATACTCTGTGGTTTCAGTAGTAGAGGTGATGCGGTTTCCGATATGTATGAGGTGAAAACATTTACTTTACAATAAGTGCGGTCCCTTCTGAAAATCAGCGCTGAGTGTCCGACACCTTAGCATTTATGCTGAGAAGGGTCCTTTTCGACATTATTATTGTTATAATTATCTTTATTTTACCTTCTGTTTGTTATCTCTTGATGTTTTTACGCCTAACTATTGTAATTCAAATATATGTTACTTTATGTGTGTAGTTATTATGTCGAATAAATTTTTATTCTATTCTATTCTATTCTAAGTGGGTCACGACCTAGACTTCCCTATCAGCTCTCAGACGTCTACTGCTGACCCGCGTTGCCATAATCCCCACGTTAGCGCTTGGCTTAGATTGGGATTCGCAGAATGTTCACCGTTTACTAAGAAGATTCTGCTGCCCGTCCTCTGTTTCTGGCACAGTTTTAGGACATGCCCGGGTCGCTCGGGCTGTATAAATTATAAAAATTCAAAATTGTGGATATATTGACGAGTGTTGCTAGGAAATATTGTGAAAATACTTAAGTAGTACTTTTATTCACAGTTTAATCGACTTGAACAAGGTCTGTCACTGTCTTTACCTACTCCGGAGGGGAGTTACTTGGAAGGAATCTGTATGCCCTTTAGCAGAATATAGTACTGTTAATTAATGTATAGGCTTAGAATAAGTTATTCTAAGTGTTTTATATCGGTGAATTGGTAACTATGTGGCAATCTTTATTAAATTTGCCTACCAATTAATTATTTAGCTGTAATTATATTATAATAAGTCTATGGGTATTATTTAAGGTCTGTTATTGCCCATTTTAGTGCAGACCTCTGTTCTTGTACACCACTTCGTCATGACCCTAAGCTAACCTTGTCCAGATAACAAAGTACTAAGCTAGACACAATCTCATTGATTCTATTAAGGACAGACAGACAAAGCCACTCCATAATAAACCGCAGGTGACGTCTGACCGGAGATTAACGCCGTCATGTTGTGACGGCATTGCTACCCTTCTAGTGAGTTGTGATGGGTTCGGGGTTGTTATAGAACTGTGTAATTTTGTATTATACATTTGTATTAAAATATAAACTTGCTGATGCCTGCGACTAAGCTCGGTCTTCGGCATCGGTAAAAACTTTTTTTTGACAATTATGGACACAATAAAAAAGAATCATCCTAATCGGTCCAGCCGTTCTCAAGTGACATGTCAGTGTTCGTCATAGAATGCATGTCGAAATTGTTTTTTTGCTCTGCCCACTGCCCAAGAAGGAGGGTAATGTTTTTGAGCTGTGTTCCTATAAGACGTCCTGTATATCATTAACGGCTTGACCGATTTTGACAAGCGAGGTGTCGTCGCATTCCTCTTTACGTAAGGGTGTCATAGGCTACATTACGCAATCGGGTTTTATGTTGTTCATTTAACGATATTGCTTACATATATTGATTTGTATTGTGAGGTTTGTGAGCAGGGTTTGAAAAAAATCCGATTTTTATAATAAATATCAAAAATCCGATTTTTTTATATATATCGGATATATATCCAGGCTAAGAAAAAGAAGCGAATTTTCCCAAGAAAGTGAACATTATTAACGCTAGGAGCACCAGGGAAGCCCCATTTTTTTTATCTCGTAAAAAAAGCCTTATATGATATGAAGTTAAGTTTTGAATTTCAATAAAAAGCTAGCCGTACTGGTAAGTTAAAGTAAAGGGGATTTCCAGCTTTAAATGAGGTTGCCATTTTGGGAACAAATCTAAATTATTCTGAATTGTAGTTTTTCGCTACGTCTTGCCAGGGTAAACATAAATCTCTAAATTTTTTAGTTCAGAAGAAAGGTAAAAATCAATTGATATATATAAAGATAAAAATCAATTTATATATATCTTGATATATATCCGCTGATATATATCGGCGAACCCTGTTTGTGAGTAAATCTACCAACTTGTTTAGTCTAGTCGAACCTCCATGAGCACGACGTGCTCTCCTGTAATTGGGGGTGCACCCAGCTTGATGCCTATGTTTCATAATGTGAATGTAATGTGTAACTTCTGTTGGGGATCCATATTCTATAAATAAAAATAAAAATAAAATAAACTTCGAATACCGCCCTCCTAAAGTAGGGACTTAATAGTCAGGTAACCTAAGTTAAACACAAGTCAGAAATTAGTGTCAGTTCCGGCAACTATGATCATATATTATATGCCTTATAATCTCATTAATCATTGTTTTAAGATTTATCTTACACTAACTTGTCCGCACGGCTTCGTTCGCAAATGATATAATAAATCAAACACCCAAAAATTGTATCAAATAGCAATCGTCCTCCCACAGATCCGTGAACCATTGTATATTGAAACATCTGTTTAACATTTTTTTTTAAATCTTGCCTTGTACTAAAAATTAAAAAATAAGCTAATAAATTGAAATTTAAAAAAAAAAAAAAACACCCCACTTCATCTATTTGGGGTTGATTTTCTAAAAATCCTGAGATATGCATGTCTTTATTTTTTTTTTTTTTTTTTTACACACCGAGTTTCATTGGAATAGCATGAAAAAATATTTTATTTCCTTACAAATTTTGGGAGTCTATTTTACCCATATAGAGGTGAAATTTCATAAAATCCTTTCTTATACACCTAGACCATATGAGGAATATTGGGTTCAAATGTCACGTCTCTATCATAAGGGGTTTTGTCTGTGCGTTGATTCCTGGACAAGGGCTTGTACTTTTCTATATATCTAGTTGAGTTATAAATTATCTAAGTAGGCGGGCTCGTGGCGGGCTCAAACGCTGTCTAAAGGTTACTTGAATAAAAACCTATTTAGATTTAGTCAGTGAAACTAAATCATAGCCCATTAAATTATAATAGACAAACAAAATTAAAGTCATCATCATCATCATCAGCCGGAAGACGTCTACTGATAAATATAGGCGGATAAACGGGGAAAGTTATTCTAATCCCTTAGCGCACAATACCTTCAAACGAAAATAATGAAAATATATTTTGCTTTAAATGTTTTAAAATAAAAATAATAAAAATAATTTATAATAAATTAAAAAAAAAAGGCGGTTAAATATATATATATCTCCTTTCGAGATTTGCCTAGGCAGATCTCGATCGGCCCAGTTCAATGATTAGCCCACTACATCTATATTAATAATAACCAATGTGTAGTGTCTTGTCGCTGCAATGTCGCGTCCAGTACTATAGGAACAAGTGATCAGTACAAAGATAATTTGATTAAAAAAATGTAAATGTAAATGCATGTATTGTGTGTTTATAACACTTTTCAATTCAGTTTATATTACACTCACCGGTTCACCGGTTAATTTTCGGGATGAAAAGGATGTGTTAATCCAGTGAATAAGATACCTTCATACCAAATTTCAACCATATCCGTCCAGCCGTTACAGAGTTGAACGGGAACAAACACACTTAGATACTTACCTACTTACACACTTTCACACAAACTTGCATTTATAATATTAGTGTGATTCATTTTTATTAATACGCGACATTGCAGCGGAAAGACACTGCAGATTAGTAATGATAGACTGTTTGTAAAATATTTTTACGAAGTTGTAGACACATCTTTAACTATAAACAAGAAATTAACGCTATTTTAAGCAGTTAACCACTCTCCCGAATCACGATGAGAATGTTTCTCGGAGACAATAAATCGCGGGCAACTGTCGGCGGTGCTGGCCGCAAAACGCTGCCGGGGGCGATGCCGCCTGAGATTCTAGGTCGATACGCTTTATGGTGTTAAAGGTTGCTCTTATTATTGGATTTAATACAATACACAAGGTTATAAGGAATGGGTATGCTATGCCGGAAAAGGCTTATAGCTTTTACAATGGGATCAAAACTAAATCGCAAAAAAAAGTTTGCTGTTCCATACATTTTGCCGAGTGTCACTGACATTTATGGAACAGCTCATTTTTTTCTCGGTTTCATGTTTGGTCCCATACTAAAAGTTGTTCACAATTATGAGTATGAGTCCTTTTTAGCTTAGTGTACCCTTTCCTTAAAACCCCGTTTATAGTTATTAAAACATAGTAAGTTATTAAAACAGATAATGAGTTTTGCAGCTGGTGGTGTAGGTCATTCCAGTCTTAAATTGATCAGGAAAGTTATATAACGTTTGGCTGCGATTGCGCCGATTATTTATTCATGTCGAAGGCTATCAGGGATCAGATATTAGTTAAAAAAAAAAAAAAAACTGTGCAAGTAAATATTCTATACTAGCTTACCCGCACGGCTTTGCTCGCATAAGCTATTTACAGTAAATTTCAAGACTCGATTTCAACTTATTCAACCCGATTTTCGTTTTTTTTTTTTTTTTTTTTATTGTGATTAGTACGTAAACCGAGTTTCATTGATATTTTATTTCCATACAAACTTTGGAGGTCCATTTTACCGATTTACGCATGACTTGGACTGGACAGTGACTGAAATTGTTGACTTTGATTTTGTATTGTGAAATACTTTACTTGATAATAACAAAACTTGAGACTGGCTAAATATAGTGTATTTAGCCAGTGTAGAGTCAAAAATATGAAATAAAAAAAGGCCCACTTTACTGCATTTAATTTAACCATCGGCCCTAAAAGGCAAATAAATAAAAGTCATTTAAATGAGTCTTTAATTTAAACAGTAAAGTGTGCTATAAAGAGCGAGTTATGTTCATAATGAGCTATTTCAATTTAAGTTGTAAATTACGGAATCAAGCTATCAAAGGTATCATTTATTTAATGAGCTATAAATTGATATCGCATTCGCAGGTTTTGTATTGCTTTATACGAGCATTCAGTTGTTACGGCTCTGTTTCAGCTTTCCTTTTTAAACTTTTTTTTTTTTTTTTTTTTACGCGAGGGTAATGTTTTTGGGGTTTAGGGTTATAGTAGCTAGCCAAAAACCTCTTGTAGGCAGCTTCCTTACATCATACATAATTTTTTTTGTTCTATGACTTTTTACAAATTACTAGCTGCGTCATCTAGAAAGAATAATTTATTATTTTATGAACTTAGTTACAGTTGACTTGATATACGTTTGGGTTCCTTTTAAAAGTGAAGATTCTTTACTTTGCAGTATTTGAGAAGGAAAGCTGAAGAGCGCTTACTCCTGACTGGCAAACTACCGTTGTTACATAAAATTTGTTCATTGGCTGAAATAGCAGCTCTGCGCATACGCACCGTTACGTGAACCTTATAGCTTGGCATCGTGAGGTCGTGCAGTAGCCATGCAATGACAGGCGAAGAGGCGGGATAAAGCACTACAAGCAAATACCAGATTCTGTACCTTGTAGTCATTTGATCTTCCCTATACTTATAAAGTTTATAAGGGCTACACAACTGAAATATATTAAGGATAAGTTTACCGGGACTAATGTCCATATGCCGGAACAGAAGCCCTGCGCATACGCACCGTTAAGTGAACCTTATAGCATGGCATCGTGAGGTCGTGCCGTTACCGTGCAATGACAGGCGGAGAGGCAGGATAAAGCACTACAAGCAAATAAACGCCACTAGGCGGATTCTGTACCTTGAGGTCATTGCTTGTCGTGCTAGAAAAGCTATATATCTGTTAGTTAAACTTACATACATTACTTATATTTATCTATATTTAGTTCATATTTGTATTCACACATAAGGTTTAAGTTGTAAAATGTACCTACTAAATAGTTGTATCTTTGTCTTTATATTTTTATTTCTGTTTTTATTTTTTATTTATTGTATAATTATCTCTGTTTTGGTGTATCTTTTCTGTTCATTATTTATGGGAGAGGCCATTGGCTCTGAAATATAGTGTATACTAGTTCGGAGCTAATGGGTTCATGTTTATTTTTAGTACAATCTTTGTTTATGCCAAATAAATTTATTTGTATTTATTTATTTTGTATTTATATTTGATCTTCTCTACTTATAAAGTTTATTTAAGGTGACATAACTGAAGGATTTGAAGTGGTAATGGACAGGCCACATCGCTCGAAGAACCGATAACCGATGGGTAAGAAAAGTTCTCGAGTGGCGACCACGAGCTGGAAGACGCAGCGTAGGAAGGCCTCCCACTAGGTTGACTGACGATTTATTGAAGGTCGCGGGTAACCGGTGGATGCAAGTTGCAAATTGTCGTTCAGTGTGGCGGTCTAAGGGGAGTCTTTTGTTACGCAGTGTACGTCTTCAGGCCGTTGATGACGATGATGATGAATTGAAGGATAGTAAGGTTAGTTTACCGGAAGTGCGGGAAACGCTCCCGAATACGAAAATTGGTGATAATGTTGTTAATTACTGATACGACAGAGTAAAAAAAAACGTGCGAAAAAAACATTTAGACACATTTTTTGTACACATTCATGTAAACAAACATGTAATCCCTTTAGCTTTTAAAGTCCGCAATATATATAGAAAGGTTATAATGCAAATAAACTAAAATATCATTTAGAGGTCAGCGAACTAGCTCCGCCCGAAAGCAAAACGCCGCGCCGCGCTGTGTTTGAGTTTGTGGTACTACCAGTAGTACCACGGGTACTTCCCGTAGAACTACCAAGCGATCCAGTAGTAAGTACCACGGGAAGTTTTTTATTGCCGGTAATCACAATCTAATAAGAATTATTTTTCTCTAAGTAAGCCTAGCTGACGCCCGCGTCTAAGAACGTAGTGCTCGACCTTTGGCCTTTGTATTTGACCTTGGCAGGGCAAAGGTCAAATACAAAGAAAAACTGACGAAATTCCACACAAACTTTCGTCCCATATTTAACCCGTCGTGTAGCTGATGCTATTACACATTACCCTGTACAAAATTCTAAACTGTTTTATGCATACCCCTGAGATTCTTAACTCTATAAAAATTTTAATTCCGCGCCCTAGCCATCGCCTCCACAAACTTAAATACAAGTTCTTCTCTGTACAAAAACGTAGAACTGTAATGGGCGAATACAGCCCGTTAACAAGAATGTTGAGATCTGCTAACTGGCTTTGGACAGAGCACGGAATTGACTTCTTTATGGATTCCCTCCCTAACCCCCGAATACTGAAACGTTCATTAACTTTGACAACAGATTAATTCTAATACTGCCTTTGTCTCGCACTAATCAAATGACAAAGCCAGCAATAGACTTAATCTGTCGTCAAAGTTAACAAACATTTCAGTATTCGGGGGTAAGTTTCAAAAAAGGGCTACTCTAGCCCTTACGTGATGTGTTGTATAAGTACAGGATCACATATTGTTTGTATTGTGATCCCAGCGTAGTGTATTCCTGTCCAAATTTAAAAACATGCAGAGTTTACCTGTTACTGGGGTGTTACATAGGTCCTAATGTATTATCCTGTTTATTATTAGTTGATTAATTGTTTCATCCTGTTGTAAACCAACATAAAAAAAAACAACCCCTTTAGGGGTCACCCCCAAAGGGGGTCACTTCGTTAAAGGGACCCCCTAAGGGGTCACTTTAAAAAAATCCTCCTATACGTTGTAAAATTGTAAGGAGCAAAATTTCATGCTTCAAGACCCACCGGTTTTTTTAGTGACGTAAGAAACCTACATTTACAAGATTAGTAGGTCCAAAATTTCAAATGTTATTTTTTTATGAAACTATGTGACTGTCGAGCAAGTCGCTTGTCTGATGGTGGTGTATACATAAGTATCCCGCGTGGCAATGCACTGCGCTCGAGATTTGGATGTCAAATCACAAAGTATTAATAGAATTTTATTATAAAATACTTATATATTATATCTCTCGCCTTTACCTAAGTTATTAGCACAAGAAGCGAGTACAGTTAACGCCTTATCTGCGACAGATAACCAGGCACTATACGGGCGGCAGATAAAACACAGGACGGCAGACAAGCGAATAGAAGACCATTTACAATCCTGTGCCGATTTTCCGTTGTTTTCTCAACGGCCCAAGAAGGTGGGTAATTTTGGGGTTTGTGTATGTAATGTTTGTGTGGTCCTATATTCTAGTAGTTCGCGGTGAACTGAGACATCGCGACCTCTATATCTTCACAACCGCTCGACCGATTCAGCTCATATTCGAACTTAAAATTGTATTGAAATGAACTATTTGCCTACAAAATTTCATGAAGATCGGATCAACGGTTCGCAAGTTATCATCAGACAAATATACACACAAACATACATAAAAATGCCGATTTGTCCCAGTAAACTCGGAGAACTTCGCTTCGCTCGGTCAATAACCTCCTCTAGACTAAACTGCTTGATTTTTTTTTTGTGTCGTTGGATTCCTCTCTATGCCCAGGCATAGTCACAAACGTGCTTTTTATTAATACTTGTATATGATATAAGATATTATGGTATCTCTAATAATAGATTAATTATCGTGTGATTTCTATTTAGTTACGTACCTTTAATTAAAACTTTTTTAATTCTGTCCGTCCTGAGGCTGCCTGGAAAAAATCGCTTTAGGCGATAAGGCCGTCCATTATACTGCCGGATATTTAAAGATTGTTTATTTTAAGTTTTATTGTATTTTCGTTGTCTAATAAATTTATATTGTATTATGTATTGTACCATACCTACTCAGTTATTTGTGGTAGGTACTTTTATTTATTTAATTGAGTGTCAAGACGAGCAAGTCACTCCCCTGGTGTTAAGCGACGCTTGCCCATAACAGTTCAGTGCCACTCAGAATGTTGAACTCAACCGATCAAACTCCTGCACCCGTAGAGGCGGTTTGGGGCTAGATAGAGACAAAACACCTGCCACGCGCGGGGATTTTGGCAACTCCCCCCCAAAGGAAGAGGTCTTGTTCCGAAGTGGACGTTTTGGCTGATGATGATGATGACCAACAATACAGGCATTATTTGTAAAATACAGTCTGCAAAATTCTGTGATCAATTCGTCATTCGTGTGTCAAAATACTCATAAAAAAGGCCCGAAGAAAACTACCTCTTTCAAGCATTAAATATTTTTTGACACCGTTATAAATCCAGGTCAAGTCGGTCAACTGCCTACTCCATAAGTAGCATCTGCATATATATATATATTCCCTTATTGTTGTCCGTATAAACTTATCAGCTACATTAAACAACATCAAAATCATCTCAGTCGCCGCGATCTTAGATCTCGCAGATTGCCGTTTGCGATGCGCAAGCGCACCATATCAAGGTTTATGGAGAACGTCAGATTAGATTTGGTGAGAAGCCCTTATTTAGTGAACCGGTAGCTTTATGTGAATTTCATTGTACATTCTCAAAGTGAGTGATAAATCTATAGCTAACTAGCTAGCCCGCACGGCTTCACTCACAAAGGCAACAGTAATTTAAGCTTCCCATTCCCATTCTTTAGGGTTTTTTTTTCGAAAAATTATGGAACAATATGTAGCTATTATTTCCCTAAGCAAAGTATTATTTTAATTTTCAAAATTTTATTACTACTAGTAGTTCGCGCCGAACTGAGACCTCGCGACCCTTATATCTTCACAACCCCTGGACCGATTCAGCTTATATTCGAACTTAAAAATTGTATGGAAATGAACTATTTCCTACAAAATTTCATGAAGATCGGATCAATGGTTCGCAAGTTATCATCGGACAAATATACACACAAACATACAAACATAGGTACATACAAATGCCAATTTGTCCCAGTAAACTCTGAGACAGAAGTCTCGAAAAAAAGTCTCGAGAAAAAGTCTCGACTATAAATTTAAACATACAAAGTTAAACATACAAGTCTGGACTATACAAATTCTTCCCGTCGTCTTCTTGGGTTCTTCTTCTTCTTTTCCTTGTTCCCATGTTAGGTTGGGTCGGCTCTAAGCATTATTTTTGTCGCCATTACAACATGTCTTTAATATTTTAGTCTCATTGCTATAGCTTGGAAAGCATACAATACATAAAGAACTCCTTTTTGGGGTTGGTTTTCAAAAACACGTGAAACAAATATTTATTTTTTTAGGATAAAGTTTCATCACTATGGGCATTAATACCATTTTACACTATAAAAAAATATTCTGTTAAATGATAATAAAGAGAATCTTTTGTATGCAAATTCCTCGAGTCGTTTTACAATTTATTTATTTATTTATAATCACAGTTCATGTCCAAAAAAAAATCTCAGCAAAATTCAAAATCGGAGCGTCATGAAGCTCGGGTTTTTTGAAGTTAAAATTATCTGCGAATAACGCACGCTTCGGGCTCTGCCTTTGAATGTCAGGTCTTCACGACCCACATACGATAACAAAGAACATTTACATTATCTATACTGATAATAATGAAAACCATCACCACTATTCAGAAAAACTTACTGATACAAAAGATTTTATTTCAAAGATTCTATATATAATAGGTTCCTATTAATTCGAACTATCATATGGCTTCACAAAATTTAACGCGTCAAACATTTAGATAGTAAGCTTTTGCATCATCATACCGTACCTAAAACAGCTAGACTGTGAGTACGGTGTGAGGCAACATTTACAACACAGGTCAGGGTGTCAGCTAGTATCTTTAAACGTGGATATAATATATATTGCCGATACCATGAGATATACGAATCGGCTTCGAGTTTAGCCAATGGGTTATGTAACTTAAAGTTGCAAGATAAAGGAATATTAAATGACCTGATCTGATATTAGGTGAAAGGGCTAGATATTAATTTCATTACCTAAAAAAATGGGTATGTCCTAAAGCTGCGATCAGAACCACAACAGAACTGGCAGCAGCCCAGGACGAATAATCAAATCGGCCAACTATGATCTTATTTCTTTTTTCCTGGAATTTCAAATCTAAAAGTGGTGAGATTTGCCTGAACACCTAGTCGTACTTACCAAAGAACATTTACAGGAGTTCATCTATGGTACCTAAAATTAGCCTAATGAAATTTAAAAACGTCACAAGCCTGTATTCTCTTTCGCACTAATCAAATCAGGTGCGTGTGTGGAGACGTTGAGTGCATGAATGAATGAACTGTGAGTGAATGAAATAACACCTTTGAACTGGACCCTTGAGAGACACTTGAGCTTTTATTACAAGGAGCTTAATCTTGTTTTGTAAATTTTACTCTGATTTTAGACACCGATTTTGAGTTTCTGCTGAAAACATCGTCAAGTAAAAGTATCATGGTACAATTTGAATCAAACTTGATACGGATGTGAAGTGCGCTGCAAGCGCGGCTTTGCGCAGTACAAGCCGGCGCAAACCAAATATTTTGCTATTGCGCAGCGACTCGCGCATATTGTCCATTTTTTTTTTTTTTTTTTTTTCTTTTTCCTCCTAAGAAGATTTTGGCGTCGCACGTCTTATGCATTTGCCAGTGTCAAGTATCCATATATATTCTCAACTTTTGCTAGATATTATCAAATAAGTCATAGTCATGGTCAAAGTCGAGCATAGCAAGTCACGGTCAAGTCCAAGTCATGCCCCAGTAAGGTGGTGAAAACTTTACTAGAGCCTTCTATGGAGTTTTGGAAACAACACGAATATTCACGTTTCACGACATTATACCATTCACCAACACTCGTGCATGTACACGAACACTTAACGGGTAAAAATTCACCGTTTTTACACATTAACACTCGAAATAACACAAGTTTTGGAAAATAATAAAATGACGCGACATGAATTCTTCACGTTCCCGCCAAAACTCCATTTTTTTTTTTTTTTTTTTTCTTTCCTCCTAAGAGGATTTTGGCGTCGCACGTCTTATGCATTTGCCAGTGTCAAGTATACATACATATTCTCAAGTTTTGTTAGATTTCAAACAAGTCATAGTCACGGTCAAAGTCGAGCACAGCAAGTCACGGTCAAGTCCAAGTCATGCCCCAGTAAAGTGGTGAAAACTTTACTAGAGCCTTCTATGGAGTTTTGGACACAACGTGAAAATTCACGTTTCACAACATTATACCATTCACCAACACTCGTGCATGTTCACGAACACTTAACGGGTAGAAATTCACCGTTTTTAAACATTAACACTCGAAATAACACAAGTTTTGGAAAATAATAAAATGACGCGACATGAATTCTTCACGTTCCCGCCAAAACTCTCCCAAAACTCCATATTGTCCATAACTCTCATTTGGAGTGACAGTCAGGGCCCCTATTCGGAGAAATGACATTTTATCTCGGTCACTCTCACTCCCATTAAATTCTAAATTAGAGAGATAGTGACCGAGTTAATCTCGAGCGCACAGGAATAGGGTCCCTGGTCGAAAATGGCAAACACATCTAGACTGGAATGGGAATTAGCTCTCCAGTGAAGCTACCGGAACGCACCGGGTGCTTGGCGACAGTATTTCAACTTGAGGGTGGTACCATACCATGGTTTTCCCCATGTTTTTCTGCATCAGTAGCTCATCTTCGTTCAATTTGAACCCACAGCCGCGGCGGTTCATAGCTACAATATGGATTACCACTGATGAGATTATTATCTTCAAAATGGCGCTTTGATATCGACTCCGCTTCAATTTGTTTACAGTTCATTGCAGCCAAAGAGTGAGAAAGAAGATGCGGTAAGTAAGAGTAAAAGAGTTAGCTATAATTAAAACTTAAAAGAAGAAGTTGTGGGGTAATTTTAAGAGCGCTAAAATCGTATCTCCCGTAAAATATCATTCATTACCACGCTTTCATTAAGATGACGGTAAAATTTTAGATGCTTTTCTATTAGCTACGTTATGTAATATATATTATATAATAATCAATATATTCAACCTGCGAGATAACCAATAAAATTCCGTTAAGGAGCAGCTAGCAGTGCATTTTAATATTTAGAGATGCGGTATCAAGTTACTAAGCAGGATAAGATGTATCGAAAGGTCATCGGCGGCACCACGCACACAACTGCTATGTGAAAGGGAGTCGGGCCGGTAGGAATTAAGAAGGAACAGAGACTTAAGTACGTTTTTCACCGGACGGCGCGCGTTGGGCCTCATCTGTGGTTGGGCCGCATCTATTGGCGTAGCTACCGAAGGACTAGACGGTGCCGTGCACCGGGGCCCTCAAGCTTAGAGGGCCCTCGGAACCTGACCAGCAAGCCTCGTATTGAACTAGCGGCGCGGTACGGTCGGTATCTTAAAAGCTAATCTTTTTCTGCCAGTCGGGTCATATTTACGACAAGGCACTAGTTGCCAGTTATTCAACCGCCAAGCAGTAGTGTGCAAGCATTACTGTGGATCGGATCGGATCGGAGCATCGGATTGAAGGGAAATGTTTCCAGCGTAATTACTGGGTATACAGAGATTTAACATTTAACATCTATTGGTGACGAGCGCAGTGCATTGCCGCGCATAGTGTTGAACTGTTGAAGTTCAAAATTCTGGGTGACACTGAACTGTTATGTGCAAGCGTGACGCTTAACATCAGGTAAGCGACTTGCTAGTATCTTCATCGAGTAAAAAATAAAATAAAATTGGTACCCTAGTTGATAGTACGTATGACCCGGGTATGTCCTAAAAATGTGACCAGAACCGCCAGAGGACAGGCATTGCTTCCTCTAAGTAAACTGTGAACGTTCTAGGATCCGCAAGCCGCGTGCCAAGCGTCGGAATTATGATAACTAACCCTCCAATATTAGGGCGACTTTGTCCAGCAGTGGACGTCTAAGAGCTGGTAGGTGCTAGTTGTAAGAGAATAAGACAACTAGACTGATAACCATTATATCGTAAAGTTATATGCCATTAATACCCGACTGCCCAAGAAGGAGGGCAGGGGGGACAACCCTCTTTCTTGGGCAGTCAGGTAAAAAGTGGTAGACTCGTGTCTTCACAGTTATCATTCTGATCTTTTCTGATCTGTGAAGCCAATAGTACGCTACTTAGACATACTTAGTTACCGTCAAGCACACCTTAAATTTGCTTAAGTTATTTAGGGAACTTAACGCTTATTGCTTAGTTATACAGGATGTTTATAGGAATCATTGTGAACTATGTTTTAGTAAAACGTGAGTTTTGTGTTATGTTTGTTATACAGTGTAACTTTTTAAGTAGTGCGCTAATTTTGTGTGCTTAAAGATTGTTGAAAAATAAAGGATACGTACTTTTTTGGTTTTACCCGCCTTGGTACCAAATTATCAAAACAACTTCAAATGAACAGCAAGAGCCAAGATCTTCGTCAAGAGAGCAAGAGTTGTAGTGGTAGGGTGCTTCTGCAGAGTCCGCCTGGGGCAGTACCACACCTTTGCCAGTTATTCAACCGCCAAGCAGTAGTGCGCAAACATTACTGTGTTCCGGATTGAAGGGCAATGTTTCCAGCGTAATTACTGGGCATTAAGAGATTTAACATCTAATATCTCATTGTGACGAGCGCAGTGCATTGCCGCTCATGGTTTTGAACTATTGAAGTTCAAAATTCTGGATGCCACTGAACTGTTATAGGCAGGCGTGAAGCTTAACATCAGGTAAGCGCCTTGCTTGTCTCGTCACTAAGTACAATTTAAAAAAAAGTCATGGTGACTCTAATCGTGATTGTACTAGGAACACCTACGATAAGTTTAGTATACCTACATCGGTTCTTCTTGCTCGCCACAGCGAGAAGTTGGTAAGTAGGTAGTCGGAATAACCGACTCAATTTAACGTGGGTATTCCCGTTTTATTAAAACAAAAAGTAGGTAAGTTATTATTGTATTATATGTTTTCCGACATTTCGCGGTAATGAAATGCAAAAAAAATGTGTTTTTTATTGTTTAAATAATTATGTTCTATTAACGATACTGATTGTGTGATAAAAATTGCGCACTACTTAGAAAGTTACCCTGTATATGCTGTCAAAAGAATAATATCCATGTGCATTACCCCTTTCGTTTAGTTTTTTTTTTTTTTTATAATTATGTATTATCAATGTACATTTTTTTTTTTGTTCTATGGGAAATCTTTACCAAATACCCGGTTGCTTTGTGGTTGCAGCCGGGTTATCGTGGATTATGCCTACTAAAACTTCCCCAGTGGCTTGCCTTAACGGAGGGCTCCAGGATCTCTTAGGGAATGTACCGGAACTAACTTTTTTGCCAGACTCAGGATAAAGCTGAGCTATCGGACACCTTTGTCCACCCTTTTTGACTTCGCGTCAACGTGACAAAGCTAAAATGTGCGTACGTCTCGTTCTTGCGGGATAGAAAAAAAATAAAAATAAAATACGTAAAAAATAAAAAATTATATATATATATATATTTTTAAATGGTGGACAACATTTTATCGAAGCGCGCGTGCTAGGCCCAGTAGTGGAGAAACTATAGATGATGATGATGATTCCCTCACATTCCACGCGACCTCAGATTTCATAGACTTGCCTGACAACTTTTTGCACTGCAATCAAGCTTGGATCTCCACACAACGTATGTTAATGCCTCATTAGCAAGGAAACGATGTAAAGATGCTCGAAACGATGTAATTTCATTGTATACAATGTAGTGTCGATCAACGGGTAAGTACTCACAGAGATATTTAAATTTATATTTTATTATATCGTAAAGTTCCACCAGCTAGTGTGCTGTACTGTGGGTTACAGCAAAGCAAATATTCTATTAGCTGTTACCCGCGACTTTTTTCGCTTGGACATAAAAAAATAAATAAAAAAAATGTTTGTGGACGTTTTTTCACACAGCGCCATCTAGCCCCAAACTAAGCAAGCTTGTACTATGGGAACCAGATAACTGATAGAATACATAAATACTTTTTTTTAAGTAGCCTATGACCGTCTCCTTAAGCTATATCTGTGCAAAAATTCAGGTCGATCTGTTTAGCCGTTTAGCCGTGATAACGCGACAAACCACACAGAGGGACAGAGTTACATTCGGTTTTTTTATTTTTTTTCCCTCTTTCCTCCTACCTCCTAGGAGGATTTTGGCGTCGCACGTCTTATGCATTTGCCAGTGTCAGGTATACATATGTATTCTCAAGTTTTGTTAGATATTATCGAACAAATCATAGTCACGGTCAAGTCCAAGTCATGCCCCAGTAAAGTGGTGAAAACTTTACTAGAGCCTTCTATGGAGTTTTGGGAACAACACGAAAATTCACGTTTCACGACATTGTACCATTGACCAACACTCGTTAATGTTCACGAACACTTGACGGGTAAAAATTCACCGTTTTTACACATTAACACTCGAAGTAACACGTTTTTGAAAATAATAAAATGACCCGACATGAATTCTTCACGTTCCCGCCAAAAATCCTGTATAATATTTGTAAGGATTGTATCGTAAACTGCTGCACTGTGGCAAACATTTATTTTCGCCTTCGTATTTAGCCAGTGTCAAGAGTTTATTTTATTTTATTTATTTATTTTATTTTATAGAATATGGATCCCCAACAGAAGTTACACATTACATTCACATTATGAAACATAGGCATCAAGCAGGGTGCACCCCCAATTACAGGAGACCACGTCGTGCTCATGGA
The DNA here is from genome assembly GCA_947579745.1 of Apocheima hispidaria. Lineage (NCBI taxonomy): Eukaryota > Metazoa > Arthropoda > Insecta > Lepidoptera > Geometridae > Apocheima > Apocheima hispidaria. The sequence goes on along the minus strand of OX388168.1, from coordinate 4,728,985 downwards.
GGTTCGACTAGACTAAACTAGTTGTAATATTAGATAGATAGAAACTCTTTAATGTGTACCAAAATAACAATAAAACACGTACAGAACTATCTTATAAGCTAGGGCCCCAAGCAATAATAATTATCTAGGACCATGTAGGACGTAATAGTAATGATGTAATGAAATCACAGTTTCATTTGGAAAAATTCCAAAGACGTTCTACTTTCAAGTTTTTTTTCTATCGAGCGAAGTAATTCATATTGTGTACTGGGGCGCTAGTCGCGACTTTTCGCTACAGCACTTTGCGACCGAATTCGGTCGCTATGACGCAAAAATTCGACAACAAACACGAATTGTTATGAAAAAACGCAAAAATAGCGTTGAATTTTGCGTCATAGCGACCGAATTCGGTCGCAAAGTGCATAGCGAAAAGTCGAGACTAGCGGCCCTGGTATGAACTTTTGACTAGATAAGAGGCTTCAGAAGCCTTGTTTGTTTTTTCTACTTGGATACTTTAAGAATTCTTATTGAAAACTTTGGCCCAAAAGAGCTCTTTTTGGCATTTTACGAACTGGCAGGGACTTAATAAGTAATAATATTTCACCTGAAGTAAAATATGTAACAAATCTCAGTCATAGTCTATGAAGAATATTTAACTATTGATTTATAAACAGCAATCTAATCTCGCCGAATTGATTTAAAAAAAAAACAGAAATTGCGTAAGCAATTTGTTCAGCTTGACAAGGTTGACTTATGTTGCGGTAGAGGTGGAACAAAAAAGTCATAGTCTAAGTCAAGCTACGCCACAGTCAAGTCCAAGTCATGCCACAGTAAATTGGTGGAAACTTTACTCTAGTGGTTTCTGTGGAGCTTTGGACGCGAACTCTCGTTTCACGACAATGTACTCACAAAAAAATAAAACACTTTGACATCATTCAGTGTTTGGATATCTTGCCAGGTGACGTATTGTGTGACCTTGTACGTATAGGACCGTGTGACTAGGCGTTTGACCACAGCTCACCTGTTGCAACCCTGAATGCTATGCCGGTTACCTTGGGTCTAAATATCAGCTCTTAGATGTCCACTCTACTGCTGGACGCACACTTCCCTTTATTGAGGATTGTTGTTTCACTTGGTAGGCGGCTTGGAGATCGCAGTATTTTCACCGTTTACTAAGAGGGTGCTGCTGCCCGCCCTTTGGTGGTTATGGTCGCAGTTTTTTGGACATACTTGGCTCCACCCGGATTATAACCACACAAATACAGAAATACAGAAATTTTATAAGTATATAAAAGAAAAAAAAAAGGAATTACAATTACAAAATCAATACCTATGGTTTGTCACGAAATCGATTCCAACTCTGCGTAATGTTGGTTGTAGACAACCAGCGCTGGTTTTCTGTTGGTACCGGCAGGTGACGCCACGCACCTAGTCACTTAAAGATGCTACTTGTATGTACCTAGGTCGAACCGCAAAGGCTCGAATTGTCTTTAACAATTACGACATAGTTATTTCTCGAGATATATTCAAGCTTGGTGGTCTTTATCCTTTCTCTCCGAAGTAAGGCGGTGGACAGATGTCAATCAATATTTTAAACTTAAACGCATTTAGCTAACGACGCATTTTGCATCACAATTGCGTCCGCGCTGTGTCGCGCCTATCTTGGATACGCATCGACTCTGGCGCAGGTTTCTACCCATCCCTCTCTAGACTAAACAGTAAAAGAGATAGCAAGCTTATTATTTCGCAAACGGATAGTATCAAAATGTCAACGCACGATTCTAAATAGAAGGTCGGAGACACCGTACAATGTAGGACAAAATAACATGCAACATAGAGTTTTGGCGGGAACATGAAGAAATCATGTCGCGTCATTGTATTATTTTCCAAAACTTGTGTTATTTCGAGTGTTAATGTGAAAAAATGGTGGATTTTTATCCATTAAGTGTTCCCGAACGTGCATGAGTGTTGATGAATAGTATAATGTTGTGAAACGTGACTCTTCGTGTTGTTTCCAAAACTTCATTGAAACCTCTAGTAAAATTACTGGAGCATGACATGGACTAGACTGTAACTTAAATTGCTTAGACTATCACTGAGACTTATTTTAGTTGTGAAATATTTGACTTCGCTTGAAATATTAAAATACTTGACACTGGCTAAATACACAACGTGTGGAGCCAAAACATAAGAGCAGGAGTTTCCTCCTGCTCTTATGTTTTGGTTTTGAAATAGCAGACTAGGGCCCCTGATTACTTTGATTGCTCTTTATGCCTGTAATTATATCCGTACCAATTTTATTTGCGTTGACTAATTGATGACGTCCTGTTTGGCTCAATGGTAGACCTTCTGCTATGACCAGATGGTCCCAGGTACGATTAAAGCCCGACAGATGTTTAAATAAATAATGAAAATATCCTAATAAAGTCTCCAGTCATTTACTTTGCTTGACTTAGACTATGACTGAGACTTATTTTAATTATGAAATATTCGACTTCACTCGAAATGTTACAACACTTGACACTACATACACAACGTGTGGAGCCAAAAAATAAGAGAAAAGAAAAACATGCAACATAAAAAACACCACTAATATTTTTTATATTTATATTTATCTTGCGTATATTTTGGCTCCAAACAGTGTATTTAGCTTCTGTCAAGTTTTGTTATTTTCAACTAAAGCATTGTATTTCCCAATAATAACAGATCTCAGTCATACCTAATCTAAGTCAACAATTTCATTGTCCAGTCCAAGTTATGCTTTACTCACAGATGAATAGAATGTGGCTTTACTGGAAGCTTCTAATGAGTTTTGGAAACAGCATGAAAATTCGCGATTCACGACATTACATTTTAATATAAAGTATATTCACCAACACTTACGCACGCTCATGAGCACTTTTAATGGATAATACCCACAATTTTTACACAATATAACATGAAAAATCACAACTCCTGGAAAGTAATATAATGACGCGACATGACTTCATCACGTTCCCGCCAAAACTCCTAAAGAAAGGTTTTCCAACATTTACATAATAAGAGAATATAATCCTAAAGGCAAAAAGGCTGGTCCGAATAAAAAGTAATTTCTATTTATTTTCTCAAGGGACGGTCTAGGTATACCTAGTATAGTCTAAGGTAATGGAATTTTATACTACTTTGATTTCGCTACAGTCCTAACTAAATAGGATTTGTACATGAATTGATTATTTCGAAGTCAATGGAGCGATTCGTCTTCTTTTATAAAACATGAATAATTTTTGAAGTGGATTCGAATGTCGAATGATTGAAAAGATTCCGGAGAAAAGCTCTCTATAAAACATCTAAAAGTTCAGATTTAGACCAACTTTTTTTTTTTCTCTTTCCTCCTGAGTGGATTTTGGCATCGCACGTCTTATGCATTTGCCAGTGTCAAGTATACTTATATATTTTCAAGTTTAGTTAAATAATATCAAACAAGTCATAGTCACAGGCAAAGGCGAGCATAGCAAGTCAAGGTCAAGTCCAAGTCATGCCCCAGTAAAGTGGTGAAGAAAGTAAGTAAAACTTTACTAAAGTTTTACTTACTTTAGTTTTAACACATTAACACTTGAAATAACACAAGTTTTGGAAAATAATAAAATGACGCAACATGTATTCTTCACGTTTCCGCCAAAACTCAAAACTTTAGACGTTCCTCTTTTAAAATTAGTTAATTTATTTTTTCGATATTTTTTTTAGTTGATTGATTCATGCGTTTCTTTGCGGAAGTGAATTCAAATCAATCAATTTCAATTTAATTTCAGACCAAATTATTTCTTAAAGATTACAAATTTCAAAAGCTTACAAGCAGAAAAATTAGATAATCAAAATTAACTAATTTATCTGAGCTTATTTACAAGCGAAAGTTTTGTTTCGGGTTAAAAATACTTTTCTTTACGGCTTAAAACTAAAAAAAAAACTTTAAACATTTTTATTTATTTATATATAAACATACAAAACAGAATGCAATCATATTAAGATTATTATTATTTAAGTAACATTCATAGATCTGTATTACATTCTAAAACTATGTATGCCTAGTTGCGTTATATTAAATGAATCTGAATATACCACCACTAGAGGAGTGGGTATGAAATTAATAAAATATGTGGTTATATTATGATTATTAATTAATATATACTTCTAAAACCAGTGAGTTACACATAGTATACATTAGAAAAGGGAAAACTGTAATACTGTTTTTCTCAGTTAATAAAACATTTGTTTTTCAGTTTATGTTACATTTTATGTAATTTTAAGTCCTATTTAACTGAATTAATTATAAAACTTAATAAATGGTAATTTTGTTACATTAGTTTTTTTTTAATACTCTTTAATTGGTTCCTTGTTCCAATTGTGCTTGATGCGATACTGCAGTGGAAAGACACTACATATTGGTTATAAGACTCTGTTTGATATATAAAGAATATTTTTTATACATAATAGATATTCTTCGTCGCGCGCTTGTATTAAATCGAACATTAAACGAAGTTAAATCAAAAGTGCTGAAGAATACGGAGAATTGATATTACACGGGGTATTTCACTATGGCCGTAACTGCACACTACTGGTATTGCAATGACACTCCAGCTTTGGTCATTATGCCGTTACACGATAAAGAGAAAACGTTATAATTAAGATACTGTTCAGGACAATTAATGCAGACATATTGATTTACCTAGCAGCCTTTATGGAAAGCGGTATATCTTTTGGTGCAACGCCGACTTATCTGTTCACTTGAAGGGGGGAGTCACCGTCGCGTTTTCTGGATAAAACCGAAAAATTACCTTCGAAATGTTAGTTTATTCACTTAGATAGCTAAACAAATAAGTTGGTTGGTACATTTAATTAGTAAGTTTACTTAGGTCATCATTAAATTTGTGTAAAGCTTATTTATGACACCTGAAGGTGGGTGTAGCGTTCTTTTACATTTAGGCACAGGTTTTCAACTCAAATTTTAATTTTTAATTTTTATTTAATTTTTTAAATTTTAATTTTTAATTTTATTTATTTTTAGTTTTTAAAATGTCGTTTCAAATACCTATATGGAATAAGGAATTGTTTAAAATTTGTTGTTACAAATTGTTACAAACAAATTCTCGCATTTATAATATTAGTGTGATTAGTGAACTATTGGGTATTTAAGAGGATGTAGTCAATTTGTTTTTTTGTCTGGAGATTTCCAAGTTCATCTTGCGGCGACTCTCCTAGCTTAGTCGGTAATGCGTCTGTCTTATGAGCACGAGGCCTCGGATTCGATACTCGGCCAGGCAGATATTTGAAAAATGAATGAAATATCAGTTCTGGGTATCGGTGTTAGTTTTTCGTGTATCTACTTGTTCATTGGCATACCCGATACAGGAAATTTTATAGGGGTCTGCGAGTGTGAATCGCTTTTTTTTTTTGGTTTTTGTTGTCTATAGTGTACATTATTGTTAATTTATTTTGAAGTGCTTTTTGAATTTTTCCTTTTTTCCTTTTTATCGGTATTTGAATGATGTTTAATAATAACTGTTATATTGGTTTATACTTAGATAAAAACCGATATAAGTATGGTAAAGAAGGCTATCTTTTTTTTTCTGTTCAATTCGTGACGTTAACATCAGACCTCTTTATTAGGAATTTCCCTTACGGGAGTTTTGGCGGGAACGTGAAGAATTCATGCTACGTCATTGTATTATTTTCCAAAACTTGTGTAATTTCAAGTGTTAATGTGTAGAAAAGGTGGATTGCTCGTGCACGAGTGCTGGTGAATATTATAATGTGAAACGTAACTTTTCATGTTGTTTCCAAAACTCGGCTTCCAGTAAAGCTTCCACCATTTTACTGAAGCATGACTTGGACTGGACAGTAATTTGTGAATTGTTAATTTAGATTACGACTGAGACTTGTTTATATTGTGGAATACTAAGTGGAATACTGTACTTAAAAATAACAAAACTTGACATTGGCTATAAATACACTGTAGAGCCAAAATATAAGATTTAAAAAAAAACTCCCCTTATTTCGATACGAAGGGATAAAATGGGAGTTTTGGCGGGAACGCAAAGAAATCATGTCGCGTCATTGTACTATTTTCCAAAATTTGTGATATTTCGACTGTTAATGTATAAAAACGGTGGATTTTTATCTATTAGGTGTTTGTGAACGTGCACAAGTGTTGGTGAATAGTATAATGTTGTGAAACGTGAATCTTCGTATTGTTTTCAAAACTCCATAGAAACCTCTAGTAAGGTCTCCACCACTATACTGGGGCTTGACTAGGACTTGACCATGACTTACTATGCTTGACTTAGACTATGACTAACATTTCTTTTTTGTTGTGAAATATTGTGGTTCACTTGAAATATTATAAAACTTGATACTGGCTAAATACACAACATGTAAAGCCAAAATTAAAGAGAAAAAAAAGAGGATATAATTTGTAAGAGCCAGTGGAGACAATCCAGTCCTAACTGCATCAGCAAATAAGTTGGCAATAACGGCATTAGATTTAAGGCTAATGTACCGTACAAATCAAACGCAAGACGCTATCTGCTGGACAATATTGCTTGGGGTAACGCGGGGCATGCATGGGCTAGCTTTGTTCGGCCATAATAAATGTTCGTTAGGGTGTCTACACATGGCCTGACCTGACATCGTGTGAAAGGGACGGCTAGATTTGAATTTCACGGGAGCAAAAGAAACAAACTATTAAGGTTATAGCTTCACCCTTTCGCTCCCCCAGAAACTTATATATAGCCACCTCTTTCAAACGATGTCAGGTCAGGCCATGTAGCGAGGCCTTTAACGATCCGATTCTGGATTTTTTTTACTCATTAAAAAAAATTACTTTTCATTGTAAACGTAGGAATGTTTTTTTTGTTACGATTATTTCAACCAAAATATTTGAACAGATTTAAATTATTTCTTATTTATTTAAATTATTTTTGAAGTGCCTGTATTTGAACAGAGTTATTTTATTTTTGAACGTGCCCGTAATTAACATTATAGGTATTATTATATAGCATTTTTTTATCTTGGGAAATGCTGGAAAATTTACATACATAATTGACCGATCGAAGCGAAGATCCAAGTCGGTGTTTGTTTGTATGTATGTTTGGCCGACTATAACTTGCGGACTATTGATCCAATCTTGAAGAAAATTTGTAGACAAGTTCATTTCAATATAATTGTTAAAGTAATTAACAGTCCGAGGTCTCAGTTCGGTGCGAACTATTGGTTAATTTTAACTTACAAGTCTGCCAACACATCCGGCCATGAATGGCTCTAGTAAAGCGGCCCCCGGGAGCAGGTCCGCCACATTCTCCAAGGAACCTGGGCCAGAGACGTCGAGATATCGCCAATATAACGGTGATTAAGAATATTTCACTGTTGCTTTATTACTTACAATATTAGATTATGTTGCTAGATAACTTTGAGTACGTTTATATTATATCTTCGCAGATTGCTTGGTTACTAATAGCGTTGTTAAGGTTTGCTAAGCTTTCGCCCGAATACTGAAACGTTTGTTAACTTTGACGACAGATTAAGTCTGTTGCTGCCTTTGTCATTTGCTTAGGCAAAGGCAGCATTAGAATTAATCTGTTGTCAAAGTTAACAAGCCTTTCAGTATTCGGGGGTTTGTTAACTAAATAATTTTCACTAACCTTTGAATGTCTTTGATAAATATTTCTTTTCTGTTTTTGCTATCCTACTCGTTTCGCATTTATAATACTAGTTGGGATTAAGATTGTGGGTGTCATCGAATGTTCCTATTTGACCGAGCGAAGCGAAGGTCTCAGAGTTTACTGGGAAAAATCGGCGTTCGTATGTATGTTTGTATGATTTTACTGTGAGAACTGACGTGGTTTTGATACATTTTGTTTTAATAAAACGGGAATAGTCACGTTAAATTGAGTCGGTCATTCCGACTAAAGGTCACCGAATGTGATCGAAACTATAGTCGGAATGACCGACTCAATTTAACGTGAGTATTCCCGTTTTATTAAAACAAAATGTTTGTATGATTGTGTGTATATTTGTTCGATGATAACTTGCGAACCGTGCTTCATGAAATTTTGTAGACAAGTAGTTAATTTCAATACAATTTATAAGTTCGAATATGAGCTGAATCGGTCCAGGGGTTGCGAAGACCCCTATCGCGAAGTCTCAGTTTGGCGCGAACTACTAGTAGTATCATATCAACTATCAATAAGCTAGCTAGCTAGTTATTGGACGAGTCCAACAACTTCCAATGTTAGGTAAGTCCAACTTCAACAAAGAGGTCGCTCGAAGGATCCAACTCGGATGGGCAGCGTTCGGGAAATTGCGTGATATCTTCTCGTCCAAAACCCCGCAGTGCCTGAAGACAAAGGTCTTCAATTAATTTGTGTTGCCAGTGATGACATATGGAATTGAAACGTGGATCTTGACTACTGGCCTTTTGGAGAAACTCAAAATTGCACAGTGGGCAATGGAGAGAGCTACGCTCGGAGTTTCTTTGCGTGGTAAAATCCGGAAAAGGGTAGGTATTCGTCGAAGAACCACACTTGCTGATATAGCTTTCACAGTGTGCATAAGCTGAAGTGGCAATGGGCAGGCCACATCACTCGAGGAACCGCGGATAACCGGTGGGAAAGAAAGGTTCTTGAGTGGCGAGCACGAACCGGAAGACGCAGCGTGGGTAGGCCTCCCACTAAGTGGACCAACGACATTGTGAAAGACACGGGCAACCGGTGGATGCAAGTGGCCCGTTGTCGGTCGGTGTGGCGCTCTAAGGGGGAGGCCTATGTTCAGCGTAGACATCTTATGGCTGATGATGATGATGAATAACTTCCAATGACATCACAACAATGCACGGTACATAAATTGACACCAACAGCCGTACATTACTGACGACGGTTTATGATACTGAAATGAATACCTGCGCCAACAGGAAACGGTATCTTTTCGATTAGCAGATTTATTGGTGTCGGATTGGTATGCTTTTAATGTAAATACATGCTTCGCTCTGTGGTTTCACTCGTTATATTTTCAGTTTTCCTAATTTTATAGAAATTATGCTAACTCCTTTAACATATGACATTGTTCTAAGGACTCAACTAGTCTGGCGCAACTGCCTAGTAAAAAAAGAAACTTGAAGAAAAAAAAAAATGCCGGCTCTCACTGTCTTGCTCTATCGATGGCTCGACTCTATCGTACTATCTCTATCGGTATTCAGTTCTAGTACATGTACAATCGTCTTTTTCCATTTCTCTATAAGGAACTCCCGTCTCCTAGAAGTAGCAAACGTAGTGATGATATTCTCTTTGGACTCAACGTTCGTAAATAAACACGAGTAACACTGACAGACTTTCGACTTTGACGGTCGATGCCCCCGAACTGAGACCTCACGACCTTATATCTTGACAACCTCTTGACCGATTTTACTCGTATTCAAAATTCTTGTTTAAAATTGAGTACCGAATGCTAAATATTATCAATACCGGCCGGAATATGGCGCCGCAGCAAACTTCCCCCGTTTTGGGGGAAATACCCCACCAATCAGAAATCGCCGAGAACTAAAAGAAACTTTACAATTGTAGAACCTGTATACCAAGATTCGTCAAGATTGTTCGAAAACTATGACCTTTACGCGAGTACCCAAATACGGACAGATAAAATACCCCACCGAAGAAAAATCGCCGACTACAAAAAAATCTATTAAATTGAATATTTTTCTTTAGTTTTGGCTCTACGCGATCAGTGCATTTAGCTAAAATGCAGCGTGTCGATATTTTAACTGCTAAGTGCTCCGCAAGCCGGTTCAAAAGCCGCAGCGGGCGGCATCCACACCAAAAATAGAAAAATTGTTTTTTTTTTGTGCGTCAAGCAGTCAAGCCTCAAGCCATGACAGAAAAGCTGAGGGTACAAGTAATTTTATTCAAAAAAACAGTATATCCTACTACAAAATGTAGCCTATGTCACTCCGGACATAAAGAGGAATCCAACGAGACATCACTCGTCAAAATCGGTCAAGTCGATTAGGCTACAAGGCCGTGTTCAGTAAGGTCGTCCGACCACGCTCGATGACATTTGCAGGATACTTGGAATGTCACGGAGCGAGGTCGGACGATCTTACTGAAGATACAACGTTTCGCTCATCGCGTGAAATTCAAATTGTCTTGCGTTTTTGTCAATTACTGCTTATACATGGATTTATTGAAACCAAATTTGCGCCAATAAATAAGTTGTTTTAAGAAATTACGGGTAAAATGATCACCTAGATAACGTTAGTTTTGCTAGAAATATCAATAAGCTGATTTTCATCTTGGTTTTTGGTTTAGTGACAAATGTACTAATACTTTCAACTTGAATTTTTGGTTGGTGTAATTTCTTGAAACAATCTATTTATTATCGCAAAATTCGTTTTCTTGAACCTACGATGAGTAATTATGCTGTAATTGACAAAAAACGCACGAAAATTTGAAATACGCGCGCTCAGCGAATCGTTGCACCTGAAGTCGGCCCTGAGGTACACACAACCTTACATACTTACATAAATACGTACATACAACAAAAAAACATTACCCTTCTTCTTGGGCAGTCGGGAAAGAAAGTGTCAAATAACGAAACGCATTTAGAATACGAGCTCGTCTCACGTTTTTGTTTGACAAATATACATATAATACCGTAATTCTAAACAGAAAAATACACTTTCGGTACGAGACAATGTACAATGATATAAATCAGAGAGTTAGCGTTTTTAAGTTATAAATCATACGTGGTCACGACGAATGGCGTATATTTTAATCAAATTTTATGTCTGTGCACGTTACGAGCGCCTGAGGTTAAGCTACTGTGAATTTATGATTTAGAAATACGACGGTCTTATGCAAGATGCAAAGAGCTAATCGAAATTAAAGTTATTATTGAACTTACGAAGCGAAGGTCTCAGAGTTTACTGGGACAAATCGGCATTTTATGTATGTTTGTATGTTTTTGTGTATATTTGTCCGATGATAACTTGCTAACCGTTGATCCGATCTTCATGAAATTTTGTAAGCAAGTACTTTATTTCAATATAATTTTTAAGTTCGGATATGAGCTGAATCGGTCCAGGGGTTGTGAAGATATAGGGGCCGCGAGGTCTCAGTTCGGCGCGAACTACTAGTGTAAATAGATTTAAATTGTATGTTAGAAAGAAGTAACCAGTGAAAAGACACTTATTGGGCCAGAAAAGTAGGTCACATGTCAAATGTAAAAATTTTTTTTCTTAAAGTTTCGTTAGACGATGGACTTTCGAGGTCGTTCAGTTCACACAATTCTGAACTATATCTCAAGAAATGTTAGAGCCCGAGTCTACAATATATATAAGAAAATATGAAAAGGCGATAGTAAAGCGGTCAGGCTAGCACCAAACTTCAATTTATACATTTATTTTTTCGAAATTTGATAAATTTTTGTACAGGTAAGGTAAACTTTCTTTCCAAGAAAGTGGAACCGCCGAAACGTAAGTTTGGGAATAAAAGAAATTAATTTGCAAAAGGGACTGGAAGAATCGTCGTATTGAAATTTATGTTAAATTTGACAGAGTTCTGCGCCGAATAATCGATTCGAATTGAATAATCGAATGCCGTATTCGAAAGCATAAGCAAAATCGATAAAGCTTTTGTTACGCATTCGACAGCGAATATATAAAAACTGTAGTTACAATTTATACCCGATATTTGGGGAGTGCTGTACTTGTGCGTGGGCGATGTCAATTTTTCATAAATTTTGCAATGGAATACGTACGAATCAGAAAGAAAAAAAAAACAGCTGTTCCATAGAACAATGTCAATGACACTCGATAAAATGTATGGAACAGCTGTTTTTTTTTTCGATTTCACGGTTGTTCACGTAGTAAAAGTTGTTCACAATCATGAGTACCATGAGTCCCTTTCGGCTTAGCATACTCTTTCCTTATAACCCTGTAATAAGCGTTATATTGTATTACGAAGCGACGCTATACGATACAACACGACGTAATAGAGTTCGATACAATTCACGAAAAAAAAACTTCCGGGAAACGACACGTTACAATTAAAAACAATACAATATTTTATTTTATTTCTTGTGGAATGCTGAAATAAATATTAATATGAATATGAACGACGCCAAAGTTACATGTCAAAGGAAAAAAACAAGACTGTTTACAACGGTCCATCTTCAAAGCACAGGTTTTATTTTGATAATAAAATAGCTCTGTTTTGCATGACACCATCCAATATCATTGCTGGGCCACGCTGGGCCGTGCAATTCGTGGGATCAAGATGCTTTCTCTTTAAGATTAGCCATTATATTATCTAAGTAACTATTATACTGTAGTCTCTAAATTCCGATCTAAATGGTGTGCTAGTTGAGCCTGTGTGAGTGAAGAAAATAACTAGCATTTATTATTCACTATTCATTTTCTTGAACAGGCTTTTATTATTAAGTACTGTCTACTACCATTGAGTTTTTATGTAGCGTACCTACTAGAGGTAAGCCTACGTTATATTATATATATCACTTGCTCAATTTTAGCCACTCACTCGCTACGGTTTTTTTTTGCCTGGTTATGTGGTATTATACCCAATAAAACCCCCCCGGTGGCCTGCCTTCGTGCTTGACCGAGGGCTCCGGGATCTCTAAGGGAACGCAACAGAGCCTTCAGCAACACGCATCAGCTCCTTCCGGGACAGCTAGTAGCTGTCGTGAGACGCCTAAACCTACGACAGCGTCCCCCACTCGACGCTGTCGTCCTTCCCGGGGCTCGCTTCGGTAGATGTTGGTTACAGTCCTACCTCTAACCAGCCCCGAGCCCAGAGGTCCCTTTATGTTGGCTCTTACTACAGGCAGGGGATACCGCTGCCGTATTGTAGTGCCCCGGCATCAGGGCAATCACTCGCTACGCTAGTGCTCGCTTTGTGATCACGCATGTTTTTTTTTCCTTTCAGGAGGACTTTGGCATCGCACGTCTTGTGCATTAAGCATGTTACAACAACGCATGTTGTTTGCCGTGGTGTGTACTAATATCTGGAGTAAGCTCTATGAGACACCCCGGGCATATTTATGAATATAATGCTTTTACCCGACTTACTATTAAGGAGGGTAACTTTTTTGCGATGTACTTAAGTGTATTTTTGTGTGTTCCTATATTTATCTATTGTAGCCTGAAAGTCTTGAAGGATTCTGATAAGTGAGGTTTCTTTTGATTCCTCTTAATATCCCGATTGCCAAGTGTCATAGGCTACATTTTCGGCAGTCGGGTATTTTCTTGCGAGGAAATGACTAAGTTTGGCAAAATGGCCACAATTAAAACGTTGCAATGTACTGCGATGTCGCCTCTAGTACGTTTTACTTAATAGCTAAATGTCCTTTTTTGGGTGAAAGAACGAATAAAATAATATGATTCATAATATTATTGGATCCTTAAGTACCTATAGTTAAGTATAATAGGTATCTATTTCGCTGAAACAATCAAGGTTCAAGGATCCAATTACGGGTTCAATACATGAAAATATGAATAAAAGATGCCTTGTCTGATGAGGCAGTCAATCTTGCATGGGATCCGAACTCGGAGATCCAAATGATCTTATTATAGATCTAGGGATCTTACTGGAAACAACATAGTTAGGTAGGTATATGTATTTATTGTCTCGGCATGGTATTTTTACATAAATAATTAGCATTGCTATTAAGCCGAGGTCAGGTCACCAGCCTTTTGGGTACCTTGCCCGCGGATAGTGACCTGAGCTCTGTTTTTATCTAAAATTTATTATTTAATTATTTTTATTATTAATACTAACCTTGTGGCTCAGTGGGCGGATTTCTACCTTCTGAGCTGTAGGTTGTGGGTTCGATTCCCACCTAGGACAAACATTTGTTTGATGTGCATGGATGTTTGATTTTTATCTGGGTGTGTCTATGTATTATATGTATGTATTTACAAAAGAAAGTATTTATGTATTCTATCAGTCATCTGGATCCTATAGTACAAGCTTGCTTAGTTTGGGGCTAGATGGCGCTGTGTGAAAAACGTCCACCTATATTTATTAATTTTTATTATATTAATTTTGGTTGTAATTTTAGCTCTTTTATTTAAGTTTAGATTGTATTTAGAATAGTGTGAATAGTTATCAATTACATACAACACATTTAATTTTCCTATAGCACTTTGAAAACTATAAGAAATTATTATTGTTTGTTACTCGTTTTTTATTTTGTGTGACATTCTCAATTATTTATAACTAGTAGTTCGTGCCGAACTGAGACCTCGCGATCCCTATATATTCACAACCCCTTGACCGATTCAGCTCATATTCGAACTTAAAAATTGTATTGAAATGAACTACTTGCCTACAAAACTTCATGAAGATCGAATCAACGGTTCGCGAGTTATCATCGGACAAATATACACACAAACACAAACATACATACAAATGCCGATTTGTCCCAGTGAACTCTGAGACCTTCGCTTTGCTCGGTCAATAAATTGTTTACAAGGAAAAAAATAATAATAATAAAGAATTTTCATATTTTTAATTTTCAAGTTATTTGTAGCGATGATAGCCTGCGGATAGCTCGTTCGGATCGCAGGGCGTGGGTTCATATCCCAACAATGACATTGAGCTATTGGTAAGGGATAGATAGATAGATAGATAGATAGAAACTCTTTATTGTGTACACCAAAAATAAAAATAAAACATGTACAGAACTATCTTATGCTATTATGACTATCTTATGTATCTTAAGGAATACATCGTGAGGAAGTCATATCGTAGTGGTACTGTATAGAGCTCAAATGGCCTCTTATAAATCTTGTGTTCCGGTAGCCTCACTTGAGAGCCAGTTTCCATTTCAGGCTGAGTGTTTTTTACCATCTTCGACCAAACAGTCAAACCATCAGGGACCCTATTCCTGTGCGCTCGAGATTATCTCGGTCACTGTCTCTCTAATTTAGAATTTAATGGGAGTGAGAGTGACCGAGATAATCTCGAGCGCACAGGAATAGGGTCCCAGGTGAGTAGTAGTGAGACGGAGCCTGCCGACCGTAATAAAAAGAGGATGAATGCTTCTCGCTATTATCATTCAGGTTCTTGACTGGCGAACACGAATCGGAAGACGCAGCGTAGGCAGGCCTCCCACCTAGTGGGAGCTGCGTCTTTTTTGGGGTGTATGTAAGTATGTTTTAATCATACATAATCATAAGCAACAAATTATTACACGTCAAAAACGAATCATTAATGTTCACAAAAATAAATACTTTGTATGAAAACTGACGTGGTTTTGATACATTTTGTTTTAATAAAACGGGAATACTCACGTTAAATTGAGTCGGTTATTCCGACTATAGTTTCGATCACATTCGGTGACCTTTATCAAGGAATGCTCAGCGAGACACGCAGCCCGCAGTGCAAGGCAAGACGAGGTCGCGCGCGTCTCGCTGAGCATTCCTTGATAAAGGTCACCGAATGTGATCGAAACTATAGTCGGAATATCCGACTCAATTTAACGTGAGTATTCCCGTTTTATTAACACAAAAATACTTTGTATTTTGTACTTTTACTATTTTTAACCGCTGAGCGGCTTGACCGATTCTGACGAGAGAGGTGTCGTTGGATTCCTCATTACGTCCGGAGTGTTGTAAGCTATCACTATTTTGCAGTCGGGTATTGTCTTTTAATAATTATCGAGTGTTAAAAGCGTGACGCGCGTGCGACTTCATCTTGCCTTTGCCGTGCCTAAGCGATTTAAAAAAAAAATGATTTTTTAGTCTAAAGGGACTCAAAATTAAGATAAGAATTCTAAACTACTGTCACGCCACGAGCGGTCCACAATATTGTCTTTTATTATGAAAAATATAAAACAAAAAATAACTTGTTAAGAGCATGTCGGGCCATGCTTAGTAGGGTTCCGTAGGTGCGTAGGATGTTTGAAGTTTTTATCCATTATTACAGCATAACTCAAAAAGTAGTTATCACATGTTACCCGAAATAATTTTTAAAGAAAGTTTTTACTAAGATCTATCAACATGGAAGATAACAAGTTTCTGAGATGCAAAGTTTAGAAATGGCGCGGGGGGGGGGGGGACACATTGCAAGCAATTTAAAACCTTAACATCATTTTAAAAGACCTACCTAGACTGGCGAAAAATTTTTTTTATCCCCTCTTTACATGTATGACAGTCACCCCATTCATATAAAATTATGTTTTTTTAATTCTGTCAAAATTGTCACCTTACAAAGACCTATTCAACGACACCTAACATGATGGGGTGCAGCGAATTTTTTTTTATGCTCCCTTCACATGTATGGGACCTACTCTTATTTTACAAAAAAAAAGTTTTTTTTATTCTTTGAAACTGTAGGTCTATACTTAGACTATTGTTGTGCACAATTTCATGCATGTAAGTTTATAACTTTAAAAGTTATAAGGCTGTAAAGGATTCACACAGACAGACGGACGGACAGACAGACATGACGAACTTATAAGGGTTCCTTGTAGTACTACGGAACCCTAAAAACGGTGAAACTTCAAAAAGAAAAATCGCCAAAAATTACAGGCATTTTGTCGAGATGGTATCGTCGCTATAAATTCCTCGCGGGACTTATGAAAATGCAAGATAGCGCCGGGCATCTCACGAAAATACCTACACGAATACTTTGGAAGACAATAATTTTAAGTAGGTATTTTGGCTCTACCTTGTTTTTTTTTTCTCCTGAGAGGATTTTGGCGTTGCACGTCTTATGCATTTGCCAGTGTCAAGTATACATATATATTCTCAAGTTGTGTTAGATATTATCAAACAAGTCATAGGTGAAAGGCGAGCAAAGCAAGTCACGGTCAAGTCCAAGTCATGCCCCAGTAAAGTGGTGAAAACTTTACTAGAGACATCTATGGAGTTTTGGGTACAACACGAAAATTCACTTTTCACGACATTACATCATTCACCAACACTCGTGCATGTTCACGAACATATAACGGGTAAAAATTCACCGTTTTTACACATTAACACTCGAAATAACACAAGTTTTGGAAAATAATAAAATGAGGCGACATGACGATTTTCTTTACGTTTCGCCAAAACTCACCTAGCTATAGATTTATTTCTATGGGTTTGTTTTTTTATAAACTTTTTTCTCTCTCTTCGATTTTGGCACTGGCTGAATAAGGTCTGGGCCTTATTCAGCCAGTGTCAAATTTCATAATATATCGAGTGAATCATTGTATTCCACTGCACGATGTTTTGCCTTCAACTTCACGTAGTTCATTTTTAGAATTTTAATGCGGACACTGAGCTACAATCATCAATATATCATCACCACAATAAAGTTTATATATTTATTTGTTGCTAATTCAGCAGTTGTGGAAAATAACTTTATTTTAACATACAAAAAATAAACATTAAGATAAACGAAACATAACTCTAAATTTAAACCATCAAAATTCATGTCAACAAAAGAATATTACAATAAGAACAGTTAATTTATCTGTGGGCGGAAAGATCTTAACATCGAAGAAATGATTTACAAACTTACAAATAATAATTCAAATTATTAAATGCGGCGACCGGAACGTTACATTACACTGTTGTTAAATATTGATATATTTCGTAAAATGGAACGCAGTAAAATATAAAACGTTCTCTTTACAAAAAGTATTAGCGAGAAAGAGACGCAAGATTCTCTTTCCGAAAAGTGTTGACGCGCAATTTATTGACAACAGTGAAGAGGTGTGGTTGGCATTGCTTGTTTTGCGACTCGTATTAATTCTCTCGATTATTATCTCGTAATACGATATTAAAAATATAAAGATTAAAACATTATAAGGATTGGTTTTAACAAGTTCTGTCATCAGCATCTGCTCTCGCGATTATTTTTAATTTCAAAGAAGATTGTGTAATCGATTACAACGACAACAGTCATCAATAAAAAACATTTAAACAAGAAAATTTTATTTTTATAGATGTATTAAATTTGATATACGAGATTACAGTGAAAGAAAAATGAAATTGATGATATAATCTTACCATAAATTGAGTATGGTTTCTATTCTACAATCTATATAATATTAAGCCATTTTGAACGTCAAGAATTAATACATAAACATAGAAACGCCTACACTCGGTATTCATATTTAAAACGTAATCGATATCTCATTCGACGAATCATTTATTGCCATCCCTATATTATCAGAGGGCGCCAAAAAGTACACAAATCACATTTCTCGCTTGCGAGTGTTTTTTACTTTTTTCACAGTCTGGCAAGGCTCTGGGAACGCGTTCTTCCAGCTAATTCTTTTTAGTTTTACATATAAGTTTTTTTAGATATGCAGTTAATGCCAATTAGGATGTTGTAACTTGTTAAGCCGGCTTTCGAAGTGATTTAAAGATTTTATATTACGAACCTGAGACTCACTTACAGTTCCGAATTTTTTCTTTAGCAAAAGACAAAAACAAATCAAGGCAGAACATAAGCAGGCAAGTTCAATTCAGCAATGTGCCGATGTTGTCTTATTTTTCAGTTCATAAGTGCTTGCCTAATCCGAGGTCCGGAAGTCGAAAATTTCACAAAAACACTTAAAAATTTCCTGGTCGGGTTCGGACCATTTGTCTACATTTGCATTCAAATTAGACGATGTGATTACAGGTATCTTCCACCTAGCCTTGCATTATGTAACCTACTTGTGGTGATAACGTTTAGGGGTGGGTATAAGACTACGCTTTTTGTATGGACGCGGTATACTCTATTAAGGCGGCAAACACATGAAAATAAAAAAAAAATCTCACACTTACATAAATACCAGAGGAAGAAAAACGTACATTCCGGGCAATTGCGTACAAATGACGGTACGTTTTGTTCATACGATTCAGATCTTTACGTAAGTTTCTTTACGAGACAGTGTGTAAGTATTTTTTTAACCTACTAACACGGTGTGTTTAACTTACATTTCATTTTTTTTTTCAAAAATACATTTGAGTTGCTAATCTGATGTGTGCATCGGTTGCAGTTTGAATTTAATTTTATTACGGCTTGTAACGAAGGCTTAACGTTGGAAGTATGGAAGTGTGTTGACACTTTTTATGACAAATGTAGAGTAACCATGAATTCGAGTGTTGAATGGATTTTAAAGTAAAAGAAAATCGATTAGTGTGAAAATACATGTAATGTGGCTCCATGCGTTGTGTATTTAGCCAGTATCAAGTATTGTAATATTTCAAGAAAGAAAAAAAACATTTAAAATAAGTCTCAGTCATAGTCTAATTCAAGCAAAGTAAGTCACGGTCAAGTCCACGTCATGCCCCAGTAAAGAGGTGGAGACTTTAGAGAGGTTTTGTGTGGAGTTTTGGGAAAAACATGATAAGTCACGTATCACGAAATTATACTATTCACCAACACTAGTGCACGGTCATGAACACTTAATGAATAAAAATCCACAATTTTTACTTATTAACAATCAAAATAAGACAAGTTTTGCAAAGTAATTTATAATGACGCGCCATGACTTCTTCACGTTCCCGCCAAAACTCCCTAAGTATGAATTGTTACATTGGTATTATAGTAGAAAAGGACAGAACGATTAGATAAAAATATATATGTCGGCTTAGTAACAGTGCCCCAGGAGTTTTTGCGGGAACGTGAAGAATCAATGTCGCGTCATTTTATTATTTTCCAAAACTAGTTATTTCGAGTGTTAATGTGTAAAGACGGTAAATTTTTATCCGTTAAGTGTTCGTGAACATGCACGAGTGTTGGTGAATGGTATAATGTCGTGAAACGTGAATTTTCGTGTTCTTTCCAAAACTCCATAGTAGGCTCTAGTAAAGTTTTCACCACTTTACTGGGGCAGGACTTGGACTTGACCGTGACTTGATTTGCTCGCCTTTGACTGTGACTGTGACTATGAATTGTTTGATAATATCTAACAAAACTTGAAAATATATAGGTATGTATACTTGACACTGGCAAATGCATAAGACGTGCGACGCCAAAATCCTCTTAGGAGGAAAGAGAAAAAAAAACCCGCAGTAAAACTAGGTATGGTCCTGTGGCTATACCCAATACATTCTCTCCAATTTTCGTATAATAAAAAAACTTTATAAATACATTGTCCGGAAGCTGAAAGAAACAAAAGGCAGATATCCAACCGGAGCGGGAGCTCGGGAAACTAGTTTGCATTTTCAATTTTAAGACGATTTAAGTTTTAAGTTCACTTTAAGTCGTTAAAGATTTCACTTGAAGGGGATTTATCGTTAAATGGTTCTCCGCGTCTCTCACGCTAGTTTACTTTTGCTGACACTTTGATTTTTCCATTTATTTGCTGCGCTTTTTCACGGAACAATGAATGAAGTCCTAAATCTTACGTTAAGTCAAGTCGCCTAAAAGTATCTGACAATGAACAGAGTAGGGTAAGTGTTCAGGTTAAATAACCCAACTGCGGGCTTATCCTCTAACTTTGAAACGATCGTGATTCTGATTGCGAGAGCATGCCATCTCGCTCGTACCAACTTAGTCGCACTATGCGCGGTCCCGCTCGCGCAACTCTCGCTATCACTTTTAGAGTTACGGGATAAGCCCACTGGTAGAAATGTCTAAACTTTACCTAAAATAAATAAAGCTACTTTTGATTGTATCTACTACGGTTGCTTGGAAGATTTGTGGCGTACTCATCATGTAAATAATTAGTTTTAGTTGTATAATTTTTATATTTATTGTAAATAATATATTCATGTACGTATATAAACTCTTTATCACATCTATGTAGGTTCTATGTATACTGTAAGTTCCTACCGCCAGCGCCGATGGTGCTGGCATAAAAACAATTGACATAAAAACTCAATATATTAATAATTGGACCAACAATAAAAAAATATAATATATATATATATATTTGTACATAAAACTTCAGTGTTTACTATTCCGCATCTACACGCAATTAAAATCAAACAAATAAAATTATAGGCCACACATTCAGCCTATAGATTACTTCGAGTTATTGAATATCGCTATGTTTCTGTGTTTTTATTTTATTTATTTTACAAAATCCACATATCTCAAAACAAATACATTATACATAAAGCGAGACTGACAGCCAATAATGGATTTACATTTTATGAATGTAACTTTTATAAAATAACGACAATCACTAAATATACTATATAAAATAAACTTAAGATACAACTTTAAACTAAATACAATGTTATTGAATTTAAGTCAAGTTATTTGTGCACATTAAATCCCTACTTTTAATTTACTTGATTTTACTCCAGAACTACACATAAATATTCAGATATAAAGTTTTAAAAAAATATGTTTTTAGTACTGAAACACATTTAATAATAATTTTGTGTTTTGGATCAGTACTTTTCTATATATTTTTTAGTTTTCAGCCAAAGTTATAGTCAACCTACACTTATCGATATTCAGGAGCCAGCGACTGTCCCAAAAAGCGTTATCGCAAATAATAACGGAATAATAACTACTTAAGATTTATTTTATTATATCCATTTTTGCATTATTAATTAAACTAATTAAATTAAATTATACAAATCCATAATAACACTTACTTAAGTGCACTTAAGTAGTTATTATTCATCATCATCATTGTTAACATAAAAATAAATCTTTTAAATTTATTGTGCGAAAATAAAAATAAATTGTTTGCGAAGAATGAAATTAAGGTTAATTACTTAGATAGGTAGATGAATAAGATAATAACTATGTTACCTATTTCAGGTCGAGAATCAACTGCTGTGCCCACTAACTTATCAATAGACCCGTGGGCAGAGCTTAAGGCCTCGCTACATGGCCTGACCTGACATCGTTTGAAAGAGATTGCTATATATAAGTTTCTGGGGGAGCGAAAGGGAAAAGCTATAACCTTAATAGTTATGTTATTAGTTGTTTCTTTCGCTCCCGTCAAATTCAAATCTAGCTGTCCCTTTCACACGATGTCAGGTCAGGCCATGTATAGACACCCTTAGGTACTCCTACGAAAAATGTCTTTAGGTACTTGAGCTGAGTAACTAAGCAATAAGACAGTAACAAAACAGTAAACTTGACCAAACTCTTTGCTCGCTTGAATTATTTCTGATTGTTTAGATTTCAGATTTTCCACTTGACATGTCAGAAATAATTCAAGGGAGCGAGGAGTTTGGTAAAGTTTACAAGAAAACTAAAAATAAGCTTTGACAAAACCTGTTACATAATATATTTTTTTAAACATGGCCCTCGACGATCAAGTTTTATGCGCCTTTTGGTGAATTTAAAATAATAATGTTAATTATTACAAACTACAAACTAAAAAGTACAAATACACGATAATGCATAGGCTAAAATAAAATAAAGTTTTCGCGCTCGCTTCGCTCCTGCATTTCTCATCCGTTACAGGTACAATATAACTTCATTAAACACCGAAAATGCAATTAAAATTAAACAATAATAAAATATCCGGCACTATAATGGGCGGCCTTATCGCCTAAAGCGATTGTGGTATGTTAAACTGGCGCCCTCTGTGCCCCGCTCAAAAATCCTTGTTGCTACAGTTCTACACAACTAATAATTCCGATCGGCAGTTTTCATGTGCGCAGTTAAGCGCCGACCGGCTTCCGAATGTATCTGAACGTTTCAATGATTATTTACACATACTGAACTTTATTTGCAAGCATAAAATGCAGAGTATTGCTTGCTATGCATTCTTAGCTCTGTCCCGCTTACACGATTCTTTCACTGGTAGAGCTCTCTTGCAGAGTCTGCCTGGGGAAGTACCACACCTTTGCCAGTTATTCAACCGCCAAGCAGTAGCGTGCAAGCATTACTGTGTTCCGGATTGAAGGGCAATGTTTCCAGCGTAAAACTGGGCATACAGAGATTTAACATCTAACATCTCAGGGTGACGACCGCAGTGCATTGCCGCGCATAGTTTTGAACTGTTGAAGTTCAAAATTCTGGGTGGCACTGAACTATTATGGGCAAGCGTGACGCTTAACATCAGGTGAGCGACTTGCTCGTCTCTCTCGTAACAAACAAAAAAAAAAAAAACAGGATAGTTTACGGGCGCCATGCCAATCGCAATTTTGCCGCGAAATAGATCTACCAATAATAGTGCAAGATTTTAGCTAGCGTATATAGTACTCTACTTTGCCATTGTTTCATTGAAGTTACCCGCGTTACTAAAATTATTGGTCTACTGCGCAGATACACTTGGAGGAATAATTTGTTGTGTAAAACTATACGCCAATGGGTAAAAGCGACACAAATTAAAGAGCCTGTATAGTGTATACCCAGATAATATGTAACTTCGCCACTGAATAGCAATAAAACATTGCTGATAAAAATCATGCGTGCAAAGCACAGGAAAACTACATGTTAAAAGGACGCGGTACTTCTAAGATATTCGCAGTTCACTAATGGAGGCGCGCGGCCCTAAACACATTTTGATTGTACTGAAACACGCAACTCTAATGTACATCGCGATCAACCTATTTATAAAAGTGGTCAAATGTGGGGGTCTATAAAAATCTACGGGCGGGTATCAGGTCTATCTATCTAGGTTCTAATTCTAATAACCGATTTACAAATATTTGCGAATTATTAGGTCGATGATAAATTAACAATTATTGTCAATTAAATGTGAGTTTTTGGCGGGAACGTGAAGACGTCATGTCGCGTCATTGTATTATTTTCCAAAACTTGTGTTATTTCGAGTGTTCATGTTTAAAAATTGTGGTTTTTTTTATCCATTAAGTGTTCGTGAACGTGTACAAGTGTTGGTGAGTAGTATAATGTTGTGAAACGTGGCTCTTCGTGTTGTTTCCAAAACTCCAAAGAAACCTCTAGTAAAGTCTCCACCACTTTACTGGAGCATGACGTGGACTTGACTGTGTGTTACTTTGCTTGATTTAGACTATGACTGATATTTATTTTATTTGTGAAATATTTAACTTTACTTGAAATATTCTAATACTTGACACTGACTAAAAACAACGTGTGGAGCCAAAACATAAGAGAAAAAATAAATAAATTAATTATGTCAATGTCAAGTGTCACATTTTGCGCGTGAAATGACATTTTTCGCGGGAAATAAGTTGGTGTTTTTACACACGGTATTTTTGAAGAGTTTGTGGGTGAATAATTAACCGCCAAGAATATCGTTATAAGGCGATTAATTATTAGCTTTTTTTAAGGATATAATACGCGTCAGGTCAGGTCGCGCCGTCTTTATGCAGAACCCGAAGCCAGCGTCGTTCGAAGTTTGTATTTGTAAGGTTGTATAATCTTACTTCGCACGGATATAGTTGCCGCTGCCACTAACCTGCTTATTTAAAAATATTTACTTTTATGGCGAAAACGACCCCAAACTAAAAAAAAATGCAATGACATGATTTTTAACAAGCTTCCAATTGGCTCCACACTCCTTATCCATTCAGCCATACTTACCTCAGATTACGTGTCTTCTCACTACCATGACTCAATCTTCCAATTTAGGTCAAAAGGAGCATCAACCTCAAGCATATGTGATCTCCAAGCATGATATCTAATACGACCGGACTGGTAGCCGGTCGCTTTGGTACTAATTGGCGTTGGCGCCAACCAAGCCAAGCCAACCTAATGCGTGCAACGTGCGAAGTAAGATTAAACAACCTTACAAACGTCGAACAACGCTGGCTTCGAGTTTTGCATAAGGATGGCGCGACCAGGGACCCTATTCCTGTGCGCTCGAGATTATCTCTGTGACTGTCTCTCTAATTTAAAATTTAATGGGAGTGAGTGAGAGAGAGATAAAAATGTCATTTCTTCGAATAGGGGCCCTGACCTGTCCATTTCACCTCCTTATATCCTTATTAGGTAATAATTTACCCGCCGATAATGTCGATAAAACCAATGATATTTTACTAGAGATACGACTTTCACGCACTTATAATCACCGCCGCAAATCTGTCCTTTCGGACAGATTTCATTATAGCTATCTCTGTTGCTCTCTATTTTTTCGCATCTTCTTTCGCACTCTTTGGCGGCTGTAAACAGACAGCAGCGGAGCGGAATTCAGAGCGCCATTTTGAAGGTAAAAACCTATGTTTAGTAAAAATAATATCATTGGATAAAACTAACACAAACCCCATAAACTCATCAAAATTACCGTCAGTAAAAACGCCAAGTCATTTCCCGCGCAAATTGTGACAGTAGACACATTTGATTGACAATTATTAATTTATCATCGACTTACTAATTCGCAAATATTAAGATATCGGTTATTTGAATTAGAACCTAATGTTGATTAATATAATGTCCGTTTTTTTTTTAAATAAAAATTATGTCATGGCATAGAAATCATCGTTGAATGAACAATCAACATGTTCGCTTGATGTAAGACTTTCCATTTCGTTTGTCTAACATTTTTATTAATACAAACTTATTAGACCTCCAATAAAACGATCAAAATATTCGAAACACTATTTTACAGACAGTAAAGTTGAAAATAAAATAACGATGTTGGTTCAGTTCGCAAATAAGGAGTTTACTGAGTTTACATGACATCAAGTACGCTCCTGTCAAAAATATTATTAAGTTTCGTTTATAACAAGTGCAGTTACGAAACGCTAACAACAAAAACCTTGCGCGTTGTTTAATGAAGTGGTATTTAATTTATGTTCCCTATTGTTTGTAGCCTTTTTAGTTTTTCTATGATGTACCAACTCTTTTTAAATGCCGCCTTTTAAAGCAGATTTCACTTTCAAGAACAAAGAGCTTCTTTTAAAGAAATTAAGTTATAAGTTAAAGATCAATCGCAGTCTAGACTAGACTTCACTAGAAAACGAAAATAACTAAATTAGTTGTAGCTAAAAAAAGAAAAATTCGTGAAAATAAGAATCCTTTTTTTTTCGTATTTCCTTCTTCGAGGATTTTGGTGTTTGTCGTTTTGTGCATTTGCCAGTGTTAAATATAATGTGTGATATAATGTGTGTGTGTGCGTGTGTGTGTGTGTGTGTGTGTGTGTGTGTGTGTGTGTTTTTGTGTTTGAATGTGTGTGTGTGTGTGTGTGAATATAATCCTTTTTAATCAGTTAGTTCGTAATACGGAGATGGTATAGGAAGAACCAATGTGTGAAGTGTTGGTTGGCAGGACAGTTGGCTAGATGTGGTAATGGTTGGAATAGGTCTCCGACGGATTTCCCCCGTCGGTTCCAGTCTTGTCGTGGCGGGGTGGCTTAGTAAGTGAATCCAAGAGTAATCCGAGGCTGGGCCGCTTCTACGGGCTTGTCCCTGGAAGCCCATGTTGAAGCGGCCCCAGTAGGGTTTTTTCAAAAAAAAGGTCTCTGATGGATTGGTTCGTGGCCACGTAATGGTAAGCGTAGCCCCGGAAGACCGTCACAGCGATGGCGTGATTGTATTCAAAAAATTTGCGGCCACACCAGCAGGGATAGCATGCGCACCGCGACAAAATCTCTACTCTTCATGTCGTGAAAAAAGAGACAAAGGTATAAATTATCGTAGCCGTCTCTTGACTCCTGTTCTTGCATAACAAAATGATTTTGTCGCTGTATGCATGCTAGCCCTGCTGGACGAGATTGGCACGAAACAGGGAAGATTGGCAAAAGAGGGAATTTATAATTATTAGGCTCTGTAGTGGGCTGAATACGCTCCCGATGACGATGATGGACATTTCATGAAGCTTTTAAATTAGATGGTTTTATTTAAAAAAATGAGTGTATCTAGATTGCTAACGTCATTACCACGGTGCTTTTCTATAGCATAAGATAAAGCCTACATTTTAGTTGTATCACATCACCCAGGGGCGTTCAGATCGACTTTTGAAAATGCGCGAGCTTCACGGACACAAGTAATGGTGTCTACACATGGCCCGACCTGACATCGTGTGAAAGGGACAGCTAGATTTGAATTTCACGGGAGCAAAAGAAACAAACTTTTAAGGTTATAGCTTCTCCCTTTCGCTTCCCCAGAAACTTATATAGAGCCATCTCTTTCAAGCGATGTCGGGACCGACCAAATCGTTTCGTGTGTAGACATTAAGTATTAAAAATGCTTGGTCATTAAAATATTATTTTAGTGAATGCAACACTTTCGATGTCAGCACGTTTGAATAGAAGTGCCCAGAGTTCTAAAGACAATCGGCATGAGTTAGAAAGCCGACATAAAGCCGTTAAACTATGACTGTAACTTTTTATCAATAACTAGCTGTTACTCGCGACTTCGTTCAAGTGGACCTAAAGAAAAGTTGCCTATGTCCGTCTCCGACTCTAAAGCTATATCTATGCAAAAATTCAGCTCGATCCGTTCTGCCGTTTAGCCGTGATAACGCAACAAACAGATAGAGAGAGAGACAGAATTACTTTCGAATTTATAATTATTTATTATATTAATAATTTTGTTAAGATAGTTAGGGATTAGGATAAATTCAAATTCAAATTATTTATTTCATCAAAGTACAGATTAATGAAGTACCTAGTAGTACTATTTCCCAAACTGGGTTCAATTAAGTACCCGTATCTTGGGGCTTAAACCTTCAAATTAAACTATTTAAAAGTACATTTCATGAAATATTCGGTTATGTAACTACAAAATTATAGAATTAAATTAAACAATATTAAATTTGTATCTCAACAGGTTCGCAAAAAGAAAGTAAGTACACAGTATTTAAAAAATTTAGAAAGTTTGATAGTTATAGTTTTATAAATTTTGAAGTCTTCATTACAATTTTATATCATTAGTATATTATTAGAAAATACTAATATATATGCTTTACTTGAAATAAAAAAACTTGACTGGCTAAATACACGACGGGAGGAACCAAAACATAAGATTTAAAAAAAGCCGAGAATCGGAATACAGGCGATAAAATGTCGCCAGCAGAGTTGTTTGTACAACATTACCATAATTTTTATTTGTGCGACGTAACTCGATACCGTGGAGTTGCGTGGGTGATTACAGATTGGGTTATAATCTCATTATATTTTGTTGCATTTGTTTATTGTTTTTAAATGCATTCATTTAATTTTGTGATCATTATGTTCTGTGTACGAGTAAGCTTTGATGATGGGAATTTGGGTGTAGGCTATGTATTAAAACTAGAACTTCGTTGCCTTTTCTAGAAAAAGATTGCGCTACATCGCAACATTAAACACTTTCGCTCGCAAATGAAAAAGGATTTAACGCGCTAGTCAAAAAATTAGATAATGGCTAGTTACTTACAACTAAACCAGGAAATCAATCAAAATTGTTAGATATCTGCTATCCTAGACATTACTAGTAGTTCGCGGCGAACTGAGACCTCGCGGTGCCTATATCTTCACAACCCCTGGACCGATTCAGCTCATATTTGAACTTAATTTTTTTATTGAAATGAACTACTTGCCTACAAAATTTCATGAAGATCGGATCAACGGTTCGCAAGTTATCGTCGGACAAATATACACACAAACACATACAAAAGCCGATTTGTCCCAGTAAACTCAGAGTCAATTATTGTATTATTACCTCACCTAATCACTTGAATATACACTAGAGGTTCGGAGCGACAGCAAAATTGTGTGTTGTGTATAATATCGATGTTTTATTTTATCGGGAAAACGACGTGTAAGCAGGTTTTCCCTCTTGGCTATACTAGACGATAGAACCAAAAACGTGTAATATAATGAATTAATCTAAGCATTTTTTTATATATATCTTGAAGTACCTACCTTGCGAGTATAGTGTATAATTAAAGCTTTAGACCAAACTTCAGAAAAACTATATACTTATGAGTACAAAAAAAAAACTGATAAAAAAAATACTATGAATTTGTAGTACTTAACAATACCAAGTTCATCAAGACAAGGCGAAAAATACGCGAGTACCAACCTACGGACAATAAATTTTGCCGCTAAAAAGATAATTTTGTGTTTTTATTTATTTAGTCTAGGTATATTTTTTGTGTACCGTGTGAATCACAGGACGATGTGACCAATCAAAGAAATTAAAAAAAAATTGCCAGTTGAAGAGTTGATTAAAGAGATGAAGTTTCTCGAAAATTCTTGAATCCTCAACTCGCAAACGGTTCAGATAGTTCCAACTTTAGCCCAACTCTTTTTGACCTTGTTCTCGCAGTAGGGTCTTTCGACGCGGAAGATATTTACGAGCCAACTCTCATTGTCCAAACTAGTCACTCAGAAAAGAGTGCGTATTATGCCAAAGTGATTTAAGGGCAGGCCGAACTTTCCCAAAACGCCGAATTATTTTTACGCCGAATTTACCCCGAACTTTAGCCCGATTTTTTACGATAGTCAGGCTATTTTACGAGCGCATGTTGTAAGTCAAAAAAAAAGTTTAAGTAGATATCTGGTTTTGTAACTAGTAGTTCGTGGCGAACTGAGACCTCGCGATCTATATATCTTCACAACCCCTGGACCGATTCAGCTCATATTCGAACTTAAAACTGTATTGAAATGAACTACTTGCCTACAAAATTTCATGAAGATCGGAGCAACGGTTCGCAAGTTATCGTCGGACAAATATACACACAAACATACAAACATATATACAAATGCCGATTTGTCCCAGTAAACTCTGAGACCTTCGCTTCGCTCGGTCAATTAAAAACAAGAAGATATTTTTTGAGTTTTTTACATAATCATTTATGCATATTCATGCACATGTGAATTCATGCACATGTGAAATTGATTTTAGGAGCGACAGTGACATTCTAAATTAATAAATTTTTAACCAAAATGCTGGCCTCTATTTCGCCCAAAGGTTGAGCATTGCCTGTGGCATACAACGTGGTAATGGGGCCAGCATTTTGGGAACAATTCCCACTGATAGCGGTCTTTTAGATTAGTTTATTTTATTTAAATTGTTTCTTTTCTTTTGTGTTATATGTTATTTAATTAGATTAAACATAAGTTTGAGTAAATATAAGGTGCTGTTCCATACATTATGAATGAAAATGGTTATAATTTTTAATTGTATTTATGTATTGTTTAATTTAACACAAACAATTTTTTTTTGACGTGTAACTTTACCTAATTAATAATCCTAACTAATAGGTATTATAAATTCGAAAGTAACTCTGTCTATCGGTTTATCTGTCTGGGTGTTTGTCGCGTCATCACGGCTAAACGGCCGAACGGATCGAGCTGTTTTTTACTTAGATATAGCTTAAGGGTAGGAGACACATATAGGATACTTTTTTGTATGTCCACGCGAATGAAGTCGCGCGTAACAGCTAGTCATTTATATACGTATAATCATACAACATGTTCAGTTTACAGAACTTCTTTGACAGAAAATGGATGACACAGTGCTTTTGTTTTACATTACATACATACATTATCAGCCAGAAGACGTCCACTGCTGAACATAGGCCTCCCCCTTAGACCGCCACACCAACTGACAATGTGCCACTTGCATCCACCAGTTGCCCGCGACTTTCACAATGTCGTCGGTCCACCTAGTGGGAGGCCTGCGTACGCTTCGTCTTCCGGTTCGTGGTTGCCACTCAAGAACCTTTCTTCCCCATCGGTTATCGGTTCTCCGCTTTTGTTTTAAATACCGTAAACCCTACCGTACGGTTTGTCTACCGTAAATGCGCAAATTCCACTTTACAGGGGAGCCATATTTAGAGTAGAGAAATAGATAATTATTGAAGGTCACTGTACGTAATTAATATAATATTTAAATAATTAAGTATTAGCTCTAGAAATATTGTGTAACAATCACACCGCAATCAACACTGGGGAGCATTCAGTGTATGCCACCCACATCTATAACGTCTCAGTCCCATATAACAAATGGGAGGTACCGTTCTGAGCGAGGCTATCGAGGACAAGTAAAACAAAATACATTAAAAGATATAAAGAAAATACCAAACTCAAAAATAATTACGCGGGTGAAACCGCGGAGCCCAGTTAGGTTCCAATAAAAAATACATTTCTTCAGTAAATTTCAGGGAATTAAATAAGTAGGTCTAAGTAAAGCACCCACTTTTAGTTAGATAAACCATAGTCTACAATGCTTACCAATGTGGGTGTTAAAACAATATTTTGCCCATTGTTGGATCGACGCAGGTGATAATTTCACAAAGAACCACGATGAATTTAAGTCTAGGACTAATAATAATTTTACAATCTAATGCCACAGTTTATCCTTTTATGGTTAAGCTAATAAATCGATTGTCTTGGTAGACTTAATTATTACACTAATGCACAAGGAATCTTAGTTAACTAGTGAACAATTTAAAGGCCACAATATTAACGATCGAACTGCGCAATATTTTTGAAGCAATGTTATGTAAAAGCAGAGAATAAATCCTATGTTCAAAGTAGAGAAAATTTATACTAGTAGTTCGCGGCGAACTGAGACCTCGCGATCCCTATATCTTCACAACCCCTAGACCGATTCAGCTTATATTCGAACTTAAAACTTGTATTGAAATGAACTACTTGCTTACAAAATTTAATGAAGATCGGATCGGATCGCAAGTTATCATCGGACAAATATACACACAAACATACATACAAAAGCCGATTTGTCCCAGTAAACTCTCAGACCTTCGCTTCGCTCGGTCAACGAGAATGACAATCTCACATAAAGAAGTGTATCGAAAAAACAGCAAAAAGTAGATGGCGCTTTAGTATTTAGTCAGCAAATGTTCGAACCGCTATAAATTCCGATGAAAGTATGGTTAATATAGAAACATAGATATACGAAAACATATGCATGCAATATAATATATGACGTAAAATTATGTTTTAACGCCATCTCTCCAGAACCTAACGTTTTTTTCAAATAATTTTATTTTTATAACTAACAATTTTGATAAAAACTGATATTACTAATGCAAAAATATTCATAACAAGTAGCGTTATTTCGCTGTACCATTACGAATGAGTTATCTTGGCTTTCTATTTTAAGACAAGCAGAAATTGTGACAATCAAGTCCTATATACTACAATCGGGTTACGCATCTTTCTATGGCCATTGGCATTTTCTTTATATAATTTATCTATGGTTCAAAGTAAGGAAAAACATACACCACATCTACAAATAGGCTGGAACGTAAGGAAGCAACTGGTGAGCCTGCAGCAGGAAAACAATCTGCAGGATCCTAAATCGACGTCCTGTTGGAAGCTGAGGTCACAAAAAATAAAAAAGCGATCTTTCTAAAGATCCTCCTTAGGTTCTTGATGAGTAAAGCTACGGACAAACCTGCGCGTCAGAGACGAAGGACGAAGGAAGTAGCTGTCTACACCGCGAAACTAGACCTGGGCCCGTACCGTGAGGTGCTTATTGCGATAATTTTTAGGTTCAGCCGACAACGCTGCGCGACCATACACCTTATCGCGCGGGGATACAGTTCGTGGTCGCGCAGCGTCGGCGGCTCAACCTAACAATCATCGCAATAAGCACCTCACGGTACGGGCCCTGCACACCTCAGCGTCTATAATGAATGGAACCAATCGTGATTTGTCTACGCATGTTCCGCTCTGTCGAATCGATCGTCCCTCGTAGTCTCGCGTTGATACGAAAGATGGCACAAGAGATCATAAGTAGTCAACATCCGCCGTACGGCTGATGCTCTCGCTTTCCGAGTCGCTGACGCACTGGTTTGATCTTAGCTTTAGAGAACACAAAACGAAAAAAAAAAACAATCGTCCATTTTGTTTAAACAGTTGAACACAGTACTTAGCAAAGCCGACGCTTTAGGCGATGGCGCTTCTAAATGTGAAAAAGAAATCAGCCGCAGCACAGAATAGATATACATAGTCTCAGCCACAAACATAAATACAAGAACATAAATAAGTTCATTAATTTAACGACTACAAATGAAATTGCAACATAGGATAAGTATGGGATGTAGGCGGAACAACACTAGCTAAGTGATTCGAGCAATAATTGGCCGACCCCTGCCGGGCGGACTGGTGAACGAATTCTGTAATAAAGAGTTAAAAGCAAATGGATATGGCACTTAAGAGGATGAATGACTCTTTTCCACAGAAACAATGGATGGAAAATTAAGGACAAATTTATAATATTTCTGTCCCGTAGTGTTCAGTTTTTTCAAGGGCAGGCTATTATTACTGCATCCTGATTGGTCGAAAAATAGTAATCGTAATCGTGATTGGTTGATATGGATGTCATGTCTCGTGTGCGGCCACGCTAATCGGCGTTCTATATAATAGTGTCTAGCTCTTACAGCTTTTTTAAATAGTTTCATTATACTATTACGTTATAAATAATAAATAGAGGGCCTCTGTCAATTATGATACCAGTCCAAAAGTCATGAGTCTCTTGAGAAAAGTCCTTCCGCGAGGTTTTGGCGCATTCGATATTTGAAATTGTATAGCTGTCGCTGTTTCTCGTGCGTTCAATAGATAGTTAGTGAATTTTCCTAACATTTTGATTAAATTACCGTTTCGGGGGTAGTCTCTTATCACCCACTAAATCTTAACAAAATCTTTTTTTTTGGTGTCAATGGCTTGGATAAATCATAATACGTACCGATATGTTTTGTTTTTTCAAAAAATGGTTATGGTATTCTAATAAACTACTTTTCTTCGTCGTATTTCCGACGCCAAAAAAATGACACTATGTGCCTATAACAACGAAGATATTGCGAAATTAAAAAAAGCAAACAAGATTATTTTTTTTCACTGCGTAGATAACATATAAAAAAATCGTCGAAATCTGATAACATTTAGGGGTGGGTGTCAGACGCTTTTTGTCTCGACAAGACGGCGGTAAAAAAAAAAAAAAACCCTATAAAATAGAGTACTGTTTTTAAGGTCTCAACTTGAGAAAAATGAAAATTCTAAATGTTTATAATCAGTTAGTCACAGTCAGGCGTCAGCCTTGAAATGTCAGTTTGCGACATTAGTCTTGGAATATGTAAGATTCCAGCTTATTCATGTTTGCACGCTGCTGTATGATGGCTGAGTAACTGGTAATGGTGTGGTACTACCCCAGGAGGACTCTAAAAAAGAGTCTGCCACTACAAAAATCCACTGCCTCGGTGGCTCAGTTCGTAGTGAACCTACGTTCTGTGCTTGGGGGCGTGGGTTCGATTCCCATCTAGGACAAACATTTATGTGATGAATATTTGTGTTTGTTCTATGTCTGGGTGTTAATATCTATATAAGTATGTATTTAAAAAATATCTATGTACGTATATCAGTCTCTGGCAGCCATATCACAAGCTTTGCTTAGTTTGGGGTCAGATGACCGTGTGTGCAATAATGTCCCAGAAAAAAAAAAAAAAAAAAAAAAAAAAAAAATATGGGAAAACTTACAAAACATTATTACAACTTCCTCCGGCTCCCAACGTCCAAACAAACACCTAATTTAGTGTCAGCTATGTATATATTGATCCGTTGATTTAGTTAATTAATCAAAATATGGAAGTTTAAACTATAATTAATTTAACTATAACTTAATTAAGTTTAATTTAAACTTTATATACTTTGAGATATAATGTTTAACGACTAAGTAAGTTTCTTTTAAGTTAATTCTTTTGATGCTCTGTTTGATTTTTAAATAGTTAGAATTGTTATTAATGTACTGGCAACTATTTTTGAGATAACGAACGAGGGTAGCACGAAAGGAAGGGAGTGTGATTGGGGCGATGAGAACGGGAGTCGATTAAAGGACGTCTTGAAAGTATCTTCGTTTTTCTATTCCATTGGACCAACGTGGTAACAACATCGAACTACGCCTCATCTAGTATATAGACATCTTCGTTACACATCACAATGTGATGTCCATTGAAATATCATTAAAGAAGTTGTGATTGTAGTCTGAATGTATCTAAGTGGTCGTTATATGCTATTCCTATTATGGGACTATACAGGGTTATGGTTGTTATATGCTATTCCTATTGTGGGACTATACAGTGTTATAAGGAAAGGGTATGCTAAGCCTAAATGGACTAATAGTACTCATGATTGTGAACATTTTTTTAAATGGGACCAAAACAGAAATCGAGAAAAAAGTCTGTTTCAAACATTTGATTAACAGCTGTTTTTTTTCTTTTGTTTTCTTGTTTGGTCCCTAAAAGTTGTACATAATGATGAGCCCTTTTCTTATAACGCTTATTGTCATATGAAAAGAGTCCAAATATCATTGGCTTGGGGCTAGATGATTTTATTATGGAATTTTTAGACAAAGAGACAAGGGTTGCTTTTGTGTCGGCATGGTCACACACTTATATCACAAAATAAATAGATATATTACCTTATCTATTTTGTGCCATTCGGGTATGTGATGAAACGGCAACCAGATCCTCTGGAGTACGGGCAGTAGCATCCTCTTAGGACACGGTGAGCATTCTTCGATCCCGCAGCCGCCTGCCACGCTTGGCGATTACGGCAATCCTAAATTAATGGGGAGACCTTTGTTTAGCCTTCTGGGTCTTACGATGGTCCTGGGACCCTATTCGGAGATATGTCATTTTATCTCGGTCACTCTCACTCCCATTAAATTCTAAATTAGAGAGACAGTGACCGAGATAAAATGTCATTTCTCCGAATAGGGGCCCAGTCCGGATGGGAACCGAAATTATACAATACTGTTCCCCGCGGTTTCACTCGCATGGGCTTTGTCATTCGGGAATAGATGTAGCTTGGTTATTGGTGACAGAATTTTCAAAAGTTGTTCTAAAGAAAAAACACTAGTTGACTTATGTCCTAGTGTGCGTCATGTCATGGAACCCATAACACACCTGGATCTGCGCTTTTCAACTGACATTTTGTGTGCTAGACTCTTTTAGTTAAAGACTTGTCTACTAAATTTTCTGAGTATCAAAATATAGAACACCATACCTTAATTAGTGCTCATCTCTCGTTTACGTTGGCTATTAGATAGCTTTATGATAGTCTGTCAAAATAGTCTATTGGCCAACGCCCCACTATAGTCGCCACCAACGAACGTTAGGAATTAAAATTCACAGTGTTCCCCCACTGCATTTTAGGTGGTGGGGACGTTGGGAAATAAAATAAAGAAAAAACGTCCAACGTCAACTGATAAAGTTAGTGGGGACAATGATATGTATATTACAGTAGCGGCTGATCAAACTTTACGGTTTTCCCGGAAAAGCAGCAAATACTACTCACTGGTTTATACTTTTTTTTAAGGAAGGGAAAATCTTCAGATATTTCCGACTGCTTTTGGGTGCAGCCGGGTTATGTCGGATTGTACCCACTAAGTCCCGCCACCTCGGTGGTCTGCCTTGGTGCTTGACCGAGGGCTCTAGGATTTCCAAGGGAACGCAGCGGAGCCATCAGCACCGCGCTTCAGCTCCTCCCGGGACAGTTACGAGCTGTCCTGAGACGCCTCCGCCTTCAACAGCGTCAGCCACCCGACGCTTTCGTCCTTCCTGGACTCATCTCCCTAACCCCTGGTACTTACCTAGTGTACCTATACCGCATAAATCAAGAAACCAATTTTTCAGATCTCCAAAACAGCCAGCTGACCGGTGAAGTGGCTCGCATTCCGCACTAATGTAAAAATTAATTGATGTTTCAGCGCCACACCGGTACTTAGTCGTCGGACCGGTCTGGGGATAAGCCGTACGGACAGTAGCGAAGCTTAAGAATTGTACACCGCCGTCTTGTCCATACAAAGCAGTCTGATATTCACCTCTATATGTTATCCGATTTCGATAAATGTTTTATGTTACGTCGTGAAAAACCATGATTTTTAAATTTCGCAATGTCTTCGTCGTTATAGGCACTTATAGTGACAAATTTTTGGTCCAAAATACGACGAAGAAAAACTTTTTGAGTCAAATTGAAGAGCAAAAACATAATATAAAAAAAAATTAAGAATGTATTAGTCTTGTTTTAATAAAACGGGAATACTCACGTTAAATTGAGTCGGTTATTCCGACTATAGTTTCGATCACATTCGGTGACCTTTATCAAGGAATGCTCAGCGAGACACGCGCGCGACATCGTCTTGCCTTGCCCGTTTTATTAAAACAAAGTAAAATTTTAAACCTTTACGGGGAGGTACGGCTTAATCAGTGCATTCCTTGATAAAGGTCACCGAATGTGATCGAAACTATAGTCGGAATAACCGACTCAATTTAACGTGAGTATTCCCGTTTTGTTAAAACAAAATGTATCAAAACCTCGTCAGTTTTCATAGTAAAATGTATTAGTCTGTTGTCATAATTAGGTTTCCGAAACGATACTGTATATTTTTGTCAGATAAGTCAGAATTTCATTTGTACTAAGTCAGGGTTAGAATCTTATCTGCTCTACACACAAAAGGTAGGCTCTTAAAAACCAAAATGTATTAATAACAAAAAACCCGACTACAAATTGTAGCTAGTTACGCATTCCGGTACACCGAATAACACAATACAAGTAGCAGCGTAGACCGCTGACTAAGCGTCTGGGCCCCGGTTGCACCGGAATGCACAACGAGATAAGAGAGTTCTCGAGTAGAATTAAATAATTTTTAAGAGCATTAATTAAGTTACTCTCAAGTGTATCGGACACAAATAAAAATTGTATTTTTTAAAAAGTATTTTTCTGGTTCTTCGATTTTGACTGGCGCAGCCGGTAGGATTTTCGCGCGCGAAAAGGCTACGTCTTTAACGTTAATATCACGTAATCGTGGCTGTCGCTGTGCCGCTTCGCACTGGCGCGGAAATCCAGCAAACCAAATAAATTAGTCAACGGAGTCTCAACTACGGCCTGACCCCAACGGAAGGATGAGAGCGGCGACTATGTGAGTAAACCTTTTCGCATTTTCCTGCCCATTCCTTATCTATTTCCGTTTGTCAGCATTTTAGGTATTTAGTTATTTGATTTTCCTTAATTTTTATTATTGTGTGAATTTTATTGTTTTATTAGTGTATTATTTGTGAAACTTTTTAGGTAAAATTGTATTTAAGAAGTTAGATTTAAAATAATAAAATAATTAAAAATGGAGCAAATAAGAACGATACCAAAAGATTTACTATGTATTATTCCGAAATTTGAAGGTGAAGAGGGCTTATTAAACTTATTTATAAAAAAGGCCCAATATATATACAACGCCTTTTCACCCCCGACAACAACTTCTCTCGCACAGAAAACTTATGTTTTTCACGCAATTTCAAGTCGAGTCACAGGTAGAGCAGCAATTCTCCTAAGTGAAAGGGAGGACGTGAATTCTTGGGAGAAATTACAGGAAATATTAATTCAACATTTTGGCGATCCAAGATCTGAGGAATGTATTGCAATAGAACTAGAACAACTAAAAATTAAGCCCGTCGAATCTTACATCGACTTTTGCCATCGAATCCAACACACACGCAGTAGCTTATTCGCGAAGGTCAACTTACTTTCGGATGAAGGTGTGAAAGCTGCTAAAATGATAGTATACAACAATTTGGCACTAAATGTATTCCTGTATAACTTAACTGAGGATTTGATCCGCATCGTACGCCTCAAGGGGTGTACAACCTTGGAAGCCGCTTTATGTATAGTCACCGAGGAAGTCAATTTTATGAATCAATACAACGCAAGAAACAAAATGCGCACAAATTCCGCCCCTCAGGCATTCAAACCGCTAGTAGCAGCAGCACCAACCCCGAATTTCAGATTTGGTATTCCGCATGGTATTTCCCAATTCGGTCAAAACAGAGTCCCGACGACTAATCAAAATCTGAGACCGAGCGTTCCACAACAACAACCTCAAGGTTATAGGTTCGTCCCACAAAATCAGCCCACTGGATTTAGATTTAACCCAGCACCCCAACAAAACTTTAGGTTTGGCATCCCGAGACAACAGCCAAACTTCAACTACGGCACTCCTCAGCAAGGCTATAGGCCACCATTCAATAACGGCATCCCTCAGCAAGGCTATAAGCCACCATTCCATAATTTTAATAGACCACCACCACCTCAAGCAAATGCACCCCAACACAATTTCAAATTTGGAATCCCCAATTCCCAGACACAGGCCCCGAAACCGCAAGAAAACACAGACGTCTCCATGCGCACGGCGCGCCCATTCAGACAAAATATGCTAACAGGCACTTCACCAGACGCTGTGGAAAATGACGACCCCTTCTACAGCACCGAACAAATTGATTCACCCCCTGATCAGTACAGCGACCCCAACTTTGACTATTGCAACGAAAATTATTCGTACAATCTAGAAATGACAGAAATTCAGCCTTACGACGAAAATTACGAAGCATATACAGAACAAA
This sequence comes from Apocheima hispidaria, assembly GCA_947579745.1. Classification (NCBI taxonomy): domain Eukaryota; kingdom Metazoa; phylum Arthropoda; class Insecta; order Lepidoptera; family Geometridae; genus Apocheima; species Apocheima hispidaria. The sequence continues at coordinate 4,689,800 of OX388168.1, read as the reverse complement.
ACAGCACAGAAAATTTTTATGTTCGGGCCTCGAGCCTCCATCCCAAATAATACAAATAAATTGTGATTCTCTGTTAAAGCTCCCACACATTAAAATACCAGAAATAAAAGCCCGATTTATGATCGATACAGGCAGCACCCGGTCATTTATTAGCCCCGCAAAAGTCAAAGAATATTTCCAAAATTACCAGTACTACGAACCATTTGAAGTAGTCAGTACTCATGCCCGTAGTCAACACAACGAAGCTATTTACATCCCAATGCTGAAAACCTTCAAAAATTTAGGACACCACAAATTCTATGTATACGATGTAGACAGTCGATATGACGGCTTGATTGGCTCTGACCTTCTAAAACAACTCGAAGCAAAAATTGATATGAAAAATCAGGTCCTACAAACACCTACCGCAAATATACCTATAATCTACAACCCGCCGTATGAAATAACAATAGAACCAAGGACAGAGACACGAGTTAAAGTACCAACTGATCTACAAAATGGCGAGGCCATTATCGACTATGTTGATTTTGGACAAGACGTAAGAATGCCATGTGCTTTAGTGTCGTGCAAAGATTCATTCGCGTATACCATCATACAAAATGCCTCTGAAGATAGGGTAACCATGACTTTTTCGAAACCACTGAAAGTGAGTAAGTATGTAAGAGAAGAATGTACAGTGAATGTGACGATGAATGAATGTGAGATTGACGAATTGCTGAAACAAAATTTGCGAAAACTACGTTTAGAACACACCAATCAGGAAGAAAAACAGTGCATAGAAAAGCTATGCTACGAATACAGAGACATTTTCTACAGTGAAGATATACCGCTTTCCTTTACTAACGGGGTTAAACACGAAATAAGAACAAAAAATGAAGACCCCATATACATTAGACCATACCGACACCCTCCGACTTATACCGCGGAAATACAAAACCAAGTAGAAAAGTTACTCAAAAATGACGTCATTCGGGAGTCACACTCCCCATGGAGCGCACCAGTACATCTAGTTCCCAAAAAGACCGACGCCTACGGAGAAATTAAATTCAGAATGGTTATCGACTACCGACGTTTGAATGAAATTACCACCGACGACAAATATCCACTTCCCAACATTTCAGATTTATTCGATAAATTAGGTAAATCTGTATACTTTAGTACAATCGATTTAGCGAGCGGTTACCATCAAATTGAAGTTAAGGAAGAGGACAGGCAAAAAACTGCATTTTCTACACAATCCGGACATTATGAGTTTACCCGAATGCCGTTTGGTCTTAAGACGGCTCCCGCCACATTTCAGCGAGCTATGGATAACGTCCTGAGAGGTCTACAGGGCTTGCATTGCCTTGTTTATCTCGACGATATAATTGTCTACTCAGCAAGCTTACAAGAGCATATAGAAAAACTACGTATGGTTTTTGACAGACTTAGAACCACCAATTTGAAAGTAACCTTAGATAAATGTGAGTTCTTCCGCAAAGAAGTTCTTTACCTTGGCCATATGATAACGAAAGACGGCCTTAAGCCAAATAACGACAAAATTCAGGCAGTACTAAACTTCCCCATTCCGAGAACCACAACGAAAATTAAAAGTTTCCTGGGATTAGTCGGCTATTATCGAAAATTCATACAAGACTTTGCCAAAATAACTCGCCCGCTAACAAATTGTTTAAAAAAACGAAATAAGATTGAACTGACAGATGAATATGTAGCAGCATTTGAGATGTGCAAAGAACTACTAGTAAACGCCCCAATTTTGCAATTCCCGGATTTTGAAAAACCATTCATTCTCACCACAGATGCTTCCGATTACGCAATAGGCGCGTAATATCTCAAGGCCCTTTAGGCAACGATAAACCAATAGCATATGCCAGCAGGACCTTAAACGACGCCGAATCGCGGTACAGTACCGTGGAAAAGGAATTACTTGCAATAGTGTGGGCGGTCAAACATTTTAGACCCTACCTATATGGTAGACGTTTCACTATATATACAGACCATCGACCCCTAGCCTGGCTAAACAGCATGAAAGAGCACAATAGTAAATTGACACGCTGGAAACTCAGACTATCAGAATTTGATTATGACATTGAGTACAAAAACGGAAAACAAAATGTTGTCGCCGATGCCCTGTCCCGAATTAAAGTAAACGCCGTAGACAGCGACGACATATCCATGAAGGTCAATGTTGATGAAGATAAATTACAAAAAGAAATAGATGAAGTAATGAGAGAAATTGAAATATTGCAGAGGTTGCAGCAAAAACCAAACGAGGAAAATAACAGCACCATAATCTTATCATCAGACTCGGAGAAAACTGTGTCAGTAATACCTCCCCATGACACAAGATCACCCTTCTCTATACCATCCCCAACTAATAGCACCGTCTCGGCACAACTAAGTTCCCAAACGGAACATTCAGTTTTTGACACAGACACGACAGGAATTCCTATTTTACATGAAGCCATAGATACTAAGCCCAATCAAATATTAGTACATACTTGGTTTAGAAATGAACTTGCCGTAAAAGATATATCCAGACCTAAACAAAAAATTTTAGAGGCCCATCTACCATTGAATAAGCCACATTTAGTCAAACAATTTCTGAAAGAATATATTAAACCGAAAACTAAATATTTCATATATTTCGAAGATAAAATTCACCGGAAACAGTTCGCAGAAGCTACGATAGCTCTTTTCAAAAAGAATACAGTAAAAATTTTGGAATGCACAGAAAGAGTAGTTTACGTGGAAAATGAAGACGAGCAGAAAGAAATAGTAAAGAAGTATCATGTAGGAAAAACTTGCCACCGAGGTATTAAGGAAACACTGATCCACATCAAACGAACATATTACTGGACTAATATGGAACTCACCGTAGCAACAATAATAAACTCTTGCGATAGCTGTAAAATAATGAAGTACGACAGGAAGCCCTTAAAACCGGAACTACAATTAACCAAAACTCAGACGAAACCATTTCAAGAACTCTTCATAGATGTATTCGGAATCGATGGAAAAACCTACCTAACAATAGTAGATGCTTTTAGTAAACTAGGACAGGCAATGGAAATAAACAACAAAACCACACCAGAAGTAATAAGAGCCCTTCTCAAGTACTTTTCTATATATGGAGTTCCACATAGAATAAGTGCAGACTCAGGCGCGGAATTCAATAACGATCTGCTGAAGGAAACCTTAAGTTTCTATAAAATAGACCTACACATTGGCACCCCGCACAACCCCAATTCTATGGGAATTGTTGAACGGTTCCACTCGACCATAATAGAGATTTACCGATTGGCAAACTATGAACACAAATTTACTGACGCGGCATCAGTAATGACATATGCACTTTTATCCTATAATCAGACTATACATAGTACAACTGGTTTAACCCCCTTTGAAGTTGTCTTCGGTCACACCGAAGCTACGAGCCCTTTTAACGTAGAATTCAATAAAGACTATACCCAAAAACTAGTCCAGGATCATAAAAAACGCACAAAATACTTATATGAATACATAACTAATAAAGCGATAGAAAAGAAAGAGAAAATCAAGGAAAAGCATGGAGGTGAAAAACATTTTAATGTACACGATGGAGATACAGTGTATGTGAAAGGCGTAAATGACAGAAGGAGCAAAGACAAACCACGTTACAAAAAAGCGGAAGTAACAGGAGAAATAGTTAGGAATATAGTACCAGTTAATATTAAGGGCCGTGAAACTAAAGCACCTATAAAGGATATAAAACGTCCTTCACAGGTTCGTCCTGATCCTGATGCAGACATCAGCAGGCCTGGCCCTTCTTCTTCAGCGGATTGACCGCAACCCTGGGATTCTCCCAATAAAGGAAGGCCAGGCACTCATTAGTAATGATAAGTGGACTTTAATTAAGATTTTAGACCTAAGTTTAATTCGCGAAGATTTAGAATTTAATGTGAATGGGTATGCGATCCTAAACAAGCACGTTTCCAATCATTTCGAAAAGAAATACATTTTCCCGGAAATTAGTGACGTTAAACTCAGACTGATTATGTTAGAAATTTGACAGTGGAAAAACTCAATCAACTCTTACCACCAAAGAAAATCAAACGCGGTATTCTAAATCCTCTCGGTTCTATAATAAAGCTAATTTCAGGAAATCTAGATAACGACGATGCCATAAGGTATGAGACGCTAATTAACAACGTAAAAGTAAAACAGAATGAAAATGATAAGAAGGTCACAGTGATCGCTGAAGTGTTGAAGACATTAGTAGATATTACCAATAACACTAAATACAATTTCATCCAATTAGACAAGGCAATCTGGGATATTAGAAAACAATTAAATGATACAAACCAAAACCAAAATGTGCTAAGACTATATAATGTTTATAATTTATTTTTGCATAACTTCCAAACGCTTTATGCCAAACTGGATGAGATTGAAACAACAGTTGCATTTAGTAAATTAGGAATGCTGCATCAAGCAGTTATTGATACAAATGAATTACTTGTAATGCTCCAAAATATTGAAAAACAAAATCGGCTTATTTTTCCTGTTAAGGCCGAAAACATATTAAAATTAGAACAATGTATTGACTTAAAAGTTTACATAAAGGAAAATCAAATAACGTTCATTTTAGACATACCCCTAGTTGATAGTGATGTGTATATATATTACAAAATCCTTCCCTTGCCTATAACCAATGTTCTCAATCAAACTTGCCTCATCCTACCCAAGTTCCCTTACCTCTTAGCGAAAGGGTTGAAAACTGTGTCGCTCCACCGCCCTTGCAGAGAAATAGATGACTTCCTGTTCCTGTGTGAAGAAGACTTCACATCATCCCTCGTGAAAGACGAGTGCGTCACCGATCTGATAACTTTTGCTGATAATACGACGCAATGTATTCCGATTCCAGTAAACATAGAAAACGTCAAGGTTGAAAGGATACAACCTGATAGATGGATGATTTACACAAAGTCAAGCCTCATACTAACCCAGATCTGTAAAGAAGAAAACACGTATCGCCACATCTATGGAACATATATCCTGACTATCGATGACGACTGTGAAACCGAAATAAAAGGAATAAAATTAAGAAAACGCCAAGGCAGTACACAAAAGATTTACTTATCTGCCCTGCCAATTATCAACCTGCCTGAGATACCCATGCCTGTAAGGACATCTTCCCCGGAAATTGGTCCTGTCAACGTGGACGACGTAGAACTGTCAAATCTGCAACATCTGACTGAAGTTTTAACAAAAAGTGAAAGTGTAAGTGAAAATTTTAGTGAAAATCGAGGCATTATTAACGCGAACGATATGAGTATCGGTACATTAATTTTATATGTAATCCTAGTTTTAGTCATTGTATTTTATGTTAAGAAAATGATTGTAAATCGAAATTCTCGGATTCACGCATGTTCACCCGATAATTTCGAAATGAGGGAGGGAGAAGTTACGCATTCCGGTACACCGAATAACACAATACAAGTAGCAGCGTAGACCGCTGACTAAGCGTCTGGGCCCCGGTTGCACCGGAATGCACAACGAGATAAGAGAGTTCTCGAGTAGAATTAAATAATTTTTAAGAGCATTAATTAAGTTACTCTCAAGTGTATCGGACACAAATAAAAATTGTATTTTTTAAAAAGTATTTTTCTGGTTCTTCGATTTTGACTAGCTTATGTCACTTTGGATATAAACACAAACCTAACGACAGCAATCCGAAACATCCGAAATTGATTTAGCCGTTTAGGCGGTAGACGGTCACAAATGAAAATACAAACTCGAAAAACATTGCTCTCCTTTCATGCAGTCAAAAGAAGCTACGTCTACCCACGACATATTATTATGTAACAATCTCATGCAACTGATTTACCCATGAAATTAGATATCAAACCACGATTTCGTCCTTACCTTCACAACTGTTTTTCCCATCAGTCCACCGATTCATCTCGCGACCCGTCCACCCATTAGTCGCCCATTAAATTAGCCACAGATGGCACTAAATTCGGGCGAGAGCAAAATAAAATTGCCACAGTGACACTTATTCAATCGTTATATTTTTCATTAAATGTTTATTGTACCTCTGCAAAGGTTATTATGGAGATGGAAAGATATTTCCATCTTGCCATTTTTTATTCTTTCTTTATATTGTGCGAATCTAACAAGTATACATGAAGCTAAGTATTATCACCTCATCTAGTTCTAATTTAAGGAAATAACGAACAAATTAAAACTAACACATTTTAAAGATACATATAGTTTTTTTTTCTCTTAAATTTTGGCTTCACACGTTGTGTATTTAGGCAGTGTCAAGTTTTGTAATATTTGAAGTGAAGTAAAGTATTTCAAGTCTCAGTCATAGTCAAGTAAAGTAAAGTAAGTCACGGTCAAGTCCAAGTCATACCCCGGTAAAGTGGTGGAGACTTTACTAAAGGTCGATACTTCAAAGCCAGATGTTCATTGAAATAATAAGTCTTCGATTCTCAATTAAGCTCGCACGAAGACGAACAAGGCACCGTGAAAGTTGAAAGCAAAATGAATCATATCTTCATGATTATGAAGATATGAATATTTTATACTTAGATATTATAATCTTGAATGATATCATTCAAGTCGAATATATTATACATTGGAGGAATATAATAGTATATATATATATATATATATTTATATTTATATTTTACAATATTGCTCTACGGACTCCGGGGTCCGTGCCATTTATCAAATTTTACAAATATTTTATCAACTAAAACGGAATATAAAAACTAAAGACTTTACAACAGGAATATACCAACGAATATACTAATAATGAGCTAAGTGCTATTATAGATTTGCGTATATACTCCGAGCAGTCCAGCTCCCGCAAGCAGCACCCGTTCACGAGTTGACGAAGGTCAACTCCATATATATACTGTCATATAATACGCATAATAGTATATTGGAGACAGTGAAAGTAACACACACATATTATACACTTACCGAGCTCAACTCTCACGAGGCTGATGCCACGCGGAGATGACTGACACATGACACAATACATATTTCACTTCAGTACACAAATATGATAAGGCACGCTATACTGAATTATGACACAAACAACCTAGAAGCAACACGTGACCAAAATGCTGGCCTCTATTTCGCCCAAAGGCTGAGTATTGCAATACAACGTGGTAATGGGGCCAGCATTTTGGGAACAATTCCCACTGATAGCGTTCTTTTAGATTAGTTTATTTTGTTTATTATTACTATGTAATTTTAAGTCCTATTTTACTAGTAAAAATTAATTTTGGAATATCCATGCTTGATGTCTGTTTATAATACAATTATGTTATGTAAAAAAAAAAAAAAAAAAAACAACCTAGATCCACTTTATATTAAATAATTAAAATGTTCCAATATAGCTATAATAATTTTATTGTTTCTAAATTATATTAAATTTAATTAAATAAATTTCTTATTTTGTTATAGGGTACCATAGTATATGAACAATGGGAGAAGGTTATCGAAACACAGTTTTTACTATTTCGGAGCCAGTGGATTCCATCAATTTTTGTGTTAAATCCATTTGTATACCCAAAGAATTTTAATTTGAATAAAAGGCAATTTTTTAGATAAGTTAACATACATAATTATTGAAATATATTATTTTTTAAATACATACATCCAGAATATGTTTGAGATCAAAAATTTCAAAATATAACGAATGGTCAAAATACATACATACATAAACTTTTAAACTTTTTTTTTTATATAAAAAAAAAAAAAACTTATAAACCTTAAAGTTTGTTATTAATAATGGTTGAAACAGTGAACATTAAAATTCATACGCTCAGACGCAGAATTCTCCTTATAAATTCATGTCTTTGCGTTCAGAGTATAAAAGTTTGATATCAATAATTTCCTTTTTTTATCGGGCAAAAGCCTTTAAACTAAACAAAATACACACAAACTACAATTACCTAAAATACTTAGCCTACTATATAAAAATAACAGTTGGATTGACACCAATGCAGGTCTAAAGATATTCCAAATGTTCAAGCCCACTACCAGTTGGCAGCGTATCTAGCATGCTGGCGGCATTACCACGCATTATAAATCACCTTAATATCTTCCCGCATACCGTAAGTTATTTCTCTCTGGTAAAAAATTAGCTTGGCATTTACTAAGCATGTTTGTATTTTAAGCCCGTCAAATAAAAAGCAGAAACGAAAGCCCATCGAAGTCAATTCTAAAGTCGGCGGAATTAAAAATATTCCCGACTTCTACACTAAAGATTCTAGATGTTGCAATAAGATCAAAGATAACGAATAACACCGAACTCAAACAAATTAGGTGCATTCAAACAACAACATTGCCTTCTCTATGGTTCTAATCCGACATTTCTAACTGTATCTTGTTATTACTACCCACGATTTCAAGTTAAAAACAAACTGCTTGGTTTACTACTAGAAATTCCGTTACGACATAACAAAATTACAATTTACATCAAGTAGCAACGATAAAATGAATAAATAATTGCTGACAAGGCATTGAATAACAGAAACAAAACAGCCGAGATTCTTTTTAAAATACGTTCACTCATTCGTTCAGTCGTTTGCATTGAGGAAAGGCTTTAAATAAATTGATTTACATATTTTAAACTAGCTGCGCCCCGCGGTTGCACCCGCTATTCTACAGTAACAAAGTAAACCGAATATTTTTCCGGGATAAAAAGTAGCCTACGTGTTATTCCAGAGTGTAAGCTACATATATATCAAATTTCATTCAAATCCGTTCAGACGTTACAGAGTTTGAATGGGAACAAGCACACTTACATACCCACCTACTAACTACAACTACCTAAACTACTTAGCCTACTACATAATAATAATAATAATAATAATATCTGGGACATTTTTGCACACATAGTCACCTGACCCCAAACTAAGCAAAGCTTGTAATATGGCTGCCAGAGACTGATATAAGTACATAGATATTTTTTAAATACATACTTATATAGATATTAACACCCAGACATAGAACAAACACAAATATTCATCACATGAATGTTTGTCCTAGGTGGGAATCGAACCCACGCCCTCAAGCACAGTAGGTAGGTTCACTACCAACTGAGCCACCGGGGCAGTCATAAAAATAACAGTTGAATTATCCAGAGACCATTAAACTACCTACCTACTTACATACTTACACATTTACACACAAACTTTTGCATTTATAATATTAGTGTGACTAGGTAGGCGGATTCAAGCTGACCGAAAATAAGATGGTCCGAACTCAGAAAGATAGATATATAAATATGCGAATATAAGGGAGACCTAAGTATATTTAGAACTCAGAGATGATGTTGTCATATTTTGTAAAGAACCGAAATCACTTTCGCAAGCAGCATAGGAAGACGCAGCTTAGGTAGGTCTCGCATTAGGTGGACCTAGTGAAAGTCGCCGGCAATCGTTGGATGCAAGTGGCAAATTGTCGTTCAGTGTGGCGCTCTGAGGGGGAGGCCTTTGTTCAGGAATGGACGTGCTCCGGCTGATGATAATGATGATTTATAAAGATGATTAAATTAGATTCACATAGAACCCCAAAATTAAATAATTCAATAATTAATCATCGATCGTAATTACTTGTCACACAATAATTTGACTATGTTTCATGTAAGTAGGCACTAGTAAAATACAGATAATAAAATACAAATACAGATTCAGATAACCTTAACAAATGCTTCCACTTTCAAATGCCATGTAAACTAAGACCCCAATCCTTCTGACGATCAATTAAGATCAGCTTATAATAGAGCACTAGCATCTAGAATTCTAGACGGTCCAATTTCAAATTTATCTGTCTCCATACAATCTCGAAATCGAATCGAGAACCATCGATATAACGTCACTAGTTCTTCGCCACTCGCCGCTGTCGTCCGCCATTCTCCGCCATTTATCGCCATTTCGCCGCCATTGCTCTTCGTAATGTTACCGAGTAGAAAAAAACCTACAGAAGCACAACTATTTAAGTACATAAGTAAACAAACACATCCTACTTATACCACACATACACTCATTACTAACTTATTAATAAGCTTACGCTCACATGAAACTGTGCTCAAAATACAATCAGCACAAAGATGCTCGGCATCAAATAAAGTTAGTATCAGTCAATTCATTTTGTGTTAATTTCTGTCTTTCAGTCGGCATCTTACACTCGAATTGAAACGTCTGAACACAAAATGAAACAAAAGTGACGAGTGCATTCATTAGTGAAACAAATCCAATGATGTTGGATTTCTTCATCGGCATCGGCTACAAATTAACGAAAAATTAAACGTCTGAACGCATAGAGAACGTTCACTCGGGTTCTTCGCACAACCTCGTTTGAATAGCGGATGAACGCTCATTTACTATGTGCCGTGTGAGCGTGAAATTAAAGAAAAAAATAACATTCGAGAAAATGATGATCATTAATTTTAATCAAGTATGCACATAAGTAAAAGCGCCTCATCCTTTGACCCAATCATTTATCCAATTATTTATGTGTCATACAATAAAATTAATTAGTGTATTTTAATGTAACTAAACTGGACTGAACTATATTTATGAAAGAAAGATCACGCCATTTAGTTCTTACCAGTCTCGCGAATAACGCCGCACGCAGACATCGATCGCCGCTCACGTAGTAAGTTCCAGTTTTGATATCTTTGGAGCTATTTCTCTGTTAATTTTGGTGCTCAGTCCCGTAATGGTGCTTAATGAGCGTTTAAGACGCTGCCCCGGGAACCCAGCGTTTGTTTTATAGTTGTAATTAAACCGCTGCTGATGTATGAGACTGGATCCGAGTGCAAACAAGTGGATATCGAGTCGTGGTAATGTCTAGAAGTGAAAGTGCATTCGCGATTTACTGATGCAATAAGCATAATACAATTGACCTTTTATCATCATCATCATCAGCCAAAAGATGTCCACCGTTGAACAAAGGCCTCCCCTTAGAGCGCCACACTGCACGACACTCTGCCATTTGCATCTGGCATGGTGTGGGAGATTGCCATAATCCAGCAGCTTTGGGGATCTCAAAACTCTCACCGTTTATTTTATTTATTTTTAAATTTTTAAGGAAACTAACAGTCTTACTTAATAAGTAACATTATAACTAGAAGAAAACTGGGCCAATTACAAGTTTCCGCCAATAGATATTGTTCGCGCCGTCTTCGCGACCTATTTAAAAGACTAAATCTAATATACAGCTTTCTAATATACTATGTCAACTAAACCCACATTTCAAACTCGCGCCTTTCGCGCAGCAATCGTTCATCCATTCATTCTCTCAATCACTCACTTACTTCACTTCATTCAATCAAACTACACACCAATTAATTACGTGTTAAAGAATTTATAGAAAATATAAGCAGATTCCAACCAAAATCTGTTTTTCTTTGTTCGTACTGAACAGGTATAAATATAACAGAAAGAAAAAAATATGTTTTGCATAGCAGCAAGTAAAGCGTAGATACTCAAACAAAAATATATTATTGCATTAGGTTTCAAATAATGAGGCGTTTTCCAATTCCAAAAGAAATCCTGGTTATAAAAGTACCCAATAGATGGCGTTAGATGTACCTTGCGTTTTTGCTGTCACTCTGTCAAGACATGAAAGACAAAAAAATGTACATGTGCCTTTTTTTTCCTCGTGTTTTTTTGGCTCGATATGTGTATTTAGACAATTTCAAGTAACGCAACTATGTATTTGACTTTATTTGAAATATCACAATAGTTGACACTGGCTAAATACACAACGTGTGGAGCCAAAATTTACGATTTAAAAAATAAACATAAAATATTTCGACAGAAATGACAATGACAGGTAAAACGATAGGTCTGTTACGCCATCTAGTAAGTATTTTAGAACTACTTTTTTTTTTTTGAAATCGCCTCATTCTGAAGCTAAACGCGAGCGTATTAAGCACACGCCTTCAAAAAATACATCTACTTTATTATTTAACAAATACTTAATAACTTATTAAGAAGATGCTGCTGCCCATCCTCCGGTGGGTCTCGCAGCTATAAGACAGACCCGGGTTCACCTGCTGATCTTTTGTACTTTGAAGTTTTGTACTTTTTGTAGTTTTGTTGCAGATGGATCATCATCATCATCATCATCATCGTATCGACACAGTCGAGTATGTCTATGTTGGCCTACTCTCCCAAAATTATTTTGGGCCTCTTTTGGGCCATGTATCGGACCATTCATCACTAAATATCAACCTCGTCTCGCGATGGATCTGATATTGTTGACCTGTCCGGCTGATTGTCTCTTCAACCTTACTTCAATACCGGTTTAACTATCTATTCTAATCAGCCTTAAATCAGCTCTTTCATAGAACTAGTTGATCGCTCCGTACTGTGAGGGTGTGAGTCTTGGCAATCTCCGACTTTCTTTAAAGTAAATCAATTTCATGACTATCGGATCAACAAAACGCAAAGTTTTCCTACACTAGTGAGCTGTTCAAACGCCTAGCCTGTCGACAATAAAAGAAAACGCAGATTCGATCTTTATAAGAGTAGGCAAGTAGTAGGTATAGTAGTAGTAGAAATCGATATAAGTACCCTAGAAAACCTAGGTACCTATTACTTCAATATAATCCAATAACTCTGAAAGGCAAGTGGTAGAAATGGTATGGTACGTAGAAGTTATTCGATCTCTAGCATATTGGCTATCATGTAGACCTAGCCTATAAGATTACCGATCCATTGAGTATACTAGATTTACTAGAATAACATGAATATGACGCTTCAGATGTCATTTGAAGTTTTGATAAGTCTGCGAGTTTGATATTGAGAAGAAAATTGGATATAGTCCGTAAGCCCGTTTTTGGCAGGCTGACTTGCCTTTTTACCCGATTGCCCAAGGAGGATAATGTTTATGGGGTGTATGTAACTATGTGAGTATGTTTGTGTGTTCCTAAAAGACGGCCAGCAGCCTAAACGGCTTGACCGATTTTGACAAGCAAGGTGTATAAGTATACTATATATTTTATATTAATAATTACAAGAGCTCTGTTCTAACTGGTTACTTAAAATAATATGTTACAAGATAAAAACACGCAGTCGAAGACTACAAATATTAAATTTCATGATCAGCTTTAGAAAAGCCTCCGAGTGCATGTTCTGATCTTATAACATATCCCTTTCGCCATCTCAAATGAGAATCTAAGGGGATTAATGGTCAAAAAATCCAGAAATCCCCTTCGCAGGGGATTGTCTAAGGGGATTTCTGGAGAAGGCAACGTAATTTTAAGTGTTCTTTGGTATATTTTCTGAGAGTAAATTTCATAATTTCATTTTAAATACGCTTTGTTTACATCTTTTCAGTGTGTATATTATTATGCAGTCGGCTTTTTTTTTCTTTCTTTTTTTTCTATTCTTTACGCGTATAGAAAATTGTAACACAGTAAGTTTAAGGTCTTCTGCGGGCTTAACCCGTAACTCTGAAAGCGATAGTGATAGTGCGCGAGCAGGACCGCGCATAGTGCGACTAAGTTGGTACGAGCAGGCATGCAAGATGCAGAATCACAAACGATTCAAAGTTAGAGGATAAGCCCGCAGTTCCGTCCACAGTTTTATCGCTCACGCATTTTCTCATTATTGAAGATACAAAATCACGAGTTTACTACTGTTTAGTAAGCTCGCACAAAATATCAATTGGACTTGTTTTTTTTATATCAACTTCTGTAAAACAGTGATCGCGTGACCAGAGCCTTATGTGAGGTTCGCACGCGAGGTACGCTCGCAACCAAAAGTGATTTAGGTAATTCTTCTACTCACTATTATCGTAATACGCAGTTTTGGCGTATACGGCCGTTTTATGTTTCCTTTTTACATTTAATGTTGTGGCGGGATATTTTCTCGGATTTAAATTTTGGTTAAAAAAAAGGGTAAATTTTGACGGAGGGTATTATTTAAAAATATACTTTACTTGTTTAATAAAGTTAGTATGTAAATTGGTGAATATGTATTGTATATAAATTTAAATTATAAAATGTATACCTGTATCTAAAGAAACTTGAAAATCCTATCTGTCTGGGAGTTTCTCGTGTTATCACGGCTAAACTGCTGAATGGATCAAGCTGAATTTTTGCATAGATATAATTCTTTAAAGGTTTTTTGTAGGTCAACGGAACGAAGTCGCGGTTAACAGCTTGTGTATAATAAAATTGCCACTGATGAACTGGTTCATCAGCGCTTTTGAGGCAACTTTATTTATTTAATTATTTGTGTTAGCAATTTCTTTAAGTGACTTAAACAAAGTTCAACTATATAATCACGTCATAATTTAAGGATTCAAACCAGCTGTTCAATAATTAAAGTACATGAACACATAAAACGCAAACTTCCATCATCGATTCCAATCACACAGAGCTTCGTTTTTAAAAAACGTTATCAGACCACCGGCCAGTATTGCCTAGACTGCAGGCTTTCTTGGTGTTGCCAACATTTGTCGCACACATACAAGATAATCATAACAATAATATGGGTATTATAGGACTTTTTTTATTGCGTATAGCTCCACGTTTGACCACGTTCCAACTCACCAAGTCGCTTACTCGCCAACTCACTGGCGTAAGCAACGATGTAGTCATAGATGAAGCCGCAGACGGGCCGCAGATCTAGAAGATGCCTATTCACATTGACCTTGAAAAGCCCTGGATTATATAAATATTAAGTTAAGTATATGTTTGGTCCATTCCTTGGCTGTACGGATTCGAAGCGTAGATTTAATGTTAAATCATTTTCTACCAGTCATCCTGTAGTTTAAGTGTGCATTAAAAAAAGAAGAACAAAGACTATCTGATGTTACTTGTGCAATAATAAAGGAATGTTTTTATTAATTTTTAAATCACTTGTGCACTCACCGATACCACCCTTTATTTTTAAACTGCATCACCTCACCCGCGAATGATCGAGCGAACAGAGTCGAACCCGTGTCGTACATTCAAACGTATCCCTTTGGAAATGTACTAATTTGTTAAACTATTCCAAGAACGCTGTAGACTCGGTTGAGGGTTGGAACTAGCTTTGGCACTCGACTCAATATACAAATAATTTTTTTTTCATACCAAGGTATAAATCACATTTAAACTAGAAATAGCATCTCGAACGCGATTTGAACACGCCGGATAAGCTAGCCGGCATATTCGCACAAACTCTGAATGAGCCACTCGCTGCCATAACACGCAAGCAAATTGCCTCCCTATTTAATTAGGTTTTGCAGAAATGACTATGAAAAAATATATATCGATTTTATTTCACAGTTTTTGATTCTACTAGCGTCTCTACTTATATTTTTACAAAAATAAATATGAAATATTTAACCTGGGTAGATACTAGCGCACTCGACAATGTGAGTTGTATTTTAACCACAACTATATATTGAGTTGTTTTTGACCACCAAGGTGACAAAAAAAAAAAAAACTGTTGCCTGAGAATCCTGTTACGCGATTGTAGAATATTTGATGGAACTCGCTTGGCTAATTCCAGTAGTTTTTATAATCATCAATATTAAAAATGAATTATTTGAAGATTTTATTTTTTTAATAATACGATAATACTCTCTTTAAATTAAACCGGTTATTGATATGGGTTCGATCATATCGGGGGACATGGCGTGACGCGCGTGCGACCTCGTCTTGACTTGTACTGAAGATTAGGGTGACCTTAGAGATAGGCTAGACCTTGCATTAGGACAAAGATTAATCTCTCTTCCAGTAAAAATTAAGAAACTGCGTAGATATAACCTAACTCCCCACAATACAGTAAAATATTTATGTTTTTCACCCTCTTATGTACAGTCGTACACACAAACCGTCAAACCGTATTAGGTATGCCATATCGAAATTTTACGGCACTCTGGTATGTACCGTAGAGCCGTATTATGGCACGAATTAAGTTATTACAGTAATGAGTTTTGGAATATTTATGGCTGTTGTATTACTATAGTTTGTCAGCTTTCAGAGCTTTAAATTTGAGATTACGGTTATTACATTGAAAGTGTTATGAAACTTCTAAAATCTTTGTAGACCTATGCTTTGTTTTATTACGGAATGTCAAGTTATTCGTTGGCATTTTGATTACGAATTTTATTGTTTTGAAGTTCTAATAGTATTTAAAAAATATAACAAAGTATTCTTTGTTTTATTTTTCATTAATTGTTGTAATGGATAATAATTATTAGGGCTTGTAAATATTCGAGAATTTAGTTATTTGAATATTGAATTCGATATTATTTCTGCTATTATTCGAATATTAGAACAAATTATATTTTTCATAAATAATGTCTTTATTTACTTTAAAATGAACCAATTAATCGGAAATTAATTGTGTTTTAAAGGCAGGCACATGGTGTAGTTTAGTTTTACAAATAAATACCAAATTCCACATAGAGTAAGTAAAGTAAGTTCGCACCACAATAATTATTCCAAAATACGACAACTGTCTTATAAATTGAGAAGAGAAGAAAAGAAAAATAAATGATAGACAATAGACAATAGTTTATTTTGTAGCAAAAAACATATAGAAAAATGAATTAAAAAGTAAAAAATAAACAAAACGTACAGAGTTTTTTGCCACAAACCAGCCCCAACTCAGCAAGATGCTGGTTGTCCCCAACCAGCGCTGGTCTTCCGTTACTATACTATAAACATAAACATAATTTATTTCAAAAACATAAAACTAAGGTTAAATGCAGGTGATAGCTCTGTCTTTTGCGTTAGTTAGAAATTGTGTTGCAAAAGGCAGCTTCTACCAAAAATAAAATGTATCGAATTAAAAAAATTACACCATAAAATATTGAAATAAGCCTTCATGCTTGGCACAAATGATAATAATAACAAGTAGTTCTGCGAACAGTAGACCTCGCGAACACAATTTTTTTTGTACAACCTCAGTTCTACAAATTTCATTATTTTTTCGTCTGCGATTTTTGATTGGAGGAATGATCACTACAAAAAAGGGTGGAAGTATGCTGCGGCGCCATTTACCGGTCGATTATAATGTGTTGGTACTTGCGTACTTGGGTAATAAACAAAAAACGTACAAATATGAGCACAATTCATCTCTCTCGAATCACGCGTATCGCAGATCAATCTAAATAACTTACAATTCAGAATTAATTATTCTCCATACACTAGTGTCACGGCAGGCTGCATAAAATCTGGCAGCCCGACACCGGCAAATGTCGTGTACGACACAGTGGAGGTAATTATTTTATTATTTTATTTTGTTTATTTGCAGTAGAGATGAGACGTAACGATTTATTCTGAAGCTTCGTTGTGTAATTTAGTACCTACAGTTTGCATTATTATTTTGTTTCTAAGCATGGGTACAATATGTTTGCTTTCCCCACTCCGTCCACCATCATCTCTGCATTCACTCCTCTCTCACTCAGTTTATTCGAATCTACTACCCCACTTATATTGGGTATTTGTGTTTTAATATTTTATAAGATATAAACAACTATAATAAAAATATATATAACGAGATATAAAGCATTGTTTGTTCCGACAACAAAAAAAAATTGGACTGCCCGGAGTACATTATTCAAATATATTAATAAGTAACACTAAGCTCTTTAATAGTATAATTTTTCTTTGGTAGGTATAATTATTCCTTTTGTAAAGTCTGAAATTCAAATGTTCTAGCGTTTTTTTTTTGTCAATTACAGCTTAATTAGTCATCGTGGATTTATTTAAACCAATTTTGCGACAGTAAATAGGTTGTGTGGGAGAAGTTACAGCTAAAATGGTCACCTAGGCAATATTTTGTTTTAGCTACGGATATCAATAAGCTGATTTTCACCTTGATTTTTCTGTTAAACTTGTTGAACTTGTTTATTGGCACAAAATTAGCTTTTATGAACCCATGGTGAGTAATTTGTAATGAGTGTAATAGACAAAGAACGCAAGAACATTCGATTCGGCGCGCTGCAAAATGTTGCAGTTGACAAAAAAAAAAGTTTGACAAAAGGCACGGTCCCCGGAGTCCGTGGAGATATGCAAAGAAAAACATACAGTTACAATTATAGATTACCTCATCATTTTATGAGTAACCCCCGAATACTGAAACGTTTGTTAACTTTGAAGACAGATTAAGTCTGTTGCTGCCTTTGTCATTTGCTTAGTGCCAGACAAAGGCAGCATTAGAATTAATCTGGTTTCAATGTTAACAAGCGTTTCAGTATTCGGGGGTGAGTGTCAAAAATAAGTAAGTACAAATTAAACGGCAAAGGCATTTAACATTATTGTTTCCTCATTCTTTTAAAAAACAACAAAAACAAATCGAATTTCGATAAAATTCAATAATCGATAACTCACCGAACTCTCGTCTCTAAACGAAGGTCCGCACGCGAGAATCGAACCCGATATCAGAGATCTCTGCGGGAAGCTCGAAACCAGTTGTGTAATGTCGCCTACACGCGCGCGGCTAAATGAGGCTAAGCCTCTTAGGAATTTGGGATACAAAAACATACTATTGGTAATTAGCTAACAACATCTCGAAGGCAGCTTCCCTATATCCATACCCAATTTTTTTTGCAAAATGATCATCATCATCTTCCTGCCCTTATCCCACTAGGTGGGCTCGGCATAGCACGTTTCCTTTCTTCATTTTTGTCTGTCAGCCGTCATCTCGACATTTACTCCCTCTCTCTCATATTCTCTTTCACAGAGTCCATCGACAATTTTTTCGGTCCTCTCCTGGTGCTACCGCTTACCAGCATATCAAGGGACCTCCTAACAACATGACTATCCTCTCTTCTCATGATATGTCCGTAATTTTTCCGGCACTGGTGCTACTTTCATTTCTCTAACGTACTCGTTCCTAATCTTGTCCATTCTTGTCACTCTACAGATCTATCCATTCATCTCAAAATTTTATGCAAAATAAAATCACTTAAACTATGGTTCTAAATATAATAATAATAATAAAATGTAATAAAAAAAATATTACCAGAAAACTTACATTATACATTTAGATTAACGCCGCACCTTCTTCTTTTTGGCAATCATTAAGTATGTAGACCCTGCCATACAGGCTTTCGCCTAGTGCAGGGTCTATAAGCAAATTATAACCTTTAAAACTTATATTGAATGTATTAGCAATATGTTAGCGTTAAGGGTATTTTGAAGTTGGGTTTTTGGACAATACAAATATTTGTATTTGTATTTTAGATAACTGCCCCGGTGGCTCAGTTGGTAATGAACCTACCTTCTGTGTTTGGGGGCGTGGGTTCGATTCCCATCTAGGACAAACATTTATGTGATGAATATTTGTGTTTGTTCTATGTCTGGGTGTTAATATCTATATAAGTATGTATTTAAAAATATCTATGTACGTATATCAGTCTCTGGTAGCCATATGGAAAAATGTCCCAGATATTTATTTATTTAGATGTTAACAGTGATCCCCAAACTAGGCGAGAATGCCTGTATTTTGGGGTTCAGAGCACGAGTTGTGTAAGAGAAGTTAACGAATATGAATTTATTACAATGGTATTTTAAAATGGAAAAGGTTAGGTTACAATTTTGAAAAGTGAATTTTACAATATAATTAAAACAACTTATGACTACTTAAGTGATCCCACAGACATGTTCTCGTGTACTCTTTCAACTTTTAAACTTGCTCTTAATAATTTGATTAAGTGAAACCATTGTTTGTTTAATATTTACATATGTACTTAATTAGTAATTAATTCAATAATTACTCACTTTTAGTGTCAAGTTTTTACGTATAAGCTGTGTCCGGTTATAATTGGACTTTAGGTTTAAAGTGTTGTGTCTCTATCTATGTATGTATTTTTAATAATCTATTGTATGTTACCGAACCTTTTTTCAATAAAATAAAATAAACTTAAAAAAACTAAGGGTTTATGTGATGAATTTGTGTATGTGATGTAGTGTGATAGGCTGTGTATGAGTAGTGGGAAAAATGACACTAACATTATGCCGTTTCAAATGAGAAGGAGAGCAGTGGCCCGGGGGAAGCTTTGGAGCTGTCATTTTGCACCAAAAAATACAAGGGTAAAAAATGTACAAATTTCAAGGTACGGACCCCGGAGTTCGTGGAGCAAACCTTAAATAATAAAAAAAAAAACGATATACGATGTTACCCATCGGCAAGTGACCGCCCAAAAAGGGCTTATAGTAGTCATCATTATGAACAACTTTTACCATAGTAAACATAGTGTCGTTGACAGTTTTCTATGGAACAGCAGATTTATTTTGGTCCTATGGGACCAACCCTGAAATCGAGAAATCGAGAAGTCGAGAATTATGAACAACTTTTACCTCGAGAATTATGAACAACTTTTACTACTTCTCGATTTCTCGATTTCAGGGTTGGTCCCATAGGACCAAAATAAATCTGCTGTTCCATAGAAAAATGTCAACGACACTCGACAAAATGTATGGAACACCAGTATTTTTTTCTCGATTTCAGGGTTGGTCCCATAGTAAAAGTTGTTTATAATGATGAGTGCTATAAGCCCTTTACGGGCACTTGCCGACAGGCGACATAGTATATGAATAAATCTGCAAATCTGATTGTAGTATATGTTATTATGTCTTATAATATCATAAGTATTTTTCGTTTTGATATTTTTTAATTTGACGTGTTTTTCAATCACCATAGTCAAATATCAAAAAACGGAAGTTTCTTAAAAATATTTCACAAATAGCGATTTTATGTTTTTAATACCTAGTGTGAAAATGCGCGAGCGAGACACATGTGGATGCCAATAGGGTCTTAAAATTAACAATTACCCAATCTCGAGGTCTGATATTTTATTTTTAAATATGAAGCTTTTTGCATTGTGTTCGTCACTGTACTTCTATAAAACAAAATTAAATAGTTTTAATTATTATTTTACGAGTCAATAATGTACAGATCTTTATTATCTTCGTAAGATATCTTAATATCGTTAATCTTCATAGGCGAACAACATCTTGCGAACAGGGGATCCATTTGAATCGCTCGTTTGATATTCGCAGGAAAATATGCGAAATGGCCGACTTTGGAATGAAATCTCAAACAACGGTCACATTTTTTAAATAATCATCACTCGCTAACGCAACGATTGGTTTGAACCATTCGAATTTGCTTCTATCAATAGGAAATCTTTTATTTCGCATGATAATTTTGTGCGAAATATCATTCGAGCGATTAAAAATGGAGCCCCGGTTTATAATAATTATTATTTTATCACTTTATTTTATTAATACGCTCATATTGTTTTCATGAGCATTCCTAAAAGTATTTTTTTTCAATTAATTATATTTGAATCATAATTTTTACTGTGATCAGTGATGACAATGACACGGCTGGCGTAATCAAATCTATTTTGGAAATCTTTAAAAAGTATGCTTAGTTTTCATACAAACTTTAATGATGAAAACGTGAGTTTTTTGTTTTATTTTGATATTCAGTATTTTTTTAGCGAGTGGCAAATCTTCACAAGGCCCCGTTTGCCACCTGTGTTTGGGATGCATCCGAATTGGGGATGGGGATGGCATAATACTTTTTTTTTTTGTAATCTAATACATTGACTGAAAATGAATAAAAAAATATTGTCAAACTGCTATCACCACGTTTAGTCGACGCCGCTGGTGATAAAAGAGCTGGCTCATTCCTCGCTCAAATAATTTCTTTGGCTATTCAACGCGGGAATGCAGCCAGCGTTGTTGGTACTACACGAACACCAACTCTTTTTTGATTTTTAGTAGGGAGTTTCAGCAAAAAAAAAAAAACGATGATAAAATAATAAATATAATTTTTTTCTACATTTTCATAGTAACGCTATTTGTTTATTATCAATTAAACTAAATTAATAAATTAAAAATCATTTATATCGGAACCAGTCTATAGTCGTGGGCACATTACATAAAAGCATAAAATCAATAGTTGACAACAAATTGTATAAGTTAGCAA
This sequence comes from Apocheima hispidaria, assembly GCA_947579745.1. NCBI lineage: Eukaryota > Metazoa > Arthropoda > Insecta > Lepidoptera > Geometridae > Apocheima > Apocheima hispidaria. The sequence goes on along the minus strand of OX388168.1, from coordinate 4,667,838 downwards.
AGGGCACGGAACCCCGAATCCGTGGTGATACATTACAAAAAAAAAACATATTCTTGATTATGTGAAACAAAATATAGCAAAAAATGTACACTTTTCAAGTTTTTTCTCATCGCGAGGAAATTTCATAATTTTTTATCAACAAATTTACTGTTGACAATCAGCCTATATAAAAAAAAAACAACCAAACTTAAAAATAGAAATAAACATATTAGGGCTATTTTTCCTTCTCTAGTAACTCTTTTACATGTTATAGCTTGCGGCCTTCTCGATATAATAGAATATGCATTTTTGTATAATATACTGCAAATATATGCGTCATTAGAAGTAATTAGAGTGCAATTACGCCAATCGACATTGCGTCGCGCGTATCCGATCGATAATGTGTGGTCTACCATAGATGTAAGATGCCTATGGTCGTCCGTACATGTTATTGGAAGTGCCTCCACAGCCGTAGCCGGCAGCGGGGACGGTTGCCGGAGGCGGACGGGCGAAACGCTAAAAAGTACAATATCTTTTTGTTATGCGAGAACAGGACACGGCTACGATTATGTATACGTTAGTCTCATTTTTCACGACATGAAGAGTAGAGAAGATTTTGTCGCGGTGCGCATGCTATCCCCGCTGGTGTGATATAACCGACTCAGATAAATGCAGAAGGTACATATAGTTTTTTTTTCTAAAATCTTTAATTCCCTTTGATTACAAAAACAGTTGGATAACAGTAGGTTAAGATTTTTTTCCATAATAAAATGTCATCAGACTCAAAAAGAAAAATAAAAGAGACAAGACAAAAGAAGAGAAAAAAAGAGGTTGACCGTACCTCCGATTGCCATGACAGTTGGCAGACGGCTGGGGGATCAAAGAACGCTCATCGTTTTTTACGAGGTCGCTGCTGCCCGGGTCGAAAGTAGGAGAGAAAAGAGTCCTACCCATAAAAAAAATATATAGTAAAGTGTCACATCCACTGGACCAGAGTCTGCGTCCCATCAGCGTTCAAGGAAGCCGGTACATCTGCGCTCGCGCCGCCGGCCGCGATTTGCCACGATCAGACATAAATTGTAATAACGTACTATATGAAACGTATCGGTTACTGGAAACGCAGTACTTGAGCATTATCTGGTTTAATTTCTTAGTTTTCCTCTAATAATTCTTACCCCCGAATACTGAAACGTTTGTTAACTTTGACAACAGATTAATTCTAATGCTGCCTTTGTCTGGCACTAAGCAAATGACAAAGGCAGCAGTAGACTTAATCTGTCGTCAAAGTTAAAAAACGTTTCAGTATTCGAGGGTTAGTTTCTTAGTCCTTCCGCAAGGCTTTGGCGCATTAGATATTTGAAATTGTATAGCTGTCGTGTCGCTCTGTTTCTCGTGCGTGCAATAGAGAGAGATATTCTTTTATCACCCCTAAATCTTAACAAAATCCTTTATTTTTGGTATCAAAGGCTTGGATAAACCATAATCTATGCCGCTATTGCGAAACTTGCGGAAGGACTATCTTTTATGCTTGTTTGTGTCGTATCTCTTGTTGTAAGTTTTATCTCTGTTTTCCACGACGCTATCACTGTACAGAATATATAATAAATAACTTAGCAGGATAGAATGATGTATGGGACGGAGAATTATAAGCATGTATTGAAAATGGGATTAAATAAAATTAGCCGCGGTAAAGCATAAATACTTCGTTGTGTGTGGTGTAACTCTGTAGAGATATAAGTTAGGTCAGTAGCTTCATACTTGATTTCGTACTTAGTGCTTATTAAAATTAATGCCTATTGGTTCGATTTAAGGTGCAACGTTTCGCTGTAATTGACCAAAAACGCAAGAAAATTTGAATTTCTCGCGTTGAGCGAAACGTTGCACCTTAATAGCAACGGTGTATTTTTTTTTGTATTGTACTGTATACTGTACTGGGCCCGTACCGTGAGGTGCTTATTGCGATGATTGTTAGGTTCAGCCATCGACGCTGCTCGACCACGTACCGTATTGCCCCGCGATAAGGTGTATGATCCCGCAGCGTTGTCAGCTGAGCCTAACAATCATCACAATAAGCATCTCACGGTACGGGCCCTGTACTGTGTTTGTAATTGTGTGGTCCGTTAAGAGTAGGAAACCAAATTTCGTCCTCTCTTATTCAATAATTTAATTATACATTATAATTTACTTTTTCTTAAGGCACCGCAATTTAGAGGTGAACAAAACAAACAAAAAAATATATAATCGGTCGAGCCATATTCGAGTTTTTATGCGATGCTAACGTACGGCAATTAATTTATATATCTATAATATATAATATAGACAGATGCAAGATTTTTTTAGATGCAGTGTGAATTTCAAAAAGGTTTATAATGTACCTATCAAAATTTAATTTAAATAATTATAATTTTCAGTATAAAAACTCACAATTATAAACCTGAAAGTAATTTTGTAGCCCATTCAATTTAGCTTTTGACCCGGAAGTAACTAATAACAAGATTTGTTTTCTGTACATAAATGTAGAACCAGCCTCTCATATTAATATACAATAATTAAGATAAATGTGTATCCGGAACAGGCTCAAATTTTACATTTTGCAATATCATCTCTATTTGCGCTACGTTAGAGTTTATTTCAGATGATTTCAGATGACGAGCGGCAGTGACTCGTCCGCGACGATAATGTATTATGGCTCAATCATAAATGCTTTTTCTATGTTCTGTACCTTCAGACTGTTTAATTTAATTTAATATTGATTTTAAGTCAGCCAACTATACCAAATAAAATATTATTTATGTTATGAATTATGTCCGGGTCCTCCATACTAAGTCCCGTTACTTGACTGGGCTATTATTAGAGATCGTTCAAACCATTAAACCATTTTTTTTATATATTTTTAAAAGATTTTTTTTTAATATTTGTGTCAAAAAAAAAATTATTTTTCTATATTTTACATTTAATTTATTTAAGTATTTATTTTAATTTTGTTTATAGTTTTAGTTTGTACATTTAAGTTTATACTTCTGTAATATTTTATTATAATAATACATTGTATTCATATCATTAATGTATTATTATTTCCTAGCTATGCATTAATTTGTATTTAGTAACATAAATAACATTAAATAGTAAATAAATTGAAATAAACCCTAAGTAAAAATAAATCATAAATTTATATACAACTTAAAACTAGCCCTAATCTAATAACCGCTACCAGCAGGCATCGTGCCCAAAACTTATTCTTATATAGATATATGCATGTTCTCATATACCTACTTAAATTAAAGACAAGATGTTTTCTCCATTGCTCAAATATTATAAAGTGTATCACGATAAAATTAAATTGAAATTGTTATTTGCTCCATTCATGTAAATTTTATGACAAAGACAACATTGCAAAGACATGTTTGAACATCTAGTAGTAGTAGTAGTTTTAATAATTAAATATGTTGGTTGTGTGCTCATTTAAAAATTTAGTTGCTACTTTGCTAGGTTATATTAACTTTGGGCTTCAGTAACATAATAATTCCTTAATTTAAACCTACGGCCAAAGTAAAATGAATGGACGGACACAGATCACACTCTAGATTCTGCATTCAGGACGCTCGAAGCCCACCACACATCAGTCTAAATACACTTATACGAAATTACTTCCATTGGTTGATTGTTAGGCGTAACCTTGAGATAGCCAATGAGAACGCTTGGTCGCGGGGAGTACGACCTTCCTCAAACTTTGGTGACTTTTTGTAGAGCAACGAATCTCGTAATGCGGTATCTAGTGTCATCTGTACCCAGGTAAGTGAATTTTGGGCTTTTAAACTGGGCGCCGACGCTCATCATGCTTCAGTAGCTTTTTGTCTGTGAAAAGTGCGAGACGTACGTTCGAGCGGTTCAAAAGCAACTAATGAACACATATGTTTTTTTCTGTCGTAGATATTAAATTCGCTATTTATTTTTTGTGAGAAATGTACACATACTTTTAATTACGTTGCTAATTACGAAGGCTAAGTTCGATTAAAATAATCGAAACAAGTCAAAATGACTTGTTATTTTTAAGGAAGTTGTGTAGTTAGGGCCCGTCCATTCGTTTTACTTTGGTCGAAGATTTAAGCAACAGTAAAAGATATATAATTATACAAGGTGATTAAACTCATCATTATGAACACTTTTTACAATGGGACCAACAATGAAATCGCGAAAAAAAAAACATTTATCCATACAAAACTGTCAACGACACTCGACAAAATGTATGTAAGTAACAGTTGTCTTTTTTCGCGATGTCAGGTTTGGTCCCAATTTAAAACTTGGTCATAAAGATGACCAAGTTACCTTGGTCATACCATTCAATATTGCTACACCTTCAGTAACAACCATTATAAGTGCAATCATTTTTTTTCCTTTAAGTACCTGACATTACTTATGTAATAAAACATTTTTAGTTTTCTGTATCTCATCATAAGGCAGAAGACGTCCAATGTCGTCAGTCCTCCTAATGGGAGGCCTACCTACACTGCGGTTTCCGGTTCGTGGTCGCCACTTATGGTGCAACGTTTCGCACAGAGCGCAAAATTCAAATTGTCTTGCGTTTTTTGTCAATAACAGCTTAATTACTCATCGTAGGTTCATGAAAACTAATTTTGCGATAATAAATAGACTGTTTCAATAAATTACACCAACCAAAAATTCAAGTTGAAAGCTAGTATAAGTATATTTCTCACTAAACCAAAAACCAAGATGAAAATCAGTTTATTGAGATTTGTAGCAAAACCAATGTTATCTAGGTAATCATTTTACCCGTAATTTCTTAAAACAACTTATTTATCGGCGCAAAATTGGTTTCAATAAATCCACGATGAGTAATTAAGCTGTAATTAACAAAAAACGCAAGAAAATTTGAATTTCGCGCGATGAGCGAAACGTTGCACCTTAAGAATCTTCCCCTTCTATCAGTTCTTCGAGCGATGCGGCTTGTCCATTGCCACTTCAGTAAACCTGAAACCTATGTCGGCGACTTTGGTTCTTTGGCGTATCCTCGTCCCGGAATTTATCGCGCAAAGAATTTCCGTGCATACCTAGTCCTTTTAATTGCCCGCTGTGTGACTGAGTTTGGGTCGAAGTTTCCATACCTCAGACTTTAACGAGTTACCAATACCGACCGCTGATGAGTTCTCGAGCGATGGCATAGCCAGTCAAGATATTTATGCAAAACAGCTGGTATATAGGTCGGGTCCTTGACACCAATTAGCGCAGTTCAGCCGGCTGTAATTTATGTTCACCATCTGCCGCAGCGACTTCTTAAAGACAACTCGCATAGGACGACAGTTTCAGTCAAAGCATTGGCAAAAAAGTACCTCTTATAAGTATTATTATTAACTGAATTACACACAATTTAATAAATCCCGTTTCACACTCATAGCTTCCCACTAGGATTCCCTATGTCGGTGATGCCGTGGAATACACACATAGACACACAACTAATACCCAGATCCAGAGCAGACATTTAAATTCATTATTAATTCAAACATCTGTCCGGCCTTAATCGAACCTGGGACCTCCTGGTCATAGCAGAAGTTCTACCATTGAGCCAAGCAGGACGTCATCAATTATTATACGCTAAAGATTATGTGTAAACGTTTGTCTTATTTTAAGGAGAAGGGATTTTGTCGAGGTGTTCATACTAGGCTAGTAAATAATATACAAATGATTTCCTACTTTTTAAATTAGATCAACGTTTTGAATGTAATGTCCATAGGGTATGATGTCATTGATCTACCGCATCGAATTAATAAATAATAATTAATAACCGGGTTAAGTATTTGTCGGAAATGCTTCAGGGAATCTGTAGAAATTAAGGTACATACACATAATTGGAAATTGTAAAATGAATTTTCATGAACGAAAATAATTATATGAAAATAATCTGTGGGCGGACAAGGACCGAATAAATACCCGGATAAGTATCGAAATTTTAATAGAACAGGCAGTTTAGCAGATTTAGGGTGCGTTTCTACCAGAGATTTGCGAGGATTTATATTCAGTGTGTATGTGCTTGATCAACCCTGGGCTTTTTCTGCGTCCATTTTTTATTCGATTAATACAATATGGATCGCCAACAAAAGTTACACATTCAATTCACATTTAGAAACTTAGGCACAAAGCTAGGCGCATCCCCAATTACAGGCAACCACGTCAACTTTAAAGTCGAGCTTGTTTTTTTTTTCTCCGTGACGAGACGAGCAAGTCGCTCACCTGATGTTAAGCGTCACGCTTGCCCATAACAGTTCAGTGCCACCCAGAATTTTGAACTTCAACAGTTCAAAACTATGCGTGCAACGCACTGCGCTCGTCACCCTGAGATGTTAGATGTTAATTCTCTGTATGCCCAGTAATTACGCTGGAAACATTGCCCTTCATTCCGGAACACAGAATTCATATTTACAATTGTAAATTGTAAATATTATTACGCTGCTAATCCTAATCCTATTTATAAATGCGAAAGTAACTCTGTCTGTCTGCCTGGGTGTTTGTCGCGTTTTCACGGCTAAACGGCTGAACGGATCGACCTGAATTGTTGCATAGATATAGCTTAAGGGTCGGAGACGGACATAGGCTACTAATTATCTTGTAGGTCCACACCACGCGAACGAAGTCGCGCGTAACAGCTATAAGTATGAAACTATGAAAACTGACGTGGTTTTGATACATTTTGTTATAATAAAACGGGAATACTCATTTTAAATTGAGTCGGCTCTTCCGACTCCGATTCCGGTTATAGTCGGAATAACCGACTCAATTTAACGTGAGTATTCCCGTTTTATTCTGAAGTGGCAATGGGCAGGCCACATCACTCGAAGAACCGATAGCCGATGGGGAAGAAAGGTTCTTGAGTGGCGACCACGAACTGGAAGACGAAGCGTAGGCAGGCCTCCCACTAGGTGGACCGATGACATTGTGAAAGTCGCGGGCAACCGGTGGATGCAAGTGGCACATTGTCGGTCGGTGTGGCGGTCTAAGGGGGAGGCCTATGTTCAGCAGTGGACGTCTTCTGGCTGATAATGTAAAGTATGTAATGTAATTCCCGTTTTATTAAAACAAAAAGTATGAAACTGTTTTTTTCTTTTAGTAAAAGATTACTAAAGTGTTTTAATTTTAATGGAACCCATACAAAAGCACAGCAACTTCGTTCAGTTTATACGGGCGGTGTGCTTAGCACCATATAAAACTCATAAATATGTAACGACCCGCGGCCGAGCCTTGGCGAAGTTTTATCTTCCTTTTTTCCTATAAAATCTTAACGATGGGATCTGCATAATAACCGCCACATTACAGGATTATTTCTAGTTTTATTGCATATGTTCTGGAGCTTTATTTTACTTACTATGGTCAAGGACTCTGAAAATTTAACATTAAAACAAAGCTTCACACTCATATATAGCTAAGTTTCCCTGTTTCGGGAGCTGGCTCCGGTGCTTCAACTATCTCTTTCGCACTTTTTCAAAACATTTTATCAATATAAAAATTAAGTATTTATTTATTTTGTATCTAGTTTTAGTTTGTGTTTGTTTTAGTTTAGATTATAATTTAGCAACATAATTAATTTTTCCTATACATATATCTTATATTAATTAAATTATTACATAATTGTATAAACAGGTTATATTATAATTACAGAGAGAAAATTTAAAAAAAACTTGGACATTTAACATCTTTAAGCCAATACCAATCCATTGCCAATGTCTTATTACAATTTTCATATATTTTTTTTTCATTTTTACGAAGCATAAGAAAATCATCGTTTTTTTTTCTACTCCTTCGCCAAAATAAAAAATAATGACATGAAAATTCATATAAAACATCGGCTATGGTATTACAGATGTTAAATGATCAAGTTTTATACTTCCTCTCGGTAACTTAGAAATTAGTATTTCTTGAAAACGTGCGAACGAGATGACTACAGTCAGGGGAGCCAGGCCTTAACTACTGATTTATCTTTTAGCTTTTAGCTTTAGGCTTAGTATGCCATTAATTCTTACCTATAAATGGCACAAAATCCACAAAATCGTAAAAAACACCACCTATCTACAATTTTTTTCGAGTGTCCATGACTCTTTCCACTGATCAATAGATTTTTCACTATTTCAGGATTGGTTCAATGGTAAATAAATATCCATAACCAGTACAGTGAACCCCGTCGTCTTAGTATAGCAGTTCTTTCATAATACCGTACAGAACAGAGTATACATGTACAAAGTTTAATCTACAGTAACTCTGGAACCACGGTGTAACGCAAAAAGAGCCGCACAGGAGACGGGGTTGACGATTGGGGACTGAGAACGTAAATTGGAACGTCACATTATTTAACTTTTAACTATCAATGCGAAAGTTTGTGTGGACGTGTTTTTACCCGAAAAGGGAGGAAATGTTTTTGGGTTGTATGTAAGTATTTATGTATGTAAGTTTGTATGTTGCTTTGTATAATACAATATACAAATTATCTCCTAAACGGCTTGACTGATTTTGAGAAGTGAAGTATCGTTAGATTCCTCTTTATGTCCAGAATGACATAGGCTAAATTTTGCAGTCGAGTATTTTGTTTTTATTTTATTTATTTATTTATTTAGGTTCACCTACACTGTGAACACCAATACAATGTTAGAAATGTACGCAAATAAAATATAACTAAATGTTACAATACAATTACAGGTGAAGACAGCATGCAATAATAAAGAGCGAGGTACTATAATTATTATAATATTACTTTTATTAATATTACTTGTTACTCGACTGCCTAAGAAAGAGGGCAATGTTTTGACCATGAGTAAAATTTTATACAATTATGTATGTTTTTGTGTTCATAAATTAATTACTAAGATTTTGACGCGTTCGTTAGATTTGTGTCCGAACTGTCAAAGGGTCAGTCAGTCAAGTTTTTTTGTTTGTTTTTATAATAATTTCATATATAATTACCCAGTATTTTTCAGTGAAAAAAATATCCAATGACCGACTCGGAATGAATGAGATCCAAGTTCTTTTTGGAGTTGCTTCCTTCTGCAAAAGTAGGTCGGATCGCTACATTATCGAGTCGCGCCACATTACGTCCTCAGTCTCTTATAACAAGCTCAGTTTTTGCCTCTCAATGGAGACATCTCGCCATCGTTATCTCGTGTTCCAGCTAGATAGCCCGTCTAAATCCATCACTCTGTCAGGATTTTATTTATTCTGCTATGGGGCAAAAAATTACATCTATTCAGGTCTAGAACGATAAGTTAGATTTGTGTCTAAGTGAAAATTATAGTTAAGCACTTGTCTCATCTCCGACGAGGAAGCGACGGTTTTCTCGCTCAAGAAACGTATAATATATACAAATTCCGTGTGAATAAAGACACATATATTAATAGTTGATTGCCGACTGTTCACACTGCGAGAACTCTCTCTCCACTGGTTTGTCGCAGCGACAAGAGCTATTTAAGATAATACTCGCTGAGCAATGCTCGCTTGGCGATCAGAACACTTACCGAGTTTCCCAGCGTCATTCTCTACTACTAAGACTACCCCGGCGGCTCAGTTGGCAGTGAACTTACCTTCTGTGATTGGGGGCGTGGGTTCGATTCCCATCTAGGACAAACATTCATGTGATGAATATTTGTGTTTGTTCTATGTCTGGGTGTTAATATCTATATAAGTATGTATTAAAAAATATATATGTATGTATATCAGTCCATATTACAGCTTTGCTTGGTTTGGGGTCAGGTGACCGTGTGTGCAAAAATGTCCCAGATATTTATTATTTATTTATTTATTTATTTACAGTGCCGACCCGCCCGAGCGAGTGGTGCGAGTAATCGCCCGTCGCACTCGTACAAAACTATCGGTACATTACACTCGCTTCTCACTGCTCGCTAGCTCGTTTCTAGTTACTAGCTCTACTCGCTGTTCGTTCATCATCGGCGGTCGGACAAGTCACTTAGTGCAGTGATGTTGATAGGTTTTGGTTAGTTCTTACGTTTTGTCTCTTTCTACTTTATCATCATCCTATATGCCTCAACCACAGATCACATACCCTAGATTCTGCATTCAGGACGCTCGAAGCTCACCACGTATCAGTCTAAATATACATAAAAAAATACTCTGATTGGTTGATTGTTAGGCGCGAGCAGGCGTAAACTTTAGATAGCAAATGAGAACGCTCGGTCACACTCCCCGCGACCCGCGCCTTCCTCAAACTTTGTGACTTTTTGTAGGAACTCGTATTGCGGTATCTAGTGTGATCTGTGGCCACAACATAATTACGTATAGCTGTCTTAGGGAGTCGTACAAAAATGTCCGTGTATGTCACTCCAGATTACTTTTTTTCTTATCATCTTTACTTATCATTAATTTCATGTGGAGAAACCACTACCTTCTTAATTTGTTTTTATCACACTCATGAAATTTAATCCTAGCTATCCCCTTCGGATAAATTAAATCAGGTGCGGATGTAGTATAATCCAAAATATTTTTAAAGTTAAAAATGTTTGGTTATTTCCTTAAACTTTGTACCAAAGATCCCTTGCTCCAAAGTTTGCTAGCCAAAAATTATGAGCGATAATGATGCGTTGTTTGTGAACGTCGAGCTTAAAAAAATTCTAGCGCCGTAAATGACATTTCAAATCAAAACAGAACAAAGCATGCCTAATTAATCACTACCAAGAACTCCAAACAATAGCCTAAAAGCCCAAAAAGATTTCAAAAACGTATCGGAAATGGGAATTTTAACAAAATAGGACCATTTGTCAAAACATTCCTACGAAGATTCGCTAAACGTAGCGCATATTTTGACGAATATTTGCGACTACTTAAAGGAAAAATCTCAGTGATTTTGACAGACAATTGTAAAGTTTTTCCGGAGGTAATTAATAAATAAATAAATAAATAAATATCTGGGACATTATTGCACACACGATCATCTGACCCCAAACTAAGCAAAGCTTGTAATATGGCTGCCAGAGACTGATATACGTACATAGATATTTTTTAAATATATACTTATATAGATATTAACACCCAGACATAGAACAAACACAAATATTCATCACATAAATGTTTGTCCTAGATGGGAATCGAACCCACGCCCCCAAGCACAGAACGTAGGTTCACTACCAACTGAGCCACCGGGGCAGTCGAAATTAGGTAGAAAGCCAGCGTTGAATTATTAATTAGTAGAATTAGGTGGGACTTTGAACGAAATTGTCTAATTAGGACGTTTTTGTGACGTATGAAGAGAGTGATAAGAACTTAATTCCTTAAACTTAAAGCTCCAATTAAGCAATTTCATTATAAATTGCGTATAAGCAATTTAGATACCTAATTAGAAACGAAATTTATTTCCTCTGTTATTTTCAGTGCCATCTGAGGGCCAAATCAGAATAGCGAATTTTAGCAGCGGCGATAGGGTTCGGAAGAAGCATCCTCTTATAAGGTGAGCCTTTGTTCAGCAGTGGACGTCTTCAGGCTGATGATGGTGATTTAGTTGTTTTTCGCGATTAAACGCTCCTGTTAAACGCACACACTAAAAAAAAGCAAGCAACGGCCATCAAGTTACTTTTTCAAATACGGAGCAGCGACTGATCGATGCCTTCCGCACAAATTTGGATGCCAGTCGCAACAATTTAGTGACGCTGTCGCAGACGCTACATTATCATCGTTATAAGACTTCGGCATCTGCGGTACAAGACTCAGTGTTGGTCAAACGCGCGATTTTGCAAGAAGTCATATTTGTTCAAACGCGTAGCATCAACGAAGCAATAGCTAAATTAGATATTATCAAACAAGTCATAGTCACAGTCAAATGCGAGCAAAGCAAGTCACGGTCAAGTCCAAGTCATGCCCCAGTAAAGTGGTGAAAACTTTACTAGAGCCTTCTATGGAGTTTTGGAAACAACACGAAAATTCACGTTTCACGACATTATACCATTCACCAACACTCGTGCATGTTCAAGAACACTTAACGGGTAAAAAATCACCGTTTTTTTTTTACACATTAACACTCGAAATAACTCAAGTTTTGCAAAATAATAAAATGACCCGACATGAATTCTTCACGTTCCCGCCAAAACTCATCGCAGATCGTTGTAGTCGCAAAATGAATGATTAATGCTATAAGTAGATAGTCTGCTATGGGCTTAATACATTAATTTTGCTATAGGTAGTGGGCTCACTCAGTTTGATACTACTTGTATTTTCTTGCCGCTAGTTTTGTGGTCAAGTCAAGTGGCTGAGCCTAAAAGCAACTGGAAATGTTTTCTATGCCCCTTCAACCCAACCTGATTAGGTAATACATCTTAGTCCTTTTTTATACAGCTTTGTACTACCTCAAGAACTTGAAAACCGAAAGACGTGCCAAAAAAAAAAAAAAAATCGAATTGAATTATGTGAATTAAAACAAAATACGCAAAAATTTATAAAAAAAAAAACTTTTTGAATTTTATTTTTCATTTTCATTTTACAGCATGTGAAACTACTGGAATAACAAAATAATAATTAGGCGCCGAGTTATATTGTGAGAGACGAGAAGACGATAGAGTGACGTTGCGCTATTTTGTTAAGGCGAGGGCTGATCGTGATTTGAAATGAGTATTGTCCCGCTCAAAGTTCTAAGGTTTAAAGTTGAAAATCGCATATCATACTTGATGAGAAAGCGGTAAATTGTAGGTTTTCATTGCTTTTTTGCCGATTATCGGAAATATACAAATTAAATAAAAAATACCTGTTTCGCCGTATAAGCCACTAGGCGCTGGATATATAATTTGTAAAAGAAAATTTCTAGTTACCGCTGAAAATTCAGAGGGGTTTTTCAGGGGGTCATTTTGCGATTTTTTACTTTGTAACTAAGACAAATTTTCGAAAGTTTATTCGGTTAAATGTAATTTCAGTTTTATTTTCTATCTGCAGTATTTTTTTCACCTGATTAAGTAATCTCGACACTTAAAGCGCTAAAAAATGCTACTTTTTGTTGTTTTGCGATTGGACCTCGCCTTAAAGTGACAGACTGATGTCAGAGTGACAGATGTCAAAGTTGATCACATATCGCAAAAAAAAATTCTTTAAAATACAACTCACCGCTATTGGAAGCTTCGAACATCCGGCTAATCATAGGGAAATGGGTTCGTGTTATCAGCAGGTAATATATAAGGCCTGTAGGTACGACTTGAGAATAAGGTCACTACGACTTACTTCGTTTACTCGAAATAAGTAACTTTGAGCGGAACCTATATATTTTAAGAAACCTCATTTTTGTACGAACAACAAACGGAGTAAACAAGAATACCAGTCATAATATTATTGAGTTATTAATTAGTTTGTATAAGAAGGTTAGGTTAGGTAGGGTATTTCGACCTTAGGTATTATCGATAGGTATTTCTTAAACGATATTTCGGCCCAGTAAAATTGGCGCATTTGTGAAGGTTTATGGAAATATCCTAAGCTCTTAATTTAATTTGAAACGTTTTTATTTTATTAAAACGAGAATACTCACGCTAAATTGAGTCGGTTATTCCGACTACAGTTTTTAACTCTTTTTTTTGTGTTTGGCGTGTCTGTAGTATTCAATGTTATTTAGTGCCAATTAATAGTTCTGATTTTGATAGCTCTCTCTTATTGTTGGAGTAGCTTTCTTAGTGACAGAATACTTAAAACAGGACAGATTATTCTGGCGATTACCATCTACAAAATTACATAGTTTACCTCTCAAACCGTAAGGAAAAAAAAATAAAGCATAATTGCATTTGCTGTTTTAAAATATATTAACGACCTCCCAACAATAATGGATGATCACTGTGTTTTGTTCGCGGACGACATATATATACTAACCTCCTGTAAAAATAATAATAATATAGATGAAAAACTATACTTAATTCTTAATAAAACTGCTGCCTGGATGAAAGAACATAATCTAGAGATTAACTTTAAAAAAACTAAACCAATGGCCTTCCATCCTCACCAAAAAACCCCTCTAGCAATTAATTTTAGATACAATGGCACGAAAATAGAAGTCATAGACAGTTTCAAATTACTAGTTATTAAAATTGATACTCACATAAACTGGAAACTTCATGTTGAAAATATAATACAGAAACTTTCTAAATTTGCCTATGCATTTCGCGAAATTAAAAAAACCACCGACCGACAGACCGCAACAGTTACATATTACGCCTATGCTTATGCATGGCTAAGTTATGGAATTATGTTGTGGGGAAACAGCACGGATGCAAGTACTCTCTTTACTGCACAAAAAAAAACGAATACCTGTCCTTGTTAACATAGAGCAAACCGACTCTTGCAAACATTTCTTCAAAAAATATAAATTACTCACCTTATCTTGCATATATAAATGTATCCTAGAAGTCTGTAAATTTGTTGAGCCCATGAAAATTTTTGCACAAAACGATCAGACATAAACTTTTACCGTTCCCTTAGATATGAAAAAATATTAGATTTACCAAAATCACGCCTGGCACTCCACTCAAATAGTCCCTTCGTAATGTGCATTAAACTTTATAATAAACTACCAGACAATAAAAAATGAACAAAAAGATAAACACTTTCATACAAAACTCAATAACTTTTTAATAACTAAAACATACTATTCTATAGATATGAAAGACAAATAACTATATCTCATAGGTTCTGGGAGTTTAAACTTAGTTTATAAGATAAACTGGCTGTCCTCCTCTCGTTCACCCCAACTATGTATTTAGCAGTGCCCGACGGGGTCCACGATTGTTCCTAGCATAAGTTGTAACATCTAAGTCACATATTGTGGATGCAAATAAATAATATGAATATGAGTACACAAATAATGTAGACACAAACATTGCTTAATAAATAAACCCAATCGAGTCGGTAATTTGCTTTCCTTTCGTTACTATGACCTCGTCTGATTCGAATCTAATTTAGTTATACCATGGTCTGTCTACGTTGTTAAGGGGATGAAGTCCTGCCACAGCTACCTCAATCGAACATTTGCAAGTTTTTAGATTGATTAGATTTTACCTTTTTGACCGAGCGAAGCGAAGGTCTCAGAGTTTACTGGGACAAATCGGCATTTGTATGTATGTTTGTATATTTGTGTGTATATTTGTCCGATGATAACTTGCGAACCGTTGATCCGATCTTCATGAAATTTTGTAGGCAAGTAGTTCATTTTAATATTTTTTTAAGTTCAAATATGAGCTGAATCGGTGCAGGGGTTGTGAATATATAGGGGTCGTGAGGTCTCAGTTCGGCGCGAACTACTAGTTAAATAGATAAGATATGGAGAGTTAATCTTATTTTTTTTTTAAACGGGTATTTTGGGTCGTTTATTCCGACTATAGTTTCGATCACATCCGGTAATCTTTTTCAAGGAATGCTATAAGCCTGACGCGCATGCGACCTCGTCTTGCCTTTTACTGGATTATACTCGGAATAACCGACTATATTTATCATGAGTATTCCCGTTTTATTGAAACAAAAAACACCGTAACCTTTAGTGATGATAGCGTTGAGCGAGTTTGGATCGTACAAGCAGGGCGTGGGTTCAAATCCCAATTTGAGCTACCCTATCAGTGACGGAAAAGATAGTTTTTTTTGGCATAGTAGGCTCCTTAACAAGGCAGACAGTCGGTGGTAGCTATCGATCAAATTGTACGAAATAACTTCTTGTATATCCTACGGTTATACCTTCATGTACTAGCACGTAATAGGGAGGTATATAGGTATCATGGGAAACTTACTTGCTGACAGTAATACAGAATAAATATCTTAATAGTACAAGTGAACTCGGGTATGTCTTATGAAGATAGTACTTTCGCGAGGTTTTGGCGCATTCGATATTTGAAATTGTATAACTGCCGCTCTGTTTCTCGTGCGTGCGAGAGTTAGTGAAGTTTGCTAACTTTTTGTTTGATATCTTAACACATTCTTTTGGTTTTGGTCTTAATGCCTCGATAAGCCATAACCTATCTAAAGCTTGAGTGAACTTGTTAATAATAAAAAAAATAGCATAAAAAAAACCGAATTACCAAATATAAGTAAATAAATTCATAAAACATATAAACACATAAACATGTAAATTTAAAAAAAAACAAAGCAAAACTAGATTTACAACTAGCTAAAATAATTATATAACCGAAATAGTGCCGTTCGAAATGATCCATTACTTCATTCGTTCTTTACGAGAAATTCCTAAAGCGTTCTTTTGTCCCGGCCTCCTCCCAAATGGCTTTTTTGTAATCGCGACATCGAAAAATAGTATTTTTCTTTGCTAAAAAGAATCTTATCAAGCACTTTCTCGTCATTCGTTTTTGGTCCCTACTATCGTTAAATATAATAATCATTTTTTTTAATATACAAGTTTAAAATAAAAATAAAATAAATATCTGGGATATTTTTGCACACACGGTCAACTGACCCCAAATTAAGCAAAGCTTGTAATTTGGCTGCCAGAGACTGGTATACGTACATAGTTTTTTTTTTTTTAAATACATACTTATATAGATATTTACACCCAGACATAGAACAAACACAAATATTCATCACATAAATGTTTGTCCTAGATGGAAATCGAACCCACGCCCCCAAACACAGAAGGTAGGTTCACTACCAACTGAGCCACCGGGGCAGTCGGGTCAGTCTTGGAGAAGTACTACATCTTTGCCCGTTATTCAACCGCCAAGCAGAAGTGTGCAAACATTACTGCATTCCGGATTGAAGTAAAAAAAAGACCAGTGAAATAAAGAAAAATAAAAGAAAATAATTTATTTTTTTATCCTCTTTAAAAGTGTCGAAGGATTTAATTATCTCTACTACGCAGAAGTAAAGCAGCAAATAAATCTCTTTGCGTATACTATGCCTTCGGGCAGCCTAACCTAAAGCTTATTCTCAGGCAGACTGGTTGCCCGCGATTTTCACAATGTCGTCTGTCCAATTAGTGTTTCGTTTACTTAGTGGAAGGTCTCCCTACGCTGCTTCTTCCTGTTCCTGGTCACCACTCAATAGCCTTTCTTCCCCATCGGTTATAGGTTACTCGAGCGATGTGGCCTGCCCATTACCACTTCAGCTTGCAAACCCTGAAAGCTATGTCGGTTACTATGTCGGCTATGTTGGTTTGCAGGTGAATATCCTCGTTCTTAAACTTCAAGCGTAGTAGCGTACTTCACGTATTCACTCGAAAATTGATAGTAAGTCTTCTAAAGCTAGCAATTCCGTCCAAGAGACACAGTTTTGACCCACAGTGTGCAATTACCTGCGAATGGCCACGAGTAAATCAATGTTAATGTGCAGTCTCCTTTATGAATCTTTACAATGTTTTCCTTTACTTTCCTAGTTGTTTGAAAAACGACTACTTTCTTGTTGTAATTAAGTCCAAAGTGCCATATTTTATTGAAATACTTGTTACAAATATCAAATTTGTCATATTCAGCAAATCTCCAATGTTTTTCCGCTGCAATATAGCGTCTGTTACCTACTACATTAGGGATCAATTGTTTATCTTTTACTTTACGAATTATGTCTTTAAGAAATCTAAGTTAAAGAAAAGCTAAAAGAAAAATATTACTAATTTTAAACATTTTTAAATTAATTGCTTTTCTGAAAAATCCCGACTTTATAATCAAATAATTAAAAGCTATTGCAGCCTTCTTGTAGGTTCTGGTTTGCGCCAGGCTAACAGTGAATAAACTATGACTTTTTTTTGTTACTGGCTGACGAGACGAGCAAGTCTCACACCTGATGTTAAGCGTCACGCTTGCCCATAGCAGTTCAGTGCCACCCAGAATTTTGAATTTCAACTGTTCAAATCTATGCGCGGCAATGCACTGCGCTCGTCACCCTGAGATGTTAGATGTTAAATCTCTTTATGCCCAGTAATTACGTTGGAAACATTGCCCTTCAATCCGGAACACAGTAATGCTTGCACACTACCGCTTGGCAGTTGAATAAATGGCAAAAGTGTGATACTTCCCCAGTCGAACTCTAAAGCTTTGTAATTTTTAATTTTTTGCCTGTAATTTACATCGTTGGTGTCGTAATATTTATAACTATATTCCCCTTTTAAATGTATTATTGTTAGTTTATACGTTGGATGTCTGTCTAAATAGGTAACTAGGTTTTATTAGTAGTTATACTAATCTGCGGCCAAACTATGCTCCTCGCGCTTCCCCTTGCATTGCCGCGAATATTCGCGGCCAATCTACTGCTCTCCTCGCACTATTCATCCCCTTAACTTCTTTGGCCTTGGCATCGCTCTGTCTCTATCCTATCGCTCTTTACTACCTACACTATCGAGGCAGACCACCGAGGGGGCTTTAGTAAGTATAATTGCACATTTAGCCGGCTACACTCTGAAGGCCTCGCTACATGGCCTGACCTGACATCGTTTGAAAGAGATGGCTATATATAAGTTTCTGGGGGAGCGAAAGGGAGAAGCTATAATCTTAACAGTTTGCTTCTTTTGCTTCTGTGAAATTCAAATCTAGCTGTCCTTTTTACACGATGTCAGGTCAGGCCATGTATAGACACCCTAATGCAGCAGAATATCATAAGATTTACCATAAAGAAAAAACCGTTGCCTAAAATAGTACCTACTTTTTAGTACACATTCGTGCTTTTGTCGAGCAAATTTCATGTTTCAACAACATTAGAAAAAACGTCGTTCAAAAACCCTTATTGTATAACACAATTACTTATGATGAAATTACTACAGAATGCGGTACGACGACACGGGAGACGTCGTCGGCCAGGATGTCGGTAATTTACGGTAAATTGTCAATATTTACCGGTAATTCTAGTAAATTATCTAATATGATAACATTAATAACGGCCGCGGTAATTTGCCTGTGTAAGTTTGGTATTTTATTTTGTAACTTTTTTTTTGGTTATTGTGAAACGTAAGGCGATCTAAGTACTTGGAGTAAGTGCATGGGTTGATTATAATATAATAATAATAATAATCTTTTATTGACCAAGGCTTAAACGCTATACAATTTTGTTTGTACAGTGGAAAATAGACATATAATTTATTAGTAGACGTTAAACAGCAATTTTTGTTTGCCTAAGAACTAGCTGGCACCCGTAGTAGTAATAAAACTGTGCTACTGGCGCCAGAGCCCTCCGCAATATGTACTACATAGTTGTGTTCGGATCGAGTCATAAATTTAATGATTACAATTTTTCACAAGAATTTAAATTTTGAGATGGTCTTGGAATAATTCTAGCAAAATTAGGAAGTTAACAAAAATAATAATAATTATACAATTATTTGCGATTACACAATGTCTTTTTTTTCCGTATTTAATTGTATGTGTTCGGTTGTTATACTTTGGAGACTTTTTTCGGATGTCTAATCCATTATGGTCCTAATAATTATCAATTGTTTTGTCAGTAAGAAATTAGTAGATAACAGTAATCTATCCCAATATTATTAATTCACAGGAATACAGGTCGTAACAGGGCCAATCAAATCTCCGACGTATAAAAATTAATAAAAGGATGAAAGAAAATACCTCAAGGAAAAAACCTTTGTTTGTGCGATTCAGAACTCCCTACAAAATGTCAAAAAATGCGCATAAGTGTATATAAGTATGAGTAATGAATTTGAATGTATAGATACTTTAGAACGTGAATGATATATTTTTTAATTAAACCCTTTGTACGCCAATTTGTACCCAGCATGCGCACCACGTCAACAGCAGGACACTGCTACGATTAGATTTTATATTAATACGTTTGTCTCATTTTCGCACGACATAAAGTAGAGAAGAATTTGTCGCGGTGGCCATGCCAATGACGAGTTTGGGTGACACGACGATCATTCTTGATTTTCTGGAAATCCATAATCAGAGAATTCTAGTGTTTTTTGTTTATTGTCATATCTAAAGGTTCTATACTCTAATTTCCTTGGTATAAATGATTTCAAAAATGGAATTTTGTTTTTTTCTCTAGATGAATTATTTCTTTTTTAATATAACTGTATTAAACCAAAAAATCGTCACCTTAAATGAGATGTTGAATCATAGTAAAGTTTGAAAAAACTTCACTGTGATTCACCAGGCCAGTGTGTAAGTGTTTGTTTGTGTATGTGTGTTTGTGTGCATGTGTGTTTGTGAGGGTAAGTTTGTTTATGTATGCTTTGCGGTTGCATAACTGGTAAAGCTGTGGTAACTAGGTGGAATCTCCAAGAGTTCTACGATGTGCATTATTAATGCACATTTTCTATTTCTGGCTTCTTAGTAAAAGCAGAAAATTCATGTTTCCAGCGTTTTCTGCGAAGGGATGACCCCTTAAGTGAACGAGCGACGTTATGGGACTGCCTTAGAGGCGGAGAGCGGCGTGGTGGGAATAATAGAAGTTACAACGCGCGGCGTAGTGGGACTGTTGTATAGGCGCAGAGCGACATCATGGGAAGCGGCGTGGAAACAATTCAGTAATAATTATTTTTCAGTTATACCAAATAAAATCTACACGATAAGAATAACAATCTCATACAACAAAAATGTACCCCCGATATATCTGCTTGAAACTAGATGGCGCTTACGTATTTAGCTAGCTAATGTCCAAACCGCTATAAAAGCCGATGAAAATATGCTTAATATAGAAACATAGTATTTAAGCCGTGGTAGCTCAGTGCCACCTCAATCAAGGACAAATTGTGAGGATCATGTCGCAGGTTAAAGCGAGATCTTACGTCCTTATCAGCACTTCAAATGACTTACGCATCTTTCTATGGACTGCATTGTTAGTATATTTTCTCTATGGTTACTATATTTACGAGCATTAGGTGCATATCCCAAATTAAATTTCGAAAACCATCCGAACTTCGCCGTCCGAAAAAAGGCAACTCCAACTTTCCATCCCATTTAGGATTCTAACAACGGATGTAAGAGAAACAAAATGGCCGCCATAGCAGGAATAAATTTTAAAACAAATCCCAACTTTGGCTGTCACCAAACAAGTGAGTGAAACAAAAGATTTACGTCTAAACTTTTGTTAAGCTTAGAATTAGTTACTGCTTAAATTAGGTCCGGGTCCGGAGTTTATTTTTGACGTTTCCTTTTATTTCATGAAATACGTGAAAGAAATAAATTTAGAGCAACTGCCTTTATTCAGGAGTTCAGTAGAGATAACAATGTAGAATACTAAAATTTAAGTTTATTTTGGATTTAGCTTTTGTGTTAAATGTTATTGTTTAAGCTTCGTGCTTGCCACTGTGTCAATGATCTTTTTTTACAGATTTTTAATAAAAATTAAGTTCAACACAACTTATGCGGATATATTAACATCAGAATGTCAAATGCGTCTGTCAAATGGCCTTTTAGCTTTCCGAGGTCCCGGAACGAACCCAGCTCGATTTTTGAAATCCTTATGAATTAAAAAAAAAAAAAAAAAACCTTATAAATATATGAATTTCAGTACGCTTTTGAAAGCTATCACTGGTGAAATCAAAAGCCTGAATTTGCGTGTTTTCGTTATTTTAAATAAAACATTTTAAATTTTCACCTATCGCAGCAATCTCTAAACTGTTTACGTGGGAACGTCACACTCATCCTTATAGTCTGTGTAATGACTATCACCATTAGCCATCATTGTCATAAATATTTAGCAGGATATACTCCGCCAAGCTCGCCATGCTGTCTATTTATTTACCACTATTTAATTTATAACCACAAATTCACAAAACATTTTTGTTGTAAGCTATCTACATTTAAATAGCCATCATTTCTTTTCCACATAATATATGACGCGCAAGCTTATCTGTCAGATTTTCTATTGATAGAAGGCAAAATCGAATTGTTGAAATAACTCGTTGCCTTAGCGAAAGATTTGTTTAAACTACAATTTATTGACCGAGCGCAGCGAAGGTCTCAGAGTTTACTGGGACAAATCGGCATTTTTATGTATGTTTGTGTGTATATTTGTCCGATTATAACTTGCGAATCGTTGATCCGATCTTCATGAAATTTTGTAGGCAAGTAGTTCATTTCAATACAATTTTTAAGTTCGAATATGAGTTGAATCGGTCCAGGGGTTGTGAAGATATAGGGGTCGCGATGTCTCAGTTCGCCGCAAACTACTAGTTTATATACACGTGATTTTTTTAACTGAGACAGTATATCCAATCCTGTCCGTATAATATTCATTAAAAGGGTATACAAACTACCAATTACATTAATTAATTACAGTTACAATTATAGTTGATTATTACATTCAAGTCAAGTTATACACAAACAGTCAAATAAAAAACATGTCAATTGCATTGGGAAAAAAAAATAAGTGTTCGTAGTCGGGTAATAAAAACACAAGCACTGAGTTCGTATTTATTTTTATTTTGTTTTCATTAATAGCTGAGTGCTAATACCTGTTACCTGTCAGTCATTGTTCGACCAATGGGTCCGTTCCGCTGATAAAATAATATTTTTATGATATTTTCAAAATGTAGAGCTGATGTAGAACTAAGTTGAGGTATTATTTCTTTCATGACTTATTATTGATTGATGTTTAAGTAAACAAGTACAAAAGCTTTGTACGAAAAAATCTGATATTAGAATTTTATGAAATTCTCGTTTCGAGAATGCGAAAAAACAGTTACCTATTTCATTTTCGAACATGCTATATAATACACACTATACAGTGGTATACAGTTGAAGGGCATAGTAATATTGTATTACATTACATTACTTTATCAGCCAGAAGACGTCCACTGCTGAACATAGGCCTCCCCTTTAGACCGCCACACCGACCGAAAATGTGCCACTTGCATCCACCGGTAGTCCGCGACTTTCACAATGTCGTCGGTCCACCTAGTGGGAGGCCTGTCTACTCTGCGTCTTCCGGTTATGATCGCCACTCAAGAATCTTCCTTCCCCATCGGTTACCGGTTCCTCGAGTGATGTGGCCTGCCCATTGCCACTTCAGCTTGCAAACTCTGAAAGCTATGTCGGTAACTGGTTCTTCAACGAATATCCTCGTTCCGGATTTTATCGCGCAAAGAAATTCCGAGCATAGCTTATTACTTATCACTCAATTGTATAAAAGACAATCCTGCGATAGTAGTAAAAAAAAATTAGAGTAGTACTCAGCATCTCCTGAAATCACCATAGCTAGTATTCGTTCCACCGTAGCCTCAGCCACATACCCGCCAGAACAGTGAACGGCGAATGGCACCTATTGTTCAAACGATGCCTTTTTACAACAAAGCCACAAGCTCGCATCGCCTGCATACGGCTTGATAGACAGGGCGACAGATACAGGGTGCTGAAATTTTTGGATACAGCATAGAGGAATTACACTAAGAGTGCTAATGTCCATAGAAAGATATGTAACCCGATTGTAGACTAATAAGGACGTAATATGTCGCTAATCCTTTAAACTGTGAATGATCGTCACAATTTCTGTTTGATTTAAAATTGGAACCCTAGCTAAATTATTCGTAATGAAAAAAACGCTACTTGTTATCAATATTTTTGTATTAAAATTTTATTTGCAAAACACGCTAGGTTTTCAAGAGATAACGTTGAAAACATAATTTTTGGAAATATATTTTTTATGTCGTATTTAGCAATCTAATTTGAACTAAACCTTAAATTGCGGACATACCAATGTTTACTATGTTTCTATATTAATCATATTTTCATCGGCTTTTATAGCGGCGATGGTCGTAAGGTTAAGTCGACCACGAATCGTATCACCGCGCCATATGGTTCACAGTCTCGCAGCGTCGGCTGCTGAACCTAAAAATCATCGCAATAAACACGTTATGGTAAGGACCCAGCAGGGCTATCATGCGCACCGCGACAAAATCTTCTCTACTCTTCATGTCCTGAAAAATGTGACCGCGTGTCTAACAAACGCTAAAAACGCGGTCTTACAAAAAAAACATGAGGTCCGAAAGGATCTGCTGCCCGCTGAAAAGCTGGACCGCGTTTTTGGTCCAAAAAAAACCACCACTGTTCAAAAGCATTTTCTCTCAAAAAAATATTTTAAATTTGAAAGTGAGTGATTTAAAACAAATCTTTCAACTGTGATTTTTCATCCCTTCAATTATTTTGTCACCGTACTAAATAACCAATTTTGTTTCTATAATTGAAGTCGTCCCGTTATGTTTCCACGTCAAAAGCTCAGATATGAATTCATATTTTCCCCATCCTGTATAGAGCAATAAGGCAGAGTGCAGACTGCTTTGTCCTGTATCATTTCGATATGGCGTCTGCGACGGTACATCATTTGCCCGTAATTACAAGGGATGTAATGGGGTGATTTCTAGGGGATGCTGTCAAAGGAATGCCTGGAATTTGTTTAGTTTTGGTGTAATGAGGGAAGGATTGCTGTCTGTATTTAAAAAAAAAATTATTAGCAGGTTTTCTGGGATGTGGTAGAAACATTTTTTTAGCGATTTGTAATTTTAACGCTGAGTTATTAACGCAAAAAAAATTTTACTTTCTTTTTTACTTTGTTTTTCAATTAGCTTACCCCGCACGGCTTCGCACCCGTAGTAAATGAAACACCCTACGTTGATTTTCGAAAAATCCTGAGACATGCCTTTCTTTATTTTTCATGCTTATTACACAAACCGATTTTCATTGGCTTAACATAATTTTTTTTTTTATCTCCATACAAACTTTGGGGGTCCATTTTACCCCTTTAGAAGTGGAATTTCGCAAAATCTGTTATTATTATTCACCTAGACCATTTGAGGAATATTGGGTTTAAATTTCAAGTGTCTATTATAAGCGGTTTGGTCTGCGTTGATTCCTAGAAAATGGCTTGTTATTTTAGACTGAGAAAGGCCAGTCTAAAGCTCAGTTTCCAGTATTTAGTTACATCTACCCACAAAACGCACGTTTACGTTTGCCCACTTCTTCGGTAACAATGGCAAAACTAAACGCGCAGGCTATTTGAGTAACAAGCATCCCGGGCACTCGCACTCGCCAATACAGAGAGACCACGATCATATAAGTAATGGTGGACATTTTCACACACAGCGCCATCTAGTCCCAAACTAAGCAAGCTTGCACTGAGGGAACCAGATAACTGATAGAATACATACATACTTTTTTTTGTTAATGCAGACAGAAACACCCAGATAAAGAACAAACACCCATGATCATCAAACAAATGTTTGTCCTGCTCAGATGGCAGAAGACTCAGCTCAGAGAAGGCGGAAATCCTCCCACTAAGCCACAAGGCTAGGTTACCCAATTAATCAAATTAAAGATCCATCGTCACTTACTAGCCCTTTCTAGAAGAGATTTTACTTAATCGTTGAGAAACCGGATATTTTCATGGCTATTTACGTTCATATCAGAGTCCACACTTCTTTTATATTTAGTAATCATTTAGCAACCGTCTGACAGACAACGCATAATCATTTTATTGGTAACACTATTGAACACTAGCTATGAAGTCGGCTTACAATTAAACATAACCAAAACAAAGGTAATGACAAACAGCAAAAAAATCCCTATACATATCGACAATGCTCCATTAGAGTTTGTACAAGAGTACATATACCTAGGCAAACAAATCTCGTTCAAAAAATCCAGACAACGAGATGAATTAAATAGACGAGTAAACCTAACTTGGAACAAATTTTGGAGCTATAAAGAAGTACTAAAGTCCAGCCTTCCTGTTAGCTTAAAGAAAAAAGTTTTGGATTCATGCATTTTACCATGCCTCTCCTATGCATCACAAACTTGGATATTCAATAAATTTACTAAAAATAAAATACTAACAACCCAAAGATCTATGGAACGGAGCATTTTGAAACTGAAACTACAACATCGAAAAAAAAATACTGATATACGAAAGAAAACGAAAGTTATTGATGCTCTGCAACATTGCCAAAAACTCAAATGGAAGTGGGCTGGCCACATTGCACGCATGAATGATGACAGATGGACAAAAAAGGCAATAACATGGGATGGACCAACAGGCAAGAGAAACAGAGGGAGACCAGCAGAGCGATGGCTTGACGAAATTGTAAAAACAGCAGGAAAAGACTGGATGATTACGGCAAATAACAGAAAAAGGTGGTTAAAAATGGAGGAGGCCTTCACTCTTTGAGAGGTCCTTAATATTATAAATGTGTAAACTAGTTTAGAATAAGATTTTGTTACTTTATATTAAGGAAAATAAAAAAAGGCTTTATTATTATTATTATTGAACACTTACTTACTGGTTATATACAGGCGATAATAAATTCGAAAATAGCTCCGTCGCTCCGTTTTTTTTGTTAATACTTTTCACAATTAAAAAAAAAATACTGCTCTATAAAATTTCATTGAAACAAAAATGGATAACTTTTAAATATCAGAAACATAGATGTGCTCATAAAAGTATTTAAACAACGAGAGATATTTTTTAATATTATGTTTTTGTTTATAAGGCAGATAATTGTTCGGATTATATAATTAAAATAATAACACAATCGCTTGTAAAATCAGATCTGAATATTTTGAATACCAACTCTTAACGAATTGATTAAAGGTCGTATAGAAATATAGGATTCTGATATGAACGAGGGCTATCGGGAATAGAAATGAAGGTTGTTTTATAAAGTAAACATTTGGCTGGATTCTAAATTGAAAAATAAGTATCAGATTGAAAAGATAGATAGATGAGAGCGATAAAGAAAATATGTGTTTACTGTTTAGTGTTTGAATCAAATATGATCTAACTGCATCCAATTGCAATAGACAAAGCACCATCGTGGTCAAACTATCCCAAGCTCGGATAAGTGAAAACAAAGCCCGGGTATCGGCGCCATTGTTATCCGGATGGAATCCGCAAACAACCGGATACAGGGATAGCTAGGCCCATCGTGCATGAGGCGACGCAAGTATCGGAGACTTGAGTAGCGTATAGCAATTTTCGCCGTACGCTTAAAAAAAGTTTCGTGCATATGTACCTGTAGTCGGCGACAAAGTCGATGTTGATTTTTTTATAATAAATCCGCCAAAAAAAAAAAAACGGACAACACCAAGAAAACTAAATAATTATTAACAAGTGGGATTCGAACCGAGCAACCTAGGTTCCGTTTTGACTAATTGGCCTCTGGAAGCGGGGCGGCTAAGAAACAAACATTACAATAAAGTTCTTAATCATAAGTTTTTTTTTATCTTGTAGTTGTACGAAAAAATAACAAGTTTTTAATATTAAGTTTCCTGTAAACTTTGGCAAATTTCCTGGTTAAAATTTTGCCATTGTAAGGTCATTCGTGGATAATTGAGTTTTATTCGGTACTATGCTCAATAATATCGATGTGGTTGAAATCGGATACTCGAGTCCCTGAGTACGCAACAAGAGCCGCCAAATATCCTATACTTGTATCGCGCTGCCTTTGTGTACGAAGAGCCCTAAGAGGGGAGGGGAACTTTTCACGCATACCCGCGTTTGATTCCAGCGGTTTTAACAAAGGTTTAGTGATTTTAATTACGGATTATTTAGGAAGGTGTAATGGGACTGTAAATTATTATTTAGTTTAGGTGTTTGGTGGGATTGTTGTTAGTTTAACGGTCGTCCACTTAGTTTACGTTTCATAATAAAGGTTAAATCAGGAGTAATACGTTTTACCTATTACTATGCCATTAGTACTGTACTATATTTTTTTTTTAATATATTTTTTTCAGACCTCCTTAATGGAAGCAATAAACCGTCTGAAGGCCTCGCTATATTACCCGACATCGTGCGAAAGGGACGGGACTTGAATATCACGGGAACAAGAAACAAACCACTAAAGTTAGCCTCTCCCTTTTGCTCCCCAGAAACTAATTTATTCTTTATTGCATATATGTACATATTCTTCTTCTAAAACTAAGCCATCTCTTTCACACGACGTCAGGTCAGGTAATGTATAGCCACTTTAAATCTGAATCTAAAAAGGTAGCTTATGTATTATTTTAGAGAATAAGCTACCTAATAATTTAGTCTAAATCCGTTCAGTCGTTACAGAGTTGAACGGGAACAAACACACTTACATACTTACACACAAACTTTCGCATTTATAATATTAGTGTGATGTTAAAATTAATGCAATATCGGCCCTGAACATGGTTTGATAGGCAAATATCATCAACAAAGCCCCACTGTAATGTGATTTCCTCCCAGAGCGCAGGAAGCTGCAATCAATTTGTATCCGTCCAGGAAAAATGGGAACGCCACAGGTTTGTCTTTATTGGTGGTTTATTTTAAAGTATGATGGTTCTTATTTGCGTAGGAAGTAAAAAATGAAATAATTAATGTTGTTATAGATCACACTTTTAATATTATAAATGCGAAAGTTTGTGTGTTTGTTACCGTTTAACTCTGTAACGGCAGAACGGATTTGGATGAAATTTGGTATTGAGGTAGCGTATACCCTGGATTAACACATAGGCTACTTTTTATCCCGGAAATAAACGGTTTCTGTAGAATAGTGGGTGAAACCGCGGAGCGCAGCTAGTAGTTTATATATCACCATAGAGGTGCCAATTATCGCCGTCGATTTCAAATACTCCGAATCTTATTATTTTAGTTTGGCACTCATATACGTAGCTCCCCACTAGGATTCCCTGTGGATGAAACACTTGATATGGAACACAAACAAAGACCAGGACAAATAACACTCACACAGAGTAGATAGTAACAGTAGATTGATGGAGTTTGGACTCATTAGGATCATCTTAGAGTACCAATAACGGATTTCATAAAAGCTTGTCTGAAAAAAAAAAATATATTTCCAGAATTTGAAAGACATAAAGGTTTTTTTTTTATATTACGCGTTGTTGAGACGAGCAAGTCGCTCACCTGATGTTAAGCGTCACGCTTGCATAACAGTTCAGTGCCACCCAGAATTTTTAACTTCAACAGTTCAAAACTATGCGCGGCAATGCACTGCGCTCATCACCCTGAGATGTTACATACCAATCTATGTATGCCCAGTAATTACGCTGGAAACATTGCCGTTCAATGCGGAACACAGTAATGCTTGCACACTACTGCTTGGCGGTTGAATAGCTGGCGAAGGTGTGGGTACTTCCCCAGGCGGACTCTGCAAGAAAGCCCAAAAGGTGTAAGGAATGTAATTATGGAACTTGGCAACATTTTAATCTTCAATGTATCATTAAGGTAGCCGCCGTTTCTTATAGCGCTTGAGTAGAGTCATATGGAAATGGACATAAAACAAATGAGGAAATTCACAGAACTATTGACGTCGATTTCTAAACTAAATTTGACAGCTCTAAAATTATTTCCATTCTCTTTTGACACATTGAAACATTTTCACAAAGTGATGCAGCTAATTTTGGTCCTGTCCGTTTAGTTTAGTACAAAAGAATCGCCACCATTAAAGGAGCCATAGAGAGGTCCATGCTCGAGATTTCGTGTCGGAATTGCGATACTCTTTCACACATTTTCAACAATTTTGCCTGAATCGCCGCCTATGAAAACCTGGCAACACTACTGGTGTTGTCGATGCTTTGCCAGCCTGAAGATGTTGAAGACGCCTTTTATAAAACGTTGAATCCCTGCGGAACGATCTTCGGGGGAAGGAAGAAAAATTTTGTCGGATTTCCAGGTTCGCTGTGAGCGTTTTGACGGTGTCGAGATGTGTGGTGGTGGTAATCACACTAATAATATAAATGCGAAAGTTTGTAAGCGTGTTTGTTCCCGTTCAACTCGTTAACAGCTGAACGGATTTGGATGAAATTTGGTATGGAAGTAGCTTACTAAAAAATTATTAATAAAATTATAAAAATTACTAAAAATTGTATCCCGAAAATGTTTACCGTTCCTGTAGAATAGCGGGTGAAACTGCGGGGCGCAGCTCGTAAACTAATAAGGTCAAAAAGATCTTCAGAGCAATCTCAGATAAAGAAGCGGTAAAAGACAGCGCTACAAAACTTACAAATCTACATTACTATTAGTACTCAAGGGATATCTACCACGAGTACTAATACTACGTATTAATAGTAATGTAGTAAACCACCACGAAAGTATAAAACAGTGTGACGACGCTTACGTCGCGGAAGGATGGGTTTAGTTCATGAAATTTGTATTTCGATTTCTGGAGGTTTGCGAGGGAAAAGTAGACAGGTTAAGTACGTACCACGGCCTTTGATCCGCTACTTCTTGATTCCACCACAGTTTTTGAGTTTGCAAACTAGAATTGCCGCGTCGCACGACACACTCAGAGATTATCGTTCCCGAGTATGTATCTCACTCCACTCTTGGAACAGAGAAGAGAAAAAGAGAAACGCTGGCACATGCGGTGATGTTGCAGTCGAACACACTGGCGCATCTTCCTTCTTAGCGCCCTCTGGCGGCGGAGTGGAACCGTACTTTTGGCGCGCGATTTGATTATCTTCAGGCTTTTGGTTTGGCCGAAGATGTGTTGGAAAAGAAGTGGCAAGCCGTCTTAAAAATCTGTCTCCACACTACCGTACTCCGTCCGAGAGCTGTAATTGAAATCGTCTGCCCAGGAAACGTTACCTACAATGGATTTTTCACAAATGGAAATGTAAAAGTGGCCAACGCTGTCTGGTGCTAGTTAATTCACTGGCGAAATTGGTTTTTAAATATCTTCTTGAATGAAGATGAACTGAGGGTAGACGTCGAAAATTCTAGCCTACGTCACGAAAAATTAAGACGATAAGTAGTTAATAAGATGGTGCGAAAAAAATCATGTCGCGGTTTTGTATTATTTTCCAAAGCTTGTGTTTTTTTAAATGCTTAATCATCATCGTCATCAACAGCCTGAAGACGTCCACTGCTGAACAAGCCTTAATCCGCCACTGAACGACAATTTGCAAATTGTATCCACCCGTTGCCCGCGATTTGCAAAATGTCGGCAGTTCATCTAGTGGGAGGCCTACCTTGGCTGCTTCTTCGAGCTCGTAGTTGCCACTAAAAAACCTTTCTTACTTATCGGTTGTTGGTTCTTCGAGCTATTGCAAGCATAGCTCGAAGGACCGACGAAAACTGCGTAGAAACTTCCAGTAAAACTTCCACCACTCTACTGCAGCATCACTGAACAGTGACTAAAATTGTTGACTTTGAATTTGACTGAGACTTTTTTATTGTGAAATACGCTCTAATTGAAAAATAACAAAATTTGACTTTGGCTAAATACCCTAGTATAGAGCCAAAACTGGAAATTCACACTATCTACAAAAACTTGCAAAGTGCGAATGAGATAGCTGTATCACAACATATTCACCGAGCCTGACTTAGAGCAATGCCTTTTACGTTGGACGGGCAGCAGCGTCCTCTTAGTAAACGGTGAGCGTTCTGTGATCCACAAGCTGGCAAAAAAACTTTTAAATGGAGTTTCCATTTACAAGGTGTTCTCTCTCTCTCTCTCAGTCTCTCTTCCCGGCTATGTATTCCACATGGTATTGAAGTTAGCTTGCCTTGATTATCTCCTCCATTTTGTAAAATACATGGTGCTCAACGACAAAATCCTACTTTCATAATAAACAGTACAGAACAGCTTACCTTACCATGCAATAGCGAAAATGTAAGTAAATTTAAACCCACCGTTCTCCCTAATTTGTTTGTAATTTTCGGTCGTAAAGTCTAGGTACGAAGCAAGCATTAGCACACCTCATTAATGTGGCCTGGATAAAGCTTCCTAATAGCGTAGCTTCTTAATGTAGCCTGAGTAGATAAGTCGTACCTTCCTAATGTGACATAAGTAGATAAGTCGTACCTTCCTAATGTGAAATAAGTAGATAAGTCGTACCTTCCTAATGTGGCATAAGTAGATAAGTCGTACCTTCCTAATATGCCTCAGTAGATAAGTGTGACCTTCCTAGTATGGCTTCAGTAGATAAATATGACCTTCCTAATGTGGCCTCAGTAGATAAATCGTACCTTCTCAAACGTAGGCGCGAATGTCTGTCTTGAATAACGAATGAGTAGATATGGACTTTACACGAATTCTTTTGACGTAAAATGAGGGTGAAAAGCTAGCTAGTATCTACAAACACCTATCCGTCCAGGCCGGCAAAGCATCGACATCGTCCCTAGATTTGCAGGCGGCGGATACCACTTACCAACAGGCGGATCGCCTGTTCGGTTGCCGCACTTTATGTATTAAAAAACGTAATCCTGCTTCGGTCCTGAAAGGAACAGTTCTGATTTCCCTAAAAACCTTAATCACAAACATTGACAAGAAAATTATATTAAACATTTTTTTTTGTTGTAAATTCTGTTTTAAAATGGAGTATTTTGAAATTTCTAAAACCTCGAAAAAAGAAAACGAAACGTCGTTTTCATTTTAAAGGCTGATTTTATCTCCGATTTAGAGCTCCGTCGTGTTGGAACGCCAGCCCTCAAAATCGTCATATTTTATTTATTAGCATTTTTACAGGGAAATAGCTTGTAACAACAAAGAAGGAACCTGAGGGTGCCCTACTAATGACTCAATTGAGAGCAGTAAGGAGGTGACAATGTCGATAAATAGAGCCAACATAATATCGATGCTCTCAAACGACAGCGTCAATCAATGCAATGCTCTTTGGACAATGCCTTTATTGTCGCCATAACAAATAATAGTTCGAGCCCTTAGAGCGCCACAGTGGACGACAATTTGCCATTTGTATTCACTGGATGACCGCGACTTTCACAATGTCGTCGCAACATCTAGTATGTAATATTTCTTTATATTTATCGACCTATCGTTATTATCGTATATAAAATTTAATAACCATAGTAATCATTTCTTTATTCAGTATAAAATGTTTATAAACAACTTTAAGAACAAGTGCCATGGGCTAATAGTCAAAAAGTATTGTGTGGCTGCTGCAGATGAAGGTTGAGCTAAGTTAATAGAATACCTGCTCATGGGTGATATAATTTAAAAAATGCTACTGCTTTGTCTCTCTGAGCTTTACATAATAGAATTTAAAAAAAATAAAAAAAAATATATAAAAAAATACAGTTCTGTGCCATAAAATATATCATTCTATAATAATGATTTTAGATATCTAAGATTTAAAAATGTAACAATACATAAAATAACATCATTAACTTGACCATATTTTCCCATCACTAAGCTGTAAAAATAAAAGTAGCGGGCTTTAAGAGCAGGCTATTCTGCGATCATAAAGCAGGCTTCACCTGTAGGTGGCGCTAATGAGCCTCACCACAATGTATGGTAACGAGCAACCTGTATAACACCCTGTATAACTTTGTGAAGCTCGCGAGCTGTAGATTTGGGGCGTTTTATATTCACAGTTGAAAACTCTTTTGAACCTGTGGCGTAAAGAAATGAGTGACGTCATCTACAACCGCCATTCTATACAGGGTTATAAGGAAAGGGCTATGCTAAGCCGAAAAAGCTCATAGTACTCTTCATTATGAACAACTTTTACTATGGGACCAAACCTGAAATCGAGAAAAAAATATCAGCTGTTCTATACATTTTGTGTACTGTCATTGAAATTATTCTATGGTACTGACAATGACATTTTACTAGAGATACAGAGACTTTAGTGCACATAAAATGAACCCCGCATAGCTGTCCTTTCGGAAAGATTTCATCATATCTACTTATCTCTTTTACTTTTTAACATTTCACATCTTCTTTCTTAATCTTTGGCGGCTGTAAACAGACAGCAGCGGAGCCGAATCAAGAGCGCCATTTTGAAGGTTTTAATTTAAAGATATGTTTTTACATATCGTTAAATATGTAAAAATTATCGTTAATTTATTTTTGTTTTCTGTCCTAGCTATGTACAATCTCGTGTGAACAATAAAGAGATCAAAAAAAGAGAGAGAAGAGATAAGATCTATATATCTATCTATCTATCTTTAGTAAGATATCATTGGGTACAGCAGATTATTTTTCTCGATTTCAGAAAAATTACATTCTCTTCAGTTTAGCTTCTTAAACTGATTATGTTTTGAAGCCTCCATTATTCTTTTTGCCAATAAGTGTACATCATTCCCTTTGTGCAGAAAATATCCATGTTCAATATTAGGACAGGCTATCATTAGGCTGTTAATACCCTCATATCGTATTTCCTTTGGCAGGAACATCGCGTGCGGACGACTGATGTTTTATTTAGACGTGACCTAGTACTGGAAAAAGGACTACTGCACCGTCTGACATAGAGTAAATGTGGAAGTAGATTGTGAAAAAATCTTCTTTCAGTCATGATAGGCCACCTGAACTGTTAGACTGTGAATAGATCTTCTGTCAGTCATGTTAGGCCACCTGTACTTTAAGACTGTAAATAGCTTTTGTCTTTACTGTTAGGCCACCTGAACTTTTAGACTGAAAAGATCTTCTGTCAGTGATGTTATGCCACCTGAACTTTCAGAGTGAATAGATCCTCTGTTAGTGATGTTAGGCCACCTGAACTTTTTGACTGTGAATAGGTCTGTCAGTGATGTTAGGCAACCTGAACTTTAGACTGATCTTTTGTCAGGGATGTTCGGGGACCTGTACTTTCGCTAAGTGATTTTCCTGGCTACTTGTCAATTGAAAAAAAAAGTTAAAACGTTAAGAAGTCATGCCGCGTACCTGTATTATTTCCTATAACTTGTATTATATGCGTAAAAACAGTGGATTTTGTGTTGTGTACAATATAATGACATGTAACGTGACTTTTCGTCTTGTTTCCAAAAATCCATAATTAAGGCTCTGGTAGTCTCCACCGTTTTATTACGGTTTGACCTGAACTTCACCGTGACTTACTTTTTACTTCATGTTAAATATTACAAAGCTTGCAACGGGAAAATAACATACGGAAAATCATTGTTGGGAATTGAATACACGCCCTGAGGCGTGCGATCTGAACGAACTAACCACTGAGCTCATTGCTATACAATAATCTACTGTTTATAAATTAATCAACTGTGGTTGCGGAAGGTACATTCCGCACTCTTGTTAGGAATCCACATTAAAAATGTAATGATTCAATCGCTATTCCCGGAAACAAGTCAATTGGTTCGATAAAGTGAGTTTGAAAACTGAAAGCCTCTACTTATGGGCTGCGTTCACTTTGAACTCACTCAGTTTGATTTTAGTCTGACGAATTTTTGTCTCTGCTTAGCTTAGAGCAACACAGGCCTCCGGCAGACCCGTTCGGACCGGTACCGATACAGAATTGCTCAGTTCAGTTCAGACCAGTTCAGTTATATATAATATGGACAAGTATGCGGTATACTCTTATCTTAAACCTTTTTATTTATTTATTATGAGCGTGAAATCTTCGCAAGATACCCGACTGCTTTGGGGTGCAGCCGGGTTATGTAAAACCTACTAAAACCCCCTCCGATGCCTGCCTTGGTGCTTGATCTAGGACTCCGGGATCTCCAAAGGAATGCACCGGAGTCTTTAGCACCACGCTTAAGCTTCTTCCGGGTCAGCTAGCAGCTGTCGTGAGACGCCTAAGCCAACAACAGCGTCCGCCACTCGACGCTGTCGTCCTCCCCAGGCCCAGAGGTCCCCTTTTAGTAGGCACTTACTACAGACAGGAAATACCGACGCCGTATTCTAGTCTCCCGGCATCAGGGCAACTAATCTGAAACCCTAGAAACAGTCTTGTTAGCAAGGTCATTACGTCTAAAAACTTTGGAGCTCGTTTTAGAATTAACGCCAATAGTAGGAGCTGTATTAGCGTGACTGCCCGCGCCGCTAGATGGCGTGACCTGGATTTATAGTTTGACACCGCGTTCTTACATTCTGATTGCAATTTCATATGTGGAATCGTGTTATATGACATAGCTAGATGACTTATTTTTCAAATTAAATTCGCCAAGACACGTCTGGCAGGAGTTTTAGCAGGAACGTGAAGAATATATGTCGCGAAATTGTATTATTTCTATTATATCGTAAACGTGCACGAGTGTTGGTGAATAGTATAATTTTGTGAAACATGACTTTTTGTGTTATTTCCAAAACTCCATATAAAGATAGATATCTTTAGTAAAGTCTCCACCACTTTACTAGACTACTGGACTTGACCGTAACTTATATTGCTTAACTTAAAGTATGACTGAGACTTCTTTTTGTTGTTATTGTGGTTCACTTGATATATTACAAAACTTGACACTTTAAATACACAACGCGTGGAGCCAAAATGTAAGAGATTTAAAAAACTAGCAGGTGTTTTGGCGCCAACGTGGAAAAATCATGTCACCGCTTTGTATTCTTTCAATTATTATTTTTTGAGTATTAATGTATAATCATTATCATCATCATCAGCCAGAAGACGTCCACACACAGACACATCCCCACCCTTGGTAGGTAGCTTGGGATCGCAGAACGCTCACCATTTATTTAAAAGATTTATTTAAAGGCTGCGGTTCCGTTATAAGGCTAAACGCTACCTAACACACGCGCTTAGGCAAAAAAAAGGTGCACATCGAAAAAATAATAATCGTCATCGTTATGATACTTACGAGGTCTTGATTTCCAATTTTTTTGTACGATTCATGTCTCATTTGGAATTTGCTGGTGACTCACTGTCTGCTATCATGCTGAGAACACTGCGGGAGGTCACTTGACCACCGTACCCTGATCTGCCATCCCACATTCCCCTTCAGCTTTGCGGGTCATTTGAGCTTCCACAACCATTAGTCATCGTTCTTTTTGTGCTGGTCATGCTATCTGTTGTTTCAGATTTCATCGAGTTTATAAGCCATCGGTCTTAATTTTGATTTGCTCCGCTAATTCGAATCTAATGTTTAAGGCGATAAAGGCTATGGGGTGGCATTGGCAAGAATCATTTCCGAGAAAAATTGTTTGCTGATAATGTTTGCAGTTTGACCTGCAACTGTCATTTTAACAAATTATTTCAAAAACGTGGCTCACGGGAGTTTTGGCGGGAACGTGAAGAAATCATGTGCGCGTCATTTTATTATTTTCCAAAATTTGTGTTATTTCGAGTGTTAATGTATAAAAACCGGTTTTTACATGTTAAGTGTTCCTGAACATGCACGAGTGTTGGTGAATGGTATAATGTCGTGAAACGTGAATTTTCGTGTTGTTTCCAAAACGACATAAAAGGCTCTAGAGAAGTTTTCACCACTTTACTGGTGCATGACTTGGACTTGACCATGACTTGCTTTGCTCGCGTTTGACCGTGACCATGATTAGTTTGATAATATCTATCAAAACTTGAGAATATATATGTATACTCGACACTGGCAAAAAAACATCTTAGGAGGAAAGAGAAAAAAAAAACTTGCCTCACTAAATGTACAGGCGATTATCAACATTTTCAGACGGACAGGGTTATTTTACGTACTTTTTATTTTCAGACTTTGTAAGGACCGGGTAAATGAACATTTCAATACGGCATCAACTCCATGTAGCGTACAAGTATTATACGCACCATTGCGTGCTCAGTCAAAGGCGACCAGCTCTAGCAAGCGGGCGCCACACGACGCTCCCGAGAGTTTCTTACGCACACACAATACGTATAGAGATTGTATAATAGCAAGTATGCATAGTTAAGTATATATACCAAACAAAATGGGAGGTTATGTTTGGATCACCACATCTAGATATATATCTCGCACACAAACTTAATAATGTGGTAGGGTAGAGCCGATTTTTCGGATTTCAGCCATGTAAACTCTGAACGTAGCTGAAAATCTCAATTTGCAATTAAAAACGACATATTTTGGCACTAAGCTTTGCGAACTGACGAAACTCATGAAGTATTATTTATACTAATGCGAAAAATTGGAGTTATACATACTGTATAGTAAGCATAATTATAGTATACAAAAATGTGTTTATATATATGTACAATGAATCTACTTGTTAGGTAATTCGTGGTAGCGCGACGATTTTCGGTATGGCGTGCATTCGTTGTTTCTTGATTCGTAATCACAAAGTTTCGCTGTATAATGATTATTCGTGGTTTTGATATTTCGTTATTACGTTCTTCCTTAATCTTTCGGCGATATATTTTTTGAATTTTCGAACTTCGGAACCAAATAGCGAACGTAAAATTTTTTGATTGATTCAATCACAATTTTTGTATATGTACTTCTGTACAACTGTATGTGTACTACCCGTCCTATTTTTTCTGAGGGTAGATATTATTTTGATGTTTCCTAGTTTTAACTCGCTTCATATATTGTTTACATTTTCTCATTGTATAATTAAGACTCACAAGTAAATGTTTCCACTTCAAATGTAAGCCTAAAGTTAATTTAAACCATTTTGTACTCTATGTATAGGCAGAAAAAAATATTTTCGTTTTAGTTTAGTCTAGTCAACCTCCATGAGCACGACGTGGTCTCCTGGAATTGGGGGTGCACCCAGCTGGATGCCTATGTTTCATAATGTGAATGTAATGTGTAACTTCTGTTGGGGATCCATATTCTATAAAAAAAAAAAACAGATAGTAAATAGCAAAGTCAGTCGATCGATCTTCAAGCTCATGAAGACGGCGACTAACCCGCCCGAACTATGAAGATAACTAGTTCGCGAAGTAATACAGACTTTATTACGCAATAAAACCCCAATTTTAAAGTGCTTTCAAATCCTCCACAGTTAGTTTTACGATTTCATTTTACGAGCTATTTATATTGATACACGGTTTTGCAGTATTATTGTATTAAAATAATGTAGGCTACATTTGGTTGCTCTACTTAAAAAAATCCGGATGCATGAATACGAAGGACTTGATCCGCATTGGAGTATAGGTTAAGACGTGGTATATACCTAGCCAAAGTGGCTCTTAAGAAAATTCAAATCAAATACTTGTACCATAGAAAACTTAATGGATTAGTACTGTACTTGTACCATAGAATACTTAAACTTAATGGATTAGTGTTGTTATTTAATTTTATTGTTTACATTTTTATTTTGTTTTCTGACCTTTTTAACGAAGCCTCTATACAGCTGACGTGATATTTCAGTAGCTGAATTTAACTTTTCTCAAAAATAAAATTGATAAATCCTCCTAAGATTGTCGTTTTTTGAGGGAGACAACGAATACCTAATATAATTATACAGGGATATAATAATATAAATAATATAATAATAATAATATTGTAAAAATTGTAGCAAGTTGACGAGTCCATAATGGAAGCATTCTTAACTTTTTTATATTATGTAATTGTTAAGAACGCAACTGTATGACAATAAAGAATATTCATTCATTCATTCATATACGAGAAGAATGAAAATCTCAAACAATGTGTACCTCCGAAAAAAAACAGCATAGTACTAGATGGCGCTTACGTATTTAGTCAGTTTATGTTCTAATGGCTATAAAAATAAAAAATATGGGTAATTGGGTAATATAGTAACATAGTATTGGTATAATAATGTCCGCAATTTAAGGTATAGTTCAAAATAGTATACGACGTAAAAAAACATATTAATGTTTTCAACGCTATCGTTTGATGAGAGCCTACCGCGTTTTGCAAATAAAATATAAAATTAACAAATGTATATACTGACATTAATAAGTCAACAATATTCATAATAGTGGCATAAGTGGCATTTTTTCTTTGTACCATTACCAATGAGTTAGCTTGGGTGTCTATTTTAAGTCAAGCAGGAAGTGTGACGATCAGGGACCCTATTTCTGTGTGCTCGAGATTATCTCGGTCAATCTCACTCCCATTCAATTCTAAATTAGAGAGACAGTGACCGAGATAATCTCGAGCGCACAGGAATAGGGTCTCAGGTCGCAATTCGAAGCACACGACATCTTAGGTCCTTATCAGTAACTAAAATTGGGTTACACATCTTTCTATGGTCATTGGCAGTCTTCTTTATATAATTTCTCTATGCTTGTACTATCGCCACAATTTGTATTATTTATTAAGCTTTTAACTCCAAAAACACAATTACTAAAAAAACACGATAGTTTTTCTTTTTTGAAAAATATGCTTTTTGTCTTTTATTACCGAAATATTTGAAAAGAATTTTGAACTAGCTGCCACGATTAAAAACCTTGTCCTGACAGTTACGAACAAGAAAAAAAGAAATCATTCGAATCGGTCCAGCCGTTCTCAAGTGATGCTCCGTCATGGATGTGGCAATTGATTTATATATACGAGTAAATCGATAGATATCAATCAACCAAAGATAAAATACGATTGATTATTCGTAATATCAACACATTGTAGCTCAGTGGGAGGATTTCCGCCTTCTGAGCTGTTGTGGGTTCGATTCCCACCCAGGACAAACATTTGTGTGATGAATAGATGTTTGTTCTTTATCTGGGTGTTTCTATGTATTCTATGTATGTAGGTACAACAGTTATCTGGTTCCCATAGTACAAGCTTTGCTTATGTTGGGGCTAGATGGCGCTGTATGTGAAAAACATCCGCCAATATTTACAAAATACAAATACAAAATACAAAATTATATTATTATGTTATTTACATAACATTACAGTATCAGTATTGTATTATTGTATTATCATGTATTATGTTATTTACATAACATTACAGTATCAGCCACTGTTGAACATAGGCCTCCCCCTTAGACCGCCACACCGACCGACAATGTGCCACTTGCATCCACCGGTTGCCCGCGACTTTCACAATGACGTCGGTCCACCTAGTGGGAGGCCTGCCTACGCTTCGTCTTCCGGTTCGTGGTCGCCACTCAAAAACCAATATATATATTTATAATTATTATTATAATAATAATATATTTAATATTATTATTTATATTAAATTATATTAATTTATTTATACGCCAATATTTATTTATTTATTATTGATCTGCCAAATAACCCGGCGCGTCATCCCTGCTCCGTGTCTCGGGAAGATGAGACGGCGCCAAAGCGTCACAAATTGGGGCACAAGTGTTTTACATTTCCACGTATTACACTCACTGGAAAAATTAAAGACAATTCTAAGGCCTAAGCCCCGAAGATATTTTACTAAAGCATTACCAGCAATACTAAGGAACCCTACTTTATCTACACTTAAGAAAAACATTATCAAACAAGAACGGATAAAGAGACCTTAATTTTATTTTATCTTAAGGTGCTTAGGTGATCACAGTATATTCAGTAGGTATGTTTATAAGGCTAAGTTTAAACTAGTCGTTCGCCCTGAACTATGGCCTTGCCACCCCTCTCTACTTCATTATTTTAAATATAGCTGCAGGAGATAATAGGAATACATAGAAATACTTACATACACCCCAAAAACAGAACCCCCTGGTTCTTGGTCAGTCGGGTAAAAATGACGATTGTTGGTTACTGATACTTTAAAAAAATATATATAAAAGGTTATAGTAAAGTATAACTATAACCTCGTTGGTCACTTTCTCCCCTCGGTGAATAATGTACTATTTTACCCACTGCTGTTTCTCTGTCGCCTAACGAGGATTAACTGAAATTGGAAAAACCTTTTTTAATCTAAAATTCAGATAAAACCTGCT
The DNA here is from genome assembly GCA_947579745.1 of Apocheima hispidaria. Taxonomy (NCBI): domain Eukaryota; kingdom Metazoa; phylum Arthropoda; class Insecta; order Lepidoptera; family Geometridae; genus Apocheima; species Apocheima hispidaria. The sequence goes on along the minus strand of OX388168.1, from coordinate 4,626,494 downwards.
TTTTACAATAGACCGCTATCTAAGTAATGCCTTAAGTTAGGTTGAGGCTGAACGTTCGGAAATCTATAGGGTTTTTGAAAAAATACAAGTTTGAAATGAAGTTTTCAGCATCATTTTCCTGAAACAACGATGTCAAACATTATATCAAAATATAATTATATCACTCTCTCCGTAACTTCATATAATAAAATAAAAATGTTGATATGCGAGCAAGAGCCTAAAGAACAAAAGACGACCAAATTAAAAAAATAAACTTCTCTTTCTTCGTCAGTCGGATTAAAACTATTCTATGACCGTTCGTTTCGCACTGTAATAGCACATATATATAACACTAGAGCTATCATCATCATCAGCCTGAAGTCGTCCACTGCCTTCAAAAAGAGGGTAGCCTTTGTTCAGGATTGCCATAATCGGCGACAACAATCGGCGATAAATAAAAGCGATTCGGTTTTTTTTTTAAATTCGATTCTGCCCGTCCTCCGATGGACCTGATCGTCGTTATAGGACATACCCAGGTGCTAGTGTAAGTACGTTATTTTAAAACACGCAAGCCCAACGTTCTCCAAATAATTAATGCTTACACTAATTCCACCAAATTGCTCAAAAACTATCCTTTCTAATTTATACCCTCAATTAAATAAATTAATGTAAAGTTTAATATTACATTGGCTATTTTTACGTTTTCTACTTCCGCCGTATTTCACATTCATTTGTCAAAGTCAAGTGCTGGATTTATTACTATTTATGGTTGCGCCCGCCCTACTGACCTGGGGCGGGCGGCCGCTTCCGAAAACTACAAAATTACAGGGAACTTGGACAAGTTGTTGGTACTTGTAAAAAACCAGGGGCGCTAGTCTCGACTTTTCGCTACAGCAATTTTGCGACCGAATTCGGTCGCTAAATTGTTAACGAGAAAACGCAAGCGTTGCATTTTGCGTTCAAAATTCAACGCTATGTTTTGCGATCAAAATTCAACGCTATGTTTGCGTTTTTTCGTTAACAATTCGTGTTCGTTGTCGAATTTTTGCGTAATAGCGACCGAATCCGGTCGCAAAGTGCTGTAGCGAAAAGTCGAGACTAGCGCCCGGCCCGTACCGTGAAATGCTTATTGCGATGATTGTTAGTTACACCTGACAACGCTGTGCGACCATACACCTTATCGCGGGGCAATACGGTGCGTGGTCGCGCAGCGTATTTGGCTGAACCTAACAATCATCGCAATAAGCACCTCACAGTACGGGCCCTGAATAATAACTGCTTGTCTGTAGATTGATAGATACTACAACTTAGCCTACTACATAAAAATAACAGTTGGATTATCCAGGGACCATTAAAGGCTTAAGGTAATCCAAATCTAGCCTTGTGGCTCAGTGGGCGGATTTAAACCTTCTGAGCTTTAAGTTGTGGGTTCGATTCCCACCAGGACAAATGTTTGTGAGATGTACATGGATGTTTACTGAGTGTTTCTATGTATTCTTTGTATGTATAAAGAAAAAAAAAACTATTAGTCACCTGGTTCCCATAGTAAAAGCTTGCTTAGTTTGGAGGTAGATATATAATTATTACATTTGGGAACAATTTCCACTGGTAGGTCTTTTAGATTAGTTGATTTTATTTAAATTATGTTTCTTTTATTTTGTGTATTATGTTATTTAATTAGTTTAATTTTAATTAGTTTTATTGATTTATTTAGATGTATGGCACAGCATAAATTATTACAACTTTAAATTTATTATTATATTAACTTCCGTCTGGGCAGTCGTATAAAAACAGATCCTAGATCCTACAGTTTCACATATATCCTACATTTCCTCATTTTACACATTAGTTTTACAAGTTTCTCCTGATCTCTTGTTGCTGCATTGACTTGTGACAATCCCTTTAAGGCCAAATTGTAAAAGTACATTTTACAATAAGGCGATTTTGTGGCGACTGACTTGTGAGCAGTACCCACGTATAACTGGCTTCTCAGGGCAGATATTACGGCAGTGGAAGGACCTTGGGCAGCACGGTGCTTAGCGCGGTTGTAAGTAATATTAATGCCTGTAGTTTTATTGTACTTGAAGGACAGTCAGTGCGTGCTCGACGTGGTCTTGTTTTCCATCATTTTTTGTTTAGTCGTAGAAATTGAAAAGTTGACCATGTGTTAAGGCCATCTCCCATTTTTGGTGTTTTGTCAAATCCAGAGATATTGTGTATAATGAAGTTGTGCGTGCCGGACGGGTATGTGTCTCGCCGGCGACGGCCGGGGTTGTTCTCGGTACCTCGCGCTAGGACTAACTTACTCGCTAAGACCCCATTGACGCGGATGTTGCAAGCACTGAATCGAGTTGCAGAGGAAATAGACCTATTTATCTGTTCTATTTCAGAATTTAAAAAAGCGGTATTGTTTTTGATGTGTTATAATAATAAGTAATATTGACTCTATAATAATTTAATATAATAATAATAATTGTACAATTTAGTTGACATTGCATGTATTTAATATTCTGGAGTAATTTCTTATAATTGTATAATTTTGTTGACATTGCATGTATTTAATATTCTGGACTAATTTCTTATATATTTAAAATGTTGACATAACTACACTATTGTATTAGGTGCTATCCTGTAAAAATAGTTGTAATGAAATAAATAAATAAATAAATTAATTTTAACATGCGAGCGCTTAGTCCATAAAAACGTATTCTCCTTTTTATTTTAATAAAACGGGAATACTCACGTTAAATTGAGTCGGTTATTCCGACTATAGTTTCGATCACATTCGGTGACCTTTATCAAGGAATGCTCAGCGAGACACGCGAACTCGTCTTGCCTTGCACTATAGTCGGAACCGACTCAATTTAACGTGAGTATTCCCGTTTTATTAAAACAAAACGTATTCTCCTGTTTCCTCCCTCAATAATGACACTACAGAATAGAATTATTATTTGACATACAATGTATGTGTAAGTTATGTTTTGGTTTTCGCTTTGCTTTTGAATGTTTTGGTGTAAACTCCATTGGGTGAGTCCCCTCCTCGAGTTCCTCTTAGCTTCACCGTGGGTCACCACGTCACAACTACTAACCTGCCTAGGCCTACAACAGCGTCGGCCACTCGACGCTGTCGTCTTCCCCGGGCTCGCTTAGGAAGATGGTTAGAGCCCCACCACCCACCCCAGAGTCAGTCCCCTTTTAGTAGGTTCTTACTACATGTAAGGCAAATAAGAGCACACCCCTAGCATAAAATTTTCTTCTTTTAATTTTTTACATATTTTGCTATCAAATACGAATCAAAAGTGCAATATTATATATAGCACACTGGGACCTGAACGTGGTATACCAGAAACAGTATTAGTGTGCGATTTTAAAATAAAAAGCTCACATTTTAATGAAAGGTACTTTCTATATATTCGGGGCTACCTTTTAGCTACGTCAAAACTGCCAAAAGCAGATGACGTCACGGCTGTGACGTCACAGGTCACCAGTCGCAGGTACAAAGGGAGAACGTGAACTGTAAAACGCTTGTTGACTGACAAGTTAATTATCAGAGTAGACTTTTAATCAGTGAGAAGCTGGTTTTTAACGCTTGAAAGCGGGAAAAAGGTAACAATGCTGATTTAAAAACGGTAGCTTTTCAGGAATTTCCTAAGTACAGAAAAAAGTATTTGTTTTCTTTACATGTATCCTTATAATATAATAGGAAGAATTTTGTGACATGTATGCGTATTTGCATTGTGGCTCAGTGGCTGGAGACACCGATTTCTGAGCTTTAGGTTGTGGGTTCGATCCCCACCTAGGACAAACAATTAATTTGAGTGATGAACGTGGATGTTTGTTATTTGTCTGGGTGTTCTTATTTATGCTTTATTTATAAGGAGAATTCTGTGGTATTTACAAAAAAATACCATAATACAAACTTGCTTAACTTGGGGCTAGATGGCGCTGTGTAAGAAAAACGTCCACTAATATTATTATTTTTGCATCAATCCAGGTTTTGAGTCACATTGTTGTGTTGTTGTTTTCAGCCTGTTGATTCCCGCTGCAGCTGCGCAAAGATCAACAAAGCGCTTGACCTAAGAAGAAGAAGGGGAAGATGAAGAAAGTGAAAAAAAACAACCTTCTGTAAGATGACAGAGACTTTCAAATATTCTGGGGCTGCCACTTCAAATTAATAACTACTATCGTAGAAAAAATAACCGACACGCCGATTTCCGATCTTGCTCATGCATAGGCTGGTGTCACGAGTATATATTAGTATTGTGCCATACCGGTAGAGAATTTTATTAAACACAATAAATAGACCGGAATATACTAAAAACCGCATTATAGTTAAGGTATGTTATGCTACAGAGACATTAACTAACATTGGCTTAGCAAAAACACATTTCTGGCTCAAGACATTTCAAACCTTTAAAATTCCTCATAGTTCACCGAAGGGAGAAAGTGACCGATTACTAATGAGGGTGTAGTTTGAGGCCCGAGGCGCAGACAAGGGCCTTAATTCTGACGTGTTGGCAATCGCACTTTCTTACTGATAATGATTTAGTAGAAAATAAAAGATAACATATTGAAAATTCAGATAAATAAATAAATCAAAGGCAATGAAGGCGACAGCGCGCGGGATCTATTTCCTAGGATCATTTTTAAAGCAAGTGGCCAGTATCATTTTGCGGTATTTGCGTTTTCTTTTGACTTTTAGCATTATTAGCCTACGATATATTAACCAAAATTAAAGAAAAACAGCGCGTTAACAATGGATTTTCCTATACTTTTTCGTGCCCGCTCAGCGCGTTAACAATGGATTTTCCTATACTTTTTCGTGCCCGCTCAGCGCGTCAGCAATGGATTTCCATATACTTTTCCCGTCCGCATATTTTTACGAAACTTTCATGCTTCTTACATTCTACCTCATTTTGTAAAAAGGACTATGGTGCTTTCCGAGAAAGTGTGGTATAAGTGCTGTATTTCTTAAGGCGAGGCACCGCGGCGAAGTGGAGTAAAAAGGTTTACTAGATCAAATATTTTAGGTATTTTCTGTTAATAACGGTCTTACAAAAAATATACGATACACCTAAAGATATTTTCTAAGGCATGTACTAATTAGTTACACGATGGGATGCATTTTACTCGATCATATAAAATCCTGAACACAGGTTAAAATAAAATCTAAAGCGTATTCTTTATCAATTAAATTTCTAAATTTGCACATTTTTTATACGGAAATATTTCTCTTTAAGTACTCCAGAGCACCTACTAAATTTAGATTTTTAATTGAAATCCTATTTTTATTAAAATCAAATTCATCCCAGAATTTGAATGTTGCGCAGCGGTTTCTCAATACGCAGCGCCACCTGTAGCGGGCTGCTCCGCTGCCTCGCCTTAATCTGATAACGTACCGTTTCGAGCCGTTTTGTTTGTGACAGTGCCGTAATTGTCATTTTCCGCTCGAGCTGTCCCATGAAGGATTGGAGGGTAATTGGTAACAATATGGGCTGGCATGTCAAGTAGGCACCAAGTAGCATGTCAAGATACCAAGATCATGATAATTTTGTATTAATATAACGGGAATACTCTCTTTAAATTGAGTCGGTTATTCCAACTATAGTGCAAGCACAGTTCACACCCCAGATTCTGCATTCAGGACGGTCGAACGCACCACACATCAGTCTAAATACGCTTATAAGAAATTACTCTGATTGATTGATTGTTAGGCGCGAGTAGGCCTAACCTTGAGATAGCCAATGAGAACGCTTGGTCACACTCCCTGCGACGAGCGCCTTCCGTAGGAACAACGAATCTCGTAAGTGCAAGGCAAGACGAGGTCGCGCACGTGTCACCCTTAGCATTCCTTGATAAAGGTCACCAAATGCCATCAAAACAACAGTCGGAATAACCGACTTCGTTTAACGTGAGTATTCCCGTTTTATTAAAACAAAATGTGTCAAAACCACGACAGTTTTCATAGTATCATGATATATACCTACAATATTGTGCGCTTTTTATAATTTGTCAGGAAGTGCGTCATGATCATTATCAGCAGCCTGAAGAAGTACACTGCTAGATTATCTTCAATTAACTTCACACTCAACGACACCTAGAGGGAGACGGGTACGCCGCGTCTTCCCGTTCGTGGTCACCACTCAATAATCTTTCCTCCCCACCGGTTATCGGTCCTTCGAGCAATGTAGTCTGCCCAATGACACTTCAGGTTTCAAACCCTGAAAACTATGTTGACTTTGGTTCTTCGGCGAATATCCTTGTTCTGGATTTTATCTCAAAGAATCTATGAAAATGGCTCGTCCGTCATAATAACACATTCTGTGAAATTTTCAAGTAGCTATACTTATTACGGTATACTCTAGTAGCTATACTCTTGCCCCAACTCAGCAAGATGCTGGTTGTGCCCAACCAGCGCTGGTCTTCCGCTGGGACCGGCAGATGACGTCACGCACGAGAACAAAAACTAAATAAAAAAACAATTTTATCATCCACCCGCATCTTCAGTCAGGATATGACGGACAAACAGACGGCGTAGGCTTATAATAGGGTACCGTTGACAACTTTTGGGTAGAAACCCTATAACAACTAAAACAATAACACAAACAAACAGACGCGGATCCTCAAAAAAGGCTGTAGTCACAGCCCGAACCCGAAAATCGGCCAAATGCGAGACGCAGTATGAACTCTCCCATGATCAATATTGATAAATTTGGTGGTTTTGATAAATTTTGTTTTAATAAAACGGGAATACTCACGTTAAATTGAGTCGGTTATTCCGACTATAGTTTCGATCACATTCTCTGACCTTTATCAAGGAATGCTCAGCGAGACACGCGCGCGACCTCGTCTTGCCTTGCACTGCGGCACACCGACACTATACACGGAATAACCGACTCAATTTAACGTGAGTATTCCCGTTTTATTAAAACAAAACGTGTGTTTGTTTGCATCAGTGTCACGTTGAGGCTCTAAACGTGAAAGTGTGATGTCACAAGTCTATTAGGGTTGTGGAGATGCCAATCGTGCCAACAACGCGCTTGCAAACAAACCAAAATATCCCGACAGCAAGCGCGGCAAACAAGATTTTCTTCTGTTTCCTCGCAAAAACGTTTCTCCACCCCCGAATATGAGATATAAAGACGGCGTAAATCATTCACACACCGACGCATCCCTTCTGAGGCTCGAGTTTCACAGGATTTTTGTGAATAGCGAGAATAGGTATTGTAGAGCTGAAATATCAGTAGGCTTATAATAATATTTATAGCATGACTAGTTGTCGAAATGATTACGTTTGCAACATAATGATTTCGACAACTTAATATAACTGGTAGTTCGCGGCGAACTGAGACCTCGCGACCCCTATATCTTCACAACCCCTGAGCCGATTCAGCTCATATTTGAACTTAAAAATTGTATTGAAATGAACTACTTGCCTACAAAATTTCATGAACATCGGATCAACGGTTCGCAAGTTATCGTCGGACAAATATACACACAAACATTCATACATACATACAAATGCCGATTTGTCCCAGTAAACTCTGAGACCTTCGCTTTGCTCGGTCAATTAATATATAAATTGTTTGACACTATTAATCCCCTATTAATTATTAATTAATTAATTGACTGCCCCGGTGGCTCAGTTGGTAGTGAACCTACGTTCTGTGCTTGGGGGCGTGGGTTCGATTCCCATCTAGGACAAACATTTATGTGATGAATATTTGTGTTTGTTCTATGTCTGGGTGTTAATATCTATATAAGTATATATTTAAAAAATATCTATGTACGTATATCAGTCTCTGGCAGCCATATTACAAGCTTTGCTTAGTTTGGGGTCAGATGATCGTGTGTGCAATAATGTCCCAGATATTTAATATTTAAATCAATAGTTATAATTTGTAAATGAAAATCTAAATATTATATAAAGAAATATAATTAAAAAAGTAATATAATTAAATATGAACATAAAACTAAAAAAGTAAAGCCTAATACAGAATGTAAGTATTTTTGCATCCGGTACTAGTTTATATAATATAATTTTCAGTAATATTTACATAATAGAAAAACAAAGCGCTTAATTTTGCCCGACTACGAGATAAAGGGAGAGTTATTCTTTAGATTTAGTTAAGCATCTGAGTGACGGCGGCTTCACAGCTCTTAGACCGATTGTGCTCATATTATTATTTTTTTGTTGAATTTAACTACTTGCCTACAAAAGTTTATGAGGAATATTTCAAAGTTTCTCGAGTGGCGACCACGAAACAAAAGACGCAGCGTAGGTAGGCCTCCCACTAGGTGGACTGACGACATTGTGGAAGTCGCGGGACCGTTGGATGCAAATGGCAGATTGTCGTTGTGGTGTTCTAACGGGCCTATATTTAGCAGTGGACGTTTCTGGCTGATGATGATGATTAATTTACGAAGATCGAATTAATGGTTCGCAAGTTATCATCAGTCAAACATACTACAAAACAAATATACAAACATACATACAAATGCTGACTTGTTCTCTTTGACTCGGAAACTTTAGCTTTGCACGGTGAACAATTAGTTTCAACGATTGATCTGACAAATAGAGACAAGACAATGGTGTCGATACTGTTGTGCCATTAACTAATCTAAATTTGACAGCTCAATACTCAATACATTTATTGCAAGCAGATTACATGCAGATCTTAATTAGCATATTTAAATAAGTAATCATAATGATTGGGTATGGCAATATCGTGCGGAGCGGGTCAATCTATTCCTTGGACGCTAAATCCATGATCTATTCCATAATAAGAATTGTCTATTTCTAATTGTTATCTAATTCTGTCTAAAATCGTAGGGTATAATAGTATTTCGCGGGTAATGAAACTTTTAGGGCTTTAGCAAGTTTGAATTCACCTTCTATCTCTTTTACCTGTACTGGTAGTTTGTTATATATTTGGGCAGCCATTGGGTTGCTCTAAAATTGTTGCTATATTTTTTTCCCACATAAATGAAAAGAGATGCAGATAATTTTCTAATTATACCAGAAGAATAATTTACAACAGACGTGTTGTTTTATACAAATAGCCAATCGGGCCTCAGGCCTCTCAGTTTAACCCACCGTTAACTCAATATTTCTCCGACAACCTCAATACAAGATATCAACGAACCGAAAAAAAAATCGGTCCCTACAGCGGTGCGTGGCAAATAAAAATAATAAATGCGCAATTCTTTATACAGGGCTGTAAAACTGTCGGCTGCACGTGCCGTTCTGCCGACCTGGGTTTGTTACCCCTGTACTACCCGAGTACCCGCGATTGATGTTGGCCGTGAGCTTTTTTAGGCTCTTAATTGTTTGAATATACTGCCCCTTTGGAGCGCTGGATTGAAACGTAAGAGGTACCCCAGTCAAGTTACGGGACTGACCCCCGAATACTGAAACGTTTGTTAACTTTGACAACAGATTAATTATAATACTGCCTTTGTCTGACACTAAGCAAATGACAAAGGCAGCAATAGGCATAATCTGTCGTCAAAGTTAACAAACGTTTCAGTATTCGGGGTTAGTATGGAGGACCCCGAAACAATTCATAACATAAATATAAAATTGCATTTGGTATAACTTGCTGACGTATAATCAATATTAAATTAAATTAAACTGTTTGGAGGTACGGAACATGCTTGAGTCATAATACATTATCGTCGCCGACGACTCATTGTCGTGCTTACGATCGTCATCTGAAATAGACTAACAAATAGAGACGATATTGCAAGAAATAAAATTTGAGTCTGTTCCGGATAAGCATTTTGTTTAATTTTTATTTATTAATATGAAAAGTTGGATCTACAATTAAACGGAGAAAAAATATACTGCTATTAATTAGTTCCGGGTCAAACGTTATGATGAAGTTTCATCACAAATAAAATACAAAATGGCGATAGCACAATGGGATAGAAAGACAACCCAACTCACCTTTCCTTCAGCTCGGGTGCCTCCTGGACGGCGCCGTCACTCACACACCTTTCTTTTCAGCGTAACAGTATAATTATGGATAATTGACCGATTTCTAAAAAATGCTAGCAAATTATTAAAAGTTCGAAAATGGTTTTGGCTCAGAGATACGTATTTTTTTTTTTTTAATAATAACTCCACGGACTCCGAGGTCCATGCCCTTTGTCAACTTTTACATTTTTTGTTAACTATTACTGATAATATAAGACTAACAACATAACGAGAGGAAAATCTACTATACTTATTACTATGTTGCGTGTATACACCGAGCAGTCCAGCTCCTGCAAGCAGCACCCGTTCACGAGTTGACGCATGTGCCAGCCATCGCTCTCCTCAACCATACGTTACGAGATACGTTTTCGTGGAGGCGTTTATCGAGACTGAGGAATGCGCCATGGCGAGAGGCTATGTCGAAATCTACCCTCATTTTACCAATCAACCATTGCAAATATGCAATTGGCTGGGCTAAGGGTGTCTACACATGGCCCGACCCAACATCGCTTGAAAGAGATGGCTATATATAAGTTTCTGGGGAAGCGAAAGGGAGAAGCTATAACCTTAATAGTTTGTTTCTTTTGCTCCCGTGAAATTCAAATCTAGCTGTCCCTTTCACACGATGTCAGGTCGGGCCATGTGTAGACACCCTAAGGGCTCAGTCTAAGATTAGAGTATACCGCCTACTTGTCCTTTCTAAAAGTGCCAACTGTTTCCCATCCCTAAATTTTATCCGATATCGATGATTATCTACACAGTGAAAAACTATGCTTATAATTTTATCTTCTATTTATTTTAAACTTGTTGTTACCCGCGACATCGTATTACGTATTAGAACTTCTAGTGGTAGTATTTTTTTTCAGAGTCCGCCTGGAAAACTTCCACACCTTTTCCAGTCATTCAACCATCATGCAGTAGTGTGCAGACTTACTATGTTTCGGATTAACGGGCAAGGTTTCCGGCGAAATTACTGGGCATAGATTAAACATCTTATATCCCAGAGTGACGAGCGTAGTGCATTGCCGCGCAAGGTATTGAGCTGCTGCGAGTTCCAGATTCCAGGTTGCACAGAACTGGCATGGCCAAGCGTAACTCTTACCATCAGGCGCGCTAATTGCTCGTACCGTCAATCAGTTACAAAAAATAATTACGATGACGTGTCGGCTGTTGGCAATCCTTAGTCTCACTGACATCTATAGTTTTCATCAGCCAGAAGACGCCCACTGCTGGACAAAGGCGTCTCCCTTCGGGATATTTCACGAAAATACCTACGATTTTTCGTAGTTTAGGAGTTATGATTTTTTTTCTTAAGGATTTTCGAAGCGAGTTCAAAAACTTTTTAAGGGTGAATTTTTCGGATTCTCCTTCAGCTCTCTTAGAAAAATCCATTCTAAAAAGTAACAATATTTTTAAGCTGCTCATTTGAAAAATCCCTAACCCCCTTATTAATAAACGCGTATAAACCTTGGACTTGTAACCGCGTGTTTACTTTTCGTCCTTTTCGAAATCAGAACTTGATTGAAAAAGACAAGACTGAGTAACTGCTCCAAGAATTATCCGCGTTTATTAATATGGGGTAACAAAATTAACAAACAACTCCTAAACTACGAAAAATTGTAAAACATATACATAAAATATACCCTTGGTATATATGAGGAACCTACATTTTTCGGATTGACTTCACCATTTGGACCACTCTCTATACTGGCTTGGGGTTGGCAAAACGCTCACCGTTTACTAATAGGACGCTGCTGTCTGTCTTTCGGTGATTCTTCGCAGTTATAGGTCATGCCCGGGTCCAGGACGTCTATAGAAAACAAGTATCTATTATGAGAACGAGAGGGCGGATATCGCGTTACTAATAGGTACTGACTTAAAAACGTGCTTTTAAAATCACATAACAAAACCACCCCAGAAGCTGTAATGATGTTATACAGAATACGTTCTTACGTGTTCTAGCTCGCTAACAATCTCTTTGTTTCCGCAATGTAGGGCACTCTTTTAGAACTTTAGGGATGGGCTCGTACAGAAAATTGCCGTAAAAACGATTACTTGAAAAGTTTTTAGTGGACCTACCGTACTGCCACCACCATCCACGGTACAACGAATACCATGGTTTTAAAGTTGCAGTGGCAATGAGAAGGCCATCGTTCTAAGAACCGATAACCTATGGGAAATAAAGGTTCTTGAATGGCGACCACGAACCGATAGACGGAGCGTAGGCAGGACCGACGACATTGAGAAAACTGGACCGTGTTCAGTAAGATCGTCCGACGACACTCCATCACATTACAAGTAATGCTTCAAATGTCATCGAGCGTCGTCGGACGACCTTACTGAACACGGCCCTGGTTGATGCAAATGGCAGATCGTTGTTGAGAGGTTCAGTCATTCAGTCGCTCACTCCTTCATTCAGTCGTTCAGCGGAACATTTTGCAGCCTGCACAACCGATTTATAAAAGTCGCGTTATTCTAATGTTGAGTCGAAGCGCGAGCTATTTGTATTTCATAATATAATAGAGCTTAACATCTACCTCTACGCCAATACTAGTTTTTCTTCTACATTGAATTATTCTTCTTTTTTTTAAATTGTTATACACAAGATTTAAAAATAGAGAACAAATATGCACTGCTACATGGATTCGTGGGAGTACGATCGCTTTTATCAGTCAGTCTGTTACAATCAGTCCTCCCTCAGATCCACCTGACTAACTAACTAACCATCAAATATAATATTTAAAATGCTACTCAAATTTTAATGTACCGAAGCAATGATGTTTATGTTCCATTAAATTGCTTCAATACACCAAAAAATTGGGTCACAAGTTTTACCCACGAAGCTATGGCTGATTCTTTCCTAATAAGATCATATAAGACATATGGCAACACTCTTAGAAATGTGCACAATGCTTCACGTTCATTTCTGAACCTGGTGAATTAATGAATGAATGAATTAAGAAAACACTGTTCAAGAAGATGTTTAACAGTTTGAATTGAGTTGTTATCGCATGGACACCTATCCGAATCAATTATATTAAAACGATGAAGATATGACTTGTGGAAGCCAAGTGAAGTAAAGCCAAGTAAATAACTTTATGGCCGGATAATCATTCCCATCCCTAAGGGTAATAACACACCCAACAGTAAGATGTCAATGGGTGGAGGAATGCTCCACTCGGAATTAAATTGTGTGAAAGCACGAAACGAAATACTTCTGTTGAAGGATCAGCTAGTTTGGACTTTAGAGAGGAATTTTTCAAGGATTGTGACATTCAGACTCCTTCGGACTTTTCGATGGGATGAGTAAATAGAAACGGGTCTTGTGAAGATAGTATTAACATAGAAAAATTATACGAGAAGGATGACTATCTTACACAAAAAAGTGTACCCATATAAAAACAGCATAATACTAAGTAGATGGCGCTTACGTATTGTTGAAACCGCTAATATTATATATATAAAAATATAAAGCCGATTAAAGTGTGGCTAACATTCAAATTAATTTGCAGTATACGACGTAAACTTTTACTGTGTGATGCACAGCTCTTATATTTAATTTTAATTATAAGATGTTTGTAATTCGGCCAATGAATAAAATTATCTTATCATATCTTATCTTATGAAATATGTTGTCCAAAATAATGTTTTCAACAACATCTCTTGGGATCTTAGCGTGCTTTGCAAATAACATTTATAATTTTACTGACCAATGCAAAAGGATTCATAACAAATAGAGTTTTTGCTGCAAACCATGCCGAATGAGTTAGCTTGGGTTTCTATTTCAAACAAGCAGAAGCTGTGACGATCATGTCGCAGTTTAAAGCATCTTACGTCCTTATGAGTTACTTTAATCGGGTTACGCATATTTCTGTGGCCATTGGCACTCGTCTTTATAAAATATCTCTATGGTATTTATTAAGGTATAAAGATACAATGCCTAGTCCTATTGTGTTCGTCAATGTTGTAATATGATGCTTTTCTCCTTCTTCCTTTCTTTCTTTCTTTCTGAGTTACGTTGATAAACCAATTGTAGGAAAAAAGTTCACTCCCCTTATTAGTCTAGTTTATTTTAGGTCCCGGTCCTAAAACTGAGCAGGCAACCTGGCTGCAAAACAGGCAGTAGCGTCCTCTTAGTAAACGGTGAACATTCAATGAACTCCAAGCCACCTGCCAAGCATTTATGGCACAAAGGAGGGACGGCTTCATCTAGTAGTGGACGTCTAAGAGCTGACAAGAAGAAAATGGGCCTTGGATCTAAACTTAACCGTCGTGTTCTAAAATTGTCCAGAAACTTCGTTTTAGTACGGCTGTAAACTCGATGACCTATAAAATCCTAGATTTGTACAGAACCCTAACGTCGGTCGCGACCTCGCACTTTGCCTATAAACAATTTATTGATATAGGCAGTCTTTAGAGAAGACAGTAGATAGTTGTAATAAAATTAGACGATGTTGTATTAAAACAAACTTTTATGGCGATTTTTATTATTTGTACATAACTACCTATCAGTCAGTTAACGTCACAGATAAATTAGAGAACTTCACTTCATATCAGCTATTAGACGTATATATGTATACTATAGTTCGTACACAAATAAATACACATACACACAAAATCACTAGCTATAATAATATTACTATTTTATTTCTTTCAATTTCAATTCTTTACTGCGCTATAATGTACGCTGAAGGTATACAGTAACCTACAATACAAGCTTTGCTTAGCGTAGGTTCTGTGACCAACTATTTGCTACCACAAGTCGAATATTCTCGTATTATTTTGAGTAAAGTTACTTAATTATGTATAAGTTGGCTTATGTTTAAGTGTCAATAAAGAATTATTATTATTACTTATAAGGAATTATTTTTAAGTCGTTGACTATTTAAGTAATATCGCTTCTTAAAATCATTTATTAATATCTTAATAGCACCTATAATTGTGGTGACGTTTAGCCTGTTTCCATTGCTTGCCTCCTTCTTTGTTACAATGACGTACGTCATGTTGGTGTCTAATAAATAAAAAAAATAAAAAATAGACGTCCACTGCTGGACGCAGCCTCCCCCACTTTGGGGGTGGTTCCATACACTTGGCAGACGGCTTTGCGGCTTGGAGGGCAGTTAGAGTGCTCTCACAATATATAATTTTTTTGTAAATTTTATTTTTAAAATAATATAGTAGTGGTATTTGGATCACTGAGTTATTTTGTACTGTAACCACATACTAACTCAATGATTTGGATAGAGGTTGTAACAATTTATGTAATTATAATATACCTATGTTTCTGAAAAATAAAATAAAATCTAAATTTATTAGACACCGAAAATGTAATTAAAATTAAACTTAACAATTATGTAATATCCGGCAGTGTGAGTGTGACAGCGTTGTCGCCTAAGGCGATTTATTCCAGGCTACCTTGGCATAAATATACAGGGTTATAAGGAAAGGGTCTGCTAAGCCCAAAAGAGCTCATATTACTCATCTTTATGAACAACTTTTACTATGAGACCAACGCTGAAATCGAGAAAAAATATCAGCTGTTTCATAGAAAAATAGTAATGACACACGACAAAATGAATGGAACAGCTGATTATTTTTTCTTGGTTTCAGGGTTGGTCCCATAGAAAAATTTGTTTACAATCATGAGTACTATGAGCCCCTTTCGGCTTAGCATATTCTTTCCTTATAACCTTGTATGGCGGGTAAAATCCGGGGCGCGGCTAGAGAAATATTTTGGACTGACCCAATTTTCTTGCAGGATTGAACAATTATCGGTTTCATTATTCGTTAATCACGCATTTTGAGCGTGAAATTGTTTTACCCTTATTTGGGTAAAAATTTTCATAAAATTTGGGGGCTATTTTTGTAAAATCTGCGGCCGCTTTATCGTCTCTAATTTACCAGTTGTTTCGCAATAAAAATACTAGATTAAAAATATATATCAAATACCGAGTGCAAAATAATGACAATAGACATTAGACCTTTAATGGTCTCTGGATAATTCAACTGTTATTTTTATGTAGTAGGCTAAGTAGTTTAGGTAGTTGTAGTTTTTATGTATTTTTAAAAAAAAGAGTGCAAAATGTAACTTACTAACTTATGACACTTGAACTTAAAGAGGAATCCAAATTGAAATTACGAGTACATCACTCGTCAAATTCGGTCAAGCCTTCTACACATTCTACAATCCTAACTAATATTATGAATGCGAAAGTAACTCTGTCTCTCTGTCTATGTCTCCCTATCTGGGTGTTTGTCCCGTTTTCATGGCTAAGCGGCTGAACGGATCGACATGAATTTTTAATAAAGCCTATGGATCGGAGACGGACTTAGGCAATTTTTTTTTGTATACCCACGCGAACGACGTCACGGGTAACAGCTAGTCCTAACTAATATTATGAATGCGAATGTAACTCTATGTCTATCTGTCTCTCTGTCTCGGCGTTTGTCGCGTTATCACGACTAAGCGGCTGAACGGATCAAGCTGAATTTTTGCATATAACGGACATAGGTTACCCTTTTTTTGTATGTCCACGCGAACGAAGTCGCAGGTAACAGCGAGTTGATTATAAATTGAGTTTGAATTGTTTTAATATCACTACCACTTAGTGAAATAGAAATAGACATCAAAGCCACTCAAAGAGCGCTTATCGGAATGCATAACCCCTCTTAGTTGCATAAACTGATTGTATTCAGGAATAGCTTTATGCTGTACACTTTGGCTTAGAGCTACATTGGCTGGAGTTTAAAACCGTCTAACATACCAAACAGACCTGTGAAATCATCCAGTCCCAAAATGCCCTCTGTCCCAAAATTACTAGACGTCCCTATGACGACTGTCCAAAAACGACAAGAGTACCAAACTGACTGGCTTCCTAAATCATCTGTGGGATTCAATAATTTATTTATTTATTTCAATAGCATAGTATTCATCATCATCATAATCCACAGACTCTTTCAGATTCTTTATCCCACTACTGCCGCTCTCTTTCTATGCCATCTGCCTCGATCCTTTGCTATTCGCGTCCAGGTTCGTTCGAGCCATCTCGCAGCCAACGTTCCGCCACATCCTTACTCCAACTACAATCACTTCGCCTAAGAACATGACTGCCCAGCTCCTTCGACCAGTGTAAAATGAATAGACGGGCCCTAACCACATTACTTCCTTTAAAAATAACAAGTCAAAACAATCGATCTTAGGCTTCAATCAGAGACATCTTATAATTAAAAATGTGCGTATACTTGTCCCAAAAAAGATAGCGAATATAATATCTACGAGAGTAAAAGGAACACCTGTGTTTATTAGTTGCTCTCGAACCGTTTGACATTCGAACGTACGTCTCGTACTTTTTTTCCACAGACTAAGAGCGATTGCATGTTGAGCGCCGGCGATCACTTTAAAGTCTTCGAAATTCTCTTACTTGGGCCCGTCCTTTCGTTCTACTTTGGTCGAAGTCCAGCTCCACCTTAAAATTCATTATTGTTTCCGACGTCCCGAACGGTTCGTCGCCGGATTTGATGAGTCTTTGCGCAACTCTAATTTTCTTCACAATTATGGGTGGGTAAGCGTCCATGTTTCGGCACTGTTCGTGATGGTGGGCAGGACACACGAGTTATATTGGCGAGTCTTCAGACACTTTGGAATATGGCGTGACTTGAGTGATGAGTGTGTTTAGTAATAGCATAGATGAATTAGTATGGTATTACACATAGTACTTAAATTAATTTTAATATCATTAAAACAAACAATTTAAATAAAATTACAACAAACTGGTGAAAATACTATTATGGGAAATATAAATTAAAGGTACGAAAAATAGAAAGAAGAAAGAAAAGGAGGTCTACTTACTTCGCTTCGCTCGGGTGCGTTATTTGCACCGATAGACTTTGACAAATCTCTGTCTTCAACAAAATCAGTTTTTCCCGTTCAAAACAAATTATTTGACGTATATATACAAATGAACCCCTATTTTTCCTGGTCATGCTATAAGTTGAGAAAGGCTGGACCGATTTTAATGATTTCTTTTTCGTTGTGTTCGTAATTGTGAGGACAAGGTATGTATGAAGAGTTTAGCGAGACCGAAGACCGAGCTTCGCGGGCATCAGCTAGTATAGTTATAAATTTCAAATTAACTGATCGAAAACATACCGTACTTGCGATGCTGTAGTGCCAAATAATCTATAACCACTCGTTTGACATCGTCGGTGAGCGGTCGTCATGTTAGATTTAGATATTTCCTTCGATCAAATAAAAATGATAATTCGACACAATCATATGGTGCTATCACAGAATTCTCCTTATAAATAAGGTCTATGGTTTTGTTAAAGTTCAAGACATACTGATATTCGAATATTATTATGATGTTACCTAATGTTGCTAAAAATACAAGACATTTTACATTTTTACAACATTTACAACAACTCTCTACATTTGCGTCTGCAAATGTTCGAATTAACTTTTGAGATCTTTGCATTCATGCTACTTTTTGGCGGCTCTCGAAGCTTAGCAACGTTGTTTTTGCTGAACAGCACCGCACAAATTGAATTATTTCCCTGCGTCTTGAACATGTTGCACTTACAGAAAACTTACAGTGTCTTAAGTTAGTTTAAGTTGTAGTGGTAGGGCTCTCTACAGAGTCCGCCTGAGGAAGTACCACACCTTTGCCAGATATTCAACCGCCAAGCAGTAGTGTGCAAGCATTACTGTGTTCCGGATTGAAGCGCAATGTTTGCAGCGTAATTACTGGGCATACAGAGATTTAACATCTAACATCTCAGGGTGACGAGCGCAGTGCATTGCCGCGCATAGTTTTGAACTGTTGAAGTTCAAAATTCTGGGTGGCACTGAACTGTTATGGGCAAGCGTGACGCTTAACATCAGGTGAGCGACTTGCTCGTCTCGTCACCGAGTATTAAAATAAGAAAAAAAAAAAAAACTTTTTTTAGATAGTGTCGTTCGTCGTCAAATTTAATTACCGATGAAATAATTAAAAGTATGTACCAACGAGAAAATACCCTAAGGTAGATTTTATATTAATAAAACGGGAATACTTGGTTATTCTGACTATAGTTTCGATCACTTCCGATGACCTTTTCAAGGAATGATAGGAGCGTGACGCGCGTGCGATCTCGTCTTGCTTTGCACCGTCACCGAGTCTTTTTAACGTGAGGATTCCTGTTTTATTAAAACAGGGTTATAAGGAGAGGGTATGCTAAGCCGAAAAGGGTTCTTAGTAGTCATAATTATGAACAACTTTTAGTACGGGACCAACTTTGAAATCGAGAAAAAAAACTGTTCCATGAAAAATGTCAATGACACTCGACAAAATGTATGAAAATCTGTTTTTTTTTTGACATAATGAGAAGCCTTTTCGGCTGAGCATACCCTTTCTCTATAACCCTGTATAAAATGTGACAAAACCACGTCTGTTTACGCATATTCAATATTTTTAAATAACTGCGGGTGGTACTGAATAATGTTTTTGCAACAATTTGTTTACATCATATAAAATTTAAGATGTTTCTGTTAATTTATTTTAATGTAAGTAATTTAGATACAATTTATAATAACTGAGCGATTTAGAAAACTACTCTCTTTACTCCTACCCAAATTTTCCGTTGCGATAAAAACAGATGATGATTGATGATTTTGAATGAATGAATGAAAAATGAAAATGAATGAATGATTTTGAGACAAGTGTACACGTAGTTCTCGGGCCTAGTAGTGTGTAGGGTTGTAGGGACATTAGTTACTGCTATGACGTATATAAAACCTTACAACATTGGGGCGAAAAACGCCGAATCATTTCATAGCAATATCTTGCATGGATTTGTTTAAATTTTTAATCTTGGGAAACAAGGGATCCCTTCCTTTTGGAAGTCATTAATATCAGTTTTGGCTACATCAGGAAAGTTTTCCATTTTGTAAAGAAACAAAGTCGTCGGGGAATTGCGTTAGTGGTAATCTTCGTAATAATTATGTATACTACCATTTTTTTCTTATAAAGATGTTTTTTAGGGTGTATTACGGCCGTCTTTTTCCGATTCCCCCACGCGTTATATGTGCAGGCAGGTCGTGAGAGTACAACCTGCTTGAATTACAAATTAAAATTCAAGATTGAAGATTCAAGATATTTACTGCAGAATGTAGGTGGAAATAGTTCTTAAAAAAATACAATTATGTACCTTACAAACTACCTTCTTAAGAGGTGTGCAACAATATAAGTACCAAACGTCTATCAGCTCAGTTCGGTCCAGAGCAGCGTTCATTTTGGTACTGAAATATAAATAAAATAAGTAGATGTCAATTTCACATTTTTAAAATAATTTTGTTTGTTCATTAATTAATACAATTTCAATTTCAATTTGATTAAATAATAAAAAAAAAAAAAAAAAAAAACCTTTAAATAGGTAGAAAACGACTTAAAAAAGAGTTTTTTTTTTTTTTAAATTCCTTAAGCTACTAGAAAAGAGCCGATAGTCTTCAATCGCCTGAACAGTTTTCTTGAATCATAGCTAAGAACACTCTCGACCAAGACACCTTCCAGATAAGAAATCTGAATAGAAATCGGTTCATCCGTTTGGGAGCTACGATACCACAGACATATTATACAGATACACACGTTAAACTTAAGCAGGGTCCGGAATTTTAGTAGAAGTTTTAATTTTGTCAAAGGGATTGCACGTTTATCGACTTGCTACTTGATTTATTAGATTAGCGTAATAAATCGTAACTCAATACATAACATAAATGCGAAAGTAACTCTGTCTTTCTGTCTGGGTGTTTGTCACGTTTTCACGGCTAACCCCCGAATACTGAAACGTTTGTTAACTTTGTCAACAGATTAATTCTAATACTGCCTTTGTCTGGCACTAATCAAATGACAAAGACAGCAATAGACTTAATTTGTTGTCAAAGTTAACAAACGTTTCAGTATTCGGGGGTAAGCGGCTGAACGGATAGACCTAATTTTTTGCAAATATATAAGTTTAAGGATCAGAGACGGATATAGGCTACTTTTTTTTTTTTGTAGCTCTACGCAAACGAAGTCGCGGGTAACATCTAGTATCTTATGAATTTGTATATGCTCTATTTAAAAATTAAAAATAAACCGTTTTTTAGCAGTTATGCAACTCTTAAGTTCCCTGTAACGTCAGTCTGTTCTCCGTCACCTTGTTTTTTTTTCCTCCTAAGAGGATTTTGGCGTCACGAGTCTTATGCATTTGCCAGTGTCAAGTATTCTTATATAGTTTCAAGTTTTGTTAAATATTATCGAACAAGTCATAGTCACAGTCAAAGGCGAGCAAAGCAAGTTCGAGTGAAGCGCCAGTAAAGTGGTGAAAACTTTACCAGAACCTTCTATGGCGTTTTGGAAACAACACGAAAATTCACGTTTCACGACATCATACCATTCACCAACACTCGTGCATGTGCACGAACACTTAACGGGTAAAAATTCAGCATTTTCACACATTAACACTCGAAATAACACAAGTTTTGGAAAATAATATAATGACAAGACATGATTTCTTCACGTTCCCGCCAAAATCCTTCGTATCTAAATAAGGGAAGATTTTTTTTTATCTCATATTTTGGCTCCACAGTGTATTTATAGCAAATGTCAAGTTTTGTTATTTTCAAGTAAAGCTTAGTATTTCACAATAGAAGCAAGTCTCAATCATATTCTAAATCAACAATTTCAGACACTGTCCAGTCCAAATCATGCTTCAGTAAAGTGGTGGAAGCTTTACTGGAAGCTGAGTTTTGGAAACAGCATGAAAAGTAAACAACACGAAATAACACAAGTTTTGGAAAATAATAAAATGACGCCATATTAATTCTTCACGTTCCCGCCAAAACTCCACCTTGTTCTAAAAAGCATTGGCTCTCCTAACGTAATTATTTTAAGGTGCAACGTTTCGCTCAACGCGCGAAATTCAAATTTTGTTGCGTTTTTTGTCAATTACAGCTTAATTACTCATCGTGGATTTATTGAAACCAATTTTGCGCCAATAAATAAGCTATTTTAAGAAATTACGTGTAAAATGATCACCTAGATAACATCGGTTTAGCTACAAACCTGCTTCATTTGGCTGATTTTCATCTTGGTTTTTGTTTTATTGAGAAATATACTTATACTAGCTTTCAACATGAATTTTCGGTTGGTGTAATTTCTTGATACGACTTATTTATTGTCGCAAAATTAGTTTTCATGAACTTACGATGAGTAATTACGCTGTAATTGACAAAAAACGCAAGAAAAATTGAATTTCGCGCGGTGAGCGAAACGTTGCACCTTAAGTACTTACAACTAGTTGCAGTCTTCCCCTCTCGGCAGCACTGTCCAATGAATCAACGTTCCAAAATCAAATTCGTCTCAGGGCTGCCGACGTAATTCGTTTAACCATTCGGGAAATTAAATAGATGGGTAATTTGACTGGTCCATTAGTGCTCGACGTTTTAAAGTGGGGACGTGAAGACAAACTAGGGTGGGATTTATGCGTAAAGGGCACCAAATTTATTTGATTCGGCGGTAGTTTGAAGCTGATTTGATTATAGACGACTAGCTACGCCCCGTGGTTTCACCCGCTATTATACAGAAAGCGAATATATTTCCGGGATAAATATCCTATTTGTTAATCCAGGGTATAAGCTATCTCCATACCAAATTTAATTCAAATCCTTTCAGCCCTTACAGAGTTGAACGGGAACAACCACACTTAAGAAGAAGAAAGAGAAGAGATCGCTTTCAGCGATAAGGCCGCCATTTGTTACACTAGTTAAAATGTTTTCTTTTCTCTCCTAGTTATGTAAGATCTGGTGTGAACAATAAAGAGTTTATCTATCTATCTATCTATCTTACACACAAATTTTCGTATTTATAATATTAGTGTGATGCGTTTTTCCTAAAAGCGAATCAGCAAAAAAAAAGGAGTAAGCCATGTGATGTTCTTACTGTTATACCTAGATACTATTTTCATGGGGTACAGTTATCAACAATCCAATCCGGCTGAGTATACAACATTCAGCGCAGGCGCCCCTCAAGTTGGCAAAATTTATCGCTGAGTTTTAAATACATCGCCGACAAATAAAGTTTTTTGCGTAATTCGCATTCATTGAAAGCGTTAATGGTGATGAATCGGATCTGGCCAGACGCCAGTAGATAGGATAATGGTTACGATGAGTTTACGATAGTAATTCGTTAGTATTTTTCAGTGTATCGATATAAAGACTAATCATGACGAATCATGACTAGCCTTGTGGTTCAGTGGGTGGATTACCATCTTCTGATCTATAGGTTGTGGGTTCGATTCCCACCCAGGACAAACATTTGTGTGATGAACATGGATGTTTGTTCTTTGTCTGGGTGTTTCTATGTATACTATGTATGTATTTACAACAACAAAAAAGTACTTATGTATTCTATTAGTTATCTGGTTCCCATAGTACAAGCTTGCTTAGTTTGGGGCTAGATGACGCTGTGTGTAGATGGCACCAATATTTATTTATTGTTAAATTCAATTATGTCAATGGGAGGTAGAGCGTTTTTAATAAGGTTTAGACGACATCAGGACCTAGTTCCTGATGTCGTCTAATCATAATCATAATTTTTAGTCCGTAATCGCCCATAAGCGTAGGCCCTCTCTGCTTGTACGTCACTCATCCCGGTCTTGAGCCATGCAATCTTGTCCATCGACCTGCGATTTTCACAACATTGGCGACCCAACCGGCAGGCTCTCTCTGCCAACTCTGAAAGCGATAGTGATAGTGCGCGAGCGGGACCGCGCATAGTGCGACTAAGTTGATACGAACAGGATGGCATGCTCTCGCAAACACATTTCAAAATTAGAGAATTCTACCGGTACGCGGTCACCAATCAGTTAACGTTTTATAATATACACGGTAAAGTGGCGCGCGTAGGCGAAAAATATCTAACATAAATGGGAAAAAAAACCCGCCAAACAGTAGTATGCAAACATTACTGTGTTCCGGATTTAAGGGCAATGCTTCCAGCGTAATTACTCGGCACATAGAGATTTAACATATAATATCTTAGGGTGACGAGCGCAGTGCATTGCCGCGCATGGTTTTGAGCTGTTGAGGCTCAAAATTCTGGGGGGCACTGAACTGTTCTGGGCAAGCGGGAAACTTTTTTTTATTTTTCTTTTTTTTTATTATTTACTTGCGTTTGACTGTCATCACGTCTGATGTTAAACGAGGATGCAGCCTACGATGGAGCACGCTTGCCTAGAAGAAACCGATTCACTCGCGACTTGAAGACACCCAGATTATAATTATCAGGAAAAACCCACTCGGGCAGCGCATTCCACTGTTCAGCAGTCAAAACTATAAAACTTAAAAAACGCTTATAAAGCTTAACATAAGGTGAGTGACTTGCTCTATCTATATAAAAAAATCTATATAAAAAAATACTATCCAAGTGCTTACGTATGAAATGCAGGTGCGGTGGAAGTAGGGGGTAATAGGACCCGCGACTGGCACTCGCGGCTTATCAAACGTGTGCAGGGTCATTATTCTCTATTGACATAACTAGCTTGTTACGCGCCATGTTAAGTTCACTCCGTGTTAGTCGCACGAAACGGTATTCTCTAAGTTTCTTAAACGCGCGATTCTTCACGATTATGAGCCGCGTTTAAGTATAGAGCATGTTATGACGTCACGCGTTATTGGCCAGTTATCTCATGTGCGATAGATAGTAAGGGCCCAGGGGCGCTAGTCTCGACTTTTCGCTACAGCACTTTGCGACCGAATTCGGTCGCTATGACGCAAAAATTAGACAACGAACACGAATTGTTAACGAAAAAACGCAAAGATAGCGTTGAATTTTGCGTTCAAAATTCAACGCTATATTTGCGTTTTTTCGTGAAAATACACACGTGATAGCCGGCTCTAATTATTTTTTTGTCTTATAGCAGAGAACCTGACGCCAAGACAAAGACAAAAACAAAAACTATTAAATATTTTAAAAAAAAAGTCAAAAAAAGTGCCAACCTTGAATTTAAATTCAGCAACATATTTTCAAAACTTCAATTTCACCACCCGATCCTCGAAGATGGAAACACTGTTCTATTTTCCATGCTGAAGATGCTGTAGTAGACCCCTCATGTTTTTGTACTCTATTTGTAAGAGCTTGTTAAATATTTTTATGTGACAGTACACCCATACAAAATAGAATTACACGAACTGGCCGATTAAATCAAATTGTGTCTAGACGGGAAAAATGGCTTCGTTGAATGAGGTAATCATAGCTGGTTTATTTGTTCTGTATTCTCTCTACTTACTTAGCTACTTACATTTATATTTTTTTTTTAGGTTTCCGTATCCAGAGGTTGTCAACCTCTGATAAATTAACCAGCCTACTACTACTAAGTGGCCCTTTGAGAACTAAGCCATTTTTTTTCTGACGCGTTACCTATGGTTTGTCTTACCCCCGAATACTGAAACGTTTGTTAACTTTAACGACAGATTAAGTCTGCTGCTGCTTTTGTCATTTGCTTAGTGCCAGACAAATGCAGTATTAGAATTAGTCTGTTGTCAAAGTTAAAAAACGTTTCAGTATTTGGGGGTAAGAGCATCAGTAACAAGCATTATTTAAAGAAAAACAAAAAACACCTGACTGCAAAATGTAGCTATTGAAATTCTGGATATAAAGACGAATTTAACGACATCTCAAATCGGTCAAGCCTTTTATACTACAGGAGGTAATATAGGAACACACAAACATTCATCTCCTTCTTGGGCAGTCGGGCAAAAACTTTACGACCGTGAAATTGACAGAGCGATCACTCTCGCCTTCTCGAATTATTACACAAAACTTGACACTAGCTAAATTTAGCTTTGTCAGGTTATTAATTCTTTTTTTTCATCAGATAAATACTTTTTTTCTAATAAAACACATTTAAAATGAGAACTGGGTGTAACAACCCTTTCAATAATACATTTAACTGTACAAAATTCAGCGATTCATTACTGTTATATTGTATGGTAATAGTAGCATAGAACTGTCTTAATGTAAAGTTTGATTTGTAATACATAAAAAAATGTCTTTGCGAGTTTTTATAACTGCAAAGAAAATAGTAATTGCTCCAAAACGAAAAAAACAATTTATCATCATCATAAGCCGGAAGGTGTCCACCGCTGAACATAGGAATATCCCTGAACTCGATAACCGTGGAAATTACTCTGTATCTTGTTTAAAAAAACAGCTCTATAAAAAAACCGCCCAGTCCATCTAATAAATGCCGTCTTAGAATTTGTAAAAAATATTTTTATTATCGTGATCACGTATCTAATCAAGTTTTTCAAAATCTCATGTAGTCATGACCTGTTTAGCCATACCTAGACGATCTAATCAAAAACATCATATATAACAATTAGATCTACATAACTAATGAGGTGCATGAAATAGGACAAACAATAAAAAAATACTTTTTAGCTTTCTGATAGTATAAATATTTCAAGCTATTTGCGATAATTACAAAAATCGAGATATAGAAATAGAAAAATTTTACATTTCGTTACATTGGGCACATTTTACAAATAAAGTCAATAGATAGCAGAATTTAGAACTAACAAAGAAAAATTACAAAAGGAATATTTAATTATTGAAATTGATAACATTGAGAACAGAAAACAGACAACATTGAAAATTATTTAAAAAACTATTAAATTATTTAATGAATTATAAAATTGTTTAATGCACGCAATTGAAGATGTCAAATTAGAACTGATATAGGGTAGAGTCCACGCTAAACTGACACTCGAGTAGTACCAATGACGTCACCGTAATAGGCATATCTATATGCACCTAATCCGCGGATATATTCGGCAGCAAACTATTCATCAGAATTAGTGCAGATTGGAGGGCGAGTGATGAAGTCATCAATATGCAACTAACTTTGCAACGCAGTGTGAAACACCATTATTATTACACTACGACAAAAAGTTCAACAAAATTTTGATTATATTAAATGGTTCTATCGTAAATTTTATGTAAAGAGCCACAAATTAAGTATCTACATACCTAATAGCAAGATTCCGGACTGGTTTGGACTGGTTTTTGACATGTTTCTTATTATTATGATTATTTTACTTTATTAATTGATTATTGTATGCTTTTATTTTTATTAATTATTTTTTATTGATTTATCTAATTTCTCTTCTTTGTTTGCCATCATTATTATTATTATTTTTTTGTTTAAATTTTTAAAATGTATTAACAAATAGAAACTGTCGTGTAACCAATGGTTATGAATAAATAAGATTGAGATTGATTGATTGATTTAATGCCGTCACCTCTACCACACCGTTAGTAATTTAATTTTCTTACGTTGACTTGTTATTTTTAAGGAATTTGGATTTTTTAAGGTTGGATAAGGCGCGTCCATTGATTTTACTTTGGTCGAACGTTAAAACCAAATTTCTGTTTCGTATGCCGCTTCAATTTAAAACGTATCGTAACAATTATTTTCAACTACCCACATTATTAAACAGAAGACAAATTACCACGTCCGTTACAAATTTGAGTTCGGAACTCAACTAAAACTGGTTATCAGTAGTGCACGCGGATTGGTCGGTTGAGTGATGATGTCATCAATACGCGTCGCTGGGACAACCACAGGCGACCGCCGGCTTTCACTCGCAGCGGTAGACTAATGTTATGCTAGTGTTTAGTTTGATTTAGGTTAAGAACTATGATTTATACTGATCTTCAGTCCCATATGCAGTTGTCTCGCTCACACAATCTTCTTTTTATCAGCTCTGGACGAAGTCTTCCCCTAGTTTTGCCGTAATTGTTATGATTGGCAGGCGGCAGAGATCGCAGCATGTTCACCGCTTACTAAGAAAACGCTGCTGCCCTATCTTCGGTGGATTTGATCGCAGTCTTAGGGTATATGTTTTCATATATTTTCATAATATAGATATATATACAATCTCTGATTTCCAAAGAGTATGATGTTGTATCAGGTAGACGCTGGCAGGGGGAAATGCACGATACACCCCATGGGACGTCAGTGCAGGACTTATCACACCCATCTCGACAAAGAATAAGAATGTATATGCTTATCATAAGATTGCAAATGTTTTTAACAACATTTGTTTTGATATATTTTGAATTGACAGAGGAAAATTACTGAAAACAATGTTTTTCCGACCTTAATGAGAATTATTTAGCTTCAAAAATGTTAGATAATAACATATTATCTTAGATAGATTCAACATACTACAGTGTTCGGAAATTCACAATGTCTACAAAAACTTAATGTACGAGCAATTTTGCAGCATTACAAGCATTTTCAAATTTTTCTCGAAAAATCCACCCCTAGAGGTTTAATGGGATGCTTGAATTCAGTATGCGAGCGAGCTTATTACTAATAACTATGTTCAAAATACTATCAAATCAAGAGTACTTCAGTCAAAGTTTAAGTTTTAAATTTAGAAAAAGTACGAACGAGTTAACTGAATCGAGGGGAGCCCCCATTCTACGTACTAGGTAACTGAATCGAGAGGGAGTCCCTTCGACTCAGTTACCTCGTTCGCACTTTATCAAAATTTAACACTTAAACTTTGACTGAAGTATTCTTGATTTGGTAGTACACACTAGTTCACAGTAGTTCACACTATATTCTACATCGATCACCCTGGAAAAAAAAATACATTTACAAATGGATATTTTCTTTACACGTTTACTATTTCACAATCATTTGCTTGTAATAATAATTAAAAATTAAAAAATAATAATTAAAAAATTCTTACTTCAAATTACTATAGAACCTAAAATTAAAACAAAAGAATTCCCACACTTCCTTCCTAAACTCTAGAAAAATGGGGCGATAAAAAATTCAAACAATAGAGATAAAGCAACCCTTCCACAAACGCTATCAAGAAGCAGCCAATAAAATATAAACCGTGAGAAGGTAAGGTAGAATCTCCACGGACGATTTTCAATTGTTAATTTCGATGTATTTGATTCTTTCGTCTCTACCATTTCTGCTTTCAGTGGCACAGAAAAAAAACAGAACTAATTGGTATGATATTTATGGCAGAGATAAAGTAACTCAATCAACATACGACTAGCTTTGGCTCAATGGGAGGATTTCCGCCTTCTGAGCTGTAGGTTGTGGGTTCGATTGCTAATCAGGACAAACATTTGTGTAATGAACATAAATGTTTGTTCTTTGTCTGGTTGTTTGTATGTACTCTATGTAAGTAAAAGTATTTATGTATTCTATCAGTTATCTGGTTCAGATAGTACAAGCTTGCTTAGTTTGGGGCTAGATGGCGCTTTGTGTGATAAACGTCACCAATATTTATTTTTTAGAAATTGCGTGGGCCAACATATTTCGCTGTTATAGCAGATTGTTTTGTTGATTTCCAAAATCAGAAACAAAGCGAAATCTATTATTACAATTAAAAAAAATACGACGTGCGTTGAAATGCGTTCTGATATTCTGATGGTTTTTCTATTTCACAGCACAAAAATCAGAAAGTACCTAACAAAGATATGGTTAAAAAGAAACCACAAATTTGGTTACGTACTAGGCTACTTTACAAAGGTAGTATGCCTAATATGATACTATTAAGTTAGCAAAATTAGTATACAATCGCAAGAAGGTATTAAAATATTCACGTAAATAGATATCTTAATCATACAATTTAGCAATTGTTAAGAACAAATGCAATAAAGGACTTCATGGTAGCAATAAAGGGCCCCTGTGCTTTAAAATCGTCCGTTGAAGCGCTCACTAACGGAAACCTGCCCATTTATATTTCCACGGCGTGCCCCAAGGGCGTGGGTAGTTTGCGAAAAGGTCTCCGGTCAATGTGCGTTCCCGTCAGAATAGTCACTGCGAGCCATTTGTATTCAAAATAGTGGAATAGTAAGGTAGGGATCATTGGATACTTGTTTATTAGCCTATCCCACGCATCGTTAATATATAATTTTTTTTCGACTTTTTAATCTATTTTATTTAATGATTATAGCATATGTATAAGTCGTGGTAGCTCAATGGGAGAACGCTTGCCTTACATTCGTGAGGTAGCGGGTTCGAACCCGGGCGGGCCCGTACCAATGAGTTCTTTGGAACTTACGTACGGATATACCACTGTCTTATCGGTGAAGGAAAACATCATGAGGAAACCTGCATATTTCCGGAGAAGAAATTCGATGGAGTATGTGAATCCGCCAACCCGCACTGGGCCAGCATGGTGGATATGGCCTAATCACCCTTCGAGGGTAGGCTGATATCCCAGCAGTGGGATGTTTAAAAGGCTGATATAGATAGATAGATACTTATTAATAAGATACCATATTGTTATTAATAAATTTGAATTTATTATTGACAGGTTAGGCATTTGACCATATTTTATGCTTGAAAATTGTGTAAAGTTGTGTAAGGCTCTGGATAAGGGGTTGTTCTCCTACTTCAGCTATCTTGTTCGCTCTTTTTCAATATGTTTTAATATGAAAAAAAAGTGTAAATTGAAAATATTAACAGTTATCTTTAGAATAATAATGCCATGCTTTATAAGTTTAAATTAAGTTTTATGTTCACATTTTTGATATTTTGATGAGGAAGCAGGAAAACACATTTCTGTCGAGATGTTTTCCTTCTTCTTCGCCAAAATAAAAATAACATTACTATCTTATTTTATTTTTTTTATAACATGAAAATTGCTATAAAACATTGGCGATGGTAAAAGGTAGACTGTTAATTTTTTAAAGTTAATGAGATAGATAACGATAGATAAACTTGTATGTATTACCGTTTTTACGAAAGAGCAAAAAAAAAATGAATGAAATAATACATTTTCTTTACTTCGGGGTATCGAAGTAAATTGGAACTATGCGATGGAACTACTGGAACCAAGCGATCATTTTATACTTTTAATTATTCGTCAGGAAATAAATATATCTGGGACATTTTTCCACACACGGTCATCTGACCCCAAACTAAGCAAAGCTTGTAATATGGCTGCCAGAGACTGATATACGTACACATATATTTTTTAAATACATACTTATATAGATATTACACTCAGAAATAGAATAAACACAAATCCGCCATAATAATACACAATCCGCGAAAATTTCAATCGGCTACTTTTATAAAGAGACAGACAGACAGACAGCCAGTACCCTAAAAATAAGGTAACATCTTAGAATAACTACCTAACTACCTTAGAATAGCTGCCTAGTAGTAGAACCTTAGAACGTTAGTACCTTAGAATAACTACTAGGTACTACTAGGTAATTTTACTATTAAAACGGGAATACTTACGTTAAATTGAGTCGGTTATTCCGACTATAGTTTCGATCACATTCGGCGTCCTTTATCAAGGAATGCTAAGCAAGACACGCGCGCGACCTCGTCTTGCCTTGCACTGCGGGCTGCGGCGCGTCGCGCGCGTGACCTCAACGGCTGCACTGCAGGTGCGGTACTAGGTAGTTATTCTAAGGATAACATATATTTTCTAAGACATAGCATACAGCATCCATATGATCGCTTGAAAATATGGTACTTACGGGTTATTAACTTATCTAAGTGTAACATAGTAGTGTAACATAGTAGTGGCTGAGGACATTAATGCGCCTGTCATTAGGCATTTAGTGCGGGTCATGATTCCCCATGGAGTGCCACGTAAGTACATGAACCACTGACCAGTCTTACCAGAGTTCTTTGGTTCATGTACTTACTACTATTATGTACCTAATTAGGATAATAATTTTGTTATTAGTCTCACTAACCCTAAGTTTTAAGTTGTTTTTACTAACCAAATGTGACCCCTGTTGTCATCAATAAAGAAATTTGAATTTGAATAGTTCAAGCCGAACAAAGTTCCAAATAAGTAAGATGTGGCTGTAGATCAAAATGGCTGTTAGTTTAGACTGCATTAGTGTAATAGCTGGATGGCAGCCAGCCAGAATCGATTTCAGCTGAATTTCAGATCTTGTTCTTTGTTGGATTAATACAGTATGTTTTTGCTTTTGTCAGTTTAAAATTTTGAGTTTATTTGCCCGCTTGGCTTCGCTTGCTTAGGCTACAGTAAATAAAACACCCATTACACCTCTTAGGGGGTTGATTTGCAAAAAATCGTTATACATGCCTTTTTTTTTTGTTTTGTACACAATCCGATTTTCATATGATTTAGCATGAAAAAAGATTTATTTCCTACAAACATCGAGGGTCCATTATACGTCTTCAGATGTGGGGTTTAGAAAAATCCGTTCGTTCATCTAGAATTCTAAACAATTTCAGGAGTATTGGGTTCAAATTTCACATCCCTAGATTACTAGAAAAATTCTTGTTGTTTTGTACCTACATAAAGAATAGAAGTTACCCGCGACTTTGTTAAAAAAAAACTCTTTTCAATCTTTAAGCTATCTATATAGCTTCTTAACGTATCGATCTTAATTTTTGCATACATCTATATATATGTATATATGCAAAAATATATATCTATATATATGCAAAAATTAAGATCGATACGTTCAGCCGTTTAGCCGTGAGACAGACAGAGACAGAATTACTTTGATATTTAATTATATAGTTAGGATAGGATATCATGATTGCTATCCACTAAATTTCCATGTGTCAGGGATGCCATTAAACTACAGATCACCCGAGACACCGCTTTACGAGATCGTGGATCCGACAAAAACTCACAAGAGTTGGAGTAAAACGCAGGTAGCGGGGGCTGCGACCATGTGTTTTCACTGGATACGCCTACTCACAGCAAAAATGTACTCCAAATGTACATATTGTATTATTATATATAGTGTATTTCGGTCGATGTGGTGGGTGATCTTTGCATGAAATTTTATACATTCAATCCATTTAGGCTTTAGCAAGTAATATAGGGACACACAAAAATACTTACATACTCACATACATAAAACTCAAAAACATCCTTGCACTGACTTAGTTATTCATGGTGTACACTGTTCCAGATGCTTTTTGTGTGTTCTTAGCCTAAAACTTACCTAGTTACGTTAGGTTTTGTAAAGATTGTGCTTAAGTTAAGTAATTTCTGAGATGGACTCTGCAGGAGGTGCTTAACTCTGGTGCTTAAGTTTGTAATATAACGTTAGATATGGTCTAAGTACAGTTAGCTTGAAAGTTCATGGCTTAATTCTTTTGCTGGCTGCGGTAGAGCTTAATTGGGTCGTTTTATAAGATTAACAAAGTTCATCTGAATGATGCATTAATATTTAGTTTCCTTTTTCTTTTAAATTTTGGCTCCTCTGGCATTGTATTTAGCCAGTGTCAAGTTTTGTAACATTTCAAAGTCTCGGTCCTATGACCGAGACTCAGTCTATACTGAGTCAACAATTCCAGTCCAAATAATGCTTCATTAAACTGGTGGAAGCCCGGAGTTTTGGAAACAATACTAAAATACGATTCACCTTATACGGTTTTACCACACTCCTGCACGTTAACGATCACATTACTACACATTAACACTCTATCCCCCGAATACTGAAACGTTTGTTAACTTTGACGACAGACTAAGTCTATTGTTGCCTTTTGCTTAGTGCCAGACAAATGCAGTATTATTTATTTAGTTTATTGGCACACAAACAGAATACAGTCAAATAAATACAAAAACAGGATATGATTTACAGTTTCGATCTGGACTATATCCCTTAAGGTGCAACGTTTCACTCAGCGTGGCAAATTCAAATTTTCTTTCGTTTTTTGTCAATTACAGCTTAATTACTCATCGTGGGTTCTTGAAAACCAATTTTGCGCCAATAAATAAGTTGATTAAAGAAATTAGGGCTAAAATGATCACCTAGATAATATTGGATTAGCTACGAATTTCAATAAGCTGATTTTTGTCTTGGTTTTTGGTTTAGTGAGAAGTGTACTTATACTAGCTTTCACCTTGGTTTTTTGGTTGGTGTAATTTCTTGATACAATCTATTTATTAGCGCAAAATTCATTTTCATGAGCCCACGAAGAGTAATTAAGATGTAATTGCCAAAAAACGCAAGAAATTTTGAATTTACCGCGCTGAGCGAAACGTTTCACCTTAAGTATGTGTACACAACACGATCTAAACTTAAAAAGCAGAATTTAAGAATTGAATTTTAAATTAATTATATTAGAATTAATCTGTTGTCAAAGTTAACAAACGTTTCAGTATTCGGGGGTTAAGAACACAAGTTGCGTATGGATAATAAGGCTGAGATGATCCGTTTTTCCACGTTGGCGCCAAAACTTCATACTGAAGTTAATTATGTAGTTTCAAAATTCATTTTCATCATTTTAAATTAAAAAAACCCAGATAACTGTCATCAGTCGATTAAAAAATCAGCCCTTAAATGAGTAAACAAAATCTTGTTATCGGCTATCCTCGTAGTGACGCCATCTACCGTCGGCCCTCGAATTAATGACGAGCACTCGAATCCGTATCCACTTTCCCTAAAAAGTTCGACTTTAAAAAGGATGAATTAAATTTTAAGCCTTTCCTAGATCGTAGACGAGTTTTTTTTTTAATTCTCACATTGGAAATATTAGCGAAGAAGAAAAAGCATTGAACATCATCGGGGACAGAATAGAATAATACTACAAATCATGGATTTCCAAGCTACAAATGCTATTTATTACTTTTTTTTCTCTTTCCTCCTAAGAGGATTTTGGCGTCGCACGTCTTATGCATTTGTCAGTGTCAAGCATACTTACATATATTTACAAGTTTTGTTAAATATTATCAAACATGTCATAGCCATAATCAAAGGTGAGCAAAGCAAGTCCAAGTCAAGCCCCAGTAAAGTGGTGAAAACTTTACTAGACCCTTCTATGGAGTTTTGGAAACAACACGAAAATTCACGTTTCACGACATTATATCATTCACCAACACTCGTGCATGTCCACGAACAATTAACAGGTAAAAATTCGCCGTTTTTACACATTAACACTCGACTTAACACAAGTTTTGGAAAATAATAAAATGACGCGACATGAATTCTTCACGTTCCCGCCAAAACTCTATTTATTACTTTTGCAAGATTTTTCCGTCCCTGATTAATAAAATTAATGAGAGGAAATTAAAAAAAACTAACTATCTCGTTCGCACTTTTTAACATATTTTTTTAAATAAAAATTAGTGTAAATTAAAAAAAAAAGGTACTAAATATCTTTCTATTTTGACGTGCGAGGTATCGTTGGACTTGGACTTGGATTCTTTACATCCGGAGTGACATAGGCTACATTTTACAGTCGGGTATTTTGTTATTTTGCTCGAAGAATCCAACTCGGATGGGCAGCGTTCGGGAAATTGCGTAATATTTTCTCGTCCAAAATCCCGCAGTGCCTGAAGACAAGGGTCTTCAAGCAATGTGTGTTGCCAGTGGTGACATATGGAACTGAAACGTGGTCCTTGACTACTGGCCTTTTGGAGAAACTCAGAGTCACATAGCGGGCAATGGAGAGAGCTATGCTCGGAGTTTCTTTGCGCGATAAGATCCGAAACGAGGATATTCGCCGAAGAACCAAAGTCACCGATATAGCTCTCAGAGTTTGCAAGCTGAAGTGGCAATAGGCAGGCCACATCACTCGAAGAACCGATAACCGATGGGGAAGAAAGGTTCTTGAATGGCGACCACGAACCGGAAGACGAAGCGTATGCAGGCCTCCCACTAGGTGGACCGACGACATTGTGAAAGTCGCGGGCAACCGGTGGATGCAAGTGGCACTTTGTCGGTCGGTGTGACGGTCTAAGGGGGAGGCCTGTGTTCAGCAGTGGACGTCTTCTGGCTGATAATGTAATGTAAAATGTATTTTGTTATTATTTTAGTGATATTACTTGTTATACCCCGGATTCTCAAACGTTTGTTAACTTTGACGACAGGTAATTCTAATACTGCCTTTGTCTGGCACTATGCAAATGACAGCAATAGACTTAATCTGTCGTCAAAATTAACAAACATTTCAGTATTCGGGGATTAGTCTGTTACAACTTTCGTTAATAGAAAGTCAGTATCTCTGAGTAAATCTAGTAGTATCTACTAGTAGTAATATTTATAGGCGCATTTGTTCACAGCACGGGCGAAGCTGCAAGCAAGAGCTAGCTTATAAAAATACCATTAAAAACCTCGTAAGTCCTTTCTCAAAATACGAGTACATACTAACAAGGAATTAAAAACGCGCATTTAGCCAGATCATAATGGGAATTTAACGGTACGGTACGCAAAAGTAATGACGGTACGGTAGGGCGACTTAATTACCGGAATAGATGGCGAAAATACCAGTACTGGTATATAATACTGGTATGACTAGCCTTGTGGCTTAGTGGGTGGATTTCCGCCTTCTGAGCTGTAGGTTGAGTTCGATTCCAACGGTGCAGCGCTAGGCATGCGCACCGCAACAAAATCTTCTCTACTCTTCATGTCGTGAAAACTGAGCCTCAACCTACAGCTAATAGGAAAATATGTTATTTATGTACCAAATTTGACATACATTAATTTCGCGCCAGGCCTGGGTTTTTTTTTGTATAGGATTTGAGACAGATGTCTCAAAGTAGTCTCAAACCTCTGTAGTCGGAAGAATGGCCGTGATGTATATCGATATTTGGGATGTATTTTTTAACTACAAAGTTAACACTGCACTGAAACATCGGTGCGCGAGTCAGACTCGCATTTGTCCGGTTTTTTTCGAGGATTATGCCGTAGTAAGTTATCATATTAGCAGTTTGTTCTGGAACTCCTATCCGACCTGCCTGTATAGGATGTAAGATATATTTTTCATGCCGATACACGTGCTCTTTTTTTTCTCTTTCCTCCTAAGAGGATTTTGGCGTCGCACGTCTTATGCATTTGTCAGTGTCAAGTATACTTACATATATTTACAAGTTTTGTTAAATATTATCAAACATGTCATAGCCATAATCAAAGGTGAGCAAAGCAAGTCACGGTCAAGTCCAAGTCATGCCCCAAAAAGTGGTGAAAACTTTACTAGAGCATTCTATGGAGTTTTGGAACGTTTCATGACATTATACCATTCACCAACACTCGTGCATGTTCACGAACACTTAACGGGTAAAAATTCACCGTTTTTACACATTAACACTCGAAATAACACAAGTTTTGGAAAATAATAAAATGACGCGACATGGTTTCTTCGCGTTACCGCCAAGAAAACTCCACGTGCTCTTGTGCATTTACCAAAGTCAGAATTGTATAATTGGTTAAGAGAGCTATGTCGTTCGTAATTTGAATCTGGTCACACTGATTGGTAAATCGAAGTTTCCCGCGCTATTAAAATATTTTACTATGAAAACTGACGTGGTTTTGACTGGTTTTGACGCCTGGGGACTGCAGTGAGGACGAGCTCCAGTGTGCGCCGACGCAGCACAATACTCTACCCGCCCCCGCACCTGCAGTGCAGCCGTTGACGTCACGCGCGCGACGCGCCGCAGCCCGCAGTGCAAGGCAAGACGAGGTCGCGCGCGTGTCTCGCTGAGCATTCCTTGATAAAGGTCACCGAATGTGATCGAAACTATAGTCGGAATAACCGACTCCATTTAACGTGAGTATTCCCGTTTTATTAAAACAAAATCTATTAAAATATGTCTACTACATCGGGAGAAAACTACAAATAAAATAAAACTCTTCTGTGTTTTCTAGTGTACCCTGAACTAGCCAAGAAATATTTTTATCGAGAAGTAAAAATAGTTTCAGTACAATGTACAAATCCCTTTACGGACATTTCCCGAATGGCTTATTGATATAGCGAGCCTTTAACAATGGAACAGCTGTGTCGAAGCACTCACTTTACCTAAAAAATACCTACTCTCAGCGAAACACGTATTTCTTTAGATTTCTCTCGGTCGGACAATGGATTAGATGTGAAAATTTATGTGGACGGGGCAGAAGATTAGTTGTTTTAGCGGGTTTCTTTCCTTTCTTTTGAACGTATTTGACGACAAGATGTTACAAGATCATAAGCCCGTATTCTAGAACACGACTCAAGTACCTAATCATTACTAGAGCCTAGAATCGTCGCTTAGGTGTTGTTCTTAGTTCAAAACTGCCCTAAAACTCAACTCGGCTGAATCTTTTTTTTTTCTATCTGCTTTCGTTTACATTTTTAATTTTCCTAACAATTTCGTTCCGTTTTACGCATAATTAAAACATTACAAAAATTAACGTAAGCCTAAAGTCGTATATCGGTAAATAAGACGAATACGCGAACACGAATAGCGATGTGAAGTGTAATGACACTTCACATCGCTATTCGTGTTCGCGAATAGCTAAATTCAACTAGCTAAAAGACGATCGCATTTGAAAAAGATTACTTAACTAATAAACCACAGGTGTTTTCACCAAAGCTAGTGTTTAAATAATTTATCACAAATTATCGTCTTGTTTTTTTAGGACACAGCTGCAAGAAACATTGTTATTTACTTAGGTCTTAAGGTCTAGACTATACATATAGCATGTTACGAAACT
The DNA here is from genome assembly GCA_947579745.1 of Apocheima hispidaria. Lineage (NCBI taxonomy): Eukaryota > Metazoa > Arthropoda > Insecta > Lepidoptera > Geometridae > Apocheima > Apocheima hispidaria. Next base: position 4,588,058 of record OX388168.1, on the reverse strand, counting down.
AGGTCATAAACTTATGCTTTTTTAATGGTACTGAATTACGAGACAAAGCGTCACGTTAGCCCATATCAGTTCAAAGTCACCGAGAATTTTGAATTTCAACAGATCAAAAACCTGCGCGGCAATGCACTACGCTCGTCACCCTGAGATATTAAGTAGATTTTAAATCTCTGTGCCTAGTAATTTCGTAATATAGTAATGCTTGCACATTACTGCAACTGGCAAAGGTGTGGTACTGCCCGAGGCAGACTCTCGAAAAGAGCCCTACCACCACAGAAAACAGAGAAAGTCAAAGGCAAAGTTATTTATTTGTAAATATTCATCTACAAGTCAAAAATAATAACCTTTTGTATACAACAGTATGCAAATTAAGTAGAGGCTATTCATTGAATACAATAATCATTTAAATGCATTATACAATTTTAATAACATTCAATTATAATATTCAATTATAAACAGAGAGAGAGCTTCACATATCATATTTGATAAGCTACTTTTATTCCACGACTTTCCACATTAATAGATACAAAAAAAATACGTTTGTATAGATTTTTTAAATCATAAGTAAATCATTAGCATGATAAACAGGTATGTTAAACATGGGGTGTACATGTAGATGTGTATCACTCAAATTCATACGACTTCAGTGATCGAATGCCGAGGATTCCCACTTGCGGTCGTGGTCGCGCTGCGGTCGCGAGGCTTTTATCTACTCGTGTATCAGTACATAAGCTTTGGCTAATGTACAATTTAATTTTGATACCTGTGGCCCTTACTTGTGGCTGATTTTTGAATATCGAAGATCGATGAGCAAAGGATGCTAAACATAACACAAGTTCCCTTCGCTGGACGAACGCTGATAGTTTCAATTAGAAACGTCATAAGCACGTCTTGTTTGTCTCTAGTTCAACAAAACTTTGTGACGTAATTTGTCATTTGAAGTTTTGCTGAAGGAGACAAAAATAGAGCTCACATTTGAGAAGACTATTTATTTATTTTATGCGCGTTTTTGCGCGACACTCTCATTTGATGCTGGCAGACTACATAGCATAAATTAACGCTGTTTTCGCACTACATAATAAGTACTTGCATGCACTGCCAAAAAAACGCAAAGTGCGAGAAAGACAATAAAAGATTTAACAAGTAAAGGTTACTTCAAATAAAGGATAGAATGAAATAAACTCAATGCGAGGAATCAAGTTACCTGAGTCTGAAAGAGACAGGCAATTGCACAATATTAGTCACTGTTACTAACTCCATTATGTCATGGATGTATAGCTATCGATCGCCGTATCTACAGACAGCTAGATATTCTGGAAGTGGATTCCTCAAATAGCTGCGGCGATGGCAAGTTTGTTTATTAGTGAAAGGTGACGAGCTGTCGCAGAAAACAACCGGCGCGACGTTTCAAAAAAGTACTTACTGAAAGGTCTTACTTGGGAAGCATTCGTAAAAGGAGGAGCATTGTCAGCTTGGAACAGCTTTTTCGCTCGGCAGAAGAAAAAGGAAAGTTTGTCGAGCTGACAGACAACCTCCAGAGGTGATGAGGCCCCAGATTATGATGATGACGGTGTAGGTCCAAAACCAAGCAACCCGCACTGTCGCATCCATCAAACATCATCGTTTACTCGACTGCCCAAGAGAGTTGGGTTTGGGGAGTTTGGAGTGAATGTATGTTTGTGTGTATATTTCCTCCTGTAATTGAAACGGTATGACATGAGATATCATTATAGGAGAATACCTATGTCGTCTATGTGGATCGATTTCGATTCGTTAAATTAAATTTTCCATTTTTTTGCTGTCCAGTCATAGACATTTCATAGCCATTTAAACCTTTGCTGCTGCTACATGTCTGTCATGATGAAAAGTGTCTCTCTGCTCGATATAATTTACAAGTAATGTTAATTATGTTTTGTCTGTGAGTAAGCTCAATGTGTAAGTTTTCTAGCTAAAATTCTTCGACAAACAAATATTAAAATGCCTGGAACTGAAACTTCATCTACCTTCGACTGTCATGCAGAAGGCTCATCTATTAATATTGAACCCCAGAAGATCAAGTTACAGTCATCAGTTATTCAATGAACGCCGAGTTGAGCCTCGCGACGATTCTGCTTTGTGTATATTTACTCTCAGGGGCTTTTTTATTTGAAAGAAAAGTAGTATTAACATTTGTAGTAGTGGAAATCTTTTGCAAAGGCCCCCTGGGGAAGTACCACGCTTTTAATAGTTATTCAACTGACTAGCAGTAGTGTGCAAAGATTAATAATGTCTTCCGGGTTTGAAAGGCAATATTTCTAGCGAAATTACTGAGATTTAACATTTAATATCTCAGGGTGAAGAGCGCAGTGCATTGCTGCGCACGGGGTTCTGAACTGTTGAAATTCAAAATCATGAGCAATTCTGCGTGACACTGAACTGTTATGGGCCAGCGTGACATGAGCGTACTGCTAGTGGAAAAGTGCATGACGAATTTCATATCCATGATTTGAATTTAGTAGGTATTTAGAGCATGACGTTGTGAAAATGTATATGGTAGTTTTTAAGAACAATGCCAAAATTTATTGAGTAAATCTTGGAACGGCAAATAATATAAATAAATAATAATAATAAGCCAGAATAAAAAACGATAAAAAAAATCATTGAAACCACTTCCTTCCTAAATTGTTTTGACGGCTTAATTTTTAAGTGTTACCATGTTATAATATAACTTATTTTTTCATTTTGGGCCATGCTAATTTTGGGGTTGGACTTTCGGAAGGGCGACAAAAACATGTCGGCTCATTGTAATATTTTTCATAACTAGTTTTTATTCCGAGATTTTCCGTGATACATTTGCTTTTAAATTAAAGCAAATTCATTTCAAATCTCTCTGTAATTTTATATTTTAGGTCGAAAAAATATTTTTATTTCGTTTCCTTTGTAATATTTAAAAAGTTATTATCAGCTGTTGCCCAAAAGAATTTTAAAATAATTTTTTTACTAAGATCTATTAACGTGGAAGATTACAAGTTTCTGAGATGCATAGTTTAGAAATGGCAGGGGGGAGGACACATTGTAAGCAACTTTGTCGGCCCATATTTCGCAAGCGGTATGTATGATAAAAAAATGATAAAGAAAACCTTAGCACCATTATAAAAGACCTATTTAATGATACCCCATATATGGGGGACGGGTGATTTTTTTTTTATCCCCACTTTACATGTATAACAGCCACCCCATTAATATAAATTTATGATTTTTTTATTCTATCAAAATTGTCATCTTGCAAAGACCTGTTCAACGACACCCAACATGATGAGATGCAGCGAAATTTATTTTTTTACCCCCTGTACATGTATGGGGGCTACGCTTATTTAAAAAAAAAAGTTCTTTTTATTTTTTGAAATTGTACGTCTATACTTAGAGTATCGTAGTGTAAAATTTCATGCATGTAAGTTTTTTAACATTGGAAGTTATATGGCCCTAAAGGATTCAGACAGACAGTCAGGCAGACGGACATGACGAACTTATAAGGGTTCCTTGTGGTACTACGGAACCCTAAAAAGAAAAAATTACCTTACAAACATTTAAAAATATATTTTAAAATTACTTTTTGGAAATGTACACTCAAATCTTAAAAAGATGTGATAATGTGCGAGAGTGACGATGAGTGCTCTGCTGAGTGATGATAACTGTGAATAACTTAGGGCCTTAATTCAAACTCTCAAGTCACATAGAAACGCCTATTCTCAACCCCTTCTTTTCCAATAATCAAATCCAGTGGAACCGGACACATCGACGACGAGAACTGAATCCCAATCAGGCAGTTTTATCTTCAGTTTTATCACCATTTCGCTATGCATGGGTGCCTCTCCCATATACACCATTTAATTCGGCTCTTAACAACTGCCGCGCACTAGGAAGTTTTCATTGATTATTCAGCAACTTTGCTGCAATGTTTCTGCATTGATAACCAGGAAGTAGCAATATATTTAGTGACCTCTTGTTTGTTGCACTACTGTTTTGAGCCTTTCGTGACTTCAGTGAACGGCTTCAACGGAAGATCAGCGCTGTTTGCTAAACAGCATTATACTGAGTTGAGGCCGTTTTTGTGACACATAACATTGATTAGCTATAGTTATATAATATTGCTCACCTGCCTTCCCTTCAATATTATTGGTATTACTGCTTTTTGCAAAATAATATTATTTTCTTTCTTTCTTATTTTGCTTTCTTTCAATTTGACTGCAAATATGATATCTTTTTGCATTGTCAATCCGAAAATTGGCAAATGAATTAAAAAAAAAAAAAAAAATTGGTAGTTTGTTCCGTTCTATAACGGTGTCTTTCGATAGCAAGACGGTTCTATTCCAGGCTAGTTGCTTATCCTCCACCACACCCACACCGTCAATCTCAAGTGAGCTTGTGATCAAATGCCTGTATAGCCCGTCGAATATTTAAAAAAATGTTTTTGCGTTGACAATCGGCAATTAGGCTGCAAACAATTATTATTCTTCTTGTGTTTTTTTACTATTGTTTTTACTTTACAATTGGCGACTTGGATGTTTTTATTATATTCTAATGGGATTCTTTTGGTTTTATGAATTAAAAGCTGGGATTCTATGCGCAATGCTACGTTCCGCCAGCTTACGAGAGCCTGTACGGATGATCGAATCGCGAATGGAAAATTATATTTTTCACTTAGTTACTAATATTAGGAGTTGGCGAAGAACCAAAGAACCAAAGTCACCGACATAACTCTCAAGTTGCAAAATGAAGTGGGAATGGCAGGCCACAACGCTCGAAGAACCGATAACCGACGGGAAAGAAAGGTTCTTGAGTGGCGACCACGAACTGGAAGACGCAGCGCAGGCAGGCCTCCCACAAGGTGGACCGACGACATTGTAAAAGTCGCGGGCAACAAGTAGATGCAAGTGGCAAATTGACGGTCGGTGTGGTGGTCTAAGAGGGAGGCCTTTTTTCAGCAGACGTCTTCCGGCTGATGATGGCATTGGCGACGCAAGACTTCCTAATTGATAACAGCAGACACTCAAGCAACTATCAGCGCTAAAATCGTCAAGTGTGCGCACATTTTATCCGCAGTTTAATGAAACTATAAAAGAGATTAGGCCGCGTTTACGGCCGCGGCCGTGAAAAAAACGATTGCCTTTTCGACCCAACTTTATCTACTAGATTCGGCAAGCGATGGACGCATTTTTATTCTGATTCCTTACTAGATTTTATTTTATTGTTTAATCGATTTGAGATATGTGTGATTTATTAAGAGGATTGTCTTTCCGGGATTGGCGCATTCGATATTTGAAACTGTATAGCTGTCGCTTTTTCTCGTGCGTGCAATAGAGTATTAGTGAATTTTCCTAACTTTTTGATGAAATTAGTGTTTCGGAGGTAGTTTGTAAATCCTAAATCTAAACAGTTTTTTTTTTGTTGTCAATGGCTTGGATAAACTATAATCTATGCCGCTATGTTTTGTATTTTCAAAAAATGTTTATAGTATTCTAAAAACAACTACGTTTACGTCGTATTTTCGACGCAGAAAAATTGTCACTTTAAGTGCCTATAAAAACGAAAATATTCCGAAAAAAAACAACATAGTTTTTCACGGTGTAGTTGACATATAAAATATTATCGAAATCGGAAGAGTTTAGGGGTGGGTATCAGAATGTGCTTTTTGTATGAACGAGACGACTGTTTACTCTATTGTTAACTCATTTTCCATTTTTTTTTGTTACTCGGTGACGAGACGAGCAAGTCGCTCAGCTGATGTTAAGCGTCACGTTTGCCCATAACAGTTCAGTGCCACCCAGAATTTTGAACTACAACAATTCAAAACTATGCGCGGCAATGCACTGCGCTCGTCGCCCTCAGATGTTAGATGTTAAATCTCTGTATGCCCAGTAATTACGCTGCATATAGATACAGATAGACATCACTGCTGCGCCTTGTACTTATGCTGAAACAACATAAAAACACGAATATCTCACCATGTCAGTAGTCAAAGAAAAAAACTCGAATTGAGAACCACCTCCTTTTTTTGGAAGTCGGTTAAAAATAGTACTTCAGCAAGACAAGAATCGCACATAATAAGCTAGCCCACACAGCTCTCAATGAAAACAGAAAAAAAGAGAATACAGAGGCTTTTAGATTAGCAGAGCTGCAGAAATGCAGGGATAAATGCATCGGGGTTATGAGATCACCGGACCTCACCCCATACAAGACGCCAGAATCCTCACTTCTGCAAGATTAATGAAAATCATTTTTGACGGACAAAAATTTCACCATATTTAATAAAATTAGTCGCATCATAGTCCTGAAGCTTAGCCCTGAATCCTCACATCAGAATGTGAGGATTCAGGGTTAAAGATGCCTCCAGAATCCTCACCTCTCATACGAGCAAACAGGCTATTATTAAGAGGCTATCAACTTGTTTTTAATTCTAATAATTAGTCGTTAATTAGTCGTGACAACATGCCGCATCTCGAAACCAGTGTTTCAAGAGTTGCAGAGCTATAGTGGTAGCTTGGTGAGGATTCTAACCGCACTACCGTATTACGATTAAATTACGTTTTTAATTTTGAAATCAGTATCAATCATTAGTCGTCCCAAACTATAAAAAAAATTATTTAGTTGTCTTTGTAGAATTTGTTAAAAAGCCATGTAAATTTGTATTCGTATGTAAAATCGCCATGTAAAGTAGATTTATGTATGTATTTTCATATTTTTTTTAAGTATCTACACCACCGACCGCAGTTTATAAGTCATAATGCTGTCCATCCAAAGGTTGTCTAGAAGAAATCGCTTTAGGCGATAAGGCCGCCCATTATACTACCGGGTTTTTTTTAAATATTGTTGTTCATATTTTTAAGTTTGTTTTGGTGTATAATAAAGTTATATTGTATTGTATTGTAAATTGTAAACTTCTACATACAAGTCAAGTACAAAATTAATAACCCATCTTTTAGTGTTTACCTAAATATTATTATGATTGTTGTGTTAGCTTAATCCTAATATTTTATCACACATTACATTACAAATTCTCCACTCCACACATCCAACCATATCACCACGATCCACAGACTCCGAGAGATTCCAGTTGTAAAGCGATAGAAGCACATCTCTCTTATAAGCAACGATGGCGGGTCCCTGAGGTATCAGGATATTGATTGGAGTTTACCCACTGTTTTCAATACTTTATTACACTTCCTCAATGGGTAGGGTGACTGTCCGAACGGTGAGGTATTTGGGGATAGTTATAAGATACTTTAGTTTTACAAAAGCCGGGTTCCACATTCAAATGCTCCGCAATAAAACACAGTAAGTAGGTCGCATTTCTTCAATTTTAATTTTACTTCGTGTCTTTACTAAGGTCGCTTTTCGTCGGCTAGCAAACAACACCGCTCGACAATCGTATTCCCCGGTTTCCTCCCTGAATAATGACGATACAGAAAAAAAATGGCGTAAAATATAATTACATCTACCAGTGTCATGCTTCTCTTTTTTAATATTGTTTGTTTCTTTTTTTTAACACTTTTGAAAAAAAATATATAAATAATAATAATAGTAAGATTAGCATTGGAGCATTGCAGTGGTAGATATAAATTTTATGAAAAAAACTATTTTATTTAGGGTCATTATTAGGATAGGGATTGGGAGGAAAGTATGGAAGACTGTGGAATAGACTGTGCCATAGCTACCTCTATTTTAGACTTGACCAATATTGTTTGCTACGTATTATTTTAACTACAAAAACTTATTGTGCGAATCAAGATATCTGTGGCACGACTATAATAATAAACACCTTTAAACTAAACTCGTACTGATAAAAGGTTTATGTAGGTAATGTAGTATAATGTTCGTCTCGAATTTCACTAAACGCATGGTGACACTACATAGGCTGTACGTACATCCATTGTCTTTCGGAGATTGAGCGGAGACTTCGATGATAAACTTTTTGTTTACCGCCTTATTGTTAGTCAAGAGATGGAGTCGAGGCTTTTTTTACAAATTCTCGTAAAAAAGTGGAAATGTAGCGTGAAAACTTGAGATGTTTTGTGGATTAATCTAGAAGAGAGTGCCATGGAGAATTCTGTGATGATTGCCTTTTTTTTGTATTCTACTGCTGTTTTCACAATGTTCTAGCCCAGCCAAACATGTAGTACATACGCGTACATAATACCTACCTAAGACAATGTTCACAATGAGAGTTAAACTCTGCCTACAAACTGCTATCCAGTTTGACAGAATTAGAAAAAATGCTATGTATGTTTAATTTTCGACAAATAAATTTAAAAAAAAGTCTCACCCCTGAATACTGAAATCTGACAACGAATTAATTCTAATGCTGCCTTTGTCTGGCACTAAGCAAATGACAATGACAGCAATAGACTTAATCTGTCGTCAAAGTTAACAAGCGTTTCAGTATTCGGGGGCTAAGCTTAGAATACAAAGAAGTAGATAATGTGCTAGTATAAACTTTTGTAATTACCAAATCACAATCAAATTCATGCATTTTGGGCAATATTATGCACATTGGCAATAGGTTTTTCGCACAGTGTTCGACAAATTTGTCATTAGCCGTCCACAAAGTCCGTTTTGTCGATTCTGCATTGCGAGTATGGTAGTTATCGGTTATCAATCGAGATATTTTGAGTTTATGAATAGATAAATTTAGCGTCTGACAGGCCAAGTATAAGCTATAAGTATAAGCCAAGTATAGTATAAGTTTAAGCTATTTAGAATTAATATGAGAGGGGACCGTTGCAGGTCGGACACGAGTTCCAGAATACTCTGCACTATAAGGGTTATAAGGAAAGGGGATCATATTACTCATGATCGTGAACAACATTTACTATGGGACCAATCCTGATATAGAGAAAAAATGCAGCTGTTCCATACATTTTGTCGAGTGTCATTGACATTTTTTTATGGAACAGCTATTTGCTCACTCTCGGCTTCAGGGTTGGTCCCATAGGTAAAATTGTTTATAATGATGAGTAATATGAGCCCTTTTCGGCTTAGCATACCCTTTCCTTATAACCCTGTATACCTACTTACTCCACCATTTTGTCACAGATTACATAATAGTTGCTACGGAACCGCCACTATCCGGGTATTTCGGCCATAAAACCACGAAATTAGCGCCCTCTGTTACTTGGTATTATTGTTTGTATGTCTGCACAACCCTGAGGAATTCCACGTATGTCGTATTGTAGATGATATTACACAATACATGGTAAGTACAAACACGGTATGGAATTGAAGGGATTTCACACTGTATGATTTTTCAAGAGTTCAGTAACAGTACATTTCAGAGGAGATTTGGCTGGAACGTGAAGAAGTCATGTCGCGTCATTGTATTATTTTCCAAAACTTGTGTTATTACGAGTTTTGTGTGTAAAAATACTATATTTTATCCATTAAGTGTTCGCGAACGTGCACGAGTGTCGGTGAATAGTATAATGTTGTGAAACGTGACTCTTCGTGTTGTTTCCAAAACTCGTTTGTATGGACTGACAGTTGTAATGTAGGGAGTTCTGAATCGCGCAAGCAAAGTTTTTTCCTCGAGACGAACGTATCCATTTCATACCTCGAAGCTTTATTGGTCCTGATACGACTGCGGCTATATTCCTCTGAATTATAATATTAGTTAGGAAGTTAGGATAAGGATGGCCGGCCTATGAAATTATTCATGAATATATTTTTTCATGTTGTCTGATTTATTTATACATTTATTTCAAGTAACAAGACTCATAAACAAAAAAATTAAATCATTAGTCAAATTTCAAATCAATTTTATAACAATGTCAAATCAAATTACAATTAAATTAAATTACAGTTAATTAATAATAAAAATAATAATAAAAGTGAAATTGCTCCAATAGACATTCAAAATAGACTTCGCCTCTTGTCCCTGTGTGTAATGTGTAATTTGCAACATAAAATTAAAAAAACAACAGATTTAGAAATTCCCTCCAGATATTCGTCAGATTATTGTTATTATCGTAGATAAAGCAGAATCGTCTGTTTTTAATGGTATTGTTTTTGAAATTTTCAAAAAGTCGCCGCGAACTTGCATGATTTCCGAATCATAAGAATTTTGAATGGAAGCTTTTTTGGGTTCTCTTAACATCCCCTCTAACCCCCGAATACTGAAACGTTTGTTAACTTTGACGACAGATTAAGTCTATTGCTGTCTTTGTCATTTGCTTAGTGTCAGACAAAGGCAGTATTAGAATTAATCTGTTGTCAAAGTTAACAAACGTTTTAATATTCGGGAGTTAATATCTGACGCGCTCGAATATCTTTCTTTACATTTTTTTTAATCTGTAGACGCTCCTCCCTTCCATAAAAGGGTATGTATACATCATATAACCTTTTTTTCTTTCTATCGTCTAATCTTCAAAATCTAATAGATCTCCACGACGCTCGAATAAGCATCGCTTTAGAATCGTGGGCTCCCTTTTTTTTGAGTTGGTGAAATCTTCTCAAGATACCCGACTGCTTTGGGGTGCAGCCGGGTTATGTGGGATTATACCCACTAAAACCACCCAGGTGGCCTGCCTTGGTGCTTGAAGGGCTCCGGGATCTCCAAGGGAACGCACATTATTGTGCTACCCTACTACTACATATAAGAATGGCAAGACTTTCTTCAATCAGTTGTGTAACGCTGCTAAATAAAATTGTCGATGCAAAAATGTAACAATCAGAATGGATAAACCTGTTTTTTTTATCCGGCAAAACTACCAGAATTAACTACTTGCTATGTTAGTATGGAAAATGAGTAAAAATGTAATTTCTTAGGTAATAGTTTTATGCAAGTATATATTTATGAGGTACTATACCCGGCACTTAGGTTTAATGTAAGGTCACGCATTTTACGATCAGATAAACCTTTGGCCGATCATTTAGAAAACCCATTTCGTGGTGGTGATTCTGAATAGCAAGACAGGAAAAACACCGTTGCAAACGGATGGATCGACGATCAATTGCGGGAAACTCGAATGAGATTACTCTGAACAGAATTGAATAGTACAAGAGAAGACAAGCAATTATCCAGCAGTGATCCTGAAGCAATCACGACCCGCTATGTCCTAAAACAGCGACCAGAATGACCCTAGTGTTCTTTTTGTAAACGTTGATCGTTCCGCGATCCCGAAGCCGCCTGCACAACGTTGGAATTATGGCAACCCTCCGTTTTGGAGGAGACCTTTGATTGGCAGTGAATGTCGTCCGGCTGATGATGACGATGATGACCATGAACCTGGGCTCTACGAATATGGCTCCGAAGCCATATTCGCAGATCCCAGTTTCAGGGATACCGATATCCCTTGCCATCGTAAGAGACGATTGAAATGACTCGCTTGAATGGAAGGTCAGATACCCAAATTAAAACACCAACAAGCCCAAATGCGGCATTCAAGCGAGCCCCTGAAAGACAAGGGGGTGGTGTGGCCCGTGCCGTTGTAGAGAAAGGAAGGGAAATGCTGAAGATAAGTGGCGTACAAGCAGAGGTGCCTTTGCTCAGCAGAGGGCGATTAGTGGTTGATAATGATGATGAAGTGCGTATATGCCGAGTAGCTAGTCCTGAATTGGTCAGGTTTTTGGTACCTAAACTGGAATCCAAATTGACATCAGACCCATAGCAGTAAGTAGATACTTAGTTGCGAATGCTACTCGCGGTCACCCATCTGGGTACAAACCGTGTCGTCGGTAGCTTAACATCTGTGACAGATTAGAAATATTTTCTTTTAATCAAACGGGAATACTCACGTTTAATTGAGTCGGTTATTCCGACTATAGTTTCGATCACATTCGGTGAACTTTATCAAGAAAGACTAAGCGTGACACGCGCGCGACCTCGTCTTGCCTTGCACTATTAAAACAAAATGTGTCAAAACCACGTCAGTTTTCATAGTAAAAGATTAGAAATAGTCGAGAATACCTGACAGACGTTTCATGTTACATCTAAGTACTTAATAATAAGGTGGAATAATAATCACTCTATTATAATAAATCACCTGTTAAAACACGCAAATTATGTAAACAAGGTAAAAAAAATGTTTTAGGAGAAACATACCTATTTATTACATTTTTTACCTACAATACCTGTTAATAACAACGTCCTTTACGTTCAAATAACTTTCACCTTCAAAATAATGCAGAAGAATGAATATAAATTTAAAAACAAATATGACAAAAATTTAATGAGGTAAAATTTAATAACGCGCAGCGCGCACCAAATATGAAGGCAATCTGTGATTTAAATAATAGATAGATATATTGTGCTTATACAAATGCCCTCTGACCTAGATAACTGTCCTTCAATAATATTTAATACGCTTTTCCTGTAAAGGAACAGGCTCTATGTCAGAAACCTATGTTTGCATTGTTTAATAAAAAATATAGGTATTTTTGGCGGCGCTAAGCTGCTTATGGGCCAATGTGGCGTTTACTTGTAGGCAAAGTACCTTTCCTCCTCGTCTCTCAGTGGTAACAATAAAAGTCGCATACTCACAATGTGTCTCTCTCTCTCTCTCTCTCGCTCTCTCTTCTTATATTACGTCAGTATGAGTACGTGCGAAGAAAAATGGGCGTGCGTGCTTTGCGGATTTTAAATGTAGTGTACTAAGAAACGTTTGTTAACTTTGACAACAGATTAAATATAATACTGCCTTTGTCTAGCACTAAGCAAATGACAAATTCAGCAATAGACTTAATCTGCCGTCAAAGTTAATAAACGTTTCACTATTCGGGGGTTAGAGTGATAATGTTCATCGTCATCAAGGTCCTTCCACCACCTTCTTTGGCGCAGTAGGGATTGGCCTCGGGGATTTCTCCCCTTTGCCAGAGCTGGGCACCAGGGCCAATGACACCTGGGGAATATGCCCAGCGTATGTATAATAGTGGTTTGGACATTCATTGACTAAATACGTAAGCGCTAAATACGTTAGATTTTTTTGTATGAGATTGTTTTGTCATTCTACTCGTGTAGATTTTCTTTGGTACAAATAACTGCCGTATCTATCACTTTTATTCTATCAAAGGAATAACACACACTTCGCGAGTAGGCCCTTGCTAATAATTTCGTAAGGGCTCTAAAATTAATTTTAAAATGTACATTGAGGAGGCCTTAATTTAACGGGATTGAAGGTGTAAATTGACGGCCAGTTTAATTAACAATGCCCTTGAGATGTGTAATTGAACGAGGTTCTATTTAAATTAACTTTTGAGAGGTTAGTAAGAGTCTGAGAATTTTAACACGTTTTGTTGTGGATGAGATCTAAAGTGCGGCGCCCTACAGGTATACGTATACGTAAACAGCATATACCCATAGTGCAATATATATCTGTAGTCTCGGATAATTTTAGATTGGATAAGACACAAAACGTCATAACAAACGGTTTACCTTACGATAGTTAGGCCAAAGAAACTTTTTTTTATCTATGGTTAGACTTACGCAGTCTGCTTGTAAATAAACTATAGGTTAAGTTATAAATGTATCATATTGTAGCCTTTTTTACCACACTTATTATAATACCTAGATTGCATGTTCGATAGGATAAACTGTTGTCTAAATTAATAATTTTGTACATAGTTCCGAGAAAGTGTTTTGAGAAAGAATTTTTTCATTTTGTAATAAAATGACGTGTTTAGTGGATCGGGCCATTATACATCTGCTGGATGCGCTCAGTTCAGCCAGCCGGTGTCTTCAGAAGCTCGCTGATGCCAGCTGTGGTCTTCTGGAGCATCCTCAGTGATCCAAGTACAGATGTGTAGTTATGAGGCACATTATAATAAGAGCCACTGGTGCGGACTAGTTGGAAGTTTCTTTATTTTCGCGCAATTTTGGTGTTTAAGCGTTAAAGTTACTATTTTTATATTATAAGCCCTAAAGGCTCGTTCAGGAAGACGCGGGGCGTTGCGCATGAACACATGCTAATGTATCAGAGTGTTCATGTAAAAGCGTTTTCATGCGCGTTATGTTTCATATCTAGCGGTACTCGTGGCAAAGCACGCTGCGGCCACAACCACGTGGGCCGCAGCTGAGGTAACCGAAGACGAATGCCAAAAGCGACAGACAGACAGACGCCATCATTCTCCACACGTCCCGCGGCTTTATAAACAAAATTACACATAGCAATAAATTTGTCTTTGAGTGTGCGACGCCGCGGGCTTTGGCTATCGGTTCCAATGTCGTCCTCCATACGGCAATTGTCGTATTATACGACTTTTAGGCACGCTGCAGTATTTCCAAAGCCGTATATAACATTTGTATGAAAACATAGGGTAATCCCCTGAAGAGCTATCAAAATCTGCCGTCACTAAATTTTCGTTTAACGGAACGCACCAACGAGTTCCCTGAATTCCCCGAAGAACAAGCAAAGAAAAAAAGAGCAGAGCAGAAGATAAGCGAGTTTCTTGTTTGATATTACTTGGTTGAGTATTGCCTCTATGTACCAAGTGACTTCCGTATTTCGACAGTTAAATAGATTTCAGTTCCATTTGTTACAACTACTATTGTACAACCGTACTATTATTTTTACGGCTTAGCCTACCCTTTCCTTATAATCAATCCTGTATAATTAATAAAAACTAAGAACATACGCCAATTTTCAGTTTTAAATACGGCAACCCCAAAATCGACTTGTAACAACACATACACGCCGCCTGTCCGCAAACGGAGAAAATGTGCAACGCACCACGTGACGCGACGCTGCACGCGCCCGCTCATAGCCACGTGTCTCCTTGAACGACCCCTTAAAGAGATAAAGTAAATAATTATTCATATAGAAGAGTTAATTTAAATGTATATTTTTCATAATATCTACTCTTTTTATTTTTTAACATTTTTTCGACGTCTAGACAGCTTTTTTTAATGAAAAGTAAAAAGTAGAAATTTGGTAAAATTACATAAAATAATTTTAGTAGTGAGTATTCACTTTTTTAGAGTCGACGTGGGGAAGTAGTTAATTTGTTTATGCCCGCAATTGAAATGCCAGGCAATAGTGTGCAAATATGAAAGTCTGAAGGGTAGGTAATAATGTTTCCGGCATAGGAATTTGGAAGACCTTCTCAGAAATTAATATTGTTTTCATTGGCTTGTAAACAGTAAGTACCTAAAATAATAACAATTGGTCAGCAAATAATATTATACAAGATAAGTATATAGTTAAGTTATAAGTTTATAAGTTATCTTTATATTATTATTTATAGTACAACATAATATAATTTAATTTTAATTTAATTAGCTGGCGCTTACCTCGGTCAAAGGGTGAGTTTGGCAATTCAACGGGGTAATGTCGTCAGCTTTTTGGGCACCTTACCAGTAGTCAGCGACCTAAATGCGGTTTTTTATTTGTAGATATTTTAGATTTAATTTATTTAAGTATTTATTTTAATTTTGTTTATAGTTTTAGTTTTTTTTTTTTTTTTTTTTATTTACAATATTGCTCCACGGACTCCGGGGTCCGTGCCATTTATCAAGTTTTACAAATATTTTATCAACTAAAACGGAATATAAATACTAAAGACTTTACAAAAGGAATATACCAACGAATATGCTAATAAAGAGCTAAGTGCTATTATAGATTTGCGTATATACTCCGAGCAGTCCAGCTCCCGCAAGCAGCACCCGTTCACGAGTTGACGCATGTGCCAGCCATCGCTCTCCTCAACCATATTGAAGGGAAGAGGGCGACCCGCCACACGACGCCGCCGCAAGAAGAAGCTTTTTAGTGAGCGTGATTGCTCTGGGGTATACACACAAACTTACAACAAAGGAAACAAAAATAAATATTATTATATTTATTTTATAGTTTTAGTTTGTACGTTTAAGTTTAGATTATAATATACTATTTAATTTTGTGTTATATTGTAATTGAATTTCTTTTTATGTGTAATATGGACCTCTGTAGTCGGAAATAAATGATTTGAATTTGAATTTTTATACAAGACAGCAAATAATATTATTTGCTATGTATGTTTATTATATTTTACATAATATATTATATAAAACTGTTTCGTAAATTTTCATAGTACGTATATTACATTTTTAGTATGGTAGCCCCTCCGAGGATCTTTTTATTTTTTTCATTCCTCGTAAGAGGATTTTGGCGTCGCACGTCTTATGCATTTGCCAGTGTCAAGTATGGTTATATATATTCAAGTTTTGTTAAATATTATCATACAAGTCATAGTCACAGTCAAAAGCGAGCAAATCAAGTCACAGTCAAGTCCAAGTCATGCCCCAGTAAAGTGGTGAAAACTTTACTAGAGCCTTCTATGCAGTTTTGGAAACAACATGAAAATTCACGTTTCACGACATTATACCATTCGCCAACACGCGTGCATGTTCAAGAACACTCAACGGGTAAAAGTTCGCCGTTTTTACACATTAACACTCGAAATAACACAAGTTTTGGAAAATAATAAAATGACGCGACATGATTTCTTCACGTTCCCGCCAAAAAAACGAGGATCTCAGTGTAAGTACACCAAAAACAGTATATCTCAGGCAACTATTATGTATTAAGCAGTCGCGGGATCCAACTATAGTCTCATTGACTATTTCAAGGTTATGCCTACTCGCACCCAGCAATGAACCAAAGATAATAAATGTTCATAGGTGCATTTAGACAAATGTGTGGTGCGCTTCAATGTGATCTTTTGTATTATCTAATCATAACTACTTAGCTTATAAAATTAAATTAAAATTAAATTATATTATATTATGTTATACTATAAATAATAATATAATTTAATAATATATAAATATACTTATAATATACTAGCTAAATCTCGGGTTTAGCTTGTATGTTCTAACCGGGAATGTTCTAAAACTGCGGAGGATATGGGCACCAGCATCCTCTTAGTAAACAGTGAAGATTCTGCAATTTCCAAACCGCCTGACAAGGGTGGGGATTGTGGCAAACATTCCTCGAATAGCGAGGATGCTGCGTCCAGTAGAGGACGTCTAAAAGCTGAAGAATGACTGAACAAAAAGCTGATCGAGTGTTGTCGAGTCTAGCAGAGGTTAAAAAACCTAGCAGAGAAACCTCTGCTAGATTTTCTACTCGGTGCTTGCAAACATGTAGTATACTGACTGTCAACACTCGATGGGCTTTTTGTTAGGGTGCCAAGTACGATGACCCGTCAACTGTCATATTGAGAGGGTAAGGCGTCAACAGATAAGGATTTGACAAA
This sequence comes from Apocheima hispidaria, assembly GCA_947579745.1. Classification (NCBI taxonomy): domain Eukaryota; kingdom Metazoa; phylum Arthropoda; class Insecta; order Lepidoptera; family Geometridae; genus Apocheima; species Apocheima hispidaria. Next base: position 4,570,859 of record OX388168.1, on the reverse strand, counting down.
AAATGCTGATAATTATTTTAATATCTGTGGTGAAAGAAGGAATCTTATAGTTCAGGGGCCACCTTTGTAAAGTCGCGGGTCAAACCTTCAAAAATTCATGAAGTCGCGGGCTGTAAGGAGATGTATGTCTTCGTGTATTGGCAAAACAACGGTTTCTTTGCAATAATACTAGTATGCCCGCGCGGCTTCGCTTGCATACGCTGCAGTAAATAAAACAATTACACTTTTTTAGGGGTTAATTTTAGAAATTTTCTAAGACGTCTTTTTTATGCTTAGCACTCAAATTGAGTTTCAGACAGCATGAAAAAAGATTTTATTTCGTAAAATCCGTTCTCATTGTTCACCTAGCTAGACCATTTCAAGAGCATTGGGTTCAATTATCACATCTCTATCATAAGCGGTTTGGTGTGTGCGTTGATAATAACAATACAGTCCACAGAATATCCACAGTCCATAGAAAAGGGTTTGTTCTTTTATAATTATACAGAGTGCTACTGAAAAGTGTGGCAATATTAAAAGGAATTTATGTACTCATAATTCTGAACGACTTTTACTATGGGATCAATCCTAAAATCGCAGAAAAAAACAGATGACAAAATGTATAAAACATCGTATTCTTTTTCGTAATTTCAAAGTTGGTCCCGTACTAAAAGTTGTTCATAATGATAAGTACTGTGAGCCCTTTTCGGCTTAGCATACCTTTTATTTGTTTATTGACCGAGCGAAGCGAAGGGCTCAGAGTTTACTGGGACAATTCGGCATTTGTATGTATGTTTGTGTGTATATTTGTCCGATGATAACTTGCGAACAATTGATCCGATCTTCATGAAGTTGTAGGCAAGTAGTTCATTTCAATACAATTTTTAAGTTCGAATATGAGCTGAATCGGTCCAGGGGTTGTGAAGATATAGGGGTCGCGAATTCGGCGCGAACTACTAGTTGTTATAAATAATTATTGTTATAATTTTGCAAGCAAATATCCGCCACGCAGACGTAAAGACGTGGTCGGGGTTTTTATGATTTCAACCTATATCTTGATTAATAAGGGGGTGCAAAAATCCCCCTACCAACAATAGTCTAGTTACCGTCCCTTACCTCTTCCATACAAATCCTCTCCATGCTAAGGTTGCCTGGATGAGATCGCTTTAAGCGATGAGGCCGCCAGTTGTTACACTAGTTAAGTTTTTTTGGTCTTTTGTATTATATTTCTGGTGTGAACAATAACGAGTTATCTATCTATCTAGTTAAAACTAGATACACCTGGTTTATTCGTTTGGTATATTAAGCTTGTTACACACACATTACGATGAAGTCTGCTATTTAAAGCGAACGGAATTGCCGAAGTAATGAGATGGGACCGCGTGCGCGTGACGCGCTGGCTTTATTATGGGGTAAGGCTGGTGGCACACTGAAAATCAAACAAAATAAAAAAGATTAGAAATATCAATTTGATTTGAAACACAATTTACAACTAAAACACTACAACTGAACATTAAAACATGTATGATTATACCAAACTTTTTAGCTAAACTAACCAAAATTTATATTTTTAACTAACCAAAATGTAACATGTATATGTATGTATATTATATAGCACTTCATGGAATACTATAGAATAGACTTATAGAATTAGAATTAGAAAATTAGAACATACTTCATACTATAGCACTTCAAATTTCGAATGCGCCAAAACCTCGCAGAAGGACTATTCTCTTAAGATTGGCAGTTTTAGCAGACCGTTTATTTGGATGCGGTAACCGTTAAGGTACGGTAGCACAAGTTATTTTTTTTGTAAAGATTTTTACTGCTCTTTTGTTTTATATTATAAGCTGTTAACCAATCTGTAGTGTTACAACGAGGATATTGCGAAATTAAAAAAAAAAACAAATGTACAAGCATAGTTTTCCACGGTGTAACTTAACATATTAAAAAAAAACATCGAAATCGGATAACGTTTAGGGGTGGGTATCAGACTATGCTTTTTGTATGGACGAGACGACGGTATACTCTATTCTTAACTAGTTTTACAAAGTCTTTGTACGTGGTCTCAAACTCCTGACAACCCTCTTGGTCATTCCCCCACTGTGTCCCCAACCCCCTCACGTGAGCACACGTAGTCACAATATTTACTCCTCGGACGCGCTCTGCATATTTCAAGCTTATTACTTAGCTTTATATTACAACTTTAAGTGGATAACATGCTGGTTATGATACGGGGAGATATATATATTGATTTTAGTTTATCTATTTTAGTATATTTTACTTTGGTCGAAGGTTTTTTCTTTCTTTCTTATGGCTTAGCGATTTAATTATCTTGATTATTGACATTTCATTCCTATTTGCTCAAAGAATCGCACTCTGGCGAGTGCGATTCTTTGAGCAAATGCTGGCCATATTGCCGCGATGTTGATTCATCGCGGCAATATGGCCAGCATTTTGGGCATGATGCCTGCTTGTAGCGGTTTATTAGATTAGGGCTAGTTTTAAGTTGTATATATATTTAAGATTTATTTTTACTTAGGGTTTATTTCAATTTATTTACTATTTAATGTTATTTAAGTTAGTAGTAAGTAAATATGAATATTAAAAAAATAACAGTACCTATTACTTAATGAATTCGTTTTAAAAAAATATCCTCCACTCTTCTGGTTTTGCTGTGCCATATGGGGCCCATATGAAACTTGTACTAATGTTATTTTTTTTACCAAATTGTAGCATTGCAGTAAACCAAGCGGAAGCAATAAACTGTCAGAATTTTATTCTGAAAAGTGGAAAAATCCCAATCGTAACTTTCTAACTAATATAATAAATTCGAATGTAACTCTGTCTCTCTATCTGTCTAGTCTGGGTGTTTGACGCGTTTTCACGGCTAAACGGCTGAACGGATCAAGCTGAATTTGTATATAGGTATAGCTTAAGGTTGGAGACGGACATAGGCCACTTTTTTTTTCAACACGAACGAAGTCTCTGGTAATAGCTAGTATATTATAAACTAGTAAACTTTGAAGCCGCCTGCCATTCGTGGGGATCATGGCACTAACCCTAATACCTTAACTAACATATAACTATTAGCGGTGGATTACTTCCGGTAATGAAATAAATGGAAATGAATGGTTCTTGGCAATTTTATTTTAGTGACGCCACAAAAAAAACATAACAACAAAACAACTATACATAAACATTAGTTGATTAATTCAGGCGTAACTTTGCGGAAGCTCATTTTCAAACAGTATCTAAAATAACCAATTTGTGGTGTCTTTCCGCTGCAACACTGCACTGCTGGTTTCGCTGTTGTCGTTGCTGTTGTGTTGTTGTCGGTGCTGTTGGTTTCCGCTGCTGGTTGCAGCGGAAAGACAATACAGACTGGCTATTTTTGACACTGTTTGAAATTGAACTCCCACAAAGTTACGCCCGAATCAATCAACTAATGTTTATGTATAGTTGTTTTGTTGTCATGTTTTTTTTTTGTGGCGTCACTTAAATAAAATTGCCAAGAACCATTTATTTCCATTGATTTCATTACCGGAAGTAATCCACCGCTAATCTAAGATGTAGTCGCTGGTGCTAGTTTCCGCTGCTGGTTGCAGCGGATAGACATTACATATTGGTTACTTTAGACACTGTATTTATATATAAACATGAAAACAACGACTTTACTTACAAGCTGCTACTAACCTATTAATTAGGTATACGAGTGATATCGAAGCCTCACCAGTGTTTCGGTTAATCCGATGCTAACAAACTGATTATACAAGTTTTTAACTTATATAGGTTGCTTTGCGGTAACGGAATGTTTTTGTAAAGTCTCATTTTACATTCTATCTAGAGTATCGGACGCTTTTCAACAAAACCATCATCCAATTCCAAAATAATTATTTGAAGTTTGTATGCAATGTTTAGGGTTCCGTAGTACTAAAAGGAATCCTTATAAATTATAATAATAATAATAATATCTGGTACATTTTTGCACACACGGTCATCTGACCCCAAACTAAGCAAAGCTTGTAATATGGCTGCCAGAGACTGATATACGTACATAGTTTTTTTTTTTTTTAAATACATACTTATATAGATATTAACACCCAGACATAGAACAAACACAAATATTCATCACATGAATGTTTGTCCTAGATGGGAATCGAACCCACGCCCCCAAACACAGAAGGTAGGTTCACTACCAACTGAGCCACCGGGGCAGTCAAATTCTTCATGTTCGTCTGTCTGTCTGTCTATCTGTCGGAATCTTTTACAGCCTTTTTCCAGTATATTACAGATTCCAAAGTTATGAATGCATTAATGAAATTTTAAACAATGATATTCTAAGTAATGACCTACAGTTTCAAGAAATTAAAAATAAATAAATGTTATTTTTATAAAATAAGTGTAGATGTAAGTGTGTGTACATGTAAAGAGAGGGTTAAAAAATTCGCTATCATGTGGAGAATCATTGAATAGGTCTTTTAAAGTTAACAATTTACGAATAATAAGAGAAATATAATTTTATTTTATGGGGTGGCATGACTTACATATAAACAGTACTACTTACTTACATATAAAGAGGGGAAAAAAACGCCTGTCCCCCACATGTGGGGTATCATGGAATAGGTCTTAAAGTTAAAGTTTTTTACACCATTTCTTATCAGATGTAACGAAAAAAATATGACGACAAAGTTGCTTACAATGGGGAAGAAAGGTTCTGGAGTGGCGACCACGAACCGAAAGACGCAGCGTAGGCCTTTCACTAGGTAGACTGACGATATTGTAAAAGTCGCTGGTAACCGGTGGATGCAAAAGCAAATATGCAAATATTGTCGGGTAGAAATAGACGATAATAGAGACAGAGTGTCTATCCCTCGAATACTGAAACGTTTGTTAACTTTGACAACAGATTAAGTCTGTTGCTGCCTTTGTCATTTGCTTAGTGCCAGACAAAGGCAGCATTAGAATTAATTTGTTGTTAAAGTTAACAAGCGTTTCAGTATTCGGGGGTATGTCTCTATTACCGTCTATGTATTTAGAGCCCTAATGTAAATGTTTTTGATTTGGGAGACAAAAATAACGATTTGCTAAACTCGTGGAACTAAACATCGATATAAATATGTACTATGCACAATGCACATAAGTCAATGGAGCTAAAGTTCCTTTGTATGATATAGGGGTAAGCAGCTTGCGAGAGCTTTGCGTTATTTCTAAAGCACGTCGTGTCATCATCATACGGACTCGCCAGCCTAGCACCAACAACCGTCCGATCATCCCCTCCAAGACTTCCTTTTAAACGGTTCTCGTTTGGTAGATGGTGCTACGCTGCCGCCCTCTATGAAAACCTTAAATCGGTATAGGTTAATAGTCAAAATCATACGAATTATTTATATCAACTTTTTTTTTTGTAAATACATACATAGAATACATAGAAACACCCAGACATCCATGTTCATCACACAAATGTTTGTCCTGGGTGGGAATCGAACCCACAATCTATAGATCAGAAGGCGGAAATCCATCCACTGAGCCACTAGGCTAGCAAAAAGGTCGCATAGCAAGCTCTAATGGCTTTGACTGCAGCTACGAGTATAAGTGATCACTGATCATGCGTTAGCGAACTGACTGCGTACATAAATCTACGAGTATTTTTAATACACTGTTTTTTCACTAAATATATCCTAGCCGTAGTATTTTGCCTATAATCTTCAAATAATAAACAAGCTAATATCAATCCCCATCTTGATTTCCCACATACTGGGAAACCAGACGTTCAATGCCCTTCGGACATCAAGTCTCAGTTTACATTGAGGCTTTATGCATAACCTATAAAATACCGCAGTAACTTAACTGATCATAGTGCCAGCCGGTCAATTCTGCAAACTGATGAGCCGATAAATAAATGTGCATTAAATTACTGCAGAGAAATGTCAAAATCAAACAGTCACTTGATATTATGTGATAACAATCGGCAAGAAAATTCGCGTTACCGCACGTATGCGAAAAAATTACATAGAAACCTTGCTTCTCAACCCAGCCCTGCTCTTCGATTCCATCGTATTCCTCTATAAACTTTGTCTAAACTCATCCCGTTCCCGCCTCGCTGAATGATACTCCATTACTGTCCTACCCAGTTCTTACTTTCCCAATCCCACAGGGATTTTTTGAATCAGTTCAGTAGCTCCAAGATTAAGCCCTAGAAACAAAGCCCCAATATCACATAATTCTTATTTAAAAAAAAATATATATTTAAAAACGCACATTTTCAACAATTACCATAAAAACAGGTCTGCTAAAAACCGACGAAATCGGGGGCGGTGGGCAATGCGAGGAGCATGACGAGCGGCAGGACGAGTAGCGTGGCTACACTACGTCTTTGCCACGTCTCTGCCTACTTCCCTCGCCACTTTTTGTGTATGTGGCCGCAGCAATATTACGCGCGTGATATTTTCTGCGCAGCAAACGGCGCGCGGTGAACAGCAGATAAAGTTAAGAGTTATCATACTGCTTTTACAAAAATACGTTATCGATGCTCTAGGGGTTGGCTGAGGCGACTCAAGTTACATTATTGTTAGTGTCATTAAGCTTATTATTGGAATTGTAGAAGGTGATATAGCGTAACTACTGTAATAGTGTTAATTACATTAACTTTGATGATTATATAAGGTGATAAGCATGAATGCTAGTACTAAATAAATAGAGGCAAAAAACTAAAGTTTAAATAGGTAAGGTGTATCTGAATAGGTTATTATTTTGTAACTTCAATTGTTTAAGGGAAAGATGTAATAGTGTTGTCATTCTACACGTTTATATTGTCTATGGTCAGAAATATAGATTCATTCGTTGTCTGGCAAATGGCGTTTCATTACAACTACTTAATTACCATTTCTATTATTATAGAGCTAAAGGCCTTGGAGATAAGGAGCCTAAGCTAATTAGCTCTTAGATGTAACAATGTCTCGGGTGGGTGAATAATAAAGGGAATTAAAAAGAAAATGTTTTGTTAAGCGCCGTTCGATGTTATTCTTCCCCATCTATAGATTTCTTAGTCCGCGTCTGACGTCCGTCCTCAAGCGAATGATCCTCATTGGGTCCTCATCATCCTCCGGAATGTATAAATCATTAATTAAAGACTCCTGAGACAAGACAAGTTTACTTTAGCACGCACAACAAAGCATACCTAAGCATATTACATACCAATAAGACGCCTCGAGGAACGCTTGCAGGTTTTTATCTGTTGCATTTCAACGCGCGAGAGCATCTTTTCATCTGTTCGATACGAAATCTCTTACTTACTCGCTTGGTAGAGTTGTTTAAAGCGAAGCAAAGTTTGTCCACACATCATGTCATTTGGCATTTTATTTGGCGTGGCGCCTCATAGACGACTTCCCATGACCCATTCCACAATGATCACATAGCCGTCTTACACGAGCGAATTCCAATATCTAAATTTAAAAATAATACTGGATACCTACCACGTCTTAAAATCGACGAAAACATACAAAATTCGACGTCGAAAGAACGAAGTTATGAGCTCGCTTCTTAGAGATTCTATCTGATTGTAATTACAAAAAAATATGAATTTTCATGTAGACGTGTTTTCTATAAAGCAGAAAGAAAACAAGTATATTTACTCGTTTTTAGGGTTCCGTAGTACTAAAAGGAATCCTTATAAGTTCGTGATATCCGTCTGTCTGTCTTTTTGTCTGAATCCTTTACAGTTGTATAACTTCCAGTTATAAACTTATATGCATGAAATTTTGCACAACGATTGTCAAGTATAGAAATACAGTTTAGAAAATTCGCTGAACCTCATCATGTGGGGTGTCGTTGGACAGGTCTTTTTTATGTGACAATTTTGGAAGAATAAACAAATGATAATTTTATCTTAATAGGGTGGCTGTCATACATGCAAAGTGGGCATCAAAAATTTGGCATGTCCCCCACATGTGGGTTGTCGAGGTCTTTTAAAATAAACCTATGATTTCCTACAACATTTTTTTATCAAATGTACCGCTTGCGAATTATGGGCCGACAAAGTTGCTTACAATGCCTGCCATTCCTAAACTATGCATCTTAGGAACTTGTAATCTTCCATGTTGTAAAAGAAATCTATTAAAATTATTTCGGACAACATGTGATAATTACTTTTTCAGATATGCGGTAAAAACGGATAAATTCTTCAAACGTCCTGAGCGCCTATGGAACCCTACTAAGCATGGCCCGACATGCTCTTAACAAGTTATTTTTTATCTTTTGCCAAAATAGAAAATACCAATTTGATTTAAAATATTTGCTATTTTATATTGCAGATAAATGTCTGTTTTTGAATGCATCTTTTCTAATAAATCAGACGAGGCCCGTGTGGAGACACCTTAAAATTACGGGCCATCCTTAAAATTGGTTGGACACTTTTGGCCTTATTTATAAGGAGAATTCTGCGGTACCAATATAAGTCATCAGTGACTGAAGTATTTGTAACGAGGTCCGTAGGCAGTAAACTAGATTTATACCATCTCTGTTCATTAACCAGATTATCCTTAATGTGTTGAAAGAAGCTAAACTTGGCTGTCTCTAGAAGCTTCGGGGAAATTAGCTAAGTACTATTTTAGTCACTAGTCTCATAAAATGTTTTAGAGTAATGTTTGTTTTAATGTTTCCTATTATTCATCTAACGGTCAAAATGTGTATCTGGATCATTGAAGTTTATTTATACTAGCTGATGCCCGCGATTTCGTACGCGACGAATCTCATAACTGCTCTTAGACGACCACTTTCGGACTAAGCCTCCTCCCTATTTAGGTTGCCATAAAGTCAAAGTCACAGTCAAAAATCTTTATTCCGCAGGAATTTATATTCGCTTGGAAAGGTTATTTTGTTAGGTATACCTACTTTTAGATTTTTGGCGTCATTTTGCCGCTTAACATACTATTGGTAGGCGGCTTGGAGATCACAGAATGTTTACCGTGTACTATAAGGTCGCTACGGTCCGTCCTCCGGTGGTTTTGGTCGCAGTTTTGGGGCCAAATAGCCAAGTCCAAGAAGGCTGTCGAAAAAAAAAAAACTACTACGTAAGAACCGAGGATACTTTTCCATGCCACCAAGCACCAACTAAGTGATGCGTTAGAATAAATATTTAGCACCAGTATAAACGCAGTTACACGCCGACTTCGTTGGTGCGGTCGTCGTACCTAAAAGCGATGCGACGACGCAGGCTTTTTTTTAAATTTATTTTATTCATATAACATAAAGCTACTACCGTAACTTCACAAGAGGAACACAATGTGAACTTACTACTGTTGAGTGTATATGTTACGGCTAGAACCCGAAATGCGGCTACACCTAGTTTTAGCCGGTTAGAACTAGGTGTAGCCACTTATGGTTATAGCCACTCTTGGTTAAATCTAGTATAAGCCAATTTTTCGGGTAAAACTATGTCAAACCGGTATCATTCCGGCTAGAAATAGCTCCAACCAAACCCTAGTGGCTGATACTAGGTCTAGCGGATATCATGCTGACAACAACTACCCAAACAATCCCTGTTGGATAAAACTAGATGCAAACAAGCTTGAACGTGTAACACGCAACTTATAGCTCGCGCGACAACTAGGCGTAGCCGCATTTCGCAGCTATAGTTATTTGATATTGTTCACCTGCTTACCCTTCAATTTATTTAATAAATAAATAAATAATAATAATAAATTTCTGGGACATTTTTGCATACACGGTCACCTGACCCCAAACTAAGCAAAGCTTGTAATATGGCTGCCAGAGACTGATATACGTACATAGATATTTTTGAATACATACTTATATAGATATTAACACCCAGACATAGAACAACCACAAATATTCATCACATGAATGTTTGTCCTAGATGGGAATCGAACCCACGCCCCCAAACACAGAAGGTAGATTTACTATCAACTGAGCCACCGGGGCAGTCAATTTAATGTTAATGTTGTTGCAAAATAAAATTATTTTCTTTCTTTCTTTCGGGCTCTAGCCGTAACATATACACTGGACAGTCCAGCTCCCGCAGTCAGAGTGCCGAGTTTTTCCAATAGCATTTTATTCGATCGCGTCAACGTTTACTATGATTTGTATGAATTAAGAGCAGCGCCGTATAGGTCGCACTGCTCTTACAGCATCCGTTCACAAGTTGACGCATGTGCCAGCCATCGCTCTCCTCAAGCAGTATCGGGGTGACCCGTCACTATTTTTTTTACGGTTTTAGTTGCGTTTATGGCCAAAAGCACCAATGCTAGTTCCAACGAGTTATTTGCTAATTTGTGGCTGAGCTGGACATAGATGCATTACTTTGGTGGGCGTGCGTAGGCCCTTACTAATGGCAACTATTACGCAGATGGTCGAAGTGCGCAGTAAGGTGTGTGGTGGGTTAGGCAGCAAGATTAAACTACAGGCGTAATTCGATTGTAGATTTATTCACAAATCCACGATACAAATAATATTTATGTTGTACACTGGACGATCACAAAGATAATTGATGATTAGTTTATAAACAAACAAAACAGTACCGCTTGTATGAATGGTGGAGAACGAAGAGAGAGAGTGAACAGACCGAACGGAAAACTACAGAGTGAAAAGGACTCGACTGACGAGCACAGATAACTAAAGATATGTGAAGCATATAAGCCATTTAAGTAATAATTTCAACAGCAACACTAAAGTACTTAACGACGTCCACAACTCGGGCACTCGATATGAAAGGAGTTTGTTATAGCGCTAATAGGTGCTAGAAATTTTAACGCTCATTATTTTTGAGACAAAAAGGTTGAGATAAGTGGCATTTGTAAGAAATTTCACAGAATAGCCTGCTAAAATGTGACTTTTTCTCGAAAGTTAATTTCTCTCTTGATATTTACTGAGAGTACTGAAATGGGACTGACCCCCGAATACTGAAACGTTTGTTAACTTTGACGACAGATTAAGTCTATTGCTCTTTGTCATTTGCTTAGTGCCAGACAAAGGCAGTATTAGAATTAATCTGTTGTCAAAGTTAACGAACGTTTCAGTATTTGGGGGTGAGCGCTACAAATTAGCTAAGCGCCCTGGATGGTCATTTGAGAATGTTGTTCATAAGATACTTAACGAACAACTTTTGTTCCACGACTTTTAAAATCCAGGAAAAACAAATCAGCTGTTCCGTACAAAAGGTTCTTGGATCTTGCAATAAAATTTATGGAACAGCTGTTTTTTTTACACCAGATTAACATGGTAAACATCAGGTGACCATCATGTCAGGGAGGTCAGGGGGGAGTTGTGGTCTAACGCCTAGCCTGTCAACCATAAAAAAATACTACCATGCGATGTTTTCCTGCACCGGTAGCTCGAGCTCATTAATAGATGTACTAGCTTGCCGCACGGCTTCGCTCGCATAGGCAGTAAATTAAACACCCCATTTCACCTCTTTAGGGGGTAGATTTCGAAAAATGCTGAGAAATGCCTTTCTTTGTTTTTTATGCTTAGTATACAAACCGAGTTTCACGCGCGCGACCTCGTCTTGCCTTGAGCGCGTGTCTCGCTTAGCATTCCTTGATAAAGGTCACCGATTGTGATCGAAACTATAGTCGGAATACTTAATTTAACGTGAGTATTCCCGTTTTTTAAAACAAAACTTTATGTACCCATTTTATTGTTTTATTTATTTATAGGCGTGCAGCATAAGCTGGATGTGCCTATATCACAGTGTTGAAACTTGATAACTGTCAGTCAAGTTTATCTTCTCGCATGGATCATGATGCTTCGTCTAAGTCTTCTCCTGTTTTTTTTTTTTCCTCAAAGGATTTTGGCGTCGCACAACTTATGCATTTGCCAGCCATAAATATTTTCAAGTTTTGTTAAATAGTATCAAACAAGTCATAGTTACAGTCAAAGGCGAGCAAAGTAAGTCACGGGCAAGTCAAAGTCATGCCCTAGTAAAGTGGTGAAAATTTTACTAGAGTCTTCTATGGAGTTTTGGAAACAACACGAAAATTCACGTTTCACGACATTATACCATTCACCAACAGTCGTGCATGTTCACGAACACTTAACGGGTAAAAATTCACCATTTTTACACATTAACACTCGAAATACACAAGTTTTGAAAAATAATAAAATGACGCGACATGATTTCTTCACGTTCCCGCCAAAACTCCTATATTCTCCTTAATTATCCAAGTGCCTAGCTTGTTTTTATCTTTTAAGGTGGAATTTCGAAAAATCCGTTGTTATTGTTCACCTTCGACACTTGAAAAGTATTGTGTCAAAATTGTATGTCTCTATCATAAGCGGTTTGGTCTGTGCGTTGATTCCTAGAATAGAGCTTGTTTTTTTTAACAACTAGTAGAATAGTAGAAATTTTATATATTGTTAATTTAGCTCTATTATTTAAGTTTAGATTGTGTTTAGAATCTAGTAATTATGTACTTTTACTTTTATGTATACATCATCATCATCATCATCAGCCATAAGACGTCCACTGCTGAACAAACCGCCACACCGACCGACAACGGGCCACTTGCATCCACCGGTTACCCGCGACTTTCACAATGTGGTCCACCTAGTTGGAGGCCTACCTACGCTGCGTCTTCCGGTTCGTAGTCGCCACTTAAGAACCTTTCTTCCCCACCGGTTATCGGTTCCTCGAGTGGTGTGGCCTACCATTGCCACTTCAGCTTGCAAACTCTGAAAGCTATGTCAGCGACTTTGATTCTTCGACGAATTACCTCGTTCCGGATTTTATCGCGCAAAGAAATTCCGAGCATAGCTGTCTCCATTGCCTATAGCTATGATATGATTCTCATTATGTATAGATAATTAAATGAAATTAAATAAAAAATCACTTTCCGCAGTTAAAATGCTTTGTAAATCCTCTATTCTGGTCGGATTGTATCGAAATACTATCCCGAGTGAGAATTAGTAAGGTATGAGTTTGATTCTCACGTGGGTGCGTGACCCACCGATCAGCGGCGATGGCTATCAATAAATCATCAGCGGGCGACCGTGCGATCGACCTACCGCCTCTAAACACAGGATAAGAATTTCTTCCAACCCCGTACACTACTACTTAAATTAAAACTAGTTTAAATTATCGATTATTAGCAAGGAGTAATTTTTCTGTGACTTTCTTAATTCACACTTTACTATGTATACTTATAAAGATTTATTTTTAAGTCGTTGACTGTTATTATATAAGTAAAACTCGCTTCTTAATTTCATGTAGTATGCACCTATAATTGTGGTGACGTTTGGCCTGTTTCCATTGCTTGCCTCCGTCTTTGTTACAATGTACATCATGTCGGTATCTATTAAATAAATAAACAGTAATTCGCGCCGAACTGAGACCATGCAACGTCTATAACTTCAAAACCCACTGACCGATTCTGCTCATATTGGCACTTAAAAATTGTATAGGTTTTTTTTTTTTTTAGTTGGATAACCTAACAGCCATCGTACAAATAGATTTAAACACTACATATGAAAACAGACGTGACAACACCCTTACAGTCCAGGACCAATTCGATGTTACAGTTATTTTAATTGCATTATATTAGACAACGATGTATTTATTTTCACAAAGCCTATAAGCGGCTTCTGTGAATTCTGCCAGATTGCACTCAAAAATATCTATTTTTTCGGACATCATGTTTAACAACGTTACTGCGCAAGTCGTGGGGGTTTGAGGAGTTTCGTCCTATAAGTAGGTAAGCTGAAAGTGGGAAAACCTCGTCGCCTGGTCACTGCCTCGGCCGGTGCGCACAGCCGCAGCGCTTCCAGCACCTCGGGATGGTGCAGCTGGCCGTGCAGCACGCGCCACATGTACTTACAGAGCGCGACTTCGCGCCTCAACCCTACATGAAGAAAAGAATAACGGACAAAAGATTGTGCTCGAGAGTACTGCGGCAGCTCATATCACATGGAGCTTGGACCACGGTGTGAATCGCCCAAGTGTTGTAAATTAATTGGCTCTTTCGCACCGCGGTATGAGTTGCCTGTATACGTTTTTTCTGCGAGATTTACTGTTTGCAGAAGTAGTGGTAGTGGTTCGCTAGTGGTGTAAATACAGATTTATTTGCTTTAAATCGACAAGCTTTATCGATCATTGTCCATCCAGTGTCACTCGAATCGAACTATCTCCAACACGAATGATATCACCACAACAAAGGTGCTTCATAACAAACGACCGACGGCATTAGCTTTGCTCCATCCATTTAGAAATAATCCCTGTTTTCAACCTTATTTTCTTTGCATCAAGGTCTCGTCTCCAACATAAATAAATAGTATGAATTTCCTTACTTTGTTGAGACACAAAAATCAATACAGAACTTTGTCGTAGTGTTGAAATCCGAGAGTTATTTTGGTCGTAGAAGAATATGTGTGCGATTTCTATTGTAACAAAGTTGCAAGTTATCGTATTTTGGTTTAGCCTGAGACTTTTTCGTGGACTTTTGCTAGACGAATGCTGATGTAAGAAACGTTTTATCGGCTAACTTAGTAGTATTACTAGTAACACTTATTACTGTCAAGAGGTTAATGCTACAAATATTTTGATCATGAATTTGCTAACAAAACAGCTAGCTAAATCAGTCTGATAGAGATACCCACTGTTTCGATAAGATTAACTTTTTTTATTTAATTTTTTAACTTAAAAAGGTTTTAAAATGGCTCCTAACAAGGTCATGACTTTATCTCCTCTAGAGGACGCCATATTCAGTTTAATGTGACGACACATAGCCTATAACCAGCGGATGATCAAGACGCTTCCAATGATACTTCATTTGTCAAAATTATGATTCTCTTTCCTCCTAAGAGGATTTTGGCGTCGCACGTCTTATGCATTTGCCAGTGTCAAGTATACTTTTACATTTTCAAGTTTTGTTAAATATTATCAAACAAGTCATAGTCACAGTCAAAGGCGAGCAAAGCAAGTCACGGTCAAGTCCAAGTCATGCCCCAGTAAAGTGGTGAAAACTTTACTAGAGCCTTCTATGAAGTTTTGGAAACAACACGAAAATTTACGTTTCACGACATTATACCATTCACCAACACTCGTGCATGTTCACGAATACTTAACGGGTAAAAATTCACCGTTTTTACACATAAACACTCGAAATAACACAAGTTTTGGATAATAATATAATGACGCGACATGATTTCTTCACGTTCCCGCCAAAACTCCAAAATTATTATATGTAGTTTTGAAGTTATGGGGGAACAGATAACATACATACCGATCAAAATCATAACCCTCCTTTTCGCTTCGCGTCGGTCTGTAAATAAGAAAATCCTTCTAATTACACAGATTCAAGATTGGAGAGTTCTGACGAGACTCTAGTTTTTTTTTTCAATTTCCTGTTCCAGCACCTCGCCTCAAGACAAACACTAGACTTCTACGAAATAGGTCACAGGAAGAGACGGCGATAGAAACTCCATTGATTATGAAGTTTGAAGACTGGAAACACATTTTGTATTGTTTGGTATAATTTGTTTCATCAAACGAGTGACATGATCGTCTTATCATGACGAGTCATCAGGTCGTCACTCTTGATTAAAGCCTCACGTTTCACATTTGCGACGCAAATAATCTAAATCTGCCTGGCTTGATAAGCGCAACCCAGCCCAACCTATGCCAGTTACTAGATAAGTCTGCAAGTCCGCCTTGGGAAGTACCATACCTTTGCCAGTTATTCAACCGCCAAGCAGTAGTGTGCAAATATTTCTGCATTCCAGATTGAAGGGCGATGTTTCAAGCGTAATTACTGAGCATAGAGATATTTAACATCTAATATATCAGAGTGACGAGCATACGACAACTCTAATATCAGTAAGTAGAGGCTATATAGATTTAAACAATGATCATTAAAATAATCGTTCAACAGGAAAAAAAAAACAGAAAAAACGATATGAGAACATCCTCAATTTTTTTGGAAGTCGGAATAAGTAAACAACCGCGAATATTTAGTCTATTAGTTGTCTAGTCAAGTCTAGCGTCGGACATGACAACTATTGTTCCCTCCATTTCACACAAATCTGTCCGCAGACTTTAAGACACAATGGAAGCCCTAACCCTAGGTATTGTTAGCTCGTAGCTTAGAAGCTTTATGTGTAACGCAAATTGGAATTTATGTCATGGCGACACAAGTTTGTTGCTGAATTTAATTACTGGCTAGCTGGACTTTAAATAACATGAGTACGATCTATTTATAATACAAGCTTCTATTTAACTTGCAGTTTGTATGTAAGTTTGTATGAGGTCAAATCTCTAACTGAATTTTAGACCAGTGGGCTCATCCCGTAAGTCTGAAAGCGATAGCGAGAGTTGCGCGAGCGGGACCGCACTTAGTGCGACTAAGTTGGTACGAGCGAGATGGCATGCTCTCGCAATCAGAATAACGAACGTTTCAAAGTTAGAGGATAAGCCCGTAGTTCCCATTGTCCAATTGAGTTGAAATTTTGCAAGCCTGTCAATTTCAAGTTCCGATGACAATACAATATTATGAGAGCTCGCTGTTCTATTGATGACGACGGAAGGTGGAAAACGGAACTCCTCAGTATCTTACAATAGATTGATGGAGTTTGGACTCTTTTTGATCAGTTTACAGTACATATAACAGATTTTATAAAGCTTGGTTGGAAAAATATATTATTCCCCCAACGTTGAGAACCTATGGAGTATTGCATTCAAATTTCACGTCTCTATCATAAGCGGTTTAGTCTGTGCTGTGATTCATAGAAAAGGGCATGTTCTTTTATGAACTAGGTGTTTCTGAAAGGAGTGGCAATGTTGAAAAGTAATATAAGTACTCATCATTATGTACAACTTTTACTAAGGGACTAATCCTGAAATCGCGGGGAAAAAACACATTACAAAACAAATTACACATTACGTACATTTTGTCGAGTATCATTGACATTTTTCTACGGAACAGCTGATGCTGGTCGCAGTTTTACGAAATTCCCGGGTCGGTTCAATACCTAACCTGTCAAATATAAATAAAAAAACGTCGTATTTTAGTTCGTATCGAATCTTATATCACAAAAAGTTACAATAGCTCCAAAATCTCAAGCGTACGACCTTGGAACCACCTAACTCCAAAAACCAGCAAAAACAACCAAATACAAGCATAGCCTCTATTTAAGGTGATGGGAAAGGCAAAAACACGAAAACAAGGTGTTTTTAGAAACATTTCTGGCGAAAAATATAGCATGTGGAGCGTCGATATTTATACATCCTATTACACATATCTTGTAGTTATTATTGCCGACTCCAAGTACTTGCTGTCGGTTATAGCTAGCACCAGTGAACACCCACAACTATTTCAACTACTTTGATGTACCAAGATCTAGCAAAGCGTTTTTTATGGGTGTTTCACATTCGCTTAGTAGCAAACTCGGACTAGTTGTTCTTATAGTGCGTATCTTTTCTGTACAGGTCTATTTGTTTCGAACAGTGATCAACATAACGATTTTTTAAACAAAAACTATTTGCGCCTACAAAAACGTCGCTCTTCACGAACGTATTGTGCTCGCAAAATACGATCAGGCAATAGGTGTATTGTATTTGTATGGACGGGACGGAATGGCAACGTCGCTCTCACATCCACGAACGCAACGCCGCAAAGCGCGAGCGCGGACGGGACGGAATGGCAACGTCGCTCTCGTGGATGAGCATGCCTGCACTTTTCAGCGCCCGTGCGGTATAGTCACAGATGATCTGTGGGTATAGTATAGGCAGATACCTAAGCTCAAGCCGTTTGGTTTGATTATCGAGTGTATTCTAGTGGTTTAGTATCGAGTATTAGTATCATAAAATAAATATGGAAAATAAGAGTGGGCGGAAACCAAGACCATCAAAGTTGTTTCTAAAACGTCAATCACGCATTGCAAATGCTAAATTAATGTTTTTTTGTTCGTCATCGTTGCATGCCTTAACCGTTCATAAACAGTTCTTTATTTTTTTAGTAAACAAACCGAGTTTCTTTGGATTTTAATGAAAAATATATCACTTTATAAAGGCACATCAGCTAATGTTATAATATTCAAAAATCAATCATAGTTTATAATAAATCAAAAATAAACAAATTTTTCACATTTATAATATTAGTTGAAGTGTGATCAAAATTAACTTGTATGTTTTTTCTTCATTAACATTAAGCTCGCGTACTAAATTTTGGTTCAATAAAAAAAAAATTGTTCTCTTCTGAAGAGATGAGTCTCTGGTCATAAAATATTCTGTAATGAAAACATTGAAACAACTCACTGCAGTGTTGTTCCAAGTCGATTTTGGGGCTGCCGTATCTACACTTCAAAATTGCCGTATTTGGGACAAAATCAAAAAAAATTGCCGTATGTTCTAATTTTTCATTAATTTGTATTCAAGATTATGATTCTTAGCTTTTATTTACTGGTCTCCATGTATATTTTGAATTGTGGTTAGAAGTTATGTCTCACTTTCACTTGGAAATGGTATCTCTTCTTCTCTTATCTTCCGCAGTGTCGACATTTTCACCCTTGAATTTTCTTTTTTTTCTGATCAATGTATCACTAATCGTAACACCTTCTCTAAGCTCAGTGAAGCGATGTAAATACAAATCACTTAATTGTCCAACATCTCAATATTGTCGTATTCATAGAGGGCGTTTTTCAACGGGGAATTCCGGGTGCTCGGTGCGTTACGTTACACGAAAAATTAGTAATGGCAGTTTTTTTAACTCTTTCGTGGATTGCCGTATATTTCATACAAATATTATACGGCTTTGGAAGTGCTGCCGTATGCCGTGTATTTGAAGCGTAGCGTGCCTAAAAACCGTATAATATGGCAATTGCTGTATGGAGAACAACACTGCAACTCAGTAGGTATCTTCTGAGACGCCGGACCGGCCGCGCGCCATCTAGCCGCATAGAAGCGCTAGTTCGATAGTAGGGCAGCGCGCCGCCCGTAGATGGCGCTCGTGCGGCGCCTAAATGCCCAATTTAATTTTGCACTACCCTGCGCCTTAATTGCACGTAACGTCTCAACAATGAAATAATCACAAGATATAAATCACATGCATTAATTAAACTAGCCACAATACTAATGACGATAGAAAAAAATGCTATAGCGATATGGTAAAAACTAGCTTCGATTTGGCAAAGAATATACTATGTAGTGTTGTGATTTGCGCCAATATTCCATAATAACGAATAGTTAATAGTGTTATTATACAATTGTGATTGTTAATTAATTAAGAATAATTAGATAATAATTAATATTTTAGAATGTTAAATTAATTATTATTTAGGATTATAAATCGGTAAATTGAATTGTAAAAGATTTGGTGTGCGCCTATTGGTTGTTTAAAGATCGGGTAAGAAAGTTACGATGTCGCTGTAGGGTAGGAGTAGGGATAGAGACGAGGGAGTTGGAGCGAGAAGTGCGAGCAGTCTCGGCTGTGAGCTGCTCGCAGTAAGACATACGATTTTTAAATAGGAGATTTATAAATATAATAAAACTTAATTAAGTTTATATAATATAATAATAATAATTTAAAATAATATAATAATAAATAAATATAAAACATAGATAAATTATATAAATAAATTATAAGAAAGAAGAAGAATAAATACATAAAAGTGTATAACCAGTAAATTTCATTATAAATCAGAAGTGCTAAGACCTACGAGCCATGTCGGATGAACACCGTGAGTATTTTACTACATTATTATTCATATTCGTACACGTATTCATAGATAATTACAACTTATAAAAAAAAAAAGAAGGTGGTTCTCAAAATTATTGGTACGTAAGTCTGAAAGTAAAAAGCAATTTTGAATAGATTTCACTTCAGCTGTGCCAAGCAGAACTTATTGGTAGTGTACAGTGGTACTTTCGGTCGGGGCAACTCCCTGATAATGTTACCGTTGTATTGGACCAGTAGGGATTGTAGATTTGCAATAAGGTTTGATTGGAGTCACTCTCCAATAATTCTATTGTAAATCAAACGGGCAAGTTTCCAATTGGGGCAATGTAAGTGGAACTTTTGGTTGGGCAACTCCCAATATTGTTTCCAATGCATTGAACTAAGCCAATGTTACAATAAATAAATTACAATAAAGTGTGATCGGGGCCACTCCCCGATAATTTTATTGTAACCAGAACTAAACTATATTGGGTTATTAAGAAGCAGAGTTATTATTGCTAAGCAAAGATTATTATTATTTGAATCTCGCCAATACCTTGAGAACCACTTCATGCCTTATGAGCTAATATTGAATTCCGAGAGGCCGACTATACGACAGCCATGTAGGTGAGCTGTAATAAGTCGGCTATATAACAGCCATGTAGGTGAGCTGTATGTAGTAAGAAGTCGAATATACAACAGCCATGTAGGTGAGCTGTGCAGCCATGTAGGTGAGCTGCAGTATAGAAAGAATATTAACGAGTCGACTATGGAACAGCCATGTAGGTGAGCTGTGGTACGGCCATGTAGGTGAGCCGTAATGTCGAATTTCGAGAACTCGAGTATACAACAGCCATGTAGGTGAGCTGTGCAGCCATGTAGGTGAGCTGCAGTATAGAAAGAATATTAACGAGTCGACTATGGAACAGCCATGTAGGTGAGCTGTGGTACGGCCATGTAGGTGAGCCGTAATGTCGAATTTCGAGAACTCGAGTATACAGCCATGTAGGTGAGCTGTGCAGCCATGTAGGTGAGCTGCAATATAAAAAAAAAACAGACGAGTCGACTATACATCAGCCATGTAGGTGAGCTGTGGTTTTGAATATAAGCTTCATATGTAAAATCAATCTAAGTTAGGCTGGAATATGAATATACTGCATAAGTTTGCCTGTGTCTTGTCAAAAGTTCCGGGAAATAAAGTTGAATCAGATCAGGCTTTAGACGTAGTTATTATTTATAAAAGAACATTAAGTGCAGAACTTTTCAGGAAACGGTGGTGGAGGTCATACCCAGGAGCTCCCTAGTAGAAGACGTAGAAGATCCAGTTCCGACGCTGCGGATGAGTTACCCAGCAAACGGAAGGTTAAAACTTCGGTAGGTATGACGGCAGAAGATCTGATGAAGATTGCAAGAAACTTTCATATATTCATATTCATATTAATTTGCCACTAAGTGTACACAGGTCTTATTATAATATAATATGCACTTAAAACTTAGTCGCCCATTTTGGGCATTGCAAAATTATGAGGACGCTACATTTCAAAGTACTTTCATTTTTTACTTCAAGGACCTCCGAACAGCATTCCTTAATAAAATTACAATCTAGCCTCATTTAGGCTAATAGGTAATTTAAATCTAGCTTAAACTTCTAGATACTTAATGATTAAGAATGTGTCCAATAAAACTTTTCTTATTGTCTCTATTAAGGCGAAGACACTATGTTCACATGTTCTTTAGAAGCAGCACTTGCACTAAATTCACTACGATTACATTACACTACACTAACTCGAACGGTTTCGTTCTTTTTAGTCTTCTTAATATATTCATGTGGCCGAGAAGCTGGATGGCCTCGACGTTCACGTGGTGATGAAGCCTGTTATCGTGAGCTTTTGCGTACTTTTGTATTATTCTATGTACGATATAGACTTGAAGGTCCCGATGGAGTATATAAGTATAACATAAGTCCACACTGGCATCAGGACTTGTTTATACAATAGTAATTTGTTCTGTAACGACAGCGAGGAATGTCTTCCAAGTAGCCGAAACACTTGCTTATACCGAAGGTTCAGCGCTTCCCCTTTTCTTGTTTGCTTTCCAGCGAAGTTTTGCGTCAAGAGTCATGCCTAGATATTTGGCTGTATTCTCATAAGGTATGATTTTATTGTTGATCATGTCGTTTATTACTGGAGTCTATGTGGGTAGATTTTGTTTCATTTAGATTAATCTTCCATTTTTTTTGTCTAGTCATAGACTTGATTCACAGCCACTTCAACCTTTTTAGCTGCTTCTTCATGGGTACTTCCTATGGCCATTATAGCAGTGTCATCAGCAAAGGTGGCAATGGTTTTATTTTCTAGCTCTGGGATGTCACAGGTATACAATAGGTACAGGACCGGACCTAAAACACTTCCTTGTGGTATTCCAGCTTTTATTTCCTTCAGTTCTAAGTAGACACCTTCTTGTCTGATCCTAAATAGTCTATCGGTAATGTAAGATTCTATAATGTCTACATATTGCTTGGGAGGCATACTTCTTAGTTTGATTATTACGCCTTCATGCCACACCTTATCAAAAGCTTGCGCCACATCTAGAAAAACAGTGGAGCACACCTTTTTTATCCTCAAGACTTTTTTCAATAATGTTAGTGATTCTATGTACTTGAACGATGGTCGAGTGTTTTTCTCTGAAGTTAAACTGGTGTTTCGGAATAAGGTTTAAACTTTCTATAACCGGCTTTAGCCTCTTGAGCAATAGCTTTTCAAAAACAAAAGTTTCGAAATGATTGGTAGCAGGGATAAAGGCCTGTAAGATGTTACAGGTGGCGGTTCCCCTGGTTTAGCTTCGGCAATCTTCCGTAAATCTGGTACATACTTTAACCTTAGTGTGGCGTTAATTAAGGTTGTTAACTATAGCCTTTCTTGGAAGATTCTTAAGAATATCTCCCGAGATCAGATCATATCCAGGGGACTTTCGTGGGCTAATATTTTGTCTGATTTCTCTAACCACTTCCTGCGGAGTGACTAGTTTTAAATCATCTCCTGATATGGTGTTTTTATTCAAAGTTGGAATATCGTTTGACTCTCCCTCATTTGGTTGAAATATGACTTCTAGGTGTTCTGCAAATCTTTTAGCTTTTTGTTTGTTGTTTCTTGCCCATACCCCGAGACCAATTTTTATCGGAGGAGTATGGGTTATAGGTCTTTTAAGCTTCTTCGTAGCCTTCCACAGGCAGTAGCCGGTACTGCTATCATTGGATTTCTAGATTGTTGCCAAATTCTTCCCTGCTTTCGCTTTTCGACTAGAAGCTGCTTTATGCATAAGGGATAAACTTTCCCTTAGTCGTTTTATTTAAATTTGGCGTATTGTTCCATGTTGCTTGTTGTATGTGTTTTATGAATTGTTCTACTTGAACATCTAAGTGGTCTGAGTTCATATCAAAGCTTTTTTTTTCAGTTTGAAGATGGCTAGAACGTATGTTTTAAAATATGAAGAAGTCTATTAAATCTGGAATCTTTTTAGGGTCTGATGGCCAGTTGGTTGATTTTCCAACTGATATTGCATCGGACTTTGTCTCCCTTATAGCCGTTATGCCTAGGTAGATAGTATACGGAGGATATTGTTATTGGAAACCTCTTTGTTTTGATTTGTATCGGAACGGCTTGGATTTCGTTTGCTTCATATTTCATTTCCTCGTGGTGTTGGAGGTTTTCTTTCACAATGACAGCACTTGACGCTTTAGCTTTATTATCTTGGTTAAGAGCGTGGTAAATTTTATAACCAATGAACTGTATAAATGATTGTTTAGTAAAATGGGTTGTAACGTTACGCCCTCTAGAGGGGGAACGTAAGGTCGTTATCTAGGGCCTAGAAACCTACCTATGGGAGGACCCTAAAATTGAGGAAAAACCAAAGAGGAATTTAGACGGAATTTAATAAGAACCAATAATTCACACTGTTAGAAAAACAAATACAATTTTGTAGACCTTTTTGTAAATTTTGACATAAGTAAGGTTTTATAGTTAAAACTGTTGTCGATAACCTTGGAAAATGATGGACTCCTTCCTAGATGACTTCGGCAATGATTTCTGGTTCACTTTTGTTTTCATGCGCTGGAAATGTCCTCTTTTCGTCAATCTTGTCAATGAACACTTCACAGTATTTTTCTTACGAATTTGTAGTTCCTGTGGATTAAGGAACAGAACTGAGATATTGGACCAAGGGTAGTCAATTCAATTTTAAATCCATTTGTGGCATAAGATCCGGCTTGTTTTAATTTTGACGGAGAAAAATTCTTCTTCTTGAAGTTGGATGGCCTTTAAACTGCTTCAAATTATGATCTTCAAGCTTCGAGCCAGTCTTGAGTTTTGCGGGCCTGCCTGGCCCGGGAAAAGGCCTTAAAGATTTCGAGCTTCAGATAGTAAAAAATCAGAACTGAAAAACTTTTTCCAGAATGTTTGCCTTTTATACCTTTCATGGTGTTCCTTACGTCAAAATTTGATAAGCCAGGATTATTATTTTTAACTATTCTAAATTAAAATTTAGATCATCACAGAGATTGTAATATATAATTCGGCCGAAAAAAAAAAAAAAAAAAACTTGTATAAAGAGAATTTATATGAGATTTTAGGTATAACCTTAACCTAAGCTTAAAATCTTGCGACATATACTTACAATGTTTCAAACGAAAAGTAAACAAACAAACTATTTGTTTTCAGGTCTTCTTTAGAAAATAATAAAAGATTCCGAGTTGTCTTACTTACGTTTTTGCAGCTGCTTGAGCGTACGATACGCTTTTCGTCGCAGTTTGCACTGTTTTAGTTACAACAGGTTTGTTTTTGGCAAAGCCAGTTTGTTTCTGTTTCAGTCGATGCACTATGATGACGCATCACGTTAGTTTATTTTTTAGTGGTTTTGTTTCTTATCAGTTGAATTTCTTTTGCTATAGCGCATCCTCTGTAGTTGGCAGGATGAGAACCTCCACAGTGGATGCATTTAGGCTTATCTTCTACTCGTTTTGAACATTCTTTTGTTAAGTGTATTCCTAAGTGTGTTTGTTAAGTACACTTTACGCATCTCGGTTCTTTAGCGCAGTACTTTTGTGTAATGACCATAAATCTGGCATCTTTTGCACTGAGGGATTAGTTTGTTGTTTTTAAAGATAGCACATCAACTTTAAACCCCAACACTGTCTTGATTTTGAAAACTTTGTTGATGTCTTCAGTATTTTCAAATGTAGGTAAGCATGAACATATTCAGTGGATCTTTGGTTCTCAATTCCGTTTGCTCACTGCTTCAACAATTTTGAATCCTTTGTGTCTTAAGTCTTCCACGATTCTTACTGACTTGCAGGAGAAATGCAATTTTTTAACAACAACTCTTATTGGTCGCTCCTGTTTATTTTCATATGAGTGCCAATGGCAATTACTTTGACAGTGATATCTCTCTACATTTATAATAGTTTACTAGAAATACATGAGGCTAATTTACCAAAAAAATAAAAATGCATCAATGCAACCTACGAAACAAGGAAAAGCTGTACAAGCCATGGACTAGGTTAGTTAAAGTTGAGAAACAGGTTCGTCACGCCAAAATACTAATGTACAATAAATTACCTGATTCTATAACCGACCTTAATCAAATCAGATTTAAAAAGGCTCTTATGCATTTATTTTTTAAAAGCAATCCGTTCGGCAAAGTAGGTGAATACATGTCAATGGACTTCTCAGAGTGCTCATTTTTGTACGAACACTGACATAATAATGTGAAAACTTTAAAAAAAACTTATATTATATTATAATTATTTGTAAATTATGATGATTAGTTTATTTTGAAGATGTTAAATAGTATTCGTCTGTTAGAATATAAAAATATTAATTAATCATAAAATAACCATGAAGTACTTTCGTTACTTGCCGAATGTTGTGATTTACGCGTGCTTCGGAGTTAGCACGCAGTCGGATGGCCGAATGTTGTGATTTGCGCCAATATTCCATAATAACGAATAGTTAATAGTGTTATTATACAATTGTGATTGTTAATTAATTAAGAATAATTAGATAATAATTAATATTTTAGAATGTTAAATTAATTATTATTTAGGATTATAAATCGGTAAATTGAATTGTAAAAGATTTGGTGTGCGCCTATTGGTTGTTTAAAGATCGGGTAAGAAAGTTACGATGTCGCTGTAGGGTAGGAGTAGGGATAGAGACGAGGGAGTTGGAGCGAGAAGTGCGAGCAGTCTCGGCTGTGAGCTGCTCGCAGTAAGACATACGATTTTTAAATAGGAGATTTATAAATATAATAAAACTTAATTAAGTTTATATAATATAATAATAATAATATAAAATAATATAATAATAAATAAATATAAAACATAGATAAATTATATAAATAAATTATAAGAAAGAAGAAGAATAAATACATAAAAGTGTATAACCAGTAAATTTCATTATAGTAGGTAATAATGCAGAGCCAATGTTTACCTATTTCTTGCAATATTCTTGTCGTAAGTTAAGCGGATAGTCCTTCCGCTCTGTTTCTCGTGTGTGCAATAGAGAGAGAGAGAGAATTTTCCTAACTTTTTGATGAAATTAGCGTTTCGGTGGTAGTCTGTTATCACCCCCAAAATAGAACAAAATCTTTTGTGTTTGAATTCAATGGGTTGGATATATTATAATGTATGCCGCTTTGTTTTGTTTTTTTGTTAAAAAATATTTTTTTCTAAAAACAACTACATTCGTTCGTCATATTTTGCACGCAAAAAATGCCTTGAAATGCCCATAACAAGGAAGATATTGCGAAAAAAAAATAACAAGGATAATTGCAGATAATATATAAAAATAACATCGAAATCGGTTAACATTGAATTTATGGGTGGATCTACGCTTTTTGCATGGACAAGACGGCGGTATTCTCTATTCTTACCTAATAGGTAGTTTTTTTAAACTTATATTTGGCTCCACACTTAGTGTATTTACACTATGTCAAGTTTCGTAATATTAGAAGTGAAGTCATTTATTTTACAATAATAGCAAGTCTCAGCATAGTCTATGTCAAGCAAAGTAAGTCACGGTCAAGTACAAGTCATGCCCAAGTAAAGTCGTGGTCATTTTACTAGTAGTTCTGCGAACATTAGACCTCGCGAGCACAAACTTTTTTTTAGTCGTCGGCGATTTTTGATTGCTGGGGTATTTCTCCCAAAAAGAAGTGATGTCTGCTGCGACGCCATTTACTGGCCGATTTTAATAATATTTGGCATAAGCATTCAGTACTCA
The DNA here is from genome assembly GCA_947579745.1 of Apocheima hispidaria. NCBI lineage: Eukaryota > Metazoa > Arthropoda > Insecta > Lepidoptera > Geometridae > Apocheima > Apocheima hispidaria. The sequence goes on along the minus strand of OX388168.1, from coordinate 4,543,939 downwards.
ATTCTTAATAAGAATATCGAATATTAGCAAAATCTGTCCAAATATTGTCAAGTTATAAGATCTTTTGTATATGTGTAGCAATTTGCAATAATAATATTTTTATTTTGGCGAAGAAGAAGGAAAAAAATTGTTTTTATTTTCTTCTCCTTCGCCAAATAAAAAAAATATTACATTAAAATTGCTTTAAACATTGGCAATTGTATTCTAAAAATAAAATGATCAATTTTTTTTGCAAATTTTTATATTAAATCAAATGTAGAAAAAGTGCGAACGAGACAGCTCTGTGCGGAACTCGTGATGTAGGCTCATAAAGTGAAAACCTTTCCTAGTCACTGACACTTCTATCTGACATACTCTTTGGACGTGGTCACACAAAAACTCCGATTAAGTTGAGCCAGAGATGATTTGGCAATTTCTCAGTAGGCACTATGAATGGACCATGAGTGTAACTCACAAGCTATTTATTAAGCCTATTGTGTTTCAAGTCCTTGCTTAGTGCTTTCACTGAACCCTAGCTAGACTGGAGGTTTCAACAAAAAGTGTGGGCAATCACACTAATATTATAAATGCGAAAGTTTGTATGTAAGTATGTAAGTGTGTTTGTTCCCGTTCAACTCTGTAATGGCTGAACGGATTTGGATGAAGTTTGGTATGGAGATAGCTTATACCTTGAAATAACACATAGGCTACTTTTTATCCCGGAAAATTTTACTTATCTTGTAGAATAGCTGCACAATGTAACCGTTCTTGTTGAATAACGGGTGGAACCACGGGGCGCAGCTAGTTATATTATATATGACAAATTTTGTGTGTAAGTATGTAAGTGTGTTTGTTCCCGTTCAACTCTGTACAAAATACTACAGTTATTATACAAAAGATCAATTTCCAATTTAAAAAAAGAAGTAAATCTCTCGATATATTCACGATTAACGACTGAACTGCACTTGATGAAATTTATACGTACATATGGAAAATTGCGCAATTCTGTTAAACCGCAGGTAAGCTGAGATGTACAGCTGAAAATTATTAATACCCTCAGTCGCAGTTATCTTGCTCGCGCAATTTCACATTTTTGAAAACATAAAATAACTAAGTTAACATTTACAAAAAGTTAAATTTATCTTATATTTTTTAAAGAAACTTTTGTTTTTAATTCCGAATAAGATATTTAAACGAAAATGTATTTAAAAATGAGTATAATCACATAATTCTCCGTATAAATTATGATTTATGCATCTACATTTTTTATAGGGTCATTTTTGCTGCCTTCGTACTATATTTGTGTCTCTCTCTTATCAATAGTTCTCACGATATTTCACACTAAGTGGGTCATACATATACATTATGATAAGAATGTTAAAGAAATTGTCCGTTGATAACACTTTAAAGGTAAACAGCAAATAATTGACAGAGCGAAGCGAAGGTCTCAGAGTTTACTGGGACAAATCGGCATTTGTATGTATGTTTGTGTGCATATTTGTCCGATGATAACTTGCGAACCGTCGATTTAATCTTCATGAAATTTTGTAGGCAAGTAGTTCATTTCAATAAAAAAAAATAAGTTGGAATATGAGCTTAATCGGTCTAGGGGTTGTGAAAATATAGGGATCACGAGGTCTCAGTTCGCCGCGAACTACTAGTTACACAATGTAACCGTCACATGTCCTACGCGTCGTGTTCAACGGAGTGACATTATAAGGTCTCCTTTTTTCTTTTGAGCTAGAAATAGAAAATTTTATTAGCCTTGTAACATTTCGTTACATTGGGCAAGTCATTTTACAAATAAACACAATAATAAAGTCAATAGATAGCAGAATTTAGAATTAACAAAGAAAAATTACAAAAGGAATATTTAATTATTGAAATTGATAACATTGAAAACAGAATAAACTACAGAACAGAACCCAGAGCTACAGAACCCTAATAACACGGGCTTCCAAAAACATCATACGATCTAGATATGTATGCCCAATTGGCCAATGAGGCGTTTTAAAAAAAAAAAACCTGGTAATAAAAGTACCCAATAGATGGCGTTAGATGTACCTTGAGGTTTTTCTGTCACTGTCAAGACATGAAAGACAAAAAAAAAGTGTGCCTTTTGTTTTTTCGTGTTTTTTGGCTCCACATGTGTATTTAGACAATTTCAAGTAACGTAACTATGTATTTGTAAACAACACTCATGCACATCACGAACGTTAAATGGATAAAGATCCACCGTTTTTACACATTAGCACTCTAAAATAATATCATTTTTGGACATGGCTTCCAAAATTCCCGCCAAAATTTCTTCTTTGATACTTTTTCAATATACGCAAAATGTTGTCATCTGCTTTTCCAACCACTTAATGGCAACTGTCAATGGGAACACTACCAGATACTGCATAAATGAATGCTAAAGAAGCAATAAAGTAATTAACATAGCATGTTTCATTCTCATACAAGTTGGGCACTTGCAATAAGACATTTAATTTACAACTTAACTGCGTTTCTCGCTAACGGTGATGTTATTCCGACTTCCGAGATTACTGAGAATTATAGAATACTGAGCCCATTTAAGATTTACAGTCAGGATGACGGAGACGAGGACTAGATATCTATTTGAATCCTTTCCGACTGGGTCTAGAACTGGCCTTAAGTGACCACGTAAGTGAGGTGATATGCTAAGTGAACTTGTATTTCTCTTGCAGATTCTTGTCCAGAAGTATTAAAATATCGAGTTATTACAATAGGCTGTAGTTCCTTTACCTTTTCAGTTCTATATTTTGAAACTTTTGCCTGTAGAAATAGGGAGAAAAATGCACATTCACTTAGCTTATTACCTCCCTTGCGCGTTTACTCAGTTGCCAGAATCGACCGCCAGGGCCCGATTTCGATTCGATGTTAGCTTTTCGTTTACAGATGTTATCTAACATCCAGACCCAGATCAGATTTTAAAATTCATTATTGAAATATCTGCCTGGTCGGAAATCGTACCCTGGACTCATAGACGGGCTCCCAACTCAGCCAGAAGAATCCACCCCCCGAGAGTCAGGGAGAGAGGTGAGGATGTAATTAATATACGACCTTCGTTATAAATGTTGCAGCCATTCTGCTGGACAGCAAATGTTGCTTTTGTGCTGGACAGCCGTTTTAATAGTGACAAAATTAAATACTTATAGAATATTAGTTTTCTTTGTTTTAATCTCTTTCATCCGTATAGCGTCCCTCCCACACGTTTGTATTTGCATGCTAGACGCGGCGGTATCTCATTGCAAACCATCCAGCCCGTGGTATGTTACCAAACTGCTTTAATTGTATGGGAATTATGATATCTGTCAGCGATGAGGAATTAAAAATAGACGTGTAACGTTGAAATTTAGAGGCTGCAAATCATGTGTTAAGTCTCACTCATGAATAAATGCATCTGATCTACTGTTACATTGTTTTTTAGGACCTGAAACGTAAAAATGAATACGCCAATGAATCGGATGAAAATTCGAAAAATCCTAAGACTCGCTATTTTTCCATCGCATATTATATATTTTTTTTTTTGTTACACCCAGCGTTTTTGTTTTCGTATAATAATTGTGTGGTTATTTTTTAAAGCAAGCATTTTTTACTAGATTAATAGAAATACTTAATTTATTTTTGGTAATATATGAAGTAACTTATAAATAACTTTTTAATCTTTTTAATATTTACACATACTTTGCTTCTACACATTAAATCCTGGACGTGCAAGCATAAACAATTTTTAATGTTGACATTTAAGTCGATTCAGTGTCCAGATACCAGAAGCCAGATAAATATAGATGTTTGTTTAGTGGTAACTTTTTGTTTATCTTTTTGTTTTTGTTTTATTCTTTTTGTTTGACTGCCCCGGTGGCTCAGTTGGTAGTGAACCTACGTTCTGAGCTTGGGGGCGTGGGTTCGATTCCCATCTAGGACAAACATTTATGTGATGAATATTTGTGTTTGTTCTATGTCTGGGTGTTAATATAAATATAAGTATGTATTTAAAAAATATCTATGTACGTATATCAGTCTCTGGCAGCCATATTACAAGCTTTGCTTAGTTTGGGGTCAGATGACCGTGTGTGCAAAAATGTCCCAGATATTTATTTATTATTATTTATTATCTTCGAAAAATAGCTGGCTGTTTAAATTATTGCAACTTTCAGAACGCTTCTAAGTGCGGCTCGTGTGTAGGTGTGACACCTAAGGCTGGGCACTATACCACAAAGGTCGAAATGCCCTTGCTACTTAGAAAAAGCCTAACAAAGCCCTAAAAACCTACGCAAAAGCTTTATATAGCCTGTTTCTTTGGTAGTCTATTAAAACCCATTGATTATGAGAAGGCTGACAAATGAATTGTGAAAACTTTACCGATTCGCAAAGCTTTTTGCAATAATCACAATAAATTGTAATCTTATTTGCGCAATTCCTTTCAATACGCCGCGTCTGACAAATAGCAAATTCTAGAATTAGGCATTCAACAAAGGCAACTCACAATCGCGTCCTTGTCATTTTCCATTATCAGATAGGGTCTCCGAGGATGGCCATCAGTTGGTTTATTCTGCGTATCGTGTTGGACAGTTTGAAATGATAAAACAAAGCCTATATATAAAGCTATAGATTTTAGGCTATAGGTTTTAGGCTTTAGGTGTTTTACTTAAAAAAAATATGTAAATATCTCATTCTGGTCCGCCTTCTTATCTTTAATACATTGTTTAGAATAAAGACGCTTTCCGCGTTTTGAAATAAGCAAACCCTGCAGTCAGTTTTAGTAGTGGAAGGGCTCTTCTGCAGTGTCCGCCTGGGGAAGTACCACGCCAGCTATTCAACCGCCAAACAGTAGCGTATAAACATTACTGTGTTCCGGATTGAAGGGAATGTTTCCAGCGTATAACTATACTGGGCTAACATTTGATATCTCAGGGTGATGAGCGCAGAGCATTGCCGCGTATGGTTTTGTACTGTTGAAGTTCAAAATTGTAGGTGGCACCGAATTGTCATGGGCAAGCGTGGCACTTAACATCAGCTGAGCGACTTGCTAGTCACTAACTGCAATGGAAAAAAAAACATAATATACTAAAGCGAAGAGCAGAGCGAGGGAGGAGCCTCGCGCCGCTCCTCGCGTTGCTGCGTATATTCACGAGCCAGTCACACCTGATCTATCTCTTTCTATCTCGCCAGTCCTTCGACACGCGCGACCATGGCGAGTGACAGGACGGTTTTGAAATGACCACAATACTACTTTCCTTCGCTAGTGTTCTCGCCACTCGTGTATGTGGCCGCAAATTATGCAAATTTCTTACTGCTAAAAAACTCAGAAATAGCCGAATATCGTAACTTTTCAGGATAATGGTCACCCTAGCCCCGAGGCCCGTTCTCGAGCCCTTCTATAGAATAAAGCAAGAATTCGTCAGATCAAACGGCTGAATAAAACTAATAGGTAGAAACTAACGAGCGTTCCCAACGCGGTTTATGTCAAATAAACTAACACGTGGCACGACAATAAATAGATCTTGTCGGGTTGGTGAGGGCATAGTCATGAGAGGAGAGCGAAGCGATTTGACGCGGCTCCGGACGTCGCCTCGGTCACTGTCAGATCAGTTATTTTCAGAAAATACTTATTATTATAAATAAAGACTTCTTTTTTTTTTTTAAATAAATACTATTAAAAAAATAAGTCCTTCACTTTTTTTTTTCTAGATACATATACTTTTTTTTTCTGTTTTGGCTCCACCCACTCGTATTATTGTTGGTGTTGTTACCAGTGTCTTCACAACCACAAAAGCAAGCACTTCACAATCAAAACAAGTTTCAGTCAAAATATAAGTAAAATAACGGCATTGCCAAGAAAAAAAAACGGTATTATGAAAGCTGTATAAAGATGTTTTATTTACTTATTTATGTGTTCAAGTTATCTTTTTTTGCCAATGTATATTCATTATTTACAAAAAATATTTATTATTAACAGTGAAATGTAATTACCAAGATTTATCAAAATCAAATTTAACAAAGAAATTTGGATTTCGACAACAATAACAGTACCGTACCCAATCGTAAAAAATGAGATTAATTAACTTTTAGAAAAAAAACTTCAAGACACGTACAAACGTAATCTAATAAAAATTATAAAATCATCAAAACGTTTGCTGGAGAGAACCAGAAAAAGTTCATTTGTGAATCAAATCAAATCAAATGTATTTGGGCATTACAACAATTACAACTAAATTGTTGATCCCAGAGTCTCCCAAACTAGTCATAGACTGTGTGTCGGGAGCCAGTGGCCTCTCCTATTTACTACATAAGTATGTAAGTATGCCAAAACAAAATATTATATATTTTTTATTGATATTTTCAAAAAGCACCGTTTCAATTTCGATAAAATTTATATGGGTCTGTCTCTGAAGAATAAACTACCAAAGAAAAAAAAAAATCATCAATTCATAATTGGCGGAACAAACGCGTATATCAAATATACAGTCGAATAGCGAACCTCTTTTTTTTGAACCTGGCTAAAAACTAGAAAATAACTACCGGAAAAACGGGCGCAGTCAATTCAGAATACTTAAACGCCTGTACTTCAACACTAACATCCTAGCTTTAATATGAGTAACCAACGACAGCTGTCCAAATGGATTAAACGACTGATTAACAAGTGCATCCAGCCTGAATGGACCGATGCATGAACGGACCTACGGAGATACATCAACGGAACTGCACATATATGTCAACACTCAACGAAACTATCTAGATGTCATAATGGAATTGTCCATATACAATGGTATGTGGATTTATTAATGTAAGTGCCTCTAGGTTCTCAATTCAGAATACTTAAACGCCAGTACTTTAACACTAACATCCCAGCCTTAATATGAGTAACCAACGACAGCTGTTCAAATGGATTAAACGACTGATTAACAAGTGCATCCAGCCTGAATGGACCGATGCATGAACGGACCTACGGAGATACATCAACGGAACTGCACATATATGTCAACACTCAACGAAACTATCTAGATGTCATAATGGAATTGTCCATATACAATGGTATGTGGATTTATTAATGTAAGTGCCTCTAGGTTCCCAATTCAGAATACTTAAACGCCAGTACTTTAACACTAACATCCCAGCCTTAATATGAGTAACCAACGACAGCTGTTCAAATGGATTAAACGACTGATTAACAAGTGCATCCAGCCTGAATGGACCGATGCATGAACGGACCTACGGAGATACATCAACGGAGCTGCACAGATATGTCAACACTCAACGGAATTATCTAGATGTCATAATGGAATTGTCCATATACAATGTCAGTAAGTCATTTATTAATGTAAGTGCCTCTAGGTTCTGTAGCCCACGTGTGTTTGAAATAGTGGCTTCGCCCGTTTCTACTAGTGATGCCAGTAATTTAGGCTTTAAGAACTCGCTTCCCTATTTTTTTTTTTTCGATTTTTTGGTTTTCTATCCCTTAGATAGAAAACCAAAATCTCCTTTGCCAAAATAAAAAATAATAACAATGAAATTGCTATAAAACAATTGCAATGGTATTTTAAAGATAGCTAACGATCTTTATGCCAGGTAATTTTGGTTTTCGCGACAATCGTTTACAATAAGAGCATTCGTTGTATTCAAGCTTCGATCGCCCTGAGTGCGGAATCTATAGCTGTTGGTCTATGATTTTGACGGATTCGTGGTGCGTTTCGTTATCGGTTATCTGTGGATATAACAACTAACAATTACAGCTCGTCTTAAGGTCGCTTATTATATACATTAACTGGTCTAATATCATGCGAAAGATATATTAATTTTATGGGAGCAAAACGGACAAGCTATGACCTTAATAGTTTGTTTCATTTACTTCAATAAAATGTATGTCTATCTATCCTCTTCACAAAAATCAGAACAGACCCGTAGACACCATTATTTTCAAAAACCTATCAGAGGGCTTGGTTGACGCAACGTGTGGCGCGTTTTTTGACACAACGCATGCATTGCCATTCAGCGTTGTAATGCCTTCAGCAAGCTGGGTACGCTACCGTACCCAGCGTACGTACGTACGTACAGGTAGTGGGCTTGACTATTTTGGATTATCTTTACCTTCAATCAAATCTGCGTAGTCGAGGTCCTAAATTGAATGATAAAAGGAATCTCTCCGATACTTTTATTAGCCAATGAAACTCGGAAATGAAACAATGAATGAAACTCGGTTGTGTAATGCATAAAACATAAAGAAAGGCATGACTCAGGATTTTTCGAAAATCAACCCCTTAAGAGAGGAAATTAAGCTTTTTTTTTAATGCTCATAAGTCTACGTTTGAGACCACCAACTCGCCTGTTGTTAACCATTGCGATCCTATGCGAGCAAAACCGTGCGGGCAAGCTAGCACAATATAATAAAAGTGAAATCTCGCCCAAAACGTTACGCACGCAGGTTTCCTGATGAAACTAGATATGCCAAATCCCAAGTCATAGAATCATGGAACCGTGACACAGACTGGAGCTATTCTGCCTAAATTATTAACTTTCTCGTCTGTGTTCAGCGGAGTCCCGTTTTTCTCGATGTGTTTGTGTAAAAGTTGTACCCAAGGTAGGTACTATTTATGTAGTCTTTGAGCTTCTTAGTTTTTACTGTATATTCTGCAAAATGCAAAAGCAAACTTGCGGGAAATCAAATTTTATTTTTCTTATATGCTTTATCTCTTCTCCTCCAAAAAAAAACGAAATTGAATAACTCTCCACCTGTCTGTAATTGCCAAAAAATTATAGATGCTAGTTTTTATTCATCATCATCAATAGCCTTAAGGCACCCACTACTGCAAAAAGACCTCAAATGCAAATATGCAAACCGCAATTTGTCGTTCATTGTTGACGCACCGGAGGACGCAGCGTAGGCAGGCCTACCACTAGGCGGACCGACGACATTGTGAAAGTCGCGGGCAACCGGTGAATGCAAGTGGCACGTTGTCAGTCGGTGTCGCGCTTTAAGGGAGAGGCCTATGTTCGGCAGTGGACGTCTTCCGGCTGATGATGATGATAATTATCTATCTATCTATAATCTACTTCGTGTTTTTTTAAGTCACGTCTTAGCGCTTAATTACATAATATAAGAAACGCCTGTGCAACATTTTATGCTTCTATCCCAATAGATTAGTCTGTGTTGTCTGTCAGTGTCATTGTTAGGATTTTTAAGTGGATATCCTAATATATACAGGGTTATGAGAAAAGGGTAAGCCAACCCGAAAAGGGCGCATAGCAAGCAACATTATGAACAATTTTTACTATGGGACCAACCCTGAAATCACATTGTTTTTTAGCTGTTCCACACATTTTGTCGAGTGTCATTGAAAGTATTGTAACTTATTAAAAAGTGAACAAAATCGACGCAATTTTTTTAATAAACCTCATTCAAATTCTTATCAGAAAAGCTTACTACTCAATTGACGAATTTTTAAAAGAAAAACATCTATAAAAAAACTAGCCCAAATGACAAATTAAAATGCAAAACATTTGGCAATAATCTAATTATTACAAATATTTTATTTTCTCTGTCCTCCTCTCTTCTAGTTTTTGCTGTACCCGACGGGGTCCATTATGTAACTTTGTACTAAAATGTTAATATTTTGACCACTTTGTACTTAATGGAAGCAATAAACTATCTGAATCTGAAGGTCTGGAACCTGCCTTTATAAACAGGTACAACTGAAAAGCGAAATAATAACATTTCGCTGTATTAAGGTGAGGTGTCCAAGGGAATGGTAATTCCTATGGAATAGAAGCTTTTTTACTTGACTTGACTATCAATTTTTTTAAAGTACTGCATTTAGTTATTTGTTATGCATGGCCGCAAAGTTGTTTTTTGGCGCGGTTACTAAAAAAGTACGATACGCAGAATAGCTTCGCAGCTGAGCGAAACACAACTTTCTACCTCACTAGGCACTAGGCAAAGAGAATATAAATACTACGTAACAGCTAGGATGATGGAAATTGAATTGAAGAAAATGTTAAGTTTTTTTTTCATGCAGTCGTCGTACTGGCCAGTGCGATTATTCTAAAAATGAGGATGGCGCTCTGACATGAAATAAGTATTAATTTATTGTCAGTGGACTGGCGACATAGAAAATTATTGTATAGAAAGGTTCGAATTTTAAAAACTCTTTTCACGCTAGTGGATAAAGCTCACGTTTGCACTCAGATTTTTAATGTTAAACAGAATCTTTCCGAGCTTGTGAGGTAAAAACGCTAGTTATATCTTAGTCCATGGACCAAACCGAAGTAACTATCTGAAAGTAACTTAAATAACATTAAATAGTAAATAAATTAAAATAAACTCTAAGTAAAAATAAATCATAAATATATATACAACTATTATTTTAATCTGTGCCTAGAATATCTAGAAAGCGAACCAACTTATCTGTTAGTTTGAAAAACATGCAACTAAAAATCTTCAACGGTTGGCTGTCAGCTTTGTTGAGAAAAACGCCGATGGCTCTCCCACCCAACTCTGTAGAAAAGTTGGTAGCTTAGCAGTGATCTGAGTGACCTAGAACTAGAACTCTAACACGCAGTGATAGTGCGCGGTTAGATAAATTACACAGGGTCGTCTTAAGGACGTTATATGAAACGCTATAACGAGCATGTTCGGAATGTTCGAATCAAATGTTTTGGAATGAGAATCGTAACTCACTAAGATTAGGAATAGAACAATAGAAGCGTACTGAGCCAATAAGGGCTCAATTATGAATAAATATGCTGAGTTTCTTTGCGCGATAAGATCCGAAACTTCGGCGAGATATTCGCCGAAGAACCAAAGTCACCGATATAGCTCTCAGAGTTTGCAAGCTGCAAGTGGCAATGGGCAGGCCACATCACTCGAAGAACCGATAACCGATGGGGAAGAAAGGTTCTTGAGTGGCGACCACGAACCGGAAGACGAAGCGTAGGCAGGCCTCCCACTAGGTGGACCGACGACATTCTGAAAGTCGCGGGCAACCGGTGGATGCAAGTGGCACATTGTCGGTCGGTGTGGCGGTCTAAGGGGGAGGCCTATGTTCAGCAGTGGACGTCTTCTGGCTGATAATGTAATGTATGAATAAACAAATGCAAGGCACAGGTGTTAAGTATTTTAGTGGTTTCAGCGGGGTCTAATATTTGATCGCTAGCATAGATAAAATCTATTAAAATCTCAAGAAATTCAATGTAGGATCCACAAATGAGCAAAAATATCGGTACATTTTAACCCTGTAACTTCGCCAGCTTTAGACAGACATAGAATGGCAACCCAATTACAATATACGCACGCACGACATGCAAAATTCAGTTAGACACCGTCGACTGCGTATCCAATATCGAGCAAAATGAACGAGTGACCGAAAAAAAGAACGAATGGAACGAACCAATTCGATTTTTGAGTTTTGACAAATCACTCGATGTCGTCGCGACAGAATCCAACGCTGGACCCAATTACACGGCCATCGTGGCAGCACCAATCACATCTGAGCCCTCCATCTAACCTCCAAAAACAACACCCGAGGCTCAAAACAAAATTGCCTCAAAGCATTCTCAAATTGTTAACGGTAAACATTTACATACAAACACTCAGGAAGGAATCTCCTCAAGCCCAAATCTAAGGATTAACTTCAAAGGGCCACGCGGCAATTCCGAAAATGCGTTTTTATAGAAATACCCGCTTTGGCTACAAAGATTTTGTCAGCGAATCTTGGATGATGGAGTTCTGGCTCAGCCGATTTCGTATCATGTTTTGGAGGTAAGTACCTCCGAATTCGTGGAAACGGCGAGGTATCCTATTAAAATATTCAGATCGCATTGCTGAAGGATTCGAAAGAGGAAATCGGTAATCCAGGCAACATTATCGTAAGCAGTCGATAAGCTGAACATAATGGATTCTTAGCATACGATCTGAGGTCGTTGGCAGATATTCCCGTTGCGGTTACATGTTCAGATTTACATTTTACGTCTCGTCTAGGTCATAGTGATTCAACATTTATGTTCTAAGTGGAATGACATCTATTCCTTTCTAGTTACAGTGCTGTAGACCGTCTCACTGATGTTTTATGGCCTTATTCAATGGTCTTATTCTAACATTTTCAAAACGGCCTTTAATAAAATCTATCTAAATGCCAAAGAAACTCTGTCTCTCTGTCTCTATCTGGGTCTTTGTCGCGTTATCAGGGCTGAACGGATTGAGCTAAATTTCTGCATAGATATAGCTTAAGGGTCGGAAACGGACATAGGCCACTTTTTTTTTGTAGGTTCTTGCGAATGATGTCGCGTGTAACAGCTAGTTATTCCTTGTCTTGTCTTGACACTTGGAAGTGTTTGACTATAGCCTAAATTATACAAAGACAGTCGCTGTCACCAAATCCGTCTTAAAAGGTAATTGGATTAGATGATTCAGAGAGGTACTTAACAGGTAATTGGATAATCATCACTACGAGAGAAATTTTGAGAATCTTCTAACGGGTGCAGTTGAGGTCACATGAGCTCCACAACTCAATTAATTTTCATTTGATATGCTCGAGTCCATTAAAATCTCACTTGGGTACAACGTGAAGTAAAAGGGTGCAAGTGTATGAGATAATTTATTAGATCTTATATAGTGTTAAATTTTATTTAAGAGTATTAAACTAAAACATTGCAAAAAAATTTTTACAAACCTCCCTCATCACTAATTAATTTTATATTATTTTTGTAAAGCAGTATTATTAAACGAAAAGTAAAATACCCGACTACAAAATATAGCCTATCTCACTCCTTAAATACGAAACCAACTACACTTTCACGCGTTAAAATCGGTCAAGCCGTATAGGCTACAGGAGGTACTATAGAAGCTCACAAGGACACAAACATACTTAAATACCAAAAACATTACCCTCCTCCATGAGCAGTCGGGTAAAAAGAGGTGGCATGTCATTGCGACACGAAGTGTGTGATTCCAACAAAACACGCATATTTCTGCTATCAAAAAACTTGTGACCAAGAAGATAAATTATAATTTGGTGAAGTGGGTATAGTCCTCGGCGCATACAGATTACCATCACGCCACTTGCCTGTTCATCACGTCGTCCCATAAAAAGGACAGCAACAGGTGCAAAGGATAGCGTATGTGATCAAGGATAAACCTCCGGTGTAATTAATTTTAGTCGCAGTAACATCGTAGGAAAAGGAAGTTGGCAGAAAACTCACGCTAATCTTATCAAGATTTGTGGGAAACTATCGCCTTGGATAAAATTATGGAGGTTTGGTAAAAAGTTTATTGCTAGCCATGGCTTAGGCAGTTACTTCTTACATTTCAATATCACACAAATCCTCTGCGACTGAGATGTATTCTGCAATACTATCAACTATACCTTATGATGGGACTTCGGAGCCACAAGGACAATAGATAAACCTCAAGAGTCAAGAATAAGCATCGTGATCAAATTGGCAAGGTGGTATTGGGAGGTCAGTGAAGCCACTCGAATGCCTCATATATGAATAATAATTAACATTGTAAATCTATTTAACCTAACTTGACATTTACATACAAAATTATTTGGGTTTAAGTATACAATTTCATAATGTGTCCCTTGGGTGTCACTATTATTTTAACAAATGCTAAATAAATTGTAACAAGGGTAAAATCTTTTAAAAGAGATAAAAAATTGTAGTTATTTTTTAGTAGTATGTTTTTAAAATTGTCATATAAAATATTTTATGAGTATAGTTAAACATTTCTCGTCTGTATATGTATAGGATAATGATTTGGTTTGAAAGCGTGCAATATTTAGAGACATCTGTAGGTACAACTTAGGTCTCTGAATATTGCACGTTTGTAAATTAAATTTTTAAGCCTTCAATTTTCTAAATAGGGCTTTGTTCAAGAAGTGGACGTCTTCTGGCTGATTATAATGATGGACCTTTTCTTCTAAAAGGAAAGCGAAGCCACTGCGCCATATTGGTTGCCATAACCCCACGCTTGGCAGGCTGCTTGGGGATCGCAGAACGCTCACCGTTTACTAAGTGAACGCACATACCCGGCACAGAATAAGGATATAAATTACCAGCAGGGCTAGCATGCGCACCGCGACAAAATCTTCTCTAATCTTCATGTCGTGCAAAATGAGACAAACGTATCGTATCGTAGCCGTAGCCGTGTCCTGTTCTTGCATAGCAAAAAGGTTTTGTCGCCGTGCGCATTCTAGCCCTGAAGAACAAGCATCGTATCACGGAGCGAGTCTATGAGATCACACTGTTGCGTGAGTTTGGCCCCCGAGATGTTGGCATGTTTCAAGGAATCCTGGCTGCACCCACCTGCGGTGCAGCGATGACCTTGTATGCTAAGTTCTTGGACATACTAACAGCGTAGGGACTCCAGTGCCTTTTAAGTGATATTGAAATTGTTGTAAAACGGGGCTGGCATAATCGCATGGCGACTAAAGCCTGAATAAAAATAAGATTTAAAAAAAAAGATGCGAGGTGGTTTGATGATCTTATTTACATTTGAAAATATCTGGACACAGGCATTTCTTTAAGTAGCGAAAGTCGCTACCACACGTTTTCACACACTTTGATGATAGTTCCCACGTTAGGTCTATTCGATTTTCCGCATCGATTTTTTCCAGTAGTTCATTCAACAAAAACAGTCATTGGCTTGCTTATTTTTTATTTTGACATCCATTATCCCTGCCAGAGCGGTCAGTAAATTGAACTATGCTAGTTTGTTATCTACCCTTTCACGGGCATGCATTTTATTCATGGATTTGTTGAGTTTGATCCGGCTAGAAGGGTTTCTGATGTTTTCGTTGAGAAGCGGTATTGAGAAGTTTTTCAGTAGAATGCTAATAATTAATACAAAAAGTACACATCTACATAATTAAGTAAATCCTTCTCTTTTATAATCAGTATAATAAAATTGTGCTTGTAATTTTTTTGTGTGGCTCAATAACAAGTGTATATAAGTATCTAAATAACATTTTCTTAATTCTCTGACCTTGATACAAATGATAGGTAAACTTAAGTGATTTTGTTTTAATTATATTATATATAGTTTAAGTTTAATTATATTATCTAATAGTAGTTAATTAGCTATATATATAATATAGTGTTATATAATATGAGACATATATTCCATATCCCTACTAATACATCTATTCAAAAAGGTTATCCTACGAACAAGTCTTTTATTGTAACAAGTAAATCAGGAACTTAAGGAGTTAGCTAATATGTAAACTGACCCAATAAACAACCCACACCCACACACACAACAACTGTTCCCAATAAAAAGATTGCGATTATGATTATATTATATTTAATATATAAGTCATGTAATGTTATATCCTTAATATTATACACCTATTGCATAATGCTATGCTATGCCTATTAATTATTGTAAAAAGGAAATCAGGAATTCAGAGAGTGCTTTTTATCCTTCTCACATCGTTATTCAATTTAGTTCTTATATCTGTCTCTGATACCTATTTCATCTTATCGCCCTTCTCTCTCACGTCTAGGTATTCAATTCAGTTTTAATCTTAATAAAGATACCTACTTCTTAACTAACCCATATAATTAAATTATTCTTCATCAAAACTAAAATGTCACACATCTCGCCTTGACCTTACGACCTTACGTACCTATTGGTTATATTATAGGTGACAACACTCAGAGTCTAAGTAATTGGTTCTCATCAATATTATTATGATGATCAAATCAATGTCAGTGACTGCATCATTTGTATATATTTTTATGACATTTACTAAAACTTAATTTGTAACAAATTAGCCTCAACAGCATCAAAGCTTTTTTCAAAAGCATCAAAGCTATCGATTAATTTACATATTTCTTCGTAGAAATCATTCATAATAAGTTTTACGATTCACTTTATTAGGTATTACAAATGTATAGAAACGAAGACAATTGCAGACTTGTCGATAAATAAAATGAATGCATGGCCGTAAACAAGAGCTTAAAGTTCAATGCACTGTGCAATCGAGGTTGTATCATCGATGCAATATCTAAACATTGGCGAGATACAATAGCGGACCTAATATCAAACAAGAAGCAATTCATTATAAGATCAGAGAACGTAGATAGAAATGTAAGCGCTAAGCCAGGGTAAGCTCCGCTTGAAAGCGTGGGCATGAGACAAAGACCCCACGTACGGGCAAGTGACCACTGCGACACGTCCATCGGTGCTTCATTATCGTTATCTATCAGGTCTCAATGCACTTCAATCAGAGGTCCGAGGCCGTTCTAGGCCGTCGCACTCGCCGACATAACACGTGCATTACTCACGAAATATTTTCATAAAACCGAACACAAACGCACCCGTCCACCCTTCCCCGCGACCCCTCGCGCCAGCAAAACCAGTTCAGTTCGTGCCCGGCTGCCGTGCGCGTCGGTCACCTCTCTCAGGGAGTGCTCGCGCCGTGTTGTGTTACGAAAAAACACCAAAACCAAACCTGTGCTGTGGATTACAAGTATTCCAACATTACCGACCTGCATAGTGTCCCAGTGAGATTGTGCCCTTAATGTGATGTTGTGTGCCCGTGGTGTTGTGAAGGATTTCTCCTAAAAAGTGTGGGACGGGTACCGCCTGCCGCCGGACGCCTTCTCTCTCCGATCTCGGGATATCATTAAGGTATTTATTGTTACACCAGCTCATTGTTGTAAGGAATTCTTTCTAGGAGGCTCGTGAATTGAATCGATAGTCTCGATTGGGGTCCGTATGCGGGCTAAGACGGTCCGAGGGAGTTGTAATGCGTCGATATTGAATCTGAGATTTCGGATGGAGTTTGTGGGATTTGCATTGTAGATGCGCGCGGCTGGGCTGGGGCGTGCATGGCCTGTAAACAGTGCACCAGCCTCCGGGAACCAGTTTCGGTCGAGTGGGCGACTATTAATTAGGCGTTCCAGAGTAACGGTACATGGTACCTCCCTGCCACTTAACGATCATTTGATAAGTTTCGTTGTTGAACTTTCGTCGATTCGTTTCTAATTGACTTAATAACTGTTTCTGTGGTTGGATCTCGACGCTGGAATGGCAGGAGCGTGAGATTCCGGCTGATAACATTAGTTACGCTCGCCGAGCTTTTGAATTGATTCTTTATTAGATTTACCGGCATGTAAAAATCATGCCTGCTGCCTTCGGGGTACTTTTTATCGAAATCAGCCAGCTTTGTCTTTATGACCGTGATCATAAAACCCAGCAACGCATATTTTTCTATTATGTTCTCAGCTGCGTTGACAGTTTTCTGAAACGCAAATAAAGTTTTATATAACAGTTTTATTTGAACCTGATAATATCTTGGAAATAATTTAATTACCTAAGTAGGTATTGTGGAATTTGCTCCAAATTCACGTTTTATGTCATATAAACAACAACAATAACAAATTAAAGAGAATGATTTTGTTGTTGATTTCGCAATAGTTTGCACCAATTTTAGATTTGCATCGCATAGCACACACGTCAAACAAACGAGGCGTACAAAGTGTTATTCCAAATTCAAAAGCCTTATTTAGGAAAGCGGCACGATAGATGGCGTAGCTAGTGACAAAACAACAATATCCCGAGTTCCCTGAATTGTAATCACGATCCAAACAGTTCGAGCGAATCTTTATTGCTAATTACAAAACAACATAATGGATAGCTTTGTTAACCCGATTTCACAAAAACAACAATCACAGAAGTAATTTTAACATTTCAACTAGGTACCTACTAACAGAAAATTTTAGTACTCAGTTTCGAATAACAACTGAATTTTACAGAAGACGTTATTGTTTCACAGAACTCTGAATAAAACATGATTCGGTGGCTTTATTACACAGTTAAATTCCACGCAATTAAAATACACATTAAGACGACCTCTGAAATCATTGCAGTCTGTGGTGCACAGCAACCTCCTAAGTTTTAAGAGAAAAAAAGTCACATCCATTCCGCCATTAACAAAATTTATCGTTGTACAAAAAGAACGCACGTTTTTTATTTAAGTAATCTGATATGATGTAAATTACGTTTCAGACACAATATTTTATTCAAAACACATGTTAGTAATTCAACATCTTCATTCCGTTCCATTCTCACTTTTGAAACAATGTCGGTAACCGAAACGTGTTTTATTATCCACATTTGAATACTGTATTCCGTTCGCATGATTTTATAGACAATTTAAGGGTTACATTTACAAGATGAAACCGTTGATTTAATCTTAAACCGTGTCGTAAAGTCAATATTGGTGTGGTTGAGGCTCATGGAAAGTATACTTGTGGATTTTCGATGTGTTATCTTTTATTTGTATCTAGATTTTTGTGGAATGGAACGCAATCGATTATTGACAGCCGAGTTCATGACATAAGGATCACGGTTGAAATTAAACATTGAAAAAGACATTCCAATCTTAACTTTAGTTAACTTGGGAAGCGTTAAAAGATTTATACTCAATTGATAAAATTAAAATTGACTGCAGATATTCAGTGATGTTAAAAATGAGTTCGTACCTATAAGCTGAATAGCAATGAGAGTCAAAGTTTAAAACTGCCTTGAGGCCTTCTACTACCTGCTGTTAGATAGTCTTAACCATATAGCTATAGCATTCTGTTGTAAACGCACCCATCTGAAGATTAATCGAATTGTCTATTACCATCTTTCATCTTTAAATGAATCACTGATCACTGTTGTTTTAAAAGGTTAAACATTTTATCAAAAAATTAAGTGATTTCTCAACTTCATTGTTCAATTTCAATGCACGTGTCACTCGAGCGGTTTTTGAGGATGCCTCGCAGCGTTAATTTACCGCGTAAAAAATCTCAAAGACCGGAAACGTGCGTGTCACATCGGTAGTTGTCGAACAGATGTTGACATGTGTCGGGCTGGTTGTATGCCGCTCTCCGTGGTCTAATTGACTAGAGAAAAAGTAAAAACGTGAGCTGCGTAGTGTTACGCTCTATCAGAGGGCGCGTGAAACGGAACGGTACGATTGATGCGTTGGGGTGCGTTCGAAGTTTGATTTATGCGGCTTCCTTCCTGCGAATGGAGATTTCAAATCCAGGTTTCATTTTAAACGAATGCTGTGTACTGGCTCTTTCCATTTATTGTGCTGGATTTTTTTTCCATCTACCCACGTATCAGCAGCTTGCATGGTTTCATTCGAAATCAAATTAAGTAGATAGGTACAAACCCCAAACATTATTTTATTCTATATTATTATGCACACAGTGTATGAGTTTATCTATTAGACAATAACAATAACTTCTAAACGTAAAAAGAGGTAGAAAGAAGTGTGTTGTCCCAATGTGAAAATCCTTGCATTGTCCTGAGCGATATAAAAAGTGCTTTTTTTCCAATTTGTAAACTTGTAAGTAGTTTTTTGTAGACTTCGCTGTTTAGGCCATCTACACATGGCCCGACCCGACATCGCTTGAGAGAGATGGCTGTATGTGAGTTTCTGGGGAAGCGAAAGGGAGAAGCAATAACTTTAATAGTTTGTTTCTTTTGCTCCCGTGAAATTCGAATCTGGCTGTCCCTTTCACAGAATGTCGGGTCGGGCCATGTGTAGACACCCTTAAACTTTTATGATTTGTACTCCACAAAAAGGTTAAGGTAGGTATTTAGATAAAGAACTATGTTTATGACCAAAACAGTCTAAGTTACAAACTTAAGCTTCTACATTATTAGTCTAGGGGTCACCTTGAAACGATAAAGGTGACTTCTGCTAAGTCATTCGTGTTTTTTACGACTATTTAATGTAACTTTATTTAGTAAAAGTAGTTATTATGGTTTAAAAAGTACACACACCTAGTTTGCAACTTTGACATTTTTCCAAACTTTCAAATTACCGTTAATTTTAATACGAAATCGATAGGTTATGGTACCTACATATACTTACGTCAAAATGATAAAAACGGTACAATTTTAGCAAAACTTACTTAGATTATATCTACGTGCTGGTAATAGAAAATCTAGCACTGCATTTGTTGAATTTATTAAAGCTTCAGGGGTTGTAAACGTTATATATCATATATCATTAAATTCTAAATGGTTCCTGCTGAATTTGCCTCAAAGGTTAAAAAGTTAGAAACTAAGAGATTAACAAACATGAAACATAGAAAAAATATAATTACTTATGTGGAAAAAAATACAAAAAAAACTCATTACTGTCTAATAAATGTAGAGCAAAAATTATAGAGAAAAAAAAGATTGAATCTGGCTTTTTAGATGGGTGACACTAACAGATGTGTCGATGTTAAAAGTGACGAACTGGCTAATACATGTAAAGCAAAAGTTAAAGAGAGAAAAAAGACTGGATATTGCTTTTTAGATAGGTGGAACTCACAGATGTGTGGATGTTAAAAGTGACGAACTTTCATAATAGAAATATATACCAGGAATAGCAGAATTAGAAATAAATAATGCGATCTTATTAGCTTAGTTATCCAAAGATAAATACAAGTCGGAAAATCTTTGTTCACCGTCATCGGACTTTGAATAAAAACTGCCAATCAGCCGAAGAAAATAATGACCACATATTACCACCACTATCATCATTTATCAGATAAGTTGGTAGCATTGTAAAAAAGTCGATAGCTGCACTGCATATCAAAAGTTCCACAAATCTCTTGAAAGCTTATTACAAAACACCTAAATACCAGTACCATAACTATTTACAATGCTCGCTAAGCCTAAATCTAAACATACCATCAGTTCGCCGTCCGTACGGGCACCGGACTTCACCGTTAGGTTCTTAACTATGTCGCTTACTTGAACCTACTTGGTGAATTTATTTTATTCATTGTCATCTATTAAGGTTCCTATTTTGTCTTCTATGATAAGTTTAGAATGCATTTTGGTAATTCTAACACACTTGAGAAAATCGTCCGACGTATGGTCCCTTCATGTGCAAGATACAGGCCCATACATTTTACAGTTCGCATTGAGCTTATATACCTGTATTTTACGTTATAATAATGATATATAAATATATCATATAATAGTTATAGTAATGTTATAATAATCTTCATAAGGATCTCTATGATTTCACTCGAAACAATGTCTAACTCAACCACGCCACGTCAAACTATCGGCCACGCCTGTTGTCTTTTGATTCGTCAGTCTTAACAAGTATACTGTCTTTGAGAACTCTTCTACTGATTAATTAGTTTCGACGCGGCTTTATGACATCATTGTGGGTTTTGTTAGGTTTGATTGCTTAGAAACTTAGAATATTGTTAACTGGTTGTTTACAGTCCACACATGTCATATTATTCAAGTCAACCACATCTTGTTTTACGATCTATTTTCGCTCACCCGAATGCCCTCAACTTCTTAGAAAATGAAAATCCCCGAAAATGAATATCCCGATTCTCCGATTCATAAAATATATAAATTTATTTGTTTCTTTTTATTTTTATCCTAATTATGCTAACTTATATTACTTATAATTCAGAGGAATATAGCCGCAGTCGTATCAGGACCAATAAAGCTTCGTATTAAAATGAATACGTTCGTCTCAAGGAAAAAACTTCACTTGCGCGATTCAAAACTCCCACAACTGTCAGTCCATACAAAAGGTCAAAAAATGCACAAGTTATCACGGCTAAACAGATGAACTGATCTTGATAAAATTTGATAAGGAATTACTGTATATGTATCACAAAGACGGACATAGGATACTTTTTATGTACACGCGAATGAAGTCGCGGGTAACAACTAGTTTAATATAACACTGTTCATCTCGGATTATTCATGACTTTTTTCCTACTTAGATGCCATGCCACGTCCACACCAAGTCGATTGTATCTGCAACTGAAAAATAAATCAATGTATTCAAAGTACCGACTTAACTTAAAATATCGAACCATGAGCCAAAAGTGCGATCCAAAAAACATATTTCAAATAAAAGCAGAGACCCAATAACCATCTTATTCCGATCCAATCCTGGCTTATAACCAAAAGCTGTTCTTAAAATGTAAAACATGCTATAACTGGAGTAGGTAAAGTGGATTCCTTCGTTTATTAAGCCATCAAGATATGTTAAAAACTTCAAGAATGTTCCAAATTAGTGTAAGGACTTCTTTAAAAATGCATTGAGTACTTTTGGCTTTTGTCAGATATTACCAGGACGTTTGTAAGTGCTTTCGAGATGATATAGTTAAAACTGTAAGTGTAAACGGGTTTTTTCTCTACGAAAGGTCTCATCAAAATTATTGATGACAAGAAGGCCTCCGCGGAGACTGTCTTGTCTAAGGGTAGAGTAGTGTACTGCTAGAGTACCAGTATTACTAGAAGAACCTAGTTATAGGCATTTAAACCTATACCAGTAGTGAGGTATCTGATCGCGCCATCTACTGAGCTTTCATTGCTTCAAAATGATTTGCTACTTTATCGTTTCCAATCGTCTTCTGACTCGTCTCTACTTCAGTTGTGAAGTCTTTCTCTTAATGCTCCAGCGCTTTGCTTATCTGGTTCTACGAATTTCAAAATATCGCCATTCCATCGACTGCTGTTACTAACGCTTCTGTTGTCTTAAAACACCAATATACCAACGAGCGAGCCATCTTCAGCCACAGATTTAAAACAAAGTTTTCCAAACATTTCACCCCACAATAAACAAACTAAGTGTATTTCGTAATTAACTACAGCGTTGACGTAGAAAGTAAAACATGGAAGCTCTTAGTTTTTTACGTCTGCACCGTTCGAGTCATTCGCTTAATGGTAGCTTCAGAGAAAATGCATTAAAGGCAGGTCTTTAATTTTAATTTAGCGTGTAAATTGGCCTCTTTTTATGAGCCTATTCTCACAACTTTGCCTTATGTTAACTTAACTTCAACTAATCGAAAAGAGATTTCTAATCAATGTTGACAGCGAAAATGAATTATAGTTTTAAAATCGTTCAATTTAGATTTTGTTTTCGTTGCAGCTATCAGATAGGGACAGAATTACATAGTTTTAAGGGTCATCAGAACCTTTACAATTATTATTATAATCATTGTCCTTATAAATTAGACTGCAGCATTGCCAGTATAAGTATAACTCAAGTGTTACACTGAGTTATATTCTGAATAATAGCTACGCAATAGACTTATGTAATTGAGTACGTTTACGTTTCCCATAAATATTTAGTTTAGATATATTACCAGCTATTACTGCAACTATCAACATTATAATAACAACAAGGTCAGCCATTAAATCACTAACTCCTTGGAGCGACGTGTAAAGCGGCGGAGTGCACTTAACTGCATGTCTTGTGTGGGATTAAAAAAAGTTCCGGACACTGTACCTGCCTATAGACTACAGTATCCTTGTCAGTTGCAACATTTTATTGTTTTATTACAGCCGGGTAACCAAGCCTCGTCTAAGAGTGCGTAAGGAAGTAACATTACAGAATCGCCCCGAGGCGAAATGGTTATAAGAAAGCAATTTTATTGTCTTGCGGCTCTCGGGCTACGAAAATAATTCCAGTCCCCGTTAGGATATCCACTTCGAACTTTATCGCTGATGGAGATTGTTTCGGAATTATAGACGAACATTTTCAATTTATTGACACTCAATCGCGTTGAATTTATAACGAATCCGGCTCGAAGGACCAAAATGAAGACGTAAAAGAGCACATGAAGGAATAATGTAATCGCAAGCTAAGCTCGTGTAGGTTATAAGCCGGCGGGATTACAAAGCGACAGAGAGCTTTTCAATCTAGCAATCAGCTGAACAAACGATCGATTTGCGTAACGCCGGTTTACGAGCTACCCCGCACCGAAACTCGGCAGCACCCCTGGAACATTTCCCAACAATTCTCCGACAATTTCCCTCACGCAAAAACTTGCAACGCACTGACTTTTCCCTTTATAAATTCGGCTGGATTTGCGTGTCGAAGGAGTAATGTAACGATAACAGCGACACGATCGTTAAATTACGTCAGATTATAGGATGGTGGTACGTCGAGTCGACACTCACGACACGGCGACACTGAGCCCCGGAACGCGTACGGTTTTACGATATTCGCATGACTCCCAAATTGGCCTAAGCGCTATTTTCGGGAACACACTTATGAGAAGTTTGTCGTCATCAAAACGGAAATCCATGTGGCATAAGATTGTTATGCCTTTCTTCCCGCGCCCTACTCGCCCGTTCAAAACCTCAAGTGCTCGCAGACATGTGAACCTACCCAGAACAAAACTCAAACAAACACTATTAAACGTCTTCAGAACATAATCACGTCCATAATTCAAAAGTGTCGCACATTTTGCGTCCCTTGTAATACTACTGTCATCGCTAGTATAATAATATCAGGTAAAAATTGAGGCTGAACGTCGTCCCGCCGTCGAAAGCGGGATATCGGACCTCTCTTTCATTAATTGGCTCCGAGGGACCGGCCTAGAAAGCCGAAACAGATGGATCACGAAGTATTTGTCATTTAAAAACACTCAAACGGAATTCGAACGTCCGCCCGGGCCGATGATAAAAATTAGGCTCGCGTTTGAAATAATTGCACTCTTTTATTTGGGTCCCTATCTGGATACTTCGAACGCAATCAACTCTGCCTCTTCTTCCTCGAGTTAAATTGAGACATTGAATTGTTTGCCATTTTCTTTTCCCTCCAATTTCGCGCCAATAGCAAAAGTAAAAAGGCTCGCCGATACCACCAACACGGAGGCAATATACGACCTCGACGGAGGGAACCATTTCCTTTAATGTTTTCATGAGTCTCGAGAACTAAAGAGCGTGTAACAACGTATCTGTTCCTTGCCTTTTAATAGTCGAAGTACGAACAAACTGCCAAGTATTAAGTTTTATCAACCATCTGCACGAATGTCACGTCTTTATTACTACTTATTCTTTGTCCTCATGAATGCAGCGGCCGGGGAAATGGGACGGAGGTATGTCGGTCCCTCTCCTCGCCTATAGCCTATAACCTCAGCCCCGCATTGATAAGGCAGAGAAGTGAGCTGGCGTCCCTTTCGGGCATAGGTGTTCAATTCAATAAAAAATGTCGTACCTGAGCCGGTCCCCTGACATGTTTATACATTTTTCTTACTGTTGTATAGATTTTTTGTTACGTATTTCGCGATTGAGATTGAATCAGCAGCGTTATTAAAAAAGTTTTTGGCGTAATTCTCGCGGTTATTTTCGCCGTGTACCGCGAATTTTTGGCAATTTTGCTTTCGCGCGACCAAAGTTGTTGACCCCGATTTTGATTTATTAAAGCTATTTAACGCGCACGTGTTCGTCCTAAATGAAACAACTATAGCTAGCAGAATTTAGTTTTTCCAAGTTGTACAATTACAGTTGAAAACAATTTAGGGCGGTCGGTTTATTGAAGGTAATTTGGAACTTATGAATTACAAATGTAATATTTTAGCTGTTGACGTGATCTAGCTCAATTAACCAGGTTTACTAGCAACATGTTTTGATAAATGACAGGTTGGCCTACATCAGAACCTCGATTAAACTGTGGATATCATAATAATATTAAGTACTTTTAATTTTTTAATAATATTACTATGTATGTTTTTAATTTAGATACCTTTAAATTGTTGACATTGATAAGTTATTGGCGTCGTTCACTTCTGTTTCTCAACTCTCATTTGGTGGATTTTTATTTCGATTTTTTTCATTTGCTAAACATTTGACGTAGTTGTGTGGTTCGGGTATTTAATTATTGTCCTATTTCAGAAAACTCTAGTGTAGTTGCGATTCCGAACATTAAAAAACAAAAGCAGCACCGTGCTCAAGCAGTACTAAAAACAAATTGAATTCGAACGCTATCGACGAAAACGTTTGTCTATGCGCGCAGTTTTAAAAAATAAAAATCCAATATGGCGAGCTAGTCACAGCTGACTCAGCGTCACCTTACGATGGCGCTCTTTTGTCCCGTACCTTTTGCCAAGCGTCACTATTGTTAGCATTTTTATCTCTTGGAGCTTTCCAGCGCAAACAGTGAGTTTTAGATCGAATCGTAATTTTGTAAGTGTACTTTTCTTTTAGGTTTGGCGCAACCCTTTTCGCATATCCTTGGCTAAATCCTTCATACTTATTAAAGTCAGTCTCTTTTGTACCTCTGCGTTTGGTATTGTATCATGCCATTTATTTAACATTTGATTATATGATGTGAAGATGCATCGATATAGCAATGTTGGTATCTAAAAATTAAATAACAAAATTTAAGTACTTAGAGAAGTAATCAATTTGTAGTTTTATTATTCTGAATCGCTTCGGGATTGAGAGACAAGATCAAGGATTGGCCTTTGCCTCACAAATGTATAGTAAAACTGACAAACTGTGCAAACTTTCATCCCATATTTAATTGGCTTTATAAGGAATGTATGTGCAAAATGGTAATGTTTCTAGAACTATTGGTTTATTAGCTTTTCGTCAATTAATCTTTATTCTTTTTTAATTTTTAATTTTAGTAAAGGATTTCAATACAAATGAATCATCAAGATAAATCGAAAGTCAACGCTATCACCCATTACAACTTATTACGTACTAGATAACTATCAACAATGACCTATTAGAAAATGTATAGCCGACAATCATAACATAAGCAAGGATCTTGCTATTTAGGTATGGATATCAGTGAAAAGTAAAAATCGCCCTACATCTCCCACTTCGATCTGGCGATAACCTTTCACTACATCCAATTGTGTAACCTCTTCTACAATAGAAAAAGTTAACAACTCGCATACAATACATCACTTACACGAGTGACTATTCACTTATCTGCCTAGTCTATTGTTATTTAAACGTTCTAGTGTTAGTCAACATTTCGTCACATTTGATAATATGCCAAAAAATACATACTTAGTTCTGCTTGATAGCTGACGAATTATATGTTTTGAATACGGTTCTTAATCAGGTTACTAGTATGCATTGGCATACATTGCTATCAGTTGTGAATAACAATAGTGTTCAAGGAGAATTGTACGTGTCATTAATTAAGTATGCCGCATATAAATAAAAAAAACAGTTTCCTTATTGCTTAGAATTAGATTGCGTTAAGGTGTCGTTTCATTTTTGATTTCTGTTGTTAAACGAAACTAAAAATACGGCGCGGCAATCAGCGAAAACATTATCACAAACTTAAATACAAATCCACCAAACATATCAAACTTAGCATTCATAAAGTAGCATTTAAGTCACCGATGAGAAGGGAGTTTATATTTTTTTTCCTTTTCAGTCATGCGGAGCGAAAAGATATAGCGATAAAGTGTATAAATTTACGCAGCTTTTAGCGGGATAGTCGTAAATCCTCTGTTGACAATTCACATTGCTTGCGTCAGCGCATATTATAAATGTGTACATTCTTGTTCATAATAAATTGGTTTTTAAAAGATTTGTATTTGAAGAAACATTCTACAGGGACCCTATTCGGAGAAATGACATTTTATCTCGGTCACTCTCACTCCCATTAAATTCTAAATTAGAGAGACAGTGACCGAGATAAAATGTCATTTCTCCGAATAGGGTCCCTGATAACATTTGAAGAATCTCCTTGTCCATAAGAACTTTACTTACTTGATATTTGATTACAAAAATAATAATAATATCACTACAGTTACAGCTATAAATACTATAGGTATATGAATATAATAGGTAAATATATAGTTTCCTCTGTACATATAATACCTTACCTTTGTTCATAGTATCTCTGTTATTTTCCCTGAATTTTATTCAAAAAATTAATAGGTAAACATAGATTTAATTATAAAAAAAAAACATAACGGCAACACACCAACATAACTCCCAACAAAGGATATCCTGTTTAGATGAATTGTGTATACATACATTTCTCACATTGAAATACATAATTTTAAATGTGGATGTATTTATCAAATTGTAATGTATGTATCATAACCTACCTATTTATTAACACTACAATGTTACGAATTAGTAAATGCTAATCGCATTCTAGGTACTTCCGTAACTGAACATGACGTAAGTTTTCAAATTTTCAGGCAAGTTATTGACGACAATGTTGTTAATTTCTCAGAAGAAATCTTTCTCTCACTCTCATCTACAATGTTTATGTACGGTGACCGCAATAGTATGACATCAAAAGTAGGTATGAGTCATCCGCCTCTGCGTCACTGGTCTTGTACACTATTCGTATGTGAAATTTATGGCACTTCATACCTAATTATTCTATTATAACACGCATTACTTCACTGTGTATATTCTCATCTCCAACGTAATCCAAATCAGTCTCTCTCATACGCACATTTAATATGGAAAATAGTATATTAATTATAAAATAGAAAATATTTATTTATTTAAGCTATTATAAGATGTCTTAAACTAATTCTCATTATGTCAATTCTAGTATCAATTCTAGTTTCCGTTTATTTAAATGGACGACAAGATTTTTTAAATAAAGTTAAGTGGATGTTAAAGTTAAATTTTCAATGTTGTTACGTTTCATTGTTATTTTAACGCGCTAATGTTGTAATGAAGAAAATGTTGCAAAACAATTATCTATATACTTAGCTATACTTAATAATAATAATAAAAAATATGTTGATTGTGCTAGTGAGAGATCGAGTATTGTATCAAAATGGCAATAAGATCTCGTTCATGGTTTTAGACCTTACCTGTTACGATAGAAGGATGGGAATTTGCATGAAATGTAATTGTATCCAAGTTGTTGATTGAGCGTCATCCCCATGCTCCAGTGCTATTGACACCACATACCTGCCAAACTAATTGAAATGTGTCGTAACCTCAGTCAGATTTAGAAATTAGGTCGGACGTTCTATATCGTTTCGGTGATCTATCCGATGCTATATTCAACCCTATTGCAACATCGCTAAGGTTATATCCTCAAGTGAATGATCAGCAAGCTTCGACTGTATCTTCACAATATTAAAGGCGAGAATGTTATGGTAGCGATGCGAGATCAGATTTGTTGGGTCGATTGTACTGGGATCCCAATAAGCTATTGTCCGGATGATACAATGTACGAAAGTTCCCGTCTTTCTACGAACACGAGGCAAGTATGACTGTTCGTTTTCGGGGTTTGGGAATTGGACTATTGCTTATCGAGTTAATGGGAGGAAAAGGATTGCATCTATTGTCCCTTGAGATTTAAGACTAGTAGCTGCGCTCTATGGTTTTAACAGTGTTCAGTTTTCACGCGTATTTCTGGAATAAAAGTTATGCTGGAATATATTATAAAAAAGAAAATAAATAAAATAATAAATACTAATTGCATTTTTTCGCATTAATTTATAAATGTAAAAAGTCAAACGAAAGTGTCATTGACATGTCAATTGGCATGCTAACTTTGTCAGTTCTTTGCTCAGTGAAAAAATGGAGTTGTATTTAATAATACTTGTAAAAATGTACACTGTGAACGATGACTTTCAAACAGGAAGTTCGATCACTAACTCTCAGAGCTGATCCGGAAAAATTGAGTCTAACGACACACAACAGCAGCGCAAAGCTGCTTTGCTCGGAACATCGATATCCCGCTCGCACAAATATTCTGGCGTATCACTCTATCCTTGCCATCCTTCGTACGCCTAGCCAGGGTAAGTGCAACCAACGATGTTATGATGTTTTGTGACTAAATGCTCAATTTGTTGTGACATATTTTGTGGTAATCTTCTGCTTCTGTCCCATTAATTTCTATTTTACTAGTACTAGTATCAGTATACTTTGTATCAGCCTTGTATCGTCCCACTGCTGCGATATCGGCCTACTCTCGAAGGGTGATTGGGCCATATCTACTACGCTGGCCCAGTGCGGGTTTGGGGATTCTCATACTTTGGCGAAGTACAACAAATTTTTATTTTTTAAAATACCAATATAAGTTTTTTGTTAATCTACCCACTAAACAAAATATCCAAAATGCCAAGTTATCTAATCTTAAACGTTGATCTTGCAAGACAACTCTCCTTAACATTTCACAAACAAAAGCCGAAAATTAAAAACATTAACGATGATGCAAGCCTGTGACTTCATTAATCATAAGCAAGTAATGGACGCACTAATAATAGATAGTTAATGTCGAGTGCCCATCAGAACTATCTATTCAGTTAACAACTATGTCGAAATAAATAAAAAATAATTCGTCGCGATCCAAAGAAACCATTAGATTTTGGGATAAGACAAAGTTCCAACAAGAAAAGCAGAGCCCACAATTGAAGTCACATACTCATTCGACTACCATAGAAAATATCGAACTTTTGAGAACCTTTTCACATGAAATACATAGTATCAGCGTAGTACATCCATGCAAACTAATAGTGACAATTCTTATCGAGACAGGGAACTAAGCTGTTTTAATTCAAAGTTTGACTGTTCGTGTAACTATATGGAATGCGCAAAAGTTCAAGATACGTGTAACGATTAGGTT
Source organism: Apocheima hispidaria (assembly GCA_947579745.1). Taxonomy (NCBI): domain Eukaryota; kingdom Metazoa; phylum Arthropoda; class Insecta; order Lepidoptera; family Geometridae; genus Apocheima; species Apocheima hispidaria. Next base: position 4,513,598 of record OX388168.1, on the reverse strand, counting down.
ATCGCGCAATCTGTTGCGCAAGGAGGTATGTTCGTACAGAAATTAAGCAACCCTTTTAAAAATAATACTAATTAATTTAATTGACAAGTGATATTCAATTAATAACGAACAATAAGTAAGTTCTTAGATTAAGAATATTTAAAGTTTATTATGGTATCATCATAAAGTCTCTTCCTTTCATGAGTAATCCTAATCAAAGTATAAAATGTGTATAGTTTAGGACTTTGATTAGGATTAGACTATGTAGTTATTGATAGTTTGGGACTTCGATTAAGATTAGACTTGTTGATATATGCGTAATTTGGGACTTTGATTAGAATTAGACTATGTTGGGACTGTTTAGGATTATTTTATATTTATTTACTTTTTATTATACATAATTCGGCATGAAAATAAGACTACTCCAAATAACTCTATTTTTCCCAAGTAGTAAGTACTCGTGTGTTATTATCTCGACTTGTGTTATTTCATTTTTATGCGAGTATCTTGTTTCTATTGAAAAAAAACTATTAGGTACTGATGTGTTTTAGGTACAACCTTAATAATTTGATAACTTTGATAATCGAAGCATAAGTCTTTGGTGGCCCAAATAACATCTTTAAAACCGCTTACAACTTGGGCCATCCGTAAGGAAGTACGGAACGAGGTCGCAACCAGCGCTTCACTGTTTCGGATCATTAATTTGACACTTGAAATAGCTCTGAAGTGTTACAATGGCGGGCACGCCCACAAAGCTGCGGGTTAAAGGTTGCCCGTCTTTTAAGAGGAAGAAACCATTTTAAGCAGTACTCATAACTTAGCCTGACTAGATGATCCTAAACGATTACCGATGGTAGGCAACGGAGGTCTATTCCCGATTGCCACCACCATTTCTGCTGCCACTGGTGAACAGCGGTGAGTATTTTACAGACGACACGGTCAGTCTTCGGATGGATGACCGCGAGTAACATAAGAACATAAGTTCAAAACAACATTAAAAAATCTTTTGTTGGAAAAAGCGTACCACGAGGTAAATCATTTTATAAAAGACGAAAAGGCATGGCGAAGTATAGATATTGACATTGACTTCACATGACATTGACTTTATGTAATCGGACAGATTGACATGCATTTTTTGTAATATAATCTTTATTATTTGTTAATTTCAATAATGGACTAGACTTACATATTTGACTTACTTACTTTATTTTGGGCCTACAAATGCTAGTAATGTAATAAATGTAGTAGCTGATAATTTTGTTGTGCTTTCGTGACGTTTTGTTTATTTTTTGTTTTTTTATTGATGACTATAAGTATATAAGAGTATTCTTAAATACTATTATACTAATATAATTGGAAATAAAGATGAATTGAATTGCATTGGGGGGCTGATAGACACTATTGTTGCACTAATACGTAGCATAACGCTTATTGTATCAGTTGTTCAATAAATATTTCTGAATCAGAGGAAACAAATAGGTAGTTTTACTTTTTTTAGTATGTAGGCAACAATACTGTTTGCAACACCCTATAACAGGATATAATGTGTAATTTAGTACATTCTGAAAAATGTTACCATTACGCATTATGTGGCAATGTATACTTAAATAAATAACTAATACGTATACATCAAAAAAAAAAAAAACTGGAAAATACGTTTATATGGAATAGAATAGACTATCGCATAGTTACTTCTTAAGAATAGAGTATACCGCCGTCTCGTCCATACAAAAAGCGAATTCTGATACCTACCCCTAAACGTTATCCGATTTCGATGATTTTTATATGTTATCTACACCGTGAAAAACTGTGCTTGTATGTATGTTTTTATTTTTTAATTTCGCTGTATCTTCGTTATAACAGGCACATAAAAAAAGGAAAGAAAGTAAGGAAGAAGTTCTTTGTTGTAAGAATACAATAAAGATTTTTTTGACACCAAAAAGCCATTGACACCAATAACAAAAGATTTTGTTAAGATTAAGGAGGTGATAACAGACTACCCACAAAACACTAATTTCATCAAAAAGTTAAGAAAAATCACTAATTCTCTCTATCGTAGAAACAGAGCGGCAGCTAAACAATTTCAAATATCGAATGCGCAAAGCTAGTGGAAGGACTATCCTCTTAAGCAGGTTATTACTCTTGAACGTGTTGGGCAATGGGCAACCCTGTGTTAATGGATACGTAATGAGTTGAAGAAAGAAACGTTTGAAGTTAGTTGAAGAATTTGATGGAAGCGTAATTTACTCTGGGTTTTGAACTTTTGAGCTCGAGCGATGAGAAAATGTAGGAAGGTATGGTCAACAAAACAAAGAATTTGTTACGTTAAATTAAGTACTTCCGTTTTAGGCACAAAATGGTTGGACAACAAGTAAATTGCAGATATATTTTGATTTGGATAATCTATCTGAACTTATGGTCAAAAAAACATACCTTCTTGTTGAATGTGTCAGATAACTATGTCTTACATGTAGTTTATGTATTTATGTAGTTGATCTCAGCCTTTTCGGAATTTTACCATGTCGATTTTTTTATGAATGGTTCAATACGTACGGTACGGTATGGTACGGTATGGTGGTATGGTGGTAATGGTTATAAATAATAATAAATATCTGGGACATTATTGCACACACGGTCATCTGACCCCAAGCTAAGCAAAGCTTGTAATATGGCTGCCAGAGACTGATATGCGTACATAGATATTTTTAAATACATACTTATATAGATATTAACACCCAGACAGAACAAACACAAATATTCATCAAATAAATGTTTGTCCTAGATGGGAATCGAAACCACGCCCCCAAACACAGAAGGTAGGTTCACTACCAACTGAGCCACCGGGGCAGTCATTGGAAAGTTGGAATACAAGTAAACTGCAGATAATTATATACTTTGATTTAGATAATCTATTTGAACTTATGGTCGAAAAAACATACCTTCTTGTTGAATGTGTCAGATAATTATGTCTTACATGTAGTTTATGTATGTGTGTAGTTGATCTCAGCCTTTTCGGAATTTTACCATGTCGATTTTTTTATGAATGGTTCTACATTCAATTTTTTTTTTTGGAATTGTTGCTGAAACCCCAAAACTCTGGAAATAAATAATCAGTATACACCGAAGGACGGGCAGCATCATCCTCTTAGTAAAAGGTGAGCATTCTGCAATCCCCAAGCCGCCTGCCAAGCGTTGGGATTATGATAACCACAATAGGGAAAGGCTTCGTCCTGTAGTTGACGTTTAAGAGCTGATAGAAGATACACCATAATAGATACTTTTTTAATAATGCCAAGGAAGACTCAAGAATTGAACAAAATGCTCTTTGACATAAAGAATAATTATATAGAACACTAGTTGTTACACGCGACTTCATTCGCGTGGACCTACAAAAAGTAGCATATGTCCGTCTCCGATCCTTAACCTATATTATATATGCAAAAATTCAGGTCGATCCGTTCCGCCGTTTAGCGGTGATAACGCGACAAACAGACAGATTGACAGAGTTACTTTGACATATATAATATTAGTTAGGATTACATTATTTTAATGTTCCGAGAGAATAAATTTTGAATAAATAGGGTCAAACAGAAAAAAAAAAATATGACTTGAGACCTCCTTTTTTGGAAGTCGGTTAAAAGTCATATAAGTACCTTAATGAATTAAAGACGTCAAAGAGTAAAATAGCTCGGATTCAACTTGGAGTAGTACAGCGAATAGCATCGACATTGTTTGTTGGACGAAGAAAGCTGATAAGTAAATGTAAACAGTATATTGTTAGAGTTAATGCTTATAATTGAATAACTAAGTGCTGTCTTTCAGATTTATGCTTCAAAGAGGTTAGCTGTTAGGTTTATTTTGGTGGTTGATGATATTAGCGAGGTGTCTATGTACTGAGTAGGTAAAGTACTTATGAAAGTAAGCTAGGTATTATTACACGTATTAAGCCAATATCAATTGTAATAATTTATGTGAAGTAAAATATTTTACAATCAAAACGAGTCACAGTCATAGTCTAAGTCAGGCAAAGTAAATCATGGTCAAGTCCAAGTCATGCCCCTGGAAAGTGGTGGAGACTACTAAATATTTCCTTAGCAGTTTTGCAAACAACACAAAAAGTCACGTTTCACGAGATTAGACTATTCACCAACACTCGTGCACGTTCACGAACAAAATTGATAAAAATCTACCGTTTAAAAAAAAATACAATGACATGAGTTCCCGCCAAACCTCCTAGGCCTCCTTAGAGGCCTCGAGAGCAGCGGGACGCGTGACGTCTTTACTTGAGTCTTCAAAAAAGACAATTCATATGCTAGTTAAACCACTATATTCACAAAACAATCGCAGCCTCGCTGTCTAGTGTTCGTCTAGACTGTAGCTCTCTTTAGATATCTAGTTTTGGTCTAGCGCCAATAGAGTAGTTGCAATAGAATTTTTAGTTGTTTATTGACCTAGCTTCCGAATGGATTATTATTATTTTTTATTCCTATCATTTAAAAGTCAGTGAAATGTTTTATTTATGCTAAAACGATTTTCTACAAATTCGTTTTTTTTTGACTCCGCACCTTTTATTTCAGGTATTGTTATAATTCAAGAAAAATAAAATATATCAAAGGTAAAACGAGTCTCAGTCATAATGTAACTCAAGCAAAGTAAGTCAAGTCCAAGTCAAGCCCTAGAAAAGTGGTGGAGAATATTATTATTAAGACTAATTTACCCAGTTATGTCCTAAAACAGCAACCAGTTTAACTGAAAGACGGGCACCAGCGTCCTCTTAGTAAAGTGAGAACATTCTGCCGGTCAAGTGTGGGGATTATGGCAACCCCCCAATAAGGGAGAGGCTTCGTCCATTTGTACACGAGTACCTTTATCCCCTAGCGTAGTAGGGTCTTAAATATTATATAATGAAACCAAAAAAATGCCAGACTAGATTAATTCAAATGTTGATACACCTTACTAAAGAAACTCACCAATCGGATCGCCCATAACGACGTAAATTGCAAAAATGAATTTTTAGCCGCCCAATCATAGGGCGATTTATTATCTTGTCTCACACCCGGCATAATGATATATCCATTCAAGTTTCTGCGCCAACTTGAACAGGCAAACTAGTTAAGCACTTATCCTTGTAAAGTACATATGCAAGGCAAATTTTAACTACATAATTCCGAAAATTAGGCAATGCATGAAATCAGGATGCCTTCAGGAATCGGGACATTGGTTGTTAAACTTAATATTCGAAATAACGATAACATCGCAGTAAGCAGAATGTTACTGCTCGTAAAAGCATAACTCGGAACTAGGGTTGCCACTTCTGAAGAGCTAATGGCACCCAAAGGTCTAAAATCCACTGACAGCTTGTTATACTATAATCGTTGACGATAATCAGAACATTCAAATCGTAGAATCATGTTCTAGTGAAATGATGGATGCATTCAATCAACTTACGTTTCTACACAATAAGAAGTCAAGTGTACGTTGAGACACGCATTACATGTGATCATCTCTGAATGTTGTCTGTGGAAGACGATAAATAATGACCATAAACCATAAGGGGGGTCTGCAGACAAGTTTCGGAACTGTAGTTCCGTAGGAAAATTCTCAGGAAGCTCGAACAAAGCTCATATTCTTGAAGAAAAAATTTAAGTACTTCGATAAAAACAAAAATCGGGATTATTTTTTTACTTATGGCGAAGAAAATGGCACAATGCATGAACGTCATGCACGACCAAGAACACAAAAAAAAGTCAATATCATTCCCTACATTTATAACTAATGCCTGCGGTGACAGCGGTTTATTGAATAAGTAGTTGATTCAGACGCTACTTCGTGGAAGTTGATTTTCAAACTGTGTGTATAATACCAAAACACAATATATTATTATTATTATTATTAGATAGGTTATTTATTGTGCGTTTGTGTTATTATTATTATGAGCCATTTATGGCCCATTGCAGGGCAGAGGTCTTTCTACCTTCCCTCTATTTATCCTCATCATGGACTATTGATGTCTAATTCTTCAAGTGCCACTGTGGTTTTGTGTTTTTTTTAATTACCTTCTGTCATGGTGTAAACTCAGGGTGATTATCGACGGCTGTTTCTCCAAGAATCTAACCCAAAGATATTACGATCAAGCCAATTAAAATTTGTTGCCAATTTAAAGGTATTTTTACTAACCCAGATTCTTTTACCGCGTCATCTATCAAATGCGAATGGATTCTAAAGAGAGAAGTCATGTTCAATAACTTACGCGTGGCATCCCTGTACGGAGCTTACGTGGCGCACATAAAACCACGTATCGGATATCTGAGATATAAACTTGTAATATAAAATCGCAAGTTGGGTGTCTGTTTGTGAGTGTTGTGTTTTGGTATGTGCGAAGTCGTAACTGTGTGGAAACGCTCACTAATATAACAAGTACTCATAAATGCGACAGTTGGGATGTTTGCGAGTTATTTAATCGTGCCTGAACGGCTAAAGAGATTTAGATTTAATTAAAAGATAGAAATAGCACGCTTAAATAAATAAATATTATAATTCTGTGTATTTTTAATTTAGCGCACTCAAACATCAACCTATGCATTTATAATAAAACTTACCCCCGAATACTGAAACGTTTGTTAACTTTGGCAATAGATTAATTCTAATACTGCCTTTGTCTGGCACTAAGCAAATGACAAAGAGAGCAATCTGTCGTCAAAGTTAACAAACGTTTCAGTATTCGGGGGATACTGTCATATCCAGGCTATAAGGTACCTTCACGCCATCTGTTTTTGTCTTTACGGAGTTGAATGTGAACAAATACACTTACCAACGCATTTACACACGAAAATTTCGGATTTATAATTCATAATTATTATATTTGGTGGTAGCGTACAATTGGAACAATAACTGTACTTATCATAATAAAGTACCTGTCCAGTGCTCAATAATCATAATTACATAACAATAACAAAATTAAATGTCAACAAATCCTAAATTCCTAAATAATATTAATTCAGATTAATAAAGCCGCAGTCGTATCAGGACAAATAAAGGTTCGAGGTATAAAAATGAATACCTTTGTCTCGAGGAAAAAACTCCGCTTGCGCAATTCTGAACTCCCTAAGTACATTACAGCTGTCAGTCAAAAAATTCAAAAAAAAATATAGGACCAACGCCGTCTTGCGAATAGGAAGTAACTTTGTCTTTCTGTATGGATGTTTGTCGCGTTATCACGGGTAAACAGCTGAACGGATCTTGATAAAATTTGATAAAGAGTAACTGTATATCACAAAGTCGGACATAGGATACTTTTTTTATGTCCACGCGAATGAAGTCCCGGGTAACAACTAGTTAAATATAAATTACAATATATCAAATGAAAGACAGATTGTAGAATACACAGAACTATGTTTGCCAAACACTGCCACTTTTAATTAAAAGTAAACATGATATGCCAGAGTAACAATTTCTTGAAATCTGTTCAAATGGCTGAAATCAAAATGGCAAGTCTCATTATGGCCACAAATGGCACTGAGGTACACTGAGGCTTGCCGAGCGTGTTGCACCATCACCATAAATTGTAGATATCATAATCACTCATTAAAATAACTAGCTGTTAGCGTAGACCTAAAAAATAGTCCATCTTCGATCCTTGAAATATTTTTTTTGCAAAAATTCAGCTCGATCTGTTCAGCCGTTTAGCCGTGATAACACGACAAATGTCCAGATAGAGACAGAGCTACTTTCGAATTTATAATTATTAGCTAGGATGATCTGTCGAGAGTGAATATGAAAAATCCAAAACTGCCCAAATGGCAGAAATCTGCCACAAATGGTCACAATGAGGCTTGCCAAGCGTGTGGCGCCTCCATCAGGAATTTTAGATGTAATAAGTACTTATTATAAACATGGTCTGTCAGAGTGAAAATTAAGAATCTAAATCTGCCCAAATGAGCACACCGAGGCTCGTCACGCGTGTGGCAAATTGTACAGTTGTAGAGATCCTACGTATTAGATTAGCTGTTAGTTGTCACGGGTGGAGCTGAAGCGCGGTGTTGAGGGCTCCGGTGCCCTCGGTCAAGCACCAAGGCAGGTCACCGGAGGGGTTTTAGTGGGTATAATATATATCCCGGGTGCACCCCAAAGTGGTATCTTGTGATTTCCCACTCACAAAAAAAAAGGTAATAGGTACCTAGAATAAATGTAAAACAAAGCAAAGTTACTTTACGTAAACTTTTAGTTATAGAAGGATATCAACATACATTGTTTGTACTTGCTATCGAAAACTTACGAAACAGACAAATCTTTTTCCATCTACAAGCATTCCAACTCCGCCGTTTCAACGTTTCCAATTTAACTAAAATCTTACCTGGTTGTATAAACAAAAACAAAATTTCAATTTGAGTTACCCTACGGAGGGAAGGGTCTCGCAAATCCCTCTTTGATCGACTTCTCAAGTCCTCTCGATACCGGTTAGGTATTCGGGAGGCACGCCTGCCCTTAAATTACCATGTAACTAATAGTTTTCGTTAGTATGCCTGGCGTATGCGAGGACTTGGAGAACTTTTTGGTACATAAAAGATTTTTTGGTGTTCAGTAATCGTAAGTTTGAAAGTGTGCTAAAGGGGTATTTTTAAAAGCGCTTTGTAGCTGTTGGGTAAGTAGAAAAATCAATTGATCGAGTCAATCAATGGTCAATCGTTGACGATTGTCCACCACCAGAAAGATTGATCTTTCTGTCAATCGACGTCAGTACCGTAGTCGCAGTTGACAATCGCTTTGACAAACGTTTTGGAACGTTTTTAATCCGTACAGCCGAGGAGTGGAATAGACTGCCGCCTCACTTGTTTCCTGAGAGTTACAATCTAGAGCTTTTCAAGGTCAGATTGTATAGGTATCTTCTAAGTGAGCGTGCTTCATCTTAGGCCTCATCATCGCTTATCAACAGGAGAGTTGGTGGTCAAACGAGCAAAAAAAAAAAACATTTGAAAACGATCACGTTATAGACAGAGAAAGCAATAGTTGGCTGGATGCATGTCTCTTTTCCACAGATTGGAAAATTAAGGACAAAGTTATAATAGTTCTGTCCCGTAGTGTGAGTTAAGTTTTTTCAACGGCAGGCTATTATTACTGCATCCTGATTGGTCGAAAATCGGTAATGGTAATCGTGATTGGTTGATGTATTGGATGTTATGTCTCATGTGCGGCCACGCTAATTGCTGTTCTATATAATAGTGGCCAGCTCTTACAGGTGCTGCCTGTTTTTTAAATAGTTTCATTATACTATTAAGTTATGTAATAAATAGTGGCCTCTGTCAATTAGGACACCAGTCATGTCGGAGCTCTTTCTAATACGACGACGACGTATCTAAGTTACGGCTACGAATAAACTTATGTTTTTGCAGTGTTTGTCCACACCATATTTGATATTAATTAATGGTATGGCCGAAGATGTTCGAAATTTGCTTATCCTTCAGTGCATTCTCACCACAATAAAATCTATTCTTTGAAAATTGAAAATGAGACAAACACTGACATAATCGTAGCAATGTCCTGCGGGCTTATCCTCTAACTTTGAAACGTTCGTGGTTCTGATTGCGAGAGCATGCCATCCCGCTCGTACCAACTTAGTCGCACTATGCGCAGTCCCGCTCGCGTACTATCACTATCGCTTTCAGAGTTACGGGATAAGCCCAGTTGTTTTTGAATGACAAAAAAATAAAAACTGTAGCGATGCACAAGCTATACCTGCTGGAATGGGAACTGGCCCTCAACTGGAGTGAGAGGAAAGCTGACGCTAAGTTCTAGCCACGAAACAGTTTGACTTGAGATTAGTTCATTAGCTAGACAAGCTTCCGACAAAAACGCACCAAAATAAGATATAAGCGCGGGTTGTGGGGACTGCGACCAAGGCAAGACTGAGACCGTTCCCATTACCTGTCTCAAGGCTATGCCTACTTGCGTTGCGCCTAGCAATGAACCAATGAGAGTGAAAGTTTTTGTGGCCGGTCTTTATTTTGGCAGCTGAGATAATGATAAGTTAAGTGAATGTCAATTTTTCTCCCTATTTATTTAGGTTAAAGTTAAAATATAGAATTTAAAAGGTTAAGGAACTACAGATTATTGTAATCATTCGACATTTCGATATTTCTTATTACCTTACGAGGTCACTTGCTTGCAGAATACAAGGGAGACAGCTTGTAAGTTGTGGGTTTGAACCCCAACGGTATTTCACTTCAACATGAAACACAATCTTAGGATTTTACACATTTATTGTGACTATTCTAAATACAATCTAAGCTTAAATCTAAAATTACAACCAAAATTATCATAAATTAATTACAGATAAAAAACAGAGCTCTGGTTATCCGCAGGCAGGGTACCCAAAACGGTGACGTTACCTCGTTGAATAGCAATGCTAATTCTCTGGCCGAGGGAAGCACCAGCCCTGTGGTCGTTTGTTATTTCTATCAGCCGCTTAGAAAGATCTTTAAGTTTAGCCATGCGCTTGGACCCCAAGGACCCAATGTTTCTACCCCAAAAGGCAGAAATAAGTATCCATCGACAAAAGATTCATATTTCCGCCTTTTGTCCGCTGTTGCTGCCGCCGCTTTTACACATAGACCTGGCATGTTTTACGGAGTAGTGAAAATAAAAATATTTTGGATTTTACGATGACAGAAATTTTTCACTATTTTGCAAGAGATCACGTTAAGCTCCCTCGTTTAAAAGTAGCGGGAAATTTTAGTACCAATAAACTATGTTTATCTAGCTTTATTTTATGTAGAAGACGGGTGTTTAGCTTACAGCAGCCAATAAACGTAAAATAATCGACCCAAGACCTGACTTTTGACTGCTATGAAGATCGTAAGCTGCATCCACAGATCACATTAGATACCGCATTATCACACAAACATACATACATACAAATGCCGATTTGTCCCAGTAAACTCTAGACCTTCGCTTCGCTCGGTCTAATTAATATGTATGTCATGGGCTAATCGTTGAGGCAGATTACGATACGCCGGTATTTCTTGATTTGCCTGTCTAATAACCGATCTAATTTACCGATTTGCCCGGCCATGCTTGGCCAAACCGATTCTGCCCAGGCAGACCTCGATCGGCACAGTTCACAGATCACCTAGATACCGCATTACGAGATTCGTTGTTCCTACAAAAAGTCACCAAAGTTTGAGGAAAGCGCGGGTCGCGGGGAATGCGACCAAGCGATCTCATTGGCTATCTCAATGTTACACCTACTCGCGCCTAACAATCAACCAATCAGAGTAATTTCTTATAAGTGTATTTAGACTGATGCGTGGTGCGCTTCGAGCGTCCTGAATGCAGAATCTAGGATGTGATCTGTGGCTGCATCACACTGACGCTAAAAGTTTCCACCTCTGGTAACCAAGCGGAGCGCTACGAAAATGCCACCAATAGGATTATTTAATTTTGCATCTATTTACACAGGGTTATAAGGAAAGGGTATGCTAATCCGAAAGAGACAAATAGTACGCATGATTGTGAACAATTTTTGTCGTGGGACCAACACTGAAATCGAGAAAAAATAATCAGCAGTTATATTCCTTTTTGTCGAATATTATTAACATTTGAGAACAGCTGCTTTTTTCTCGATTTCAGGGTTGGCCCCATAGTAAACTTGTTCATAATGACGAGTAGTACGAGCCCTTTTCGGCTTAGCATATTCTTATAACCCTGTAGATATAGATAGGTAGACACATCTTGATTGTTAACACCAGAAATGGTAATCCTATTAGTGTCCTAAGTAATCCTACTGATGGATGATTCCTCGAAATATTCGAACTCAAAAATTGTATTGAATTGAACTATTTTTTTTTTTAATTTGTGAATTGGACAAATATACATAAAAACATACAAACATACTTATACCAGTGGGGAGCGTTAAGAGCCCGCTCGATTTATACTTAAAATGGCGAAGGCAAAAGGTTTTTTTTTTTCTTCATCGCCAAAATAAGAAATAATAACATAAAGATTGCTTTAAAATATTGGCTATGGTATTCTTAAGGTATTCCTTGATAAATTTTTTATTTCGTCTCTATAATTTTATATTTAAGAAGTGGTTCAAAAGTGCGAACGAGATGGCGGAATCAGGCGAGCCGCATCTTAATGATTGAAAGTCCTAACGTCCCCACTGCTTGTTTACTGTTGGTGATTCTAGGAATTTAAATTCCTAACGTCCCCAATGCTTTTTTACTGGTGGTGACTAGGAATTTAAATTCCTAACGTCCCCACTGATAAAGTAAGTGGGATGAACGTCCCCAATAAACTAGTTTGAATGACAATAGGTACAATAAAAAATATTTCTAGACTAACATGTCACAGTGGTCACAGCATTATAAATTGAATTTGTAACTGCTTGTAGAATCTCAATTTAAAAAAAATTATTATTGAATTTAAACTGTTTATTACTATGAGTTTTACAAAAAATCTACAATCATGCTTAGTATATTCTTATAGTTAAAGATTGTGTACTAGGCAATCTTTTTATTTTCTTTATAATGACAACAATTAACTGTCAATTGCGACATTCGTCATACGTTATACGTCGATTCGCAACAGTCAATTGCGAACTGCGTAAACCGCAGAAATATTTCTTATTCAGCAATATGCAATTTAACAGCTGATAAAATGTTAAACTGTCACGAAACACGATTTTGATTACTTCTAGACTTATAATTGCGTTACCAACTATCACAGACTAAGTTCAACAGAGAATAGATGACGAAAGTCATTAAACAGCGGTTTTCGAATGAAAACTGTATAACTATGACCATATATATACGATTCATCTTCATCACCGCTTCAACTTGCATTTTCAAATTTCGATGCATCTTGCGGCTAGGCCATGCAATAATTGAATGATTTAAGATGCATACAGCAAACTGTCTTATTAGCGCTTACATTATAAGAAGACGAAAATTGAAGCTGCAAGGGCACGAGTGTGGGCATAACTTAAGGCGCGGTCTAATCGAAAAAAAAAACAAACCGTAATATTTTTTGCGCCTAGATCGAAGTGACGTGATTAAATAATCTGGTGCAAAAAATACTGCAGGTACAAAATAAAACTAAAAATACGTTTTATCGAATAACATTTCTAAAATAATAATGATGTTTGAATTACAAAATAAAAAATCGCAATATGACCCCATAAGAGAACCTAAAATGAAATGCTCCGAATTTTTAGTGGTACTAACACATTTTCTTAATTATAAATTAAATTGCTAGGCTCTAAGCTCTTATTTTAAAATAGCCAGGCTACTTTAAAACATTAGCTCTTAGCGGGTGCAAAACTGATTTCAAATTATGATTAGACCGCGTCTCAAGGCCTATGTGATGCTTTAGAAACTGGTTTTTAACTTAAATTGTGCCAAGTTAATACAAGAGCGAGGAAACCATGTCGATTTTGTATATCGAAGGCTAATGATGTTTTAGTATTTCTAGGCCCTCCCCATTCACGATTGAAGCCAATAAAAAAATACTTTGTGTGAGTGAGAGTGCTCGTTATAAGAGGAATAAAAGCCTATTTTATATATTCGTATCCGAACCGATTTTGATCATAGCGAAATATCCGAATAAATTTTGATGCCAAGTGATAATAATGTCCCGTCAAAAAGTAGAAAAAGAACTTAGCCTTAAAATTATTCGGACGTGGACACCTTAAACGATGACACTCAAAGCTTTTAGACTACTTCGAAATCTTTCGTCGTCGGCTCCATCTTTCGAAGTCTGGGGTTACATTTAGCTATTTGATACCAATTAGTCGAATTGAAACTTGTCAAATTTGCATAAATAAAGGTGTGAACACACTGTCCGTGTCACGACAGTAAAATTGTTTCTGGAAATGTTTCGGCAAAATTTAGTTTAAGCTTAATTAGGCTAGGGACTGATGCTGGTAGAAAATAAGTTTTTTTTTTTATGTGCGTAGGAGTAGTTTCAGAACGGAATGCCCCTGCCAAGTGGAGCATACAAGGCCAGGCCGTACTATCTTTTTCTCGAAGCTACGATTTTCTTAGTCATACACAATAAGTTGTATCATACGAGTACAAGTACTTAATTCATGTTTTTTACTATTATAAACTAGTAGTTCGCGACGAACTGAGACCTCGCGATCCCTATATCTTCACAACCCTTGGACCAATTCAGCTCAAATTCGAAATTAAAAATTGTATTGAAATGAGCTACTTGCTTACAAAATTTCATGAAGATCGGATCAACGGTTCGCAAGTTATCATCGGACAAATATACACACAAACATACATACAAAAGCCGATTTGTCCCAGTAAACTCTGAGACCTTCGCTTCGCTCGGTCAAAAAAAAAGTTAAGTAATTTAAATTATGAGGAAAACATTATGTATTTTCTAATAATACTACTGACAGACTGACAGCGATTTGGAGAAAATATGATTGACGATTGACCGTTGATTGTCTCCGGTTACCTTTACTTAGATTTTTTTTCGTTTTAAAAATAATATTAAGTACATAGGTTTATTTTGATTTTCAAAGGTGTGAAAGTGATTAACGCAAACTAAGGTAGGTACTTATTGGTTCGAAAAATAGGTAACTAAGGTCTTCATGGATTAAAATATCTATGCCTATTTAAGAAGATACGCCTTTCCATTATGTGGCTTCACCGCTGCGAAAGATAGTCCTTTCACAAGGTTTTGGGGATATTTGAAATTGTATAGCTGTCGCACTGTTTCTCGTGCGTGCGATAGAGTTAGTGAAATTTCCTAACTATTTGACGAAATTAGCGTTTAGGGGGTAGTCTGTTATCACCTCCTAAATCTTAACAAAATCTTTTGTTTTTGGTGTCAATGGCTTGGATAGACCATAATCTATGCCGCAAAGTTTTGTTTTTCCAAAAAATGTTTACTTATGGTATTCTAATAACAACTACTTTCCTTCGCAAAAAAAATGTCACTTTAAGTGCCTATAACAACAAAGAAATAGCGAAATTAAAAAAAAAACATACAAGCATTGTTTTTCACGATGTAGATATCATATTAAAAAAACATCGAAATCGGATAACGTTTAAGGGTGGGTATCAGACTACGCTTTTTGTATGGACAAACGGCGGTATACTCTATTCTTAACGGGCAATGTTCGTTTCTGTCTTTTAATTCTATCAATAAATACGGAAGCCGTAAAGTCAAATAATATCCGTCAAAGACATCACTTAAATTAGGATTTGTCCCCGGGTAGCTCAATTAAGATTCTCCTATTGCCCTAAACATAGCTTCCCCTGACATATGGCTACTTGTTCCAGCTTAGTTCGACCAACTTATGTATAAGTGGCCAAATGAATGAACTAAAAATCTTCAACCGATAACAACAGAAGATAATATGGTGGCTCCCCCATCCAACTTCAAACTAGTTGATCGCCGTGTAACAATAAATCGAACCAAATCCTGTTTACGCGTTTGACATTTAACATTCTGTTTTGAGATCGAAACACACTTATGTCTGTTGTCAGGATATTCTAAACAGTAATTTTCATATATTTAGTTAACTGGGCTACCCTCGTGCTAGTTTTAACTTGGATACAACCGATTTTCAAATGTAAGTTCTTCAGCTTAGATATGATTTTAGTGGTTAACTTTTCTTGTCTATCCGAATTAGGTCTGTGCTTTCGTTTACCACTTAAACTTCTATCAAAATTGTTGATGACTATCGAAATTCGATCTTCTCGCGTTGTGATAAGGTGGCAACGTTTTGGGTTGGAGTGTAAATACTTTTGTAATGAGAGTATTGCATGTTTTAACGCTGAAAGACATGAAACAACCGAACAAAACATTTTGTGGTAACTTTTTGTTATTCTTTAGTAAATCAATCAGCGATCTTTAACTAGCTTTACCGAAACTGTTTATTTTTGAATCGCCGGATTGTTCAATGAATCGGGACCTTTAGGAAAGTGTTGAGTTAGGTTAGTGCTCTTTCGTAAGAAATACTGTTTAAAAGTGTCTGTTGAAAGACTTCGGCAAAGAAAGAATAACAATCTCATACAAAAAGGTGTACCCCCGAAAAATCTGCTTAAAAGACGCTTACGTTTTTACCCACGATGAGTAATTAAGTTGTAATTGACAAAAAACGCAAGAAAATTTGAATTTGAAAATTTACGAAACGTGCAACGTTTCGTACATCGTCATAGTACAAAAAATCAAATGACAAACCGTATACTGTAAGCGGGTCAAGGCGGCACCGGATGTACACTAAATAATTTATATTTACATCTCCCACAATTTTCCCGAAAAACTTTCAGCACAAAAAGGTACTTCCCGAGCACCACTTGTAAAAAGTACCGCGGTATCCTACCGGAAGCCGGGCACCGGAAGTGCTGCCTTCCCGGATGTATAGAGGGCGCTGCAAAGCGAACCAAATTATATTTAATCGTGGAGGGTAGCCAAAAATCGGGCCTCGTGTGGTTGTCTAATTATTTATTAAGGGCGTTCTAATTTTTGACGTCGAACTTGATTTTCAATTTTGCGAAGAGAATACTTGGAAAGAGATTTTTTACCAAGTTCCTTGTTTCATTTTAAGAAGCTTGTTTTTTTGATCAAGGCTTTTTTGAAATGAATGTATAATATATAAAAGAACAAGCATTTTTTCTAATAATCAACGCCCATGCCAATCCGCTCAAGATAGAGACGTAAAGTTTGGAAACAAAACTCTTCAAATAGTCTAGATGGACACTAAGCGCGGATTTTGCGAACATCCACGTCTAAAAGGGCGAAATAGACCCCCAAAGTCTGTATGGAAATAATAAAACTACGATAATGAAACTCAGTTCGTGTACTGAGCACAAAAAACAAAGACGGGCACATCTCCGGATTTTTCGAAAAACAACCCCTAAAAAGGTGAAATAATGTGTTTCATTTACTAGGCCAGCGAAGCCATTCGGGCAAGATAGTCAGGTTTGTCATATAAATTGAAATTACAACGACACATCCAATTTTAAGGCTGTTAAATTGGAAATACTAAGCAAATACTAAGTTATAGTAAACATTATCTATCTTTTGTTTAAAACAATCATCCTCTGCTACTGCTTGCTTCCCTCCTTCTGGGCTGATCAGAACTTCATCTCTCCGTGGTGCTTACTAATTACTAGCACCATTGTGAAATCAGTCGCAGGCACCCAGCCCTAGTGTAAAGACCTCACGTGTCGCGCCGCTCCCGATAGCCATACAAGCACATTGCAAACGCTTAGGCTTAGGCATACCACAATGCGATGTAGTTAGTTCAAATTTCAATAGAAATCGCCAATAAACTAGTACCAAACATAATGGGATGCAATGTTGAGAACAACAGCTCTAGATAATATGTCTTGGTATATCAATTACAGCCTTTGTTTCACCTTCATCTGGGACACATATCACACTACTAGATACCTCATTACGAGATTCGTTGTTCCTACAAAAAAGTCACCAAAGTTTGGGGAAGGTGCGGGTCGCGGGCAAGCGTTCTCATTGGCAATCTCAAGGTTACGCTTACTCGCGCCTAGCAATCAACCAATCAGAGTTAATTTCTTATAAGTGTATTTAGACTAATGTGTGGCTTCGAGCGTCCTGAATGCAGAATCTAGGGTGTGATCTGTGGTCTGGGATCTCTAATTATTTAATGTCATTTCGGAATGAACCTTCTGTGCTATCTGGGATCTAGGTTCCTTTGGAGCTTAAAACAATATTTTTGAAAGTACATGGAGCCCTGAGCGCAAGCCGGCTGTAGTTTGCAGAAAGTTGTGCAATTTTGACAAATGAGCGTCAGAACAACTTGGGCATACAGTCCCAACTAAAGAAAGTACGCCCCTTAGGCGCTTTAGATCTCTTCGTCTAAGCACATAATTACTCTTAAGGGCTGAAACTCACTAAGCAAGCCAGATCAAAAGAAAATAATAGAAAAACGATGAACGACGAAGAAAAATAAACTATTTTTTCAATTTTTTTTAGTTCTTTTTCGCAGAAAAAACCAAGGCTCACCCGATATCCTATGATAAGTATATACTTCCGGGAAAAAAAATAGCCTTTGTGTGAATACAGGGTATAAGCTACCTCTACAAAAAAGGTTATTCAAATCCGTTCAGCCGTTACAAAATTGAATAGGAACAAACACAGTATGTAAGTAAGTGTGTTTGTTTCCGTTTAACTCTGTAACGGCTGAACGGATTGGAATAAAATTTGGTATGGAGGTAGCTTATACCCTGGATTAACACATAGGCTACCTTTTATCCCGGGAAAATATTCGGTGTCTGTAGAATAGCGGGTGAAACCGCGGGGCGCAGCTAGTGACGAATAAATGAATAAATTATTCTAGATTTTCATCCGAATGGATTTTGTTTTTTATCCAGTAAATTAAAGCAGGTAAATTAGGTCTTCAACACTTGAATAGGTAAGTGCTGAAGACTTGTGTTTTTATAATATTGTGAATGAATTATAAAACTTACAAGAACATTTTTTTTTTCAGGTATGTAATAAATGAGTGAAAAAGATGATCCAGTCTTCATTGGCCTGTTTTATGGTAAGCGATATCATCATCATCAGAATTTAACTTTTTGTTTTTATTATACAGAAGAACAAAAACAGTTATTCGTATAAGTCACACTAACAGCATAGAAAAAAAAACGAGAAGAATGACAATCTCATACAATCAATTTACCCCCGAAATAACAGTAAAAGCCGATGAAAAGTATGGTTAATATAAAAACATAGTATTGGTATTTGTCCACAATTTAAGTTAAAATTAGATTGCAATTGTATATTATTATTCATAATTATTGATAAAAGTAAAGTCACAACCAAAACAAAACAAGTCAAATTATACCTACAAATGTCCGTCACGATCAGCCCCTCTACCAAACGTCCCGATCAAACAGGCAGCGTTACCGCGCTGGATGGCCAGCGAGATGTGTTGAGCAAGAAAATGGCCGGATCGAGGATCCCGCCCCCTCACCCTCAAGCGACGCCCTAGATCGGCCACGAACTTCTTGGCGTCGGAGCCCCACAATCCCGCCGTCTCGACGGCAAACGGCACGAACTCGTACGCTGATTCAAGGCTTAGATTGCAATATACGATGTTGAAAAAATATGTTTTCAACGCCATCTCTTGAGAACGTCGTTTCTATGGCCACTGGCACTCTTCTTTATGTAATTTCTTTATGCTAACAGCAACGCCAAGCATGACGAGCCAGCAGAATATTTAAAAAAAGAAAAGTAACAAATAGTAACATGTAATTGTAAAAATCAAGTATATTCCATAGTAAAGTTAACTGGCATAAAAAGATTTTAGGTGTGCAATTTATAACTTCTTTTGGGTTCTGGACGTACCAGTATGTAGGTTACGGAACTTGGAAAAGTAAGCTTTATTGGAATTGTTTTCACTTACAGAAGTCAAAAACGTAAGGAAAGCATAGCACGATGTACAGTAGAATCCGGTTATAACGAAGCCCAAGGGACCGATGATATTACGTCGTACTAACTGGACGCCGTACTAAACGAACAGACATTTTTGTTTTTTATTAATCAGATACTAATGTATTTATTAATATGTACTTTCTAGCTTACAAATATTTAAAAAAAAACTTCAAGTTTGTCGCTAGTTTAAACTTTATGATAGTTATAGCGAGGTGGATATTGAGCCTCCAAGTACAAGCGCGTACAAAATACTGACCCCAGTAAGTACTAAAGTACAACACCGAAGAAAAACTTTCCTCCCTTGCGGCTCTTCTCTAGAATACTTTTAAATACTTTTCTTTGCGGCTACATAAAGCTTAGTACATAATGGCGGACGAAATTAAGACTCGTCAAACTTGGTTCGCAAATTGTGAATGTTGTCGTGGGAGATGACGATAACGAAGTTTGTACAAGATTTTTATGAAACAAAATTGAAATTTTTAGTAAAAGTGACGCAAATTAATACCTATGAGGGGAATTCGCGAAATGTTTGAGGGCATAAGTTTCTGGATTGTTTAGTAGCAGCTTTGTTTGCAAATGTTTTAATTTTAAGTTGCCATCTCCACGAGAAATGTAAAATGAAATAAAAATGAAAATGAGAAAATTTAATATTATATTATGAATGTACATGAGAAATAGGACTGAAAATAAAAAAAAATAACTTTTAGCGATAACGTCGCCAATTTTTACACTAGTTTTAAGCTTTATTATCCTTAGTATGTAAAATCTGGTGTGTACTTGCATAAAGTTTATTTATCTATGTACACACAATAGATTTAAAAAAAAAACAGAACAGACACTAGGCTAGAAGATCCTGGGCGGAGAGGAGTGGCAGCACCGCAACGCATCCCGCAATGATAATTTAAGTTTTTGCCCAAAATAGGCGCAAGCATTCTGGGGTCATTAGTCATTCCTCTTAGCACTTTAAATATTTGTAATGTAAACTGACTTATATAAAGAAGTACTTAACTTACTCATAAATCAATGTTAGACTGCGAAAATGCCGACCACATAACTGCAACCCGATTTGACAATCAACATAAATGTCAGAACCACTCTAAAATAAACTCTGCTCCCGTCATTTCTAATCTAATGTAAAAACCAATAAAACTCCTCGCAGAGCTATAAAGCAAAAACGAAATCCACATTTATCAAAACAAGTCTGACTTCTGTATGTTCTTATTTATTATTTTTGTTTACAACCATGTCAAATGCAAGGCAGCGCATCTATCGCAGAGCGCAGCGCTCCTGGCGGCGGGCCAAGGAAACTATTTCAAACTATTTGGAATACCCTGTTAATAGTTTTACAGTTGTTGGCTTCGCGCGTGTGCTCTTAGCTTTGTAATTAATACGCCAAGGGTGATATAGTTGTTGAAATGACAGCCAGTCGTTTCTTTTAAAATATGCCCATTTAAAACAGAACGGACGTATCCTTTAAAAAATGTTTTATATTTTTAAACTGCTCATATTTTTCTAGCGGGTGACGTATCGGGACATTTGAAATTTTACGTTGTCGAATGATTTAGTGTTGTTATTTTTTAATATTAAACAGCGTTAGGAGTTATGTTAATTCTCATAACTGGACCGGTTTAATTGCTTAATTAAATAATGAAATTCGTTTTTAAACTAATTAAGGATGTACTCATAAATGATGCTGTTTATCTGTAGGTAATATTTAGCAGGGATTTTAATACGTTGTTCAATTTTATGACTGTGCAAATTAATTAATAAATGGATATTTGCAAAATGGCCTTAAATATGGGGTGATAAATTAGGTAAATTTTGAACTGAGATAAATTTCCGTATAACTTGATGTTATCTTGTATCGCGGATTTGTAGCTGCTTATTTATGATTAGGTATATTATTAACCAGTTGTTACCCGTGACTTCGTTTGCGTAGACAAAAAAAAAGTATCCTATGTCCGTCTTTGTGATATACAGTAATTCTATCAAATTTTATGAAGAGCCGTTTAGCCGTGATAACGTGACAAACATCCAGACAGAGAGACAAAGTTTCTTCCTATAGTTCGCTAGATAGCGTTGATCCATTTTTGTGCATATTTTGGCGTTTTTTATGGACTGACATTTGTAAGAGCATACCTGCAAGCTTTATTGGACCTGATACGACAGCGGCTATATTCCTCTGAATTATTGACCGAGCAAAGCGAAGGTCTCAGAGTTGAGTGGGACAAATCGGCATTTGTATGTTTGTGTGTATATTTGTCCGATGATAACTTGCGAAACGTTGATCCGATTTTTATGAAATTTTGTAGGCAAGTAGTTTATTTCAATACAATTTTCAAGTTCGAATATGAGCTGAATCGGTCCAGGGGTTGTGAAGATATAGGGATCGCGAGATCTCAGTTCGGCGCGAACTACTATAGTAATATTAGTTAGGATTATTAAATTGCCCGGTCGCGGGCAACCGGTGGATGCAATTGTAGCAAGTTGTCGGTTGGTGTGGCGGTTTACAGATGAGGCCTTTGCTCAGTAATGGACGTCTTCTGGCTGATGATGATGATATTATTAGAAATACTAAAAATTATTTTTCTCAGCCGATAATTTCTAAAAGAATGTTGAAGAATATTTTTTTTTGTGCACCGAAACCACACTTGTTTAAATGCGAAAAATTGCTTGTCAGGGTAATTGCACCCATTTCGTAACAGATGGAACGGATTTCGATGAAATGTTGTATGGAGTTAGCTTGAAAAATATATCGGGGGATAATGGGTAGAACCGCGGGATGGTGCTAGCTTATCATTTAATCTGAATAAAGCTACAAGGGCTTGATGTTATGATTAGAGCTTAAACTGTTATGAGCAAGCGTGACGCTCAGGCGTTCAAATTGCTCAGGAAAAAAAATATGGTACTTACCTAGTTACCTAGTTATTTTAGTTGCACAAACTCGTGACGTAACCGCTCTCCTATGGTATAACTCCTGACATGCAAGTATTGTGACGTTGTCTTTAGTAGTTCTTAATGAGAGGGTGAATGCTCTGGGCAGCGAATTCGCCGCCGCAGTCACTTCTGAGAGTTCTCTTTGCCCCGGTCCACTTGCGTTAGGGTTGTCAGAATCATCTTTTTACCCGACTGTCCAAGAAGCTAATGTTTTTGGGATGTAAGTTTGTAAGTGGATATGTATGTTTGTGTGCTCCTATATTACTTCAGGCTGAAACGGCTTAACCGATGTTGCTGAGCGAGGTGTTGTTCAATTCTTCATTATGCTCGGAGTGTCAAGTCTTAGGCCCTGACTCCACAAAAGCGGAGATAACAACTATAAGAATACTTCAAACATGATTATATGGATGCTTGTTCTGTGTCTGGGTGTTTTTATGTATGTATTTACAACAAAAAAAAAGTATTTTTGTATTCTATCAGTCATCTGGTTCCCATAGTACAAGCTTGCTTACTTTGGGGCTAGATGGCGCTGTGAAAAACGTCCACAATATTTATTTATATATTACATGTTGTGTAAAAATCAGAAAGAACCTCGTTGTTTATTCGAGGTGACATTGCCAAAGTAGATAATGATCGATTTCTAAGTTTCGATTTAATTACAAGTTCCGTCGCTAGTTTTTATCGGCTATGATTTCATAGGTTTTTTGTGAATCTATCAAACGGATGTCATAATTGTAGTTTAGTGCGTACATTATCGGGATAAAAAATTGGCGCTTGCTTTGATCTACAAGCGTTTTTTAGTTCTACTTGAAAAACTTAATAAATATTGTGTGCCCAAAACTCTAAAATGTGTCTTATCGTTAACGCTCAAGAGTGATATCTTTGGCCGACAAATAGTCTTCGGGTGTCGGCAGCTCGTTGCGGAATACAAAACTTCTTTTGACTTGTGTGACTTTGCGCTGAAGTTTTGGTCCGCAATGTGTGTTACATCAAATCATTCGTTGTTCTATTTTATAACACAACAAATGTTTATCGAACTCTCGCGCTAAAAGTATGTTCGTTTTCCATTTTCGCTTTCCTTTCAGCTCTTAATAGATCAGCGCCAATTTAGTCCCATAACCCAATTGCGTCTCATAGATTACCATCATACTTCCGATGAGTTTGCCGAATCGGAGGTCGGGTCAGGGCCAGTGACGTCATCAATCTCTGGGGGCCGACGGCACAGAATATGGAATTACTGCGCCCTGAGGTTTGTCTTCGCTGTTTTCCAGTTTCCAAAACG
Organism: Apocheima hispidaria; assembly: GCA_947579745.1. NCBI lineage: Eukaryota > Metazoa > Arthropoda > Insecta > Lepidoptera > Geometridae > Apocheima > Apocheima hispidaria. The sequence goes on along the minus strand of OX388168.1, from coordinate 4,489,969 downwards.
AAAAGTACCTAAAAGTATCTTAGGTTTGTTTTCATGATTTCTTCCTATTAGGCATATTTAGTGCTCATAAAGTAGATTAATTTTCGTAGCCGGTTATCGAGATGCTGAGCGACGGACGACACAGTCAGTCTTCGGATGGGTTACCACTAGTGACATTTACAACCGGGCTGTGAAGCTCCTAATAGGAAAAGGAATGTAATTTCGTATTGACTTAATGTTAACTGAGCAATAAAATCTAGGATATAAATAGATACTTATATATAGTATAATAATTGACCGAGCGAAGCGAAAGTCTCAGAGTTTACTGGGACAAATCGGCATTTGTATGTATACTGTTTTAGACTTTCGTGGTGGTTTACAACATTACTATTAGCACTCACGGGATATTTACCACGGTTATTGTTGTTGTTGAGTGTTGAGTTGTTGTTGTTGATATCCCGTGAGTACTAATAGTAATTTGTATGTATGTTTGTGTGTATATTTGTCCGATGATAACTTGCGAATCGTTTTTCCGATCTTCATGAAATTTTGTAGGCAAGTAGTTCATTTCAATACATTTCTTAAGTTCGAATATTAGCTGAATCGGTCCAGGCGTTGTGAAGATATAAAGATATAGGGGACGCGAGGTCTCAGTTCGTCGCGAACTACTAGTAGTAATATACTAGTAAAAAAATGTCCCACAACTAAAGAAGAACGTTCAATAAAGACTATTCTGGGTCAAGATCATATTGACTGCCCCGGTGGCTCAGTTGGTAGTGAACCTACGTTCTGTGCTTGGGGGCGTGGGTTCGATTCCCATCTAGGACAAACATTTATGTGATGAAATTTGTGTTTGTTCCATGTCTGGGTGTTAATATCTATATAAGTTTGTATTTAAAAAATATCTATGTACGTATATCAGTCTCTGGCAGCCATATTACAAGCTTTGCTTAGTTTGGGGTCAGATGGCCGTATGTGCAATAATGTCCCAGATATTTATTTTATTTATTGCTTAAAAGCATTGCAATCACCGGTAATCCCACTTCTGATCAAACCAAATAAAACGGATCAAACTCTCCCGTTACGGATCAAGCGTCAATCAATCGGAACAATTATCCCCTCATCCACAACAAACAAGAATAGCCACGGACGACGAAAAAACCTTAAGCCCGTACTTAGCCACTAAGCTCTGTAATCTAGTTGGGCGTCGATGAAAACTAAACAGAAGATGCGTTGAAAACAAAAGCTTAAGGCGGTCTAATCACAAAAACAACAAACAGTAGTATTTTTAGCGCCTAGTTCGGTGACGAGATTAGATAATCGGGTGCAAGAAATTCTGCAGGAAGAAATTAAAATTAAGGAAGCGTTTAACAAAATAAAACTTGTCCCCTGAAAAAAACCTGTAAAGAAATTCAGAATAAGGACAAGTAAAAATAATGATTATTAAGGTATAAAAAGTGTTACCATATAGTTAATAACTAGTAGTTCGCGCCGAACTGAGACCTCGCGATCCCTATATCTTTACAACCCTTGGATTCAGCTCATATTCGAACTTATTTTTTTTATTGAATTGAACTATTTGCCTACAAAATTTCATGAAGATCGGATCAACGGTTCGCAAGTTATCATCGGACAAATATACATACAAATGCCGCTTCGCTCGGTCAAATTAATATGTATGTCGTGGGCTAATCGTTGATCTGGGCAGATCACGATACGCCGGCATCTCTTGATTTGCCTGTCTAATAACCGATCTAATTTGTCGATTTGCCCGGCCATGCTTGGCCAAACCGATTCTGCCCAGGCAGACCTCGATCGGCCCAGTTCACAGATCACACTAGATACCGCATTACGAGATTCGTTGTTCCTACAAAAAGTCACCAAAGTTTGAGGAAGGCGCGGGTCAAGGGGAGTGCGGCCGAGCGTTCTCATTGGCTATCTTAAGCTTACGCACACGCGCGTAACAATCGACCAATCAGAGTAATTTCTTATAAGTGTATTTAGACTGATGCGTGGTGTGCTTCGAGCATCCTGAATGCAGAATCTAGGGTGTGATCTGTGGCCCAGTGCAACGATTTGCCCACGACATGTATTGTATACTGTTGGTGTTTCTTTGAATAAATCACAGGAATAAATAAAGGAAGGTCACATAAGCACTTGCGCGTTGATTCGGAATAAGCCGTTTGAGCGTTTAATGACTATGCGATAACGGCGGATAAAAATATAGTTTATGCCGAGAATCGGTCGTCAAAAAAGTTGCTCACGTAATAATATTTTCATCCTGAGAACTAAGCCAAAGTAATAAACTGCTAAATAAAACACTTGTTCCGACACCCCTGTCATCCGATATCGAAGAGTTTTCATCGGCTCTTACAAATCGCTTACGCTCTTCCCCCTCTTTCCCCTTTTCAACAGGGCTGCCAAGCTGCCGTTCCTGCCATGTTTTAATTACAGTGTGAACAGCTTATTTGAAAAGTTGAATGATGGAGCCACTATCGCGTACGAATAAAACTGATAGCCCTTCGTGGATACTTTTAGTTCTATTATTTCACCGATTGCAATTAAGTTTCTGGTTCTATATTCTAAAATAAGATTTCTATGCATAGGAAACGATGCATAAATTGAAGTCAGTTTTTAAATTTATTAATGAATTTATAATCGTCTTTAGACCGGTTGAGATCGTTTTTTTATTACTTTAATTAATGGGGCATTTTAATGGCGATAATTTTGCGATTTTAGACACGGGTCGTGGTTTTTTAATTAATTTGATAATTTTGACTGCATTATATAACACACATAGTGCTATTATTCACATAGTGTTTGTTGACGTTCTTTTAATTATCTTAGTTAAAATTGGAAATTTAATTTAATTTAATTCGTTTTTTTTTGTGTGTTTTTATTTAAGGTTATTTTTAACTGCGTTATTTTAGCTTGAAATTTGCATCGTGTTTGTTGACGTTCTTTTAATTTTTTATACCTAATTAATATTTAGTTTGTATGCACTTTCTTTAGTAAATAAAGCACAAAGTGAAGGTTAGCAAAAAAGAAAAGAAATATCATAATATCGTTAAAGGAAAACCAATAATGGAAGTCCATATACATACACAAACGTACATCCTAAAAACATTAGCCTCGTTCTTGGGCAGTCGGATAAAAATGTTTTTTTTTAAAGTTTTGTAAACAACGTTCTTCACGATTTTAAAATTATTTTCAAGTTTAACATTGACTCATAAATATATCGGCTCTGAAAGGCCCACTCTGCCAACTTCAAGCTTTTTTCATATTCTATGGCATTACCACTTTAGCAAATTACTCTGTCCCACCACAATGGCCTCTTTTGTCGGCGATTCGATTTTTCAGCAAACAATAACTTATCGCCGATCTGAGGGGCCTTCAAAATATTTTCGGACCGAGTTTTCGTCGGAGAAAATATTTTTAACAATATTGACGGAGAATTTCCTAAATTATAAAATAATTTATTTATAATCCCATATAACTCAGCTACACCCTAAGGGTGTCTATACATGGCCTGACCTGACATCGTGTGAAAGGGACAGCTAGATTTGAATTTCACGGGAGCAAAAGAAACAAACTATTAAAGTTATAGCTTCTCCCTTTCGCTCCCCCAGAAACTTTTATATAGCCATCTCTTTCAAACGATGTCAGGTCAGGCCATGTAGCGAGGCCTTAAAACAAACTTGTGAAGATTTCACAAATCGACATATTTTTTTTACTAAAATCAAAATGTTTTGTATTACTCAAACCATTGAATCTCAGTATAAAGCCTTCGGAAAAAAAAACACAAATTGCTTCAGAACGAAATCGGAAAGGAAACAATCGATCGACAAAACAATCGATATTTTATCTCGCAAAAACTGGCAACACTAAACTAAAATGGCTGTTCACAAAACGCCGCCTTCCGATTAATAAATATTCCGAAAAAGGCTGCTTAAACTTTTTCGTTGACTTCGATGAATTGAGCAATCGAGAAATCTCGATTGTTGAAAATATATTCGATACGAAAACGTCGAGGCGAATTCCGTGCCACCCGTAATTCGGATTACGGTACCAGTGGTAACTTTCAGCGTAATAAAATAACTTATAGATATGATACAAAATTTATGTACAAGTATGTACGCGCGTGTATGTACTACTGATTTTAATATTGTACTATTTTTAAATATATCATCATCATCATCATCAGCCATAAGAGGTCCACTGCTGAACATAGGCCTCCCCATTGGAGCGCCACACCGACCGACAACGGGCCACTTGCATCCACCGGTTGCCCGCGACTTTTTAAATATATGTCCGAGTTGAAATATCAGAATTGATACAATTAAAATATAACGCACTATGACGTAGTCGAGATCATATCTCTCTCTCATTAAACGCGTGAGAGGATGGAATCAGGCAGCTTCAGCATCATCCTTGACACCAAGGCAGTTTAGCTAGATTACATCATCGTTATCAACACTACACCCTCTGAAAACGAATAATTTTTACAACCTAAGCCACTGGAGCAATTGTGCTAGCGGCCCAGGGCCCGTACCGTGAGATGCTTATTGCGATGTTTGTTAGGTTCAGCCGACTACGCTGCGCGACCACGAACCTTATCCCCGCGCGATAAGGTATACAGTCGCGCAGCGTTATCGGCTGAACCTAACAATCATCGCAATAAGCATCTCACGGTACAGGCCCTGGGCTTCGCGCCGGTACTTCAAGGACTCGGTTGACTCCGGTAGACGCAAGCGGGGAAATACTCAACACCCCATACAGGACTTCAGTGTAGGACATCGCCCACGTCTCGTAAAATAATAAGATAGACCCTTCCAGTATAAATCTGAAGTTACCTTTTCCGCATATGCCTGTATGATGGCGAGTGAAACCGCGGGGCGTTGCTAGTTTCTTTAAGACGGACAAAGTTCTGCTATTCCGAAATGAAATACTTCTTACAGTACAGCGAATACAGTAAAGCTACTATTAGTTCATGAGCACAGATCACACTCTAGATTCTGCATTCAGGACGCTCGAAGCGCACCACGCATCAGTCTAAATACGCTTATAAAAAATTACTCTCATTGGTTGATTGTTAGGCGCGAGTAGGCGTAACCTTAAAATAACCAATGAGAACGCTTGGTCGCATTCCTCGCGACCCGCGCCTTCCTCAAACTTTGGTGGCTTTTTGTAGGAACAACGAATCTCGTAATGCGGTATCTAGTGTGATCTGTGTTCATGAGTCATGACGTAAGGAACACGGCCATGAATAAATATAATTTGCCAGATTAGTTTTCCCGGTAACACTACACTGTTTACTTTCTTGGGAGTCTCCGATGAAGCAAGACGTGAATTTCGCTGGATTGTGACTTGTGACATCATTCTGTCTGACGATTTATTTTTGTAAATGAACAATATCGGGAAGTTATACGGTTCAAGCCTTGAGGGCTTGCTTTATTCTTTGCTTTTGATTTGTTCAATTATGAGACGGGTGTTCTTTAGACTATCGTAAGTACAAAAGGTTCCTCAAACTATGTAAATCATTTGTGCGCTAGACAACACATTTTTTACCTCGGGATTCTGAAACGTATGTTAACTTTGACAACAGATTAATTCTAATGCTGCTCTTGTCTGGCATTAAGCAAATGAAACTTAAAATTTTCAGGATTAAATGTAGCCTATATGTTATTCCAGGGAATAAGCTATCTCTATAACAAATTTCGCCAGTGTCAAGTATTGTTATATTTCAGACACAATTTAAATAACTCTGAGTCATTGAGCAACCGTACTACTGAGACATAAAAGTCAACCGGACTAATAACCGAACGAATGATACTAGGTTTTACTTCTGAAGTTACATTTTAAAGCTGAAAATCATGGTTGCATCAAAAATCATATGACAACTCGGCTAATCATTTGAAAGTGGAGCATTTTCGTCCACAAAATGTAATAAAGGTTCATAATGTGACCGATATTTTCAGGTGTTTCAGCTAAAAGCCTTTCAGAAGGCATCGGCAGACTTCTGCCCTAATGTTTGATAACATTTATAAGGTCGACATAACCCCCGTTTCTGGGAGCAAAGTGCTATTGGCTTTGGCGGGTCTTTTAAAATGATTCCTAGTTAGATAGGCTTGCGTAGATTTTAGAAATGTGTGCTGACGTCCAAAAAAAATTACATTAAAAAGTCGTGGTAGCTCAGTGGGAGAACGCTCGGCTCACATTCGTGAGGTAGCGGGTTCCAACCCGGGCGGGCTCTTACCAATGATTTCTTTGGAACTTATACGTACGGATATACCATTGACTTTACGGTGAAGGAAAACATCGTGAGGAAGCCTGCATATTTCCGGAGAAGAAATTCGATGGCGTATGTGAATCCGCCAACCCGCACTTGGCCAGCGTGGTGGATATGGCCTAGTCACCCTTCGAGGGTAGGCTGATATCCCAGCAGTGGGATGTTTAAAAGGCTGATATAGTAAGTATTACATATATATATATAAAATATCGATTTAGAGAGGGTTTATGATAAAGGTGAACGGCTGTAGACTTGCGAACGCTGTCAAAGCTCGAATAATAGATCGTTATATACAAAACTGTTAAATCGCAGTTGCATTGTATAAGAATCATCATCATAATCAGCCAGAAGAAGTTCACTGCTGAATATAGGCCTCCCCCCTTCGAGAGCACTTATGCACACTGAAAGATGATCTGCCATTTGCCCGCGACTTTCACAATGTCGTTGGTCCACCTACTGAAGCCTACCTACTCTGCATCTTCCGATTTGTGGTCGCCACTCATGAACCGTTCTTCTTCTCGATTATCGGTTTTCCGAGTGATGTGGCCTGCCTATCGCCACTTCAGTTTGCAAAGCCTGAAAGCTATGTCTTGAGATTTTGTTTCTTCGGCGAATACGGCACGAAACATACATATAAGGTGCGATTCAGACGCGATATGGACGTGCGACATTGAAAAGACGACGATAGTACCTAACAGACTGTAGTATCTCTCCTATCTCTGTCTCTCTCTCTTTCTCTTCTATCCGTTCCACACCCACATCGCTTCCCCGCCGCATCTCTTCTTTATACTTCAAAACGCGTCGTTATCATTATTTTAATATGAACAAGTATTGAAGCGACATTACGTCCGATTCGTATAAATTGCGCCTAACCTCGCAGCAGGCGTCACTGTTTACTAATATGACGCTGCTGCCCGTCCACCGGTGGTTCTAGTCGCTGTTTTAAGACGTAATGATGAAAAATGCTACGAATTAAATAAGGTAGAACTTTGAGTGTTTGGAATCCCGTTGCGGGTCTAGTCTTTATGTAATTTTTATTATTATTTTCATACAGCTATAGTGAACACATTATCATCTGAGTCGTCGACACTATTAGACCTGTAAGTGTGAGCGAAATAGGCAGATATACCACTCCATAAAACCTGTAAGTGCGAGCGAAATAGATTAAATGAAATACGAGCTCGACTCAGATGATAATCCGTTTACCATAGACCGTTTTAAGCTTCCTGTTATCATCAATAATGACTCATTAAATAAAAAAACCTGGCTGCGCTAAGAAGACTGGTACCTAAAATACAGTTGATAGTATTCCAGTCCTAATGAGTCATGGCTGACTCGTTCATTAAAAGTTTGTGAATTGAGGCTAAAAATACTTAGTACACGCGTCTTGCGCCGGTGCCAACTCTCGTGTCAATTTACGCTGCAACTAAAGTAGTATCGAATAGAGAGTATAATATGATGTTACTATAGTAGCTATACGATGTTACTGTTTCGTCGAAGTTTGCCTTCAGTCTGTATTGATTGACTGTAATACTTGTACTGCGGCAGCTCATACCACATGTAGCGGACCACGGTGCGGATCGCCCAAGTGCTCTAAATTAATTGGCTCTTTCGCACCGCTACAAAAAACTAAAGTACCACAAACTTGTGTGATTCAAGTGCTGTCATTTTCTAGGGGTCCGTAGTTTTAGACCTGGACATGGACCTAGTAAGTAATCTAAGTTTTAAAGTTTCGTCTTATACATTCAAGCTAAAGTGTGCTACGATTAAGTTTGTTTTTCAATTCCATCCCTAGCGTGGTGGGTCCACGAGGAAAAAAATACCCGTAGTCCCACCAGTGGGTCATAGCAGTGGGTCCACGGGGAAACCCTCGTTTATTTGGCTTTCCTGTAAGAGCATGTTCCCAATACTTACCAATGGTTGAATTCGATAAAATTTGAAAGCTTATATCCTGCATTTGTAAGGCTTACTTGTTATCCTGGAATCTGTACAATTCAATTCATTTATTCGGATCCTTGGTTAACACAATACTTGGTCACATCAAATATATAGTTTTCATTCGAAATACAGCAAAGGAATAAATACCAATACATTATCATAGTGGCTTTATGATAGCAAATTTTGTCTAAATTGTCCATAATTATATTAAATTGACTACTACAGAAAATAGAGGTATCATCATCATCCACAGCCTTCCTTATCCCACTGCTGGGTATAGGCCTCTCTCTTGCTATGCCATCTGCCTCGGTCCTGTGCCAATCTAGTCCAGGTTCGACCTGCGATGGTGACGATATCGTCAACCCATCTCGCAGCTGGACGACCAATATAATAATTAATTATTATATCAAATCCTTGTATTGATTCGATCTTACTATAGTTTGTTTCCATTGTTCTTTAATAAAATCTTACTCATTGTAATAAGCCTTACTCGTTAAGTAATTTTGTATAACATTATTTTTATAACTTTTTTCTTTCAGACCCTAACCTTTGAGACTAACCCTGTGGCTCAGTGGGTGGATTTCCGCCTTCTGATCTATAGGTTGTGGGTTCGATTCCCACCCAGGACAAACATTTGTGTGATGAACATGGATGTTTGTTCTTTGTCTGGGTGTTTCTATGTATTCTATGTATGTATTTACAAAAAAAAAGTATTTATGTATTCTATCAGTTACTATCTGGTTCCCATAGTACAAGCTCGCTTAGTTTGGGGCTAGATGGCGCTGTGTGAAAAACGTCCACCAATATTATATTTATATACCTACCAGTCTACAGGATATAATATATACTTTCTGAGTGCTAGTAAAGAAAATTTGACGAAATGCAACTTTCCATGCGATACATGACCAGAAATACCTTAATATTTAACACGTCCCGGCAAGCCCTTTTGCCGTCAAAATACCGGATTCACTTTGATGGTGAGGCAGTTGAGGTAAGGCTGTCTTTAATCAAATATTTAGCTTTCCACCTAAGCCGCCTTATTACTCATAGGCTCATGGACTTGGGAAAATATACAATACAATTTTGTCCAATTTTATTGAGCTAACTTAATAATAGAGTACGACACCGCCTACTTGTCCCTATAAAAAGCGCCAATTATTTCCAAACTATAAATTTTATCCGATTCCGATGATTTTTAAAGTTATTTACACCGTGAAAACCTATGCTTATAGGTTTTTTTTTAATTATCGCAATATTTTCGTAGTTATACGCACCCGTGACGAATTATTTGCGATGAAATTTTAAGTACTTATTATGTATTTTTAAGTACTTTTAGAATACTATTTAGATTACTATTTATCCAAGCCATTGACATCAAAAATAAAAGGTTTTGTCATATTTAGGGGGTTATAACAGTTTTCACTCGAAACGCTCATTTCATAAAAACATATGTAGGTACATTCAATAACTCTATTGCTTGCACGGGGTGCTCGCGGCAGGACCCTATTAAGGCCTTCTGATCGTGCTAATTAGCGAGTAAAAGTCCCTAGTAACTTTAGTTTTTGTACGGTCACATAAATGTAATAGTTAGGGCCTCTTTCATCATCTCAAAGTAAAGTCACGAATAAGCTAATTACTGGTTAACTGGTTAAAATAGCAAGTAACTAGTACTCTGGTATCGTAATATCTAGTAGATACTACAGTTACATTGCCTCCTTAATCGGCGAGTAGTTTGCTCGGAGATGTTAAAAAAGGCCCGGACAAAATTTTGATATATTTATGACGAAATATTATGCCGTTTTTTTTTGCAGAATAACTAGACTTGAGCCACCTCATTGGTTCTATTGAGAACATCGCCATAGCTAGTTTCAAAAATAATTATTTAGTTCTTGCCAGGGGGCTTATCCTCTAACTTTGTAACGTTCGTGATTCTGATTGCAAGAGCATGCCATCTCGCTCGTGCCAATTTAGTCGCACTATGCGCGGTCCCGCTCGCGCAACTCTCGCTATCGCTTTCAGAGTTACGGGATAAGCCCACCGTTCAAATCTTGTTCATCACATTACAGCGCCACCTGTTGATGGAACAGGGCATAATGACGGCCCTTTAGTCACTAAATCCGTTGTCTCTAAAAGCTTTGATTTGTTTTCGTAACGCCAACTGATATTACAAGTTTTTTCACCCACAAGGACCAGGCAGTCTCTACCTCTTAACAGTACAGTCAGCGACGTCGATATGTAAAAAAATATTAACATTTACCGGAACAGCTTTCTGCATAAAAATAGACGTTTAATCTGTTTTGTTATCACTATACGGGAATTATAAGTAGACACATATAGTAAGTTTAACTTAAGTGAGCACTACAAAGGATAAAAAAAAATACATATAATGTAAAAAAACAGGGTATTTTTTTAAGTAGTGCGCAAATGTTATCACGCAATCAGTATTTTTAATTATGAGTAGGTGCCTACCATGTACCAACATTTTAATCTTTTTTTTTTTGGCAGAGCAGTGTTGTCAAAGCAACAATTAGCACTCTTCAATTCCACAACGATTCACTTTTTGGACAGACTCTTAAACCCGCAAAGATATAAAAATACTGTTGCTGTCTGTACCTGGTGTACCCGGGTACCGCCCGGGTAACACGCACTGGAACAAGCCATAATCCTCCAATCTAGTAAGTAAACAATGCTGTTTGCGCACCACTCGAACCTTACCTGACCCGGGAACGGTTCTTACAGGGTATTCCAACGTTTTTAGGGTTCCGTACCTATACGAGCCTCATTTCTCTACAAGGCGTTTGCGCGTTCTCGCAATGCAAACGAAGGGTGGCGTTGCGAACGTATTTTGAGCTTCGATGACGGCATCAGTATTCTTTTTTGAGGGTTTTCATTCTTGTTTGGCCAATAAGTCCCTTTACGTTGAGTGAGAAATAACATTAAGGTGAATCTGCGCGCGAATATCAAATTTTCTTGCGTTTTTTGTCAATTACAGCTTAATTACTGTGGAACGCTGGCGCCCGGAACCCCTAGTGTATATTCACGTGATTATTACACTAATAGTTAGGTGATAATAATATCTTCCTAGGTCATACCATCCAAAATCATACAGTCTATATCCTAAATCCTCGAACAGAATTTTGATTAATTTCCTTGTTTAGTTGTAATTAGCAATTATCTGATTTTGTACTAGCGCGCGTTAACGGCATCTCTAAATCTGCGCGCGAAAGTGCGAAGCACTATCTTTTTCTCGAAATAGCCTCTTAATCAATTTTATGAAATGAAACATGATAAAAATAAATAAATATCTGGAACATTTTTTTGCACACACGGTCATCTGACCCCAAACTAAGCAAAGCTGAAATATGACTGCCAGAGACTGATATACGTACATATATATTTTTAAATACATACTTATATAGATATTAACACCCAGACATAGAACAAACACAAATGTTCATCACATGAATATTTGTCCTAGATGGGAATCGAACCCACGCCCCCAAACACAGAAGGTAAGTTCACTACCAACTGAGCCACAAGGGCAGTCAAAAATGATTATGTAAAGAACCCTCGTGATTTTTACACGCGCGTTCCCGGTATACTTCAGTATTTTTCCATCATACCACCGCGATTGCGTTCCGTTGAATTATGGTTTAATCTGGAAGAACCGATGGATGAGTTTGGAGAGCGTTCGTGTATATCGATTTACGTAAAAGCTTGTTATTTTTGATGAATGTTGTTTGGGCGGAATATAGTGACAACCCATGGGTTTACGCCAGGATAGTGCATAGCTGAGTTCGAAATGCTTATAACCTGCTTCGGCCTAGCACGCGCGCAGGGATAATTTTTTGTCCACCCGTTTTGTCTTCGCGTCAACGTGACAAAGCTCTCGTTCTCGCGGGATAAAAAGTTTGGTCAAAATTTGCTGCGCGTTTGTTAGGCTGCATGCCTGGAGAGCGCGCAGGCTTACCACCTGGCGAGGTATTTGATCGTCTTTCATAAATTGATGAAAACGCGTCACCGATTTATCGACGCGCTGTAGACTCGATTTTTGTAGCTTGAACTGGTGTTATTAGAACTTTAAACATCCCACTGCTGAAAGATATCCGCCTACCTTCGAAGGGTGATTGGGCCATATCCACAACGCTGGCCCAGTGCGGTTTGGCGGATTCACATACGCCATCGAATTTCTTTTCCTGGAATATGCGGGTTTCCTCACGATGTTTCCCTTCACTTTTTTTGTTTTTTTAAGTGCTACACAGTACACACTACTACACATAATTGACCGAGTGAGCGAAGCGAACGAAGGCAGAATTTGCTTTCGTCTGTCTGTATGTTGGTACTCGTGTACAGGTCGTATTTTTCAACGAATCTTGGTGAAACTCGATATACAGGTCTTACAATTTTATAGTTTTTTAATATGGCGTCGGTGATTTTTGATTGGAGGGATATTTCCCTCAAAAAGAGCGGAAGTTTGCTGCGAATATAAGTTCGCGAGGTCTCCATTCGGGACCTGAGACCGGGGAACCTGACAACCTTATTATATTTACAACCGTTTGACCGATTTTGCTCATATTCAAAATTCTTGTTTAGAAATGAGTACCTAGTAGACCTACTAGTACCTAATAGTAGAATGTTTCTGCCAAATATTATCAAAATCGGCCGGTAGATGGCGCCGAAGAAAACTTCCTCCCATATTGGAGGGAATATCCCTCCCAACAAATCGCAGACAACAAAAAAAACTATGAAAATGTTTGTGAACGCGACGTAGTAAGTGTTTTTAGAATTAATCGTTATGGCTAATATTTCAACGCTTTAGGCATGTGGCAAACGACTGTACTCTATACTGTATCATACTGTATACAGACTGTATTTATACGTTACTCTGAACAACGTTTTTCAGAATTGATTTTCAAAATACGCTACACCGAAAGTGGAAACACCTCGCTACATGGCCTGACCTGACATTGTTTGAAAGAGATGGCTGTATATAAGTTTCTGGGGGAGCGAAAGTGAGAAGCTATCACCTTAATAGTTTGTTTATTTTGCTCCCGTGACATTCAAATCTAGCTGTCTCTTTCACACGATGTCAGGTCAGGCCATGTATATACACCCTTAGTTGTCAGTTTGTCACTCAGGTGGTCTATTTACCATCACAATCTTAATTCCTCGTCCACAAGTCACATCAAAGATATCTCTAATGCTCGGTGTGTGGTCTTCACTCTTCACGTTTATTTGTCTCGCTGTTCGCGTTATCTTATCGTTTAGTACTTCCAGGATCATTGTGTTACGAGACAGGACATTATAGGCGCGGAATAATAAGGATACAGAAGGACACCTTGGTAAAAAACTATAGATACCATAAGTTCCGTACAGAAATTAGGTCTAACTTTATGCTATTATATGAAAAATCGATTACAAGTCGGAAGTCACAGACAGACTCGCAACTAATTACGCCGGACAATCACAAAAGCGTATATTTTGGATTGCAGACTCTGCAGCATTTTCTTGTTGACATTTTTCTTTCACCATATTCACATCGGATTCAAGTTTAGGTCGCCGCCTAGACTATTAAATTTTTCCTCTTTTGTGATTTACCGTTGTATTATTCTATGTCTGTTGTTCTGTTTTACTGGATGTCACTCGAGTCACGCAAGATTTAGAAGAGCGTATCTATCCTAAAGGAGATTTCTGTCACAGCTTCAACGTTGTCCATCTGCAGTCAGTACTCTGTGCTGTCGTTTAGTGACTTCTAAGATCATTGTGTTATATCGAGACAACAGGACATTATTGTGGGCCAAAGTTCCTTCGATAAAAGTCTATTTATAACTTTCTTACTGGACTTTTATGAGTTGTATTTGCGAAGTATCGGAGGTTGTTACAGCTTTTGTTTCGAGGAGGGGTTGAAGCGTTTTATTTGATTAAGACATTTCATAAACTGTCTCCACGAATTGATGTATTCACACTCCAATGGGAACGCTTGAATGAAGAATATTCGGAGTAATTTGACCGAGCGAAGCGAAGGTCTCAGAGTTTACTGGGACAAATCGGCATTTGTATGTATGTTTGTATGTATATTTGTCCGATGATAACTTGCGAACCCCTGATCCGACCTTCATGAAATTCTGTAAATAGTTCATTTCAATACAATTTTTTAGTTCGAATATGAGCTGAATCGGTCCAGGGGCTGTGAAGATATAGGGGTCGCGAGGTCTCAGTTCGGCGCGAACTACTAGTGTAATTTAGATTCTGGTACATTGTGTCACCCTCATCATTACTGGTCTATTTCTATCTCATCTATAAGCCGATGTAGTAGTGTACAATATATATTTATACGTTTGTCAATTCAAGAGGCTTTTATATAAGGATGTGGACGTATGAAAATATCAAGCTCCTGACCACTACCAACACTATTACAAGGACACGACAAGCGGATTATCCTTAGATTTTTAATCATATTTAAATATACTCAGGCAGGAAGAATGTCTTGTAATCTCATGTTACTTTTCATAATTATCATCATATATCCTTTTCCCTCGCCTAGATATAGGATTTTCTCTTGCTGTGCCATCTGTCTCGATCCTGTGCCAATGGGGTCCAGGTTCTACCCGCGAATTTAAAATATCGTCGACCTATTGTACTGCAGACGACAACGCTCTTCTTACCTTGCCTCGGCCACCACTCTGTCACTGTCTTCGCCTAACTTTATACATGACCTGACCAGCTCCAGTTGAGATTCGTAACTGCGCTTCCGACGTCCCTGCAACTGTTCGAGGAACACATAAGTTTATAGAGCTAGGCCTAAACAGCGGCGAGTGGTTGATGCTGCTATATGCTTAGGCGTCTCACGACAGCTGCTAGCTGTCCCAGGAGGTGCTGAAGCGACCGGGACCTTGGAGATCCCGGAGCCCTCGGACAAGCACCAAGGCAGGCCACCTCGGAGGGTTTTAGTGGGTATAATCCCACATAACCCGGCTACACCCCAAAGCAGTCGGGTATCTTGTGAAGATTTCCAAATCGAAAAAAAAAAAAAAAACAGTTTATTTATTTCAAGAAACACCAACAGTATACATATTAATTATTTACTATGGGGAACACTTTTTAAATCAGATACAGTTCTGATATATACACCAGTAACAGGTGCTTACAAAATTCACCGTTAAAAGCGTGGTTTTAAATAATAATAATAATTATATACACATAATTTATAACATAGATACGCAATTAAAGAAAAAGTCAGAACATTATTCATTTCTTTTGTTTGCATTTAGATGTTTTACAATTTTATTTTTAAAAAGTTTCTACCAAAACGCAATCCCTGTCTTGACCATTCAGTCGGGCCCCACCAGAAGCTGCCTACAAGGAAGTTTATAGAATCGCAATTTCATCCAGACACGCAAACAATGGTCTGTAACGCTGACTGCATACATTCATAGCCGACAATGCCTCACTGCTGAATCAGACGTGTGTTGGTATTGATTGAGTACTGCCATTTGAGTTAAATAGATAGTTGTGGTTGTGATTTGTGTCAGGTTCAATAATTAAGGAAATAAGGTCCATATTCCTTATTTAGATAACTGGAAACTAGCGCTTTATCACGTTCATCATCATCAGCCAGAAGACTTACACATTAAGGCCTCTTCTTTAAGGGGAGGGAGAGTGCCATAATCGCCACACTTGTTAAGCGGTCTTGGGATCGCGTAGCACTTACTGTTTAACGAATCCAGAGGACGCTGCTCCCATCCTCTGGTGGTTCTGGTCGCAGTTTTTGGTACATACCAGGCTCCAATAATGTGTCCGTCTCATAATACCAAGAACTCAGCTTGACGAGATGGTAGAATGACAAGATCTCATGATACTTGTTATTAGATAAGTATTTTGTTTGTCATCTAATTTGTATTATATTTATTCACAGGTAAACAACCAACCAACCAACCAACCAACCATCAACCAACCATTGCCGTTGCAGAAACATCAAACGAGGTATTTTTCGACTCTTTGATGTTACAATGACGTTGATGATGATAACACAGTACAGTGGCAACCACGTAGTGGTAGGGCTCTTCTGCAGAGTCCGTCTGGGGAAGTACCACACCTTTGCCAGTTATTCAACCGCCAAGCAGTAGTGTGCAAACATGAATGTGTTCCAGGTTGAAGGGCAATGATTCCAATGAATTTACTGGGCATAAAGAGATTTAATATATCATGAGCTCAATTTGAATTGTTGAAGTTCAACATTCCACTGCACTGAACTGTTATTGGCAAGCGTGGCGCTTAACATCAGGTGAGCGAATTTCTCGTTTATCGATTAAGTACAATAACAAAAAAAAAACAGTTTTGTATAAAGCAATGGAATTTTATTGCAGAATTAGAAAGGATGAAGGCGGTACAAAATTAAAAAAAAAACGGTAGCAGGGTTATCAATGATATGAAAAAGATGCACTCGTAAAACATAATTCATAGAGTTTTGGCGGGAACTTGAAACTGTCATGTCGCGTCATTGTATTATTTTCCAAAAACCAAAAACAGTGCTTTTATAGTGTTCGTGAAACGCGACTTTTCTGGCTGTTTTCAAACCTTCGTAGAAACCTCTAGGAAAGTTTCCACCGCTTTACTAGGGGTATGACTTGGACTTGACCTTTACTTTATTCAACTTAGACTGACTGAGACATGTTTGTATTGTGAAATATTGTACTTAACATGCAATATTAACAAAACTTGACACTGGCTAAATACCAGTGTCAAGTACAAGTACAGATGTACTTGACACTGGTATTTAGCCAGTGTCAAGTACTTGTACAGTTGTACCAAGTACAGGTTGTGGAGCCAAAATACAAGAGAAAAAACATATTTAATAACATCATTAGACCCTCATTTGTCCACTCCCACAGAATACATAATAGTTGAAGTCCCAGTGCTAAGTACAGACACACTATAGTGTCCATTCTGTCTATCCCTGCGCAGGAGTTCACACGAAACCGAATTAAAAAGCCATCAGAAAGCTATTATTATAGACACCTTGCCACCCAGAACCCTTTGTACTATCCGCCTTGTGTCAAACTATTACTAACTTTATTACTTTGAAATAAAGACCATGTCATGGATCGAAAGTAGTGCTGTGTATTGTATAAACTTACGAAGAATTTTGGCTCTTACAACTTTCATTTTAAAGTTTATCTTTTACGCTACTTGGTTCAAAGCTAAGCCTTATGTGACAATCAAATTTAGCACTTATCGCATTATTATAAAGAAGTTATTTAAACGCGATGATGGTTCCGGAAATGCACTATGCATTCTAAAGGTTCAGAACGGGTTCTCTACTTTTTATTCTCGAGTTTGTCTGAAACCAGAACAGACGTAGAAAGTGGAGGCGCCTCGTGTAAAATGAAATACCTTCCTACAAATAAGGGTTTTGATGAGGTGCTTCATTATTTTTCCGAATTGGTTCTAATTTCGGACAGAATTTGAGGGAATTTGAATAGTGCTTAGTTACGGATTAAATTATGATACGGTAGATTTGTACAACGACTTATTTCAAAAGTATTTCTCAAGTTTAATGTTAGTTTTCGTGACCAATTGCTAATTATACTCAAGAGATTATATAAAATGTAAATATGACAGCTGATGAATGAAATTGGGTGAGAAGTGCTTAAAATGTTTTAAAAAAATGATTAAATCGCTCGTTTTTAGTTATATTGATGGGTTTCATGGTTGGGTTACTCTACGATCTACATTCGTATTTATGAAGAGCAGTTTTTTTTTCTCTCTTCAGGAGATAGAGCGAGAACAGAACTAAGTTATACTGAGAAATAATGCCTCGCTTGAGCTATCTCTTTCACACATTTTTGAAGATAAAAAATATCTATATTTATTATTTATATTTTATCATTTAGAGTACCATTTCAAATGTTTTGTAGCGATATTCAGGTTATTATTTTTTATTTTGACGAAGAACAAAAATAAAAGCTATTTTTTACTTCTTTAATATAGAAAATGTTAAAATTAAAACGCTTTTAAAACATTGGCATTGTCATTCTAAAGATTAATTTTATTTTATTTTATTCTTTGCTTCTCTTTTTTTTAATTGAAAAATGTTCTATGTTTGAGAACGAAACTGCAGAGGCGACACACAGTTGCTACAGTATTATGTTGTCTCCACACTCCATATCACCACAATATTCGCAAATCCCCAAGATTTATTACAGTTGTAGCGCTAAAGTTCTGTTCACACCGTAATCCTTCGGCTAAATGTCGCAGTCTAAAGTTTTGAAAGATGGGACGCAAATGTTTGTCTAAGGCCTTAAGCAGACTTGGAAAACAAAGAGACAGAGTCATTTTGAGACTTGGTGCTTTTAAGACTCAGTTGAGAATTGAGAATTGGGCATTCTGTGCCAAAAACGCCATATCTGCTTTTCTATCTCCGATTTGTCTCATTTTGCCGATCTTCTCATTTCTCAGGAACTTACGACGACGAGCAAATCGCCCGCCTGTTTGTCTTTGTTTAACAGAACAACAGCTTGTCCATAACAGTTCAATGCCAGAGTTTTGAAATCTAAATTTATTTTCCTATTTAAGACTCAGTTGTCGTTTTGAGAATTGGGCATTCTGCGCCTAAAATAACATAAACTGCTTTTTGCCCGACCAAGAAGGAGGGTATTGTTTTGCTTTTTAGGGTGTTTGTATTATGTATGTGTGTGTAATGGGGTAAATTCTTTATACTGTTTTTTTTTTAAATATTTTAATATGTATTTTTGTCTTAAATAAAATTTTCTGTATTTCTGAATATTGTGTGTTCCTATATGGCGTCCTGTAGCCTAAACGGTTGACGGATTTTGACGAGTGAGGTGTCTTTGGGTTTGTCTTTACGTCCTGAGTGATATAGGCTAAATATATTTTGCAATTGTGTTTTTTTTTAAATTATATTGTTTGTCTATCTCCGATTACACCATCGGGTTTCCAAACTTCTCAGTGCGCGCAGGACCTTACAGTCTAAAGTTTTGAAAGATGGAGCTTGTTTACTCGTGGGCTTGGTGATAGCCGCTGACGTGGAGTTACTTCATCACATAGGCAGCTCTTGTGGTTTACTGTGGCCATGATTTAGAAACAGAATGATAATATCATACATACTCACATACTTACATAAATATTTACCCTTTTATAGGAATCATTGCAAAGACCAAACCACTCATGATAAAGACTTGAAATGTGAACCCAATACTTCTCAAATGGTCTAGATGAACAAAGAGAACCGATTTTGCGTAATTCCACCTATAAAGGGGTAAAATGGACCCCCAAACTTTGTATGGAAATAAATAAATAAATATTCTAAGCCAGTGAAACTCGGTTCGTACAAAAAGTAGAAAAAAAAAATCTCAGGGTTTTTCGAAAATCAACCCCAAAAGAGGTGAAATGGGGTGCTTCGTTTACTGTAGTCTAAGCAAGCGAAGCCGTGCAGGCAAGCTAATATATATAGACCCCAAAAGCATTACCCTCCTTCTTGGACAGTCGGGTAAAACTAATAACTCAATGCATTTGAAACGTCAAATATTATTTGACTAATTTTAATTGATTTTTGAATAGTACTCACACGAAACGTATGTGAGCCGAACAGTTAAACTTTCCAACTTTACCACTTCACTCATATCGGTTTTGGTTGACTTACGGACCAATTAAAATAAAGTTTCGATCTCTGATATGGTCTTAGTTTGATAATAAGTTTTTATTACATTAATCAGAGTTTTGATATTTGAACTAATTGAAGTTAGTTCGACTGTTCGTGCTGAAGGGTCGGACACATCAATTGGAATCCGTGTCCGTCGTCCTGCAGACTATGTAGTTATGGCATGCGTATTGCATGCAGTGAGGCGTGTCATCATACAATTCCATTCTTAGTTATAGGCATCTACAGCGCCCAACTGCGTTCGATGGGGCTGGGCCTTCAGGGTCCATTCCAGCAAATCGTACGCATCACATTGTGTGTGTTGAAGTTTAAATAGGGCGTGCTCTGCAGCTGATGACGTGGTTTCCTATCTTAGGCGCACCGCACACCAATATTACAAAAGTTGTACACTAAACAATACATTTATCGTAGCCCTACATTTAAGGCGTACCGCACAAAAATAGTAAAAATGTTGTACACCACACAAAACATTTATCGTAGATATGTATTTATTTATTTTATTTTTGTATATAATTTAAGTTGTTTTAATTTTAAGTAGGTAGGTAGTTTGCTATATTTTATTATGAGTATGTATATAATAAATAAAAATCGTACATACAGTTATTTTATCACCTAGTTTCACACCAATAGTTATTGTATCATTATACGAGTGCACCACATTTCTCACAAAAAGTGATGTGCGTAATTTGCAGTATGACATTTGTGTTACGCATAACACTTTTTGTGAAGATATGTGGTTGTCTATTAGCATCATTTATCATTTAAATACGAGCTAAATTGCTGGCAAATACATTCGAGAATTGGTTTAAAAAAAAAATGAGAGAAATGTTACTACACTACTCGTATTTTTTAATATGTAAATCTAAATCTAAACGATAGTTATCAATGCGTAGTCAGGTTTAAAATCCAATTATAGCTATTTAGGTTTTTCTTTATATCTACTCATGTATGGTCACCCTACAATCATAGTCAATGTCCGAGTCCCGGTTTTACGTGCCATTCGAGCGGACGAACGAACCTTAGAATGTATACGACCTACTTGACAAGGTGTCGATACATCCTTACATTGTTAGCGGCATACGCATTGTATCAGATTTACAAAGCAGTAGATGGACAACTGCTACCGACCCGGGTATGTTCTAAAACTGCAACTAAAACCACCGGAGGTCGAGCAAGAGCGTCCTCTAAGTAAACGGTGAACATTCTGCGATCCCCAATCTACTTGCTAGGCGTGGGGAAGCCTTAGCATTGGACCTCTTCTAGTTGATAATGATGACGAGTTGCACAATTTACCTTTTCGTTAAGATAACCGTCAAGAATGTTTAGGGACAGCAATAGCTGTCATTCATCACGCGTGGATTTTCTTTGTCGACTTGAAAGAAGAAAAAGAAACAGTAGGTACATTAGTAAATCCACGTTCCAAAACATACAAATTAAAATTGTAACTTGATCAGATAGGCTAGATTTTTTTTTCCGTGTCCTGTTGCGTTTTAATGTGATCAGATAGACTGTTTCGACCCTTACTGTTTCGGGGGACAAAATAAGTATGCCTCTCTTGGATGAACGTCAAAATGAGGGCTGAGACGAAACCGAGGCACAGATACTTGACTTCATCAATGCCTAATAACATTAACATGGCTTCATAACATTTTTATCGAATAAAGCGAATTATTTACGGAAATAAAAGCGCACGTAAAGTTATGAACAAAACTATATGATGTCCTTGTCCTTGTCTATGTCCTTTCCAGTTTAAATTACGCTGTCCCGTCGCGGTAGCTTCGAGTAATAAATAAATAAAAATGCCAATTAATTCCTTACATACAAATTACAATAACATTATTAAAAGTTGATACTTTTAACCAGTGTGATTAAGGACCCTTTGGGTAAAGGCCTTCACTATTAAAAGTTTCAACTTATACATCTTTGTTATTCTGGTATGTTTTAGTACCAAATGAATGTCTAACTTCCTGCTTTATACATCCTTTGAGGAACCAAGTCAAGTGTTATGGAACTCTGATGCTTGTAGGCTTTCAGTTAGGATCACAATAACAGTAAATCATTCAAGCAAGCAATTTGCAATATTTTGTAATATTTTTAGCGGAAAAATAATTTCGATTTTGATTAGACATTAGTCCAGTGTAAAGGACAGGTGTCAAAGTGACAGGTGCTAAACTATGAATTGTCGACTAAGAGCGTAACAAGGTTAAAAAAACTTTGTGTTGCTGCTGGATAGCTCTACGTTTTTTTTTTTACCGTGGTACTACTGGTAGTACACGGGCAACAAACGAGTTTTTATACGTATGCCAAAAAAGAGTGTTTTGTTTTGTATATCGTCACCTCGAGTAGTGTCAAAGTGACCACGATTAAATGGGACGTCGCAATGTAATGCAGTATCACCTCGATTAGTGTAGTACATTATCTCAATGGATTGTATCGAGGACTTTTTTGACTAGTTCTTCTTGCAAAATTTAGTAATAGTATAAAAAAGGAACCGCTTTTAAAAAAATGTGTTATTATGCGACCTTTGCTCTACAAAATTAGCCGAAGTAAGTCATAATTGCTTTGTAATACAAATCAGCTGTCAAACTAGCATACATTTTTAAAAATTTACATAAACTTTGCATTTTTATTCCATTTCGCTTGATCGCCAACGACAAGTTGAGTGCTTTTTGAGTTATAAATATTTTACGGAAAAAAAAAAATACAAATTTTTGCGCGCGTATTTTTAAATTAGTATTTTATCTTTATTGAAGTAAAAGAACGCATTCTCATATCACTTTATGTTATTTATATGTCTTTATCTGACTTATTAGCATATGAAAAATTTATGGCTTGTCAGTCAGTTGACAGCTTTGTAAGTATGTGTTCAGTACACTAAGTTATCTTAATTGTATCGAAGCGTCTCTTTTCCTTTCAATATGTGAGAAAAGGTTGGCAACAGTTTTAGCGCTATCAAATTTAGTAAGTATTGTTAATAAAATGAAAGCTAAAAACTACGAAATATTTATGACACTCCGGACATAAAAAGGTATCCAACGACACCTCGCTTGTCAAAATATGTTAAGCCGTTTAGTCTACAGAAGGTTGTATTAACACAAATACATTCAAACTTACATACAACCTTTCATACATCATACACATACAAATCATTTACCTTCTTCTTGGTCAGTCGGGTAAAAATTACTACATTTAAACACTGGTACGGGACCCTAAAACAAATCAGTGAATGATGTCATGTGTAACTGAGCGGTCTTCCATATCGTAAAAGCTTGGTCATATTACCATAGTCCTAAATATGTCATTAGAGATATGGGCCCCTAATTGTATTTTTAATGTTAAGGCTCTGACTAGACTTGCATGGTAATTTTTTGGTTATTAATACAAGACAGACCGGTACCTACCTCACAAATTGTAGGTTATCTTATTATTTGTGTATTTTTACCCGATAGCCCAAGAAGGAGGGTAATGTTTTTGGGGTTTATGTAATTATGTTTGTGTGTTCCTATATTACCTCCTGCAGCCTAAACGGCTTGACTGATTGTGACGAGTAAAGTATAAATGGATTCCTCTTTACATCCGGAGTGATAGGTTACATTTTGTAGTAGGGTATTTAGTTTTTCTTTCAATAATATTTATTATCGATGTATAACTTGCCTTGAACAAACGCATTCTGTTTTTTTTAATACGTATAACACATTAGTAATAATAAAGATTACATAATTAAGCGACAAACGCAAGAACCAACAACACGAACAACGACAGGAAACGTTTTTATCGAAACAAAGAGTTTCTTTGCGACATTTGTTTTTTGCTTTATCATAAAACGTTAATACCTACAAGCGTCAAACTTAGCATTATTATAGATAGATGGAAACTCTTTATTGTGTACAAAATAATAATAAAACACATACTGAACTATGTTATAATTCACGTTATGTACAGACGGATGTACATGACGAACACTTTCAATAATACAAATTGATAAATACTATATAATAAATATAAATATAAATATATAATATAATGCAAACTCTACTGTATAAAAACATTAAAAATTGGCCAACTGCAAGTTGTTAGTACCCCGAACTAAATAAAAGCAAACACAATTTTTTGATAACTTTGGTTCGGGTCTTTCGGTGCGCGAGTCCGACTCGCAATCTTCCGGTTTTTTCAACTCGTGTTTCTTTTCATTCAAGCCACAGATCACACCCTAGATTCTGCATTCAGGACGCTTGAAACGCACCACGCATTATTAGGAGCGAGTAGGCGTAACCTTGAGATAGCTAATGAGAACACTCGATCAAACTCCCCGCGACCCGCGCCTTCCTCAAACTTTGGTGACTTTTTGTAGGAACAACGAATCTCGTAATGCGGTATCTAGTGTGATCTGTGATTCAAGCACTCGAATTGCACACAGTCACAGAAAGCACGGGAAGCTAAGTGTATCTATAAATCGTAAGAGGAATGACTTGGCCGCAATTTCTCTTACATTTGTACGTTTTACGGATGTTAGTTTTTGCGGGAAACCGAAAATTAATGGGTTTTGAGGTGATCGCCGCGAGTTATGAGTCTTGTTTTAAGTTGTTTGTGAATTATTATTGCGTAGTTCGAAATACGCAGGCGGTGGGTAATATTTTAGATGAATACGCTAACTAGAGCGGTAGATATCGACGAATTTAGCGGAGCAATTTTATAATTGTTTAATTAATTTAAGTTATTTGCTAATGACTTGTTTCTACGTTGCACTTTTATATTTTATACTAGTTGTTGTACATAAAAAAGTATTGTATGTCTGTCTTTGTGATATACAGTAACTCCTTATCAAATTTTATCAAGATCCGGTGATAACGCGACAAACATCCAGACAGAAAGACAAAGTTAGTTCCTATAGTTCGCTAGATGGCGCTAGTGAGCCATTTTTGTGAATTTTTTAACGCTATGTACTGACAGTAATGTAAGAAGTTCTAAATCGCGCAAGCAAAGTTTTTTGCTCGAGACGAATGTATTCATTTTTATATCTAGAAGCTTTATTGGTTCTGATACGACTGCGGCTATATTCCTCTGAATTATAATATATAATATTAGTTAGGATAAGCCTTTCGTGACTTAAAGGACGGCTTCAACGGAAGATTAGCGCTGTCTGCCAAACAGCATTATGCTGAGTTGAGGCCATTTTTGTGAAACATAACATTAATCACACTAATATTAATGAAAGTTTGTGTGTAAGTGTGTTAGTTCCAGTTCGACTCTTTCGCATCTTTAATATTAGTGTGACATCTAAATCGGATAACATTTAGGGGTGGGAAAACAGTTGGCGATTTCTGTATAGACAAACGGTATACTCTAAATTTACTCGTGTATATTATCTTTGTTAATGGCTACACGTGTGTAAGTAATTTATAATATATTTCGTGAAAAATACGGCCCGCGCAAGCACTTCTCTTCCGCCAAATTTCACATCAGATTATTCCTAATACACCAAGAGCGCTATTGAAAGTACCAAGAGCGCTATTGATAAAGAAAATTTAATTTTCCTCTTACATATTCACATTATTTTCGGTCGAGTGATTTCCCACGGGAAACGATATTAGATACCAATTTGATGGCTAATGGAAACATACCTAGGTTAATGGAAATACGCAAATCAGATTATTTTCACGTTTTGAGAAAATTCATTAGCGTTTCACAAATCGTGTATTCTATCAAGTAATAAATCAATCTATCAATAAAAATAAATGGCTATTTCACTCTGGACGTAGAGAGGAATCCAACGACACCTCACTCATCAATATCGGTCAAGCCGTTTAGACTACAGGAGGTACTATAGGAGCACCCAAACATACTTATATACACCCCATAAAACACCTCCTTCTTGGGCAGTCGGGTAAAAATGTGTACGATCGCTCTAGTTCAAGGGGTGTAGTTGTGGCACTCGGCCACAGCTACTCTCTCGCACATTTGCGAGTTTTTTTGTAGCTAGAGTGTGAATTTTTAAACTGTTATTATGTGTTATTTATTTATAAATATTGGTTGGTCTATTGGTAGTGGTTTTCAATTTAAACCTTTTTACAGGAAGTAACGCATAGAGCAAACCGCTCATGAAAGAGATGTGAAATTTGAACACAATATTTTTTAAATGGTCTAATAAAATTATCTAAATAATCTATAATTATAATTATAAAATTTTGCTAAGCTTCACCACTTAAAGAGTAAACTGGACCCCAAAGTTTGTCATGTATGAAAAAAGAAAATCATTCTACGCCAATGAAACTCGATTTGCATACTTACTGAGTACAAAAAATAAATTAGATATATGTCTCAGGATTTTTCGAAAATCAGCCCCTAAACAGGTGAAATGGGGTGTTTATAATAACCTACTAGCTGCGCCTCGTGGTTTCACCCGCTATTCTACAAGAACGGTTATATTTTTCGGGATAATGAGCCTATGTGTTAATCCAGGGAATAAGCTACCTCCATACCAAATTTCATTCAAATCCATCTAGCCGTTAGAGAGTTGAACGGGAACAAACACACTTACATACTTACACAAATTTTCGCATTTTTAATATTTGTGTGATGCACATCGCAATCTTCCGCCCATAGATTCATGGTCGCCCACCATGAATCTATGGGCGGACGATTGCGATTTGGTATAATCAGTCCTTCCACGAAAATAAGCTTTAGTTATTATCTATAACAGACAATAAAACAATAGTATCAATACGCTGCTAGCTCCATGTAGTTTGTATATATACAGTATGTATGCAGTAAGTTAAGCAGTTAAGAAATTGGCTGTTAAACCAAAATCAAATTGAGACTGAAGCTCTAATTCACAGCATTTATAAAGATTAGTTGATAGGGACATAGCTTTTGTAAAATTGTGTTAAAAATATTTGTTAAATTAAGAATTATAAGTTTATATTATTTTAGCTAACTCTGTAAAACCACTTTCGCTTGTTTCTGGTAACATCGCACTCGAGCCCCCAGATACAGGCCTAGTGCTTAGTTTGGGGCTCACCGTTGAACCTGTCTAATTAAGTACGTAGTCCTAATTTTACACTTGTTAAGCACTTGCTCTTTGTACTGTACTTCTTTGGTAATAATAAAGTTATTCTTATTCTATTCTTATTCCACATAAGTTTCGCTTTGCAAAACAAAAATAAACATACCCCGGCTTTCAATAACAAAATGAAATAATGGAGCATGCCTTTAGGTCCCGCCGTAATTGAATTCAAATTTACGATCCGCCTTATCGCTTCGCATACGTTTAAATAACTGATAGTGTTAATATATTCGCCTTTATGTATTTTCTGTTTCTACACCTTCGGAGTTGTTGGAAATGATTTGTGGAAGAGTGGGGATTGGTTCAGCAGTGGACGTCTTCTGGCTGATAATGTAAACTGAATTTTGACATAAGGAAGCGTTAGTCTACGCTTAAACTCGTCTCTGAATCTTAACCTAAGAGGCAGGCAGCAGTTCAGCAGTGAACATCTTCTGGCTTATGATGATTTACAGTGTACATGTCACGTTAAAAGGCCACTGCCCGTTCCAGAAGCCACTAGAATAAATTACCAGTAGAAGTTTTTAATTGAAACTTCCAACAAATAGTTGGAAGAGCATCTATTTGCAGCATTGCAGCCACCTGTGAGTAAAATTAAACTTGTAGAAAATTTTATGATTCTGGATGTTGTTCTATTTTTAAAAGTTTTCGCGATTGTGACCACAGTTCACACCTGAGAATGCACTTGCGCTGGCGACCGGTATGAAAAGCGCCAGAACTATTCCTGAAAAGTATCAGGAACTATAGAACTCTAGTTTATTGTTGATCTGCTGGACAATGACCTGCTATTTCGACGCGATTTCTGGAGAATTTACCCGTATTTTGTTTTTTTTTATTTTTTATTTATGATTGAAATTGATTGATTGACAAATGTTACTATATTAATGTTCGATGATACGCATTCACACTCTCAGATCAACACTTACCTGACACTTGACATGACATAGAAAACAAAAAATCACTTTTAAATGTAATATTTCAACAGTATTATTGTATACCTTCAGTCTATTAATTATATTACATAAATCATTGTATAAAACTTAATCACTCTTAAACACATACCATTGGAAGAAGCTGCCTTTTGCAACACAGTTTCTAACTAATGCAAAAGACAGAGCTATCACTTGCATTTAACCTTGTATTTTGTAGTGGTAGTGCTCTCTTGTAGAGTCCGCCTGGGGAAGTACCACACCTTTGCCAGTTATTCAACCGCCAAGCAGTAGTGTGGAAGCATTACTGTGTTCCGGAAGGGCAATGTTTCCAGCATAATTACTGGGCATACAGAGATTTTACATCTAACATCTCAAGGTGACGAGCGCAGTGCATTGCCGCGCATAGTTTTGAACTGTTGAAGTACAAAATTCTGGGTGGCACTGCACTGTTATGGACAAGCGTGACGCTTAACATCAGGTGAGCGACTTGCTCGCCTCGTCACCGAGTAAAAAAAAAACCTTAGTTTTATGTTTTTTATGTTTTTAATTAATGACAATATAAGAGCAATACTAAGGAGGTAATTGCACGTAGTAATTCTCATAACAATTAAGTTTATCAGCGACTAAACAAAAATAAAAGAGGGAAATAAATCGTAGCACATCTCTGGCAGTCCTTTAATTCGTGGGTGCTTTAACACCTAGGTACACCTAATCTTTCCGCGCCACGAGTCAATGCTAAGTATGGCAACATTAAACTCTCGTTATACGTAGCTTAAAAGCATTTCGTTTCTCTTTCACCTTACATTTGTAGGGTTGCTAGTGTAGGAGTATTTTGGGCAGGGTTCGCCAATATATATCAGCGGATATATATCAAGATATATATCAATTCATTTTTATCTTGATATATATCAATTGATTTTTATCTTGATATATATCAATTGATTTTTATCTTGATATATATCAATTGATTTTTTCCCGTCTTCTGAACTAAACATTTTGGAGATTAATGCTGACCCTGGCAACACGTAGCGAAAAACTACAATTCAGAATAATTTAGATTTATTCCTAAAATGGCAACCTCATTTAAAGTTGGGGAAATCCCCTGTCCTTTAATATACCAGTACGGCTAGCTTTTTATTGAAATTCAAAAATTAACTTCATATCATATAAGGTTTATTTTACGAGGTAATAAAAAATGGGGATACCCTGGTGCTCCTAGCGTTAATAGTTTTCACTTTTTCGGAAAATTTGCTTCTTTTTCTTAGCCTGGATATATATTATAAAATTATATTTTTATTATAAAAATCGGTTTTTTTTCAAACCCTGATTTTGGGTCTAAACCATTAGACTATTAGAATTATGTAAAATTTTGTGTAAACAACAAAGATTTCATCTATCTATCTATCTAGACTGCTATGCTGTTGAAAATAATGTAGGCTAATTTGGAACTTGAGAACATCTCGTAGAGCTCTTTTGTGGTTAGTCTCGGACATTTTTGTAGGTTTTTAATGTTGTATGTAATTTGTCATTTTTATAAAAAAAAAATATAAATATGAAGTGTGCCTTTATTTTTGGTACAGGTGTAAAAAATACTGCAGAAATAAAACTGAAATTACGTTCAAACGAATAAAATTTCGAAAATCTGACTTAGTTACAAAATAAAAAAATCGCAAAATGACCCCCTGAAAAACCCTTCTGAAATCAAATGCTCTGAATTTTCAGCGGTAACTACAAATTTTCTTATACAAATTGGTTTACACGGCGTTTTTTTATTTATTTGATATGTATATTTCCGATAATCGGCAAAAAAGCAATGAAAAACTACAATTTACTGTTTTATCATCAAGTATGATATGCGATTTTTAACTTTAAACCTTGGAACTTTGAGCGGGACAATACTGATTTCAAATCACGATCAGTCCTCGCCTTAAATAAGAGTTATGTTTTAGGCGCAAGTCTCACAGGTTCTGGCGCAGGCGCGGACATGGCGCGGGCGTCTTTACATTCCATTCAAATTTCGAACAAAACGCACGAAGATAAAGTCGCAGCATGAACACATCGAATGGAACGGACGAGGCCGGAGTCCGTTCGGTGTGTTTAAATTGCGTGTACACATACTTTTTATCCCGGAAAAATATTCGGTTTCTGTAGAATAGGGTGAAACTGCGGGGTGCAGCTTGTGTTTCTATATTCCTATGTGACCTCGTAGCGCCTAAGATTCGATCAGTTTTTATCCATTTTACGGTCAGCTTGTTTTTACCCGGCTGCCCATGGAAGTTTTGTGTGTGGAGGCTAATGTTTTTGGGCTGTATATGAGTATGTAATTATGTATGTTTGTGTGCTCCTATTACATCCTATAGCATAAACGCCTTGACCGATTTTGACGAGTGAGATGTCGTTGGAGTCCTGTTTACTTAATTATAGATACTTCAATGGATTTCAAACATACCTATCTAATTAGAGGCATGCTTTAAAATACATACCTTAATTAGGACCAGCGCTGGTTGTTCGCAACCAGTATTATATTGAGCTGGAACCGGTTTGTCGTTAAAAACAATGTGTTTTATGTTTTTTTTTTATATACCTTTATGATTTTGGTTTTTGTGTACAATGTGTTTTTTTTTCCATACCTAAATAAAAATTAGACAATAGTGTCTTATTGAAATTTCCGCGAAGCCAGAGCCATTAGCTAGTTGCTTTAAAAGGCCGTTTCCGAAAATTTTACCCGTAAAGACTTCCATGAATTTCCACCGAAAATTTTACCCGTAAAGACTTCCATGAATTTCCATTGAATCCCAGCAGCGACAAGCCCTGGTAACCCTACAGGGAAGTGTTTAACTGGTAAACATTTGACAACGTTAGTAACTTCCGAAGCTTCTTAATGCACGGTTGTGTTGAACGAAAACTTAAGGCAAGGAGGGATTATTGGTATCTTTTTGCATCTTGTTAACTTGAGCTTTGTTGGATAAACTCAGTATTCGCTTCTACTGCAATGCCAAGGGTTTTCTGCATTAAATAGTTGGCTAGTTTAAAAGTTTATCCGCGGCATGAACAAAAAGGGCGATTACTGATCTTAGCTGTTTTTTTTTGTTGAATATTTTTGTTTTAATAAAATGGGAAAACTCACGTTCAAATTGAGTCTGTTATTCCGACAATAGTTGTGATCACATTTCGGTGACCTTTATCAAGGAATGCACGCGTGCGACCTCGTCTTGCCTCGCTTCGGGCTGCGG
Source organism: Apocheima hispidaria (assembly GCA_947579745.1). Classification (NCBI taxonomy): domain Eukaryota; kingdom Metazoa; phylum Arthropoda; class Insecta; order Lepidoptera; family Geometridae; genus Apocheima; species Apocheima hispidaria. Next base: position 4,458,858 of record OX388168.1, on the reverse strand, counting down.
CGCGTCGCGCACGTGACGTCATCCGCTGCTCTGCAGGTTCGGGGGCGGGGGCGGTTAGAGTATTGTGCTGCGTCGACGTATGCGGGAGCTCTTCCTCACTGCACTCCCCAGGCGTAATGTCGGGATCACTCCAGCACAGAGCTCACTACGTCACTACTAGTCTCGCCGCCATTCTCGTGAGCTCCATGAAGACACGGTCTCCAAGTCGGTGGCAGATGCCAACCTTTGTCCCTGTTGAAGTTTGGACGTCTGGAGATTAATTGATTGATTGATTGGTTTGTTTGTTTTGTTAATTTATTACAGCGAATTACTTATAAAAGGTTTATAAACATACATAATTGAGCATTTTAAGAATATAGCTCCGCCTGTTTACTCGCATTTTTTAAAGATAAAAATATCCAATGTCCCAGTTTAGACACTTCAGCTACTTTCTCGCTAAAAAATCGTCATGATTGGTCCAATCGATGAGTAGCAAACATTGAGCAACACATGCCTCCCGGGCCGGTACCGTGCTGCTCAATGGTAGTATCCAAGCTATGGAAAGATAACAGCTACATACAAATGCCGATTTGTAGATGGATGCTGTAGACTCTGAGACCCTTGCTTCGCTCGGTCAGTTTATCATCAGCCGTAAGACGTCCACTACTAAACGACAACTGACAATTTGCATCTACCGGCTTCACTCAATTCTTCGTCGGCCAGTTAGAATGATGTTTTTTTAATTCATTGCCTTGTTATTACGGTTACTTAGTTAGCAAATACCTTTGCTGCTGTAAATTGCCAAAGCATCAGTATTTTGTAATTACAGCACCGAATCGATACCAAAACAGTCTTGCAGCCGAAACTCGAGGCGATTAGTTCCCCGAAGTTGGTAAACAAGGTTGGTCTAATGTGTTGTGCAAACAGTAAATCAGCTCAACAGAAATAAAATAAACGCTCTATTTGGAGTAACGAGCACTAAACTAAACAAAAAGACACCAGAATATTTGAAAATAGAAACAGAATGCTGGCAAATATCTTTAGCCAAAAGTTGTGTAGTGCGCATGATATGGTATGACCACAGATCTCACCCTAGATTCTGTATTCAGGACGCTCGAAGCGCACCACGCATAAGTCTAAATACACTTATAAGAAATTACTCTGATTGGTTGATTACTAGGCGCGAGCAGGCGTAACGTTGAGATACCCAATGAGAACGCTTGGTCGCACTCCTCGCGACCCGCGCCTTCCTCAAACTTTGGTGACTTTTTGTAGGAACAACGAATCTCATAATGCGGTAGCTAATGTGACCTGTGTGATCAAATTCTCGCAATCTCTTCGCTAAAGACATTAATGACCAAGTAACCCTTCATTTTGAGGGAACATGGGTTATAATTAAATTATGAATGTCTGTCTACGTTCCCATACTGTTTGTAAGGGGTAAGGGGTTCCCATAGCTGTGTGTTTTTCACCAGGATTGTTGATCCCAGTTTTAGCGTTTCGTTAGTTAATACACAGTTGGTAGAGAAGTTTAACATGAGATGTTTTAAACAAAGTTAATATACCTAGACTGAGTGCATGGTGAACATATCATCATTATCATCAGCCGGAAGACGTCCACTGCTGAACAAAGGCCTCCCCCTCAGACCGCCATATCGACCGACAACTTGTTTATATGTGTTGCATACACAGGTTGCCCGCGACTTTCACTATGTCGTCGGTCCACCTTGTGCCTGTCTGCGCTGCGTCTTTCCGTCCCTATCAGAGCCTCCGAATTCTGGGACAAGGAATAGCTCATAGCGTGTTGTTTAAAATATCCCCGGCGTCTATATCCTCGGTTTTAAATATCTCTTACGCTCACCCATCTAAACGTGGCCGGATCGTACGTCGCTGAACAACACTTATCTGTCGAGACCGTTGTGATACGCCACGATCGCTACACGCCTGAGAATAGTTGAATGAATTTGTCAGTTATTCAACCGCCAAGCAGTAGAGTTTTCCGGATTGAAGAGCAATATTTCCAGCGAAATTAATGGGCCGAATGAGATTTAACATTTATCGAGCGCAGTGCGGTGCCGCGCAGAGTTTGGAACTGTTGAAGTTCAAAATTTTGTATGTCACTGAATTGTTATGGTCAAACGTGACGCTTAACATCAGGTGAGCGACTAGCTCATCTAGTCTAGTACCATAAAAAAAAATACAAGAAGTTTAATTTAAAGTTCCATAAATTGCCATTACCTAAAATAATTGCTAGAAGAACTTACTTGAGAACTTATAAACCTAAACATGGAGGCTTACGTTACTTCAAGGCTTATCAGAAGGCAGATTACGAGGTGATTACTTTGCATTTTTACAGACCGTAACTTATGGTCTATGTTCACTACGACCTTCTTGACGAGAAACTCGTAGCGCTAGATATGCTGTGGTCACTACACTACGAGTGCCGAGGGAACTAGGCAGAGACATGGTGTGGCCACGTTACTCGTCCCGATTTTGTCGAAATTTTTTGCGAAGACAAAGAACCGGCGAGATAGATAGAGATAGAGCGATGGCACGGTTAAAGACATAAAGGTTATAAATAGCGCGATGAAGGCGCGAGGAGCATAGTGTGACAGGGAGAGAATCTGAAAGTACGTATCTATATCGCAGAGTTACAAACCTTATCACACGTAGCAACTGGTTGGCGCCGAAAGCCGTAACAACTGACAGAGAAAGGGAGACAAATATATTTTGACGTGCATTCGATGTACGTCTAATCGATCTGGGAACATACATAAAAAAAAAAAAAAAATTTTTATATCTGGCTTAGTTTTCATAAAATTTATATGAGACCACCATTTTTATTTTTATATCACTTCTGTATAATCTACCAAAAAAAAAAACATCAAATTCAATTCATAATTGGCGGAATAATCGCGTAACAAACATACAACAAAAAACCTTACAATCGAATTGATAACCTCCTCGTTTTTTGAACTCTGTTAGAAAATTTAGTTTTCTAACCTGGAGAACTCAGTGCGTTCGCGTCCTATAGGTTCTTGCAGGTAATAAGATTTATGTAAGCCAATTATTTACTGCCTCCGATTCGTACTTTTAAGTCTGGGACTACGGGTAGAATGCTGAGACATGTATTCGCGTGTGGAAACCTTAAGTAGATACTTAAGCCTGTATTTTTGTAACTTATGGCTTTTTGAGTTGGTAATAAATAAGTTGATTATAAGAATGTATGTCGCGCATTTGTATTATTTCGCAAAACTTGTGTTATATTTCGAGTGTTAATGTATATGGCCATGTGATGGTAAGCGTAGCCCTGGTAGACCGACTCAGCGATGGCGTGACGACATCCAAACATTTTGCGGCAACACCTGGACGAGATTGGCACAAAACAGGGTAGATTGGCGAAAGAGGGAGGAGGCTTGTATTCTACAGCGGGCTGAATAAGCTGCCGATGATGATGATGCATTTGTGAAAACGCTGTTCTATCTTTTATAATGTCGTGAAACGTGACTTGTAGTGTTGTTTCCAAAACTACGTAGATGCTTCCAATAAAGCTTGCACCACATTACTGAAGCATGACTTGAATTGGACAGTGACTAAAATTATTGACTTAGATTATGGCTGAGACTTGTTCTAATTTTGAAATACCGTGCCATACTACCAGCCTACTAGGCTCCCACCACATATCACCCCTAGAATCCGTACTAAGGACAATAGAAGCGCACCGAGCATCGACCAAAATACATATTTTTTTAATTGATGTAATAAAAAATTAAAGCTCACGAGCATTAATTAATTAAAAAAAAAAAATTACAGCTCACGAGCTTTAATTTTTTGCTTGTGTCTGTGGAAGATACAAATGGGCGCACCGATTAGAATGATAGCATATTTCATTGCGATGGTTTTTAGCAAAATTTAACAAAAATCTGTTTAGCCGTTCAAAAGTAATGAGCTATTTTTCCGAGGTTTTTTTTTTAAATTTTTTTTTTGTTATTGATATATATTTTTTGTTATTGATTTGTAAGTTTCTGAATTCCGTAGAAAGCCTTACGCTAGTTTGAAAAAAGCTTTCCTTTGAATACATTTCATTCAATCTAGCAGGTTAGTACAGATCCTATTCAGATCCGGAACCAATTTACATTTTACTCAGAAGTTGTGCGAAATCACCATAAGTATAGGTTTTTACGGCTGCTCCGAAACAAAACACAGTAAGACACATTTGGCAGAATGACGAGAAATAACCAGTAAATAAGTAAGCTTGTCAAATTTTACAGGACACGAAAAAATACAGTTTCCACTTTATCAAACTTTACAAGTCGAGAAAAAATACAGTAAGCAAACTATTGGCAAACTTTAAAAGTCGACAAAAGATGCAGATGCCATATTTAGCATATTTTACAGGACGATTTATATGTTTGATATGATTATACAGAAACTAGTAGATTCTACAACGTATGCATAAAACAAAACATTTAATTCGAGAAGTTTATGCACTTGAGTCAAATGCGAAGGTAGATATTATATAACCCGAATTATATACAATCTGCTCTTCACTTCGTTTGCGAGGAAAGAATCGGTGTAATAATTATACTGTCTCTGGGGCGCTAGTCTCGACTATTCGCTACAGCACTTTGCAACCGAATTCGGTCGCAATGACGCAAAAATTCGACAACGAACACGAATTGTTAACGAAAAAACGCAAAGATAGCGTTGAATTTTCGCAAAATTCAAAATTCAACGCTATGTTTCCGTTTTTTCCTTAACAATTTGTGTTCGTTGTCGAATTTTTGCGTCATAGCGACCGAATTCGGCCGCAAAGTGCTCTAGCGAAAAGTCGAGACTAGCGCCCCTGGTCAAAACTTAAAGTGAGAAATTTTTTTTATATTTACTGTTGTCGTATTTCCTGGCACATTTTCAGTATTAAAGTTAAAATACTGAGGCTTCTTCCAGCAGTGGACGTTAAAGAATAAAAGAACAGGTTTTTTCAATTGAGTTTTTACTGCAGGGCCTAATTGTCTTTAAATACTTTTACGCTCAAGAAAATCAAAACAGTTTAAGGGTGTCTATACATGGCCTGACCTGACATCGTGTGATAGAGATGGCTATGTATGAGTTTCTGGGGGAGCGAAAGGGAGAAGCTAAAACCTTAATAGTTTGTTTCTTTTGCTCCCGTGAAATTCAAGTCTAGCTATCCTTTTCACACTTTGTCAGGTCAGGCCATGTAGTGAGGCCTTAAGTCTGCTTACACCTAGCATAAACAAGAACTTAAAGAGCATGAGAAATGAGAAGAGATTTTTTTTTTCAATTTTGTATTATTCGCTTTTTTTTTTTAGTACACAACAAGATTCAAAAATTTAAAACAGAAGTTTCAATATACACTGGTTCACAGATCCGTGGGAGGACGATTCCTATATGATACAATCAGTCCTCCCACAGATCCAACTATCTAATGAGAAGAGTAATTTTTTTCTTTAAAATATGTCTTACTGTGTTTTCGTTTAAAACAGCCGTTTAATATAGTCCCTGAACTCTGAAATTCAAGAGTGTTTCTCAAGTTTCAAGTGTTGTAATTTAATTATGCCGTTTCGACGCGATTACTGGGTGATTTACCGAAATACTCACTACCACAGAATAAATAATATTGACTAGCCTTGTGGCTCAGTGGGCGGATTTCCACCTTCCGAGCTGTAGGTTGTGGGTTCGATCCCCACCCAGGACAAACATTTGCGTGGTATCTGGGTGTTTCTATGTATTATATGTATGTATTTACAACAAAAATAGTATTTATGTATTCTATCAGTTATCTTATATTCCTACAGTTCACCACCTTCTGAGCTGTAGGTTGTGGGTTCGATCCCCACCCAGGACAAACATTTGTGTGGGTTTTCTGGGTGTTTCTATGTATTCTATGTATGTATTTGTATATGTAAGGCGGAAATCTTCCCACTGAGCCACAAGGCTAGTCATGCCCAAAGCATTGGGAATTGATAGATATCTGAAAGATAACGACTTATACTATGGTACTAAAACTGAAATCGTGTATACAATAGTAGTATAAATTATCATTGACGTTGTATAAATCAACTGTTCCACACATTTCGTTAAGTTTAAAGGCTACATACCTGACCCGACATCATGCGATAGGGACAGCTAGACTTGAATTTCACGGTAGCAAAAGAAACAAAGTACTAAAGTTATAGCTTCTCCCTTTCGGTCCCCTGAAACTCATATATAGCAATCTCTTTCACACATTGTCAGGTCCGGTCATGTTTCATTTATAGCCACTTTAAGGCACTTGTCTCACCGCCGATGGGGAAGCTACCAACTATATACTATTTCTCGGTCAATAAACGTAACGATGTAGATCCCGTATGAATAAAAGAGACACATATATTAATAGTTGATCGCCGACTGTTCACACTGCCGGCGAGAACTCTCTCTCCACTAGATTGTCGCAGCGACAAGAGCTATCAAAGATATTACTCACTGAGTTGGCTCGCTTGGCGGTCAGCACATTCGCCGAGAGACTCCCAGCGGTCATTGTCTAATGCAGTGCGAGTAATCGCCCGTCGCACTCGTTCTATCGCTATAGCCCAGTGACAATACTATTGGAGCTATACACTCGCTTCTCGCTTCTTCGTAACTAGTTTCTAGCGATACTCGCTTCACGTTCTTCGTCGGCGGTGGGACAAGTCCCTATATTACATTATTTTATTTGGAACGCTTGATTTTTATAACGATTTCAGGGTTGGTCCTATAAAAAAATCATAATTATGAGAACAATTGACTCCTCTTGTCTTAATACCATCGTTTGCTAACCCTATGAAGTTAAAACTACAAGTAAATAAGTAAAAACAGTAAGTAGATATGATAAATCGTGAGGACAACATAGCTTGGTGGTTCGGTATTTTCTAGAACTGAGCTGGCTAGCTACCACTGTCAAGTAAAAAAATACATCGTCAAGGCTCCAACCCTGTGTTCCGGTAGCCTCAATTGAGAGTTCCCTTGCCAGGATCGGGTGTTTACCATCCTCGACCACACTGTCAGGTGAGTTTGTGGTAAAATTCTAAGCCAAAAAAAAAACTTGCAGAAAACACCTGTAAGGCATTTTTTACAACCAAAAAAATAATAAGCTGCCCATAATTTGAAATTAATGTAAACTGTAGATCATTCACAACTCTAACTTCATTTTGAACGATTTCAATTCCATTTTAGAAACAGAAAGACCTAATCCAAGTCGTGGGTGTTCAAGGCTCGGTTATCTCGTTTCTTGTAAAAATGATTCGCTATTCTCGCTACGAACATTTCGGGTGTTGCCATATCGCCAAATCTAGAACCAATAGTGCGCGCTGCTACTATCTCATTCACTCATCTCGGGTAGGGTTCCCAAGTGAATTGGGTTTTATGGACGCTCTGCGTATAATGGAGAAATGGATACGATACTTAAGCATTAAAAAAGTTTTAACTTTTTTGTATGACGAAATTTGAAACGAAACTTGGAGAAAAGTAAAAAGACGAATCTAGTAGAAAAGTTTACAAAATTAAAAAAAATATATACACACAGTTTAAAACAACAGTTAGAAAATTATAATGTATAGAATAATGCAATAGATAAATTATAATAAGAGTGCTAAAGTCCATAAAAAGATGTGTAACCCTATTATAGTACCGATAAGAAAGGAAGATGTCGTTAATCGGACTGCGACGTAATCGACACAATTTCTGTTTGATTTAAAATTGAAACCGATACTAGCTAACTCATTCGTAATTGTACGAAGAAAAAAACGCTACTTGTTTTGAATATTTTTGAATTGATTGGTAATATTATCAGTAAAATTATTAATTTTATATTTTATTTGTAAATCACACAAGGTTCTCAAGAGATGGCGTTGAAAACATTATTTTGGGAAACATATTTTGTACGCCATATATTGCGTACTCTTAAAAACTTGGTTCTTGACTGCTGGCCTTTAAGAGAAACTCAGGAGTCACACAGCGGGCAATGGAGAGAGATATGCTCGGGTATTCTTTGCGCGATAAGATCCGGAACGAGGATATTTGCCGAAGAACCAAATTCACCGATATAGCTTTCAGAGTTTGAAAGCTGAAGTGGAAATGGGCAGACCACATCACTCGAAGAACCGATAACCGATGGGGAAGAAAGTTTCTTGAGTGGCGGCCACGAACCAAAACGCGGCGTAGGCAGGCCTCCCACTAGGTGAACCGACGACATTGTGACAATTTCATTTGAACTAAACCTTAAATTGCGGACATAATATATACCAGTACTATGTTTCTATATTAACCATATTTACATCGGCTTTTATAGCGGTTTGGACATTAGCTGATTAATTACGTAACCGCCATCTAGTTTTGAGCAGATTTTTCGGGGGTACACTTTTTGTATGAGATTGTTATTCTTCTCGTGTAGATTTTCTTTGATAATGCCTAGGCACCTAGAAACTACGAAGAGCTATAAAAACGAAACTTGTTTTTTGGCTTTTCCAAGTCACATTCCTCCTAAACATGAACATTGAACACACCCCAGCCTCCACTGGAAAGGAGCCAACTCCATAAAATATGCCCTTTTAATACATAAAGTAACGCGATTATATTGATATATCTAATATATGTATATATACACGTTGGCAGAATAATATTCTAGAAAGCTTTTTGTTCTACGTCTGAAGAAAGAGATTACATCATACAATTTATGCGTACTTACCACAGATTATATCATATAGATACCGCATATCGAGATCGTATTTCTGACAACTCATCTTTACAAAGTACACTCCTTTACAAAGTTGGAGGAAAGCGTGGGTTGCGGGGACTACGAGTAAAATTTTTCATTGGCATCATTCATTCATATCTGAAGGTTACGCGTGCTCGCCCCTAGCAATGAACCAATGAGAGTAAATTTTTACTTGACTGCCGAAGAAGGAGGGTAATATTATTGGAGTGTATGTAAGTATGTGAGATTTTTAAGTATGTTTGTGTGTTCCTATATTTTATCATGTAGCCTAAACGGCTTGACCGATTTTGACGATTGAGGTGCCGTTGGATTCATCTTTACGTCCAGGGTGACACGCTTCATTTTGCAGTCGGGTATTTTGTTTTTCCTTTATTCATATTATTTGTTACTAATCGTTACCCGCGTCTTCGTTCGCATGGACACAAAAAAAGTATCCAATCTGATGTCCGTCTTTGTGATATACAGTAACTCCTTATCAAATTTTAGCAGCCGTGATAACGCGACAAACATCCAGACAGAAAGACAAAGCTACTTCCTATAATTCGCTAGATGGCGTATATCCATTTATGTGCATATTTTGACGTTTTGCATGGACTGACAGTTGTAATTAAGGGAGTTCTGAATCGCGCAAGCAAATTTTTATACCTAGAAACTTTATTGGTCCTGATACGACTGCGGCTATATTCTTCTCAATTATAATATTAGGATTAGGATAAAATGTAGTTTGACCGATAATTGGTGCGGTCCGATCGGCCCGAGTGCGGGATCTAAGGGTGATCTGTGGTACTTACGCACGTTTATGCGTACTGAAACGTTAATGTGGTAGGTGTTTAACTTCATAACATTTTGTTGACAGTTTTAGAAATTCTGCTTTTGAAGCTTATTTTTGGGCTTTATTACGGAGTGACTCAAAGGAAGCTACGTTTTCAACACTCTTGTATCATAAATGTTCAAGTTTGTATTTTAATATGAAAAGTGACGTGGTTTTCACACGTTTTGTTGAAACGGGAATACTCACGTAACGTCCACGGTTTCATTCCACTTTCTTTATTCGAACTGCTGAACAGAGGAATGCGCTGCCCGAGTGGGTCTTTCCTGATAATTATAAGACACCCAGTCTTCAAGCCGCGATTTCTTCTAGGCGAGCGTGCTCCATCGTAAGCTGCATCCTCGTTTAACATCAGGCGTGATGGCAGTCAAACGCAAGCCTTAAATAATAAAAAAATAGGTCACCGAGTGTGATCGAAACTATAGTCGGAATAACCGACTCAATTTAACGTGAGTATTCCCGTTTTATTAAAACAAAAAGTTTGTGTTTGCGTATGTTCCAACTTAAGCGTACATTCGAAAAAAGATAGCGCTATACACTTTCGCGTGCAAACGGGAGATGCTTTAGCGGGCGCTAGACAAAAAAACAGGTAATTGCTAATTACAACTAAACCAGGAAATCAATCGAAATTCTGTTCTATGCTGTTCTATCTAGGATACTAGATGTTATTATAAGCTCACTGTTAAAGTAATAAACATTTGAATATACACTAGGGGTTCGGATATATTGCGAAAACTGTGTGTAGATCGAGGTTTTTTTAATGATACTTTTATCGAAAAAATGTCGTGTAATCATGTTTATTCTGTAATCTATACTAGATTGTAGATCAAAAAACATATACCTATTTCAATAGCTAATCATGCCTTGGACTTGACTGTGACTTACTATGTTTGACTAAGACTGCGACTTGTTTCAGTTGAATAATGTATAAATATTTGACTCCACTGAAAATATCATAAAACTTGACACTGGCTGTGTACACAACGCCAAAACCAAAATTTAAGAAAAAAAAGTTACAACGAATAAAAACTATAAATTTCGCGATTGATAAATTCCGAACATGCATTGCTGGTTCAATTATGTAATTACTATTTAAATATAAAAAAACTTTCCAGCTTCTTTTTAATCCATCTAAGTTGACCCATCCAATTACCCCAAAGAAGCTTCAGCCCCAATCCATCTTCAAGTGCAGTGGCTATTCTTTGTTTCACCAAGTCTTACAAACTTTTAGCTGGCTAAAAATCAGTCTACCTGAAGATACAATTTAATCAGTACTGCAACTCACGCGGTTAAGAAAACAGAAAAAAAGTTTTTTTTCTCATGTTTTGGCTCCACACGTTGTGTATTTAGCCAGTGTCAAGTATTGTTATATTTCAAGTGAAGTCAAATATTACACAATTAAAATAACTCTCAGTCATAGTCTAAGTCACGGTCAAGTCCACGTCATGCCCCAATAAAGTGGTGGAAACTTAACTAGAGGTTTCTATGGAGATTTGGAAACTACACGAAGAGTCGCGTTTCGCAACATTATACTATTTACCAACACTCGCGCATGTTCACGAACACTTAAGGGATAAAAATCCACAATTTTTACACGTTAACACTCGAAATAACACAAGTTTTAGAAAATAATACAATGACGCGACATGACTTCTTCACGTTCCCGAACGATTTTCCATGTCATGCACCTCATTAGTTATGTAGATTATAGATATTATGTTGATATATGTTTTTTTTGTTTCTATCGTCTGGTATAGCTAAGACGGAAAACACAACTCCATAACATTTTCTCAATAAAGAAAACATTGAAGTTAAAGTTAAGTACCTATCTAAATGTTCGTCAGAAATGGAGGAGCGGGGTCTTCTGGCACAGGCATTATATGTCTACAAGAGGACTCCTGCCTACTTTATATGTTACTGAAACTCAGTTAAAGAAATAAATAATAATAATTATTATTATTATTACGAAAAATATGTGTAAATAGCGGGTAATAATTATTATTATTATTACCCGCTATTTACACATATTTTTTGTAATAAAAAAAATCTAATCTTATAATCTTATCATACTAATCCTAATCCTAACCAATATTATAATTTCGAATGTAACTCTGTCTATCTGTATGCCTGTCTCGCTGTCTCTCTGTCTGGGGTTTTGTCGCATTTTCACGGCTAACCGGCTGAACGGATCAAGCTGATTTTTTGCATAGATATAGCTTAGCGAGGGTTGGAGGCGGACATAAGTTTTTACATATACTTTTTTGGTACTCGCGAACGAATTCGCGTGTACAGCTAGTAAATAGATATACAGAGAAAAGAGAGTATAATTTTAATTGATTCCTGGTTTAGTTGTAATAATCAATGATCTGATCAATGATTTTTATTAGCGCGTCCTAAAGCTATCTCTTTTCATCGGAGCGCAGAACTGCATAGCGCTATCTTCGTCTTGATTTCTATTGGACTAGTTGACGCGATCCATGGACATTTTAAAACTAAAAAAATGGCACATGCGTCAACTCGTGAACGGGCGCTGCTTGCTGGAGCTGGACTGCTCGGAGTATACATAGTAATAACATAATAATAATAATAACATAGTAATAAGTATAGTAGATTTTCCTCTTGTTATGTTGTTAGTCTTATATTATCAGTAATAGTTAACAAAAAATTTAAAAGTTGACAAAAGGCATGGACCTCGGAATCAGTGGAAAAAAAAAAAAAAAATTGGAAGAATGTTAACCAAATCTAAATATTTGTCTAGCCATCATAGTCGAAAAGAACCAAGCATCGTTCAAAAACACCTATAACAATTAACTTTCGTTGGTTGGTTGCAATACTTTGCTATAGGCGTAACAGTGACCCCCGAATACTGAAACGCTTGTTAACTTTGAGAACAGATTAATCCTTATCCTTTGTCTGGCACTAAGCAAATGACAAAGGCAGCAACAGACTTAATCTGTCGTCAAAGTTAACAAACGTTTCAGTATTCGGGGGTGAGACAGCCAATGGAAACGCTTTGTTCAACTCCCCGCAACCCGCGCCTTCCTCTAAAACTATGGTGCGTTATTGGAGAAATACGAAAACTACTAAAGTTATAACTTGTTTTTGATTTACGTACGGTAGTTGACGTGTTTGGTAGTTTGGTAGTTGACATGTTTTTAATTAAACTATGTATGTTTGTGAATGTGTGTATTAGATTTTTAAGTTGACATTTACTTTGTAGTTATAATTTTCAATTAATTAATATTTTGGACCAATTTTATTATATTTGACGTGTAAAATGTATATATCTATATTGTGAAGAATTTTCAATTTGTAGTAATTTTAATTAATTTAGTTTGACTGAAATTTTGCTGGCTTGTCATACGCCTTGTCGTTGCTGTAAATGTGACAGGGATTTAATAATAAATAAATAAATAAATAAACAATCACAAAAAAAATCTACGACTATATCTATAGGAATCTACTTAATAGGTATAATACTATTAATGGTGTTATAAAAAAACCTTGGCCCTTCAAATAATCAAAAAACTATTAAAGAAAGATTTATTATATTACATTTTGGTTTAATTATTCAATTTGTAATTTTGTTTATTTCTTTTTTACAGGTAAAGCCCAAGCTCTTACGGCCCAAGTTTTTTTTTCACAATATAGTTATGAAGTGTCCTTGTCACTTCATTAAATATCATCTGTAAATATGTAAGTACAAAATCACAAATTATTATCTCCAAAAAACATATGAAAAATGTATGAATTTAAGTAGATAGCTGAGAGAGCTGAGCTGAGAGCTGTTTTCTTTTGGCCTCCATTGCATTTGCATTTGCAAAAAAATAGTAAATAGTATCACCCCCGAATACTGAAACGTTTGTTAACTTTGACAACAGATTAATTCTAATACTGCCTTTGTCTAGCACTAAGCAAATGACAAAGATAGCAATAGACTTAATCTGTCGTCAAAGTTAACTAATGTTTCAGTATTCGGGGGCTACTCACATATTTTGTTTAGAAGTGTTTTTTATGTCATATATATGTTTTTTTTTTTTGGTTACTTGATTTTTGTTTTCTTTTTGGTCAAACTTAAAGTACTGGCATCCCTAGCTTTTATCTCGAGTCCAAACTCAATTCTTATAATGAGAAGTTCTCACCAACTTTTTAATGAATAGTTCCAACAAACCAAGAGGTTTTCTTCTTTTGTGTCCTTACCCTTAAATTTCTCTGTCCAAGTGCTTAAAAAGTGAATTTTTTCGAAGAATGGCGGCATTAAATCATAGAAGGCATTGTTTGAAATAAAATTTAGACCTTTTATTCTCAATGTTATTTTAAAGTCGGATTGTCATTGCTTATTAAATTAATTTGAAAATTATTGTAAGTGCCTCCAGATTAATTTAAACTTGAAGTTTGTAGATTACAATTTAAAAAATGTATAGTCAAAACTTTTTTTTTGTGTAGAACAGAAACCCTAAAGTTAGATGTAAGTGGTAATATAATTCATATTGAGCTTACTCAAATCCTCCAAAAGGGCAAAAAAAAAAAAAAAACAAATCTAAACAAAAAAAAACTACCAAATGCGAGTGGGACTTGCGCACTCAGGGTTCCGTACCAAAGTTCCCAAAATAATTTTGTTTACCTCCATTCAGTTCGGGATCCTTAGCTCAAGTCCGACTAACATTTTAACGACTTTTAATTTAAAAAAAAAAAATTAAAAAAATTGATTCCGCGTTGGACCACCAACTCGCCTGTTGATAAGCGACATGTGGTCAAAGATGATGCACGCAGACTTAAAAGATATCTATTCACTCTGGTTTTGAAAAGTCCTAGATTGTATCTCTCCTTCCAAGGCAGTCTATTCCACTCCTTGGTGTACGGATTAAAAACTTTGATTCAAAACGAGTTAGGATGGTTAGCATGGTTTGGTTGGTATGGTTGTTGTAGTTAGTAAGTGTAATCACACCAAGTTTGACGGTTGTTTGTATTCATCATCATCAACAGCCAGGAGACGTGCACTAGTGAACGATTATTTGCAATTTGCATTCACCTGTTGCCCTCCAGCCTTGCGTTAGTGTTAAATGTCGAAGAAACACATTTTGTATTTAATTTTGTACTATTGCCGAGAAATATATTTTAATTTGACATAATAATATTATTATATTCTGTAAGAAATTCAAGCGTATTCTCATTACATATATACCAGGGTTTGAAAAATTCCGATTTTTATAATAAATATCAAAAATCCTATATTTTCTTGATACCTGATATATATCCGATATATATCGGATATAATAATAATGATCGGATCGTATATATCCGATATATATCATGATATATATCCGATATATATCGGATATATATATCATGATATATATCAATCTATATCATGATATATATCCGCTGATATATATCGGCGAACCCTAATATATACTCATTACAGTTCAAAGGATAGAGCCTATTAAAGAAGTACGGACGGTTGAACGCCAGATGGCGTATGCTTAGTAATAGATTCCCGTTGCCAACATTCAGGCACGGAACACTAAAAAACAACCCAAGCAATTTTGTTTTGTTTTTGTCTCTGCAATTCTTTTTGTAAAGCCAATAATTTGTTTTTATTAGTCACAGTCTCAAAGGAAATCCCCAATAACGTCTAAGTATTACTATTTCTGTTAATAAATAATAATTCCATTCATTCTTCAACATCTGAAGCGGCCATTACCTTAGTAACTCATATTTAATCTCTGCCAGCAATCAAGCTACTTATTTCCGGTCGCTGACCTCTACAACTATTATCCAATCTGTGTATCTACGTGTAACAATACACTGGGATGAAGCAATCAAAGCCATCGAAGGTACCTATTCAAGTTATAAACCATTTGCGGTTCACCGAACAACTTCCCTAATTCGCTTTAATCTGGGGGAAATATGTATAGGTTATTTCATTTTAGCAATAGGCTTCTTTATACAAATACAAAAATACAAAATACGTTATATGGGTACAAATGGATTAAACACAAAAAAATTATTGAATCTGCTGGCTCCGAACTAGTAAAAACTGTGTTTCGGGAACCAGTGGCTTCTCCCATTGGTTCATAATAAGTACCCTATAACAAAATAAGAATTGTATTTAATTAAATTTGTTGGTTGTTTTTATTTGAGGTTATGTTTTTGTTTACAAATTACATCTGCTCTGTTTTAATAAAATAAAAAATGTTTACATCTATACGATTAAAAAACCATCTATCTTAAAAAAAAAAAAAAAATTATATAATTATAAACTGTGTAAATGTGTAAAATGTGTTGTTTCCACCTGCCGCGTCTATATTTTTTTTTCTCTTAAGTTTGGCTCCACACTTTGTTCATTTAGACAGTGTCAAGTATTGTAATATATCAAGTGAACCACAATATTTCACAACAAAGAGAAGTCTAAGCCATATGATAGTCTAAGTCAAGCAAAATTAGTCACGGTCTAAACAAGTTATGCCCTAGTCTTTACTGGAGACTCTTATATATCTATGGATTTTGGAAACAACACGAAAAGTCACGTTTCACGACATTATACTATTCACCAACACGTGTACACGTTCATGAAAACTTAATAAATAAAAACCGACCGTTTTTACACATTAACACTCGAAATAACACAAGTTTTGGAAAGTAATACAACGACGCGACATGACTTCTTCCCGTCGCCCGCCAAAAAGTCGTACGTATAGGTTATTCAATTTTAGCTGGCTTCCACCTGTCACTGTCACGTCTGTAGTCCATGTTACGAAGGGAAAAGAAGGACATGCTGGTCGTTAAAAAAAGATAATATGACAATGTGTGATGGAGCTTGGAAACTTTTTTGTTGTATTTGAATTCGGAACTCTAGCCTATGTAAATTTTACCTCAGTAAAAACGTCGCCGATCCTGTGATGCCGATCATTTTCATAAAAGTATGACAGCGGTGCTTAATTTAAAAATAGAATGTCAATGTTCCGTGTTTTTTTAGGGGTTCTTTTTTTGAAAAACAGCGCAGCCGCTCGAAGTGTTTACGTGTTTCTGGGCCGTTTGTTTGGTTTGGTTCTTTGACTGCATTTAGGCTGCATGTGGTTTTAGCGGGAGCGGCCAGGATGTAGCCTTTTTCCTCGCCTGCTAAGTGCAACTCAAATATTGCCTCACTGTGTTTTTATACTGAATATGCTTCCCCGAAACGTGAAATAATTCCTGTTTTTTATTGGCCATATAGTGGCCAATAATAAAAAAAAAATGTGTTTGCAGTTGGAATTTCGAATCGACAGTCCACACTCCGAGACCGTGTGGACTAAGCGTTCGATTTTCAAATTCGCTCAGTCTATTAGATCATCACACAAAAAGTAAACTTTTTTTTTTCCTATTTGGTTTGTCATGATAAAAGAAAACGTGCACCCAGTTTACGGTTCGTGAATCTAAGTTCTTTGTAACTAAATTGGGGTTTTTCTCGCGCGACCTTGCCAGAAAAACGCGTCGATTCTTACTTTCAAAGCAAATTACTTACTTTCACATTAAATTTTGAAGTGTCTGTTCAGTTGTTAACCTATGTAATATAATAACATGTATTCATATTCATATTATTTATTTGCATCCACAATGTGTGACTTAGATGTTACAACTTATGCTAGGAACAATCGTGGACCCCGTCGGGGACTGCTAAATACATAGTTGGCGTGACGGAGAGGAGGAAAGCCAGTTTATCTTATAAACTAAGTTTTAACTCTGTACACTTGTAATTGTAAGCTGTTTTTGTGTACAGCAGGATAGCTCATGTAATGTTTGTAAAATAACGAAAATTCTAAAATTAGATTAGGTACGATACTTTTTTTTTTTTTTTTAATGTTCTATCCTGCCGCTTCAACCGCTATACCATAAGAATACTATATTTTTCCAAGATAAATAGCCTGTGTATTGATCCAGGGTATAAGCTACCTTATCAAATTTCATGCAAATCCATAAAACCGCTACCTCTATACTAAATTTCATTCAAATCCGTTCAGCCGTTACGTAGTTGAATGGGAACAAACACACTTACGCACAAACTTTCGCATGTTATTGTATTGTTTAGTCAAAACAAAAAAAATTGAATTGCAAATTTGCAAATTTTGAATTGAATTTCGAATAAAAAATTCGCACGGAATTCGATACGTACAACATACATAATATTCGTTCGTTTGTACCATTTTATTACACATAATAAATTATAACACTACTCAGATAATTACCCCACGTAAGTGAAACATTATCATATCTCCATAATGTAGTGAAACCCGAGTAAAAGCCTTCCATTACTCGTCCTAAATATTCCATTAACCGTGGTCTGAATACCATAAGAATAACGGAAATAATAGTCACGTTTTTATCTCATTAATGGATAAACTATTTATCTGTACATGTCGTCTTACGTCCGCCATTAATACACGTCAAAACGCTTCGCCGATGTCGCCGGTTTCAAGAGGCTTTTGTTTTGTTTTGGACGAACGTTCCGATCTCTTAGGGTCTCTACACATGGCCTGACCTGACAGCGTGTGAAAGGGACAGCTAGATTTGAATTTCACCGGAGCAAAAGAAGCAAACTATTAAGGTTATAGCTTCTCCCTTTCGCTCCCCCAGAAACTTATATATAGCCATCAAACGATGTCAGGTCAGGCCATGTAGCGAGGCCTTAACTATCGTGTCGTTTTTTTTTCCGTTAGGGATACCAGTTGCAATACATATTTTTTTTCTGCCTTTTTATCAGATTCGCTCAGATTATTGCTTTAGTTTCGTAGATTGAAAATTGATAAAGAAAATTAGCTCCACAATGAATTATAATTCAAGTTGCGACTTTGATACCGAGCTGGTGTCTTATAGTTAATTTTCACAAAGAATTTAAAGCCATCGTCAATATTTTAGTTAAAAAGTTTTATTTATAATTCGTGTTCGTTGTCGAATTTTTACGTCATAGCGACCGAATTCGGTCGCAAATTGCATAGCGAAAAGTCGAGACTAGCGCCCCTGGAGCCTTAAAATCAGATTCAGAAGCCATAAAAAAAAAACAAGAACAAAAAGCGGCATTGTCTACGAAAAAAAATTTTTTTAGGCAACCTCTTATAAATGAAAGTCATATCTTTTGTGTGTTTTGACGTTAAATGTATTTAGAGCATTTTGAAAGTAAGATTAACTTTAAATTGAAGCACAGTAAGTATTCGATCAAGTTAAAGTTTCGCGACCGCAAAAGATTCCTCTAATTAAAAACTTTTCAACTAAAATATTGACGATGGCTTTAAATTCTTTGTGAAAATTAACTAAAAGACACCAGCTCGGCTAACCAGCAGCTAATTCAAAGTCGCAACTTGAATTATAATTCATTGTGGAGCTAATTTTCTTTATCAATTTTCAATCTACGAAACTAAAGCAATAATCTGAGCGCCTGAGGGCTATGCAGTAATTAAAGTAATGAAGTCTTCGTATAAAATACCTAAAAGCGCCATCTACATATCATAACGGTCGTACGAGAATATCTGATCGCCTGATCTTTGACTTCGAGGACTACGTGCTATCTCTTTTGTTCTTATCACGCCTGAACGAGACAGCGGCCGCTATAAAGAATATGTTAATATGAGTACGATATTAATAAACCATCACAAAAATTTTATGTAAAAGCGTCCAGCGTGAAAACCCTTATCCGTCTCGAATTTTTAAGTACTGCCTTTGCATGCTAATAAAAAATAAATCAGCCGGTATTATTCCCGCCTTTATTATTATTTTTTCAACATTTTTAATTCGTGTTCACATAAAATTCGTTATTAAATACTTACTTTAATTTAGAAGCTATTAAAATTAAATAATACAATTTATTCCGTATAAAACTCATCAAAAGGCTATAAAACTTTTTAATGCCATAGACAAGATTCTTTTTTCATGTCGCAGGCAGTAAAATGTCAATAAAATACGGGCAGAGACAACTAAATTTACTTTTTTATACGCAAATGATACGCAAGTAAGCGCGTACACGGACGCCCGTGAGCCTGAATATGATAATACATCTGCATACGAGTATTTTGGGTGGCAAAAGTAAAATGACTTAAATATGCCCGTAAAGTCGCAGCAAAAAAAATGGCGGCAATTTTTATGTTCAAGCTACTGGCACTGATACGTGAAAAATAATAAACTAAAACTTCTAAAATTCCTAAAAGCTTTTACCACTTTATTGATGGACTACAACCTGGCTGAATTTGTTGGCTTAGGATTGTTTTTATTGTAAAGTAATATTACAAAACTTGATAAAGGACACACTATGTGGCGAGAGGTTAAAACACCACGTGCGAGGAGAAAACGTTTAGTTCACTTGACCATCACTTTTGACGACTCTCTCAAATATTTCGCCATTGCCTTGTAACAGTCACAAAAAAGCTTTGTATTAAATCTTCTTTTATTTTAATCTTATGTCTCTCCATCGCTTTTCCAATAGTATTTTTTACTCGAACGTCATTGAAACTTAACAACCAACCTACCATATTTAGGGTCCGTACAACAATTTTGAACGTCTGTCTGTCTATCCTTACGGATATCATAAATCGTTATATTATAACTTCTACTTCTATCACCAAAAACATACATAGCACATGAAATTTGATACTATGATATTGCTTGATACAATCAAAGTTAAACTTTAAAAACAGTCCCGAATTCTATTTTACTATGATAACTGACGTGGTTTGGATATAATTTTCTTTGAATAAAACGGGAATACTCGATTAAATTGAGTCGGTTATTCTGACTATAGTTAAATCTTTATCATAGAATGTAACCTAATTTAATTGGTTTCGATGGAACATAGCCTTTACTTATTTTTTGTTTTATTCCAAAAAAAAAACAAGCAGGAAAGTTTTAAACGACCATCAAACAAAAACCGACTTCCAAAATGACTTTTAAACGACGGTCCATCTAACACCGACTTGAAACATTAATTTCTTTCAACAGCATTCGCTAAATTCGTTTAAACTCCCCCAGACATAATTTACATCTTATCTCTAATGCACAGGAGGGAAGATTTTTGCCCACTTTTGAACACTCTAACAACTGCAGGCGACAGATCCCATAGCCTCGCCACCTGGCGGTTATTTGTGCATAGATCGTCGATTTTGTCTAACGCCCTCATATTTTATCCACTGTGCATAATTTTAGAAGTCATTGGAAGTCAAAAGCACACTGGGGGATTTACGGGACAGTCTGAGTAACGCTGCATACGTAATTTTGATGAAAATTTAATATTCTTTGCGAGAATACACATTGCCTTTTAGAAATGAGGTTGGGATAAACGGTATCGTCTAAGATATAAATAATCTTGAAAAATATTCAAGTCAAGCAAAAATAAGTACCTCTGCGTGGCCACTTTATTTTTGTAGTTGGAAAATCTTGCTAAGATTCCCGACTACTATTGGTACCCCCTGAGTTCTGTGGAATTAAAGCCACTAAAACTGCCTTAGGGCAATAATTTTGTACCAGGAACTCCATAGGAACGCATCAGTACCCCTCTAATGCTGCAGCCAATGATGAGAGACGAGGGAAGTAGGCAGAGACGCAGTGTGGCCACGATACTCATCCTGCAGGTCGACATGCTCCTTGCCTGTTTTTTTTTTGTCGGTTTTTCGAGCGTGAGTCAAAGGACTAAATTGATAGAGCGATGGCAAGGCCAAGGATGTAAAAGGGATGAAAACCGCGAGGAGAGGCAGTGCGTGGCTCGCTAATATTCGCGGGAACGCGAGGAGCATAGTGAGGCTGCAGAGGAAAACTTCACCTCAGGGAACACTCCCGGAAAATGCTGGGAACGTTTTCCTTCTCTCCCGCCATAAAGGCACGAGCTACCCGCGCTGTTTAGGGTTTTAGAGACTTACCTCGGGATTCTGAAACGTTTGTTAACTTTGACAACAGATTAATTATAATGCTGCCTGTGTCAGGCACTAATCAAATGACAAAGCAGCAATTAGACTTAATCCGTTGTCAAAGTTAACAAACCAGAATCCCGAGGTAAGTCCCTAAAACCTCAACAGCGCGTGTGGATTGGCGGATTCACATATGGCATCGAATTTTTTCTCCGGAAATATGCAGCTTTCCTCACGATGTATTCCTTCACCGAAAAGCCAGTGGTATATCTCCGTACGTAAGTTTCAAAGAACTCATTAGTACGGGCCCGCCCGGTTTCGAACCCCACGAATGTGAGGTGAGCGTGGTCCCAGTGCTACCACGGATCGATAACGAAACGAAAATAATATTATGATATATAATAATAATAATACTAATAATAATAATAATAATAATAATAATAAGCCGAGAAGGACAAACTCAGCAAGTACCTTGACTTGGCTCACGAGGTTACCGCCATGTGGGATGTTGACTCGACGATCATTGTCCCGATAGTCGTTTCGGCGAACGGCCTTATAGCGAAGAGCCTCGACCAACATCTCAAGAGGCTCTCGCTAGACGGTTGGGTGAAGGGCCAGATACAGAAGGCGGCCATCCTTGACACGGCGCGCATTGTCAGGAGGTTCCTCACTCTGCAGCCCTAACCGCCGATAGCTTGGGCCCTGCCTCGCTGTCGGCGGGACTCTAGATTTAGGTTTTTTATAGCATTTTTTATTTTTTGTTATATTAATTTTATAAAAAACCTAAATTTAAGACATACAATAAATAAATGGAATAATAATAATAATAATATAATAATAATACCAGCGCCAGTGCTCGAGAATGGTCGTGCATTGCTCTATTGGGACCGCTCTATTATCACGGACAGGACTATTGTCGCCAATAAGCCTGATATCGTGGTAGTCGACCGGTCTCAACGCCGGGCAGTGCTCGTCGACATCACCATCCCTCATGACGAGAACCTCGTGAAAGCCGAGAAGGACAAACTCAGCAAGTACCTTGACTTGGCTCACGAGGTTACCGCCATGTGGGATGTTGACTCGACGATCATTGTCCCGATAGTCGTTTCGGCGAACGGCCTTATAGCGAAGAGCCTCGACCAACATCTCAAGAGGTTCTCGCTAGACGGTTGGGTAAAGGGCCAGATACAGAGGGCAGCCATCCTTGACACGGCGCGCATAGTCAGGAGGTTCCTCACTCTGCAGCCCTAACCGCCGGTAGCTTGGGCCCTGCCTCGCTGTCGGCGGCACTCTAGGTTTAGGTTTTTTATAGCATTTTTTATTTTTTTATATTAATTTTATGAAAAACCTAAATTTAAGAAGTACAATAAATAAATGGAATAATAATATTATCTCTTTTTTATATTTAATTGTGATAAACAGATAGATAATGCAAAAAGTGCCAGCTAGCTGTGGACAGCTGTAGCCACAGCCAGCTAAAGTCCCACTCAAAGCTAAAGTTAAAGTCCGTGTACTTAGTTGCACAGTGGGCTATCATATCTGAATTTCGGCCACAAAAAAAAGTCATTATCAAGTCTAGACTAGAAAATTAGATACAACTTGTATCGTCTACGGTAACATTTATCTTTCACAAATTTGATATCGCAACCTAAGAAGCAAACAAGCCCAATCATAAACTAATTTTGTACCATTATTAACTTACCTAGACATAATATAAGTTTTCATAATAATAATAATAACTTTTTTAATTCAGGCTTGACACCCATAACACAGAATACAGAGAACAATAAAAAAATAAAAAAATAATAATCACAGAGGGCCTACTTCCGATTCGCACTCTGGTGCACTTCCCTCCACGAATTCCTAAATAACTAGTCGTTGATTTTGGTCATTTTCGAACTTTCAAATTGCAAGTATTTAAATTAGCTCGTACCAAGGGTTCGTAGGTTATCTATATGTATAAAAATGAATAAGCCATTTTCTAGGAATCTTCAAACAACGACGACGACTTTCATAGGCGACGGTGATCGCTTACCATCAGGCGGTCTGCTTGTTTGACACCTATGGCATTAAAAAAAAACACCTAATCGATCATGATAGAGACGTGAAATTTGAACTTAATTATTCTCAAATGGTCTAGGTCTATGGTATGGTAAATGGTCTATGGTCTATCCGCGAGATTTTGGCGCATTCGATATTTGAAATTGTATAGCTGTCGCTCTGTTTCTCGTGCGTGCAATAGAGAGAGGTAGTGAATTTCAAACATACAAGCATAGCTTTTCACTATGTAGATAAAATATTTAAAAAAAACATCGACATCGGATCTCTGATTGGTCGATTGTTAGGCGCGAGTAGGCGTAACCTTGAGATAGCCAATGAGAACGCTTGATCGCAATCCCCGCGACCCGCGCCTTCCTCAAACTTTGGTGACTTTTTGTAGGAACAACGAATGTCGTAATGCGGTTTCTAGTGTCATCTGTGGTATCAGAATACGCTTTTTAGGACAAAACGGTGGTATACTCTATTCTTAATAACGAGTTTTGCGAAATTCCAACTCAAAAGTGGTAAAATGGATCCCCAAAGTTTGTATGGAAATAAAATATTCATGCTAAGCCAATGAAACTCGGTTTAGTAGTCAAAAAATAAGGGTTGGTTAATTTACAGTAGCCTATACGAGCGAAGCCGTGCGCACAAACTAGATAGATAGATAGATAGAAACTCTTTATTGTGTACACCAAAAATAAAAGAACACATGTACAGAACTATCTTATACTTAAGCTAGTGCCACAAGTGGCGGCCTTATCGCTAGCCGTCAGATAAATATAAATTCTAATGCTGACTTGACCCAGTACACTTGGAGACCTTTGCTTTGCTCAGCCAATTAAAACTTAAAAGCTTAAGTTGGATTAAGTTCGCACATCAATTATATATTTTGTCATCATCATCATCAGCCAGAAGATGGCTACTGCTGAACATAGGCCTCCCCCTTAGAGCGCGACACCGACTGACAACGAGCCACTTGTATTCACCGGTTGCCCGCGACTTTCACAATGTCGTCGGTCCACCTAGTGGTAGGCTTGCCTACGCTGCATCTTCCGGTGCGTGGTCGCCACTCAAGAACCTTTCTTGCCCACTGGTTATCGGTTCCTCGAGTGATATTGAGAGTGTATATTTTGTATCTACTGTTAAAAAATCTGTCAAGTGCGTGTCATGACACGTTCATGGTAGTGTTCCGTAGTTAAAATGAACAATCATTATTTAATAGCAGAGTTCTTAGTGAGCAATAATTTATTTTTTAATGCCTGCCTGTTTTTTCTCAGCCGACACACAGTAAATCAAAAATGGATATAACTGTTTGCACACGAATATTAAAAAAATAAGGTGACGTAATTCTAAAAGTCTGCAAATTATTGACTCAATTTTTTATTTTATTTTTTATATTACTAGGTGACGAGATGAGCAAGTCGCTCACCTGATGTTAAGTGTCACCCTTGCCCATAACAGTTCAGTGCCACCCAGAATTTTGAACTTCAACAGTTCAAAACTATGCGCGGCAATGCACTGCGCTTGTCACCCTGAGATGTTAGATGTTAAATCTCTGTATGCCCAGTGACTACGCTGGAAACGTTGCCTTTCAACCCGGAACACAGTATTGCTTGCACACTACTGCTTGGTGGTTGAATAACTGGCAAAGGTGTGGTACTTCCCCAGGCGGACTCTGCAAGAGAGCCTTACCACTACAAAATGTTTCAGTGCTGACATTTCATCAATAAATCACACAGTGGTTAACTTGTGTTCGAAGGGGCAAAACAAAAATACTTCGTTAATTCAGTAGCGATGAAGGAATACTTAATTCAGAGGTCGATCTCAGCCCACCCCAGGCTACCTAAGGCACCTCACTTACTTTGGCTACTTCGTACAAAATTTATTTAGAAACTTGTACACGCCAAATGATTAAACAAGTGAACAAGTTGCGTTAATAAAACTGCTTGTTCTTAACATTTCTGCACGTCCTTAATACTCTTAATTGTTTGAGTTCGCTCAGAGGTAAATAAAGGGTGGCCAGATGTACGAGAAACCTCGAACTTAATAAATTCGCAGCCTTCCGTACGAGGACACTGTGGGGGCTCGTGCAAATACGTACGAGATTTTGACATTGGTCTTGTAGATGTAGTGGTTGATGGACTGGATCTGTTGTGAGGTGTAATGGCCATTGTACGAGATTTCACCAGCTTAAGTACGAAAAAACGTATCGCTATCTGGCAACCCTGAAAGTTTCTTAAGAATTTTAAGCTTAGTGCATAAAATAAACGTTACAAGCAAACGTTCGTCCTTAATAAAAGTGTACCCGGAGCTTACTTTTAATTATTTTAGCGTTTATAAAGTTATAAAGTACCGTCGATGTTTCTTTGGGGACTTGTTCTCACACGCTCGATATTATATCGGTCACTCTCTTTCTCAAGACTTTTCTGATAGAGACAGTGGCAGCTACGCATCTCTACGCGAGAAATACGCGAGAATACGGCGACAGATGTTTGATAAGCTCAGGTTTAGCTAAAATGAGATTAGGTAGATTAAAAGTATTATCTGAAGACTCTTGATGTAAAATTATTTTTTACGATTATATGGCCTTTTCAGGCCTCAGGCTTTCAGGGATATAAAATAACCCCTTTTTATAGATTTGAATGTACTCTTACATTATACGACGAAATATTAATTAAATTTTTCAAAGGATTTTCATTTATAAGTTTTTTTTTTGTCATAGAAAAAGTTACTATATACATATTTACAATAAAACATAACGTACCTAAGTACTTAAAATAAAAACAACTTAAATTATATACAAAAATAAATAAATACAAAAACCTAATCTACAAGCCCCTTGGTGGAGAGGAGAGTGACCAGAATGCTGGCAGCATTCCCACGCTGGATGTCAATGCTAAGTTTTTGCCCAAAATAGGCCCAAGCATTCTGGCCATTCGCCACCTCCACCAAACGTTTGGCCAGGTCCCTATTTAGCTCGTAGGCGGCCGGCCCCTATGGACTTAAAATCTCAACCTCAACCGGCACAAACATTACGATTTCTAAGTTAAAAGAAACCAAAATAAAATCACGAAAATAGGCAATGGACCACAAGTGGGACGCTCCCTAAATATAAGTAGGTAGCGCACAGTGGTGCAAACAGCCGATAGCGCGGACAAAAAGATTCCTCCTCATTGTGAGCGGCGCACAATGGCACACGACGCCAGGAACGAGAACTTGTAATTACTATTATCCCACCGGCGCCTTTTCTCCGGGTATATTTTTCAGAAAAATGGAATGCTAGACCCGTTTCTGCCAGTCTTTTGTTGGGACATCTCTCACATCTTTGGCATATATCAAAGGTATTCGAAGAACTTTAGCGAATATTAAAGTGAGGTTAAATTAAAAGGATCAGACACAACGAAGACGTCCACACAATACAAATACAAAATACAAAATTTCTTTCTTTCCAACATTGACCTTAAAGATATGTGGGCTTCGGATCTCTGAACTAAGCTAAAGCTTATATTTAGAGATTCGTGCTCCCCTGTTATGATGACCAGAAATAAATGTGACAATGAATTAAAATTATTTAAAATAAAATTAGAATTAAAATACAATTTTTAAAGCTTCTTGTGTGGGTGTGGAGTGATTAATGAATGGGTGTGAGAATGTATGTGTTTGTGTATCATATCTGCGATACCCAAGTCCTCGTAAGTTCTAAGTAGGCTTTAAGTAGACTTTAACCAAAGTAGAATGAACGGACGCGCCCTGACCACACATCTTCCTTAAAAATAACAAGTCAAAACAATCGAATTTAAGGTGTCTATACATGGCCTGATACACCGTGTGAAAGGGACAGCTAGACTTGAATTTCACAGGAGCAAAATAAACAATTAAGGTTATAGCTTCTCCCTTTCGCTCCCCCCGAAAATTCATAAATAGCCATCTCTTTCACACGATGTCAGGTCAGGCCACGTTTAGCCACTCTTAGGCTTCAATACGTAATTAAAAGTTTGTCACAAAAAAGAGATAGCGAATATAATATCTACGAGGGAAAGATGGATCTGTCTATCAGTTGCTATCGGACTGTTTGACATTCGAACGTACGTCTCGCCCTTTCACAGACTGAGGGCGATTGAAGCATGCTTTTTAAAGTCTTCAAAATTCTCTTACTTGGGCTCGTCCATTCTTTTACTTTCGTCGAAGCCTTAGAAGAGGGTAATGTGTAAAAGGATCATAATTTTTTTTAAATATATTTTTATAAGTTATTCTAAAATAACTTACATTAACAAAAACTGATCACTTTATATAAAATCCAGCAAAAAATCTTACAGGCAAGAAATTTCTACGTTTCACCGGATAGCATATTTTTAAACTCTACGATTTAATTTAAAAGAAAAAGACGCATAAAAGACCCGCGACTTCGTTCGTGTGGACCTACACCAAAAAGTAGCCTGTGTCCGTATCCGGCCCTTAAGGTATATCTATTCGCAAGTTCAGCTCGATTCGTTCAGCCGTTTAGCCGTGATAACGCGACAAACACCCCAGTAAAAGAGACAGATAGACGGAGAGAAATAGATACTTTCGAATTTATAATGTTAGGATGACACTACAGTATTTGTTTTTTTGTGATAAAATTGATACCTACCAATGCCACTGTCTTTTTTTAATGTTTGTTTGTTTGGAAACAGGAGAATACATTTGTATGAAATAGACGGGCATAGTAACTTCATAAGCAATTAATATTCACACGATCTGCTTTACTGTTGTACTATTTATACATTATTATATTTTTAATTTGTGTAAATAATTGAATTATATATCATTTTCGCGTAGTAACGTAACTTGAAAAAAAAAAACTACTCCCTCAACATATGATAAAGAAAATGGAAACAATTTTAGAGCTGCTGTAAAATTTTGTTTAGAAAATTTTATAACAGAATTGACACAATTACGCATTGATTAGTAAAAATCGTCGTGATAATAAAATTTTATTTGATATTTAGCACCAAATTAAGCCTAATATAAAATATCTGAACCTATTGTCAAAACACTCCTTATTTCGAGATAATTATGTAAATGCGGATTTATTGAGTTGAGATATCCGAACTCGAAAACGATGAAGACATTTTGTATAAATGCCAAAGAGTATAAAAACAATCGGAATATGTTTCCCGCTATATAATTACTCAAATCACTAGGTATATGCAATTAGCATAGACTGTAATAAATCCGTAATCTCATAAAAAGATCTGCGGGCTCCCCTCAATATTTACGCGAATAAAAGCGTTCTTCAAAGAAGGAATGACGAGTCACGAGATCTAAAGTGCGAAAGAGACGGAAGAGGCTATTTACCTCGATGGCACATCTGTAATTATTGTATACCGTATACGAAGTTAAAATATCCCGTCGCTTTACTTGGAATTTTGTCCAAGGTACTTTAGCGTAAATGCTCCATTATGCTATGCGATTCTCGCCTGTATGTAGACGCTTTACCGTTTTAATTTACTCTAAATATTAATTTAGTTATAATTATCACGTTAACTGAATATAAACGATAATAAATAAACAGCTAAGCATCAGGATGTGACAAAATAGATAATCTAACAAATTACTCGTAACCATACAGAATGGAAATAAGATTTATTTCCAAAACTCGAAAGGTCACCGAGACGATGTGTCAGGCCCAATATCGGAACCGTCGAAAAACATCAACAAGCTACTTATTACCAATAAAATTTCGAGAGAACAACGCCTAAGTGGCATTTAAGTGTCAGTCAACTGGCGTTTACGTCATCTTACAGTGGAGATGCGCGACCGGCCCAGGGCGGACTGGTTTGTAGCGAAGCCGGTTGGACAAAGTGTAGCGACTTGGTAACTCGGTATGGATATCCCTTTGTAGGCGCATTCCGATAGATACGGGGCCCAGAGTGAAATGCGGGTAAGGAAGAGCGTTTATTGTGATTCGTGTAGCATCCATACAGACAACGCAACTCACCCGTTTCGCTAAACGGGCATCGAGACTATTCGAGAATGTGTGCTCCTAAAAGCGTCTTCACCGAATACAACTTATTTGGAGTTACATTACACATTCCAAATGTAAATCGCGAATTCTTTTTTTCCTTTTTTCGCCTTTTTACGTCGGGCCGCGATTAGGGATCTCGCGTTATTCCGAAGTTCAAGCGAACGGTCGACAAAATCAGGAGTTTTACGACTGACATATAAGGTTATTTATATTGTGCCTTTTATTTATTTAATAACTTTATCCGATTCTGCGTGGCGTTGTGTCCATTAGTGTTTGTTTCTGTTTTCGGGTTCGAAATTTGTATTTGCATTTGTCAGATATATGTTTTGGGATGTTTTAAGGCAGCATAATGTGGATTTTTAATGTTACGATGTATTTATGCTTGGAGTTTTTTATAAAACGTTTTGTAAGAAATCTAAATTTGATAGCTGTAAATATTGGGCTCGCATTTACAAATGAAACGAGATGCAATCATTTTATTGTTGGCAAAATCGCTTTTAATATAATATAATAAAAAATAGATACACATCACTTTGACCAACTTTTATCAACACTTTTATCTAGTGGGCTTTTTTCACACAGCGCCATCTAGCCCAAACTAAGCAAGCTGGTACAATGCGAACCAGATAAGCGATAAAATACATAAATACAATTTTTTTGTATATACATACATATAATACATAGATACACCCAGACAAAGAACAAACATCCATGTTCATCACATAAATGTTTGTGTCCTGGGTGGGAATCGCCCCACAACCTACAGCTCAGAAAGTGGAAATCCTCCCACTAAGCCACGAGGCTAGTCAGAATATATTAATATTTTATAAAATATATATATTAGAGTATATTGGAATCGATTTTAATGTCGGCTTATTATTTTTTTGCCTTACCCATTTTGATTATTAGATTTAATAACAATAATCTTATTTAAAACTATATATACAATCTTTAAAATCACATCTTCCCAGGAATATTGAACCGCCTCGCCTCAATTTGTACTCTCAAGCACATCACGCTTTTCGCGTAGCTATAAAAGTCGTCTTCACACACTCATAAAACTCTGTTAGGGTCTTAAATACCTATTATAAGTGTATTAAGACCTCAAGATATCTAATAGCTCGCATCCTGTTATGTCTTCCTGGTACAGCTTGGATAAAATGTTCAGTAATATATTCTTAATAATAGCAAGTCTGTAATAAATTATTGAATGTGTACTAAGCACTCGTGATTATTGATCTCAGGTAGAATTATAGTTTAAATAAAAAACATTTAAGGTCGCTTTTCGCACAGCGCGCGAAATTCAAATTTTCTTGTTTTGTTTTTCAATTGCTTAATTATCATGAAAACTAATTTCATTGTAGGTTCATGAAAACTTATTTTGCGATAATCAATAGATCGTGTCAAGAAATTACTATTATTAGTATATAAGTACATTTTTTACTAAACCAAAAACCAAGATGAAAATCAGATTATTAAGATTTGTAGCTCAACCAATGTTATCTAGGTGATCATTTTATCCGTAATTTCTTAAAACAACTTATTTATTGTCGCAAAATTGGTTTCAATAATTCCACGTAATTAGGCTGTAATTGACAAAAAACGCTAAAATATGTTTCACCCATGACGTTTGAAAGATAGACTCAAGTATTGCAAGTTAAAACATTAATATTTTTACCATATTAGAATAAACGTGCATCAAAATAGGCTGCGTTTAGGCAAACACATGGTTTAGTGGTAGGAGAAATAGAACATCAGCTAAACAGTATTTAACTTTTAGACATTGTCTAAACAATTTTAAAATATTTTTGGTGTTAAGAGGTTTTGACGTATTCGATATTTGAAATTGTATATCTGTCGCTCAGTTTTTCGAGCGTGCGGTAGAGAGAGTTAGTGAATTTTACAAACTTTTTCATGTTTATGTTTTGTTTTTTCAAAAATTGTTTATGGTATTCTAATACCAACTACTTTTCTTCGTCATATTTTCGACGCAAAAAAAATGTCAGTTGTGCTAATTCTAATTCTAACTAGGGGTGATAAGACCTGCACTAACGTCAGGCTAAGAGTGTTTTGTGTATTTTCCCCGCTGCCAGCCCCAAACCAGCCCAGGGACCCTATTCGGAGAAATGACATTTTATCTCGGTCACTGTCTCTCTAATTTAGAATTTAATGGGAGTGAGAGTGACCGAGATAAAATGTCATTTCTCCGAATAGGGTCCCTGCTCCTTAAAGTAACGGAGCACGGCCTTGGGTCGCTGGCATAACGTTCCACTCCTGTTTTGTCAGATGTTATACTATGGAGACTTAAGTGCTTATAACAACGAAGATATTGCGAAATAAAAATATATATAAATACATACAAGCATAATTTTCCACGGTGTAGACTGATAACATATACAAAATGTATCGAAATCTGATAACATTTAGGGTGTCAGATTACGCCTTTTGTATGGACAAGACGTTGATGTACTCTATTCTTAAAACCGTTTCAAGCTGTACTGTTTTACTGCAAATGGCATTAACAATGGAAGTGACATCAGGCCTATAATCCTTTTAGACGTGGCAAATGGTTTTAACAAGTTGAAAGTGTGTCAACGAACTTTAATGACCCAGTCGTCTTCATACAGCAGATGTTTTATTCTGAGAATGGCGTACGCAGACTTCAAAGTACCAATACAATATAGTTTTTAACTTATTTACAAATAAATGAAATTAAGCAGACTTGAAAATGGACTTAATATTTTTAAGTTGAGTCGATGGAAAACGAACAATTAACAAATATTAAGCGATACTATTTTATGAAAATAAACCAATAAACAAAGTCAAATTTTAATTAAAAATAATTTAATTTAGACGAATTTTGTTGTATACGCTACCAATTAAAATAATCATCGGTTACAAATAATTTAAACGAATTCAAGTGTCGCCGATTTGTATAACACGGTAATTAAAAGCATATCTGTCACATCGCGTAGTTACATTTATTCATGTATTTATTTCCCGCGGAAAAGGCAAGGTATCCGTTTAAGATATTTCAGTCGCTCTATAGTAGCAAGTAGTGATGACACATGGAACTGAAACGTGGTCCTTGGCCACTGGCCTTTTGGAGAAACTCAGAGGGCAATGGAGGGAGCTATGCTCGGAGTTTCTTTATTTTATTTTATTTATTTGGGACAATAAATAGTGACATAGTGTTTATTAACTAAAACTAAAGAACTAAAGATTAGTTATTAACTATGCCACCCACAGCACTATCCACCAATTACTAAACCATTAACCAACCTTTGCGCGATAAAATCCGGAACGAGGAAATTCGTCGAAGAATCAAAGTCGCCGACATAGCTTTCAGAGTTTGCAAGCTGAAGTGGCAATGGGCAGGCCATATCACTAAGAGGAACCGATAACCGGTGGGGAAGAAAGGTTCTTGAGTGGCGACCACGAATCGGAAGACGCGGCGTAGGTAGGCCTTCCACTATTTGGACCGACGACATTGTGAAAGTCGCGGGCAACCGGTGGATGCAAGTGGCCCGTTGTCGGTCTGTGTGGCGCTCTAAGGGGGGGGGCCTATGTTCAGCGGTGGACGTCTTATGGCTGATGATGATGATGATGATAGTAGCAAGGAACATAATACCAAATACTACCTAAAGAATATCTTTTGAGACACGCAAACGCTAATTTAAAAGGACAAGGATCAAAGATTACTATCGAAAAATAACATTTATTTTTTGCGAGACTGATCTCAATAGCTAATCTGAAAACTACAAAGACGTAAGTAGCTCAGCAAACATATTCGCATCTGTTTTTAATTTGATTTTAATTTTAGACTTTTATTTGGTGACACACCTCTTTTTCTAAACGATTTATTCGCTTACGAAAAGAGTTGTACCGTAAACTGTAACTGTCATATAACTATTTGAAAATTCCGTATGTCGCCTGGTAGTATCACTACAGTAGTACCACGGGTTAAAAAACTTGCCGTAGAACTACCAAACGATCCAGTTGTACCACCGGAAGTTTTTTTTACCCGTGGTACACCATTATTCGACATTTCATAGTTTGACACCTGTCACTTTGGCACCTGTCCCTATGACACTGAATTGAATTCTAGCCAACTGCAAGCAGAATCTTGTGCACTTACGCCAACTTAGATTAGGAACAGGTTGTTGAAATGAATTATCATCATTATCAGAAAGACGTCCACTGCTGAACAAAGGACACCGACCGACAACTTGCCACTTGCGTCCACCGGTTGCCCGCGACTTTCACAATGAATTGTATCGATATTACAAATCTAGAGCTAGTAACCCCACTAGAAAATTGGGATTGTATTTTAACCGTCTGGCCAAGAAGGAGAGTAATGT
This sequence comes from Apocheima hispidaria, assembly GCA_947579745.1. Lineage (NCBI taxonomy): Eukaryota > Metazoa > Arthropoda > Insecta > Lepidoptera > Geometridae > Apocheima > Apocheima hispidaria. The sequence continues at coordinate 4,425,020 of OX388168.1, read as the reverse complement.
TTTTGTGGTGTATGTAAGTATGTTTGTGTGTTCCTTTATTACCTCCTGTAGCCTAAACGGTTAACCGAAACGAGCGAGGTGTCGTTGGGTTCATCTGTACGCCAGAAATGACATAGGCTACATATGGCATTTTTTTTTCTTGTTTATTTATTGCTCGGAGAAAAAGGTCAACACACTTCAATTTTTTTGAAGCACCCACTCATCCGCAATCTCATCACACATTGAAACCCGAACCACGTCGCGGTGCGGAAATCATTGTTATGTTTAAAATTCATAGGAGGCTATTTTGCCCATAAAATTATAATATTGTACCACTGGGCAACGTTTATATATAACGATGGCGTTTCGGCGGACAAGTGTTCTGTAACATGCGAAGTAGAGGGCGCAGCAAGGTTCTTTAAAGGGGCAAGATGGCCATCTATTTCTACAGTCTTATTTTATTATCTTTAATTCGCTGAGAATGATGATACCGTCCGGGCAACTTAAACTTGGATCTATATATGCAATAATTGTACCACATAGCCACATTTCTTGGTGATGACTTATGTTTACCAGCGAATCGATAAGGACTGCGATGACGATGATTTAAATGAAATTGTTTTAGACATAAATTTTGCCTAGCGAGTTTTACGGATGGATTTTAATTGATCATGTGTTTCTGCTGTTATTTTTCTTCTTTTGACAGAATTGTATCAAATTATAGGAATTAAATTCAATTTAATTATAGCAATTATAGGTTATCATACGAACCAAATTGAAGGGAACTTCTGGACAACATTGTTCGTAAAAAAATATATCAAATATTTGCTTTTTAAAAATTATTAGTTAATTCGAGTAGAATATGATGTTTTCGTACCACGGAATTTATTTCTAGCTGTCTTAATACACTCACGTCAGTGAACTCGGCAGCGGTACTTAAAAACATCGAGATTATGAATGTATTTTAATTTCTAATTAGGGTTCTTAAGTGTGGAAGTTACAACCGTTAAAGATACCGAATAGATATTATCTAATTCAAAGTTAGAATGGTAGTTAAGGCATAATCTCTGTCAAGTATAAGGTTATTTCGGTCTAAAGTATTATGTCTTATTACTCTTTACCCTACGTGAACGAAGTTTTAATAGAGAATTTCGCTAAAATCCTCCGTCCACAATATAATTGTCATAGACAAATTTTTCAGTCTAAGTCGCTCAGCGAGCTCTGGAAAGAGCTATGCTTCGTCTTTCTCTGAGGGGTCGTATCCGGAACGAAGTTATTCGCCAGAGAACCAGTCACCGACAGCTCAGCGTATTAGCAAGCTGAACTGGCAGTGGGCCGGCCATACTTGTCGTAGATGTGCTCTAGGGTGGAGACGGCGAATCAGCGAAACGTAGGGTAGGACGCTCTGAAATTAGATGGAGTGACGAGGTGCGTAGGACAGCTGGCGGTGGGTGGAAGAAAAAATAAGAAGACCGGGCTGAGTGCGTGTCTTGGGAGAGGCTTATGTTCAGCAGTGGACTATTATAGGCTGACGATGATAGATAGATAGATAACTCTGTTGTTCACACCAGAAATAATTTGATTAAGTGAAACCATTGTTTGTTTTATATTTACATATGTACTTAATTAGTAATTACTTCAATAAATTACTCACTTTTAGTGTCAAGTTATTACGTATAAGTTGTGTACGGTTATAATTGGACTTTAGGTTTTGTTCACGCATTTCGCTATTATCAACGTCACCTGTCATCTGTCAGAAGAAATGCGTTCCCGCCTTTCTTCACCCGGTTGACAGGAGGAGTCTACATTAAACCAACGTACTGGTAAGTTCCCGGCGCCGGTAATTTATTTTATTAGTGTGCAAAGGCGGTGTTTCGTGGACAGGTTTAAAGTATTGTGTCTCTATCTATATATATTGTATTTTTAATAACCTATTGTCTGTTACCGAACGTTTTTCAATACAATAAAACATACAAAAGACGAAAAAAACACTTAAAACTAGTGTAACAACTGGCGGCCTTATCGGTTAAAGCGATCATGATCATGATGAGACAATTTTTTGGCCCAAGAATCGATAGCCAATGGGGAAGAAAGATTCTTGAGTGGCAACTACAAGGTACACTAGGTGGACTGACGACATTGTGAAAGTCACAAGATATCGTTATTTGTGGTGCACTAAGAGTGAGGCCTTTATTCGTCAGTGTTCTAGATGAAAATGATGATGAGATAAATTTTACTTAGTTTGGTTACCGTTTGAATCAATTAATTCAAAGGTTAGCCTTTGCTATTCAACGCGGCAATGCGGCCAGCGTAATGGGCACCTTTGCGCCGGGTACAGTTAGGGGTGGGTAATTTTTGTAATTTAATTGACTATATTTGTAAGTGTTATTATGGATTATAAAGATCTATAATTTCCTCTGTAATTTTTACATTTATTTACTATTACTATAATAAATTTGAGTATTAATTCAATATTACTAAAATTGATATCATTTCTAAAAGCATGGCAGCGCTCCGCTACGCTGTCAATTTTTGTAATAGAAGTTCAAATTCACTGATTCAAGTAACTTAACTATCATTTTGCTGTTAGCCTATTGTTTACATCATCCAAAATTATGAATTTGTATTTCTTTCATCAATTAATTTCTGTCTTTTTTTATTTTTTTGTCGATTGCGCCATTTTAAGTTGCAATAATAATTCAGCCGTTCTTTTCAGTGGAGCGGTGTCAATTTCTATTTTAGTCGGTGTTTCGCGTGTCCTTAAATTTAGGCAACTATTATTATTTTGTTTTAATAAAACGGGAATACTCGCGTTAAGTCGCGGGCAACCGGTGGATGCAAGTGGCCCGTTGTCGGTCGGTGTGGCGCTCTAAGTGGGAGGCCCATGTTCAGCAGTGGACGTCTTATGGCTGATGATGACGATGACTCACGTTAAATTGAGTCGGTTATTCCGACTATACTATTACTATTATTATATTTTTGTTTTCTCTATTTTCTTCTGTGATGGTCATTATAAAATTGTGATATCGTGGTAAGTGTTCAACCATTAGTCCTAATTAAATAATGAATAGAAATAAAACAATGTCTCAGATTGTGTCCTTAAATTTCTCCAACGCGGCCCACTGTGCACGCATATTTTTAGTATTGTTCCTTCCAAGTTCGACGTCTCACTTGAAATTACTTATTTTTATTAACCATTGTTATTCCTGACCGTAAAAGAAACTTGTGTAATAATATGACTGCGAATTTGGTTATTTTATTGCTTCCTTTGTTACTTTGCTTATTTTGGATCGTAAACTATCGAGCGATACGTAGGAACATGAAAAATAAGTTTATTTGGGGAACATTTGCTGTATATACTCAGTATTTCAGTTTATGTTTGGGCACTGGATCCCCTAAAGTAATGAAGTTTTGGGCTCTGCTGCAGAGTCCGCCTGGGGAAGTACCACACCTTTGTCAGTTATTCAACCGTCAAGCAGTAGTGTGCAAACATTACTGTGTTCTGGATTGAAGGGCAATGTTTACAGCGTAATTACTGGGCACAGAGATTTAACATCTAATATCTCAGAGTGACGAGCGCTGTGCATTGCCGCGCATGGTTTTGAAATATTGAGGTTCAAAATTCTGGGTGGCACGGAACTGTTATGAGAAAGCGTGAAGCTTAGCATCAGGTGAGCGACTTGCTCGTCTCGTCACCAAATTACATCTGAATTATTATCCGTATCGAATAATAGTAAAATAATATGAATAAATGATTTAATAAAAAATAATATATTTTACAATTACACTTTTTAAGGCTTCTTAAGGCGAAAACACTATGATAACAATGAAATAATATTAATAAATCATTATTTCATAAAAATAAATATAAGTCGCAATCATTTTTTTTCCTGTCTTTCTTAAGGCGAAGACACTATGTTTATGTCTTCTTTATAAATTATATAGATCATATTACACTACACTAACTCGCATTGGTTGATGAAAATATAATCTGTCAATATAACAAAATATCCATCGGAGATACAGTTTCAGCCAGCGAGGGAACTGAGCCACCCTTTCCCTGTGTATCGGTGGGCGGACGCTACGCTCACTAGCCCGAGCCTGGGTAGAGTAGAGAAAAACCTCATCAACCCATAATTATGTTTATAAATAACTATTTGATTTGGAACTGCTTCTTTTAAAATTTACCACTAAAATAAATTACCATGAAAATGTCAAGACAACTCGACACTATATTTTCGTTCTTTTCACTTTAACATGTAAAAGTATACATTATAAGTTCTATTTCGTTATCTTACTAATTTAACATCATCCTAATCCTAACTAATATTATAAATGCGAATGTAACTCTCTCTGTCTGGATGTTTGTCGCGTTATCACGGCTATACGGCTGAACGGATCGAGCTGAATTTTTGCATAGATATACTTATAAGAGTAGGAGACAGACATAAGCTAGGCTTTTTTTGGAAGTCAACGGGAACAAAGTCGCGGGCAACAACTAGTATCACATAATTCTTATATAAATTATAATAACCTAAAATAAAAAGACAAGATTTTTTTTTCGTCTAAGAAAATTCTCAAAATGTAATTTGATTTTCAGATAAAGGCTTGTTCTTGGTTATGCGAAACAAATTGGCTATCAAAATAAAATAAATAATGTACGTTCAAGTTTACGCGGTACACAGTGGTTTGAAAATTGGGCCCTGAGTTACCCTTAGCATAGAAATAATATCTTAGGATAGAATATAATCGTTTATTGGCCTTATAACATTGGTTACACTGTGCAAGTCACATTTACAAAATATTCAGTTCATAATTACATAATTTCAAATATCTAATCAAAAGCCACAACAAAAAATAAGTATCTACTTTAATTTAACATTTTTTTGTTTAATTTAATAAAATATGATTAATAATAATGTCAGAAAGTTTTATAAATGTAAAAAAAAAAGAAACAAGAGTTTATATCTAATAATAATTCAGATATGTCCAAACCTCCAAACTATTAATTATTCGAAAATAAATGGAATTTAATATTATCAATCTTATCGTTTAAATTAATAACAAGTAGGTTCTAATCACATTTACACCTATCCATTAGAGATCGAAGATTCTATGAAACGAATTTTCGTAAAATCATTTAGAGAATATAACAAAATATCTTTACGATATTAGGGTTAACCGATACCTGAAATGAATGAATGAATGAATATTCTTTATTGTCATACAGTTGCGTTCTTAACAATTACACAATATTAAAAAGTTAAGAATGCTTCCATTATAGACTCGTCATCTTGCTACAATTTTTAACAATATTATTATTATTATATTATTATATCACTGTATAATTATATTAGGCATTTGTTGTCTCCCTCAAAAAACGACAATCTTAGGAGGATTTATCAATTTTATTTTTGAGAAAAGCCAAATTCAGGTACTGTAAAACACATCTGTCTCCGATAAAATAAGTTCTAGCAGCTTTTGAGAACGATTCGTCCCAATTCTAAGAAACTTTGAGTACCTATAATCATAAAAAAAAAAAATTACCAGCCTCAAACGCGCCTCAAACATTTCGATTGTAATTGTCAATATTTTTTTTGTCCGTACAAAACTGTATCAGCCCACTGTGCGCCTGACCACAACCAAGCACTCGTTTGTTTTCACCGGTGTCAAGTTACACGGGCTTTCAAAAATTGATGGTGTGTAATGAATGCTTTTTGACTGCACCGTTGTCCCACTTGGCAAAAATACTTCACACTAATATTAAAAATGCGAAAGTTTGTGTGTAAGTATGTTTGTTCCCGTTCAACTCTGTAACGGCTGTGATGAAATTTGGTAGGCTATTTGCTGGATTAACACAGGCTTCTATACTATATAAACTATACTTTTTATCCCGAAAAATAACTGTTGCTGTAGAATAGCGGGTAAAACCGCGGGGCGCAATTAGTAGGTATATATTTTTTCTCGATTTTTAAAAGGGTGCGAAAGAACCGAGGTAGAATTTCGTTTCATTTCTTACATTTTTATGCAATGTCAAATTCATGTAAAACATGAATTTTACTGCACCATTTTGTCCCACTGACCAAAACTAAGTATGTATATGTACCTTTATTTTTATGAGAGTGCGAGAGAGACGGGTCGACGCAGAGCTTCGATTGTTTCTTGCTTTTTAATACCCACGTCGATTTGTTTTATGGTTGCGTGTTAGATGAAGTAATAAAACTGCGAAAACAATGTGTTCTCCCTCGCACGTTTCTGCGGTTGCCAAATTAATGATTTTATTCGTGTTTGTCAGTACTTATTAGAGCAAATGGCTTTTATTTATAGCTATCGTAAACGCGTTTTATGTCTGTGTGTAACCATCGCTGTTATTGCTCGAAATCGTAATCTTCTCAGATTACAAATATTTTTTTATATTTTATATCTACGACAGCTTTTCTCATGGCACGGTATGGGATATAAAACTAAATGGCTATACGATGATATAAATCTTGGTTTAATAAAAACGTGTCTTGTGCGCATCTTGACACGCTCGTGGTCGTGTTCCGTAGCCAGAAATAAATAATCATCATCATGAGCCCACTCAGCAGAGGTTTGATACAGGCTGGCAACGGTGATGGTCATAAGCCTATTTTATTTAGTAATATAAGTATACATTGCCACATAATGCGTAATGGTAACATTTTTCAGAATGTACTCAATTGCACATTATACCCTGTTATAGGGTGTTGCAAACAGTATTGTTGCCTACATACTAAAAAAGTAAAACTACCTATTAATAAATACAGAAATACAGAATAATACAGAAAACTTATAGGACTTATATACTTATAACTAAAATTTATAAATTTTGGTCCTCTAAAAATTATTCTATAATATAGTAGCATTTTTTTAATAATAAATGTTTTAGCTTCTTTTGGAATTTTCTAGGGTTTATCTCGTCTCTTATCTGAGTTGGTAGGTGGTTAAATATTTTGATCATCATATATTTGGAATATATCGTTAATATGATATGTATATAAAACGGTTCCAACGGAAGACCAGCGCTGGTTGTTCGCAACCAGTATTATGCTGAGCTGGAACCGGTTTGTGGTTAAAATGTGTATTAGGTCTTTTATTTTATTTTTTATCTATCTTTTTGTTTTTGATTCTTGTGAACAATTTGTTTTTTTCCATAAATAAAAATTTGTCTATTGTCTATTATATATATCATGTATATCATATTTTTTAGTGCATAATGTTTTTTACTGTAAAATCAGTAGGTATATTTTATATGACTCCTTATACCACTTAATTTGGTCGGCTAAATCTTGTGAGCTATTAGTTGTTATTCATTTAGCTACAATATTAGCTCTGGTAAGTAGTTATTATATATATTTTTTGTTTAAACCTGATATCAATTATTGTCAGTCTGTGTGTTATGAGTCAATGAAACAATTTTGTTTCTTTGATTTTTGCAGGTTTTAATCATAACAGACAAAAAAAAATAGTTAATACTTTAGACTCAAGTATTCCAAAATAGGAACGTGATTCTGAAGAACATAATTTTTTTCGGGTTACTCCGTCAATTCACTAGAAAGCTTTTAAGACTCATAGCGTGTAAGAATTAACTTACTTCTTATGAAACATACACTTGAATGTTATAATATGCTCAAGTTAAACAATGATATAAAATAACTTTACCTATTCTCATCCCGAAAATGTACTCCTTATTAATATTACAGATTCACGCACCCGAAAAGGGGGTCAGCTAATCTCGTAATCCTATCTGTAATTAATTCTGCCTGGGAGTGTACCCGGGCCAAAATAAATACACATGACTGGCGCAGAATTAGGGCAATATAGAACTGCTAAGTGGGATGTGAAGATGCGCTAATTGAATTAATATCGTATGGGAAAAGCCCATACGATATTGACATCGATTATTATTATGGCCGATGGGGCTGTAAGGTTCTCGAATGGAGACCACGTACCGGCAAGCGCAGCGTAGGACGTCCACCCACAAGGTGGACAGACGAAAGGGACGCAGACCGCAGGGACGCGCTGGATGCGAGCCGCTTCCATCCGCTCTTCGTGGAAATTTGAGAGAGGCCTATGTTCAGCAGTGGACGTCCCGTGGCTGATGATGATGATGATGGGAAAAGTGCTAAGTACATTAAACAATTTAAAAATAGCTCGATAAGAGCATGTCGGGCTTAGTAGGGTTCCGTAGGACGTTTGAAGTATTTACCCGTTTTTACCGCATATCTCAAAAAGTAATTATCACATGTTGCCCGAAATAATTTTAAAGTAAAGCTTTTTGACTGCCCCGGTGGCTCAGTTGGTATTGAACCTACCTTCTGTGTTTGGGGGCGTGGGTTCAATTCCCATCTAGGACAAACATTTATGTGATGAATATTTGTGTTTGTTCTATGTCTGGGTGTTAATATCTATATAAGTATGTATTTAAAAATATCTATGTATGTATATCAGTCTCTGGCAGCCATATTACAAGCTTTGCTTAGTTTGGGGTCAGATGACCGTGTGTGCAAAAATGTCCCAGATATTATTATTATTTTATTAAGATCCGTCAACATGGAAGAGTACAAGTTTCTGAGATGCATAGTTTATAAATGGCAGGGGCACACACATTGTAAGTAACTTTGTCGGCCCATATTTCGCAAGCGGTATGCTAGTTTTGGTTAGGTGTCGGTCGGTGTGGCAGTCTAAGGGGGAAGCCTATGTTCAGCAGTGGACGTCTTCCGGCTTATGATGATCAAGTGAATCCGTCAACCCACACTGGGTCAGCGTTGTGGATATGGCCCAATCACTCTTCGAGGGTAGGTCTATATCCCAGCAGTGGGATGTTAAAAGGATTTAGATGCATATGAAGTAGCATGAAAGAGAGATCGAGGCAGATCTCCTAAGCTGGATGGACGTCGCTAAAACAGCCACTCAGTCCTCTTTAACAGAGTGCTCTCGTAATGCGACGAATCGACTGAAATGGACAAGCAGTAGACGTAGAATTTATTTTCTGAGTATTTAATGAATTTGGATTTCCTTACCTTCTGTGTTTGGGGGCGTGGGTTCGATTCCCATCTACGACAAAAATTCATGTGATTATCATTTGTGTTTGTTCTATGTCTGGGTGTTAATATCTATATAAGTATGTATTTAAAAATATACAATTATTTACGTATCTATCAGTCTCTGGCAGCAATATTACAAGCTTTGCTTAGTTTGGGGTCAGATGACCATGTGTGCAAAAATGTCCCAGATATTTATTATTATTTTATTGTATTTATTATTCACCCTTCGTTTAAAAATAATGTGACTATTCTCCCCCAATTTGAATCTTGTACGACCTTATTCGTCGATCACGTACGTACGTAAACTCTTTGCTCTGACAAACGTTCAGCTGCTAATTAGTCTTGTAACTGTGCTTTTACGTTCCAATTTTACGAGCAAACGAATCACAAACTGCCGTGGCTATTGGCGAGCTCGATTTAGATACTACGAGGAATTAGATCAGCCAGAAACGTTTATGGAATTCTTCTATATCGTACCATTATAGCTTTCAGTACAAAATTATTAATCTAATGAAAATCTAACAACTGATTGTCGAACATAGTCTAAACCGGTTGGTCTAGAAGCAGATGCTTCACCATTCATCATTCACGAGGGTTCTGTCCCTGCTCCCATATCCTCGTTCATTCCCGTTAGATAGATAGATAGATAACTCTTCATTGTTCACACCAGAAATAACCTACAGATGACCAAAAAAAAAAACAACTTAAAACTAGTGTAAGAACCGGCGGCCTTATCGCTTAAAGCGATCTCTTCCAGGAAACCTTAGCATGGAGAGGATTTGTATGGAAGAGGTAAGGGACGCCGTTTTGAAATATGAGACACTATGTAAAACATTTCGTTTCTGCCAGCGCTCAATACTATGGGGATGACCTGTTCGTAAAGTTGCATGTGACGCTTACTATTATGCGGACGATCTGCTCTGAATGGTGCACAGGAATTTCGTATAAAACGTACGTGAGCACCATATATTTAGTGCTTCGAGTATAAGGTGAACACTCAGAAAGCATTTTTGAAAATTCGTTCCCCAAAGGAAAAGAATAGAAGATCGTAATTTTAGACTTTTATATTTGGGGGGCGAATGCATAATTAACTGGCCTTGAACCTGCGAAGCCAAAGTTGATCAGTATGACCGACGAAGAGTATCAGCTAATTATCTACGACTTTGTAGTAGTCTAATAGTTTTTCGCGACAATAAATCCGTTTATTTTATGGCTCTGTATACAGCCTAATTGATCGAAATTTGTTAGTATCGGTTCAATCGTGAATACTCCAAAACGCAAAAAACATCAACTTTTGCATTTAATAATATCAGTGCGAGTCTAATATTCTCACAAAACCTGGTCGATATACTATGCATTATACATCGATAATGCTGCGGCCACATACTGGACGAGTGGCGAGGAAAGAAGCCAGAGATGTATTGTGACCAAGTTACTCGTTACCCGATTTTGTCCGTTTTTTTTTGGCGCAAGTCAAGAGATCGGCGAGATAGAGAGCTTTTCATGAAAGACCCCAGACGCGGCGCTGTCCTCGCGTTTTGTAAATGCCTCATCAAAAGGATTGGATTAGTTCCGGCTGCCTGCCGTGGACCTTCTTTCATGAAAAGCACTCTAGATAGGGATAGAGCGACGATAAAGCCAAAAATTTAACAGGAATGTATAGACGAGGACAGGCCCGACTAGAGCAGTGCGAGGCCGCTTCGCGTATATTCGCGGTGACGCGAGGAGCATAGTGTGACTGCAGGGTAAGGTTGTAATTGACATTGCGTAGTAATTATGCAGAACTCTTGACCTAACATTATCACTGCGTAAAGTGGACTGATAATGACGATTACGGCCCAGTATATAAATGTGTTAAGCATGTAAAATGCTGACGATATTAGGAGAAGGCTATTCGACCCTTTAGTTCATAGAAACGTAATCTCCTGTTTCTCCCTGAATAATGACACTACAGAAACCTGATCCTATGTTTTATAGTTTCAATAAAGTAACAGGAACTTTTGAGGAAATCTTTGTGTGGAATTATACTGATCAGCTACGTGTCTAGAGTTGTCTTTCTCGCGCATTTTCACATTAAAGATTAAAAATATCTAAGGGCCTCTTTCATCATCTCACAGTAAAGATTTATTAGCTAATTTCTGATTGGTGCTAATTGGCGGATGAAAAACAAAAGTAACATTTGTTTTTGTTCAGTTTAAATGACGTTACCGCTACTCCGAGATTTTGAATCTAGCACTTAGTACACTTGCAATTTAACCGGCGAGTAGCTTTCTTGGAGATTATGAAAGAAAGAATAGAAGAGAGACAAAGTCTATATTGTCAATTATGAACTTTCTGTTTTATATCTTTTAGTTTGACGGAGATCGAAAATACAAAGTTCTTTTTTTTTTTATAAATCTAAACCAAATCGAAACTATAGTCGGAATAACGCAATCAATGTAACATGAGTATTCGCGTTTTATTAAAACAGAGGTTAGTAATGTCTTTCATAATGATGAGAACTTACGTACCTTTCAATATTGTTGCACTTTTCAGTAACACCTTGTATATTAAGATCATTATTTCATCACCTCGAAAAAAGTCCAAATTACAATCTTTTTCTACACCCGCAGAAACCCCAGGTAAACAAAGCTCAAAACCAAAGTGGAAAAGCACAAAATTGTCACTTACAAACATTTTTAAAACTCTTCAAAAACGCTACGAGACACTTACGCCTTTAATTAACTCGAGGATCTCAGAGTCTTCTTTCGTTATGAACTTACGTGCATTGACGTTGCAAGGATGTTATTGGGGGGGTTATAATTTGACAGGTAAACCGTTACTTTATTATTATTTAAGGAAAAAATAAACTCCGCTGCAAAATGTGAAACTCCAATCATAAAGACAAATCTAACGACACGTGGCCCGAAACTGTATTACTGTACTATTTAGGCCTTAGAAAAAGTCATCAAACATTGATTTTACAAAATTTGTTAAATGTTTGTAAATTAGTTGTAAGAATTTAATTTATAGGTAGATTTACTGAAAGGGCTGCAGATGTGGATTGCATAGTTAATAATTTATCTTTAGTGTTTTAGTTTTAGTTGATATATATTATGTCACTGTTTATTGTCCCAAATAAAAAAATTGGTGATCAGGAATGGCCATCAGGCTTTCTGGCAAGGGCCCTGCTCCCCGTGCCCCTACCCTAGCTACGTCCACACTTATGTGAAGGACTGAGTACTTTTTCCTCCAGTACTTACTCTGTAAATTAGTTTTAGCAAAGTTTTTCACAAGAATCCTGACATTCTTTGCTCGACGAGCAGTTTATTCTTGCAGTGTGAGATTATTTCTTTCGTTGGTCAAGATTTAAAGAAATATTTAATAATAATTCTAGTATGTACTATAATAAGTCAAGTAGAGTACATTTTAAGGTGAAACGTTTCGCTCAGCGCGCGTACTTCAAATTATCTTGCGCTTTTTGACAATTACAACTTAATTACTCATCGTAAGTTCAAGAAAACTAATTTTGCGATAATAAATAGATTGTTTCAAGAAATTACACCAACCAAAAATTCAAGTTGAAAGCTAGTATAAGTACATTTCTCACTAAACCAAAAACAAACATGAAAATCAGCTTATTGAGATTTGTAGCTAAACCAATGTTATCTAGGTGATCATTTTACCTGTAATTTCTTAAAACAACTTATTTATTAGCGCAAAATTGGTTTCAATAAATTCACGATGAGTAATTAAGCTGTAATTGAAAAAAATCGCAAGAAAATTTGGATTTCGCGCGATGAGCGAAACGTTTTACCTTAACTTTTGATCTCAACTGGTTTTAAAATCACTTTTTGTTTTTTTTTATATCTAACGGGCGCACTCAGAGGCGCATAATGATTACTTAAAAAATAATCATTAAACGTCTCTGAGTGCGGCTGTTACTCTTATTCGTTTTCCCTATTTTTTGACTTATTTTTTATTTATTTACCTTCCACAAATTAATAAATGAGGGTTTTTTTTTTTGAAATTTAATGTTATATGGAACAAGAACAGTAATAATATTTAAAAAAAAAAGTGCAAAGTGTACACTACGTCAATGCGAACGTAAAGACGAATCCAACGACACCTCACTCGCCAAAATTGGTCAAGCCGTTTAGGTCATAGGAGATAATATAGGAACATAAAATACAAAGATACTTACATACTTACAAACTAACATAACTACATACCTTATTGGGCAGTCGGGTAAAAGAGCACGTGAGCAGATATTTCAATAAAACGTTTAAGGCGAGGACTGATCGTGATTTGAAATGAGTATTTTTCCGCTCAAAGTTCTGGTTTAGAGTAGAAAATCGCATATACTTGATGAAAAAAACAGTAAATTGTAGTTTTTCAATGCTTTTTTGCCGATTATCGGAAATATACAAATCAAATAAAAAAACTATCTGGTTGGCCGTATGAACCACTAGCCTAGATATTTAATTTCTGTAAGAAAATTTGTAGTTACCGCTGAAAATTCAGAGCATTTGATTTCAGAAGGGTTTTTCAGGGGGTCATTTTGCGATTTATTATTTTGTAACTAAGACAGATTTTCGAAATTTTATTCGGTTAAACGTAATTTCAGTTTTATTTTCTACCTGCAGTATTTTTTGCACCTGATTAAGTAATCTCGTCACTTCGAACAAAGCGCTGTAAAATGCTACTTTTTGTTGTTTTGCGATTGGACCTCGCCCTAAAACGCGGTTGTTTTCAATACATTATTACTTTTAAAAGTATCAAATTCGCTTGTCCAAAAGCGACGGTTTATTGTCAGAATCGCCAATAGATCCGTAAAGCGTGACGTAGAAACTTGATACTTGAAAGATCCTTGTTGAGGTTTGGACGCACGACTTGATGGTGAATTTGGTTTGGTTTGTTTAATTTATAGGTAATGTACTGCTTCTTTTTCTTTTGTTTTGGTTTTGTTTTTTTCTTACTTTGTTTTTACTTGTTGTTAGTTGTAGCGGAGAATGTTAGGGCTACATCTAGAAAAACGGATGTGCTCGAAAGTTAATCGAAAAACAGTTAATTATAATGTTATTAGTGTCCGTTCAGATTTGTAGTCTAATAAAAAAAAAAAGCGGCAGCATTCGTAATTATAGGCAGATCAGTCGAATTATTTATGGAATAAACTGAAAAAAAATACGACTTTTCTATTCTGTGCAATAGATAAGTAGATTCGAGACCTAATGTTGAGGTATACGTTTTTTGGTTCTTTTGTCTAGTATAGATAGAATGATTTGATAGTATTTGGTAGGATGAATACATATTTTCTCAATAAAATAAAACCATTGAAAAAACTTTGATTTATAAACATTTTTCGCCAGAACTCCGAACTGGATAGTAAAACAGAAATTTTCTTATTATTTGGTAATTTGTAATTATCAATAATCTGTTTTTTTTTATAATTAGGCGCTAAATCCATCTCGTCACCGGCATGCGAAATTGTATAGTGCTATATTTTTCTCGAACTAGTAGCCCCTTAAATTGGATAAATGTTACGATTGTATTGTCTTTTAGTTACCTAGATTCTTTGGTAAGATTATTGAGGATTTTCCGAATCCTAGTACCTCAATTGTTCAATTAAGATAAGTAGTTAAAAGTTATGATGAACCACAGATCACACTAGATACCGCATTACGAGGTTCGTTGTTCCTACAAAAGTCACCAAAGTTTGAGGAAGGCGCGGGTCGCGGGGAGTACGACCAAGCGTTTTCATTGGCTATCTCAAGATACTGGCGCCTAACAATCAACCAATCAGATTGATTTCTTATAAGTGTATTTAGACTGATGCATGGTGCGCTTCGAGCATCCTGAATTCAGAATCTAGGGTGTGATCTGTATGATGAACAGATGAACAAAAAATACAAATAGAAAATTATTTATTTCGACATTAATTCAGTGTTTTTACAATATAGTGTTGATACATAGGCTCCCGAACTAGTCCAGGACAGTGTGTCGGATGCCACTGGCTTTTCCTTACGTATTATGTCAAAACAAACTATACCATAAAAATACAATTATTTAATAAATTATAATTAATATATAAATTAATATTCTATCTACTATTTTTAAAAAATGTTGACGTGTTAATTTAATTTATTTAATATAATTCTTGACTAATTATAAAATAATAATTTAAATTTATTATTAAATTACATACATATATACCGGTCAAAATCATAGCCCCTCTTTTCGTAGTCGCGTAAAAAAGTGACGATTCAGAATTATCCTAAATTTCTAGAGTGAAAAGTACCGAGGTTAATACTAACGTTTATTTTTTACAGGTAAGCAAGCTAAGTTTAATCAATTTACTCGCACCAGTGTCCACTAGCTTCTGCCATAAGTAAGTATAGACAAGAAAATTATACAAAATATCTAACCTGAAACGTGTTTAAAATAAACGCCTTTTACTAATAAGGAAAAATGCATATAATCTTATATGCATATAATTTACCTTACCAAATTATATTTTAAATGTGCTACGACTAGAACCCGAAGTGTAGCCTAGTTGTAGCCGGTTAGAACTAGGTGTAGCCACTTACTCTTGGTTAAGCCGATTGTTTCCGGGTAAAGCTTGGTCTAGCCGATATCATGCTGGCTATATCTTGTATCAACCAGACCCTGTGGCTATTACTAGGAGTAACCTAAAGGTAGCTTAGCTTATGTGGAAGTTGTTCTGCTAACTCTGTAGAGCCACATATTTCTAGCTTTTAAGATATAAAAAAAAAACACCTAATAATAAGAAACGTTGAGAAAATAAAATTCAACGAATTCAAAAAAAGTAGTTATTGAAAAAGTACAAATTTACTCCATAATTTGTAGCAGAGAAAGACCATACAATCGATGTTTTTGCCACAAATCTCTGCCGAGAGCGCATGAAAAATTACACGAAATGCGTACCAATTCGCCATAGCAATAAAAACTTGCGCAGTTGCCACAAATCGATTTGCCACGGTAGGTACGGTAAAAGATTTTGTAATTCTACCATGACGTCATGGGTACCATTTACCTTTACATCTTTAGTAGCTCTAGATTTAAATATGACTCAGGGCCCATAAGCTATATCCACACTCGTGGGATCATCTTCCACCTTCCTTAGACGCATGCATGCAACGCCTTAGAGCATGCATTAGCCCAGGCGCTATCCACAGATTTCCGGGTCAGAGTCCTGTCAATTCAGGAATGGGTTTTTTTTTGTATGAGCTTGTTCATTTAGTTCCGTATCGGGCGCATTCGAGCTGGGACACGGGCCAGTTGTAAAGAAGCTCATATAAAATGAACGCATGCCATTTTTTCCTGTCCCTGACGAAACTCTGGCTCGGAATTGTGTGGATAGCGCTTAAAACTAGTAGATTGACAGAAAATGCGGCTGACGCATGCTTTTTTTTGTAGGTGAAGCGTTTAAATTTAGACAGCCATTCTACATCGCCAAAAAAAAACCCCATTAAAACTGCTATGAAGCTTTAGCGTTGTTGTTCTAAATATGTCCTTATTACAAAAAAATTTAAACATTTAATTTCCACTCAGTGTTTTTTTTTAAATTCAATAATGTTGAACACACTTGTTTAAACCAGAT
The DNA here is from genome assembly GCA_947579745.1 of Apocheima hispidaria. Classification (NCBI taxonomy): domain Eukaryota; kingdom Metazoa; phylum Arthropoda; class Insecta; order Lepidoptera; family Geometridae; genus Apocheima; species Apocheima hispidaria. Next base: position 4,408,373 of record OX388168.1, on the reverse strand, counting down.
ATACGAATTCGAGGGTCAATAGATACAAGCGTCATTATTGTATGCAAGAGAATCTAAAAGCGCAGCAGTATTAAAAGTAAGTAAGTAAAGATTTATTTGCCATAGAAACGTTACATTATTTGGATACAGAGTTTGTGTGCATAAAAATGCCTATCATAATACATTATCGTCGCCGACGACTCACTGCCGTGCTAACGATCGTCATCTGAAATAGACTCTAACGTAGCCCATATGTAAAATTTAAGTATATTCCGGATACGCATTTTATTTAACAATTTTATATTAATTATGAGAGGTTGGTTTTTCAATTATGTACGGAGAAAAAAAACCTGTTATTAATTATTTTCGGGTCAAACGCTAAATTGACTGAGATAAGTGTCTTGGCCACCGTTTGCAGTTGGGTTTTTAGTATAACTAATGTTTTATATTTTTGTGACACAAAAAATAATTTATTACGGCCACGTCGCTTCTCAAGATGGAACTTTGACACTATTTAAATACAAATTGATTTACGTTAAAGTAATTTTCAAAACTTTTTCAATTTGCTTTGACGCCTAGTCAATTATGACCAACACGGCTAACTAACTATTTTTAGCGCCAAGTATTTTTTTTAATTTTATTTAACCATACATTTTTTATATTGGGAGAAGCAGCAACCCGCTGATTTATCTGGGTGGAAAATTCCTCCGGAATCATACATTTCTACTCTCATCTACAGTTGTCTCGCTCACATATTTTCACATTGTTGAAGATTTCAAATCACTGAAAGTGAATTTACAAAAAGTGAACAACGTTCAGCACCCGCTCCCCTGATTCTCTATATCTCGTTCGCACTTTTCCACATTTTTTTAATATAAAACTTATGAGTGTATATAATTTTAATAAACATTTTCAATGTTTTATAGCAATTTTAATTTAAACATTTTCTATTTTGTCGAAGAAGATGGAATATTACGTTTTTTTTTTAAATTGAATTTGCGAGCGAGAGAGATCGATGTTGCTCAGTTGCTGCATGAAAGAGTACAAACAAACCAATAAAACACATTCTCATTCTTGATATGTTTAATGATTCTTTAACTGTTTTCAAAAACAAACTAGTAAAGTCTCTAACCAGAGATAAATAATGTTTTGATTATGATGTTTTATTTTTGTTTTTTCATAGAAAATGTTGTATGTTCTGAATAACATTCTGTTTATATTATAGTTTACATTATTTTATTTCCCTGTCTAATCAACAATCCCTGTCTGTTGTATATGCCTATTAAGGGTGATCATATCAGTTCCATGCACCCACTCATGTAGAAATATATTATAAGAATGTAAAATATGTTTACTGTTTTCGTATCTCAATAAATAAATAAATATTAGTAAGGATAATAATATATTAAGGTTTTTGCAGATTGTCCGATTTATTATATTATGTCCTTGCGTTGATAAATTGTTTTTATAGACCGCGCCGAGATAATAAGCGTACATAATTTTGGTAGACAGAGCATCAATTTGTCATAGCTTACTGAATTTTAAGAAGCTTTTTTAGACACTCGAAACGAATTTCAAAATAAATGGGACGGTTTTTTTTTGCTGTTTGACTGGCTTGTGTTTGACTGCCATCACGCCTGATGGTAAACGAGGATGCAGCCTACGATGGAGCACGCTTGCCTAGAAGAAACTAGACCGATTCACTCGCGACTTGAAGACACCCAGATTATAATTATCAGGAAAAACCCACTCGGGTAGTGCATTCCACTGTTCAGCAGTTCGAATAAAGTGGAATCAAACCATTCTAGCTTACTAACCCCGGGATTCTGAAACGTTTGTTAACTTTGACGACAGATTAAGTCTATTGCTGTCTTTGTCATTTGCTTAGTGCCAGACAAAGGCAGAAGTTAACAAGCGTTTCCGAATCCCGAGGTAAGTGTTTAACTTAATAGTGTCTGACATCACAAGCAAATTGTGGATTTTATTAAATAAATACTTAGTTAGTTTTAATGCCGTTTCCTCACTTTTAACCATAGAAAAATTATACGAGAAGAATAACAATATCATACAAAGAAGTATACCCCGAAAAACAGGATAAAACTAGATGGCGATTACGTATTTCAGCTAATGTTCAAATCACTATAAAAGCCGATCAAAATGTGGTTAATATAGAAACATAGTATTGTTATATCTATGCAATTTAAGGTTTAGTTAAAATTCGATTGTAATATACGACGTATAAAATATATGATACCAAAAATTATGTTTTCAACGCCATAGTTTTCAATTTTGTCTATAAAATATAAAATTAATAATTTTACTGATATTACTAATGCAAAAATATCCATAACTAGCGTTTTTTCTGCGTGCGATTGCCTTTCGTTGTAATTAGTTACTGCAATCAGTGCCCTTATTATAAACATTCGGGATTCTGATTGTGATAGCATGCCATCCCGCTCATTCCAACGTACTCGCACTATGCGCGGTCCCGCTCGTACACTATCACTATCACGGCAGGAACATCCATGATAAGGGGGCAGGTTACACATCTTTCTATGGCCATTGGCACTCTTTTTTACATTATTTCTCTATGCTATGATACAAGATGAACAAAGCTCTATGAAAATACAGATTAGGTACTTAATAATGTCAGTCATTCCACTCCGCCCAACCTGCACGGATCATTTACCTATGTATTAATCTTGTAACGAATCTTAACAAATAGGAACATGCTAATAGTCTTTTTATGAAACGAACCTTCGAAATTACTTACTCCAGTAGCTCGCCAGTTATACTCGCAGGTGTCAGGAGAAGTCCAACTCAAGCCCAGTGATGGACTCCAACGTATTAATTACCCGTATCTGAGCTGCTTTCTAGTAGGGACGCCATGCGATCAGAGAATAGTAGAACTGGTCTTTCATTAACTATACCATACATAAATTATACAAAGCGCTCAAAAACAGAGTGCAAATTAGCACTCTTTAGTGCTAATGTCCAAAGAGAGATGCGTAACTCGATTGCAGTACTGATAAGGACGTAAGATGTCGCTAGTGCTGATTTTCTTTGCTTATTCTTTACTAGACGTTATTAAATTTAACATAATATTATTTCTGAGTAACCAGCGTAGTGCATCGCTGAGCAGGATTTTGTGCTGTTGAAGTCTAAAGTTCTGGTTCGCAAAGGACAGTTTTGGGTAACTGTGACACTTACCATCAAGGTGAGGAATTGACAGTGACTTCACTTGTTTGACTACATAAATGATCCTTCCACAGAAATTTATTCTTGTCGTACTAATCTCAAAATGTTGGTAACCCCAATCTCAAGCCAATTGAAGCCAATTAGATGGTGAATCACTAGGAATAGTGGTTACTCCAAACGTTACCTCACTCTAAAGTCAACCTTGGTCCAAGGTGTTAGATGTTAATATCAGAAGCAAACATTCCAGAAATTTGGTGGCTAGTGCAATGTAGGGAGTAACTCAATTTGTTAGTACGTGGATAAATGAATGTGATGTGCATATAAACAAGGCTGGCATGAGATATGAAGGCGATTTAAATTAATTTAGTGAATACTAATATCTTAAGCTCGATATCCTAAAACTGCCACCAGGACCACCAGAAGGCGTGAGGTCCTCTTAGGTGAGTGGTGAGCGTTCTGCGACCCTCAGCCGCCTGCCAAGCGTACGTATTATGGCAACTTAATATTTCACTTATGACTTTTATTTTATTTTTATGGTATTATCTGATGAGACTAGCAAGTCACTGACCTGATGTTAAGCGTCACGCTTGACCATAACAGTTCAGTGTCACCCAAAATTTGAACTTACAGTTCAAAACCATGCGCGGCAATGCGTTGCGCTCGTCTGATGTATTCGATGTTAAATCTCTATGTGCCCAATTTCGCTGAATTTCGCTTCAGAAATGAATAAAAACGAGTGCGGTATTGTTCAAAAGATAATTCAAAAATGTGAAGTCTTTTTAAAATGGATTTTCAAAATCACATCTGATTTCTGGAACATTTGAGCCCATTGTAGCCATTTTAGATTTTTGTACGTGTCCGATTTGAAACATGAAAGTATATTTTGAAAAATCTAGACAGTTTAAAATTATCACTACGTCGTTCTAATACTTTACTTGAAATAATTAGATTACTATTTTGTGAATTCTTCGGAAAGAAAACCGCTAAAGCAATTTTGCACACTTAAAGCTCGGTCCGTATTGATGGTTATTTATTTTTAACATAGCTACGGAACCTCTTGACATTGGGCCCTTGGGGACCTAGCTCATCTTATTTTCAAAATCTTATCAGAGCGACTGGTTGACGCGACGCGTGACCAACATGCTGGTGTTTATTTGGCTCAACGCATAAGCATTGCCATTCAGCATCGTAATGCCGCCAGCATGCTGGGTACGCTACAAACTGGTAGTGGGCTTGAACATTTGGATTATATATAGACGTCTAATGTTCTCTCGATAATCCAACTTAAATTTTATGTGGTTGGCTAAGTAGTTGTAGTTTGTATGTATTTTGCTTAGATAATTAAGGCACTTGCCCGTAAAAAAAAGCATAAAAAACTATACCTGTTTGGCAATGAATTACAAATTAAAATTGGATTCGTACGATTAAATTTTAAATACTTTTAACTCATTCATGACATTTCTACAATAGCGTGCAGCCATCGCGTGGGCCGGTAAAAACATTTATAATAGACGTATTTGAAATTTGTTGTAACAAATGAACTTACACCTATACACCTTACTATGGAGTGGTCACGTGACCACAGATAAAAAATAATTAGTTCACTTTATGCAGGTAGCTTTATTAACTCTGGTATTTTTTTTATATCTATGTCTAAACATAACCTTTTTTTGTGCTATACATTTTTTTCTAGATTGCAATGATATTTCAGTAGATATACGATTTTAGCGCACTTAATATGACCCCGCGAATCTGTCCGTTCGAACAGATTTCAGCTATCAGCTTATAGCTATCTTTTTTACTCTCTAACCTTTCGCATCTTCTTTCGCTCTCTTTGGCGCCTGTAAATAGAGTGCAGCTGAGCCGAATTCAGAGCGCCATTTTGAAGGTAAAAACCTTTAGTAAAAAATCATTGCTATGTTGTGAATTATTGCCAATTACCTAATAAATTACCTATTTTTTTTATTCACTATATCACGAGTCTACTTGTTTTTATCGGACTGCCTAAAGGGTAATGTTTTAGAGGTTTATGTGAGTATGTAAGTGTGCGTGTTTCTTTATAACCTCCTGCTGGCCTAGCACGGGCGCTGGGATAAACTTATATCCACCAGTTTTGTCTTCGCGTCAACGTGACAAAGCTAGAATATGGATACATCCGTCTCGTGCTCGCGGGATAAATATGGTGGACTAAATTTTATCCCGGCGTCCGTGGTAGGCCTGCTGTAGCCATTTTGACAAATATTAGATTTGTGCTTACCTAGTTTCATTGAATAGGCAGTAGCAGTAATGACAGGATATGTGATAAAGTATATGACTATGCATACCCGCCTTTATTCCTCCTCTAGATCTGTGACCTTGTGAAGGGCTGTGTAGGGTAAAAGCATAGTGAGATTAGGTCATGGTTTAATGATGTTTAGTGCTTGCTCTGATAAATGGTTTAACACGAGTGATGTGTCATTCTATAATTTTTTATGTCCGGAGTGACATAGGGTACATTTTGTAGTCGTATTTTTGTTTTTGTTCAGTAACACTTATGCCTAATTAGTGAGCGCCTCCGATCCAATTAGAACAGCTCTATCCTTTGATGTTATTAAACTCCAATGATCAAAACATCAGTACTAGTTAGATCTCCCGAGATATAACTCAATAATTGAAACTATCACTCATCTAAGTACATTAATCGAAATGACCGAAAACTGATTACACAGTTCACTGATTTGACAGCGGACAGACTAAAATATAGCCATTGAAATGTAAGTCTTGTTGCGTTAGTTTACAGCAGATTTTAAACAATTGAAATAAAAGCTTTCATAAGCATTTACGAAGCCTCGCTTGCTTTGTCTGTGGTATTGCCTAAACTAGATACTAACATCGTCGGGTATCGGACTCATGTGTAGCGTAGTGTACGAAGGGCCTAAAAACATTCACAACACAAGACACCGAAGGATCGCAGACCAATAAGAGAAAAGGAGATGGAAATATGTTTCAATATATTTCGCTCTCGTTTGTTAAAAGGCGAAAGAAAGACTCGCATTTCAATTTTTAGGTTGACGAAAAACTGATTATACGGTTCACTGCACACTGGTATAAATCTCACCGCATCGCGGACAACTTAAAATCATAAATTATACAATTATATCCCAACCCCGTCGGCGTTCCCATAGAATCCCATAATAACAGTATAACAATAGCCTATAAATACTTTACAAGTAATTATAATGAAAAATTGCCCTAAAAGAAACACTAAACGTTTCCGGAAATTTTAGAATATAAATTAAGTAAATTGTTATTTTTGATGTAAACTGTTTTAGAATCGATTCTGTAAGCTATTGTTGCGTAAGTGATTTAGGTTGGGAAGGTATGTCGATTTATTCGATATCCGGGAATTCATATTTCGGGACGGTATTGGAGTGTATCGATATTCAATATTTCATCGTATTGACATAGGTAGGTAGTACATTCAGATCCGTAATGCGGATTCGTTCGAAATTAAATTTAGAGCGCTCCTTGCGTAGATTTGATTTAAAGTAGAATTAACAATATAAAAAAAATATAAATCAGATAACATTTTGGGGTGAGTATCAGACTACGCTTTTTGTATGGACGAGACGGCGGTATACTCTATTCTTAATGATAACATTTTTCGTATATTACGATGCGTCGAAAATTGTAACAGTCAGTCAGTCGGTTGCTTGTAATTGTTTTAAGTTAAATAATTTCTTTTCGTACCAGGTTCGACCAAAACTAAATGATTTTTTCATCTAAAAATTTGGTAAACAAATGTCCACACCAGTAAACATCCACCCACAGTGCCGTTTTTAAACTGATCCCAGTTATTAACTAACTAGGACACCTAAAGCGTTCAGCCAATCTCGCATTCCGGTCATTACTCAGAAAAGAATAAAGATAAAAGGTGCTTCCATAATACGCTTATGACAATGTGCAGGGACCGAGAAGTGCGTGCAAAACACCACATCAAAGAGAGTGGGTGAAACGGGACGAGCGGGTGAATCGGGACGAGCGGGTAAACAGGAGAAGCGGGCGAATGAGTCTGAACGGATGGACGGATGGTTGAAGTGCGAGTGCGGCCCACTGTGCGCAGTAGAGTGATGTTGTGTAATGTAAGGACCAGTTGCGCTGTGACACGCGGTCATTGACCGAGCGAAGCGAAGGTCTCAAAGTCTGGGACAAATCGGCATTTGTATGTAATGTTTGTATGTTTATGTGTATTTTTGTCCGGTGATAACTTGCGAACCGTTGATCCGATCTTCATGAAATTTTGTAGGCAAGTAGTTCATTTCAATACAATTTTTAAGTTCGAATATGAGCTGAATCGGTCAAGGGGTTGTGAAGATATAGGAGTCGCGAGGTCTCAGTTTGCCGCGAACTACTAGTTTATTTTATACTAGCTGTTACCCGCGATTTCGTCGGCGTGGACATTAAAAAGTATCCTATGTCCGTCTTTGTGATATACAGTAACTTCTCATCAAATTGTATCAAAATCCGTTCAGCCGTTTAGCCATGATAACGCGACAAACACCCAGATAGAGCTACTTCCTATAGTTCGCTAGATGGCGTTGATCAATTTTAATTTTAAAGTTGTAATGTAGGGAGTTCTGAAGTTCGCAAGCGAAGTGTTTTCCTCGAGACGAACGTATTCATGTTTATACCTCGAAGCTTTATTGGTCCTGATACGACTGCGGCTATATTCCTCTGAATTATAATATTAGTTAGGATGTCATTATCACAATTTTTAAGTTCGAATATGAGCTGAATCGGTCCAGGGGGTTGTGAAGATATAGGGGTCGCGAGGTCTCAGTTCGGCGCGAACTACTAGTTATAACTTTATGCCAGTAATACCAGTTTTCGTTAACCCTGGAGAAGCGTAAATTAGAAGCCTAAATAGACGCGCGCGACTCGTCTTGCCTTGCTTGTGCTAGTAGTGTATAGTGTGCATACTACCGCTTGGCTACTGAATAACTGTTAAAGGTCAAAGGAAATACCACCCCCTGGCGGACATTGCAAAAAGGTCCTACCTCTCCTCACCTGCACTCGGAAGCGAAAATCTGTAGGAATAAAAAACTTTACACTAGCGTCACAGATAACAGTATATAACACGTGGCCTGAAACAATACTTGGGCTGGCCAGTCAGGTATACGGATGAACAGAAAAGAAGTTCTCCAAATAAAAACTTAAAGGGGAAATTTCAGGTGTAGTAACTAAGTAATCGAAAGCCTTTAGCCCTTTACATGATTGATACGAGTATCTGAATGTCATCAAAAAGACAAGCAGTGCGTGAACGAGTCAGCGAACGAATGAACTGTATATAGAGCGAACGGTCGAATGAACGCCTTGTTCGATCCTTGAATGGACACGCAGGCAATTTGCAGACAAGGCTTTGACTGAACACGTATTCAAAATGTATATTTGATATAACGTATCTGTATAACTCTGTAACGTGTAACGTCTATAACGTCGTATTTTCGCTATTTTTGACCGAGCGAAGTGAAGGTCTTTTTCATAGTTTAATGGGACAAATCGGCATTTATATGTATGTTTGTGTGTATATTTGTCGGACGATAACTTACGAACCGTTGATCCGATCTTCATGAAATTTTGTAGGCAAGTAGTTCATTTCAATAAAAATTTTAAGTTCGAATATGAGCTGAATCGGTCCAGGGGTTGTGAAGATATAGGAGTCGCGAGGTCTCAGTTCGGCGAAAACTACTAGTCTACTAATGATTTTAAAAACAACTCTAAATAACTAGCGCTGATGGGGAACGAACTAGCTTCATAGAAACTGATTGGGATTGGACTTGATTGGGATGGATGACCGTGATCAACAGGTACAGGATACATTTACAGCTGAACGAAAGATCAGGTAGCGGCTGTGTGTTCTAGAACACGAATTTGATGCTTGCTGATTTATAAGAATATAATATAATAGTGGTAGGGCTCTCATGCCGAGTCCGCCTGGGGAAGTACCACACCTTTGCCAGTTATTCAACCGTCAAGCAGTAGTGTGCAAGCATTACTGTGTTCCGGATGAAGGGCAATGTTTCCAGCGTAATTACTGGGCATAAAGAGATTTTACATATAATATCTCCGGCGACCCGGTCATGTCTTCAAACTGAGACCAGAAACACCGAAGGACGGGTAGCAGCGTCCTATAGCGAACGGTGAACGTTCTGCGATCCCCAAGCCGCCTGCCAAGCGTGGGGATTATGGCAACCCCCCCCCCCACAATGATAGACAAACTGAAACCGCGGCCCCCAGTCCCCGGCAGCTCCTCTATTCCTGGCCTAGGTAGCGGGTCAGGTACGGTACGGTACGGAGGAGCAGGGGGTGCGAAGAATCCCCGGCAGATGCCCCGCTACCACCCCCAACGGACTTTGGCCCTGGCCACACACAACGTCCGCACGCTGAGGACTGACGAGAGGATTGTAGAGCTGGAGGAAGAATTGAGCAAGTTGCGATGGGACATCATAGGCCTATCTGAAATCCGACGAGAGGGACAGGATACGATAGTCCTAGATTCCGGCAACATGCTCTTCTTCCGGGAAGGTGAACAGAAATCCCAGGGTGGTGTTGGGTTTCTCGTCCGTAGGTCCCTCATCAACAACGTAGTTAAAGTCGATAGTGTGTCGTGCAGGGTAGTATACCTTATACTCCGAATCACCGATCGGTATTCGTTGAAGGTCATACAGGTATATGCGCCGACCACGACACACCCTGACAATGAAGTAGAGGCTTTGTATGAGGAGATATCCGAGGCGATACATACCTCCGAAACTCACTTCACCGTTGTTATGGGGGATTTTAACGCGAAGGTGGGCTCACGGAACGTCGATGAGTTGAGAGTGGGATTGTATGGGTACGGGCAACGGAATCGGAGGGGCCAGCGGTTGGTCGACTTCATGGAAAAGGAGGGTCTATATTTGATGAACTCCTTCTTCCAGAAGCGGCCATCCAGGAAGTGGACGTGGATAAGCCCCGATGGTTCGACCAGGAATGAGATTGACTTCATCATGACGACCGAGAAGCGAATATTCAATGATGTCTCCGTGATCGCTAAGGTGAAAACCGGTAGCGATCACCGCATTGTCAGAGGCTCGTTGAATATCAATGTCAAGCTTGAGAGGTCGCGTCTGGTGAAGTCTATGCTCCGTCCTGGTCCTGCCCAAATCCAGAACCCCGAGAACTTTCAACTCGAATTGCATAATCGCTTCCAGAGCCTAGCCGAATGCCAGAATGTGGACGAGTTAAACAATGGGTTGGTGGAAGCTGTTCAAGCAGTGGGGTCCAAGTTCTTTAAGACCCCACGCCGGAAAAGACCTCAAAAGCTCTCAGACAGAACCATTAACTTAATGGAAGACCGGACTGAGATGCGACTGCAATCTTCAGCTGATATGTCGGAATATGGCAAGCTTAATAGACGAATCTCGAAGTCTATGCGACACGACTTGCGATCCTATAATACAAGTTGTATTAAGGACGCAATCGAGCGGAATCAGGGCTCCAAAGTGTTCGCAAAGAATTCGTCTATCGGGCAAAGCCAAATGACGAAGCTGAAGATCGAGAACGGCAGTATCATTTCGTCGAAAACGGAGATTCTGAGAGAGCTCGAGAGGTTTTACGGACAGTTGTACACCTCGACACGAGAACCCATTGTCAGTAGAGCTCAGGACTCCAGAGCCGAACTGACCCGACACTACACCGAGGACATCCCAGACATCAGCCTAGACGAGATTAGAATGGCTCTTAAGCAGCTTAAAAACAACAAGGCGCCGGGTGATGACGGAATAACGACTGAGCTTCTGAGAGCGGGTGGAAAACCGGTACTTTTAGTCCTCCAGAAGTTATTTAATTCCGTCATACTCGAGGGTAATACGCCAGAAGCATGGCACAGGAGTGTGGTGGTGTTGTTCTTCAAAAAAGGTGATAACACCTTACTGAAGAATTATAGGCCCATCTCGCTCCTGAGCCATGTTTACAAGCTGTTTTCGAGAGTTATTACGAACCGTCTCGAACGCAGGTTTGATGACTTCCAGCCTCCCGAACAAGCCGGTTTCCGTAAAGGCTTTAGTACCATGGACCACATACACACGCTCCGCCAGATTATACAGAAAACCGAAGAGTATAATCGGCCATTATGCCTGGCGTTTGTGGACTATGAGAAAGCCTTCGATTCCATCGAGACCTGGGCGGTATTGCAGTCCATTCAGCGATGTCATATCGACTATAGGTATATCGAGGTGATGAAGTGTTTGTATAGGAACGCCACCATGTCAATCCGGTTGCAGGACGAGAGCACGAAACCAATCCAGTTGCAGAAAGGCGTGAGACAGGGAGACGTTATTTCTCCGAAACTGTTCACGAACGCATTGGAGGACGTTTTCAAGCTCTTGGACTGGAACGGATACGGCATCAACATTAATGGCGAATACATCACTCACCTTCGTTTTGCCGATGATATAGTAATCATGGCAGAGTCGCTAGAGGACCTCAATAACATGCTCAACGACCTCAGCAGCGTTTCTCAACAGGTGGGTCTTAAAATGAACATGGACAAGACGAAAATCATGTCAAATGCCCATGTTGTACCCGTACCGGTGGTCGTTGGGAACGATGCGCTCGAATTTGTTGACCATTATAACTACCTTGGACAGACTGTCCAGTTAGGTAAGTCCAACTTCGACAAAGAGGTCGCTCGAAGAATCCAACTCGGATGGGCAGCGTTCGGGAAATTGCGTAATATCTTCTCGTCCAAAATCCCGCAGTGCCTGAAGACAAGGGTCTTCAACCAATGTGTGTTGCCAGTGATGACATATGGAACTGAAACGTGGTCCTTGACTACTGGCCTTTTGGAGAAACTCAGAGTCGCACAGCGGGCAATGGAGAGAGCTATGCTCAGAGTTTCTTTGCGCGATAAGATCCGGAACGAGGATATTCGTCGAAGAACCAAAGTCACCGATATAGCTCTCAGAGTTTGCAAGCTGAAGTGGCAATGGGCAGGCCACATCACTCGAAGAACCGATAACCGATGGGGAAGAAAGGTTCTTGAGTGGCGACCACGAACCGGAAGACGAAGCGTAGGCAGGCCTCCCACTAGGTGGACCGACGACATTGTGAAAGTCGCGGGCAACCGGTGGATGCAAGTGGCACATTGTCGGTCGGTGTGGCGGTCTAAGGGGGAGGCCTATGTTCAGCAGTGGACGTCTTCTGGCTGATAATGTAATGTATGTATAATGTGATTTATAAGATTTTTTTTAATGATAATATGCCCAAAGGTTCGTTACCTTGAGGGGAGATGTTGCTCCCAGGGTTACCAGATCAAATTATCAAAATTACCGATTAAAATATAGAATAAATAAAATTTGGTCACGCCTTGGAAACAAGCTCCAGTTGCAAATTAGTACATTAAAATTAAAATAGATATTACAAAATTACAAATTCTTCGGTATTCTTGTCATATCGAAACCGAATCGAATGTCTTGAAATACTAAACAGTGCTGTACCGTGACATGCTTACTGCGATGATTGTTTGGTTCAGCCGCCGACGCTGCGCAACCGCGATAAAGTTCACGGCCCAGCAAAATGTTCAAATACCTGGCAGCCCTGGCACCATGATTGTGTCCGACCTAATTATGTACATATTGTCTATAATGGGTCTGCTGTGGGCAAACTCTACTGCAGTTTTCTGAAAAGGCCTTTAAGGCCAAGTTTGGTTTAGAACAGCCATTTCACTTTCCTGCCAGGAGGCAATAATTTAGTTCCTGTAAAAAAGCCTCCATCGCACGTGGCTTCAAATTTGCGCCAGACATGACAAAAGCCGAACGTACCGCGGTAACAAGTACGGTATACAAAAAAGGTAAATACACCCCGAGTGTACGTCTCAATAGGTTCCACAGTTAAAACGCGTCGCACAAAAGGAATCTTTTTCTTCGCCATGTTTAAGTAGACGAGGCGTTTTTAGTATTTGTACCGTTCGCAGAAAAACATGCGTGGTTTTATTGATTTGAGTATGAGCTAATTATCAACAAAAAAAAATGTGTGACACGATGGGCATTGCAGTTTTTTATTTATATAATTATATATATTGTGTATATTTGAAAGGCTAGGCCAGGGATGGGGAAATAGTGGGAAAAATATCATAATTCAAACATCTAGGCGGGACAAATATTTTTATTTTTTTATGTATTGTTCGGACGTACCAACTGTGTCCGTATGAAAAATTAAATTTTGACTGATCATTAAAACTATATCGTTGAAATTTGGCTGTAAGTTACTTGATATAATTAAAACGCACTTCACTTGCTTTGGGAATAGTTGAAACTTACCGAATTTGCTTATTGAGGACCGTATTTATTAAGAAGGCTGTGGCGGACCGCGGGCCAAATCAAATAATATCGCGGGCCGTATTTTGCCCACGGGCCGCCATTTCCCCATCCCTGAGCTAGGCATTTCATCACTAACTGACTATCAACATAAGTTTAATTTATACTTTTTGTTTCAGGTAAGAATCAATGGCGTTGTTTTTTTGGGATTCCAATTAAATAAATGTGAGTAAAATCAGTAATAAACATTAACAATTTATTGACATGCTAATTTAAAAAAAAATGTAGTTTTTCTTACCTTAGAGGTTGTGCCCTATCTTGTATAAATATTTGTGTCCATAGTTTTCTGACAATCTTTTTAATTGATTAAAGTTAACATCTCTATCACCAGACTATTTGTGTCAGTCACTGATTTTTAAACGAAAACACTCCTTATTCAAACGAAAACAGATCTTATTCACTTACAAACAATTTTATTCATTGTAATGAGCCGATTCTTCTGCTAACCGTACCTCATTCGTCCCAGCAAAGGGCCTGAGACGTCGAACAAAGGTAGCAGAAACCAATTTGTTACGTGATAATATGGACCTTGCCCCCTCTCCCCTTCCCCCCTCCCTTGATAAGACGAGTCTCATTTCAGGAGATACTTGGCCTTTGACACAATCGATGAATATTTTTAAGAGATTCAAATGTTTTACAAATAAAATTCCATTGAGATGAAATAGCAGGGACTATTTTTACCCGACTGCTCAAGAAGGTTTTTCGGGTATGTAAGTGTGGTCATGTAAATAAGCTGTTCCTTGTGTGTACATTTTGACGAGTGTCATTGATATTGATTCTATGGAGCAGCTGTTTTTTGCTCGATTTCAAGGTTGGTCCTATAGTAAAATTTGTTCTTAACTATGAGTACTATGAGCCTTTTTCATCTTAGTATACTTTCCTTGGGTTATGGTTTGTGGTTAAAAACAGTATTATGTACTTTTTTATTACTACCTTTTGGATTTTGGTTTTCTGTACATTTTTTTTTTCATATATATTTTTTTTTTTTATTGTCAATTATAGCACTCTATGGTTTCCTCACGATATTTGTCTTCACCGGTAGCTCGGGTTAATTTTTTTTTTTAAGGTATGCTGTGTCGAGACGAGCAAGTGCTCACTTGATATTAATCATCACCCTTGTTAACAGTACAGTGCCACCAAGAATTTTCAACTCTAACAGTTCAAAATCACGCGCCGCAATGCACAGCACTCATCACCCTGAGGTATTAGATGTCAAATATCTTTATGCCCAGTAATTACGCTGGAAACTTTGCCCTTCAATCCGGAACACAGTAATGTTTACACACTGCTTGGCGTTTAAATAACTGGCAATAGTGTGGAGTTTGCAGGCGGACTCTGCAAATGAGCCCTAGCACTATTGTTGGGATCCTTCGTTCTAAAACCAAAAATAAGAGTTAGTGAGAAAAAAAGGTTTTTCTCTTTTCTTTTGGCTTCTCACTTTCCACCCTTTCATAAAATCACTAAAATTATTTATTTCGTAGGAAACCCGTACCGTGTTGGATTACACCCCTGCACATCCGAACTATCCATATAAAGGCACCCAAATTCGCCGTACCAATAAAATCGTAAGATCCACCCCACTCGATATTACGTCCCGATATTACGTCTAACCAATATTTGTCAAAAGCCGAATCACCTTCGCGTAGAGTGACCAGTGCTATGGAAGTTGTGGGACAAACTTCCTCCACTCCTTCACGCCAACTAGGTATTTAGCAGTGCCCGACGGGGTCCACGATTGTTCCTAGCATAAATTGTAACATCTAAGTCACATATTGTGGATGCAAATAAATAATATGAATATGAAACATTTTCAACATATTTTGTTTTAGGCCAAGAAACCATGGAGAGTTGATATGTATTTTTTTTTCCACAAATCGCACTGATATTATAAATACGAAAGGGTGTGTGTTCGATTCTTTCCCCTCAACTCAGTAATGGCTTAACGTACTTAGATGAAACTTTTTAATACTCTTTTTAATTTTATTTTTTAATAATTTGTTAATTTTTTTTCTTTTTTTATACCCTGGATTAACACAAACTCTTTATCCCGGAAAAATATAAGTTTTAGCGCGTGAAACAAGCGCTGCGGAAAAAAAATCATGAATAAAAAACAATGAGACTTAATTTAACGGTAAAAAATACAACCCAGCCTACACAAAGCTTTGGTGGTTATAGGCCTTATTCTTACCAAAATCACCCCTCACGTCGTCATGACGTCTCTTGTCTCAACATAGTATTCTGAGATCTACACTTGAGATGACAAACAGTTCCATAATAATAATAATTTCCATAATTTATTTATAATTTACTTTCCATAGGGTGGGCATCACAGGTTACCCTCAATTCACCCACCCAGGTACCATATTCCAAGCTTAAAAACTAACTTAGCATATCAAACAATAATAAATAAATAAACTTAAGGAATGTGAAATAAAATTAATAAACGTTGATTTTGTGGTAAAAGAATAAAAGCTTGCGCATTGGGGATCGGAGCGCGTACCGTTTACTAATAGTACGCTTCTGGTCGTCCTCCGGTGTTCCTGATCGCAAGTTCTACCATAACCAGGTAGTAAGTCATACCCCGGTTCCGAAACGAGGGTTTTGGTTATTTTAAAATAAGCCTGTATACAATGTAAGAAGTAAAGTATTATTGTATTTAAACTAGTTTTATCCTAAAAAATATATTTTACTACAATTGAAAACTGATTAATCATTTATAGGAAACTCGTTAGTTCATAAAAAATCCGCGTGGCTATGATTATTACCCTACAAACAAACGAATGATTTTAAAAATAGTATTGCTACGTAGTATTAGATTCGTATGATTACAAGTAGTAAGCGGTAGTTAGAAACGATTATAACAATGTATGATTTTGTTGACTAAACTGACGTGGTTTTAATACATTTTGTTTTAATTAAACTGGAATACTCACGTTAAAATTGAGTAGGACGAGGTCGCGCGCGTCTCGCTTAGCATTCATTGATAAAGGTCAGCGAATGTGATCGAAACTATAGTCAGAATAACCGACTCAATTTTAATGTGAGTATTCCCGTTTTATTAAAACACAATGTATGATGATTCTTTCTCTAAGATTTATGGCTTAGTTTTTAAATGTAAGGAGAAAATATAAACTATTGGTCACCCTGTCATCCATAGGGCGGCTAAGACGCATAGGGCGGGTGTATTGAAAGGAAGTCTTTAGGTATGGAAACGGTTGATATTTTTTCGGTATATCTGTTCTTCGGGCTTATGGAATTTCATTTTAAAGGATTTGACGAAATTTGGTTTTGGTAGACAAAATTCTTAAGGTATTGTACTTTTACTTCATAAGATATTATAAGATCAGGTTTTTTGATGTATATTTTTGTCTCAAAGATTATCTTTTAGATTTTCGTTTTAGATTGCTGTAATAAAACGGTAAAAAGTATGACATATTTTTAAATGGCATTTTTTTAATCGTTTTTCTTGTAATTCAATTCAATTCATCTTTATTTCCAAATAGGTATTAAAAATACTCTTATGGATAATCATCACTAGTTTAAATAAACAAAACGTCACAAAAGCACAACAACATTATCAGCACTACAAACATTTGTAGGCTTAAAATAAATGTCAATGGTAATAATAATACTTAAAATAAAAATAGTATAAGATAAGTAAGTCTATTCCATTATTAAAATTATTATTGTAAAATTATTATTATTGTATAGGTCCTGGGCCCGTGAACTATGAACCTTATCGCGCGGTAAAAGTATTCGCGGTCGCACAGCGGCGGCTGAACCTAAAATCGCATTAAGCACTTAACGACACGATCCTGATATAGGGTACAATAAAAAATAAAATATTGAAATATTTTAGTATTAAAAAAAAACAGTTGACTTGAAAATCTCCTCCTTCTTTTTAAGAAGTCGGTTAAAAATTGAAACTTGTGTTTTTCTCGTATGTATTTTTTTAGTCATATCCAATGTGTTTTTTTTGGGTTTTTGACCAACTCGTAACGTGGGGCTGGCCACGCGTGTAACCAGTTGGTAAAAACGCTAAGATTTTCGCGCGTGTCTTAATAGAGACATCCTAACTAATATTATAATTCAGAGGAATATAGCCGCAGTCGTATCAGGACCAATAAAGCTTCTAGGTATAAACATGAATACGTTCGTCTCGAGGAAAACACTTCGCTTGCGAAATTCAGAACTCCCTAAATTACAACGGTCAGTTCATACAAAACGTCAAAGAATGCACAAAATTGATCAACGCCATCTAGCGAACTATAGGAAGTAGCTCTATCTGGGTGTTTGTCGCGTTATCATGGCTAAATGGCTGAACGGATTTTGATACAATTTGATGAGCAGTTACTGTATATCACAAAGACGGACATAGGATACTTTTTATGTCCACGCCAACGAAATCGCGGGTAACATCTAGCTTAAAATAAACTAGTAGTTCGCGCCGAACTGAGACCTCCCGACCCCTATATCTTCACAACCCCTGGACCGATTCAGCTCATATTCGAACTTAAACATTGTATTGAAATGAACTACTTTCCTACAAAATTTCATGAAGATCGGATTAACGTTTCGCAAGTTATCATCGAACAAATATACACACAAACATACAAACATACATTATGCCTATGCCGATTTGTCCCAGTAAATTCTGAGACCTTCGCTTCGCTCGGTCAATTACTTTTTTATTATCGCCAATGTCGTTATCAGTTAGGATAAATAAAATCTGGGTTCCATTTTCATGTATTTCTTCTATGAAACTGACGTGGTTTTGATACATTTTGTTTTAATAAAACGGGAATACTCACGTTAAATTGAGTCGGTTATTCCGATTATAGTTTCGATCACATTCGGTGACCTTTATCAAGGAATGCTCAGCGAGACACGCGCGCGACCTCGTCTTGCCTTGCACTGAATCACTGAATCTTTCGAAATGATCGAAACTATAGTCGGACTAAACCGACTCAATTTAACGTGAGTATTCCCGTTTTATTAAAACAAAATGTATTTCTTCGTTAATTAAATTATAATCAAAAGTCTACCATAGCGTCTCATAATTTATTTTCAGTGACCTATTTATGTAGAATTGTGTCACAAGACGTTGTTAAAAAGAGTATCACTTTCAAAGAACAATTTGGACTTAATTACGAGGTTTCCGACGTTGTTTTCGTTACTTTTTCTTTTAAATGAATGAGTTTGGTAACAAGTACTGGCAATTATGTACCAAATTAAAAACGAAAACGGATACAATTTAACTTAAAATTTGAAAACGAATGACGCTTTTTTGTTATGAAGCTAAACTGAAAAACTGTGACTTTTCAATTCTTCGCAACACATTTTGTTATTTATTTATTTTATTTATTTATTTATTTATTTATACATATTAATTAAAACGGATGTAAGTTATGTAAGTAGATATCTTGCGTTGAGATATATGCTTGCTTATTATTATAGATAATTTAATTAAAACTGACGTGGTTTTGACACATTTTGTTTTAATAAAACGGGAATACATTACATACATTATCAGCCAGAAGACGTCCACTGCTGAACATAGACCTCTCCCTCAGACTGCCACACCGACCGACAATGTGCCACTTGCATCCACCGGTTGCCCGCGACTTTCACAACGGAACGATCAACGGACTTTTAAAACGGGAATACTCACGTTAAATTGAGTCGGCTATTCCGACTATAGTGTCGATACCATTCGGTGCAAGGCAAGACGAGGTCGCGCGCGTGTCACGCTAAGCATTCCTTGATAAAGGTCACCGAATGTGATCGAAACTATAGTCGGAATAAGCGACTCAATTTAACGTGAGTATTCCAGTTTTATTAAAACAAAATACTCGTAGATATTTAAGATTGTCTAAAAACGGTATGGTCCTCATTTAATAAAACTCCATGTTCCAGCAAATACTTTCTTTTTAGACAACTGCCCAAAAAGGAGGGTAATGTTTTCGGCGTGTATGTATTTAAGTATGTATGTGAGTATGAAAGTTTGTTTGTGTGTTTCAAAAGCTGTTCCATACATTTTGTTGATTATTACTGACATTTTTCTATGGAGCAGCTGTTTGTATTATCTTGATTTCAGGGTTGGTCCCAGATAAATTGAATGATCATTATCATTTTCATAGTCAAATTTTCTGTGCCCCATAACCACATACTAGTTCACCACCCCACCAAACCTCAAGGGTCATACGGACAATACGACCGGCTAATAAACTGAACACGTGTACAACACGTGTTGTCGCGTAGTTTGTTACTGTGTCTGTTGTACGGCGTACTACAGTGTCATAATCAGATACGTTTATCTCCGGCTAGTAAAATAGTCTTGAACCATCTCCAGCTAGTAAATTAGTCTTGAACATAACTGGCTGCTTTTTCACCAGAGATGCGCTATGCAGCTACTATGACCGAAGTAAAGCTAAGCTACGAAGCTTTGTAACCGTTTCCACTAGCTAAGAGGTCAGTTACGGGACTTAGTATGGAGGACCCTGATCATTCATAAAATAAATATAAAATTGTGTTTGGTATAATTTGCTGACGTAGCATCAATATTCAATTAAATTAAACAGTATACTGTAAAGTTGCAATCGTTTTTATCTGAAACATCCACAAGTTCTATCCACCTAAAAGTAAATTCCTTATTCTAGTTTAAAAAATCCAGTATGACAAGTCAGAGCACAAACGAATTCTTTTTAAAATCTAATTCTCAGTCATCTTTCACTTAGTCCCTCTTTGAACCGGGGACCCCGGGGCAAAGCCTATCGCCAACAGTTGGTTGTGATTGGTGCCGACGTCGAAATTGCATCCGCTTTGTCCTACTACGCTTTTGTTTACTGTGTCAAGCACTGTTCTGTCACATGAGATTTTAGTTTTTCTGGGACTGAGTCGAAAATTGTAAAAATAATAAAAATCAATGAATTGATTGCAAGGTTCGGGTGAAAATCCAACACCCAATTTTTATACCTGTAAAAATACTCGTACACTCGTCCTGTATAAAATAAGTTAATTCAATTCAGTTTCCAATTACGGAACAAAACTAAAATCAAATGTATACCCGAGAATAACACCAAGGTACTATTTACCATCCTAGGATATACCTAAGTATCAGTTTTTCGACTCCAGCGAGCGCAAGTACCAACATTCGCTGCAGTTTGAAATCGACCGTGGACGTCGATGCCAATTATTGGCCGCTCGGATTTACGCCACGTCACTTTACCCCGCTTTACCCCATCGTGATTGACTGACGCGAGCTTTTTTCTTTTTACTTTTTTTTTTGTCAAACACTGGAGTGTGTTAGGGCCGTGTCGAAATGGATGTCTGTCGATTTCGTTTGGAGTGTGGGGTTGAGTGAATTGTTTACTGTTCTTGTGTGAAATTTTATTTTTGATGAGAGAATAGAATTCGTTGCCCCCTTTTATGTAGATTTATTTTCGAAGTCGGTTGTTGCCTCGCGGATTTTGGATGTCAGATGTCGTCTCATCTGTTTTGCTCGGGAAGGTAAGTACATTTACTTAGCTTAACTACTTGAGCGAGAGGCAAGAATAAGCTGAGTATACCTTCTTTAGAAGTAGATCGCCAGTTTAGTTGTCAATTACCTAAGGGCTTTACTTCGAGAAAAGGTAAGCGCTACTACCGCAGATGATATGTATTATCTAACGACACTTCACTTGTCGAAATTGGTCGAGCCGATTAGGCTTCAGTAAGCAATATAGGAACGACCAAAAACATACTTTCACATGAAAACCATTACCATCTTTCTTGGGCAGTTGAGTAAAAGGGAGCAGAGTTACGGTTCAGCCCGCTAATTTTATTAATAAAATAAAACTGTACCCAACTTATTCTTAAATTGCTTATTGGTCAGGAAGGATCTATGCCACGGATCACCCCTAGATTCTCAAAACTATCGAAGGTCACTTCGCATAGGTCTAAATACACCTCTATAAAAATATTTAGGCGCGAGTAGGCGTAAGCTTAAGATATCCAATGAGAACGCTTGTTCCACGTTTCCGCAACCCGAGTTTTCCTCAAACTTTGGCGACTTTTTGTCGGAACAATAAACTCTAATGTGGTATCTATATTTAATCTGATCTGTAGTATATGGATACCTACTATATCTATGTACGTGCTTGCCGGCACGGCGTCGCTCGCTTAGGCTTCTGTAAATTAAACATCCCTTTTCACCTCTTTCGGGGTTGATTTTCGAAAAATCCTGAGATATGTTTTTTTATGCTTTGTACACATTGGCTTTGCTGAAAATAGATTTTTATTTCCATACAAATATAGGGGGTCCATTTTACCCCTTAGAGTGAAATTTCGCAAAACCTAGGAGTATTGGGTCCAAATTTCACGCCTCTATCATAAGCGGTTTGGTATATGTTCGTTGATTCCTAGAAAAGGCTTGTTTGTTATTTCATATATATTATACAGGGTGATAAGGAAAGAGTATGCTAAGCCGAAAAGGACTCATAGTACCCATGATTGTGTACAACTTTTACTATGGGACCAACACTGAAATCGAGAGAGAAAAAACCAACTGCTCCATACAAATTCTCACATTTTTCTATGGAACAGCTGATTTTTTTCTCGGTTTCGGGGTTGGTCCCATAGTAATAGCTGTTCAAAATTATGAGTATTATAACCCCTTCTCGGCTTAGCACACCCTTTCGTTATAAACCTGTAAAGATTATATTGCTTAGTTGTGCTTCTGCAAAGATAAACATTGCAGAACAACAAAAGGCACGAGCTCACAAACACGCACAGGTAAGTACTCAAATAAAATCATGTTTCGTTTATACAACAACCCTTCGTTTAAAACGTCCCGATATATTCGCGTTTCAAGAAGCCCGAGGAAAATCGCGTCATTTTCCCAATAAAGTGTCTACTGCCTCAAACAAATTCTATCACTACAAGTCGTCGACAGAAATTGGAAAGGCAGTATGGGTTGTTCAGACAATTTTACGTAACGCAGTCAAATAGTACAAACACCATGCCGAGAACCTAAATGCGCGATGTGCTTCGTTGGGTTGTTCCGTCTTCATCCCATTTATTGACTCACCCCAAACACGTATTACCAGCTCAACCCACACATTTTTTTTTAAATCGTGTTAAGTCTGATACCCACTGTTTTTTAATATTTTATCTACACCGTAAGTTTTTTTTTTTTAATTACGCAATATTTAAGTTGCTATGTGTATTTAGTGACATTTTTTAAAATACGACGAAGAAAAGTAGTTATTATTAGAATACCATAAACATTTATTAAAAAAACAAACCGTAGTGCATTGATATATCCAAGCCAATGACACAAAAAAAAAAGATTTTGTTAAGAAGTATTTAGGGGGTGATAACAGACTACCCCCGAAACGCTAAGTTCATCAAAAAGTTAGGAAAATTAAGTAACTCTTTCTGCACGCACGAGAAACAGAGCGACAGCTAAACAATTTCAAATATTGAATGCGCCAAAACCTCGCGGAAGGACTGTCCACTAAATGACGTCAACCTCGGGTCAAGATTTTATCGCACTTAAGGTACGATAATATTGTATCCACTCTTTTTATCCTGCAAGAGCGAGACAGGCATTCAAATCCACATTCTTGTTGACGCGATGATGAAAATTATATTGCAGGCCTGCAGATTATGTGATATTTTCTTAGAGATATTACACGACAATCTTGCGTATTGACAAATAGGTAAGAAGAGTATCCTAGCTGTTCTGTACTGTACCGCTTCACATCTCAATCCCCGTTCGATCTAGGCGGAAATCATTTACGCCAATAACGCCCCTTTTCGCCCCCTTGTTACCCCCTTTCTTACACAGGGTGATTTAATAGGCGAGGGCCCCAAGATCTGTAAATATCGATTCACCGTGTAAATATTAGCATTAGTTATTGTGCTTTTTATGGGGGATGTACGTCATCGGAGCGGTAGAAACCTACTCGCATTTTGAAGAGGCATTTTGCACTAAATCGGTTTATATTTTGCAAAAAAAACATGTAACCAACGAACTGAAATAAAGGATGGTCGCAATATACGATGGAGACAGAACGTATTATTTAATGATAGCACATTAAGGATACACGGGTTCCGGATTTCTTTGCTATAATCAGATCCAGATTGGTTCCTTTTGGGCTGAGTTGAGAAGTTCAAAAAACGGCATATTGCAATGTTGTAAATTGTGAAAGTGCACCAACCTAAAATGACTGTGATATGATTTTCAAATAATTTTGTTATTATTATTTATTTTTTTAGCAATCGTTTTTTTTTTTTGCTTCTCTGAATTAGTCGCCATGCCGCCAGCCCTAGTCCGTCATCATCATCATCATTATCATCAGCCACAAGACGTCCACTGCTGAACATAGGCCTCCCCCTTTAGAGCGCCACAACGACCGACAAAGGGCCACTTGAATCCACCGGTTGCCCGCGACTTTCACAATGTCGTCGGTCCACCTAGTGGGAGGCCTACGCTATGTCTTCCGTATCTAAGTGATAGCCGACTACTTGTTGCTAATTATATTGAGCGCTAGAATTCCTACAAGTACCTTGGTCAACCCCGTGGGAAACTCCATTAAAACGAAATTATTATATCCGGGAAATCTCCAAACCATTGTCTATTAGCATCTGCGTATGATCGATGGGAAACAAACAATAAAACTTCCGCTTGGGAAATATCCTTACTGTTTTGGTAATGTAAATAATACTTTTTTTCTCTTCTGTTTTGGCTTCGCACGTTGTGTATTTAGCCAGCGTCAAGTATTGCAATATTTGAAGTGAATTCAAATAATTAAAAGCAAAATAAGTCACGGTCAAGCCCACGTCATGTTCCTGAAAAGGGGTGGAGACTTTACTAGAGGTTTTTGAGTTTTTGTAACAACATGAAGAGTTTCACAACATTATATTTTTAACCAACACTCGTGCACGTTCACGAACAATTAATGGATAAAAATCCATTTTTTTTTCTTTCGAAATAACATAAGTTTTGGAATTTAATACAAAAACGCGACATGGCCTCTTTACGCACCCGCCAAAACTCTAAAAATAATACTTTCTTCGATAGCATCATGAGTGACGATACTCTTTTTTCTTATTAACCCCCGAATACTGAAACGTTTGTTAACTTTGACGACAGATTAAGTCTATTGCTGTCTTTGTCATTTGCTTAGTGCCAGACAAAGGCAGTATTAGAATTAATATGTTGTCAAAGTTAACAAGTGTTTCAGTATTCGGGGGTTAGAGACTCAGTTTAGAGAGGGTGCGTATTCAGCCTGTGTTAAAATGAATACTTACTAACAGTCAAATAGGCTTTACTTAAACGTATTTTTAGCCAAATTGATGTAATTATAGCCAGTTTATGGACGTGCTGGGGACATTGGGTCTTTCTTTCAAAACATCGTAAATGCATATTATAAAATCTACACCACTATATTTGGACTTGACTGACTTTAATGCCTTAACAATTACTTGTTTAAATAGGAACTTGTAATATCTTGAATACTGGTCGAATTGACCGGACGTTTGGAAGAAAAGATAATGTCAGTCAATTTATTTTGCGTTTATATGCTTGCAAAGTTGCAGAGCGTAACAAAAAGTTGCCTATAATAAGCAACTACCATGAGTCATGCATGCTTTGAACTTGTATGAATTGCAAGATGATTACTTTGAGTTTTTTGTTTTGTTCAATAAGGAAAATGTAATGTATTGGGTATTAGAACTGGGACAATAACCATTGAGAAAATAAACGCATTAAGACAAGTCTTCTGGACCTACTAAACGGTTGACGACTTCTGTCTTTGGTCCATTTCGTAGTTTAGTTTCTGATTTCAGGGTTGGTCCCATACTAAAAGTTGTCAACAATGATGAGTACATATATAAATAATAAATAAATAAATAAATATTGGTGGACGTTTTTCACACAGCGCCATCTAGCCCCAAACTAAGTAAGCTTGGACTATGGGAACCAGATAACTGATAGAATACATAAATACTTTCTTTTTTGTAAATACATACATAGAAACACCCAGACAAAGAACAAACATCCATGTTCATCACAAAAATGTTTGTCCTGGGTGGGAATCGAACCCACAACCTATAGATCAGAAGGCGGAACTCCACCCACTGAGCCACAAGGCTAGTCAATTTTTTTATTTTTTTTTACATCGGTCTAGGCATTCGTTTGACCACAGTCTCACCTGATGGAAAGCGATGATGTGGTCGAAGATGTAGCACGCTTGCCTAGGAAGTACCTATTCACTCTTACATACTTTTCAATATTGTTGCATTTTTCAGAAACTCCTATATTCTATCGTCACAATTGGCATTAGTTTTCAAAGCTTTCTAGCTACATTCGTTTCAATGTTTCTGCAATACCATTTAAGATTTTCGAATTCGGAAAATGCAATCGTTGTTTTGTTTGCAAATTATCAGCCTTTCCCTCTTGTACTGTACAATAAAACAGAGTTACAGAAGGGTGTTCCACTGTTCCATCGACACAAATTGGAACGCTGTCGGCCATCACTACCGCAACTTGTTAAATATTCTGGTACACCGGTAAAATACGGCGTAGGATGGTCTTGCAATTTTATTGAAAATTTTATTTTTACCTGTTCATCATGTATTTTTGAAAAAAGCTCTGGGATTTTTTATCTTGTTTAAAATGCGCTAACGAGATATCCTGGGCTGGGAGCGCGGCATTAAGTGCCTTTAATCCGCGTGTTGATCGTAATTATCTGGGTTTTCCGCATTTTCCTGTCAAATACATTCTAAATCCTTCCTAATGGTGATCAAGAGGAATCCATTCATTTATGCATGTGTTCGAAAAGATCTCTCAATTGCTCCTTAAAAAAAAAATGTGTCACTTTCACGCGTGATATTGCTCATGAGCGAGAAATTAAGAGATCATTTTGAAAGCAAATATTAGTTTATCGAAGGCTTATAAAAAATAAAAACATAAGTACTTTTTTCTTTCTCTTAACAAGTAATATAATTAAACCAAAATCAAAGTTCAAAGTTTATTAGTAAACCGAAGTTTATACGTCAAAAATAATGTATAGTAACTATACCTAAAAAAAACCCGACTGCAAAATATAGTACTACATATACTATGACACTTCGGACGTGATGAGGAATTTAACAATATACACTACGCTACGCTACTAAATATACGCTACAGATGATAATAATAGGAACACACAAACATTACGTATTTACAAACTTACATACACACAAACACCCTTCTTCACCCTTCTTTTTAGACAATGGAGTAAAAGGGTAACAAATAAAGACACTTAGTTGGTTTTAGCCGTACAGCCAAACAGCGTGTACAAAACTAAATTCCAAACATTATACTCGATTATACAAATCCTTGTATAAAAAGCTATTTGCAGCCACTCCATCAAGCCATAAGTACCAACATTCATACTTTATTTCAAACGAATATTAAAGTCAAATGGGTTCCGGAAACTTCCGGAAAAATACAGCAAACATATCACGATAGCAGCTGGTTATATTATGTATCAAAGTCAAAGGTTCTGATAGGTTTTTCATGTCGAAAGTTTATTATCCTGTTTGTTGGACTATAGGCAGAGATGGATTCCAGATTTTTCAGAATATACAATCGATTGTTAAGCTCAATTTATACCGAAAATCTTGAGGCTTTGTGGCATGCCGCATGGTCGCTAAAATGACGCAAAATGTGAGTCGAGCGATATGGCCACCCTATGTAGTTTTATGGAAACCTGTCAAGTGATCTGATTACTAAAGATTATGTGTGTAATTTTAAGGGTCGTGTCAAAGCGATTTCTCTTGCGCATTTCTACACTTTTGTACATACATGAAGTGAAGCATTTAGTAGCCTATGTGTTAATCCGGGATGTGAGCTACCTCCATACCAAATTTCATTCAAATCCGTTCAGCCGTTACAGAGTTGAACGGGAACAAACACACTACATACTTACCTACTTACATAATTAGACACTTACACACAAACTTTCGCATTTATAATATTAGTGTGATTGATGCTAGGCCTCACAGTAGCTGTTGGGCCGTTCGGTGACGCCCTCATTGCGATAATTGATCAACATCGGGACCAAAGCTTTGGTTGAGCCGCCACTCGGACGCTGGTTGAGCTTTCGTTATTGTAATTTTTAATCCTATTTTTTTTTAATAGTTAGTTGACTGCCCCGGTGGCTCAGTTGGCAGTGAACCTACCTTCTGTGCTTGGGGGCGTGGGTTCGATTCCCATCTAGGACAAACATTCATGTGATGAATATTTGTGGTTGTTCTATGTCTGAGTGTTAATATCTATATAAGTATGTATTTAAAAATATCTATGTACGTATATCAGTCTCTGGCAGCCATATTACAAGCTTTGCTTAGTTTGGGGTCAGATGACCTTGTGTGCAAAAATGTCCCAGATATTTATTATTTATTATTATCAAACCGAAATTAGTTTAGGTCTGGCTGAGTTCAGTATATCCTATACTACCATAAGCCAGGAATATCCAGGAATCGATGTTAGATTGATCCCAGTCAGCAGATGTGCAGTAGTGACGTCATTGGCACAGCGTATATATTTTTCACAGTGGGGAAAGTTCACGCTTTTAATTTGTGTTCATCAATATAATCCTAACTAATACTATAAATGCGAAAGTAACTCTGTCTCTCTGTTTCTCTGTCTGGGTGTTTGTCGCGTTATCACGGCTAAACGGCTGAACGGATCGACCTGAGTTTTGCATATATATAGCTTAAGGATCGGATCGATAACCGATAGGGGAAAAAGGTTCTTGAGTGGCGACCACGTACCGGAAGACGAAGCGTAGACAGGCCTCCCACTAGCTGAACCGACGACATTGTGAAAGTCGCGGGCAACCGGTGGATGCAAGTGGCACGTTGTCGGTTGGTGTGGCGGTCTAAGGGGGAGGCCTGTGTTCAGCAGTGGACGTATAATATAATGTAATGTAAGGATCGGAGACGGACATAGGCAACTTTGTTTTTGTAGTTCTACGCGAACGAAGTCGCGGGTAACAGCTAGTAAAACTATGTAGATAAGATAATAAAACGCCCAAACATTTAGGCAACTCTATTCGGATTTTAAGATTAATTTTAATAATTATGATAATACGTGAATACTTACGATTCCTATAGGATAAAGATAGCAGTGCATAGTTTTAGGGTTCCGTAGTACTAATACAATCCGGGGCTGTCAAGAAAAGAGTGAATAGGTACTTTCTAGGCAAACGTGCTACATCTTTGGCCACATTGTCGCTTTCGATCAGGTGAGATTGTGGTCAAACGAATACCTAGCCCAAAGTAAAAAAAAAAAATTACTACAAGGATCCTTATAAGTTCGTCATGTCCGTATGTATGTCCTTTACAGCCTTATAACTTCCAAAGTCATAAATAATACATAGTTATTCTATTATAATATATAGTTATTCTGCATGCAAGAAATTTTTCACAAGGATTGTCTAAGTATAGACAAGTTTTTTATTTTTTTATAGTAAGGGTAGCTCCCATACATCTTGGTAGATAACTAGCAAGATGAAAAAAAGTTTGCTCTAAAATTATTTCGGGAACATGTCATAATAACTTTTTGAGCTAAGGGAAAAACGGTCTACGGTACGGAACCCTTCTAAGCGTGTCCAGACATGCTCTTGACGAGTTATAGTTTTTATTTTTAAGCTATTATCCAATTAGTCTAGTTTTCTTACTGCATGATTTGGACTGTGTTAGTGCAGAGAGGAAACTGGGGATATGTAGTGCGCTTACAGGCCGTCTCGGAGATCCTTTGCTAGATTGCTATTTAGGGTTGTCTCTTACGTTTATTTTACAAGTTGACTAGTGCTGTGCTGCAGGTGCACCTACCTAAGTGCTGCGCCCTGCGGTTACATCTGCGGTGTAAAAGTAGCATATGTGTTAATCCAGAGTAAAGGCTACCTCCATACCAAATTTCATTAAAATCCGTTCAGCTGGTACAGAGTTGAAAGGAAACAAAATACTTACATTCTTACCTACTTACACACAAACTTTCGCATTTATAATATTAGTGTGATATAAAACTAGCACGGCCCGTATTACTTGCACGCACGGCTTCGTTCGCCTAGTCCACCGTAAATAAAACATCTAGTTAGCTTTTACATCTAGTTTCATTGGCTTACAATGAAAAAAGATTTTATTTCCATACAAACTTCGGGGATCCAATTTAGAGCTGAAATTTCGCAAAATCCGTTTTAATCGTTCATCTAGCCCAGGGGTCTCCAAACTTTGAAGCCTTGGGGCCATAATATTTTTTTCGGTATGTTGCAAGGGCCATAACAATTTTATTTTTTCTGCCCACCTAAGCAAACATCAATTATCATTCTGTGTTTTCATTCTCTTCCATTCAACTTATCACAGCAATAGTAACAACAGTAAAACATTGGCTGTCGTGGGCCAGATTGATGACACTAGTCTTAAGCTGTCGCGGGCCGGATTTGGCCCGCGGACCGTAGTTTGGAGACCCCTGATCTAGCCCATTCCAGAAATATTGGGTTATAATTTCACATTTCCGTCATAAGTGGCTTAGTCTGTTCGAAATTCCTAGAAATAGTCCAGTCAAGTTAGTATGGAGCTAATATTGTAAATTTGAAAGTAACTCTGTCTTTCTGTCTCTACGTCTCTCTATCTGGGTGTCGTGTTATCGGCTAAACGGATCGAGCTCAAATTGTAGATATCTATAAAAAATTGGTCGGAGACGGATATAGGCTACTTTTTTTTAAGTCCACGCAAACGAAGTCTTGGGTAACAGCTAGTCAATAATAAATTAAACAGTCTGGAGATATGGAACATAGAAAAGGCATTTATGCTAGAGCCATAATACATTATCGTCGCCGAGGACTCAATGCCGTGCGATACAATCGTCATCTTAAAATATGCCTTAATTTAGCGCAAATAGAGACGATATTGCAAAATGTAAAATTTTTGTCTGTTCCGAATTTCGTTTAATTGTTGAATATAAGATGATTGCATTTTGCACGATTTTTGCATGAATATCAACAATTTTTTTATACAATTTCAACTAAACTGAATTACAAAAATAAACTAGATACTGACAATTCACCCGAGGAACCGATAACCGGTGGGGAAGAAAGCTTCTTGAGTGGCGACCACGAACCGGAAGACGCAGAGTAGGTAGGCCTCCCACTAGGTGGACCGACGACATTGTGAAAGTCGCGGGCAACCGGTGGATGCAAGTGGCCCGTTGTCGGTCGGTGTGGCGCTCTAAGGGGCAGGCCTATGTTCAGCAGTGGACGTCTTATGGCTGATGATGATGATGATGACTGACAATTTAACTCTATAATTATTGTAGAGGTGCCAAAAATTTAACAGCCTGTACTTGGGAAATGTGTAAATCTTCCATTGCAATTGTCACCCCTAGCCTAGCCTTATCTCGACGACAGGTACGCTTGACGAAGCAGCATCAATAGAACCTACAGCTAATATGTATGTGTGCGTTTCTTCTTGTTGTGTGTGTGGTTTGTTTGCGTGCCGATGAGGAGACGCCAAACAAAAAAAAAAAAACGTTATTTGGCATGTTTTTATTATTTTATATTTTGGCTGGTTTATTTAGCAAGTGTCATGTTTTGTGATTTTTAAGTAAAGCATAGTATTTCTCAATAATACAAGCCTTAGTCATACTCTCACTGGTCAGCTCAAGTCATGCCCCGTGATGCTTCAGTAAAGCGCTGTAAGCTTTTCTGGAACCTTCTACGGAGTTTTGGAAGCAACACCAACATTCATGAAACTCAGAGTCACACAGCGGGCAATGGAGAGAGCTATGCTCGGAGTTTCTTTGCGCGATAAAATCTGAAACGAGGATATTCGCCGAAGAACCAAAGTCACCGATATAGCTCTGAGTTTGCAAGCTGAAGTTTGCAGCCACATCACTCGAAGAACCGATAACCGAAGAAAGGTTCTTGAGTGGCGACCACGAACCGGAAGACGAAGCGTAGGCAGGCCTCCCACTATGTGGACCGACGACATTGTGAAAGTCGCGGGCAATCCCAGTGGATGCAAGTGGCACATTGTCAGTCGATGTGGCGGTCTGAGGGGCCTATGTTCAGCGGACGTCTTCTGGCTGATAATGTAATGTAACATTACGAGCTCTTAATGTATAAAAAGCCATTAATAATTTAAACATTATTTTATTTATAATTTAATTTAACTACACCTAATACAATAGTGTAGTTATGTCAAAATTAAATATATAAGAAATTTGTCCAGAGTATAAGATACATGCAATGTCAACTAAATTATATCATTATTATTATACAATCAATATTACTTATTATTAAAGCACATCACAAACAATACAGCTTTTTAATTCTGAAATAGAACTCTTCAAACTGTTTTGGCTCCACACGTTGTGTATTTAGCCCGTATCAATTATTGTAATATTTCAAGTGACGTCAAATATATCACAATTAAAACAAGTCTCAATCATAGTCTAAATCAAGCAAAGTAAGTCACGGTCAAGTCCACGTCATGCCCCAGTAAATTGACGGAGAATTTACTAGAGATTTCTATGGAGTTTTTGAAACAACACGAAGATTTATGTTTCACAATATTATATATTCACCAACACTCGTGCTCGCTTGCGAACGCTTAATGGGTAAAAATCGACCATTTTTACATATTTACACTCTAAATAACAAACACCACAAGTTTTGGAAAACAATACATTGACACGACATATTTTGTAGTGGTAGGGCTCTCTTGCAGAGTCCGCCTGGGGAAGTACCACACCTTTGCCAGCTATTCATCCGCCAAGCAGTAGTGTGCAAGCATTACTGTGTTCCGGATTGAAGGGCAATGTTACCAGCGTAATATCTGGGCATACAGAGATTAAACATCTAACATCTCAGCATTGCCGCGCATTGTTTTGAACTGTTGAAGTTCAAAATTCTGGGTGGCACTGAACTGTTATGGGCAAGCGTGACGCTAAACATCAGATGAGCGACTTGCTCGTCTCGTCACCAAATTACAAAAAAAAACTTACATGCCTACACACGAACTGTCGCATTTTAAAGCGTCTCGTCAGCGAGTAACACAAAAAAAAAAATATTACTTCTTCACGTTCCCGCCAAAACTCCCACGAGGTTTAACTGCGTCGTATCTCCTGTCACAGATATCAGAAATGTCATTTGATTCCACTTGACAGCGCACCTTGATTTCTCACTACCCTGTAGGTACGTGGATACCTCCCATTCACTCGGGCGGGTTATCAACCCTCATATCTCATTGGGGGTTATTAATCACGCGAAATGATACATTATGACGTCGGATTAGACAATAGGCGCTATACAAGCATCGTAATCCTTACTAATAGTAGTTCGCGGCGAACTGAGACCTCGCGACCTCTATATCTTCACAACCCCTGGACCGATTCAGCTCATATTCGAACTTAAAAATCGTATTGAACTGAACTACTTGCCTACAAAATTTCATGAAGTTCGGATCAACGGTTCGCAAGTTATCATCTGACAAATATACACACAAACATACAAACATACATACAAATGCCGTTTTGTCCCAGTAAACTCTGTGATCTTCGCTTCGCTCGGTCAATTATAATTCAGAAGGATTTTAGCCGCAGTTGTATCAGGACCAATAAAGCTTCGAGGTATGAAAATGAATACGTTCGTCTCGAGGAAAAAACTACGCCTGTGCGATTCAGAACTCCCTACGTTACAACTGTCAGTCCACACAAAACGTCAAAAATGCACAAGATCAGCGTAACTTTGTCTCTCTGTCTGGATGTTTGTCGCGTTATCTATCACGGTTAAACGGCTGAACGGATCTTGATAAAATTTGATAAGGAGTTACTGATATATCACAAAGACGGACATGATATTTTTTTTATGTCCACGCGAACTTAGTCGCGGGTAACAACTAGTATATAATAAAGGTTCTGTTATGTTTACTCGTTGCACTGCGGTTTAAAGCTTCTTACACACTGAGACGAAATCCGCCGAGGGATGCGACACGCGATTCGCTTGCGCCGATTGCGTCAACTCACTAGTATTTGGAGCGGCAGTTGCAGTTGTTTCGGAGCGAGTCGCTCGCCCGCCTCAGTTTGATCGAAGCTTAACTCGCGAGTTACCAGTCTCCGGAATCAAAAGTATCTTAAGTAACTACGTTTTTGGTAGTTGTAGGGCTCTTCTGAAGAGTCCGCCTGGGGAAGTACCACACCTTTGCTAGTTATTTAACCGCCAAGCATTAGTGTGCAAACATTGCTGTGTTCCGTATTGAAGGGCAATGCTTCCATCGTAATTACTGGGCACATAGAGATTTAACGTCTAATATGTGAGGGTGACGAGCACAGTGCATTGCCGCGCATGGTTTGAACTTTTGGGGTTCAAAATTCTGTGTGGCATTGAACTGTTATGGGCAAGCGTGAAGCTTAAAATCAGGTGAGAGGCTTGCTCGTCTCGTCAACAAATTCCGTTTGAAAAAAAACCTTTTCGTTTAGACATTGTATCATTTCACACAAAAGAACGCAAAAAAATATTTTTTCTTCGTCACATCACATAACATTTGCAAAATTGTGAAACACTCTCGCAAAAGCAATAAAACAAGAATTGAATTCGATCTCCTCCGCAAATTAAAGATATTATAACTTTTCAAGAGCATGTCGGGCCATGCTTATTAGGGTTCCGTAGACGCGTAGGAAGTTTGAAATGTTTGAATTTTTTTTCCAGTTATCTCAAAAAGTTATTTTCATAATATTGTGTTGCCCGAAATAATTTTATAAGATTTTTTTTACAAATATCTAACAATTTGAAAGATCGTATGTTTCTGAGATGCTTTTTTTTTTGTTCCACCTGTATTTCCCCCAACACAAGTCGGGGACATTGTCAAGCTGAACATGTAGCTTACGCAGTTTTCTGTTTTGTTAAAATCAATTCCATATTGGATTGCCGTTTGGAAATCAAATGGTTATTATTAATATGTTAAAGCGAATTTATTTTTTTAATATTTTTTTCTTCTGCTTTACATTTGGGATCAAAAGTTTTAGGTATGATGTGGGAAGCTGCCCGTACGAGATTTTAGGTAAATTCAAAATAAGGCCGTATATAATCTGTTCCCGTAACACAACACCGGTAATACAACGTACAAAAACACAGAAACAGGTAAATGGTAACATTTCTTGACGTCGCGCCCGATTCTAGAACGGAATTGCTCCAAGATTATCTCGAAATTCTCAAATAAAAAAGCTCCTTACAAAAAAACAGGCGAACCGTGGTACTCGTAGATTAATCGCGCTCTGCAATATTTCGCACAAAGGATACCTTAATCCGTAACAAGTGGGGGTGAGGCTTAAGCCCCTATTTTCAGAATCATGCGTTTTGAGAGGATCGAGAGAGCGCTATTCTTGGAGATTCGAAAAATCAGCAGATTAATTTTGTTGAAATGACTTTATGAGCGTCGTTATAATTGTGCTTGGTTAGGTTAGCGCGTCCACAGAGGTCACGCTCGCGCCTTTTCACAATATCGAAGATAATACGTTTAATAAGTGTTAATTTTTCCTTTGCACCGGGAAAAATATTTTTTATTTGAGTAAAATATGTTTAGTTTTAAGTTTTTGATATATTTATTTTATTTGGTATTTAAGGTAAATAATCAAGTGGGATTTTCAAAAAAAAACAATCATGTTGTGTCTGTTTATGTTAAGATTACAAAATAAATGTTTAAAATAAGCCCTCGTTTATGTTTCTTTTTATAAAAAAAATGATTTTTTGTTTCGATCTTCTATAAGAAACCGAAAGGAAATATTTTTTTTAAATAATCCTGATTTTACGACATACAACAAAAAACATTTTATTTGTAGATATTTTAGATTTAATTTATTTAAGTACTTATTTAGTTTAGTATAGTTTATAGTTTTAGTTTGTACATTTAAGTTTCGATTATTTTAGTAAAAATGAAATATACATTTTATATAACAAAAAACATGTTTTGGAAATTAATGTCTAGAAAAATTTGTCAAAAAATCTTTCATCTTCATCCGCGCTGTGAACAAAAATACGAATGATGTCGAAGGATAGTGGGTTTCAACCTGTGAAAGGACTTTCAGAACCGATTTAATATAGTTCCGGATGTTATGATACAAATAAACAAACAAAATTACGATTTTATTTATATTTATGAAGAGTGGCATATAAGCAAGCTGGCCTCTTGATGGTAAGTGATCACGGTCGCCAAGTGGGCAACTGCAACATCAGAAGCATTGCCCTCTTCTGTGTTTGGGAGCGTGGGTTCGATTCCCACTTAGGACAAACATTCATGTGATGAACATTTGTGTTTGCTATATGTCTGGGTGTTAATATCTATATAAGTATGTATTTAAAAAAATATCTATGTACGTATATCAGTCTCTGGCAGCCATATTACAAGCTTTGCTTAGTTTGGGGTCAGATGACCGTGTGTGCAAAAATGTCCCAGATATATTATTATTATAATATTTACACTGAAATACAATACAGATTAAAAATAGAAAAACATTTTAAATGTATTCGTTTATTTTAACGTCTTGAAATAAAGTTAGCTAAATATGATGTGTAGAAGTTTCCTGCGAGTATTATTTGGTTATTTAAAAATAGCACTAACAGCAGATAAAATTCCCAATGTTTCTTCAACGCCATAACAATCTTT
The DNA here is from genome assembly GCA_947579745.1 of Apocheima hispidaria. Classification (NCBI taxonomy): domain Eukaryota; kingdom Metazoa; phylum Arthropoda; class Insecta; order Lepidoptera; family Geometridae; genus Apocheima; species Apocheima hispidaria. Next base: position 4,372,101 of record OX388168.1, on the reverse strand, counting down.
ACCCGACAATTTCAACCAAATTAAGTTGTACCAACCCAAAAAACCTAAGCCCTCACAATTCTACAATACCAATATTATAACAAAGTAGCCTCGACCCAATTCTAACCTCTTAGCGAAAATTGAGCACGTACCTATCATACGAGTATTATTTCGCCAAATGTAAGGGCAAAACGTTAAAACCGTCCTAAAACAGATAAACGATGTTTATATTAACTATTTGACTTGCCCACTAACCAAAATACTGAGTCCTAAATAAACTATATCCGCTTTTGAACTCGACTCCCACTTATCTCACTTGTGATATTTCGCGTGCGATAACTTATCTGACGTCTGACTTTTAATCTGCTGCTAACTCGAGAATAGACCCGGGGTTCATTCCGATGTTTATATTCCTAGTGTACATGTCGATGAGCTTTACCCTGATCGGTATCCAGCTCTTTTGTTGAACTTTTTAAATCAGGTCTTTTATTGGTTGCTTTTCTTGTCTGGCAACTGGCACCGACTTTAAAAATAACTGATTATAAATTTTACTATGAAAACTGACGTGGTTTTGATACATTTTGTTTTAATAAAACGGGAATACTCACGTTAAATTGAGACGGTATTACCGACTATAATTTCGCCAACTTTCTGTTACCTTTATCAAGGAATGCAAAAAGAGACAGCCGCGACGCGACGTAGCCCACAGTGCAAGGCAAGACGAGGTCGCGCGTGTCTCGCTTAGCATTCCTTGATAAAGGTCACCGAATGTGATCGAAGCTATAGTCGGAATAACCGACTCAATTTAACGTGAGTATTCCCGTTGTATTAAAACAAAATGATTATGAATTGTAAATATATAAGTATCAATCATTTCGTTGATTGTCGTTTAATGCTCTTTACTTTGAAGTAATTTAACTATTATATTCTATTATTTAGTTTAAAATTGTGCATAATTACAGGCCTTGAAGTTTTTTGTTTTTTTTTTTCTAAAAATTAATTTTATTGTATCGAGAAAATTTCGTTTATTTTTTTCCCCTTTTAGCTAGACAACAGAATAAAAAAACATGAAAAACCTTCTCTTTTTTTCTGTTAATTTCTTAAACAAGCAGAAGTAGATAACACATTAGTAAACAAGTAGGTTCATATATGCATAGGTTCTATCCCTTTTGTTACTGGAAACCTCTCTCTCTACATAAAAATAACCGACCCCAAAACACTTTCGGATATGTTACAAACAAGAAAAAACTCAGTACATTTTAATTCGCCTTTTATAGCCAAGTGTCAGGGTTCGAAAGTAATTACGGTTAAACACCATAATTCAAGGCGAAAGTTGGAAAAGATTCCGTCTAAAGAATTAGGGACAAAAGACCTTTTTCGGCGGGTTTACATAATAAAACAATGGGTGCCGGTTTTGCCCACCCTCCCCTATAATGTTTTAACGTATACGTTTATTTAAACAGTAGCTTAGCTCGAGTGTTTTTCTTGAATTTGACAATAAGCAGTCAAACCATAATATTTATTCATTTCCTCTATTTACGATTAACTCTATTTAAATTAGTTATTTTATTTATTTATTTTCGGAAAACAAACAGTGTTATCTTAGCTAGCTTATTAATTAAATTATTTCTAAACACCATTTATTAGCTTTCGCATTTTGAATCTAGAATAACAAATTTACTTTAAACTAAATTAAACGTAGCTTTTTTGCCACAAAAAGATAAAAGAGAAATATCTTAAGATCCATAAGGGAAGTATTAAAACTCGAGAGTTAGGAGGTACCGTCCAACCAAATTCTAGACATTAAATTGCGGACTTTGTTCGGAGATATATTAAACATATACATATTAGACAGTTTTTTTTTGCAACTGAGTCAAATGACAACCAACAGATAACAGCCATAACAGTATTCATTTTACAGAGTGTAAAAGTATGCGCGGCAACGCATTTCGGTCGTTACTAAGATATTGGATGCTAAGCTTCTTTATAAGAATGCCGATCTTTATGCCCATAACAGTTCAATGCCACCCAAAATTTTGAACTTCAACAGTTCCAAGCTCTGCGCGGCACCGCACTGCGCTCGTCTCCCTGAGATATTGGATGTTAAATCTCTGTATGCCCAGTAATTTCGCTGGAAACATTGCCTTTAATCCGGAACACAGTAATGTTTCCACACTACTGCTTGGCGATTGAATAAATGGCAAAGGTGTGATACGCCGCAAGAGTCCTACCACTGCACTCCGTCTGCTTCGCAATGCTTTATTTCTTACGTACTGTTTACAGTAAAACTACGCTCGAAATTCTAGCGATACATTATTTGCCGTAAATTATTCGCGTTGAAGCGAGTCCTGCCGCAAAATTTTAATAATGAATTGGCACGTCCTCTCAAAATGTAAATTTTTAATTAGTATAGAGTTGCGGATTCCCTTCGAGCTTCGTTACTGCGTTATTTATTGTGGAATTTTGTTATAAAGTGCTTGGGGATCGAGTAGCTTCACACTAATATTATAAATGCGAAAGTTTGTGCGTTTGTGCGTAAGTATGTAAGTAGGTACGAAATATTTTTGCATTTAATGGTATCAGTAAAATTTGTAAATTTATACAACTTAAGTTGTATACAAAAATAAATAGATATAAAACCTTATCTACAACTCCCTTGGTGGAGGGGAAAGTGGCAAGAATGCTGGCAACGTTGCCACGCTGGATGGCAATGCTAAGTATTTGCTCAAAATAGGCCCCATCATTTTGTCGAAATATCATACGAGCAATTCATAAATGGAGCCCAGGATAGAGGCAGATGGCACAGCAAGAGAGAAGCCTATCTTTAATCTTTAATTATAAGATTAGACTAAGTAAGCATGTGGATTTTTTTAAATATTGGAAGTAATAAACAGTTTAATTTTTGTTTAAATAAAACGGGAATACTCACGTTAAATTGAGTCGGTTATTCCGACTATAGTTTCGATCACATTCGGTGACCTTTATCAAGGAAAACAAGGCAAGGCAAGACAAGAAGAGGTCGCGCGCGTGTCTCGCTGAGCATTCCTTGATAAAGGTCACTGAATGTGATCGAAACTATAGTCGGAATAACCGACTCAATTTAACGTGAGTATTCCCGTTTTATTTAAACAAAATGTATCAAAACCACGTCAGTTTTCATAGTTTAATTTTTATTTTTTGTATTTTTTTAAATTGGGTACGGTACACAAACGCCCTGCAGTGGGATACAGAAGACTGAGGACGATGACTATTGCATAGTGGATGAAATTGCGAGGGCTACTATAATAAAGCAATTTTTTTTTTTTTAATTTGTTATTGCCAATACATACACACACGCCCTTCAGTGGAATACAGAAGACTGTGGATGATGACGATTGCATAGTGGATGAAGTGAAACTCACTACTACTCGAGGGCTACTATCATACTGTGGTATGGTAGTAAGCAGTAACTTTTCATTTAAAATTGCTGATTACTTTTTTTAACTCTGTAAAACAAAACTCGAATCGAACATACGAGTAAAACCAACATTTCAATAAACGCTAAAAAACGCTCAAAATGTTCACAAGCAAACTATAAAAATATAAATGAAAAACCAGAAAAAACATTAATTAAAGCTTCACGAGTAGTCTTCTAGAATAATTACGGTATCCGTTTATTAAAATGATATAACGAAATATGTCAACAAAGGATCCAAAACAGACAACTTGCGAGCAAAGGAGCCTTTGTCTTTAAAGGGTGAAGAAAATCGATCGGTGTCATTTTGTAATATTGCTATAGGAAAATAAGCCGCGCTATATGACCAGTACGGACTTTTCATGCACCATTGACTAGCCTTGGCTCAGTGGAAGTATTTCCACCTTCTGAGCTGTAGGTTGTGGGTTCGATTCCCACCCAGGACAAACATTTGTGTGATGTACATCGATGTTTGTTCTTTGTCCGGGTGTTTCTATGTATTCTATGTGTGTACTTACAAAAAAAAAAAAATTTATCTGTTATCCGATTCCCATAGTACAAGCTTGCTTAGTTTGGCACTAGATGGCCCTGTGTGTGAAAAACGTCCACCAGTTTTTTTTTTCGGTCTAATTCTTCCAAAAAAGCCGCAGCACGTAGGCTTATAAAGGAAAGAAAACACACAAAGCACAGCATAAATAATAGTACAATAAGTTTCATGATTCATGATGCCAACTATTTCATAAACTTTATACATGATAACTAGTCTCTCGATACATTGAAATCATGCACATTAACTCGCATCACTCGCCTGGAAGAGATCGCTTTAAGCGATAAGGCCGCCAATTGTTACACTAGTCTTAAGTTGTTTTTTGGTCATTTGTATGTTATTTCTGGTGCGAACAATAAAGAGTTATCTATCTATTTATCTACGCATCACACGAATACCGACGATTTCAGGAGGATATGTTTATCTATATTCGCCTTATTTGGCTCTCCTGTCTTCCGTCCGTTTGTCTATCGATACGTATGTCACGGGTGTCTAGCTCATAAACGGAACGGGTGACAGACCTTTATCATATATTTTGTGAAGAATGCTGTCCCGAAACTGGACATGTAATTAGAAATTCAATAGCATTACTATTTTACTAATTAAGCTTCGTTAAACGTCGACATAATCGACAAATCGGCTTTACCGACATCGCCCATACTGTTTATTATGCGTCAATTTCACCCCTTGTTGCAAGTGGCCTTTTCAAAATGCCTGGAACAAAGTATGTGTACTTTGTTCCAGGTATTTTGAAAACATTTGATAAAATAATTTTTAAGTAAATTTTTTACGCCTTATTCAGACTCAAATGGTTTATTGCTTTCAAAAAGTACAAAGTGGTAAAAACATAAATACGAATTATAACTATTTTTATACAACTTAAGGTGCAACGTTTCGCTCATCGCGCGACATTCAAATTTTCTTGCGTTTTTTGTCAATTACAGCTTAATTACTCATCGTGGACTTATTGAAATCAATTTTGCGCCAATAAATAAGTTGTTTTAAGAAATTACGGGTTACATGATCTCCTAGATAACATTGGTTTAGCTACAAATCTCAATAAGCTTATTTTCATCTCGGTTTTTGGTTTAGTGAGAAATGTACTTATATTAGCTTTCAACTTGAATATTTGGTTGGTGTAATTTATTGTCGCAAAATTAGTTTTCATGAATCTACGATGAGTAATTAAGCTGTAATTGACAAAAATCACAAGAAAATTTGAATTTCGCGCGCCGAGTGAAACGTTGCACCTTAATCACTAAACAGTGGCCTTATATAGCGAGTGTTGCGCGAGCGGGACCGCGCATAGTGCGACTGAGTTGGTACGAGCGAGATGGCATGCTCTCGCAATCAGAATCACGTACGTTTCAAAGTTAGAGGATAAGCCCGCCGATTTTTTAAAATTGAATGAAATGATTCAGTTTTTATGTAAATTTAATTATGCAAAGAACTATTTAGGTGAATGTGTTCTTAATTATCCCAATAAAATGGCAGCTTAGCATATTTTATTACAAAATTATGTATTTTCAATATTTGAACAGTTCAATGTAACGCTAAAGGATAATATATTATGTGTTGCCATATCATACTGTTTTATGTTACGGTTTTATAATCTGTGGAGTTATTCAATCGGTTATTAATTTCCATTTTTGTCACTTGCTCTTATTTAAGTTTGCGAATTATAATTAAGCGGTTTGAGTGCAAAATATCCCATTTGCAAATTGTCACGCTATTGCATAAAGTCCCATTCGCAGAATTACCCATTCTCAAAAAGTAGGTACCATTTTCAAACACGCCCTTTTCTCTAAACGTCATATTCACTGAATCGTATAATAATAGATAATAGAATAATAAAAATTATAATAATAGAATAATAGATCAGTTTTGTGTAAAATCAACTGAGTTATGTCAAACGCCATCACTCATAGTGTAACTTGATTAGGAATGCTTTGACGCTTTATGTGCTCTCTTTCTCTCTCTAGAGGAGATATTTTCTTTCTATTTTAAAATTATGGAAACTTGTTCGTTTGATCTTAGAACAACAATAATTGAATCAATTCAAGAACCTTCCGGTGGTCTTTTCTCTTTTATCTGGGCTATGAAAGTTAACCTTATTAGTTCAGTTGCTACCTATAGTTCGCTAGGTGGCGTTGATCCATTTTTGTGCATTTTTGCCTTTTTTGTATTTTTTAATTTTACTCGGTGACGAGACGAGCAAGTCGCTCAGCAAGTGTTAAGCGTAGCGCTAGCCCATAACAGTTCAGTGCCACCCAGAATTTTGAACTTCAACAGTTCAAAACTATGCGCGGCAATGCACTGCGCTCGTCACCCTGAGATGTTAGATGTTAAATCTCTGTATGCCCAGTAATTAAGGTATATGAAGCCTTACATTAATAAGGCTATCTAGTCACGATAGGCAAGCATTTATCACATCCAAGAATCTAAGAACACCGCTATTACCAACATTCCAAAAGAAGGGTGAAACTAGAACTCGCGGGAGTTAATCTGAATTAACTTTTTATGGCGCCATAAAAAGCCAGAGTCCGCGTTAACGTTTAGCATAAATCTGCAATATTTAAGAAGTTACCGCAAGGGGACAGTTTTCAGAATAATACATTATTTACGCGCGGTGTGAACGCGCCCTTAGAGGAGAGTTTGACTGTTATTACGTGCGTTATAATTTACGTTATGCCCTTTTATCATTATTTTATCTGTGGCTATGTTATGTTTGAAATTTTATTTAATACTTTATTGCACACACATACAACGTATTTGGTACAACAGGAGAACTTAATGCTAAAGCATTTTCAACCAGTCATCCCCGTGGTTGAAGAGAGGGAGATGTAGGCATCAAAAATCACGATTAACAATAAACTAAGAACAAGAATAAAAAGAAAAAAATAAATAATGAGTATTGAAAACAAATAAAAAATTGACAAATATACTTATGCTACTTATGTAAATAAATATAATACTTAATACTACGTACAGCGGATAATAATAATGAATAATGATATAAATATATATTATTATCATATAATACATACAATAAATAAGTAAATATATAAACACATGCCTAACATAAACGAGTGAAGTTATGAAGTTTTAAAATAGTGATTACGCACCAGACTTTTGAAAATGGCCTTTGATGGAGCTTGCCGTATTTTAAGAGGGAGCTTATTCCATAGGCGTACTGCAACAACTCGATAAGAGTCGCTTACAAATGAAGTAGTATAATAATACAATGGATAATGATATAAATATATATTATTATTATATATAGGTATTATATAATACATACAATAAATAAGTAAATATATAAACACATGCCTAACATAAACGAGTGATGTGTTATGAAGTCTTAAAATAGTGTTTACGCACCAGACTTTTGAAAATGGCCTTTGATGGAGCTTGCCGTATTTTATGAGGGAGCTTATTCCATAGGCGTACTGCAACAACTCGATAAGAGTCGCTTACAAATTAAGTAGTGTGACTAGAGTTACTGAGAAGAAGAATATTACTGGACATAGAGGGTAAAATAAATACTTGTTATGTTAGTAATTTCATTTCATTGATTATTTAAGAGCGTAGCTCTTGTCCGTGGAGTAATTTGCTTGGCGCTCTTCCGGCAGCGTTTTTACCTCCTTTTACGATATCACATCTGCCTTCTATTTTATCTGGTCTAAGAAAGTTCTCCTTATTACGGAAGATGAGGCGGTATGGCCTTAATTGCGTTAGCCTGCCCAGAAACGGGAGAATAAATAATAAAAAAAAAAAATAGTTTACTTATAGCTCGTTGATCCATTTTTGTGCATTTGCCTTTTTGTTTGGACTGACAGTTGTAATTAGGGAGTTATGAATCGAGCAAGTGAAGTTTTTTCGATACGAGCGTATGCATTTTCATAGCTCGAAAATTTATTGGTCATAATACGACTGCGACTATTTTCCTCGGGATTATAATATTAGATAAGATTAGGATTGGGCAGAGTCATCGCTATAATTTTATTTTTACAGTAAAACGACTTTTGCGCTTTTGTACCTTCATGCTACTACACAAGCAGTAACATCGACAGTGTTAAGGTATCAAGGCCCGTACCGTGACGACATAGCGATGTTAGGTAGGTTCATCCACCAACGCTGCGTTAACGTGAACCTTATGGCGCGACGATACGTTTTTCGCTCGCAGCGTCGGCTGAACCTAACAATCATGGCAATGAGATGAGGGTCATGATACAGTGCATAAGTGCAAAACAAACTGACCACGAACTAATTTATTCAAAAAAAACTTATTAGCACTCACTCACCGCACAAAAAAATCTAAGCCTCCAAGAAACATGTTTACTTATACATTCAGTCTGAATCCACCCCAAAAGTTACTTTGTAGCTTGTCAAGAGTTAAGATATTCCGAATGCTGGCGCCCCGATAGTTAAATAAACATAGTTAAGAAACTGGGCGGAATCCTTAAGTTTCGATTTTTAATCAAAGATGTTTTTAAGTGGCTATAAAAAAAGTAAAGTTGTTTTGTTTTTGGTAATGACAATAAGGGACGTGACAATAATTCACGCGATATTTCATCTCTAACGGTGTAAAATACACCATACCCCAGTATTAATAAAGGTGGAGTGCCCTTGGAATAGTTCCAAAGTGTTTAGTCCTTTTCGCTCTTTCGAAATTAGAACTTGATTGAAAAAGACAGAAGACTGAGCAAGGTCCAAGGCATATGCACGCTTATTAATAAGGGGGATAAAGTTTGTATGGAAATAAAATATTTTTTTAACGATAAAATTTAAAAAAAAAAGTTGCTTGTCTCAAACCGTTTGTTTGTTCTAGAATCGAAATAGTGAAAAAAAAAGAGTAAAAGCTTATTTAAATAAAGAAATATGCAAAAAATTTTAACTGACGTAGTGTTTTGTCCCCCACTCCTGTTGAATTGAATTGATAAACTGTGTCAAAAATAAACAATATGTAGTGTCTTTCCGCTGCAACGTCGCGTCCAGTACAATAGGAATAATGAACAATTGTTTGTTTTTATCCTAATATTTATTTAAATATTAAATAATATTTTGAAAAGAAAAATATTACAACTTTGAAATTATTATTCCGCAAAGTTACGCCTGAATCAATCAACTACTTATTGAATTGATGTTAATTGATCGTCGCTAAATTAGCCCAGTTGAACTGATTCTACGTTTTTTATTCAGGGATTCATACTCCACTGTTTTTACATCACGAATCGGTTAGATAGAGTTATTTCGATCTACCCTACGCTATGAATAATTCAGATGTCGTTTAATAACTAGGATAGTCCTGGGGCGTCTGTCTCTTTCGCATTCATTTATTTTGATGAGACGGATGATTTAGACGCGTGTAGTCAATGCTGATTAACATGATATTAATTTTTGTCGCAGAATAAAGTCAAGCCGCTTTCTCTTCAATAGGATATTCGGATACTCGACGGTCTTTTCTGTGGTATCATTGTACACATAAATTTGAACAAATTTTAATACGGGATAAAGTCTGAAATCGCGAAAAGAAAATCAGCTGTTTCAACGAAAACAGTACAGAAATTTTGTTGGCTATTGATTTGTTATTTGCTAAAAAGTTCTTCACAGTGATTTGTAGAATGATATCCTAGGATAAGTCCATCGTCTACGGCTAGAGACGCATCGAAGTGACGTGATCTTATAGATTAATTGAAGATTATTTTGACGATCTACAAATGGACCGCTCCGCACCAACTGTTGTCATACCCTAATATGATCACATGTATTACTAAACCCAAAACATGTTATTTAAGACCTGCGTCTATCCACATATGTCGCAATTTTCATACAACGCGTGACAAGTGGCACGTTATATAAGGGCCGATACCCATACAAGTGACGAGGCAATTATCTGACAGTGTCCACGAAACACCGCCTTTGCACATTAAAATTATAAAAATTACCAGTGCCGGGAACTTACCAGTACGTTGGTTTAATGTAAACTGCTCCTGTCAACCGGGTTAAGAAAGGCGGGAACGCATTTCTTCTGATAGATGACAGGTGACGTTCGAATCTACAATGCTGGCCTAATGCGGGTTCACTTTGAATTTTGACCGTATTTCTACTTTCCCTCCGAAGGTAGGCAGATATCTCAACAGTGGGATTAAAAAAAAAGGCTGATACAAGAACCTATTCATGACCTGCCACTTGGTGGCAGGTCATGAATCACACGCCGCGTCACTTAGATGGGTTTCGGGATAAAGGTTACGAGCAAGGATAATTTGTCAGATTACATGTCACGAGACTTAGATGGGTTTCGGGATAAAGTTTACGAGCAAGGATAATTTGTCAGATTACATGTCACGAAACTTAGATGGGTTTCAGGCCTAAAAGTTACGCCCGAGAAAAACATGTCATATCACATGCCACGTTTGGGTTACAGTCCTAAAGGTTACGCGTAAGGAAAAGTTGTCAGATCACATGCCACGTCACTTATTTGGGTTTCTGGCCTAAAGGTTACGCGTAAAGAAAAGTTGTCAGATCACATGCCACATCACTTAGATGGGTTTCGAGCCTAAAGGTTACGCGTAAAAAAAGTTGTCAGATCACATGCCACGTCACTTAGATGGGTTTCGGGCCTAAAGGTTATGCGTAAGAAAAACTTAGATCACATGCCACGTCCCTTGAATTGGTTTCGAGCGTAACCAAAAACACAGTAATCCTAACTAATATTTTAATAATTAATATTTAAGAATTATGGAGAGAAGTGGTTTAAGGTTAACTACGAACTATAGAGATGTAGAACTGAGTCACGTTTAACCATAATAAAAATACTGTCAGTCACAGTAAAATTCCTCCTCTTTTATTTACTATATTTAAATAAGACTCACACACCAAATCCAACATTTCTGAAGTTTCTCACTAAAACTTCAGCAGTAAAAACTAGAAACTAACAGTGACATTGTCTTTTTCAGGTACGGAACCCATCATATTTCAACCGTCACGGGTGTAATCAACACGTCCTGGAAGTTTTTGCTGCTAGCGCTTTACAGGGGCGGAGTAAGGTAGGCTTTCTGGGGCACCAAAATTATATGACCTAGATTTTATTTATACAGGGTTATATAGAAAGGGTATGCTAAGCCGAAAAGGGCTCATAGTACACATCACACATCACTATGAACAACTTTTACTATGGGACCAACCCTGAAATCGAGAAAAAAATCAGCTGTTGAATTAAAAAATTATAATGACACTCGACAAAATGTATGAAACAGCAGATTACTTTTCTCGATTTCAATGTTTGTCCCATAGTGAAAGTTGTTTACAGTCATGACTACTACGAGCCCCTTTCGGCTTAGCATACCCTTTCCTTATTATAACCCTGTATATGTGACCATAGCTCACCTAACTATGAGAATGAAAAGCTATGGTCACATATACAGGGTTATAATAAGGAAAGGATATACTAAGCCGAAAGGGGCTCATAGTAGTCATGTGTTCAATGCATCTAGAATCGTATCTTATTTTTAAAATGGCTATTTGTATGTTACGAATAACACGTGCTACTTTCTAAGTATCATGTTCAAATCAAATCAAATCATTTATTGATAACACCCAGTTACACGTCACATTACATTACATTAATAATTGACAACACAAGTTTAATAATAATAATATAAATTAAGTTAATTCCATTAATAATTGTCAATATAATTTTAATAATAATAATAATAACAGAAATTAAATTAAGAGTCGTTTAACTTTAAATAATTTCTAATGTCGTAGAACAGGTTATCTTGTAACCAAGCTCTCAGCTTGGTTTTGAAGCATGCGGTGGAGGGCGCGTCCCGAATGGTGGCAGGTATGCGATTGTATATCGCGGGCCCCGAGATATAAACCGATATCTCCGACTTGACGAGACGGTGCGATGGTGTTATAAGTTGTAAGTATTACAAACAAAATTATCGTTATTTTTTATTTAGCAATGTCCTCTATGCAAGTCTCTAAAAGTTTCTCACAAAACTTTATACTAACACTATTTTAAATACAATCTAAACTTAAATAAAAGAGCTAAAATTAGAACCAAAATTATAATAAATTAATTACAGATAAAAACAGAGCTCAGGGTACCGAAAAGGCTGGTGACAACCTCGTACTCAACTTGGGGCATAAACATATTAATTATGTAATCTTTGTGAATATCATTAAAACTTGATACCTTTCCATGTACCCCATTATCAGAACCCTGAGTACAGCCTCTCTCAGCAGTAAATTTCTAGAATTGCAACAAAGAAAGTCCGCGAGACGCCACGCCACCTAGCGGCGTTGTCGGAAGTTTTCAAGTTGTTCCTTCGAGCACATAACTCCAAGGAATCCTTTGGAACATAATCCAAAGACGCCTTTGGCAGGTTTTTGTGCTGATTGCCTGAAGTTGGGGGCTTGAACTGGACGACTATGAGAGTAAAAAGTTGTAGTTTTGTTTTAACTACTCTGTAGTGTTTTTTAGCTTTATTGGTTGGGGGTTTTTTGCTTTTCAGTTAGTTTTTGTTACTCCAAGTTGGTCATATTCAGCAGACTACAGTACTACAGTCTAGCCCAGGGGTCTCCAAACTTTGAAGCCTTGGGGCCATAATATTTTTTTCGGTATGTTGCAAGGGCCATAACAATTTTAATTTTTCTGCCCACCTGAGCAAACATCAATTATCATTCTGTGTTTTCATTCTCTTCCATTCAACTTATCACAGCAATAGTAACAACAGTAAAACATTGGCTGTCGTGGGCCAGATTGATGACACTAGTCTTAAGCTGTCGCGGGCCGGATTCATGGCAGTGGCGGGCCGGATTTGGCCCGTGGGCCGTAGTTTGGAGGCCCCTGGTCTAGTAGCTCATAGTACTCATCATTATGAACAACTTTTAGTATGAGACCAACCAAATAATCGAGTTTTTTTTTGCTGAGCCTTAGAAAAATGTCAACGACACTCGAAAAATATAAGGATCGGTTGATTTTTTAGTTGTAACTTCAACAGTTCCAAGATCTGCGCGGCACTGCACTGCGCTCGTCTCCCTGAGATATTAGATGTTAAAGGTCTGTATGCCCAGTAATTTCACTGGAAACATTGCTCTTCAATCCGGAACACGGTAATGCTTACACACTACTGCTCGGCGGTTGAATGAATGGCAAAGGTGTGGTACTTCCCCAGTCAGAAACTTGCAACAGATCCTACCACTACAAAAATTTGGTCACATAATATAAGTTGTTCACAACCATGGGACTATGAGACCTTTTCGACGTTACATAACCTTTCCTTATAGCCCTGTATTGTATTATTAAACAATATTGAAAAGAGAAACGATTTAAACAGATTGACACATTAATATTGATAGACATATAAAGAAAGGCCTGGAAGAGATCGCTTTTAGTGATAAGGCTGCCACTTGTGGCACTAGCTTATAAGATAGTTCTGTACACTGTACACCATAAAGAGTTTCTATCATATCTATCTATAAAAATAGCATGGCATAGAAAAAAATAAGCTGAATTAAAAACAAAAAAAAAGCCTTTTCGAAATTGTTTAAATTGTCTATTGTTCTCTCGAGAGATGCTGCCAGACGAAGCTGTACAAGTTACATACGAAAACATTTTCTTGGTACAATTTTCATAGCACGCAAGAGCCATAAATCTTAACTAACACGAATTATGGATATCGTTTAGTAAACACTGCACTATTATGGTTACACCATTGCCAATAAGTACAAAGCAATAACTGCAAACGTGACCTATTTGCTAGATATATTAGTTAGCTTTTCAAGGTGCAACGTTTCGCTCAGCGCGCGAAATTCATATTTTCTTGCGTTTATTCATTTACAGCTTAATTACTCATCGTAGGTTCATGAAAACTAATTTTGCGATAATAAATCGATTGTTTCAAGAAATTACACCAACCAAAAATCCAAGTTGAAAGCTAGTATAAGTAAATTTCCCACTAAACCAAAAACCAAGATGAAAATCAGCTTATTGAATTTTTTAGCTAAACCAATGTTATCTAGGTAATTATTTTACCCGTAGTGTCTTAAAAAAACTTATTTATTGGCGCAAAATTAGTTTCGATAAATCCACGATGAGTAATTAAGCTGTAATTGACAAAAAACGCAAGAAAATTTGAATTTCGCGCGATGAGTGAAACGATGCACCTTAAACAGTTACAGCTAAGAAAATCTACAATCAAAAAATAAACATCTCATACAACAAAGTTTACCTCCGAAAAATCTGCTTAAAACTAGATGGCGCTTACGTATTTAGTCAGCTAATGTCCAAACCGCTATAAAAGCCAATGAAAATATCGTTAATACTAGTAGTTCGCGGCGAACTGAGACCTCGCGACCCCTATAACTTAACACTCCCTGGACCGATTTAGCTCATATTCGAACTTAAAAATTGTATTGAAATGAACTACTTGCCTTCATGAAGATCGGATCAACGGTTCGCAAGTTATCATCGGACAAATATACATACCAATGCCGATTTGTCCCAGTAAACTCTGAGACCTTCGCTTCGCTCGGTCAATAAAAACATTGTATTAGTATATGTCTGCTATTTATAACAATATTATGTATATTTTACAGTAATTACGACTTAAAAAATATGTTTCCAAAAATAATGTTTTCAACGCCATCTCTTGATAACCTAGCGAGTTTTACCAATAATAATAATAATAATAAATGTTTATTTTTTCAGGCAAAAACCCATAATTAAAGACACAACAGAAAATTCGAAATACAAATAAAAATTTAAATAAAAGTTAATAAAATGTAAAATTAATAATTTTACAGCTATTTTCAAAGCAAACATATTCATATAACACGTAGCGTTTTTTCTCCGCATCATGACGAATGAGGAAGCTTGGGTTTCTATTTCAATTCAACCAGAAATTATGACGATCATGTCGCAGATTAAATAACTATGGCCATAGACGGATATCTATAGTCTCTCTCTCTCTCTTATTTTTGGGCTCCACACGTATATTTAGCCAGAACTGAGCGAAATGCTACACGTGAAAATGCGTGCAGCGTCTGCTCCCAAACCAAAACCAATTTCCGTTTCCAGTGCAAACTTCGTCCGACGACACGCTACATGTCCTATTAACTGTTACCTCTGCGATGAAAGGCCGAATTTGCACAACAAATAGCCAGTCTTAATAAAGACAAACCGCCACTGTAATGGGATTGTATTGTTTGACTCACTCTCGCATGACCGCTCCGAAGTAGGTCAGTTCTGGTGCATGTGAGTTCGTTGAGTGTGGAGTTTGGTATAGTGACCAGGTGTTTGTAATTTCTAGGAATTTCTGTGGACTCGTCCTTCAGATAAGTGCTGGTTTTATTATAACTAGTAGTTCGCGCCGAACGGAGACCGCGACCCCTATAACTTAAGAAATAACAACCCCTTGATACTCACATAAAAAATCGGTCATAGAAGGTCTCATAGAAAGATCGATTACAAACATACGCAACACATTACCCTCCTTTCTTGGCCTGTCGGATAAGTGCAAGTCACCGTAAAGTTGGACTCACGCACTTTGGGTCCCATACCAAAAAAATGTTCCTTCATTATGTTATATTGTTATTTATTACAAATACAAATACTTTATTTACCTTAAAAATATATTATATATTAAAAAGATTGTATTGTAAGTTGTAGTTCCATAGCTATATTTTTTTTGTTTTTTTGTAATTTTAATTTTAATCGCACCAAGTTTGACGCCTGCATAATATATATAACCGATAGGTTTAGCAAAAACTAAAGATGTCGAAAAATAGTACATTGTTCACCGAGGGGAGAAAGAGACCGATATATAACGAGTGTGTATATCGGTCCGAGGCGCAGCCCAGTGCCTTAATCACAATACACACAAGTTGGGAATCGCACTTTCTTTTTGTCTTTTGGCATTCTGACAGATCTACAGAAACTACACAAAAAAAAACCAGCTCCTTTGTCATATACTTTTTCTGCCCGCTCAGCGCGATTTCCGTACATTTTTCCCACCCACCACACAATACAATGACGCGACATGACTTCTTCACGTTGCCACCAAAACTACGAGTCTAGTGTTGTCTTGTCATTAAACCGAATGTAATTGCCATCTAAGTATTTAGCTACCTACTTAAAGCCAACTCTGCTAAAATTGCAAACTATGGTAGCCCGAGGTGCATACATCATACATTCGAAAACCTGGGTTTGTGCCCTAAATTAATGTTGGTAATTGACTTCGGTATAGTTAGCTGTTAGATAAATTACACTGTAAAACGATGCAGTTAAATTTAAACCATTTTACATTTGGGAATTTACGTTTCATTTGGAAGCTGGAAGTAGAGCTTGACAAACTCAAAAAGTCTTTTTACACGACTGGAAGGAGGCTAATGTTTTTGGTAACTGTGTACTTAAATATGTGTGTTCATATATTACCTACTGTAGCCTATTCGGCTCGACCAATTTTGACAAGTGAGGTGTCGTTCGATTCCTCTTTATTTCCTGAGTGTCCTAGGCTTTATTTTAAATTTAATAAATTTATTTTTGTTTTCTTTTAATAACTTTTTATATTTTTTCTACTAAGGCGTTTTCATTTCAAGCGTCTCACTACACCTAGTAGCTGTCCCGGGAAGAGCTGGAGCGTAGTGGTGGGGGCTCCGGTGCGTTCCCTTGGAGATCCTGGAGCCTTTTCAAGCACCAAGGCAGGCCACCGGGGGGGGTTTTAGTGGGTATAATCCAGCACCACATAGCAGAAGGGTATATTGTGAAGATTTCTCCCTCTTTAAAAAAAAAAACAGAGGCTGTAACAGAGTGGTGGCCGAGGCAAGGTAGGCGGAGCGTTGGTCGTCCAGCTGCGAGATAAGTCGACGATACCGTCACCATCGCGGGTCGAACCTGGACTAGATTGGCACAGGACCGAGGCAGATGGCATAGCAAGAGAGATGCCTATACCCAGCAGTGGGATAAGGAAGGCTGTGCATGATGATGAAAAAAAAAGGTGTTTCCATTTCACGGGGGTGTGTGTGTGTGTGTTATTTCAGTTTGTAATGAACGTTTGTCCTTGTATGTGAGTCTTTATAACTGAACGTACTTTTGAGTTACAGAAAGTACTATTACTTGAGTTAAGACTTTTTTTGTATTGTATATGTATTTAACTTTGTACAATTTATTAAATGCTTTTATAAAGCGAGATCTTAACCCATGTAATTTAAATCTTTTTAAGTTACGTAGGTTATAAGATTCAAGCACCGCTAAACTTCAATAACAGCATTGAAATTAAATCATAGTACGTTTTATTGTATTTCATTTATTAGCTAGCTTTTGGTCTGTGCGTTGATTCCTATAAAAGGGCATATTCTTTTAAATATGTATGTTACTATGAAAACTGACGTGGTTTTGATACATTTTGTTTTAATAAAACAGGAATACTCACGTTAAATTGAGTCGGTTATTCCGACTATAGTTTCGATCACATTCGGTGACCTTTATCAAGGAATGCTCAGCGAGACACGCAGCCCGCAGTGCAAGGCAAGACGAGGTCTCGCGCGTGTCTCGCTGAGCATTCCCTGATAAAGGTCACCGAATGTGATCGAAACTATAGTCGGAATAACCGACTCAATTTAACGCGAGTATTCCCGTTTTATTAAAACAAAATATGTATGTATCGATTATCTAAAACACCATATTACGCTAATTAAATAAGTAAACCATAAACAAAAAATACAATCAAATAATGTCGTAAAAAATAGCTAACTTTACAATACTTTTCTTACATGAGAAACAATATGTAAAGCCAGCCATTCAAACTTACATACACACCAAACATATTAACCGTCTTCTTGGGCAGTCAGGTAAAAATGCTACAGTATACCGTCAGCAATCCTTAGCCTATCCGTACCCGTGTTTCCCGTACTTTATGCTTATAAATATGTATGTAAATTATTATTATTATTTAGGCATATTTTGTTGTAGTATTAGTAAGTACTACTACTACTATAACAGCCTTTAAACATCCCACTGCTGGGATATCAGCCTACCCTCGAAGGGTGATTAGGCCATATCCACCACGCCCAGTGCGGGTTGGCGGATTCACATACGCCATCGAATTTCTTCTCCGGAAATATGCAGGATTTCCTCACGATGTTTTCCGTCACCGTAAAGCCAGTGGTATATCCGTGCGTAAGTTCCAAAGAACTCATTGGTACGGGCCCGCCCGGTTCGAACCCGCTACCTCACGAATGTGAGGCAAGCGTTCTCCCACTGAGCTACCACGACTTAGTATTAGTAAGTGCTATATATTTATTATTTTACTATGTTTTAGTAGGTCTATATATTTTATTTTTTTGCGAGTAGCATAATGCCTTATTAATAGCACACCCCGCCCCTTAACTCTTCCATACTAATCCTCTCCATGCTAAGGTTGTCTGGAAGAGATCGTTTAAAGCGTTAAGGCCGCCAGTTGTTACACTAGTTTTTTTTTCCTTTTTTTTCTTATGTATGTCATTTCTGGTGTGAACAATAAAGAGTTATCTATCTACTGGACGTTATCTATTTACGCTAGTACTTCTTACTTATGTAAGTAAATGCATTCCATAAAATTCAACTCCAAAAATGTAAGTATATTCTGAACGAAAATATCACAGTGCCCCATATATCATGCAGTATCCTCGATGTAGCTGCAGATAAACCAGTACAATGGTCATTTCTCATCTGCTTCCGTCACACACAGTGGTACGATAGTGAGCTTCTGGTAAATGTGAATTGCTAGACCGCTATATTTTATAGTATACTATTGTAGTCTGTGGCGAGACCTTTTCGTGTGAGTTCTCGCAATTTTAGGCGGACTTGTCTTACATTTCATCGCACAAATGTTTGTCCTGGGTGGGAAGGGAACCCACAACCTACTGCTCAGAAGGCGGAAAGCCTCCCTCTGAGCTACAAGGCTAGTCGTTTAATTAGTAGAAACCCACATATCACATAATCAGGACACAGTAACATTCCACTCATGAAAGCCTACACCAGACCCTCTCAGGAGCACCTAGTTAAAAACTCGCGAGAACTCCACACCTCATATTGTGCCTGCTGGCCAATGATAATAAAAACAACTGATCGCACATGCAGAAAAAAATCTCTTTAACTTGGTGACATACTTAGTAACAACTTGGTTAGCGACGACCGCCGTCAGATAAAAAAGAGATCACACTAATATTATAAATGCGAAAGTTTGTAAGTATGTAAGTAGGTTAGTATGTAAGTGTGTTTGTTTCTGTTCAACTCTGTAACGGCTGAACGGATTTGTATGGCTTATACACTGGATAACACAAAGTTTTTTTATACCGAAATATTTAACGGATAGCGGGTGAAACCGCGGGGCGCAGCTAGTAATAAATATAATTATTCCTCTTATTTTTTCTCGTTGGTGTGCGGATCCGTGGTTACTTGTGTTAGCGGTCCTAGATCTTGCGCACGTTGAACTAGCGGGCGCGGGCGCGGGCGCGTACACGGGTGCGGGTGCGATTTCGTTCCCACGTTGGCCGCCAGGCGTTTGCGCGAGTGTGAGTTACCCGAAACCGAGAGAGAAAAAAACGACACACGTGCGATATTGCCGCGAGTGACAGTCGCGAGCTTGCCTGGTACTTCCACCCGCACCTGCGTTTTGTACATGAGCACTTGCAACTAACGCCATATGTCTAAAATTTCGCGCCCGCGCCCGCTTGTTATCGAAGGTAAGTACTTAATAATTATGCGCCGGCCATGGGACGATCTTATTAATTGTCTTTACGATTGGGCGGCTCAAAATTAATTTATGATATTTGCTTACTAAGTTTGAACCGCTCGAGGAAATGCCTATAACGCAATTGTCGAGAGCCGTGTTCGGCCGCATACTAAGGCCGTATGCTATTTTGCGGAATATATTTTCGTACGGGGAAATAAGTATGGTGTGTCAATCCATTATATTAGCTGTGTTCCTGACCCACTTAGCATCAGCAACTGTTATAATAAAGGCTATTGTGAAAGTCATATTTTTTAAGTGTTAGTACGTCACAGGCAGGCAGCTTGTTTTTTTTTTTGCGAGGGGGAAATCTTCACTAGATACCCGACTGCTATGGGGTGCAGCCGAGTTATGTGGGATAATACTAACAACTTTTACTATGGAACCAACACTGAAATCGAGAAAAAATACAGCTGTTCCATAGAAAAATGTCAATGACACTCGACAAAATGTATGGAAATACTGAATTTTTTTTCTCGATTTCAGGGTTGGTCCTATAGTAAAAGTTGTTCATAATCATGAGTAATATGAGCCCCTTACGGCTTAGCATACCCTTTCCTTCTAACCCTGTATATTACCAGTCTGCTCTGATTTACTTTTTAATACATTAATCCCATCATAGTACTTTTCTGAACTATTACCTAATCACGTGTCTTTCATTTCAAATAGATATATACATTGCTGTACCATACAATACACATTGTTAATGTACAATAGGGTGACTATAAATCTCGTATGAGAAGAAATGGGGGATGATAATTCGAAGTACTACGAGTGCCACGTTATTAAATCGAATAGGGTTTATTGAAATCGATTTTTGCTTTTTAGATTTATTTTGTCCAGCAGCGCCCCGCAGTTTCATCCGCTATACTAGAGAAACCGCGTATTTAATCGGACTGTCCAAGGAGGGTAATGCTTTTAGGGTGTTTGTATGTATGTTTGTATGATCCTATATTACCTCCTGTAGCCTAAATTGGTGTTGATGAGTGAGTGGCGGTTTGGATTCCTTTGTTTTTTTTTTTTTTTTATGTTACTCGGTGACGAGCCGTGCAAGTCGCTCAGATGTTAAGCGTCACGCTTGCCCATAATAGTTCAGTGCCACATAGAATTTTGAACTTCAAAACTTCAACTCTTCAAAACTATGCGCGGCAATGCGCTGCGCTCGTCACCCTGAGATTTGACGTCAGGAGTGACATTGGTATCATTTTGCAGTCAGGTATTTCTATCCTAAATAATATTATAAATCAGAGGAATATAGCTGCAGTCGTATTAGGACCAATAAAGCTTCCAGGTATAAAAATGAATGCGTGCCTCTAGACGAAAAAACTTGGCTTGCGCGATTCAGAACTCCCTACATTACAACTGTCAATCCATACAAAACGTCAAAAATGCACAAAAGTGGATCAGCGTCATCTAGCGAACTATCGTAAGTAACGTTGTTTCTCTGTCTGGATGTTTGTTGCGTTATCACGTCTAAACGGCTCGACGGATCTTGATAAAATTTGATAAGGAGTTACTGTATATCAGAAAGACGGACATAGGATACTTTTGTTATGTCCACGTCCACGCGAACGAAGTCGCGGGTAACAACTAGTTAATAATATTACTTGTACCGGGATAGAAATGGCTAACCTTTGTATTAATTCAGGATGGGTTCAGGGTTGTGCTATTAGCTACATCCGCTTCTAATTGCATCAAAATCAAAACTTTTTTTATAAATTTTAATTTATCACTATTGACAAAGTAAGTCATCCTTACCTGACAAAAAAGGTAAACAAACCTCACCGTTTTCTCATAGAAATCACACAACCTAGGCACGCACAATAGTCCCTGGTTACATAAGAAACATGAATGCAACTATTTACACACGGATGTCAACGAAATTCATTATAATTACACTATATTTGTACAGTCTATGGATTTTAGTGATGGGAATGGTAACTCAAGAATGACCGGATTGAGTGAACTATCGAAGTGAATGTGTTCATTGGTATATATTTATCAACTTATTGTAACAACAAACAAACATACAAGGAAAATGTTTTAGAATCAAATTAGAAGCATATTTTTCATGAACAGACCCTATATACATACGAATTTTGACAGATATGTGAAACATATTATTTCATACAAAAATTTGTAATAATGTTAAGTTATGATCAGACCTTCTTTCATATCTCGATTTATTTACTAACATAACCCTTTTTTCAGGCAGTTATGAAAAAAATAATGGACTCACTTGTTCATTCACTATATCTACTTATCGTTCATTCGATGGAACCTCATCACTAATCTTGTCTGTGGGTTTGTTTACTTTTTTTGTCAGGTAAGGATGAACAGACTGTAGTACTTTAATCGCGAATACGATATTGATAGAGATTCCTACTAAGCTCACTTTCCCATTCTGTCTTCATTATTTATCTGTGTGTGTGAAGATCACACACACAGATAAACGCAACTGATCAATGGAATAGAATTATTATTACACAAACAGTTTCGTGCGATTCTCGCGTCGCTATTGTGCTGTGTGTATTCAACTTAGGGTTGCCACCGGTTTTAGATTTAGGATATATTTTTGATCAGATTTCAAAATTGACATTCATAACAGTTGATATGGCACGGCCGAATTTTGCACAACGATAGATGCTTAGACTCTATCATTGTTTTTTTTTTTTTTATTATACATCTCAAGTTTCAATTTTTTTTTGTGTACAGTAGCTTCCATACATGTAAAGAAGCGATGAAAAAAAAGATGCTGCTCCCCATCATTTGGAGTGTCGTTGAACAGTGGGCTTATCCCGTAACTCTGAAAGCGATAGCGAGAGTTGCGCGAGTGGGGCCGCGCATAGTGCGACTAAGTTGGTACGAGCGAGATGGCACGCTCTCGCAATCAGAATCACGAATGTTTCAAAGTTAAAGGATACGCCCGCTGCTCTGTTAAAGTTGACAATTTAAAAAAAAAACTTAATTTTATGTTAATGGGGCATGTTAAGCAAGGAATTAAAAAAAACGCCTATCCCCTACGTGGTATCACGGGGTATAATTACATATGTCTTTAAAAATGCAGGTAAGGCTTATCAGATGTACCGTTTGCGAAATATGGGCCGACAAAGTGGTTTGCATTGTGTCGCCCCCTGTAAACTATGCATCTCAGAATCTTATTATCTTCCACGTTGATAGATCTAACTAAAAACTTTATTTTAAAATTATTTCGGGCAACGTGTGATAATTACTTTTCGAGATAAGCGAAAAAACTGTTAAATACTTCAAACGTCTTACGCGACTACGAAACCCTAGTAAGCATGGCCCGACATGCTCTTGACAAGTTATTTTATAACTGGCAGCCCTACCATCCCCCGCCGATCGATAAAACATTTTATTTCTCTGTATTATGAATCGAGGGGAGCGTTATGAGTGGAGTCGCGTGCAACCAGTTATGCTACACGGAAGGTAGTAATGGGTACATCACTGCTTTGGTGTGAACCGAGATTTTTACGCCACGTGCTGGGTAAATTGGAACCGGAAGCAGGCGTCTCTCTCAGAGATTCCGTATCTACTAGCTTTCGACCGCGACTTCACCCGCGCTGTGAACAAAACAGACCGTATGCTGTCTTCACCTGTAAGTATTGTGACATTTAGTTCTTTTTTATTTGTGTACATTTTTGACATTGTATTGGTGTGCACAGTGCAGGTGAACCTAAATAAATATATATACTCATATGTCGCTCGTAGGGATAGCGTATTTAACATTAATATTATTAAAAGAAAAACAAAATACCCGACTGCAAAATAGAGCATATGTCACTCCGGAGGTAAAGAGGAATCCAACGACACCTCACTCGTCAAAATCGGTCAAGTCACCAATAAAATAACAAACAATCATACAAACATACTCTATACTTACATACTCACAGACACCCAAAAAACATTATCCTCTTTCTTGGTTAGTCGGGTAAAAATCTTCAATTAAATAAACGAGAGTGCGAGACAACTATGGACGCGACAAAGTGCTTACAAACCATCCATATATAATTTTGTACTACGCACTAGATTTCGCGATCCGAAACTCGCCCTGTTCGACTGAGCTGTACTGCAATCCGTTCAGCTTGTTGTTACACTATGTTGAACGAAACGCGCAAGCGCCTTGAATTTCATGGCGCTTACGACGTTTTTGTCGCGAGTAAACTAACCTCTATAACTGATCTAGCGCTGCATGTTTTAAATCGTTCGGTTAGACAACAATGTTTTAGCCACAGATCACTCCCTAAATTCTGCATTCAGGACCCTCGAAACGCACCACGCATCAGTCTAAATACACTTATACGAAATTACTCCTATTGGTTGATTGTTAGGCGCGAGTAGGCGTAACCTTGAGATAGCCAATGAGAACGCTTGGTCGCACTCCTCGCGACCCGCGCCTTCCTCAAACTTTAGTGACTATTTGTAAGCACAACGAATCTCGTAATGCGGTATCTAGTGTGTGTGATCTGTGGTTTTAGCGCTTCAGCGAACTTTAGTTCTAACTCACCAGCATTTGAACAAATGGTTTTCATGAATTTTCTTGTCTCCCGATATAATATAATTATGTCAATGCTTTTAACACAGTTTTATGGGTTAATATGTTACATAATTATTTTTTTAAGATCTTGAACAGAGCAACACAGTGTAGTAATTCCATGGCATTACCAGAGTCATCTTACCATGTCTGTTATACTTTCGCCAGAACAATAGAATGTAAACTATCTATCGTATCTGCACCCACATAAGGGCTGACAAAAACCACGTCTATGGGGTGTTCCCTTAATAAAAGGCCCATTGTGCTCCCCCTGTATTATTTCAGAGATAATCTTTTATTATTCGAAGTCACAATTTATGGCGGACCGAAGTTTCATTTGTCATGTGTGTCTTTGAGAGTCTGCTTGTGTGCGTATCGATGGAAATCGATGACGGTGACGGGTCTTGCGATTTTGATATCGATTTGTTATGCTCGATTTGTTTGTTATAGAAATGATAGTTTCGTTACTTTTGTAGTGCTTTTATATGAGGTGATAATAGAGTTAGGAAACTTGGCCTTTCACAGTATCTTTGTTGGGTTTTTCGAAGCAGATGTTATTTCGATGACGCGCGTTACGCATATAACACTTCTTGAAAAAGATGACCAGTGCCCTTGTTATGAAATTTCGTCATTATATATTATGAATTGTTCCCTCTACGCCGCTTCCCATGATTTCGCTCTGCGCCTATACACCAGTCCCACTACCCCGCCCCGTGACTCCTATACAACGGTTCCCATCACGGCTCTCCGCCTCTAAGGCAGTCCCATAACGTCGCTCGCTCACATTAGGGTCATCCCATCGCAGAAAACTCTGAAATCATGAATTTTGTGCTTTTATTAAGGAGCCAGATACTCTGATAAAGTATAATATACCTCACTATTTTCGAGAAACTCTAGCATTTTACAATCAAGAAAGTTTATTTCAGAGTAAGTATGTCTTCGGATCGATCCCCGCAGCACAGAAGTTATAACTAGGGCATCCAGATATCTAAACTTAGCGCATTCTCTTCAAGCTATTATGTAACTATCTATGAACTAGCTATCTATTCAGCTTTGAAATCTGAATTTTGTGCCATAAACACAGTCGTAAGTTCATCTGTAAGTTTTATAACTCTCACACACATTATTTTTTTCTTCATTTCTTTCTGCAGATCTATTTATGTATTATGTATATATGTGTATTGCCCTGAGTAGTGTATTATTATTTTGTATTATAGTTTTCTTTGAAATGTTTAATTTAATAAATATTTCTACCTGTTTTATTGTAATATATTGTACTTTTGGGAAGACTCTGCCTGCTGCAACACAGCTAACGCTAAAGCAGCAGGCAGATAGACTAAAACGTGTACCTATAAATATAATTTACTTTTTTTTTTTAATCTTGTCGTCATGACATTAAGGAAATCATGTTAAAGTTTATCTTAATTGAAAAAATCTTTTAATTTTTCTTACTGAGGCAGTGCTTTTTTAACATGACTGCCCATAAAAAGGAGTGTTACACGATGGCCCATAAAAAAACAGTGTTATGTTATTATGGTCCATGTATTATGGTATGTTTGTGGGTTTCTTAATTCCAACATAACTCCTGAAAGCCTGGACTGATTTTGATGTAAGAGGTATCGTTACAATCCTTGCATTATCTTAAGTGTCATAGGCTACATTTTGCAGTCGGGTATTTTGTTTTTACCAGACTGCCCAAGAATGAGTGTTTAGTAGTGTAGGGCTCTGCTACACCCGCACGGGGAAGTACCACACCGTGAAAAACTATGCTTGTATTATTTTTTTTTAATTCGCAATATCTTCGTTGTAATAGGCACCTAAAGTGTCAATAGAAGTATAATAGTTGCTATTAGAATACCATAGACATTTTTTGAAAAAACAAAACGTAGAGGCATAGATTATGGTTCATCCAAGCCATTGATACCCAAAAAATTTTTTTTTAAAGATTTGGGGGTTAATCACGAAACGCGAAACACGAAACGCTTTCTATTGCACGCATAAGAAACAGAGCGACAGCTATACAATTTCAAATATCAAATGCGACGAAGCCTCGCGGAAATCCTCTTAATTCTATGCCTAGAGGAGCAAGCGAGGCTACCACTAAACCTCATTACCATTTCTTAACACTTTCCTCCTCTTAACCTGGATTACAATCAGTGTAATTTATTTCGCAATCACCCGATTATGATGTGCATAATGCTTATGATTCAATTTCTGTTTCTTTATGCTTTTATTGGTTATCGATTGTGGAATAATGGGTAATTCGATACGGTGAGAAATGTAGGCTGGTCGTCTAAATTAATGAGTTTTTTCACTAGTTCGCTGTGTTTCTGTAATCGATTTTCTAATTTTAAACTAACGAGTAATAATACTCATGGTGGTGTCATCATCATCAGCCGAAAGAATTCCACTGCTGAACGTAGGCCTCCCCCTTAGAGCGCCACATCGAACGACAACACAATGCCCGCGACTTTCACAACGTCGTGCGTCTTCCGGTTCGTGGTCGCCACTCAAGAACCTTTATTCCCCATCGGTTATTGGTTCTTCGAGCGATGTGGCCTGCCCATTGCCACTTCAGCTTGCAAATCCTATAAGATAAGCTATAAGCCCGGATTTTATCGACTACTGCGGCATCTCAAACCACATGCGGTTTTTCTAATACTGGGCCCATTCAAACAGCGGTGTGAATCGCCCAAGTATTTATTTGCCATTAAGTAATTCGGACCACCGCCAAATATAAAATATGGTGGGTTTTGAAGTTCAACCTCCTCGCCGCATCTGAAAAAAGCGATGCGCGCGCCGATAACTCGATGCGCGCCACCGTCCCTGATACTACGGACTAAGTTTACTCAGATAAATCTTTGATCATTTGGCGTACGCCTCAAATTTCACTAACAAATATCCCCCAAAAATACATTTCTCAAAAGCGTGAAATTAAACGTGAAATCACAACAAAATATCGTTCGTTTATAAACTTATATTATATTATGAAAGTTTTGAACATTGACGGCAGCGCAGTCAGGCAAGAAAGTAATCAGTACTTTTTGTACAGGATTTGTTGAAGACTGTATTACTTTTATGTGAAGACAAATGTTTGTGAATATGATGTTTTAATACCTGTTTAATTAACAGACGTGGAATTGACGATTTGTTCTGGTTTTGAATATTTTTAAACATAAAAAAGAATAGAACAAATGCTGAATGTGGCTTATCTGTCCGTATCCATGGCATCCCCGACACTGTATTATGTCGGCACAGAATGACAGAGCATGTTTTTTTCATACCTCATGCTCATGTTCTCATTCTGTGGACAAAATCATTAAGTTTTGGGTTATTTTCTCTAATAGGTATTTGGTTACCCAAAAATACTACAAAATTTAATTTTATCGACTGACCGACTTCAAATATTAGTTAGTTACTTGCCCGCACGACTTTACTCGCATAAGCTACAGTTATTTCAAGACCCCATTTTAGCTCTTTAGGTTGATTTTCGAAAAACCCTGAGACACGCCTTGTCTATGCGTAGTACACAAACCGAACTTGACTTGACATGAAAAATTATTTTATTTCCATAAAAACTTTTGGGCTTCATTTTACGACATTAGAGGAGGAATTTCGTAAAATCCGTTCTTATTCTTTAACATTGTCAATAACAATGTATCAAAAATAGCTTAGATTTTCGTCCTTGTATCCATTATTTCCAAGATAGAACATAATAGTGGGCGAAAACAAAAGCCAATTATTATAATGCTATGTAAAACACACTTTGCCACCTACGTGATAAAGCCGGTTGCACACTTAGCATTGAAAGTGTTCTAAGTGATCGAACTCCGATTCGAAGCAAGCTCTTACTGGAATTGCCACAGTGGAGTAAACAAAGATCGAGCTAGGTATTTGTTTAATACTTTTTCGTAAAAAAATTAAAAATTAAAATTATTCCTGTTAGTTGCCCGCGGTGAAGGTCTTTGGACGAAAACGGCAGTTGTGTGTTTGTGTTAGTTGTCCGTCGATAACTTGCGAACGGTTGATCCGTTTTTAGAAGAAAAAAAAAAAAAACTACTGCCCGCTATTCATATTATATATACCATTTGATTACCAAACGGCGATCCAATCTGGCCCAATTGATTGTAATAAAACAGAAAACTGCGTAAGCAACATGTTCAGCTTGACAATGTCCCCGACTTGTGTTGGGGGAAGTACAGGTGGAACAAAACAAAAAAAAATAACTTTATAAAATTTTGTATGCAAGTTGATTTCAAAACAATTTTTAAATTCATATATGAGCATAATTGAACCTGGATTTTTGAAGTAATAGGTCGCGAGGTCTCAGTTCGAATTACTAGTATTAGATTTATCAACGATTATATTCATCGTAGTTGCGCGTGGCTACAATCGAGTACTACGCTGGCAAGCCATCATTAGTATAGGCCGAGTGGCTAGGCCCATTGTGATAGTTTTAATGCTGCCTGTGGGCTTTAAACATGGCTCGGCGGTTGTTATAGAAAAAGTAACGTTCAATTGTGGGTCTAGCTTGTTAGTCAAGTTAAGTCATTTCAAGACTTCATGTGGCGTTAGGAGACATAAAGACTTTAGGACATTAGGACAAGTAATGACTTTAGTCTTTTTTCCCGCGATTTTAGAGCTGTGGGCTTATCCCGTAACTCTGAAAGCGATAGCGAGAGTTGCGCGAACGGGACCGCGCATAGTGCGACTAAGTTGGTACGAACGAGATGGCATGCTCTCGCAATCAGAATCACGAACGTTTCAAAGTTAGAGGATATGCCCCCTGGTTCCATAGAAAAGTTGTTTGTTATGCTGAGTACAATTATATCTTAGAGTATGTCTATCATCTACCCAAACACCTGCATGGCTAGCATGCGCATCGCGACAAAATCTTCTCTACTCTTCATGTCGTGAAAAATGAAACAAGCGTATACATAATCGTAGTCGTGTCCTGTTCCTGCTGGACGATAAGAAGAGTGTAGACTATACGAACTACCTTAGAAGCATAAGCGCACAAATGTTTTAATATCTCTCTGGAAGGAACTCGGTTCTCAACCGTTTGAATTCCAATACCCTCAGAGGGTGGTCTATATAAAATCGA
The DNA here is from genome assembly GCA_947579745.1 of Apocheima hispidaria. NCBI lineage: Eukaryota > Metazoa > Arthropoda > Insecta > Lepidoptera > Geometridae > Apocheima > Apocheima hispidaria. The sequence continues at coordinate 4,342,680 of OX388168.1, read as the reverse complement.
CACCATCAACAGACAGACCTCAATTAAAGCTTCATAAAACCTGCACTTAAGGTGACATCGCATCGCAAATTAACAAAGGATTCTTCGAACTGGCTCAACACCGTAATCATTTATTTAGCTTCACATTTCCCACTGACATTTCTGCACTGCGCCTTCGGCAATGTTCGACTCAGATTAATAAACGGTAGATGTACAATTGGAAGAGGCAGCATAATTATTGATTTATGATCACCTACACTACCAATATAAAGTCAAAAAGTTTGCATAATTAAAACAAAAATAATATACTATATATATAATTAATAATAATTAATATAATAGCACTTAGCTCTTTATTAGCTTATCTTATTCGTTGGTATATTCCTTTTGTAAAGTCTTTATATTCCGTTTTAGTTGATAAAATATTTGTAAAACTTGATAAATGGCACGGACCCCTGAGTCCGTCGAGCAACATTGTAATGTAAAAAAAAAAAAAAAAAAAATGTCACAATAATTACAAATGAAGACAGCATGCAATAATAAGGAATTATAATAATAAATACAATTGGGGTTGTTACATAAAAGTCAAAAACTAAATTGAAAAGTAATAGTATGAATTATACTATAATAACTGACGTGGTTTCGACACATTTTGTTTTTAATAAAACGGGAATAACCGAATGAAAGTCACTATAGTCGGAATAACGACTCAATTTAAAATGAATATTCCCTTTTAATAAAACATAAAGTATGAATTATCATTATTGATGTTATTCCTTTTAAATTAACGAAATACAACAAGCGCCCGCGCTGTTCCATAGAGCGCCGTGCTTTTTTGACTTGCAGCGCCCGTGGCGCTTGCTATATCAAGTGCCTTCGTATGCTCGAAGTTGATAAAATATTTGTAAAACTTGATAAATGGCACGGACCCCTGAGACCGTCGAGCAATATTGTAAAATAAAAAAAATTATAATAAATAAATAAAAAAAATGTCACAATAATTACAAATGAAGACAGCATGTAATAATAAGGAATTATAATAATAAATACAATTGGGGTTGTTACATAAAAGTCAAAAATTAAATTGAAAAGTAATAGTATGAATTATACTATAATAACTGATGTGGTTTCGACACATTTTGTTTTTAATAAAACAGGAATAACCGAATGAAAGTCACTATAGTCGGAATAACGACTCAATTTAAAATGAATATTCCCTTTTAATAAAACAAAAAGTATGAATTATCATTATTGATGTTATTCTTTTTAAATTAACGAAATACAACAAGCGCCCGCGCTGTTCCATAGAGCACCGTACTTTTTTTTTTTTAAAGTACGGGTCGCGTTATATCAAGTGCCTTCGTAAGCTCGAAGCGTTTATTTCCACAGTCATAGAAAAAAAAAACAATAAATAAAATCGGATGAAAATAACTGAAATTAACTTATATTTCCCAGGCGTTATAGGGCTGTTCTTTTTGACTGAGCGTTGCGAGTCTCCGAGTCTATGGGAAGAAATTGGCATTTGTGTATGTTTCTGTATGTATGCGGCGATAACTTGAGTACCGTTGGTACGATCTTCTTAAAATTTTGTGTGTAAGTATTAGTGTTTTTTTTTTAATGTTACTCGTTGACAGGACGAGCAAGTCGCTCACCTGATGCTAAGCGTCACGCTTGCCTATGACAGTTCAGGACCACCCAGAATTTTGAACTTCAACGGTTCAAAATTATGCGCGGCAATTCACTGCACTCGTCACCCTGAGATGTTAGACGTTAAATCTCTGTATGCCCGGTAATTACTCTGGAAACATTGCCCTTCAATCCGGAACACATTAATCCTTGCACATTACTGCTTGGTCGTTGAATAGCTGGCAAAGGTGTAGTACTTCCCCAGGCGGACTATGCAAGAGAGCCCTACCACTACAATAAGTATTGCATATCAATACAGTTTTTGGTTCTGAAATTATAGTGGCCGCGAGGTCTGAGTTCGAAGCAAACTGCTAGTAAAGCATTGTAAGGTATGGGGAAGAAGGAGAGCAGGGAGAGATGTCCAAAGGTGTATTTTTTATTGCAACGGGAGTAAGTCATTTTGTTTTAATAAAACGGGAATACTCACGTTAAATTGAGTCGGTTATTCCGACTATATTATTATTCTACCGACAATTATTCGGTGACCTTTATCAAGGAATGCTCAGCGAGACATGACATGAATGTGATCGAAACTATAGTCGGAATAACCGACTCAATTTAACGTGAGTATTCCCGTTTTATTAAAACAAAATGTATCAAAACCACTTCAGTTTTCGGAGTAAGTCATATAATTCCTTAAATAAGTTAAAATTATGATTTCATTATTTTCCATCTGTCTATTTGTAATCTGTCTGTCTACGGAGCTCGGCGGCCATATTTCATAATTTTATCGCTAATGTAAGCCGAGCAGGTATGTTTGTCTGTGTGTTTGTACTTCCGTGTATTGTGGGCGTGTAGGGTGAGCACCTGGGACGCTTTCATAGGATAGGGTGCTTTTCGCCATTAGTTGACCGCCATTTGGACGATAATTGCTTGTGTAATCTCATCTCAGAATTGTTCTAACTGAAGCGTTGATTCAATTTCTAGTTACTAAGGATATCTAAGGATATTTTTTTATCGCGAATAGGTTTGCATTTGACCATCGATTGGCCTGTTGGTAAGCGACGATGTGATGGCATTTTGGTTTTCTAGCAGTGTAAACTAAAAACTCACTGGTTCTAGGTTTCCGAAATGATGGTCACCATACCGTTCCACCCGACTGGGCGCTCGCTAGGCCTTCGTTTGTTGTACACGTGAGCGAGCTTACCCAGGGTCGGGGTACGATTCCCGACTGGAACTGTAGCTTCATACTTTGGTACTTGCTTTCGAGGTAGCTGATTGCCATTGGGATGGTATGTGCCACAGATAATAGGTACGGCAGACAGGTCGTACCTACGTCGCCGCCATGAAAATATTACGCGCGAAATAACTTAAACTCGCCAATTGCATCGTTTTTGAATAGGATTAGGATTTTTTTAGTAAGAAAGCGAATGTAAATTCATAATCGTTAAAAAATATGAGAACAATTTAAATCGTGTTACCTTATTATTAGACAAGATTTAAATTGTTTTTTTTTTTTGTCTATGGTAATAGGAATCTGTTTTGTTTTCGGAGTAAGTATGTGGTTTAGGGTTTTTGGCGGGAACGTGACGAATTCAAGTCGCGGCATTGTATTATTTTCCAAAACTCTGGTTATTTCGAGTGATAATTATAAGATAAGAATCGTATAAAGTGTTGAATCGTGTCTTTATCCAAACTCCGTAGAAGGTTCCAGTAAAGTTATCCCTAACTTTACTGAGTCATGACTAGGACTTGGCCGCGGCTTTGCTTGACTATGACTATGACTTCTTTGGAAGTTGTTCGGGGATGATTAATTGAGTAGTGGTGGTGTTGGTTGATTTATCGTCCAAGGCTGGATAAGAAGTTTGGAAAGAAAATAAACTAAATTACTCAAGAATAAGCTAAATAGAAATTCTACATAGCAAAGGTATTTGAAAAGCTACTTTAGAATAATTGACCGAGCGAAGAGAATGTCTCATAGTTTACTGGGATAAATCGGCATTTGTATGTATGTTTGTGTGTATATTTGTCCGATGATAACTTGCGAACCGTTGATCCGATCTTCATGAAATTTTGTAAGCAAGTAGTTCTTTTCAATAGAATTTTTAAGTTCGAATATGAGCGGAATCGGTCTAGGGGTTGTGAAGATATAGGGGTCGCGAGGTCTCAGTTCGGCGCGAACTACTAGTGTTTTACTAGATCATTTGAATGCCTAGACTAGAAAACAAGTACAAGGCTTGAAAGACAACTGATCGTGTCACTAAGCGGATTCGTCTCATAATGCCAACATGGAAGTCGCAAAATGACAAGGCTTAATACTACAAGATTGTAAAATTACAAGATAGTAAAATGCCAAAGCCTTTATTACAATATCGAATAATATGCTTTTCCAGGAAAGTCTATATGCGACAAATTGATATATCTACAATCTATAAATAATTTGAAATATTACAAAACTTGATGGCACTGGTAGATATAAATTATATAGCTAAAGTGTCAATATTTAGGGAGGAAACAGGAGAATACTTTTGTATGTAATAGAGGGTCGCCTATTACCTCTTAATTTTTTATATGTACGCTAGTAGTGGTCTTATAGTAGTAGTTGACTAGCCTTGTGGCTCAGTGGGTGGATTTCCGCCTTCTGATCTATAGTTGTGGGTTCGATTCCCACCCAGGACAAATATTTCTGTGATGAACACGGATGTTTGTTCTTTGTCTGGGTGTTTCTATGTATTCTATGTATGTATTTACAAAAAAAAAAAGTATTTATGTATTCTACCAGTTATCTGGTTCCCATAGTACAAGCTTGCTTAGTTTGGGGTTAGATGGCGCTGTGTGAAAAACGTCTACCAATATTTATAAATTTAAATTTATAAATTTATAAATCTACGGTGAAATGCTTTCTACGAAGTTAGTATGTATGCGAATGCTAATTAATTCACAGCTAGTTAGTAGATACGTATACCATACGTTTGCTCATCCAACCCGCTGTTATTTCACACATAAATCCTGGTCTTCCACAAAAGGGATGGCGTATCTGATTTACGCGAGTTCCTGCGTAAAAGGTGTTAGTATTTTACTTGGTTTCGGTACTTTGTTTATTAATAGATTAGGCGTCTGGCCATAGCTCAATAAGTGGCATTGCGGTCAAAGATTGTGTTCACACTTAGCCAGCAGGGCTAGTATGCGCACCGCGACAATATCTTTTGTTATGCAAGAACAGGACACGGCTACGGTTATGTATACATTTGTCTGATTTTTCACGACATGAAGAGTAGAGAAGATTTTTTCGCGGTCCGCATGCTAGCCTTGCTGGAATGGGAAGTGGCTCGCAAGTAAGGATACACACACTGCTAGGTGATTGACGACATTTACTTTGAAGCCTGGAAGAGATCGCTTTAAGCGATAATGCCGCCAGATGTTACACTAGTTTTAAGTTGTTTTTTGGTCATTTGTATGTTATTTCTGGTGTAAACAATAAAGAGTTATCTATCTTTTTTTTTTTACTACTTATATTAACGACTGGGTTCAATTTGGTGCTAAATACTTGTCCACAAGACTGAGTTGGGACAATTTTTTTTATTTGGTCCTAAAGTAAAAGGTTGTTCACAATTATTAGTGCAGCTTCTGCTTAGTACCATCGTTCCGTGTAAGCCTGTATGCCTCAAAATAATGTGTCAATTTCTCGCCGACGAGAAATCCCACGCGTGATAGCGAGACAAAAACCTATAGGGTTTATCGAGCTAAAATCTAGGTAACCTTTTAATTGCAAAGTCATTCATTTCTCGCAACGAGGTTGTTTAATTCGACTATGAGTTGTTTTGAAAACAATCGATGCTTATAGTGGGTGGTCCATATGGAATGCTTAATAAGCAATCTGATTACTCACTAATTGCAAAATATAACTCTTATTAGTTGAGGTGGAAAAGAACATATCGATATGGTAGATAGTTTATCAAAGAAGCTTTGTTCAATATATCGACCTTTCGTCGTTTATCGATAAATGGTCAGAACTATTTGTACAATACAATGATACAATGACTTTATTGGTCTGTGAAACTAGGTGGTAATACATAGGTGACAAGTAGGCAGGTAATTCTTAACTAAATTGCTCTAGTCTCTACCTTGAATGGCATACAGACATTGCGTAAATCTAACTTATGATTACTTATACATATCGTTATTACTGACAACGGCTAAGAACACAAAATAGCCTCATGTAAAAATATATGTTAAAATAATAATCGATATTATCGATAATAGGTTATTGTTAAAACCATATAAACAGACAGCAGCGATTCGTTATTCGATATATCGAATAACTGCTTTCAACTCTATACTCGTGGATATTAAATGAAACATTTTATGGTATCACTAAGTTTTTTAATTTAAATGAGAAACAAACTATTGAGGAAATGATAAAAGTACGTAATGATTATTACGACTTAAAAGACTTTTTAGCTAAAGTCTGAACGAACGTCAGAACGAAACTAACAAAAATGATGAAATAGTAAAAAAAAAACGTAAAAAAAATCGTGTCTTTTCTTCTAGTTATTCTAATCATAAATTATTTTAATTATTCTAGTTCATTTGTAGTTTAGGGCAACGACCTTTGTAAGGTTTAGTTCTGACTCAGTCGAGAACTATATTCAGTCGACTATACCCGAGCCGCGATAAGGAACGTTCTGACAGATGCAGTAACATTTCAGAAAGCAATACCGTCAATTCTGATCACTGTTGCTAGTTTATTGAAGGTAAAAGTTTAGCTACTAGCCTGCTACTATTGTGAAATATTAAATGAAGATACGTTTTGCAGTGTTATTTTAGCTTTCAGAACGCTTCTCAGCGAAACTCGTGTATAGATAACATTTTCTTACAAAATACAATTAAAGCGTATCGATATAATTTATCGATGGTATTTGCTAACTTTACCATCTCTAAAAATAATTCTTATTTGATTCCCAGTGTATACAACCTACGGTGTATTCCGCTTAAAAAATATTTTTCGAGAAACTGCTTATTTTGTATATTTTTTCGTAAACAGCAAATTGTTTTCTTGTAAGTATTCCTATAATGACTACGAATACTCGAATGGCATTGTTCTCGTTCCGGGTATTTCGGGCTGGTGTCATTATTTCAATTCCATTTTGTTTGTTATAGAACAAACTGTGTAGAGTTGATAAAATAAAAACATGGCTCGGGCGGTGACCAGTTTAGGTCACTATCCGCCATTTTGTCATCTTTGTCTGATGTGTTTGAATTAGGTATACCGCTCTTGCTTATGCACGCCACGGCCCGTTTCCTTCTAATTTGACAAAGAACGAAAAAACTAGTTGTCGAGTTCGTCAAAATAGAAAAAGTAGAAAAAAAACAGCCTGCTCGAGAAACTCCTACTTTTTTTTTGGAAGTCGGTTAAAAAAGCTTTAAAACATTATAGCCTAAAAGAAAAATAAACGCTGTTTTTATTTATTTTCAACAGACTTCAAAAAAAAAGGAGAAGGTACTCAATACGACTTTTTTATTATTTTGTATTTTTTATGTTTGCATTTTGTATGGATTGACAGATGTAATGTAGGGAGTTCTGGATCGCGCAAGCGAAGTTTTTTCCTCGAGACGTACGTATTCATTTTTATACCTCGAAGTTTATAGGTTCTGATACGACTGCGGCTATATTCCTCTGAATTAATATTAGTTAGGGTGTGCGAAAGAAAATGTACGGCCTTAAAAATTATGTTGAAGAATTTCCTAGGATAGATTTCAATATCCGCTGTGAGATAACACTTACTATGAGAGAATGAATGATCTTTCAGTTCCAACTCGTAGTTTCATAAGTTCCAAAATACACTGAAGCTTCATAATATACGGGCTAGCTTCCTAAAATCGAAGTTTATTAATTAAAATGTACATTGTTACAACGCATGACTTCGATCTGCTTGCAAATTAATACGACACTGACATACGAAGCATAACCCCTAGCGTGGCATCTCGCGATAGGGTTGACGATTATTGCCTCTTGTGATTTGAATCATTATTGATGATGTTGTTGTTTGTTAATTGCTAAATTATTTGGTTAGTTGTATTTAGTAGTTTAGAATCTTTGCGCGATAAGATCCGGAATGAGGATATTATCCGAAAAACCAAAGTCACCGACATAGCTCTGCTCTCAGGGTTTGCAAGCTGAAGTGCCAATGGGCAGGCCACATCACTCGAAGAACCGATAACCGATGGGTAAGAAAGGATCTTGAGTGACAACTACGAGCTGAAAGACGCAGCGCAGGTAGTCCTCCCACTAGATGGACTGACGACATTTTGAAGGTCGCGGGTAACCGGTGGATGCAAGTTGCAAATTGTCGTTCAGTGTCGGTCTAAGGGTGGACGCCTTCAGGTTGTTGATGATGATGACATTTGGTTGACAAGCAGCATTTGACCGGAGTAATCTGATATTAAGAGTCACCCAGAATTCACCTGATGTTTAAGCGTCACAGAGTTCACCCAGAGTCACCCAGAGTTCAACAGAGGGTCGTTCTGACGCAAGGTTATGGCGCTGTAGGAATTTGAAAATTGTATTGCTGTCGCTGGTCCCCGTGCGTGCGATAGAGAAAGTTTGTGAATTTATAATAGTTATCACTCCCAAAATCTTATCTTTTTGTTTTTTTGTTTTTGGTGTCAATGTCTCGGATAAAATAAAATATACGCCGATAGGTTTTGTTTTTTTTAATGCTAGTTTTGGTATTATAATATAAACTACTTTTCTTCGCCATAATATCAACGCAAAAAAATCTTCACTTAGGTGCCTATAACTACGAATATATTTCGATAATAAAAAAATAACTTACAAGCATAATTTTCACGGTGTAGATAACATATTAAAAAATCATCGTAATCGGATATCATTTAGTGGTGGGAAACTGTTGGCGCTTTTTGTATGGACAATTAGGCGGTAAACTCTAATGTTTATGATTCAAGATATAGCCGAAAAACACTACCTAACTTTCTTGGGCAGTCAGGTAAAAATTACCAACGTTTTCCTTGCATTCTTTTAAATTAAACGAGGACAGCAACAATTTTAGTTCAATCATCTAAAATTAACATTAATTAATTTAATTATACATTAAAAATTTCTAAATTTTTGCAATGGCTGTCAACCCTAAATTAAATGTGAGGGCTCCCCAGGGTTGTCAACTTCGACAATTTAGTCTCACAACTTCGACCAGTGTCCATCCCATAACATATTTACAGCGTCGAAATATTCATCTAAGCCGTAACCATAGAGAAGTTATACTAAGAGTGCTAGTGTCCATGGAAAGATGTGTAACCCGATTGGAGTACTTATGTACTTACGTAGATGTCGCTAGTACTTTAAACTGTGACATGTTTGTCACAATTTCTGCTTGACTTTAAATTGAAACCCAAGCTCGTTCATCATAGTACGAGGAAAAATACGTTACTTGTTATGAATATTTTTGTATTAGTAAAATTATTAATTTATAAAATTAATCATTTTATAATTTTATTTTCAAAACACGCTAGATTCTCAAGAAATGGCGTTGAAAACATTAATTTTTGGAAACGTCTTGTCATTACAATTTAACTTGACCTAAACCATTAATTGCGGATATATACCAATGCTGTGTTTCTATTTGTTAAACTATGTATACATATGTTTATATTATACTTATGGTGTATGAGTAGGTATATACCATATTTTCATCGGCTTTTATGTCGGTTTGGACAAAACCTGACTAAATACGTAAGCGCCATCTAGTTTTAAACAGATTTTTCGGGGTAAACTTTTTTGTATGAGATTGTCATTCTTTTAGTGTACATTTTCTTTGCCGTAACGAATAGTTTGGCATGTCATAGAATACTTATGTTTATAGAAGTGGCAGGTTTATATTATTGACTCAGAGCTTGAGATCTCAAAGACTATGAGCCTTTGAATTTTGAGCTAAGAGTTTAGAAGTGTCATAGTAAAGTTATATGAAAATGACAAGTTTTAGAATCTTGATAAAGGTAAATTTCGTGCCTAAAATACTTATTGTGAGAGTTGACAGTTTGGATTTTGATATAACGGTCGATTAGAAGAACCTAGATGTGGAATAATGCCCGTCTGCACTAAACTTTGACAGCTCCTAAGACGTATCTAACATTGAAAAATGCGTTGCATCAAACTCAAGAGGTGAGTTTTGGCGGGAACGTGAAGAATTCATATCGCGTCATTTTATTATTTTCCAAAACTTCTGTTATTTCGAGTGTTAATGTGTAAAAGCGGTGATTTTTTACCCGTTAAGTGTTCGTGAACATGCACGAGTGTTGGTGAATGGTATTATGTCGTGAAACGTGAATTTTCGTGTTGTTTCCAAAACTCCATAGAAAGCTCTAGTTAATTAAAGATTTATTTGACACTATTCAACGAAACTTGAAAATATATGAGTATACTTGACACTGGCAAACGCATAAGACTCTTAAGGAAAGAGAAAAAAAAAAACTTAAGATATTGTAATGTCCTGTGGACATGTCCTTTCCTTTGACATGACAAAGTCCGACTTGGTTTAGGTGATGGTTAGCTAAGTTTTATCTATGTTGACTTTAGTGCAGACGGGTATAAGAATATTAATAGCGTGCTTAGATAAAATTTAATATGCTGATGGTTGCTATATTAAATCTAAAACCGATGACCAATAAGATTGCTGTTTCTGGTATTGTATTGGTTGTTTTCTTTATTTGATTATTCTTACCTAAAACTATTTCTGGAACAAAAAAGCTTTGAAACGCGAAGAGTGGAAGGAGGATAGAGGCCTTTGCCTAACTATGGGACGGAACAGGATAAAATAAGAAATAATAATAATATATTTATTTCTTACATAAATGTTAGGTTAGGGTATAATATAACATTATATAACTACATAAAGATTAGGTTAGGACTATATTAGCACTCCCCAAACGAGGCTTAGGATAGGTTTTTTGCTCAACAAATATATCCTTACTTCGTGTTTTTGTATTTCGTTCCTCGTTCATTCGTTTCTTCTGATCTATAGGTTGTGGGTTCGATTCCCACCCAGGACAAACATTTGTGTGATGAACATGGATGTTTGTTCTTTATCTGGGTGTTTCTATGTATACTGTGTTGCTTATCACAAAAAAAAAAAAATTATTTATGTACCTATTCTATCAGTTATCTGGTTCCCATAGTCCAAGCTTGCTTAGTTTGGGGCTAGATGGCGCTGTGTGAAAAACGTCCACCAATATTTATTATTTTTGATTCGATTTTCGTTGCCTACTTCTAAGTTTTAGGTTATAGAGAGCCTTAATAATTATTGATATGGCTAAGCAATACAGTGGTCCAGATATTGAGATGGGTAATCCTTAAATACCTAATGTCGACTTATTTTTTGTCATAAAATATTAATGTTTTTTTTTTTTTCAGGTAAATTATCAAAAGACTGCATATCACAAATGAAGGCAAAATGTATTGTAAGTAAGCAATAAAATTACTTCAGGTGCCTTATTCTCGGCTCGACGGAAAAGATTTGGAACGGGAAGATATCGATTGGAAATATCGAGTCCATAAGCCTGTCAACCATAAAAAATCTAATCAGCGCGAAAGTGACAGAGGCCAGGTTCGATTTCTCGCGCGTATTGTGCGCCACGGTATTTGGCGTAGGTAGACACGCTTGGCTGTAGTTACTGATACTTTTTTGCTGATAGGACCGTCTCTATTTATTCCATTGTCATCTCCAAGACCTTACGTACTTGTGTTATTACCATACAAATATTAATATTTAAAGAAAAACCAAATACCTAACTGCAAAATGCAGTCTATATCACTGCGTACATAAAGAGGAATCCAACGAAACGTCACTGGTCAAAATTGGTCAAGCTGTTTAAGATACAGGAACATAGGAACACACAATCATAGATAGATAAATCTTTATTGTTCACACCAGAAATAACATACAAAACACCAAAAACAACCTAAAACTAGTGTAACAACTGGCGGCCTTATCGCTTAAAGCGACACATACTACATACTTACGTACACCCAGAAAACATTTCCCTCTTTGGGCAGTTACGTAAAAAAGGTAACGACTGTGAGGTTACTTCGTATGGAAGACTTTTTAAACCTTAGAACAGTCTTAAACTATCAACCGAGGTATTAATTCTCGCCAAGTCTCAGTCGAGACTAAAGACATTCTCCTCAATTAACAGTAACAATGGGCGTGATTAATTCCCATTCATCTTAATTACAGACCTTAATATTCGAAAGGTCACGCCAAGGTCGTAAGCTCAGGTCAACGAATCGCTAGGAACAGCGACTTTCCACCCCCATAGACATCTTGTTAATCGAGTACTTTCAGTCAATGCATGGGTCATAAAAATGTATTACCTTCCAATGGCAGTCGTCTATGTCGTGACAGAGTGGACCAATCAGAACTCAATACTTCCGCCCTGTTGCACTTCAGCTAATTGCCTTACTAAAATGCCTGAATGTGACAGTTACAGCCGGAAGCGTGACCGTTATGTATTGCCATTATTTATGATTTATTGTTCGTGGAACTAATTGAAGAGACGATCGTGTCGCTTGCCTGATAGTAAGTAACGCTTGCCCATAACATTTCAATGCCACTCAGAATTTTGAAGTATGCAGTTCAAAACACTGGCAATGTGATGCGTCGTCTGAGATATTATATGCTCAGTAATTACGCTGGAGATATTGCTCTTCAAACCGGAACATAGTAATGTTTGCACACTACTGCTTGGCGGTTGAATAATTGGTAAAGGTGTGGTACTTCCCCAGACGACTGCAAAAGAGCTCTACCACTACAAAAACAGACAAAATATAAAATAGTTTGGTATGTCTATAGGATACGAAGTCGTCGGATGGGAAGTTAAGTGAAGATAATTTACATGTTCCGGTACGATTGCGATGCGATATCGCGTTGCTATAGACTTAAAGGGTATCTTTTTACAAAAAGGGACAAAACTTTATCCCGCTGGAGAGACATAGACTACATTTTGCAGTCGGGAGTTTAATTCCTTTTAATAACAATACCTTGTTTGATTAAAAAAAAATATGAAGTAATTTACCTTAGTCTGTCCCTGTCCACACCCCAGATATATAAATATATATAAACGGGATTATCACTAAGGGTCACCTAATACCTAAAGTATAATATTTACTAAGGTCGTGTAGCTGTCACTCGCACAGTATAACAGGTCGCGGTTTGGACCCAGACCCACGTCTAGTAAATTAGTGGTTTTGTTGCTACGTGTGGTATTGAGTGAATTTTTTATCTGTCTGTTGAAGGTTGTAAGAAGCGTTTTTATTTGCTATAAGAGAAATACAATGTCACCCATCGGCAAGTGACCGCCCGAAAAGGGCTTATCGTACTCATTATGAACAACTTTTACTATAGGACCAACCCTGAAATCGAAAAAGAAATCTGTTGTTCCATACATGAAGCTGCAAACTGTGAACAGTTTTCGGCTTTGCATACAAAGCAAGATGCCTAAGTGGTTGAATGTCTTGTGCATTGTCAGCATTCTACTATTAGTTTGAATGTTAGTCTAAAACTAGATATTTAAAGAACTTTAAATTACACACTAAAAGTAAGTTCTGACAAGTTCGAACCCCATTAAAGAAAAACAATTAACCTGTAACAATAAATAAGCCGAAATGCCGTAACTTATCAAAAACAAGAAAGTAAAGTCAAAACATTGTAACATTGTTCGTAACTTGTTTCAAAATACGAAGCAACAATTCATAACTCAGCAACTTAAGTACGAACAGTAATTCCTAAGCAAACACCTATTTGAATGTAGACAGGAAATAGAGCTGCTGGATGTGACAAAGTTTTGGGTAAAATTTAGATACCGGATACAAGTAGCTCTTCTAGCTTCGTTCGACAGATTAGTAATTTGACACGAACTCCTCCCTCCCTCCCTCCGAATCAGTAATATTTTCTTCGATCTTTTTTTGTCAAGATTCGTTATTTTTCAATTAAAATGTAATATTTCACTAATCACATTATAGTCTAAGCCAACAATTTCACACAAAGTCCAGTCCTAGTCATGCTTAAGTAAATGGTCGATTGGCATTAACACTTTTCTTGTACCTTGACTACGCTTCGGTGAGGCAAGGTAAAAAGATAGCTCATATTTTTGTGAAAAGTTTATATGATTAATTAATTTCTTAATTTCATATAGTCTGCACCTATAATTGTGGTGACATTTAGCTAGTTTCCATTGCTTGCCTCCTTCTTTGTTACAATGACCTACATCATGTTGGTGTCTATTAAATAAATAAATAAATATGACGACCACTTCACTCGCCCTACGGTAAGCGCCTAATCCTTAACACAGTAATGTGTGCGCACTACTGCTTGGCAGTTGAATAATAGCAAAGAGCGTTTCTTCGAAGTGAAGCAGCACCTGTAGTTCTTTAGTACACCTCAAGACCACCTCACCTTAAGAGTTTTCGGTCAAAACGCTACATGGTTCTTTTGGTTTTACGTAAAAAATAAGTGTTCTTTCTAAACTTAAAATAAGAGCGTTATTCATGATATAAAAAGTTTCCAGAGCTTTTAATATTATGTTGTCATTTCCAGTCGACCTAATTCTCTTCCAAGTTATCACTAAGTTATAGACGTAGTTGTTTTGCTTCGTCAAGCCAATCTAAGTTGCGTTGACAACAATTATAAGTTTCGCCGCCCGTTTTGTCACAGCGCTAATGTGGTGCTTGCCTTACTTAGATCTAACTTGGCTATTGTTTTGGATTTGTTCGTTTTATAATGAAAAACCACTCTTTGTAAGTTGGTTCTTAAGAGTTGGTTCCGCCGTCTTGTCCATACAAAAAGCGTAGTCTGTTGCCCACACCTAAATGATTTGATGATATGATTTTTTTATAAGTTATTAGCTGCGCCCCGCGGTTTCACCCACTATTCTAAGAAAACAGAATATTTTGCCGGGATAAGCCTATATGTTAATACAGGGTATAAGCTACCGCCATACCAAATTTCGTTCAAATCCGTTCAGCCGTTACAGAGTTAAACGGGAGCAAACACACTTACATACTTACCTACTTACACACTTACACACAAACTTTTGCATTTATAATATTTTGTGATCTACATCGTTGGAAACTATGCTTATATGTTGGACTTTTTTTTAATTTTGCAATGTCTTCTTTGTTAAAGGCATTTAAAATGGTTTTTTTTTGCCTCGAAAAATATGTCAAAGAAAAGTGGTCTTTAGTAGAATACCATTTTTTTTAAACGTACCATAGCGGCGTAGATTATGGTTTCACCAAGCCATTGACACCAAATACAAAAGATTTTTTTAAGATTTAGAGGGAGATAATAGACCAACCCCGAAACGATCCCCGAACGATTTCATCAAATAGTTAGGAAAATTCAGTAACTCTCTCTATTGCACGCACGAGAAACAGAGCGACAGCTATACAATTTCAAATATCGAATGCGCCAAAACCTCGCGGAAGGACTATCGCCTTAAGGCGGCGGTCCCTGCCAGAGCTATCTCTATCGCACTTTTTCAGCATATCTGAAGATAAAAATACACTGATTGAATGAAACAAAATATGAACAAGCATTTGTCTCTAGAATAACATCGCAAATGCTTTTGACACTAATTCTAATCCTATCCTAATTCTAACTAATATTATAATTTAGCCAATGTCGTATCAGGACCGAAAAATCTTCGACTTATATAAATGAATACATTCGTCACGAGGAAAAAACTTCGATTGCGCGATTCAGAACTCTACGTTACAACTGTCAGTCCATACTAAACGTCAAAAATGCACAAAACTGGATAAACGCCATCTAGCGAACTACACGAAATAGCTTTATCTCTCTGCCTGGATGTTTGTCACGTTATCACGGCTAAACGGCTGAACGGCCTTGATAAAATTTGATAACGAGTTACTGTATATCACAAAGACGGAAACAGAATACTTTTTTATGTCCACACGAACGAAGTCGCGAGTAACAACTAGTATATAGAAAAACAGGATACTTTTTTATGTCCACACGAACGAAGTCGCGAGTAACAACTAGTATTTTTTGTTACTCGCGACTTCATTCGTGTGGACATAAAAAAGTATCCTGTTTCCGTGTATTGAAGATGGATTAAGAACCTAACAGTTAATATCCATTTCACTTCAGGTCTACCTAGACCTGAAGTTCACTAAGCAAAGTCCTAACGAAAAAAACAAAAACAAAAAAAAAATTGCTTAACTAAAGTCGCTGTCTGCTTAAACGTAATTTATACATGTAACAAAACTATTTCCATTGCACAGTCCGAAATGCCAACAACCCGCAACAAACTCAAATAGCGAATACTTAGCGCAAACTGCACACTGGCGCAAACTGCAGCGTAACTGCGCAAAGTAAAACCAAGTGAAACTAAAGAAATCGCGCCACTTGTATTGTCACCTGATCTCGGAATGTACAGTTTTAAAGTCAACGTCCCCTCTGAGAAATACTTTTCGAGCTGTTCTTGCTTTCCGCTTAAACTAAAAGATATCGAATGCTGCTTTTACCCGACTGCCTAAGAAAGAGGGTGATGTTTTTGGGCAAGTATTTATTGACCGAGCGAAGCGTAAGTCTCAGAGTTTACTGTGACAAATCGGCATTTGTATGTATGTTTGTGTGTATATTTGTCCGATGATAACTTGCGAACCGTTGATCCGATCTTCATGAAATTTTGTAGGCAAGTAGTTCATTTCAATACAATTATTAAGTTCGAATATGAGCTGAATCGGTCTAAGTATGTCAGTCTAAATTATATGTTTGTGAATTCTTTTATTACATTCTGTAGCCTAAACGGCTTGACCGATTTTAACGAGAGAGGTGTCGTTGGATTGCTATTTGTATCCGAAGTGACTGACATAAGCTATATTTTGCAGTCTTTTTTTAATTTTTATAAATGATACTTTTATTTTATTTTATTCTTTTATTCATTACACAGTTACATTTTATTTTTAAGAAGTGGATTACCGCGATACTACAGTAAGTTTGTCGCGGTATCCACATTCGAAACGCGCTGCCACATAAAACACAGTAACATAAAAAATGTGAGAGCTTAAATAACTACTAATTAATTAATAACTTGTTTGTTTGTTGCCTAAGTGAAACTAAGAACTCAGACTAAATAGGAACAATTCTGTTTGTAGATCTGTGAGTTTGTTTATATATTTGTCTAGCGATAACTGCATACCGCAACAGCAATGGTTCTTGAGTGGCGACCACGAACCGGAAGACGCAGCGTATGCAGGCCTCCTATTAGGTGGACCGACAACATGGTGAAACTCGCCGGCAACGTAGGATACTTTTTTATGACCACGCGAACGAAGTCGCGGGTAACAACTGGTGTAGTAGATATAACTGTTACTAACCTGTCGTCATGACGTCCAAAAAGTATCTGTGCCCAAAAAACTTCCGCATTTACGGTTGCGTATATAAAAACGAATTACCCAGTAAACGTTTTCCGAGAGCGTCATAAAAATATCTTAACGTAATTTTAAACGAGCAAAGTGTACTCGCACTTGACGGTTTTTTGTCCCACTCATTCCCAGTCTCTCCTCTCAGCACTTTCTTACAAGCCAGTAGCTGCGACTGTAAAAAATAAATTAAAGCACCGCTTGTAAAAATATTTACGATCCCATTTTCATAATAAGAATGCCTACAAGTTTCGTTTATAAAAAAGTTTTTTACTCTTTGTTTTATGTCCAACGAGAAACATGCATGAAAAATATAACAAAAGACAGAGCGGAGCATTCTTCAACTTGATAAATAGAACAATTTTAAATATAGAACATCGTAACAGCTCACCCTGCAACTTGAAAACCCCATCGGACGTCTAGAAACTTAACAAAACTGCGACGGGAAATGTAAACGTAACCGAGCGAGATGACAGACATCTAGAATAGAATAAGTTTGAAAATTTCCGGGTCAGTTTTTTGGTCAACTAGTTGCACCACTGGGCGTGTAAAATTCATGCAATTTAAAAGTTTTGAATTACGAACTGTTTTTGTGTAGTGTGATTAATGTTACCTTTATAATAGGGCAGGGGTGTTCAAACTTCGGCTATTACTTTAAATCGGTCTTTAAATTTCTCAATAAAAGTTTGGCGTTTGGTCTCACATTGTGTGTTTGATATTTTGACGGGGCCTTTGAGGAGAAAGTTTGAGTATTTCTGGATGGGAACCGCTTAATAAACGTCTTGAGCGAGTGCCTCGCTTTGAGTGCCGAAGTGTTTTGTGTGTGAAAGTTTGAGGAACTCTGTTAATAGCGCAGTTTTCGTATCGTTTTTGTTGGACTTTCTTTGAGTGAAAAAGTATTTAGGTCCATGTCACACTAATATTATAAATGCGAAAGTTTATGTGTAAGTATGAAAGTATGTCAGGGCGTTTGTTTCCAGACAACTCCGTAACAGCTGAATGGATTTGGATGAAATTTGGTATGGAGGTAGTTTATGCGCTGGATTAACACATATTTCTATGGTATAGCCGGTGAAACCGCAGGGAACTGCTAGTTGTATAATAATCTTTAACACCCCACTTCACCTCTTTAGGGGTTGATTTTCGAAAAATCCTGAGACGTGCCTTTTAATAAGCTCTCTTTAATAACTTTACTCTTTCTTGTTTTTAATTAGTACATAAACCGTGTTTCGTTGGCTTAGCATGAAAAAATATTGTATTTTCATACAAACTTTGGGGGTCCATTTTACCCCTTTAGAAGTGGAATTTCACAAAACCCTTTCTTATTGTTTACCTGGACCATTTGAGGTGTTATCGGGTTTAATCACGTCTCTATCATAAGCGGGTTGGTCTGTGCGTTGATTCCTAGAAAAGGTCATTTCTTTTATTATACAGGATTATAATGAAAGGGTATGCTAAGCCGAAAAGGGCTTATAGTACTAATCATTATGAACAACCTGAAATCGAGACCAAAAAACAACTGCTGTTCCAATGAGACTTTAAAATGTATGGAACAGCTGTTTTTTTTTCTCGATTTAAGGATTGGTCCCATAGTAAAAGTTGTTCACAGGTGTAGTGGTAGGGCTCTCTTGCAGAGTCCGCCTGAGGAAGTACCACACCTTTGCCAGTTATTCAACCGCCAAGCAGTAGTGTGCAAGCCTTACTGTGTTCCGGGTGTTTCCAGCGTAATTACTGGGCATAAAGAGATTTAACATCTAACATCTCAGGATGACGAGCGCAGTGCATTGCCACGCATAGTTTTGAACTGTTGTAGTTCAAAATTCTGGCTGGCACTGAACTATTATGGGGAAGCATGATGCTTAACATCAGGTGAGCGACTTGCTCGTCTCGTCACCGAGTAACAAATATATATATATATATATATATATGTATCAAAAAAAAAATGAGTACTATGAGTCCCTTTCGGCTTACCATACTCTTTCCTTGTAGATTTATAGGTAATATTAGGTAAGTTCAGTTACATTACCTCAATGCTCTAACGGTATTATTGACCCGACGTAACGGGCGGTCCCTTTCGCGGTCGTGTTCTAGTATTCCTCTATATTCATTTTAATTTTGTTCCTAACGTTACTTGTTGTTTGGCCTCCTTATCGCACAATAGCCAGAAGAGGTCTACTGCTGAACAAAGGCCTCCTTAGACCGCCACGCTGAACGATAATCTGCATTTGCATCCACCGGTACCGCGACATTCACAATGTCGTTTACATAGTGCGAGGCCTGCAATTTTTTTATTTTTGCGATTGTGTAATCTTCACAAGATACCCGACTGCGTTGGGGTGCAGCCGGGTTATGTGGGATTATACCCACTAAAACCCCCCCCCGGGGGCCTGCCATGGTGCTTGACCGAGGGCTCCGGGATCTCCCACGGAACGCACCGGAGCCCTCAGCACCACGCTTCAGCTCCTCCGGGCCGTGAGACGTCTAAGCCTACAACAGCGTCCGCCACTCGACGCTGTTGTCCTCCCCGGGCTCGCTTTAGTAGATGGTGGTTAAAGCCTTACCTCTAACCACCCCCGATCCCAGAAGTCCCCTTTTAGTACGCTTTTACTACAGGCAGGGGTTACCGATGCCGTATTCTAGTGCCCCGGCATCAGGGCAAAGTGCAAGGCCTACGCTGTCCGTGGTTGGCTCCACCCCACTTCCCCATCAGTTATCGGTTCTTCGAGCGCTGGGGCTTGCCCATTGGCACGTTAGCTTGGAAGCTCCCCCTGTGTGTTGTGTCTCGTCAATTCCGTTTCATCTGGACTATATTGAATGTTGTTACGATTACAACGAAAATTTATTACATTTAAAATAAATTAAATTGAATTAATCTTATTATAAGTAAGTATTAAAATTATATTAAATTTATTAAGTTATTTGAAATTAATAATTAAAATTGTATTAATGACGAAATACGGTGTGATGCACAGCTCTTATATTTAATTATATGATGTTTGTAATTCAGCCATTGAATAAAATTATCTTATCTTATCTTATCTGGGTGTTAATATCTATATAAGTATGTATTTAAAAATATGTACGTATATCAGTCTCTGGCAGCCATATTACAAGCTTTGCTTAGTTTGGGGTCAGATGACCGAGTGTGCAATAATGTCCCACATATTTATTTATTTATCATTTTTCCGTGAACATTAAGTAACATTAACATCCTCAAGCTCTGTTAATCTAGTACTAATTACTTAGCCGGTCAGATGCCGCGACACTTTGTTAATTAGTTTACTATAGCGTTTCGCGTGACGTATGCGATGGCGACACTCTGGAGAAATTCCGTTGTAAATAACTTATTTTTAGAAAACCGTTATAACAGTGTTCGTATGAATCCTAATTAATATTATAAGTCAGAGGAATGTAGCCGAAGTCGTATCAGGACCAATAAACCTTCGAGGTATGAAAATGAATACATTCGTTTTGAAGAAAAAAATCGATTGCGCGATTCAGAACTCCTATATTACAACTGTCAGTCCATACAAAACGTCAAAATACACAAAACTTGATCAACGGCATCTAGCGAACTATAGAAAGTAACTTTGTCTCTCTGTTTGGATTTTTGCCGCGTTATCACGTCTAAACGGCTAAGCGGATCCTGATAAAATTTGATAAGGAGTAACTCTATATCACTGAGACAGACATAGGATACTTTTGTTATGTCCACGCGAACGAAGTCGCGGGTAATAATACCTGGCGACCCTATAACTTCACAACCCCTGGACCGATTCAGCTCATATTCGAACTTAAATGAACTACTTTCCTACAAAATTTCATGAAGGCCGGATGAACGGTTCTTAAGTTATCGCCGTACAAATACACATACTACTGCCGATTTGCTATCGTGGACTCTGAGACCTTCGCTCGGTCAATAACAAAAGCTATAAGATACCAAGAAACAAAAAAAGCATCATTCATAAAATCTAGCTTCAAGTTAAAAGCATCCATCCAAAAATAACTAAAACCGATCAACGTTCAATCAACCAATCCCACATCAAACGCGACTCAAAAACGGATCATTGTTCCATCAAATAAATAGAAATCCTTTGTCAGAAAACGACTTAGAATTTGTAAATCACAGCCCAATCCAACAAACCATCAAATTCAGTGAAATTTCAGTGAAATAAACTTACCTGAGCTGTGCAAAGAAAATCTTACGACCTTTGCTGTGACATTGTAGAAACAGTAAGGACGCTTAGAGAAAATTTAAATTGGGCTTTCTTTCATTCTTGCTAAGCTAATTTTGTATAATAAGCATATATATAAAATATAGAAATACATGTTTTAGGATTTTTCAATAATCAACCCTTGAAGTGGAGGAATGAGGTGTTTCATTTACTGTTGACTAGGCGAGCGAAAGTGGAAGCAGTTAATAATAAACTTAAGTTCAAACTGCACTAATTAAATGAATAAAATAAAATTAAGCTTCTTTAAAAATACAGTTGAAAATTACAAAAAAAAAAATTGGTCTTAGATAAGCAGTCGGATGGAAAATCCAATATATTTCTACTCTCCCATACTGCAATTACATTGCGACCATGCCTAAACCAATCCAATCCGTTTTATGTCCGTTTCTTCTCCAGACAAAGAGCAAAGTAATTTGCCTATTGATAGCCCTTTGTGGAGGCGTGAGAAATAAACCTATAAGGGTTTATGCGATATAGTATATTTTAAAGCTGCGATCGCATTGCGATGCACTGCGCAGAAACGTGAAAATGCTGAAGTTGAAAGTCCAAAAATATAAATTGCCTAATTTGTATGTAGGTATGGTATATTTGCGTGTTCCTATATTACCTCCTGCAGCCTAAACGGCTTGACTGATTTTGACGATTGTGGTGTCGTTGGATTCCTGTTTACGTTCGGAGTGACATAGGCTATATTTTGCAGTCAGTTTTTTTCTCTTTTAATAATATTATAATGTTTAATTTTATTAAATATTAATTAATTAATTATTTATTAGTGTGGCTTGCGAAGCGTTGCTTGATAAGTCTTTTGCATGGTAGTCTTTCTGGTCTCGTCAAAAATTCTTGCCCAGTATGATAAAAGATTGTGATGTCAAAGAGAGTAAACTGCACATATGGATAGCCCAGATTGGGAACTGGCTCTTAAAGCCCGGCTCCCCTGGCTCTCGCTATCTCGTTCGCACTTTTTTAATATTTTTTTATATAAAAATTACAGAGAGGATATTAAAATTAAAAAATAAATTATTTTAATATTATATTATTAATATTATTATATAGCTATTTTCATGTTATTATTATTTTATTTGGCGATGGAGAAAAAAAGAAGCTCGAAAAAAAGGTTTTATCATCATCTACGAAATTTTCGCTGCGATATTTTTTCTGTTCAAAGCTCTCAAACCTCCAAACTAACTTCTTCAAACGAAAATATTGTAAGATTTGGTAATCTTAAATAACTAAAAATATTGTCGTAAGTGGCGATGCGCACTTTACGACTTCGTGTGATTCGACCCTAAAACTATCTAAGCATACCGAAGATGCAAAGATATCTAATTCTGAGCGTTCTTAACACAATGCAGCGTTACGATGCGTTTTCTTGGTTGCTTGGATGGACTGTTAAGGCGATGCGAGTTGCTTTAAAATTATATTTTAGTGTAACATAATATTTATTTATTTATCTAGTATAACAACGAAAGCTTAAATAACTTCGGCTTAGTTCAAAGAAAACAGCAAAGAAATACATGAACTTTTATTTTCGTTATGAAAAGAAACCACATATATATATATATATATATATATATATATATATATATATATATATATTGACAGACTTCGCATTTGACTAGAAACTCACCTGATGATATGTGCAATCGAGGATGGTAAACTGGTAAACACTAGTCTGAAATGGGAACTGGTAAAAACAACTAACAAACTGGAATGTTAATGGAACCGGAACTGGTTACTGGCACTGGAACTGGTTGGAACTGGATAAACTATTTAAGAATGTTACATTTGTCAGTACATGACTTTAATTTTTCTGTTTTTTTTTTTTTTGCTCTCTCAAAGCAACACGGGCCACGTTCGGGCCGGTGCGGAGTTGGTTATAGTTAAGAAAGTAGATAATAAGTGACACGTAATGCTTAATATCTTACATTTAAAAAATATACGGATACAACATTATATGCAGGTTAGTATAGCTAATATATTTTATTATTTTTTAATTTTATGATGTTTTTTGTTGTTGCATTTTCGGCAGAAGTAAGCACTTATAGAACCAGAAAATAAAGTTTTAACCGACTAAACCTAATAATAATGCAATAGGTTAAGGTAGGACCTACCCTTAACAAATTTTCCTCTATTGATTTATCGTAATTATTATTATAAATGGATTTCTATGTAATGAATATCAAATAATTCCACAATAATTACGTATCATTAGAGCAAATGAATGGAATATGGAGAAATATAGATAATTGAAGAGAATTATATACTTATTCTAAATTATTATATGAATGGGGCTTTAATATAAGCTCCCGACTTTCAACGGTATGAAATGACTTGGTGTAGGCCCTAGGGTGATAATTTACGTTATTATGTTAAATAGGATTATAGGCTTAGAAGAACATATCTGTTGCAAGATAAGTCTGTTGTTAGTCCAGACTACATAGATAGACTACACAACATCGACTACACCACATTGACAGTACATTGACAGCTTGATTGCCAGCTTTCTTCCACTAAAGATTATGTGCTTATCTTCGCTAATGACCCGACTACGCAAAGTGATTTTGACCGGTATGTACGTACTTTCACCTGTTCCCTCGTAAATTCTATGCTACTTATCATAATTTGACAAATGAGGTATCGTTGGAAGCGTCTGGATCTCGCGAGTATTATGTTCCTTGGTCTGGATCGTCCGCTAGCTATGGGCGCTATATGACGTCACATTGCATAAGGCGCCCTCTAGAAAGAATAAAGTAAATAAAAATAAACGAATTAAAAAA
Source organism: Apocheima hispidaria (assembly GCA_947579745.1). Classification (NCBI taxonomy): domain Eukaryota; kingdom Metazoa; phylum Arthropoda; class Insecta; order Lepidoptera; family Geometridae; genus Apocheima; species Apocheima hispidaria. Next base: position 4,318,603 of record OX388168.1, on the reverse strand, counting down.
ATATATGCCTTGTTTTTTATCAAACGTAATTAGCACATTTCAAAAAGAAGAGATTTTGTAAGCAGATATGCGCAGTGAGGTAAAGACGTAATTGAGTCTTAGTTTTTCTAACTATATAGTGGAAGTATTATCTTGATTTATAATTTTATTTGCGCTTATTTATAGGGATGGATGGGAATGTCGCCAGCATTTTTCGGACTGTTGCCTGAGGCAATGTGCTATGTGAGTACACGTGAGTTCCATTAAAATTCCAGCTGCCCTCCGTCAGGCACAGAGGCAGGCCACCGAGGAGGTTTTACAGACATCGTATAATCTCGTCACTAAGTCAATCACTCTTTTTTTAAAGATGACCTGTTCCACAACCATGCTTGTAATAAGATACATATTTTAGTATGACGTCACAACTCATCTCTTCCACAGAATAGATAATAGTAGAGTACTACGTCACAGCCCGTCATAAATTAACCCAAAAGGTCTGGATAACCCTAATTCCCACACACATGTAAGCGACTTAAGTAATGGCAAGCGAAGTGCTGGGACTAAGTGCGATGGGCGCGCCACCTGGGACCCGGCTTGGGTTAACATGGATATTTTTGGGTATATCATTTCTATTCTGTTGCTTATTTTTAGATGTTCTACTAACGAAGCGTAGCGAAGGTTTCAGTGTCTGCTTGACTAATCGCAATATACAGGTTTTTTTTAACTGGTGTTACAAGTCCGTAACAATACATATATCTAATTAAGTATCTATGTATATATATTTATGATTATTTTTACTTAGAGTTTATTTTAATTTATTTACTATTTAATGTTATTTGTTATTGATATTGAACATATACCTTTGTTGCAAAGTAAATATACTGAAATTAAATCAAATCAAATTATGTCTAATTAAAATTAAAAATAATATGTACACTGATTAAATCACAGATAAATGTCTAAAAGTATCTATGTATAGATTGATCCGGTAGTATAGTTAATATAATAATAGTAGTTCGCGGCGAACTGAGACCTCGAGACCCTTATATCTTCACAACCTCTGGACCGATTCAGCTCATATTCGAACTTAAAAATTGTATTGAAATGAACTACTTGCCTACAAAATTTCATGAAGATCGGTTCAACGGTCTACAAGTTATCATCGGACAAATATACACACAGACATACAAAAGCCGATTTGTCCCAGTAAACTCTGAGACCTTCGCTTCGCTCGGTAAATAACTCATAATAAGCTTAATTTTAATGTAACGATTAAGTAAGTTTCTGTTTAGCCAATTCATTTGGCGCTCTGTTTGATTTTTAAATAGTTATAATTATTATTTATTTGCTGGCAACTATTTTTAGAGATAACAAAAGCGAGTGTAGCACGAAGGAAGGTTTTGTGATTGGGGCGAAGAGAACGCCAGTCGATTAAAGGACGTCTTGAAATGAAAGTATCTTCGTTTTTCACCAACGTCGTAGCACTGGGACAGTATAAGAAATCCGAATCCATAGGAGATACAAGGAAACTGAGTAACGAGACAAGCAAGTTGCTCACCTGATGGTAAGCATCACTCATGCCCATGACAGATGGGTGTTATCCGGAATTTTGAACTTAGAACGAGTAGTTCTGTGAACAGTAGACCTCGCCAGCACGAACTTTTTTGCACAAAGATTCTACAATTTCATAGTTTTTTGGCCACGGTGATTTTTGGTAGAAGGGGTATTTCCCCCAAAAAAATTCTGCGCCACTTACCGGCCGATTTTAATAATACTTGGCAGAAACTTTCGGTACTCAATTCTAAACAAGAATTTCGAATACGATCTAAATCGGTCAAGATAAAGTCCGCAAACTTCGGACTCTTCTTGGGGGAAATAACCCCGCAATTTAAAATCGTCGACAACTTAAAAAACTATAAATTTGTAGAACCATTATACCAAGTTTCATCAAGATTATTTGAAAAATATAACCTATACGCGAGTACCATATACATAGGTATATCACACTAAAATTATAAATGCGAAACTTTGTGTGTAAGTAGGTAAGTATGTAAGTGTGTTTTTTGTTGTAGTTGTTGTGTTTTTGTAACTAATAACTGGCAAAGGTGTAGTACTTTCCCAGGCGGACTTCAAAAGGGGCCTACCTCTACAAAATTAAACTACTTTGATATCGAGATAATTTACAGAGATAACGTAGACAATAATATAATTCAAGTTTGTCTCTACCGGTAGCGGCGCTCAGAGGCGATTACCGTTCAACCAAGTAATCGGCAGAGCTGGCCAAATCTTGGAATTAAAAATGTTCAACCGACAGCTATCAGTTTTGTTCAGAGAACAAGGCGGTGGCTCCACCACTCAACTGAATAAATAAGTTGGTCGCTGTACGCAGGAACTCTGCCAATGATGGATCGCCGGAACTTAACCCCTGCTCTACAATATAGCCTTTGTTAACTCGATTCCAGCTTCATACTCTACATAACTATGAATATTGGATAAACGAAATATCAACTTTACTTTTTTAACCGACTTCAAAAAAAGGAAGAGGTCCTCAACTCGACTGTGTGTTGATGATTCTTGTTTGTTAGGTCATTATTCCATATAAATTTTATCGAAATTGATTCAGCGCTTTTTGTAAAATCAACAAAAAATATATATACATAGATGACGTTTTGGTTTTTTGTGGTTCCCTTCAGCAAAAGTTTTAATGTTTTTTTTGTTTTTCTACTAATTATTGTATCAAAGAGTCTAGTCTAGTTTTAAAACTTGATTAGCTACATGAATAAAGTCAGAGAAGTATCTAAGTAAATTCCTAAAGTTACGTCAAGTTACCTTATGAAAATCATCCACGGTTTTCCTAGGCTAAGCATAATTCCACATCAGCTTCGCTTAACCATACTTAAGCGCACATAATGCTGCTTACACAAGTCCACAATTAAGTTATTAAAACTTAATGCGTTGCACCTTTCGGCCGGGAGTTAAGTTAAGCCTTAATGTTAAACTAAGTAGGTACATGTAAGTGCTTTGGAATTAAGTCACAAATTGTGAGGTAATAATTATTAAAATCATAATAAGAATATTTAGGGGTTATTTCCGCCAGCAGTTCTCTCGCTCGCGTATTTTCACATTATTGAAGATATAACTGAAGTGATATAAGTGAATTCAGAATGAGAATTTCCGGAGAACGAAAAAACATCCAAGCCTACCAAATTTTGTCAAGATTGGTCGAAAAATACGACCTTGGTACGGGCCCTGTACGCGAGTACCAACATACGGACAGATGAAAGCAAATTTTTTCAGTTAAAACTGAGATCTTTCGTTTGCTTCGCTCATTCGGTCAATTAGAGTTTACCTGTAATAAAAGACAACAGAAAAATTCTGAGATAAAATAATAAAAATACACTTAAACGCTGTTTTAGACTTTCGAGGTGCTTTACAATATTACTATCAGTACTCACAAAATAATATCGTGAACTTAACAAAAATAATAACCGTGGTAAATATCCCGTGAGTACTAATAGTAATGTTAAAAATACACTTGCTTTTTTTATTAGACTAATCTTAATAGTATTTTATTAGTCTAAGCATAAGAGGTATAAGAATTGATCTATCTATATATCTATAGTAATATCACAGAGAAATGTTAATACCAATCACGAGGGTACGGTCGCAAACAGCGCGGTGATCAATCAAGTCACGGTACAGTCAGCGTCAACTTCCGAGGTACATGCAAATCCAGGAAGGGGCGCATAATCTGTGTTTTGATTTAATTACATTTGCTAGGTATACCCTCATCCTTCCGTATAGAATTGGTGGCCAGTCCCAGAGGCCTAGCACGCACGCCGGGATAAAATTTTGTCCATTCGTTTAAGGTCTTGGCATACGTAACTCTTGCCGGATTAAACGGGACGATTGCTGCGTATAAAAATACAGTAACACAATACACGCGACGAAAAAGGATGGGACGGGACAGCACGTGAAAAAACGATTCGTGAACGATGCACGTCGCGTCTCCGTCCCGTCCGAGGTATTACACCTTCGCGTGTTACAAAGCTAATAATAATAATAATCGTAATATCTTCTCGTCCAAAATCCCGCAGTGCCTGAAGACAAAGGTCTTCAACCAATGTGTTTTGCCAGTGATGACATATGGAACTGAAACGTGGTCCTTGACTACTGGCCTTTTGAAGAAACAGAGTCGCACAGCGGGCAATGGAGAGAGCTATGCTCGGAGTTTCTTTGCGCGATAAGATTCGAAACGAGGATAATCGCCGAAGAACCAAAGTCACCGATATAGCTCTCAGAGTTTGCAAGCTGAAGTCGCAAAGGGCAGGCCACATCCCTCGAAGAACTGACAACCGATGGCGGAGAAAGTTTCTTGAGTGGCGGCCACGAACCAAAAGACGTAGCGCAGGCAGGCCTTCCACAAGATGGACTGACGACATTGTAAAATGTCCAATTGTCGTTTATTGTTGCGTACTAAGAGGGAGGCCTATGTTCAGCAGTGGACATCTTAAGGCTGATGATAATGTTTACAGGTTTTATCAAGAAATTCGCCTTGTAAGTTGCAAGAAACTTTATAAATTACCTATTTTATATTATTGCAAAATAGGAGTCTATAAAGTAATTCCAAATTTGATTGTTTCCGTATCATGACGAGCTGTCACCAACGTCGATCCATCATAACCTAACGAAAGCAAACATCATAAATAAAAAACCTATTATCTCCAAATATTCCCAATTTCCTCCGAAATCGGGCACTCCGCGCCGGTTGGCAACATTTTCACAATTTTAAATATAGAATTCATTTTAATATATAGAATTGACAACAAAATGGCGCCTGAATGTCATACGGGAAGCAAGATATATTTTCGGAAATGGAAACGTAGGGAGGGCTGGAATGAGTGACAGTTTTGAAATTAAAGTTTATTGCATTAATTTCATATCTAATGTACCTAGGTAGTGATAGGGGTAAATGAAAGGGACGTATTAAGGGTTGTTCAAATAGGAAACGTATGAATGGCCCAACGTAGAAAATTTACTACTACACTTTGTTATGTCTTTGGTTGTTTTTCATGACTCGAAGCACTAGATTTTGAGTTATTATTGAGAGTTCTTTAATACGGATATAATTGATACGGATCAAGATATTAAAAAAATATCTTACGTACACATCAAGTTCCTGGTTAAAAAATCTGACCCCACTTACAAAAAATAAGTGTGGGCAAATGCCCCATGTGCCACTGCCTCAAGTACATCCACTTCCAGCTTTTGATTATTCGCGAGGCCCGTTTATTAATTTTTAGTGGAAAGCGAAGCTAGACAATAGCTCACCTGGGTTGTATAGGAGCCGTATTGTGATTGTACAGGGTGTAACGTAAAACGTGTACTAAATGCGAAGGTGTTTTTAGAACCGCTATGAAGCTATTGAAGTCAGTTTTGTCATTTTCCAGATATTACATTTTAGTTGTAGCACTTCCTGCGCTGCTGAAACAAGAACATTAATGCCAGTTATTGCTGATTTCTTTAAAAACATTGCTGTTCCCTTTAATTTAATGATAAATAATCCCATACATGCTGGGGACAGTTCGGAAAGCTACACTACATTGCAAAAAGCTGAATGTAATTTATAAATTCTAAACAGTTTGCAAAGTTTTTAAAGTAAGATTGAAGCTTAGCTTAGGTAGCCGATAAAAAAAAAAAAAAACATATTTATTCCTTAAATTATAAGTGTCTATAACATGTTTTAAAATGATCTTAAATAACTTTAATTAACGACACCTCTTTAGGTAAAGGTCTACTCCGTTTCAAGTCACGGTTGTCAACAGTTCTATGATGTCACATTCTCATATAACAAATGGGAGTTACCGGTCAGTATGATTTCCAGGGTGGATCAAGTATTAGTATACATAAGATTTCTATGAAGAAATACTGTTTAAGCTATTTAAATCATATAACTACACGAGGAGGCATTTCTATATAGAGATTTTAAAAGTACTTAGGTAGGTAGGTAGGTAGGTACAGCACTGGGACATCTTTATGTTCCATAACGATCGGAAAATATTTTTGTAACATCCTGTATATGCTGTATTATGGCGTTCCTGTTTGATGGTTCTACATGAATGATGGTAGCCTATTGTTTTGTGTCAAATTAATCTTTCGAACATTATTGCTTCTTCGCGATTTCTTAATTATTTGCAGGAAATTGCTTTGTTGGATATTGGTATCGACTTCAAAGCGTTAAGGCCTATTCAGAAACACGAACGCGGTTATTTATTGTCGCTATAGGGGGAAATGTTCAGCGGGATTCTCCTCGATATGTGTTAGTGAACTCTGGCACGGTCAATAACCAAGAGTATGCTAAGTACTCTGAATTCGTTTCGTAATGCAAGAAAGAAAAAAGAAAAACATACGAATAGAAAGGACATACGAAAGGGTAGAAGTAGAAGCGAATACCAAATTTTAGATAAATATTGGTGGACGTTTGTCACACACAGCGCCATCTAGCCCCAAACTAAGAAAGCTTGTACTATGGGAACCAGATAACTGATAGAATACATAAATACCTTTTTTTTTTTTAAATACATACTTGTAATATATAGAAACATCCAGACAAAGAACAGACATCAATGTTCATCACACAATAATGTTTGTCCTTTTTTTTTTAATACATACATGTAATACATAGAAATACCCAGACAAAGAACAAACATCAATGTTCATCACACAAAAGTTTGTCCTGAGTGGGAATTGAACCCATAGCCCACAGCATCAATAGCAACGATGCTTAAAACAAAAAGACACATCCACGTGTCCTATTCCTAATATTCGTTCATAAAATCCGATGTGCTTATGACCGATGACAAGGATAGAATCGAATGGCTAGAATATTTTGTGCGAGAACAACAACGATGTTTCGAATAAAGCCATAGCATAATTGACCGAGCGAAGCGAAGGTCTCAGAGTTTGCTTCGCTTCGCTCAGTCAATATCTTTACATCGATCCTACAGCCAAATGGCATTCAACAGAGGCAACAAAAACTTGTCCTATGTCCGAAAAGCACCATTTGTATCAATTAAGCTGATCGGTTCTGGCCATCGGCTCCGGGCCATATTTCTCAATACTGGCCCCTATTGGACGAAAGCGGCTATTCCGACAATGGCCTCTTAATTTCTAGAATTTGTTCACAGGGGGTCTTAATTTTAAGATGGATGTAAGTTGCGACCGAATTTATTATTTAAATCGTATTTACGTATAACCATTTAGTAAGGTTTAATATTTCACGGCTGGAGCCAAAAAAAGAAAACGAAGATGAGAAGATTTTTTGTAGAGAGCGTGTGAAAATCTTAAAATTTACAATTTTAAGATTTTCACACTGTATCTTCTCTCATCAAAACAATTTTTATTTAATTTTAAAATTCATTTATTTGATCCTGAATATTATCATAAGGCTAATTGCAAAAGAAAATTTTACATTTAAAGATAAAGAAAAAGTCAAAATGATAATATTATTTTTTATATTTAAATATGGATTTTTTTTAATGAGGCATTTTCCAAAAAAAATACCTGGTAATAAAAGTACCCAATAGATGGCGTTAGATGTAACTTGAACTTTAATTTACGATTTAAAAAATAAACATAAAATATTTCGACAGAAATGACAACGACTGGTAAAACGATAGGACTATTACGCCATCTAGTAAGTATTTTAGAACAATTTTTTTTTTTGAAAAATCTTCATTATCTTTTAATTTGACAGAAGAGGTCGAAAAAACAAAAATGTTCGTTTATTCTCCTTCGTCAAATTAAAAGATATGGGAAAGCTTATTTGAAATAAATGTAATCTTAATGCGCAAGCGAGATTACTATCGACGCGTAAACGCCTATTTGCTACGTTTGCTACCTTTGAAAAGTAATACAATACCTGAGATTTTCTGTAAAAAAAAAATGGGTATATTTTTAGCATATCGTTATCGTACTAACGAACTTTTGATAAAATTATTTCTTTTTTCTTATATTTAAACTGAAATGTTATTCTCATGCCGGATATTACAATACCCGTTAGGTAATTAACCAACCAAGAACCGTCAATCTCATTTATTGTCAACCGAAAACACCAAAGTTTGACGTTGATGATAAATATTAAAGAATCTTGCGAAACGGATTATTCAAGATTAAGGTGGGAGTGACGTCTGACAGCCAGTCCCTTTTGTCACAGATTATAAGAAGAGACAGATGGGTAACTTCGTCTGATACAACCAATAACAAGAAGTAACTGGATTTTAAAAACTCAAATGTGTGTTTACCACCCAGCACTCTGTCTCATCAGGCATGTGAAATCATGTGACACCTAGCCTGTCAACCATAAATAATATTTATTTTGTTTGAAGATTTCTTTCACAAATCCAGTACCTACTGATATGTGAAATTTTAATAACATGTCTGACGAGTAACACCTAGACTCTGAGCAGATATTTAAATTCATCATTCAAGTATTTGTAGGACTTTATTTCAGATAAAAAATAAAACAACACAAACTAGTGCTTAGATTTTGTTATTCAAATCATTTGAAAGGCATTTACTATTTTATTTTTTAAGTTTTATTAAAATTGTGCGCATCAGTTCGTATTGAAATGTTGAATTATCCGGAGGCCGTTGAGTCTAAAAATAATCCAAACGTCAAGCCTGAGCGTCCGTATTTTTGCGGGAGCGAGTGAGTAGGCTAAGTGATTTAGGTATTTTGTTTAATCAATAAAGCACTTGTTAGGTAAACAGAAGTATTGAAAACAAAATGTTAATATCGAATGGTATTCATATAAACAAAGATTTTCTTGAGTTATCCTTTTATCCTTATATCTTTAAGTTTTTTGGTCTGTGTTTTTCTTACTTATGAATTCATCGCGAGGATTGGTGCAGGTTCAATGCAATGTTACGGTGGTTTAAATTCAAGATAGGGGGATTAAAATGTAAATCAGCTGAGGTTTAATTTGTAAAAGGCTTGTTTCGCGACTTTTAACGTCAGACAAGGAATTAAACAAATTGCTGGTCTTTGACCCCGTATTAGTAAACGTGGAGTGTCCTCGGATTAGTTACCAAGTGCTTAGTCCAAAGCGACACCGTTTCATGGTTGATATACCAAAAACTCGTACGAAACGGTTTGATTCCACTTTCTTTATTCGAACTGCTGAACAGTGGAATGCGCTACCCGAGTGGGTCTTTCCTGATAATTATAATCTGGGTGTTTTCAAGTCGCGAGTGAATCGTTTTCTTCTAGGCAAGCGAGCTCCATCGTAGGCATCAGAAGACAGAAGACTGAGCAACTACTCCGAGGTTTATCCGCGTTTATTAATAAGGGGGTGAGAGTATAATATTAAGCTTGTTAAGATCAGTCATTAGGTATCATCTAGGTCTGCGTGCTTCATCTTCGATTACATCGGCGCGTGTGAGCGAAACAATAGTAGACGCGACTAACAGCCCTAAGAAGCTAAACTGAAAAAATGTGTTTTTGTAAATATTCCTTGCGACTCATTAGTTACTGTTGATTAGAAATCTTAATTGTGATTATGTTTTTCGGTTCTATCATCTAGAAGCTACGAGGAAAACATAATTTTCGCACACATTTTTCTCTATAAAGAACACATAACATAAGAACATAGTGTCTTCGCCTTAATAGAAATAATAAGAAAAGTATTATTGGACACATTCTTAGTCATTAAGTACCTAGAAGCTTAAGCTAGATTTAAATTACTTATTAGCTTGCCTAAGGCTAGATTGTAATTTTACTAAGGAATGCTTTTCGGGGATGTGACGTGATGTGACGTGTAACTGGGTGTTATCAATAAATGATTTGATTTGATTTGATTCAAAAAAAAAAAAAAAAACTAGATCTTCGAACCTGTGGCATTTGAGTAAATAAAGAATGCACAAGCACAACGGATGACGCGACACATCCGAGCGGTCACTGGTTCCGAGCGGACGTCTCACTGACTGACTGTACTGAAAATAACTGACAACTGAAAAGACTGCCCCGGTGGCTCAGTTGGTAGTGAACCTACCTTCTGTGTTTGGGGGCGTGGGTTCGATTCCCATCTAGGACAAACATTCATGTGATGAATATTTGTGTTTGTTCTATGTCTGGGTGTTAATATCTATATAAGAATGTATTTAAAAATATCTATTTACGTATATCAGTCTCTGGCAGCCATATTACAAGCTTTGCTTAGTTTGGGGTCAGATGACCGTGTGTGCAAAAATGTCCTAGATTTGGTGTTTCACTGAGTAGGCAAACCCCAAAGATTGGAGTGGACATCACAGAACCTACTGATTATGACTCTAATGCTGAGGTAATAATATACAGGATAGCTTAGCAAGCATTTTGATTTAGTTGTAATTAGAGATTATCCGTTTTTTTTGACTAGCGCGTTCTAAAGCCATCTCTGTTCATCTGCACGCGGAAGTATATAGCGCTATCTTTTTCTAGAATTAGCCCCAACTATTTGCCTGTATTTATTTACTTACTTATACAAGAATTTCTGCGCATATAAATCGATTGTTCATTGTTCTGATGCAAATACAGCTCAAACTAACGCCCCACGAGTTGCACATCCAAATCAGTCTAATAAACATACAATACATTTTGGCGCAAGTCAGAAACAACACGATTTTCTATTACATCAGACGTTTCTTTATTAATTCAGTTACAGAGTTCTATTTTAATTATTAATTTGATTTAAGCCTAATTTCGATTGTATTGACTTGTTTTTTTTAGAAAGTTGTGTGGTTAGTGCCCATTAGTTAGTTAGTGCCCGTTAGTATTCGTTTTACTTTGGTCGATGAATTGAGCTATATTAACTTAGCAATAGAGAAAACGTCGTTTATTTAAATATTTATATAACTAGCAGTTCGCGGCGAACTGAGACCTCGCAATCCCTATATCTTCACAATCCCTGGACCGATTCAGCTCATATTCGAACTTTAAATTTTTATTGAAATAAACTACTTGCCTACAAAATTTCAAGAAGATCGGATCAACGGTTCGCAAGTTATCATCGGACAAATATACACACAAACATACATACAAATGCCGATTTGTCCCAGTAAACTCTGAGACCTTCGCTTCGCTCGGTCAAAAACTTGCATGACAATTATTATAAGACATTTTAAATAATAAAGAAAACAATTTAAAAAAATTATAAAAAAAAAACGTAAATAAAAAAAAATACATATATTTTTTTACCGTCAGTAATTTTAAATGAATAAAAACGATGATCACGCGAGCGAGAGCTTGTTTTAGTAATTAGGTAATGCAGCGGAAAAAATTTGACCTTGTTTTTTTCTTTTTTTTTCTATTATGGCTCTACACAATATAGTGTACTGAGCCAGTGTCAAGTTACGTAGTATTTCAATTGAAGTAAATATTTGACAATTAAAACAAATCTCAGTCATAGTCGTAAGTCATGAAAGTAAGGCTCGGTCAAGTCCAAGTCATGCCTCAGTAAAGTGGTGGAAATATATTTTTTCTATATATTTCTTTCCAATTTTTTTAACTTTGGTTGGAAATCTCGGTACGCGAGTCTGACTCCACTTGTCATGTTTTTTTTTCTAAGTTATCAGTTTTGGGCCTGTTCAACTTACAAAGCTTCTCATAGCTCTGAAACTTGTCTTTATCTGTACCTTTAAGATCATTATGTAGGTATTGACCATCGTTTTTATTACTACAGTGCGTTTATTATTTAGGTAGGTTCTTATTTGCGACAATTCAAAGCAGTCATGTGCTCAAAATAATCAAAACGTGTCTCAAAAAGGCCTCATTAAAAAGCAAAATACGGTTTGTACACATCAAATCGACTGCAAAAAGGCTACGACCACATGTCAATCTTGGATTGCAAAAAAACTGTCAATCTAAAGTCGCCTTTGTTTTTGTAGTAATAGGGCTGTCACTATTCATTATTGAAATAAAAACCTTAGTCATTCTAAAGTAGTTTATAGCTTCAAGGGATTAGAGTTGACAGTGCCTTTGAATAAAAACAGAATCAGTCATCACATGTGACAGAGCGATGTCGTGGACGATTTAAGACAGACGAACAGAGAGAGAAGATGATAATTTACGTTGTAAAAACTATGGACGGAGCTTCCGTAAATACAAACTGAGGGCTCGAAGAGGAATTTTGTGTGGGTTAGCGGATTTTCGCCATACGAAATAAATTAGATACCCCTACAAAAATGTATATATTCGTTCTTGTTCGTTAAGAATAACTCCAAAACGTAACCCGACTACTATAAAACTAGTAGTTCGTGGCGAACCAAGACCTCACGACCCCTATATCTTCACAACCCCTGGACCGATTCAGCTCATATTCGAACTTAAAAATTGTATTGAAATGAACTACTTGCTTACAAAATTTCATGAAGATCGGATCAACGGTTCGCAAGTTATCATCGGACAAATATACACACAAACATACAAACATACATACAAAAGCCGATTTGTCCTAGTAAACTCTGAGACTTTCGCTTCGCGCGGTCAATAAAGTTTTTAATTTTATCAGTATACTAGGAGCAGCACGCGGTTTCTCCCGCACGATCCGTATATTTTTCCGGGATAAAAAGTATCCATGTTAAACCAGGGTAAAACCTACCTTCATACAAATCTGTACTGCCTACACACATGAGTGGGAACAAACACGCTTACACACAAAAATTCGGATGTATAATATTAGTGTGATGTGCATGTTCATGTGTGTATGTTGTGTATGTACTCAGCTCCACAGTTATGTGATAAATGACTGTGTGCACCCCATACTGAACACCATAACAAGAAGTTGTCGATTTTTGTGTAAGTTACTCGTCTATTACGGTGACAATAACTCGATATCGCTGACGATTGGCTCACTATGATACGTATGTGTGAGTGGAGCTGGCTTATTATGCGTGCCTCTGCTTTGGTGTTCTTGACGCGTCCACTTTTTCTTTCATTCATGGCAGCCAGTATTAAACTAAAAATAAAGAAAACAGTAGCCTCTTTAATGGCTAGAACCGGGCCCTTGAACGTTTTATTTTAAACAAAACAGCAGTAAAAAGTAGTAATTGTTGACGATTAAATACTACATTGCTCGAGATTGTGCTTTAATTCTTTGGAATAAAGTTTGGTGTTCGTTTCCGGCGTTTTACGGCGTGGTGATGAATTAATGTTTATTGCACATAACGTGTAATTTTTGGGAGCTCGCTACCAGTTCTCATAGGAATGATCGTTATTTTTTCGATGATCTGTGTTCGTAGCTCGTGTTATTTTTATATAGACATTTTTATAGATAGATAGATAGATAAATAGAAACTCTTTATTGTGTCATCGTCATCATCATCGGCAGCTTATTCAGCCCACTGCAGAGCATAAGCCTCCTCCCTCTTTCGCCAATCTACCCTGTTTTGTGCCAATCTCGTCCAGGTGTTGCCGCAAAAGTTTTGGATGTCGTCACGCCATCGCTATATCAGTCTACCAGGGCTACGCTTACTATCACATGGCCACCATTCCGTCAGAGACCTACTCCACCTACCATCACCACATCTATATAGCCAATTAGTGTCCTGTCCACCGCCACTTGAGTTTTATTATACGGGATCCAATATAGTTTTATTGTGTATACCAAAATATTAATATAAAACGTACAGAGCTATATTATAAGCTAGTGCAACAAGTAGCGGCCCTACCGCTAAAAGCGATCTCTTCCAGGCAAACATTGCATGGAAAGAAGTTCACGTTATGTACAGGCACTTTTAATAATACAAACTGAATACTATACTATATAATCAATAAATATAATGTTACTCATCTAAATCTGTGGGTCTATGTATATATTATTTAAAGGTTAATTAAATCATTCAAATTATGGGGACACTGATTTTTTGGGATGTTATTTACCTTCAGAAGTAAAAACCAGATATATTTATTGGCTGTAAATAACACTAAATAACTGTAAATAACAAGCTAGTCACTTTTACAAATTAAATTTATCTTTAGAGATAAATTTATATAATATAATTGGGCAAACTAATGAATTATTAAAACAAATTTATTTATATGGCAGTTTGGTATTTATTACGGTTGCTCCGTTTATTCTTTTTACAAAAATGTAGATTCCGAGAAATTCGTTGCCGTAAATTTACTTGGGACCGATCTGGAAGTCATCGTCATCATCTTCATAAGCCGGCACTCCTTCACTGCTGGACATAGACCTCCCCCTTAGACCGTCACACCGAACACAACTTGACATTTGCATCCACTGGTTGCCCGCGACTTTCAAAATGTGGGAGGCCTGCTTACCTCAAGAACCTTTCTGCAACTATCTCCTTTCAAACACAAAAATAATTTCCAAATAGTTTTATAAAGACGGCGTTCTGAGGTAACAATTAAAAAAAAAATAGAATTTTTTGACGTCTTTTAAAAAAAACATTAAGCGGATCATGTCTCTGAACTTAAATACTGCAAATCAGTGCCGTGTTAGTAGTTCTCTGCTTTTGCTGGAAAAAGCGGATCCGAAGACCTTACAGCTGAAATAACACGAAAGGAAAATGAGTCCCTTCCTGTTCACTCCATTCTTTGAAATTTGCCATATTTTCGCAAAATTCGAACTATTAGAATAAATAATTCAAGGTAGATAAGCGCTACGTTAGGAGAAAGGTCGACGCTGTATTTACTCGGTTCAAAATACCCATGAAAGCAAACGCCAATGTCCATTCAATTACGCATCACCGACACAACGCTACTGATCGTTCTCCAATCAACTGATCTAAATAAACATATTTGAATAAATAACCGCACGGGGCAACCCTGGCCGGAGCAATTTGGCGCTAAATTCACCGCTCAGGGGAACATCAAAGCGCGCCGTCCTGTCGCCGTCGGTCGCTAGGGCTGCCCTATTGATTTGAGCATAATACCTATTAGTGCCTAAAGGGTGTAGGGCTACTATAAATAGAGCTTCAGGTAAACACGTCGTTTATTTGCGCGTCGTGTTCTTTCTTTGTATTTTTTTTACACTGGCGTCACTGGCTTATCCTTAGCATAGATTGAAAAAAATCGTTTACATGTAAGCCGCTTTCGTATCACAAAATAATAACTTTATTTTTATTTAAAAAATCGTACAAAAGTGCGAACGAGATAACAGCTATCAGGAGAGCCGGCTGATAAATGCTTGATGCTAAAAAATTTTTTTTTTGAATATTTCGAATTTTTTTAACCTTATTTGCAGTATTTTTTTTGTAACAAGCTTTATATCGAACGTAAAATACTATGGGTGGTGACGTCATTAACAACATAAGCGGTTTGGTATGCGTGTTGATTCCTATAAAAAGGCTTAACAAGAATTATTTTTAGATAATTTTGCTGATACAATAAAAATTGAGTATATTTGTGTAACCATATATATATATACTCAAATACCCGCGAAACGAAAATGTTTGTATTCTTATCAAAAAACGTCAAATGCCAAATTATATATGTATACAGGCTGCTCCAAACGGTGAAGTCAATCCGAAAAAAATTGTTTCCAAGAACTACACGAAAATTTATACCGTATCCATATGATGTTCTAAGATTTTTCATAAGGATTTTCCATATTAATATTTTAGAAAAATATATATTCTTTTCTTTTATTTTTTAGTTTTTAGGTGAATTTTTCGATGGTGTTTATCGGATTCTCCTTCGTCCCTCATCGAAAAATTAACCCAACTATAAGATCACAGCTAGTATTTAACCTAACCATGAACTTACAGTTACCTAATTGGGTATTTCATAATAATAAACAGAACTGTACAATTACCTTAATGTTTTATTTCTATCTTCCAATCAATCCAACGTCAATCAGTTCATTCCTCCAAGTCTGTAGTCTGTACTTTTACACGCTTTCCGCGCCTCTTTTACAAGTTGTTACTCGGTACATTCGTTGCCGTCTGTCCCGATTACTCACAATTCCGTTCGTTTGCCTTGCAAGCCGTAATCAGAATGACCCAAGCCACTACTTGGATCTCTTTGTCATCATAGTGTTGCCAGTCGAATTCCTAATATGTTCCGACAATATAAAAAGGTTTATGGAAATATGTGAATAAATAATAAATCTAACACTCGACCATCCTGATCACGTGCATGTCCTCATGCACTAGTGTACATCACATTATCTAACACTTGGCTCATTCTGGTCAAAACTTGCAAGAATAAATTATTATATAAAAGACAACATAAAGCACAACATAAATATAAGTGTTTACTACAATTGTACTTGTTTTAATTAACGATGGTACATCAATGCCTCCCCATAACAAAACAAGGAAACGTAACATTAACTTGAACCATCCACTTATCATAGGTGGCGTTTATCTATCTAGTTATAGCAATTTAAATCAAAACATGAAGTTGTAAACCCTTCTTCTTACAACAATATGTACCCTAACACTGTTAATACATAATAAATATCTAAAATATATGTAAAATCAAAACATGAAGTTGTAAACCCTTCTTCTTACAACAATATGTACCTTAACACTGTTAATACGTAATAAATATCTAAAATATATGTAGAATCTAATTTATCATTCCTGATTATTATATTTATCGTATCGCTATTCAAATTAAAATACATGAAGTTGTAAACCCTTCTTCTTACAACAATATGTATCTCAATACATAATACATCTGTAAACATCATTCAAGTCTATAAATATTTATCTGCATTCGCATAATTAAAATACATGTAATTGTAAACCCTTCTTCTTACAACAGCATGTACTTCTTAATCAATTATGAGCTACTTCACTGTAGTGAACCCTGCTTCTCACGACAATGAAACGGCTCAGTTTGCAAACCCTTCTTCTTGCAAACTTCCCTAGTAAATATACTTATTATTGCAAGCCCTTCTTCTTGCAAACATCCCTAGTAAGTATGTTTACTATTGCAAACCTTTCTTCTTGCAACAGTTAACATACCCTTAATTCACTACCAACTGCAAACCATCATTCTTGCAATTATATTGAATCACACGGTAATAATATTGCCAAACAATCGATAGTAGTTAAGATAACAATCCAAATCATAGAATGCGAATGATAAAATCAATCAAATGCTTTATAAGAGACATTAAAATCAATCAGATATAACGTATTCAAGATGATTAAGTGAATAAATACATAATCAATTTTAAATTAAGATCATTTTATTTTTATTTTTTTCTTAATCATCTTCTGTGCTATCTGATACGTTATTTCCATCCGAATCATCATCTACATCTAATGCTGCGATATGGATCCAAGGTGACATGCGATCAGCGGCAACTGTTGTTTTGCGCTTATACTCTTTACTTGTTAGCCCCGGAATACCTGCGACTCTATAGCGATCATTCCCCAAGACCGCGACTACTTTATAGGGACCGATATATGCTGGAAGCAACTTTTTACTTTTACCATCATTGTTGAACGAGGTTTTCGTGATCTTGACGAGATCTCCCTCATGATACGCTCGGGAAGGACGCCTATTCTTGTCGTAGCGTTGTTTCTGTTTACACTGTTCCATATCTATGTTGTCCTTAGCAGTTTCTCTTATAGTCACAAAATCCGTCTCTTCTCGAGCTTCCGTCACTATCTCGTTCAGCCTAGGATCTATCTCTGCTTTCATACTACATCCAAACATCACTTCCGCTGGGGTCTTTCCGGTGGTCTTTTGTGTAGTATTATTAAGTCCCCACTGAATGGTGCCCACCTTATTGTCCCAATCCTTTTCGTCTTGATTGTGGTTTTGAGCTTTAAGCGCATCCAAAATGGTACGGTTGTACCTCTCAACCTGTCCGTTAGATCTCGGACTCGCTACCGCATTAAGTATATTCTTAATTCCCTTATCCAAACAAAATCTTTTAAACGCATGTGACGTAAAAGATGTACCACGATCGCTGATGATGCGGTCAGGGTTGCGAAAAATGGAAAAGATATCTTTCAGAGCATTTAATGTTATTTGTGTTTTAGTATTGCGCACTGGTTTCATGAAAACAAACTTAGTGAATGCGTCAACCATCACCAAGAGGTAAGAGTTTCCTCGTTTTGAACGTACAAACGGCCCAAGGTGGTCAATATGGAGTGTGTGGAAGGGCACATCCACTTTTGTTATAGGATGTAAATGCCCCTCAACGTTTGTGGTTTTTTTGGAGTATGCGCATTCAATACATGCCTGAACATACTTTTTGACAAAACGGGACATTTTGGGAAACCAATATATACTTTTCATTCGTTCTAAGGTCTTTACTACTCCAAAATGTCCTATTTCGTCATGGTTCTTGCGCAATATTTGCCACCTGGCACCTTTAGGTACCACCCACCGTAATTTCGTTTGATCTCCGTCTAGACATCGATATAGCTTATTATCCTTGATGAGATAGTTTTCTTTGATGTAATTTATCCCATCAGCATCCATGTCACTGGATAGGATATCTCGGATTCTTCGCAGTTCCGAATCACCTAATTGTAATGTCACCAGCCAGTCCTCGCTAGTTATTGACATGACCGAAGGGAGTTGGTCAAATTCTGCCTGATCGTCATTAGCATCCACTGGATTGCGTGATAGGGCATCAACATGCGCCATTTTTGTGCCCGCACGGTACTCTACCGTACATTGGTACTCTTGCAGTGATAACCACCATCTCGCAATGCGAGGTATGAGATCTCGTTTTGAAAAAGTAGAACGTAACGCACTACAATCAGTCACTATTTTAAACGGCTGCCCTAACAGATAAACCCTAAATTTTTTTAGTGAATAGATCACCGCTAATGTCTCCAGTTCAAAGGCATGGAATTTTTTTTCTTCAGGCGACGTTTGTCGGCTGTAAAACGCCACCGGTCTGAACGGATCATCTTCGTGAGATCGTTGCAAAATTATTCCACCGATACCAATTTTACTAGCATCGGTGTGCAACTCCGTTTGTGCCGCTGGATCATAAATTGCCAATATTGGCCTATTAATCAGTCGATTTTTAAGTTCATGAAATGCTGTTTCTTGCTCGCTCGTCCATTCCCAAACTACGTCCTTTTTAAGAAGTTTATTCAGAGGGTGAGACAAAGTTGCGAAATTTCTGATAAATTTTCGGAAATAACCTACTAGGCCCAAGAACTGACGAACCGCGTGTTGATTGTTGGGTCGGGGAAAATCCATTACACTTTGAGTCTTCTTATCACCAGGACGAATACCCACTGAACTAATCTCATAACCAAGTAATTGATTTTATCCTCCAAAAAACAACATTTTGATAGGTTCAGTGTCAAGTTCGCGTCCTCTATTAGCCTTAGCACCTTTTCTAGCCGTTTTAATCCCTCGTCTATATTTGTTGCATATATTAAAACATCGTCTATATAGGCCGTCGCCTCGGAAAACCTAGCGGGACCCAGCACCTTATTAATCATCCGCTGAAACACAGCGGGTGCGTTTGCTAACCCGAATGGCATGCGGTTGAATTCATACTGACCATCCGGGGTGACAAACGATGTCAGTGGTTTGGAATTCTCTGAAATTGGAACCTGATAATAGCCCGAGGTTAAATCTAGCGAAGTGAAGAAGGCCTGGCCAGACAACCGCGCTACTTCATCGTCAATGACCGGCATAGGGTACCGCTCTTTGACAGTGATAGAATTTAATAATCGATAATCCACGCACATTCTCAGACCACCATCTTTCTTACGCACGAGTATGATTGGACTTGCGTATTCCGAAGTCGATTCTCTTATAATTCCCGCATCCAACATTTCTGCAACCATGTCCCTAACATGTTCTCGTTCTTTGTGTGATAGTCTATACGGGCGGTAAACAATCGGTCTACGACTGTTTAGCTCAATCTCCATTTCCGCCAAATTTGTACACCCTAAATCCTCTAAAGTCGAAGCAAAGCAATGTTTATACTTTTGTAGTAATGCCATTAGCTTTTGTCTGTGAATTTCGTCAACCGTCTCCCCTATTCGAACCTTCTCAACTTCTAAGTTTTTGCAATGAGAGGCAGAAACTTCGGCAGTTGGTAACTCTATCCGATTTACTATTTGTACTCTAGAGCCACGAGCTATTATAACGCTTTCTTGTAGAAAAACGCTATTTGACACAGGTGTGATATCAATATTCATCACACTGTCCCTAACCTGATACACGCCTCCGTTTACCATCACCTGATGATAAGGTGGTCCTATTATTTTAGTGTCCAGCAGAACGTGCCCGTAGGTAATAGAATCGGTGTGAGCTCGAATCGTAACCTAACCTAACCTAACCTAACCATGAACTTACAGTTACCTAATTGGGTATTTCATAATAATAAACAGAACTGTACAATTACCTTAATGTTTTATTTCTATCTTCCAATCAATCCAACGTCAATCAGTTCATTCCTCCAAGTCTGTAGTCTGTACTTTTACACGCTTTCCGCGCCTCTTTTACAAGTTGTTACTCGGTACATTCGTTGCCGTCTGTCCCGATTACTCACAATTCCGTTCGTTTGCCTTGCAAGCCGTAATCAGAATGACCCAAGCCACTACTTGGATCTCTTTGTCATCATAGTGTTGCCAGTCGAATTCCTAATATGTTCCGACAATATAAAAAGGTTTATGGAAATATGTGAATAAATAATAAATCTAACACAACAAAATGTTTTTTAAATCCTTATGGTGCTTAATAGACCTGAATATTCCTCTAATAACACAAATACCGTATTAACTAATGGTATTCAGTAGCTTCAGTATTACGTTTGAATTGTTCATCCAATAATACTACAAGCATTTCATATTACAAATTAGGCGCTTGCATTCGACACGTACCTACAATAACGCAGCACGTAAAGCGTACGTAAATCTACAGACTAACCAGAGCGGGCAGTTCGACTGCAAGAACTTGAGTGACGCTGTAAATCACCAGGGCTGTGTTCCGTCAGATCGTCCGATGACGCCCCATGACATTACAAGTATACTGCAAATGTTATCGAGCGACGTCGGACGACTTAACTATAGACAATAGACAATGGTTTATTTGCCACAAAAACAAAACAAAACTTAAAAGATAAATAAAAATTACAATCAAAAAACAACAAACACCTATTTTGTTTTATTTTTGTCACAAACCGGCCCCACCTCAGCATGATGCCGGCTGTGAGCAACCAGTAACTGTACACAGCCCAGTACTCGATGGCGGGTATTAATTACTTTTTAAAACTTGGAAGACGAGGAGTTCTTAACAGTCGAAAGGGTCAGTAAAATGATTATAAAGTGTATATTTCGAAGTAAAATATGGTGCTCAATATGTTTGTCAAGTTAAAAAGGATTAACACGTCACATGCCTTACTTGCTTGTGGCTAAGTGACTATATTTTTAAGCCACCATCACTCAGGCTTCTTCTAACATCTTAATGTTAATGTTGAGTGCTAAGCAACGAGGTCGCGCACGTCACGTTTATAGCATTCCTTGACAAAGGTTACCGAATGTGATCGAAACTATAGTCGGAATAACCGGCTCAATTTAACGTGAGTATTCCCGTTTTATTAAAAAAAATGTGTCAAAACCACGTCATTTTCATAGTAAAAAAAATAATGTTAGTTGCTAATTAAATAAGATTACGGAAATACTCGCAACGCTACATGTTGATTTCTTTGATTTCGTGTAGGCTCCATGGACGCGCCCTTATGATAACAAACAAATAAAACAAAGAAAGAAGAGATTTAATTTTGATTCATCATGATTTTTGACTAATATCAGATACCTGACATTGGTATTCGTTTTATGTCAGGTACCCGATATGATAATAAACATGACGCGTCCGAAACAACTGGCCCTGGTTGTAACTGCCGCAGTCGCACCGTTCGCGTAGGCGTGTCTAGAACCACCGTTGACTGAGCAGAGTGTTCCGCGTGCGCTTGTAATGCCAGACATCGGTCGGCAGCGGCACTCCGCAGTGACAAAATATTTTATCGAATTCCGAAATTGTATCGCAGCAAATTGAATCCTCGAGGGCATTGAAATGTTAACTATGGAGGTGGTAGTTACAAACATCAAATAATTCCGATCGGCTGTTTTCGTTTGCGCAGAAAAGCGCAGACCGACTTCCGACAGTAGCCGAAATTGAATGAAATGAATATAAAATTATTATATGTTCTACGTTCGCTGGGGCTGTAAAAAAGTCGAAGTTCAGTTAACGCAATAAAAAATACGGCCGCTACATATTTTGACACTCGAATTTATATCAAAACCTATAGGGTACTTCCCGTTGACTTAGAATCATGAGATTTGGCAAGCAGCAGGGTTTTACAGCACAAGTAAAGAAATTAATCTGAAAATCATTAATTTGTAGTTATATCCCATTACAAAAAAAAAATGCGATAACAAACTTAAATTTGTAGCTGGAGAAACGACTGTGACGTACATCGATTATGGGAAATAATTTTTTTCAACTACTAAGGCTACAGAAGCCTCAGTTCTCGACTCGCAGTTGTGTTTTTTATTCTGAGTTTTTTTTATTAGTGTAAAATATTCCTTCTCCACGCATTTTGACTCCTTGCTCCAGTATGCACAGGTCAGCGCCAGGAAATTTGCCTCTGATACACGTAATTGCCGCTCCGGGCATCGACTCGTCACTACCTAAATAGACACACCTCATGTCAATATCCTGTCCTTTATGTTTGTGACTTAGTTACTAGATCATATTGAAGCACTCAATTAGGTAAAATTTTGTGGACGCTCGTAGACGTTTTTCACACACAGCGCCATCTATGGTCCATGGGTGGGCGAATTGGGGTAACCTGTAATGCCCACCCAATAGAGAATAATAGATAAATAAATAAATAAATCTATCCCCGAACTAAGCAAGGCTCGTACTAAGGGAACCAGGTAACTAATAGAATACATAAATACTTATTTTTTTAATAGATACATAGAATACATAGAAACACACAATCATGTTCACACAACCATGTTCATCACACAAATGTTTGTCCTGGGTGGGAATCGAACCTACAAGTTGCAGCTCAGAAGGCGGAAATCCTCCCACTGAGCCGCAACGCTAGTAATTATTGTTAATTAACATGGTGTTTGGGTACTTTTTAGTACTAGGCTGGCTAGCTGGGAAATGAGAAAATAGAAGCAGATTATTTTAGTAATGTAAGATAAGTTCAATGAGAATTGAAGCCAGAATTTTAGTATTTTAGTATTCATAAATGTACACAATTTTACCAACATTTGAAGACAGAGTTTTGGCGGAAAACTGAAGAAGTCATGTCGCGACATTGTATTATTTTCCAAAACTTGTGTTATATTATATATATATATTGTTGATGTGTAAAAATGATGGATTTTTATCCAATAAGTGTTCGTGAACGTGCACGAGTATTGGTGAATAGTATAATGTCGTGAAACGTGACTTTTCGTGTTGTTTCCAGAAACACCGTAGAAACCTCTAGGTAGTAAAGTCTCACCACTTTACTGGGACCTGACTTGGACTGGACCGTGACTTACTTTGCCTGACTTAGACCATGACTGAGACTTGTTTTACTTGTAAACTATTTTACTTCATCTGAAATATTACAAACTTGACACTGGCTAAATTTATTATGTATGGAGCCAATATACAAGAAAAAAACAATATTTGAAGAAGAAATGAAGCAATGCGTTTTAAAAAAAAATTATATGTATAGAACGTCGGTTACAGTGGCCGCTCATGAGATTTCTCTCATCAAATATATCACTAGTATCATTACCAATTTTCGACCAATCAGGATGCAGTAATAAAAGCCGACCTATAAAAATACTAAACATGCGCTACGAGACAGAAATATTAAAACTTTGTCCTGTTTCTTCATGAGTAATACTTAATTTTCCATCCTTTTTTCGATGATGTATCTAACCGTATATTGCTTTCTCTGTCTACGACGGTAGCGGTCCTTTAGTGCCCAGAACAAACAGCAACTTAAAACAGGTATCATAACTTATTTATTAGCACTGTGCTGAAAATTCCATTAACCACTTGCGGTCATCTTTTGTCAACTTTACCTATACCCATAATATTTCATTTAAACCAGTCCACGGAGAAACCAAAATGATTCGAACTTCAGAAGTCATAGTCGTCAAATTACTACAAAACTTACCAATGCGGAGTTCTCAAAGTCGCCAAGTCTTACCAACTTACATATGCAGTTGGATAGATGAGGGAGCTATAAGATTCCCAAAGAACCTGTCAGTTTTGTTCATAAGGTACGATGTTGGATCTCTCATTCAACTGCTTAGATAAGTTGGTTGTTCTAAGTCTGGATTTCGCGGTGCTCCGAAGGGATGAAGTAAGACTGAAGTGAGCTCTTTGGGTAGATTACCAAAATTCCAGCTCGTCTAACTCTACCCGCAAAAGTTATTTGTTTAAAATTGATACTGATTCAATGCACAACAGCACAGAGCCAAAGCACTAAAACTTCGGTTCTATGCTAGGAAACTAAAAACTTCAGAATATGACGTAAAACGAAACGGAATCTTTAACAATTAATTAATAACATTCCCAGTCTTATATAGTATAGTGAAAGATAAGCAGTTGATCCCCGATTCCTTTTTTTTAAAGATACTTAGTAACGAAACGAGCAAGGCGCACGCCTAATGTTGAGCGTTACGCTTGATAATAACAGTTTAGTGTCGCCCAGAATACTAAACATCGACAGCTCAAAACCATGCGCGGCAATGCACTGCGCTCGTCACTGGAAACTTGCCTTTTAATCCGGAAAACTGTAATGTTTGCAAACTACTAATTGGCGGATGAATAACTGGCACAGGTGTGGTACTTCCTCAGGCCGTCTGCAAAAGAGGCCTACCACTTCCCTTTGGACTAGAAACGTTGTTTGGTTGGTTAAAGATACAGTATGAAGGTGGACTTTTGCTAAGTAACGCTTGATCCATTCAACTAACTTAGAAAAAATGTAATCTGCTACCATACAAAATTCAAATCAAAACAAAGGAAACCGGATACTGGTGATACTGATACTGATTCTACTTCCCAGAACGTCAATTTCCTATAATAAACACTTCCCAAATTGAAACGTCTAGAACTCCAACTGCAGCATCAGCCTTGAAACATCCCACTGCTGGGATATCGGCCTACCTTCGAAGGGTGAATAGGCCATATCCACCACACTGGTGTGAATTGGCGAATTCACATTCCCCATCAAATTTCTTCTCCGGGAATACGCAGGTTTCCTCACGATTTTTTCCTTCAACTAAAAGCCAGTGGTACATCCGTACGTAAGTTCCAATGAACTCATTTCAGGCCCGCCCAGCTTCGAACCTGCGACCCCAGAAGTGTGAGGCGAGCGTGCTCCCGCTGAACTACCACGACTTCAATCCGTAATTACATACGGAAATATTCATCATTGGTCCCCAGACAGTAAAAGCAATGTCCGTATTCTTTTCAGACAAAGCTTAAAACATGGTAAAAAGAAATCAAACATCAAAACGGTAGTGTTAAGTAATTTACATATATAACCAATCCAGCTGTATTCAACCACCCTTGATTTTAGGGCAAGAATCATCCCCTTTAAATCATTATAAGACATAACTTTTTCAATGGATATACAGGGTTATAAAGAAAGGGTATGCTAAGCCGAACTCATAGTACTCATGAATGAAAAAAATCAACTGTTCCATACATTTTGTCGAGTGTCATTGACATTTTTCTACGGATCAGGTTTTTTTCTCGATTTCAGGGTTGGTCCCATAGTAAAACTTGTTCATAATGATTACTCATCATTGAGCCCTTTTAATTTTTACCTATCCGTTCTATATCAGCTTTTTTTGCACAATCTCACCACCTCATATCTTGATAACCTCTTGACCGATTTTCTCATATTAAAAAATCTTGTTTAGAATTCAGTGCTTAATGTTTTTGCCAAATATTATCAAAATCAGGTAGGTAACCTATATCTAGGTTGCAGTTCTCTGGAAACGGGCGTTTCCGTACGCTCCTATGGTTTAAGCAAGTAAGTCTCCAAGGAGTTCCATTTGGAAGTACGCATCAAGAATGTGGACAAAATCGATGCCTACGAATTTCACATCTCCACGAGCTTCCTGTGCATTGTACTCGTATTTTTGGTATTTATTATGCTTTTGTACGAGACTAGATCGTTTGCCTGTTGATTCATTCAACAGTTCATTACCATGCGTGGCAATGCACTGCACCCTGCCCTGGGATATAAAATTCGGGTGGAATCTTTTCATAGTAGCGGTCGTAGCCTATGGTCGTAGCTGTTGCTACGTCGTAGTCTGTGTGATAAAAATGCTAAAAAAACAAATTTTAACCAACTCCTAAGAAAAAGGAGGAGGATCCCAAGCGTTTTTTTTTATGTCTATAATAAATAAATAAGTAAATAAAATAAATATCTGGGACATTTTTGCATACATGGTCATCTGACCCCAAACTAAGCAAAGCTGTAATATGGCTGCCAGAGACTGATATACGTACATATATAAATTTAAATACATACTTATATAGATATTAACACCCAGACATAGTACAAAACACAAATGTTCATCACATGAATGTTTGTCCTAGATGGGAAACCACGCCCCCAAACACAGAAGGTAGGTTCATTACCAACTGAGCCACCGGGGCAGTCGGGGGGTAATGTTGGTTACCACAGAACTCAATCATTTTATAAACCGATTTGTTTTTTTTTTTCATTACGCTTCATTTGGCGTGACAAACTGGCCTATATATTTTTTTAATGCCACTCGCCCGGGATCAGATCCAATCTTGCCCAGGGTAAACGTAAAGTCCTGTTCTGGGCCCCCTACCGTGTCGCATCAACTGCCGTTACTATAATTTTTAGGTTCAGGCGCCGCCGCTGCGTGACCGAGAACCTTATCGCGCGGCGATACGATTCGTAGTCGCGAGGCGTCAGTTGAAAAGGGCCCAGGTTCAATCCAGTGTTGGTAATACAGACAGGTTCATAGGACCTCCATATTTACAATCATATGTTAATGATGTTCCATTCTACAAAATGAAATTGTTTATTCAACGTTTATGAGTAACAATTAACAGCAATATATATTTATGTATCCACTTTATTTTAACGCCAATTATATCCAAAACCTCGAAACAATGGTTTCACACCCTCACTTACAAGGGTGGGAGTTCAATGAACCTCTGAACTCGAGCCTCTTACACAAATATCAACTTTAACATTGTAATAACAGGAATGAAGTTCGATTGATCGTTATCTCATCTTGATTATCATTTTAAATAGACATTATGCAAAGGTGTGGTGAATATCTGAAATTCATTGCATTATATTCAAAGATATTAATTAAACTTAATTGTGGGGATTAACGCTTTTGTATCGATCCACCGATGCTATCTCAAGTATGACAGCAATGATAATCAGGCATCAGCAGGGTTGCAATCATAATCAGAAATTGGTGTAATCATAGGGATTGCGATGATTGCAACATTCATCGCAATCCCTATCAATTTTTGATGTAGGTAGTCTAGGTAGGTATAGGCATAAATAAATAAATTATATAAAGAGGAGTGGACATAGAAAGATGCGTAACCCGCTTGTAGTAACTGATAAGGGCGTAAGTGATGGTTTAAGTATAAATATCTGGGACATTTTTGCACACACGGGCATCTGACCCCAAACTAAGCAAAGCTTGTAATATGGCTACCAGAGACATATATACGTATATAGATATTTTTAAATACATACTTATAGAGATATTAACAACCAACATATACAACAACATATATAACATAGAACAAACACAAATATTCATCACATGAATGTTTGATATAGATGGGAATCGAACACAAACACAGAAGGTAGGTTCACTACCAACTGAGCCACCGGGGCAGTCAACATTATCGTCATAACTGCGACATGATCGTCATAATTTCAGCTTGACTTGAAATAGAAACCCAAGCTAACTCATTCGCAATAGTACGGAGAAAAAACTATTATACATAAAATTATGAGGTAGGGCTCTCTTGCAGAGTCCGCCTGGGGAAGTACCAAACCTTTGACAGTTATTCAACCGCCAAGCAGTAGTGTGCAAGCATTACTGTGTTCCGGATTGAAGGGCAATGTTTCCAGCGTAATTACTGGGCATACAGAGATTTAACATCTAATATCTCAAGGTGACGAGCGCAGCTCATTGCCGCGCATAGTTTTGAACTGTTAAGTTCAAAATTCTGGGCGGCACTGAACTGTTATGGGCAAGCGTGAAGCTTAACATCAGGTGAGCGACTTGCTCGTCTCGTCACCGAGTAACATAAAAAAAAGACCATTTTTCTTCATACTAATCAAAAGTGTTTCCAGCGAAATTACAGGGCATGTAGAGATATATCTTTCCTATGTATTCCTCTATCCTATACCATATAATAAAAATATCGAGAAGAATGACAATCTCATACAAAAAAGTGTACCATCGAAAAAATTTAATACTAGATGTCACTTACGACGTTAGTCTTAAGTTCAAACCGCTAGAAAATCCGATGAATACATAGAATTCGTGTATACACGTATGTCTGCAATTTAGGGTTAGGTTCAAATTAGATTGCAATATACGACGTAAAAAATATATTCCCAAAAGTAATACAATTTCAACCTCATCTCTTGAGAACCTAGCGTGTAACCTTCAATCCGGAACACAGTAATGCTTGCACACTACTGCTTGGCGGTTGAATAACTGGCAAACGTGTGGTACTTCCCCAGGCGGATTCTGCAAGAGGGGGTCTATGTACTGTTTTAGACTTTCGTGGTGGTTTACAACATTACTATTAGTACTCACGGGATATTTACCACGGTTATTATTTTTGTTGAGTTCCCGATATTTCGGCACAGTCTACCCGTAAACATGGCGCATGCAACTGTGCCGAAATATCGGGAACTCAACATAAATAGTAACCGTGGTAAATATCCCTACATTACAACTGTCAGTCCATACAAAACGTCAAAACATGCACATGAATCAACGAAATTACTGTAAACTACGCGAGGGAAGCCGTGCAGGCAAGCTAGTTACTCCATAAAACTGTAAGACAAACGTGACTTAGAGATTCCTTATCGCTTTATCTATTTGTTGCCGTCACTTCACGTCTAGACTTCTAGATGTTTCTAGAACCAGGATTCCTAGGAGATTGATCCCCGCATTAGCATACCCAGATAGCGAGTCAGTTTCAGACATTCTAGACTTTGTGATAGGAATGAGTTCAAATTGCCATCGTTTTGCCGGATAACTGGATATGTTAATTTAAAGTTTGAAAGTACGTATCTAAAGTCTTTGTTTCTATTGCCTAAGTAGTCGGTTCCGATGGCTTTTCTCGTAATTTTTCCAAGGGATTGTAGACCTACTTATTTGATATAAATTGTAACTTGATATATCTTGCGTTCCTAAGTAAAAGGGTCTTGACTGACAGAGTTCCGGAAGGACGTGCGGACGAACAGACGGACAACGGAGCGATCCTATGAGGCGCCTTTGTTTCCTTTTCATGTTATATTTTTTTGTCTTTCAATCGTTTGGAATTAGTATAAGATTTTTATATAGAAACTAGCTGTTACTCACGACTTTGTTCTCATGAACCTACAAAAAGAAAGTAGCACTTGTCCGTCCCCGATCCTTAAGCTATATATTGCTGGTGGTGGTGGTGCAGAGTCCGCCTGGGGAAGTACCACACCTTTGCCAGTTATTCAACCGTCAAGCAGCAGTGTGCAAACATCACTGTGTTCCGGATTGAAGGGCAATATTTCCAGCGTAATTACTGGGCACAGAGATTTAACATCTAATATCTCAGGGTGATGAGCGCAGTGCATTGCCGCGCATGGTTTTGAGCTGTTGAGGTTCAAAATTCTTGGTGGCACTGAACTGTTATGAACAAGCGTGAAGCTTAACATCAGGTGAACGACTTGGTCGTCTCGTCACCAAATTACAAAAAAAAAACTTACATGCTTACACACTTACACACGAACTTTCGCATTTTAAATATTTGTGTGAAAATATTAGGTACAAACTACAAAAATAAAATAAAAATATATGTGTAAAATATCAGGTCGATCCGTTTAGCCGTGATAATGCGAAAAACACCCAGACAGATAGACAGACAGAGTGACAGAGAGACAGAGATACATTCGCATTTAGAATATTAGTTAGGATGTCAAATGAATAACAAAAAATAAAAAAAATATACGAATGTTTTTTTGGTTGTTCTTATTGTGAATATTGTAAAAAAACATGCAAGTTTTTTCTTTATTAGTATCTAAGATATATAGGTTTAATAAACATTTATTCTTATAAAGATAATAATTATCACTTACATGAGAATCAATTACATAGAAAAAATATGCATATGAATGTCTAGGTTTGGATTGATATGATTGGAGAAACTGCATAAAAGTCCTGTAAGTCTGACATCAGCGCTGATCACTCGTTCTATCATCACTTTAGTGTCAGAAAATACCGGATAGAAGATGTAACCGTGCATGCACCTGGGACCCTATTCCTGTGCGCTCGAGATTATCTCGGTCACTGTCTCTCTAATTTAGAATTTAATGGGAGTGAGAGTGACCACGGTAAAAATGTCATTTCTCCGAATAGGGGTCCAGGGCGCATCTCTAATCTCCGTTGTTCTTGATTGTGAAATGCGGCAACTCTACCTCGGTCTGAACAGAATTTAATATTGATGTCTTAAATCAGTTACATTTGGAAATGGCAGCATTTGTACCTATTTGAAGATAGCTCGAATATTAAACCAAAGAAGACAATATTAGTTCAAGACAAGATTAGTTTTAGTGCACATGTGGTTTTTTAACCGCCTTTAAAAAAAAGGAGGAAGTTTGTATTAGGCGAGGTCCAATCGCAAAACAACAAAAAGTAGCATTTTTCAGCGCTCTGTTCGAAGTTACAACACTACTTAATCAGGTGCAAAAAATACTACAGATAGAAAATAAAACTGCAATTACGTTTAACCGAATAAAATTTCGAAAATCTGTCTTAGTTACAAAATAAAAAATCGCACAATGACCCCCTGAAAAACCCTTCTGAAATCAAATGCTCTGAATTTTCAGCGGTAACTACAAATTTTCTTTTACAAATTAAATATCCAGGCTACTGGTTTATACGGCGAACCAGGTAGTTTTTTTATTTGATTTGTATATTTCCGATAATCGGCAAAAAAGCAATGAAAAACTACAATTTACCGTTTTCTGATCAAGTATGATATGCGATTTTAAACATTAAACCTTAGAACTTTGAGCGGGACAATACTCATTTCAAATCACGATCAGTGCTCGCCTTAAATCAGAACTTCGTCATTTATAAGCCGATTTGGAAAATTATTTTTTTATTTGAAAAGATATAATTCCAGATTACTAGTAAAGCAGTACTGATATTCTCTGTCCGAAACTAGTGTTTTTCTTTCATAGAATACACGTCAAAAACTAGCGGTAGAAGCGCGACTCCTACCCACCCCAATTATTGTTTACACCATTTTTAAATTACTGGCGCTACATTCAGACATACTCGTCCCTAACCTTGTCCATTCTTTTCCACACATCCATCTTAATATTTGCATCTCCGCTGCTTGCAGTTAAAAAAAAAGCTTTTAATTAAAAACTCTGATACACTGAAAAGATAAAAGTTCAAGGTAAAACCCAACAGGTAAAAGGAATAAAGGATGTTACGAAAACCGTTTTGAATTTTAAACACACCTTCCAGCGTTCGTGTTATTCCGATCTCATTTTAAAGACAATTCAAATGAATGCTAACGTCCCTAACAAAGGGACATAACGCCTCGTTTCCACGTAATAAAAACGACATTTTTGAATTTCGCACACATAACGCCGTTTACCTACAATGCGAGGGTTAACGTAGTCCCGACCGGAAGTCGTGTTTCAGACGTTAACTGCGTACGTAAACCCACTTCCGGTCCGCTATCGTATAAATTGTTCACCAGGCATGAGAGATTCTCATGGAAATTGTTACGGATTCATTAAGTATGTGGATAAGTTTATACCCACACATACATATATTACTGTTCATACATATTAGAACAGTAATCTACACTAATATTATGAAAAAGTACTTAGTTTTAATCGGGCAAGTGCCTTTATTAACTAAGCAAACTACATACAAACTACAACTATCTAAATCACTTAGCCTACTACATAAAAATAACAGTTGGATTATCCAGAGATCATTAAAGGTGTATAGATAATCCAAATGTTCAAGCCCACTACCAGTTCGTAGGTAGCGTACCCAACATGCTGGCGGCATTACCACGCTGAACGGCAATGCTTATGCGTTGAGCCAAATAATAATAATAAAAAATAAATAATAAGTGAAATTTATTTATTTATTACGATTTTTATTAAGGTGTGTATGAAGTATGGTAAGCCAGTCTCCGTTTTTCCCCGAATATTTTAATAATGCGAGTTCAAAAAATATACAAATAACACAAACAAAATTGCGACCAGCGTTTTGTCCTCAAAGCCCCTTATTATAAAACTTCAAAGTTTCAAAATACAAAACAAAGGTCCTCAATCCGAGATGAGGCAAAGGTTACACAGAAAAATAAAGAATAGAGAGTCTACTTCGAAAAGACAGCGTTTTGAGTGTACTTAGTGGACGGACAACGAAATTAAATTTTAAAAAAAGCATTCCACTCCTCTTAACGCTAAGTTTTTACTAATTTTGTATGTTATGGAACAACACAGATAAACAACAAACATAAGTTAAACTTAGTTTAAGAAAACTTATTTTTTTAAATTAGCTCCCTGAACTTCATAATAGCATAGTGATAGAAAGGCATTCTTTATAATTAAATTTAATTTAATAATTTTTTAATTTTAATTAAAACCTTAATTATTTTGTTGTCCTGGACAGTGAACAAATAAAAGACAATAATGTCTAGTTTATAGGTCCTTAAAAATAGTGATATTTCTAAAATAAAATATTAATTGAAACTTCACAATGATTACCAAAATTGCTTGGGGTTGTAACTCTGTCTTTTTTCTGTAGTTCATGTCACCGTCACAGAGGCGAACATAACAATCATATTTCCTTGCGACATTAAAAACATAAGCACGGAGCGATTCCCGTCACCCTTAATACTGAATCGCAAGGGATGTGGGCGCAAAGATTAAAGGCACCAGAAGGGTCATTGACTTGAAGAGTTTTGAAGTACCTATAGTTTAACAAGCAAAACCTAAAGAACTATTGTGCTTTTAACGTTTAACTTTTTTCTATTTAGTGCACCTCATTTGTTACGAAGTTTAAAAATCTTATTTTGAGATATATGTTTTTTTTTGTTCTGTCATCAAGTATAACGTGACATTTTGTTTTCCATAAAAAAAGTTGGAAAGACCACAATTTTATCGCTGCATTATTACACTCAGAGTGAGGTAAAATTAATATCTAGGTTTGCATAGAACAGAATTTTGATTGATTTCTTGGTTTAGACGTAATTAGCAATTACCTGGTTTTTTGACTAGCGCGCGCTAAAGCCATCATTTTTTAAGTGCGCGCGAAAGTGCATATATTTCTCTCGAAATACCCTCTTAAGTAAGAATTCATTTATTTCAAAAATGATGAGAAATACTGCTTAGTCTGTTTTTTTTTTTTTCCTCTGTCCGATTGACGATCCGTTGATGATTTGGTAAATATAAAGAACTAATAGATAATAACAATATAATAATGACAACATTAATAATATGTCATAAGAGCCCCTATCCCGCTAGGTCCTAGCGGAATAAGTCGTAAAGGAAGTCCTGTGAATTGATGGAGCGACGACATCATAACCACAGCAGGAAAGGAGTGGATTGAACGAGCTAAAACAGGAAAAACTGGATGAAACTGGAGGAGACTTATACCCAAATAGGGGTTCCTATCCAAGACAATATTATATCATGTCAATGAAGCAAACAATGAAATGAAAAACATTATGTTTAAGTAAATTAATAGACACACATGTAATACTTAGGTGATGGGAAATAAAAAGGCTTATTATTATTAAGAGCCTCTATTCCACTATTCATTTCTATTCACTAATCACTGGTACTGACGACATTGTGAAATTCACGGGCGACCGGTGGATGCAACTGGCACGTTGTCGTTCAGTTGCGGTCTAAAGGGGAGGTCTTTGTTCAGCAGTGGACGTTTTCATGCTGTTGATGATGATGGTGATTTAGTAATAGAAATTGGCTCTTCAAGATCGGGGATGACGGAATACAGCATTTGTTTCTTGATGAGAGATTCGAAACGAGGGTAGTCAGATGAGCTCCATAAAATACCTTGCCGCCGTGCTATGGTCTCTATGCGATAATTCCCTTTACGAATGCTAGGTAGGTATTATAGAATTTAGACGAAGACGACCGATGTCGCTAAGTCTGCTGTTATGTAGGTATTATAGCATTTAGTCGAAGACAGCCGCTGTCGCTAAATCTGCTGTTAGGTAGGTATTATAGCATTTAGTCGAAGACAGCCGCTGTCGCTAAATCTGCTGTTAGGTAGGTATTATAGCATTTAGTCGAAGACAGCCGCTGTCGCTAAATCTGCTGTAAGGTAGGTATTATGGAATTTAGACAAAGACTGCCGATATCGCTAAATCTGCTGTTAGATAGGTATTATAGAATTTAGACGAGGATAGCCGATGTCACTAAATCTGCTGTCGCAAAGACACTCGCTTAGTTGTGGATCTAAGTAAGCAGGCTGCCTGCTGGAAATGCTTACACGGGCCACTATCATGCCAGTTGCGATAACGAATTCGGTAACAGCGGTTGTTCATCCTAATTCGGCTTACTAGCCAACAATAGTTTACTATGTTTGATGTAAGCAAAGCCGTCGGGCAAATCTAGCTTACAAACAACTGGGCGTTTATTTGCCTTAAAAACGATTTATTTCATATCTGTCGAAAGTGTTTGTTAAATAATTTATTTAATGGCATGTTATTACTTTGCGGGTACATGCAAATATGATGAGATTACGCTTTTCGGCAAAATAGCTCCGAGCTTTCAAAGTACTGTTATATTTGTTATACCTACACATTTACATAATTATTAAAATTCGATGTTGTGTAGAGCACTCTCTAGGGCTTAAATTATAAATGAAATTGTATTTTATAAATTTAAATTCATGTATCCTTGGTCTTTGCTAAACGAGAAAGTATTAAAATTATAACGTTTTTACGGGTTATTTAGTTTATAAAATGTCTGCCGTACCAACTTTAGAGGTTAATAATTAAAAATAAACAGTTCTCCAAAACAAATATTTTAATCCCCTCGCTCGGTAATCTTTGACCGTGCCCAACTTATCTCAATACAAACGTCACGCTAAAACCCACTCTATTTTCTACCATACAAGACTGTCAATAAGCGAACTAACAAGTTTGTACGCATCAGTATGCGAGCCGCGTTCGACGTCCCTGATTGGTCGGAGTTCACCAAGGGCTGCGAGTTAAAGATTTTCGCTTTATCTTCGCGGTTGAACGACTGAGCTTTAAACTTAATACTGTCGCTTTTAAATCCGAATGCTTTGTTTAATTTTACTGAAATATTTTTAAGTTGGTAAATTTGTTTACGGGGTGAGCGAGTTAATGTCTCAAAACATAAATCTGCTATTGATTAGCTATGGTTGTTATGGTTGACATGCTATAAGTAACATTCGACCACAGCTTAGTGTGTAGTCGAAATACACCACACTGAGTGTAGTCAGAAGACGTCCACTGCTGATCATAGACCTCCCCTTAGAGCGCCACAACGACACTTGCATCCACAGACTGTCCGTGACTTTCACAATGTTGGTCCACCAGGTCTGCCTACGCTGCGTCTTCCGGTTCGTTGTCGCTATGCAAAAACCATTCTTCCCCATCGGTTACCGGTTCTTCGAGTGATGTGGCCTGCCCATTGCCACTTCAGCTTGTCGGTGACTGGCTCTTCGGCGAATATCCTCGTTCCACATTTTATCGCGTAAAGAAACCCCGAGCATAGCTCTCTCCATTGCCCGCTATGTGCCGCCCGCTATATATGCAAGTTTACTAGATTAATTAAATATTTTTTGACCGAGCGAAGCGAAGAAGAAGTGAGTCTACGGGAGCAAGTCAGCGTTTGTATGTATATTTGTCAGTTTGTATGTTTGTGTGTATATTGTGTGTGTATATCTTAATAAATTTTGTAAGCAAGTAGTTAATTTCAATACAATTTTCAAGTAAGGGTTTCAAAATCGCCCCAGGGGTCGTGAAGTTACGGGGGTCGCGAGGTCTCAATTCGGTGTAAAAGCTCGATAGCCGATATAAAATGATTACACCATGATTGTAAAATAATTACTTTATTTCGATTAATTATCCAAGATAACTTTACTTTTTCAGTCTTTCTAGTGTTGCCACCTCTCTGTTTTAATAACAACTAATTAAAATAAGTCACACTCGTCTTTGAGGGATGAGGCAAGGCGGTTTAAATTATATAAGCTCCCGAACACGAATGCACAGTAGATTATGAATTCAATACTTATGAATAAATAATCGGTGAAGGATAACATCGTGAGGAAACAAACCTGCATATTTCCGAAGAATGTCAAAGTCAAAGATATTTATTGGTAAATATTTATCTACGAGTCAAAAATAATAACCTTTTGTATACAATAGTAGAAAAAATTCGATGGCGTATGTGAATCCGCCAGCGAGGTGGATATGGTCCAATCACCCTTTGAGGGCAGGCCGATATCTCAGCAGTGGGATGTTTAAAGGCTGATGCAGAATAAATAATAACACTGTAGTGGTACCACAGATCACACTAGATACCGCATTACGAGATTCGTTGTTCCTACAAAAAGTCACCAAAGGAGGAAGGCGCGGGTCTCGGGTAGTGCGACCAAGCGTTCTCATTGGCTATCTCAAGGTTTCGCCTACTCGCGCCTAACAATCAACCAATAGGAGTAATTTCGTATAAGTGTATTTAGACTGATGCGTGGTGTGCTTCGAGGGTCCTGAATGCAGAATCTAGGGTGTGATCTGTAGTGGTACTATAGTAGCACTATTCCTAACAGGTGCGAACTACTAGTTTAGCATAGTACAATTTTATAAAACTGATTTCGCAAACTGAAAGCTTAGACTATGTAAAATATTTGCAATTTTCTACAAATGTAGCATAAATCTTTTCAGAGTAATTTCAGCAGCGCCGAAAAAAATCCATAAACACCGTACCTGAAAAAAAATGTTTTGAAGCTAAAATACCGATCATAATCCTGTTTTCTTTTGTTGAATTTGTTATGAAAATAAAATATTGTGTTGAGAAATTTATTGTTTGTATTTTTTGTAGTGGTTCTGAAATTGCCAAAGATAAAATATACCGCTAGATTCTTTACGTGGGCAATTTGGCTAAGCCTCATACGAATTATTAAGATTTGATTGCCTGAGTTTTTATGAAACAAAGCATACTTTTTTTATAGCGATGATAGCTTAGTGGTTGGCCGCAGGGCGTAGGTTCGAATCCCAACAATGAGCCAGAATGGTGTTAGGGTACTTTCTAGAACTAGGCTGGGTGCAAGTTGAAAATCTATCGTCAAGAACCAAACGTGTACCCGTGTGTTGAGAGCCAGTTCTCTTTCCGTTCCGCACACCGACTGTCATTATAATTATGACGTTACCCTAATGGCGGATTATAAAAACTTACTTCACAAACACTTCGCAAAACAAACTGGCTTCTTATCCAAAAAAAAGGCTCAATGCATATATTCTACACATGCTCATATTACGTTTAGATTTACGAACATATTCTTGAAAATGGTTTCGCAAGCAAAGATCTGGCGTGGCGCAAGGACGTACTCGGTTTCTTAATTTTTCAATCTAATTCTTGTCACATTTTTGTTTACATCGTGTGTTGCCATAGAAATAATTATTACGTTCAAACACATCCCTAGTTGGTTTAGGTTGACGCTCCGACTTCTGGCATAACGATTGTTGGTCCAGTGCCTTTATTATGAACGTTTGTGATTCTGATTGTGATAGCATGCTGCTATCCCGCTCATACCAACTTACTCGAGCGGTCCCGCTCGATAACTATCACGATCAGGAACATGTATAATAAAAGGGCTGGTTGAAATAACTAAAATTTACGTTGTCATCCGATCGATGATCACCATTAGAAAGCTGAACTAATCCTCCTAAGATGTCTTAAGATAACGAAACCATTTGATACAAACGATAATTATTTTTCTTTTTTTTTGTGCTTTTTCGCTTTGCGAAAATGTCGCACTATTATTACTTTTTCAACTGGTCACATTATTGTTGTTAGTTTGGCTAAGCCGATTTTGACCATGTCTAGTACCTCTTTTGTCGTATCTGCCGTTGGATGAGCCAGGTACGAGTTGCATAATCCAATGGAACTGTCGTGGAAAATTATACGTCTAGGTGCTTCGTTACGATAGGGATTTTAATCGTTTTTCTAAACTTTAATCTGTGAAGAACGATACAAATTCCCGTTGCACAAAATATGCTTAGCACGTAACAAATA
The DNA here is from genome assembly GCA_947579745.1 of Apocheima hispidaria. NCBI lineage: Eukaryota > Metazoa > Arthropoda > Insecta > Lepidoptera > Geometridae > Apocheima > Apocheima hispidaria. Next base: position 4,280,105 of record OX388168.1, on the reverse strand, counting down.
TGATTTAACCGCTATTATTTCCTTAATCCACTCTATTTAACGGCGCAGAAATAATTAAGCACATTCCCGTAATGCTCACCGGGACAATCGTATCTCCAACTGTCAAAGTCACTGTCAAATTAATGAATGTCAACATCGCTACAGTAATGACGTTCCGAGTCAGTCACATGGAAATGATAGCATTGAACGCGTGTAGAAACAAATTCTACCGTATTTGTTGGGGAAACGGTTTATATTTGTCCGTGGATGTCGACTCAGTAGTTTAAGGTACCGTTCAATTGATTTGCCAGAAGCAATCTCCTCTGATTCTTTGAGAGTACATTTCTTTTCGAGTAAGTATTTGCATTTTCTCTAGTGTTTACTAAAGGGGGAATTTGCCGGGCTTTGTTCGAGGAGGTCGGTTCAAAAACCAATATTGTTTTTTGATATTCTAGCTTGGGCCTTTTTGAGGCTTGTGAAATGTAGGTTAATATAACACGAGTGTGTTCCGCTTCTGTCTTCGAGAAGGTTAGAATTTATATAAGGCTTCTGATCTATTTTTGTCCATCTAGAATTGTTTCCCCTAATGAATTGTACGTAATCTATACATATATAAAAATAAGCTATTATCTAGCAATCAAAGCACAATAAAACCGCTTATGATGGAGAGGTAATATTTGACCCATCATCATCAGCCTATAATAGTCCACTGCTGGACCTAAGCCTCTCCCAAGGCACGCCACTCAACCCGATCTTCGGCCAATATTTGACCCAATACTCCTCAAATGGTCTATAAAAGCAGATTTTGCGAAATTCTACTGCTACTATATCGACCTGTAAAAATCCCACTGCTGGGATATCAGCCTACCCTCGAAGGGTGATTGGACCATATCCACCACGCTGGCCCAGTGTGGGTTGGCAGAGACACATACTCCATCTAATTTCTTCTCCGGAAATATGCAGGTTTCCTCACGATGTTTTCCTTCACCGTAAAGCCAATGGTATATCCGTACGTCAGTTCCAAAGAACTCATTGGTACGGGCCCACCCGGGTTCGAACCCGCTACCTCACGAATGTGAGACGAGCGTTCTCCCACTGAGCTACCACGGTTTATTCTACTGCTAAAAGGGTAAAACACACCCCCAAGGTTTCTATGGAAATAAAAACGTACTTCAAAGATAGCATAGGACTCCTTGAAACTCAATGGTGTGACGATATACATAGGACAACTGAGCGTGGCTGCGAGCGAAAAGCCGAGAGGATTGGGCTGGGTGGCGTGCCTTGGGTGCGCCCTATGAACATCATTCGACAGCCTTGTGGCTCAGTGGGTGGATTTCCACCTTCTGATCTTATAGGTTGTGGGTTCGATTCCCACCCAGGACAAACATTTGTGTGATTTGTGGATGTTTGTTCTTTGTCTGGGTGTTACTATGTATTCTATGTATGTATTTACAAAAAAAAAATTTATGTATTCTATCAGTTATCTGGTTCCCATAGTCAAGCTTGCTTAGTTTGGGCTTAGTTTGCTTAGCTAGATGGCGCCGTGTGAAAGAAACGTCCGTATTACGTACTTATTTCTTTATTATTTCGTCACGTATTTATTGGCACTGTGTGAAAAACGTCCACCAATATTTATTTATTATTTATTTATGTGTCAGTGAACTATGATAGGCTGATTATGATGACGATCAAAATTATATTTCTGTACTTAGATGATTTCATATGACAGAAAATAAAAAGTATAATTAGGTTCAATTAATTGATCATCTAATTGCTAAGGAAAATCAATTTTACACTACCCACATGTTTCTACGAACAGGCGTTAAATTAGGTACGAAATGTCTTAATTAGGTCAGGTTGGGGGTGTTAAGTGTGGAGAATTAATTACAAATTGATCAATATATTTTTTTAATAACTAGTTGTTGCCCGACACTTCGTAGGCGGTTCTCGGCAATTGGCTTCACATGCTCACATGCTTAGGATCGGGGCCGAAGCCCGGTATTTGGCCACGTAAATACAAGGTAAAACAAAAAACCAACTGCTAAATGTAGCCTATGATACCCCGGACAAACAGCAATCCAACGACACATCACTTGTCAAAATCCGTCAAGCCATTTAGACTACATGAGTCAATATAGGGTAACCCGCTGAGGTTGCCTGGAAGAGATCGCTTTAAGCGATAAGGCCGCCAATTGTTACACAATTTTTAAGTAGATTTTTGTATTATGTATGTAATTTCTGGTGTGAAAAATAAAGAGTTATCTATCTATCTACACAATCATACATACTTACATACACTTCAAAAACATTACCCTCCTTCGTCAGTCGGGCAAAAATGATGAAACTTCCATGCAAACTTTTATACCCTGTTTAACCCCCTTAGGTGCTTTTAACCTCTTAGGGGATGAATATAAAAAAAAAAAAACTTGTGGAACCGGTTTCGACGGCAATTTCGATGATTTTAGTTGGAATTAGTAGACTTTTCAAAATATTGTTGTCTTTTTTATTCCAATCTATTAGACGAGGACAGAGAAATTGTTTTTCTTTCGATTTATAAGGCATAAAAGTAATTAAAACTTTACAATTAAATACTTGTTTCCAAAACCCACAGATGAACCAGATACCTCGTCACTCGGGTTTTGGTCCGATCAAAAGTCGCCACAGTTTGAGGAAAGCAAGGGGTGCGCGGAGCGTGACAAATTATTCCCATTGGCTATCATCAAGGTTACGCCCACCACTGTACCGAGTTAGTACGTTCCGTAGTGATGGGGTAAGCAGTAGGCTGTGGCAGTAGGGCAACATTATTAATTGGTACTTACCTAAGTTGCGAACACTTGGGTCGACTGCCGATGTCATAGTAATCGCACTCACTCAACTCACTAACATAACATTACTACACAACACCATTAAAGTACTAATTCTTCCTCAGTGCCGTGCACTCGCGGATTTTTCGAGATCGAGCTGTAAAGTCGAATGTTTTTTTTCGAGGTCCCTGCTTTCTTTGCGCGTTTCAATAGAATGTGTTATTCTAAAATGTGACCTTTTCTCGAGATCACGCGTTTTGTTAGGTCCGAAAAATAATGTTAGTTTACCCAGAATCAACTCAGTTACTTCAATTCATCATCTAAAAATCTATTTAGCCGGGAATCGAAATTAACAACTGAATCATACACCTAATAAAATTGAAATACTTACGACGTATACTATAGTCTACTGACAAAATTATTGCCAACTATTATTAATAAACGCCATTATTGTTTACCAGAAAAACGCGGGCGAAGCCGCGGGCAGAAGCTAGTAACGGATAAAAACTTCAAACATCCTACGCACCTACGGAACCCTACTAAGCATGGCCCAACATGCTCTTAACAAGTTATTTTCTCTAGTCTCACCACAGTTTCACGCACATGCTAGATGCTGCCGGTCGATTCTATCGTGATTTCGTTGCTTGTCGAGTTTAGTCCAAGCAGAAGGTCCCGAGTGCACAGTTTAGTTAGTTAGAATTCATCAGTGTTCGAATCCCTTTACGGTATGGTGAAAATCGAAAATGCAATTCTGCGTTTTGTTTAATGAGTCACAACACTACTTTCACCAGAAAGGGACAACTGCATGGGATATCCGCAATGAGGAAAAGGGATAAGTGACGACGTGTCCATTATACACTGAGCTCAGCTATGTCTTGTAAAACTGAATTATTTTACTTACCGATGAAAAGTTATTCCGTCTTTTTTGTAGTTTGAGTGCGCGGATGACTTTCCACACAATTTCACTGCACAGATAGTCATTTTTGTTTACTGTTGGTTGTCAGGAAAATAAAACAACCGTTTTATTTTGTAAGCCGCACGCGCGCACGCACAGCTCTGGCACTTGGTCGGAACTGAGGTTCAATGTTTGGGGCGGCGTCTTATATAAGTCTTATAAAACTTATGTGTTGCGCGCTAGGCTCGTCCTAGACTAGGTATCTAGTTCTATTCATCTGTGCCAAAACCACACCAACCAAACCCACCTACATTATTTTGCTTTTAAATCTAAGAAAATGTATTAGCTACTAGCTGATGCCCGCGAAGCCCTTGCTAAACTCTTCATACGAACGTTGTCTTCACAATTAAGAACACAACAAAAAAGAAATCATCAAAATCGGTCCAGCCTTTTTCAAGTTATAGCGTGACCAGGAAAAATTGGGGTAATTTTTTTTATATATATAGATAAAACAATTTGAAACTAAAAATGATAATTTAAATCGTGACATCTCTAGAAAATAGTAGGGCTTCTACGCTCATCATAAATACAGCAACTGAATTGAATTTTATACCCCTGCTTTAGGAACCATAAAATAAATTGTCGTTTGGACCCTATGTCCTTAATGCTAGAATAAATTTGGTACACAAAATTTAGGGTGAAAGGCATAAAAAACAAAAGTTTGGTATTTATATTACATTACATTATCAGCCAGAAGACGTCCACTGCTGAACATAGGCCTCCCATTAGACCGCCACACGGACCGGCAATGTGTGACACATCCACCTATTACCCGCGACTTTCACAATGTCGTCGGTTCATCTAGTAGGAGGCCTGCCTACGCTTCGTCTTCCGGTTCGTGGTCGCCGCTCAAGAACCTTTCTTCCCCATCAGTTATCGGTTCTTCGAGTGATGTGGCCTGTGTTTGTGTGTGTGATGTGTGTTTATTTGTATGAACTTGGTTATTCTTCGGCAATCTAGACTGCAATTTTTCTTGGTGTTGCCAACAATAATTTTAGTCTCAGTCCTATTCTACCACTCAAGTACAGTCACGGGTAAAACTACCGATGCTTTATTATCATGTTTGATCTTTCATTTTTTATGACAGCTTTCAAACAAAATGTCAATACAAACAAGTAAATCGGCTTAAAGTAACGTCCCGTCATAATAACAAAGCGGGGCCCAACAGGACAATTGTCGACTGTCACATTCACCGCACGGCATTTGGCGACCGTAATGGCAGAATAGTTTGCAACCCTAGCCCATCTGTCACTTAACAAGTAAAATATACAGTCGTCAGTAGCACGCTGAAAAATCGCGCGACACCCCTGACTTAAACTTACCTCGGGCGAGGTCCCAGCAAAAATAAACCTAAGCGTGAACGATTTAGAATAAAATATAGATTGGTGAGGTACGTGAATAAATTTAAAGCATTTTGTTAAGTTAAAATGTAACTCATGTTGCCGGATATACAGTCTAAATTGCACGTCTCTATATTTGTTTCTTCTTTTGAGAAATCTGACTCGAAATCATTTCTTTTGCTGGGGGCTTAGAGTTCAATTTGGAGTGGTGGGGTTATTGCCTTTGCTAGGGTTATTTAACTTTGAAGTAGTTCAAAAGACCCCCAGATTTGCGATTCTGGTGGATTTTCTTTTGGATTAAAGACCCTATGAATGTAATGATAATGCGTTCGAGGGTCATTTTTTATTTTCTCGGTGATTTTGTCACGAGGCGGATTTTCGCAAAGGGTAATAAAGTAGGGGCATTAGATTACTTTTTTTGAATGCTGGGGCCTATTTTGGGCAAAAACTCAGCATTGCCATCTAGCGTGGCAAGCATTCTGGCCACTCTCCCCTCCACCAAGGGGCTTGTAGATTAATTTTTCTGTATTTATTTATTTGTGTTTATAATTTGTTTTAATTTTAAGTAGGTAGGTTATATTTCATTGTAAATATGTATATAATTTATGAATGAATTACCATTCTTTTGTTGAATGAGATAGTAATTTACTGCAATAACTATACTTTTTAAAGTAACAACAATTCTGTCGCAAAAATAGTTCGGTACGAATGATTGATACTTACTTACTAGTAACAATTATTTATATCTGATCATTTTTGAACTTAATTCTACAGTTTTTAGGTCAACTTTTCAATCCTCGTCATCACACTATTTTCTTGCCGAATTGCATCAGGATTGGTTTAATTAACCGCTTATTTGTAAAGACACAGCAGATAGCAAAAGGGATAGTTCCCACTAAACCCGATTTGTCCAGCCCTTGAACTAATAGGAGTTTTTTGTCCCAGTCGTAAAAGACCGTTACTTTTGTTTTTTTTTTTTTTACAATACATTGGTACATTCTTAATAGACGAGCATCGATGTCATTTTTTTTGTTCTGGCGTTTGATTTACCCAAGACTTTTTAACTGATTTTAGTTTTAAATACAATATTTTTTTTTTCAATTGTTTTAAAATCGCGACTTTTTTATTGAAAAGGTTTTTTTTATCAGTGTCTCTCTCACACTCGTTGTTTTTATGATTGTAAGTGTGCATAAACCTTGGGTATATGTGTGCATAGGGACCTAAGGACCTTACTAGTAATGCTTGAACAATAAAATCGCTTGAGCACGTCTGTTATAGATTCAAAATAATAGTTTAATCCCTGTGCTAAATCTATACGAAAATCCTCGTAAAAATCCCTTTGAAGCAGCAATAGTGTTTGCAAACGACAAAAATGTTTAATTACACGCTGCGTGCGACCAAATATTTGTTTTAGAACAAATATTTATTCGGGTGTTTGTTTTTGATTTCACGTTTGATATTTCAACTGAGATGGGTGAAGTTTGTGTGTCATTTTAAATTGGGACGATTTCTACAAACTGTAGTCACGGAGTTTTGGAGAAGTCATGCCGCGTCGTCGCGTCGTAGTATTATTTCCGAAAGTTGTGTTATTTCGAGTGTTATTGTGTAAAAACGGTGGATTTTTATCCATTAAGTAAAAGTGCACGAGTGTTGGCCGATACTAACTACAAAGTCGCGAAAGTTAACTTTCCGTGTTGTACCCAAAACTCCATAGAAGCCTCCAGTAAAGTCTCCACCACTTTACTGGGACGTGACTTGGTCTTGGCTTGACCGTGGCTTACTTAAACATTGACTCAGACATATTTTATTTGTTAAATATTTGTAATAATACAAAACTTGACACTGCGGACTTGACAATGTGTGTGGAGCCAAAACATAGGAAAAAAATATGTACTTTTGTGATAATTGTGTTATTGTTATGTACTTACCTAATGAAATATTGTCTAACACATGTCTCTTTATTTACAGGTATGAATATCGTCTCTTTGTCTCCGTACGAAAACAAGGTGAACCTAGGAACAGATATAACTCCAACGCAAACATGTTTTGATCTTACGTTAGATGTTTACTTACCGAGGTACGTTTGTTTTTGCACATTCTGCTAAAGGATTTGTTTGATATCTAGCTGATGTTCTCAACGAGGCGTTTTCCAAAAAAAAAAAAACCTGGTAATAAAAGTACCCAAAAGGTGGCGTTAGTTTGTTGTCACCTTTAAGTTTTCTGTCACTGTCAAGACATGAAAGACATAAAAATGTACGTGTGCCTTTTTTTTCTCGTGTTTTTTGGCTCCACGTTTGTATTTAGACAATTTCAAGTAACGTAACTATGTATTTGACTTCATTTGAAATATTACAATAGTTGACACTGGCTAAATACACAACGTGTCATAATTTACGATTTAAAAAATTAATTTAAAATATTTCGACATAAATGACAATGACAGGTAAAACGATAGGACTATTACGCCATCTAGTAAGTATTTTAGAACAATATTTTTTTTGGAAAACCCCACGTTGATGCTATTAATATTTACTATTATTGAGGTGTCTGGATCGGTTGTACTTTTTATTTGGTTTGTGTTATGAAAAACATTGTTTACAAAAAAAACTAACTTTAACTTTCCTCTACAACGGCATGTCTTGTCTATTATAATAATGTTTTATTTCGGAAACGTTTGCTTACTTACATAATTATTAATTTAACAGTCCTTAAATTTAATATTTGAAATTGTATAGCTGTCGCTCTGTTTCTCGTGCACGTGATACAGTGAATTTTCCTAACTTTTTGATGAAATTAGCGTTTCGGGGGTAGTCTGTTATCACCCCTTAAATCTTAACAAAATCTTTTGTTTTTAGTGTCAACGGCGTGGATAAACTATAACCTATGCCGTTATGTATTCCGTAATCCTATGTTTTGCTTTTTTCAAAAAGAAATATATAGTATTCTAACAACTACTTTTCTTCGTCATATTTTCGACGCAAAAAAAATGTCACTTTAAATGCCTATAACAAAGAAGATATTGCGAAATTTAAAAAAAAAACATACAAGCATAGTTTTTCACGGCGTAGATAACACTTAAGGGTGGGTATCAGACTACGCTTTTTGTATGGAAGAGACGGCGGTATACTCTATTCTTAATATCTTTAATTATGCTCAATAATCTACTTTTTTGGATATATTGCCCTTAAACCAGAAAATTATTTTATTTATTTATTGTTATTATTTTAGTACATTCCATGCACAGATCATACTAGATACCGCATTACGAGATTCGTTGTTCCTACAAAAAGTCACCAAAGTTTGAGAAAGGCGCGCCATCCGCCAGCGAGGTGGATATGGGCCAATCACCCTTTGAGGGCAGGCCGATATTTCAGCAGTGGGATGTTTAAAGGCTGATGCAGAATAAATAATCACACTGTAGTGGTACCACAGATCACACTAGATACCGCATTTTGAGATTCGTTGTTCCTACAAAAAGTCACCGAAGGAGGAAGGCACGGGGCGCGGGGAGTGCGACCAAGCGTTCTCATTGGCTATCTCAAGATTACGCCTACTCGCGCCTAACAATCAACCAATCAGAGTAATTTCTTATAAGTGTATTTAGCCTGCTGCGTGGTGCACTTCGAGCGTCCTGAATGCAGAATCTAGGGTGTGATCTGTGATCCCATGTAACCCAGTATAAGTCTGTATGGTCTGTTCATTGTATCCAATCACCGCAAACAAAGACAACCGATGTTCCCCCATGTTCCTCTGCTTCCGAACGTTTCCAACAATATATTTGGTTGAAGAGAAAGCTCGGCATTTTCTCGGGTGATTTAAATGTTAAATTTATGTTAATCACATTCTCACCTCGGGCTGAGTATTTCGGTAACCAAACGGTCGCAGTCACGTGTTTGTCTTATGGCGCACACGACATCTGACTGCGACTAATCGGCGACTAGACGCAACGACAGCTTGCGACGGCAATTTTCATATATTGTTCATAGCTGCGCACAATTGACGTCGAGTTGCAAGTCGCATCGACGGGCTATGCAAGAGAGTCGCACGTACTCGCTTCTTGTCGCAGCGAATAGACGCACGGTTCACGCGCACAGACAACTCAAAAGATGAACCACGACTATCTCTCTTTCTCAAATACTCAAAGAAAAAGAACGCTTCCTTCACAAACTGTGTCGTAACGACTAATCGCAGACACAAAAGATAGGTCTGCGTCTTGTTGCAGCGACAAGACGAACAGTTTGTGCTGTCACATCTCTTCACTTTGCCAGACGGGAATTCTGGTATTGTGCTAAAGTGAAATTATTGTTTTGCGTGTCCTTACTAAGATTTGTTTGACTACGGAGTGTCTGAAGCAAACGATTTCTTAAAAGACCTATAATTTAACCTTCCGCGAAGTTTTGGCGCATTCGATATTTGAAATTGTATCGCTGTCGCTCTGTTTCTCGTGCGTGCAACAGAGGGAGTTAGTCAATTTTCCTAACTTTTTGATGAAATTAACGTTTCGGGGGTAATCTGTAATCACCTCATGAATCTTCACAAAACCTTTTGTTTTTGGTGTCAATAGGTTGGATAAGCTATAATTTATGCCGCTATATTTTGTTTTTTTATTTATTTAAAAAATATGGTATTCTAACAACAACCACTTTTCTTCGTATTTTCGATGCAAAAAACTTGTCACTTGAAGTGCCTATAACAACGAAGAATAAAGAAATTAAAAACAAAAACGAACATACAAGCATAGTTTTCACGGTTTAGATTTAGGGGTGAGTAACAGACTACGACTTTTGTATGGACAAGACGTCGGTATACTCCATTTTAAGTAATCTTGTTAAATTTCAAAAGTCATCGTCCACTTTTAAAAAACTCGTCCCTAAGATTCAAAGCAACATTCACTCAAAGTTAAAATTTATATCCACACGTGTGTAGTGTTAAATCCATTTACACTCGTATATTACGTACAAACACTCCACTGGGGCCTATAATGCAAGACTACATTGTAAGGCTTTCACGGCCTAAGATCTAGTCTGGGGGAGTCTAGGTAAACCTAGGTGGTTAAAAGAAGGATCGCTAGTCTACAGTTGAATTACAGTAAGGACAATGAAAGAAAGAAGAAAAGAAAGAAAGAAAATAATTTTGTTTTGTAACAACAGTAATATTAATTATATCAAAGAGTAGGCAGGTGAGCAATATTATACAGGGTTATAAGGAAAGGGTATGCTCACCCGAAAAGGGCTCATAGTACTCATCAATATGAACAAGTTTTAGTATGGGACCAACCCTGAAATCGCGAAAAAAATATCAGCTGTTTCATAGAAAAATGTCAATGACACTCGACAAAGTGTATGGAACAGCTGATATATTTTTTGCGATTTCAGGGTTGATCCCATACTAAAAGTTGTTCATAGTGATGAGTACTATGAGCCCTTTTCGGCTTAGCATACCCTTTCCTTATAACCCTGTATAACTATAGATAATCAATGTTATGTGTCACAAACATGGCCTCAACTCAGCATAATGCTATTTAGCAAACAGCGCTGATCTTCCGTTGAAGTAGTTCAGTAAAGTTGTAGGCTACAACTTTACATATAATATATCTTATATATAATTATATTTATAAAATATCTTACATATAATTATATTTACTAACGTATGTAAATATAATTATATGTATGAACGTAACTATGTATCTAAGAGTAGCCTACAAAGTCACGGAAGGCTCAAAACGGTAGTGCAACGTAGAAACAACAGTCACTATATATATGAAATTAAACAATTACAATATTAAATAAAAGTCCAACCTGTCTACGTTTAGTTATAACCCCTTTTTTTGTTGTAAAAGTTATAAATAAGTGTTTAAAAAAAAGATATCCAATAATGAACGCCGTCTCCGTCTGTATGATTGATCGTTTGTATATCACGGTCATTTTATTCAGAGACTATTTATAGAATAAGAACTCCTAATAAGATTCCTTATAGACCACCATATCATCAGTCTAAAAATACTGACTACTTTGGAAAGATTTTAACTTAAAACGAAACAGAAATTAGACTGCCGTGATCTAAGTCACTTTTGTTTTTTTTTTTTTTTTTTTTTATTTCTCCATAATTAAACACGTATAGCATTTTTCCTAATTCTGCCAAACTGCGTAGCAATTTGTAGGCAGGGTGCACAGGTCACACCCTAGATTCTGCATTCAAGACGCTCGGAGCGCACCACGCATCATTCTAAATACACTTTAAGAAATTACTCTGATTGGTTGATTGTTAGGCGCGAGTAGGTGTAACCTTGAGATAGCCAATGAGAACGCTTGGTCGCACTCCCCGCGACCCGCGCCTTCCTTAAACTTTGGTGACTTTTTGTAGGAACAACGAATCTCTTAATGCGGTATCTAGTGTGATCTGTGACAGAGTGTAACTCTCATTGTGAATATTTTCTTAGGTTTGTACTATGTACGCGTACGTGAATTAAGTAGTTATAACTATGTAGAAGGTATTAGGTTTCCTAATATTTATGACGTGAATAGTTATTACAATATTGGAGTATTTACGAAAATTTGTTAGCTTACTAGCTTGTCCGTACGGCTTCGCTCGTATAGCCTACATTACAAAATATGTTATAAGTTGACAAATCGTACGGACAACGAGTCAGTGAAGACGAATAACAAAAAAAAAAATATAAATATTTCTAGACTACCCATACTGTTTCTTTTGTAGTCCAAGTCTAAGGTCAGCAGTAAATATTTGAGAGATAATGTTATCTCGGCCCTATATCTCAGATTCTAGATACGGTCTGGAAACTAACTCGGTCTAGATGTGAGGTAGGTAATGTGAGGATTCCCGCGCGTGCATTAGTTAGGTAAATCTTTGCTTTGAGCTTTGAACCGCTACTAGGATAATTTGCTTAGTAAGCTAGTCAAAGTATCTAGTTAGCGATGTATTTCTATCGCCTGAACACAAAATACTAGGAAATGTACAGCTAACTTTTAAGCTAAAATCCTAACTGATATTATAAATGCGAATGTACCTATTTGTTTTTGTAGGGGTAGGGCTCTCTTGTAGAATCCGCCTGGGGAAGTACCACACCTTTGCCAGTTATTCTACCGCCAAGGAGTAGTGTGCAAGCATTACTGTGTTCCGGATTGAAGGGCAATGGTTCATTTGATTTGGAATTACAGCTTTATGTTTTAAACACTACTTTGTAATTTGAATATCTGGCACCTGGAACGTGGAGCTGGAGCCTGGAGCCTACTAGTTGTTACCCACGACTTTGTTCGCGTAGACCTACAAAAAAAAAATTGCCTATCTATATCCGTCTCCTACCCTTAAGCTAAATCTATGCAAAAATTCAGCTCGATCCGTTCAGCCGTTTAGCCCTGATAACGCTACAAACTCCCCGTCAGAGAGACAGACCTTTTTTTTATGTTACTCGATAATGAGACGAGCAAGTCGCTCACCTGACTTTAAGCGTCACGCTTGCCCATAACAGTTCAGAGCCACCCAGAAGTTAGAACTTCAACAGTTCAAAACTATGCGTGGCAATGCACTGCGCTCGTCACCCTGAGATATTAGATGTTAAATCTCTGTATGCTCAGTGATTACGCTGGAAACATTTATTTCCCTTCGATTCGGAGCACAATAATGTTGGCACACTACTGTTTGGCGGCTGAATAACTGGCAAAGGTATGGTACTCTCACCAAGCGGATACTG